>OY728128.1:543560417-546060417 GCA_963277665.1 Viscum album
TTGTTTTTTTATACCTCATGAATGTTTTTAAATACTTTTTTATTCCCATGACTTACTCATGGGTTGAAGTTTTTTTATATCTAGGTTACACATGTATATATTATTTATCATTATAGGAAAGGTGGAATCAAAATTATATATCCCTCCATTGAATTTTGTAAATATTTATATCCCATGAAATAATTATGTTATTTTACGGTATGGAATTGTTAAATTTATTCATTATATATGTTTTAATATGATACAATTAGTTAAGTTTATAATATTATATGTGGATATGATGATGTTATCTAACTCCCAAATTTATCAGACATTATCAAACACCATTAGACCTATTTCCAAACCATATAACAGTGTATAAATATATTTCTTCACTATTTCCATGATCCTTCACTACATCAACACTAATAAATTCAATCTAAGTCTTATCCAAACATCATCTAAGAGATATTTCTCATTTAGTTCAATATCCTTTATGTTTGATAATCCATGTATGAATTTTAAAAGATCCAGCCAAACTATATTCTTCATCAATCATATCATCTTATTATAATAAATATCTATATTTTCATATTCTTATTAAACATGTAATAGAAATTTATATTACCTTTCACTATAACTTTTCTTTGATTCCCATTAAGAGTAGCATAGAAATAATTAGATGTTTTTATGGATTCCTTCGAAGATGAATCAATCATTTCCCATTTTCAATGTAATAATATGACATTTATTTGTCATAATATGAAATGAACTTCAAGAGAAAATGTAAGGAAACACTTTCAACTATCATAGGAACACCTCAAATCCAATCTCATACATATTCAACAACATCATTCATAGTGGGCTCATCCTCAATCACGCAAAACCGATTGACAACCATATTACTTATTGATATCAAATACACTCATCAACATACCTTGGTCTCTTAAAAACTATGAAATAATTAAGATATAGGTGATATAGTCAAATAATTTCCCAATGCTCATTAACCCCACTAATAAAACCATATTGATATGACATTCCATGATTAAATTAAAATATTTGGTGTTATAAAGGATAGTGAAAATGCATAAATCTTGGAAATGGTAGTGTATGAAAATAATATTCTTAGTAACGTGGTAACTAATTTTATGTTTATTAAATATTTATCTTTTTTATTTTTTATTTTAGAATACATTCATTTAATTAATATAAATTCATCATTTTATATAATTTTATTGATATATATAATCATTTTATAACTTATTTTATAATTTTTTTGATGTAGTAATACTAAAATTTATATTTTTTAATGATATGAGCCAATAATTCATAACTAATATATAGTAGGATGAAATTAATTGTCATGGGCGCTCTCAAATGAAGTGTGATTTTTGGGAACTTAGTTACAAATGAGTGTCTGAACAAGGTCATCTATCAATGGAGGAAATAAATTTAACAACAAATTAAAGGTATCTAGAAATTAAAATTAAATGGAAGAAGAACAATACATAAAATGATGGGGGTTGTTTATCATTTTTGAGAATATAAGAAAAATTTTGGAATAATATTTCATTTATAGTTTTTGTTTTTAAATGAAAATTGATTAAAAAGATACAACAAGAATATGTTATTGTAGAAAATATTTTAATATGAATAATTGATATTACTCTACCTCCTCACTTAGATATTAATCATTATTAATTAAATTAATATTCCCTTAATTATGATCCCCTAATATTCTATCCTTGAAACCCTATATGAGTTAACCTAACCATAAAAATTAAATGAATTGAATCCTAATATAGCTTCGAAACATTCAATCATATCAACCTGCTTTGATTGACATTTTATGTTTGTATTATGGTTAGTGGTAAATGAGGGAACGTATCCATTCAGGAAAATGAAGATGAATTGCATTAAGGGTTTATATTAGAACTCTAAAAATTTATCCCGTGTTCTTTTATTTAACAGGTTATGGTCGTACTCCCATAATTTACTCATTACTTGACCTCACATGTTATTGTATGGATTGTTCAATTTATTTATAAGTTTCAATCAAATAATAAAATAAATTCATAGATATTATTATTTGAATTATAGAATCTCATTTATTCAAAATATTTTAATGAATAAGGGAAGAGGTAGACTGATTAATAAAAGAAACTACTCTTCTATGGGTGGTGTAGTCATCGTAGAAACATTTTTCATTCTCAGTGATTAAAAATTGTATATGCAAATAATAAATCCCCACATGTTTGATTCAACTCATGTTTTGAAATATCAGCCTGACCATTTTTTTTGGGGGTGGTATGATGTTTATGTTTTCTATGTCACTCCATAATTCCGAATGAGGGAATCCAAATTACGATGACAAAAATCATGTCCCTTGGACACTGATGATAGCCTTTGAAACTCCAAACTTTTAAAAAAAATATGTACCATTAAAAAATCCACTGCAACATGATAATCATTAGTCTTCATGGCCCTAATATCTACCCATTTACTCACATAATCAATAGTAACCAAAATATTAAAAAAATAAATTAATAAAAGGATTATAAATATGATTCCCCATAAAAAATATCACAGAAAACTATGGGTTTTTGGGAATCTTGTCTCACATAGAAATGTTCCCAGTGTGTTAGCAACCTAAGAACAACATACAAAACATCCAAGAAACATGGAATAATCAAGTCCAATATAATACCGAGTCTAATAAATTCCTAGCTATTTTTGGGCTCAAAAGTGTCCACCCCAAACAAGTGTTTTTCAAAAATATAGAACAGAATCAAACTCAGGAACATGAACACAACTCCCAATAACATGGTCACTAAACATTACCCATATGTAGGGATCATCCCAAAACATAAAATCTAGACTCTCTCTTTAATTTTTAGATTGTATGTTTAATTAAATTTGGAGGAATTTTATATGAAAAATGGTAGTTAACTAAATCATCATAGCAAGGATGTGTACCGGAGAGTTCATAATGATGATAATTGGGAAGTGTCCCAAAGTGGTACCTGATCCATTGTGTCAGCCTCTATTATGTGAGAAAGACTACTCATATTTTCCGCCACCAAGTTATCTAAAACCTTACTATCCTTTATCTAAATATTAAGTTTTTTTAAGAAGGAGCATCCATTGGATAAGCCTGGGTTTTTCATCTGGGATATTTATGAGGTACCTTAGAGCTGCATGGTCAAAAAACAACCACATTAGTGGCCAGAAAATATTAATGGAAATTATCTAAAGAAAATATAATGGTAAGAAACTCATTTTCTGTGTTTCTGTTGTTTGGTTGGGCAGAGTCCAATGTCCTTGAGGCATAGAAAATCACGTTTGACCGTCCCTGCACCCTATAATATAAGACAACTCCAACCACAGTGATGGAGGAATCAGACATAATCTCAAAAGGAATCTCCCACCATGGGGGTTGAATGACAAGTGTAGTGGTTATAAATTTTTTTTCTCATTAAATAATGTCATGTATAAATAATAAAACAAAAAATCATAATCCATTTGAAGTAATCATGACATAGGAAGAGTAATATCACTAAAATATGTAGGGATGTGCCGATAAAATCATACGTGCCCTAGGAAATACCTAAAATCATGCACACATGAAGGATATGGTAAGGATTAAATAATATCTACCTTATATCTATCAAACTCTATCTAGTTCTCTGACCCTACATTCCCTAAACCAATCCCACGTTCTACCATGAAATAATACTTTTCAAAGTTCATGGCTAGATTCTTCTGACACATCGATTCAAAAAAATTCCCAAAATAAAGATAAAATACTCAAATGAAGGCCCATACAATGTAAAATCATCCTTAAATACCTAAATTAAGGTATTAATAAAATTATAAAAAATAATCATCATGCATCTCTAGAAGGTACATGTGGCATTGAAAAGTCCAAATGGAATACTTCAGTTGTAAAATGTTACAAATGGGAAAGTTAATGTTGTTTTCTCCTTATACTTCAGGGCTACATGAACCTGAAAATATCAAAAATAATCCATCCAAGAAACAATAGTATGTTTTCCAAGATAGTATCTCATGAGTTTTATCAATAAATGGGAGGGGGAAATGGACCTTGTGTGTGGACTAATTTAGTTTCCCAAAATCAATACACACACGCCAACTATTTTTCACAATTATTGGAACTAACTCCTCTTTAGCATTTTTAACAAAGGGAACGACACTTTTATTAGTCAAAACTTGAATAGGACTCAACCATTGAGAATATAAAATGAGATAAATTAAACCTACCTCGGGAAAATTTTCAACTTCTTTTCTAACAAATTCCAAAAGAGTGGGATTGAGTCTCCTTTGTGGCTACCTCACTGGTTTAGCTGCAACCTCCAAATGAATCTTATGCATGAAAATGGAGGCTCTAATACAATATATTTCAGCCAAGGTCCACCCTATTTTCCTAATGTTATCCATCAATGTATTCAAAAGTTTTTCATTATATTGAAAAGGAAGATTGTCAGAAATTATAAAAGGCAATATCTCTCCACTCAACAACTGTGAATATTTTTGACTTGGTGGAAATGGATTTGGTTCCAGTGTTGGGGGTGATGTATGGTTGGAGAAATAGAATGAGTTGAAATATGTGCACAATGAACATTAGTATCAAAATATACATCATCAAAGTTAGAGAAATCATCAATTACATCAGCATTCGTAGCATCCATGTCACAATCAGAGTTCACATAATATAAATTTGAATATGAATCCATTTCAAAATAAAATTTTAGAGAGGTTTGTGCAGTATAAACTTGTGTGGAAGTGCTCTTAAACATCAAAATAGAACCAATATTAATAATCTCCAAAAGTATAGAACAATAATATTCCATGGGGTGTTTATTTGGGTGTTCAAAATGGGAGATAATAAAAGAATAATGGTCCTGTGAAGGGTATTTCAAAGAGTCTGTTAAATTATATATAACAACTTCATCTCTAAACTCCATGGAAATTGTACACTCATGAAAATTTATGACTGTTTTTTCATATTTGTGGAGGGGTATACCTATGATAGTGGGATCATAAGAACATAACTGATCATCCATGTTAAGAATGTAAAAATCTACGGGAAAGACCATGTCTCTTACCAGAACAAGTACATCCCCAAGGACTCGCAGAAGATATGTTGTATCTCTATTTACAAACAGCATCACTATTCAGGTGAGGTTGAACGCACTGACCTATAAAGAAGAGAATAAAAAGTGAGACATTAAATTTATGGAAGCTCCTAAATAAAAAGAGGAATATAAAATTGAAACTCTCATATGGTGAATGGGATGGGGAATGTTCCCATATACTTTCACTTTGATGGAATTTTTAGCGTTTTTTTAATGAGTGTTGACACATTACATATAAGATTTATCACATCATTTCCCATGATACCTCTTTTATTGATACAAAGTTCATTTAATAATTTCACATATCTTGTTATTAGCACAATGGATTCAATAATGTAACACCCCAAGATTCCATGGTATGATTCTCTTTGAATAATACAGTACCATGTGTTGTATTCAACTTTTAGTTCTAACACACACCATGTAACACTCTAAGCTTTCATGGTACGCTTCTCTTTGAATAATTGAGCAGCGTGTGTTGTACACAACCTCGTGTTCCAACACACCGCGACCAATCAATGTAGCCGTTATGAATAGTAATACACACTTTTTGAAATTATATAAATTTTATATCTCAAATTGGACTTAATTTTTGTATTCGGAATATCGAAATTATCCTAAGTTGAATTTTTTGTAATTTTCTGAGAACTTCCAATTTTTTTATGAATAGTGACAAATACTTAAAAACAAATTTTTTAATCAAAATAATTTAGAGTGATAAATTATAATTTTGAGTGGTCTTAAAGTATAATTAGAATATATTTTTACCATTTTATCCAATGGTGTTCATTAGAATTAATTTCACATTGAAATTTGACGTAAACAATTGTCAATCTTTTGATATATATTGTTTCTTAAAAACACGCTATTTGTTTTGACAACGGGAATTAATTATAAAATTTCTTTATTCAACTTATATGTTTTTAATTTTGTAAAATAGAAATCATTTTTGAATTCGTAATATCAATTATAGCTTAGGGTGAAATTTTGGCATTGTTTTGAAAAACTTCAATTTCTGATGAATAGTGAAACCACAAAGTGGTAGTTAAAAAACTGATTTTTCGTTTAAATGAAACATTAACACTTCTGCGATTTAATTTTCAAAAATACGACATACATGGATTTCATTAGAAAGTAAAATTTGGTTCAATGGGATTAAAATAATTTTGGGTGAATAGTAACTTTTAAGTTTAATTAATAGCGATTAAAGGTAATTTGTGAAATTTAAGGTAAAAATGTTATTATAAAAATATGAAAATACCTTTACACATATCATACACTTATTGGATGAGTCATGGCCGACCAATAAAATCCATGGGTCAACTTGGGGACCCCATGGATCCACTTGGGTAAGAAAATGACATTAATAACTTTTTATTTAAAGTAAAAATAAAATTGGTACAAACATGTGTTGTTTTACTAAAACAATTATTACATGGGGTTATATAAGTTAAAGTTTTCACTATAAATACTCATTGGAAATCTAAAAAGATTCACTACATCATGATATTTTATTTATAATTTTTAGACATTAAATAAATTAAATTATTTATGACACCATGATGATGTAGTGATTACCTCATTATTTAACGATTTAAATAAAATGAAAAGATAATGTAAAATATAAGACCTACACATGTAAAAAACCTATTGGATGGGTGAATTTCGAACTCTTATCACCTTATCCTCTAAATATATAATTTTGGGACATTTTAATCAGAAAATCATTTTATGATAAAGTAACCTTTTATAACTTTCCAAGAGTGACCCTCCTCTCCTCTTATAAAAGTCCCCCACCTCTACCACCTTACCCACACCTATCAAGCCTTTGGATCATCCAAACCCTACCCCTTTAGTCTCCCAACGTCCCTATCCTACTCCTAGAAGCCTCACTTTGGGCAGAAGTCTTCCCAAAGAAGCCTTTGGATCAAATCAAAAAGAGCTACCCGATTTTAAGGTAATGTTTTATCTTATGTTATTTTGTTTTATTTTGCTTCTACAGCCCCTTAAACTCTTTTTATTCCTTTATTTTGTAACAAATACAGTATCTTCAATATACTAGGATGTTTTTATGAGAATTATTTTATTTACACTTACACACACCTTCGTCTAATGGTTAAAGAACATACTGTTTCTGTGGGTGGCGAAATACTGCCTCACGAAACGATGATTGTTCAATATTCTTTTATCGCCTCTAATGGTGGCCATTTTGATGACACTATTTTAATATATGATATATATATTATGTTTATGTTTTCCTTATGATTCTTTATTTCTCATTTATCGCATACTTTATGATTTCTATTATGGGTAAACGCGATAATTTGATTTTAGGAAGTGCGGACAACCGCCCCCTCAAAGTGATTTGAATCGTTAATGCCATATGTGGGACGCATAAAGGATGGAGTAAATTATATTATATATGATATTATACTGTAATTATAAAACACTTTTATATCATTATGATTTCATTCCATTAAATATGAAATAGAAATGAAAGTAGCGTTCATGCGTACGTACGGCTAACTGTCTCTATGAACGGTGCATTTCTTTTCGTACCTCTAAATGTTACATAATATTATGAATGAATGTATATAATGGATATATATTATATATATGATATCTAAATCATGAATATAATTCTAGATATAATGGATATTTTACCATATGAACAACTTGTAATTATAAGAAGTTTATTTTTGACTCAGGTACCAAAGATCGACAAAACGACCGTTATTAACATAAATAATTAAATAATCTTCATAACATGGTAATAAGTGATATAAAAGGAATAAAAAACTTGAAAATGGTTCTTAAGAAATTATTAATTAACTCTAATTATTATTCATGAGGTTAAAGAATGATCGAGTCATGTCTGACACGAGGTAAGGGAACTTCTTAACCCAATTTCTATTCTTTTGGTTAATCTCTAACTTTCAAATTATGTCATGATATTATTATGATCTATCTTGTATTTTTACTTACTTTATGTGTACTTATAGTTTATACACATAATATGTCTATTTTATTTAAAAAAACGATCTTTGTAAGGGACTTCGTCTCAATCTCCATTCATTGAGGCATATTTTGTTTTATACACAAATTTCTTTTATACGGTGTATAAACACCTTTGACTTTTACATTTATTCAAAAGGAATCTTTTTATATGAAGTGTTTCACTAAGAAACAAATAGGAATGTTTTTCTTGTCATATGTATGTGGCGACAACGGCTTCTCCACCGTCGTGACAGTTATTTGAGTTTAGGCTTCCTCTATAAGCCATAACTTTTTTAAAACGAAAAATAAATACAAAGCAATCATTTTATTTTATTTTGGTATTGAAAATGGTTTTAAAAGTGTTTTTATTATTATATAAATATGTTGTATTGATATCTTGTGATTGAAATGTTGAAATTTTATGTTTCCTTTATGCATTTTTATGTGATACGATTATGTTGTGGTTTATGATATGTTTAAACCTTTTCATATAAGGAATGAATTGGACTTAATAAGTGATGGGTGGAGCCCGCTATATCTCCTCGATGCATCGGTAGGTCTCATGAGACAAACTAGTGTCTTGGCATGAGGCCTTGACAAAATCTTATTTGTAGTCTTGGCACGAGGCCTTGGCTACGTGGTTATGATAGTATGGAATTATGCATTACATCATTATGAAAGTGGTTATTGATATTGAATGTATCTATTCTACCAGTATAATATCCATGTGAGTAAGTAAATGGCATTATCTCATTTTACTTTTTCCATATTATGTTGAAGTTCAAGATTAAATGGCTTTTGTTTTAGTTATACATTTCCTTAAATGTTAATGTTTATTTATGAAAGCTTCCTCTATATTGTTATCCTTACTGATCATCTGAGCTCACCCCTTTCAATGTTTTAATATTTTACAGGATGTGAAGAAGTATTTTATGACTGGCCTATAGGGATAGTCTAAAGGGGATAGAAGTTTGGACTATGGAGAATATGTTATGGTGATTTTTCACTTTATGATGTAATGTAACATTTATGAATGTATCTAGTGTTTCCAAGGATACTAAACTAATCGGTCTTTCGAGACTTGATCTTTTGTGATCATGGAAATGTTAGGCAATAATGCACCAACTCTAGGTAACTGGGGTCTGGGTGTTATATTTGGTATCAGAGGAAGATTAGTACTAACCATGGAAGCTAGATTTACAAAAACTCTGATTAGAGTACATAGCCCAAAGATAGACTTTGAGGATTAGTATAGAAGAACTTCCTAGAATTTCGGTATTATAGAGATTTTGTTAGTTTTCCGAGCAATAAATCCCTGTCTTGATATGAGCAGGTAGAGGCGGCTCTGGCACAGATGTACCTAGGGGTAAAACCTGAAAACACCGCTTTGAGCTAGACTCAAACGGGAACTGGTGCACGACAATGGGCCTTACTGCACTCTTGGTTACGAAACTTCTGGGGGATATTCAAAGGATAATTCTCATTATATTTACAAACCACTATGAAGGGTTATGAGTATATACTTCCTGAAAGAAAACATTTTTATGATTATGGATTATATCCATAAATAGTTTAATTTATGTTAAGTATTTTACAAGTATGGAATTAAGTATTTTGATTCATAAACTAATCTAGTTTATGCCATTGTTTAGAAATGGTGCCTAGTGGGAGGAATGGAAACTGTATCAATGCATGCAATCCATGCAGGGATTGCCCTCCTGCTCAAGACAATTATTGTAGAGCTGGAGATACCACTGGTGCTGATCAACTTATCACCATACAAGGAAAACTCACTCAGGTTATGAATAATAACCTTACTCGTATGGAGCACCCTAATCCGCAACGTGGAGGATCAATGTCAGACCTCTTCATGAGGAAACAACCACCAACATATAATGGGGGTAAAAATCCATTAGTAGCTGAGCAATGGATAAACTACTTAGAGAAAATATTCCATGCCATGGAGAGTAGCGAAAGGGAAATGGTTATCATGGTAGTTTACAGCCTCACTGGAGATGAAGATCAATGGTGGTCATTGATTCAAAACAAAAAGGAAGATGATGAAGTATCGAATATGGAATGGAGGGAGTTCAAAGATCTTTTCTTAGAAAAATACTTCCCTCGTGACCATAGAGCAGATATGGAAAGGAAATTTCTGAGTCTGAGTCAGAAGGAGGATGAGAATGTCGCAAAGGATGAGGTTAACTTTACAAGGTTAGCGTGGCATGCTCCGGATTATATACGTAACCCAAGAAGTAATATCGATCGTTTCTTTGATGGGTTAAAACCATTTCTCCATCGAGCACTAGTATCACAATCTTTCTCAATGTACGAAGATATAGTCGCGTGTTCTATCAAGACAGAAAAAGAATTCTCTAAATCTTATAACAATAAAGTAAAGAAAGAGAAGAAGAGAACGGTGGAACAAGAGACAGATAAAGGGAAAAAGGAAAAGAAGGATTTTCCTTTATGTGATAATTATGGGAAGAATCACCCTGGTACTTGCCTAAAAAAATGGGAGTTTGTAATAAATGTGGAGAAAAAGGTCACCAGGCTCGTGATTGCAAGGGAAAGAAAGAGGCTATCAATGTTGAATGCTACAATTGATGGAAATTGGTCATTATACAAATGAATATCCTAAGCATCAGGGAAATTTACCTTAGAAAAGGCCAAGGGATCAAGTAGAATCTTATGTTGTTACTACAGTTGAAGTAGAATAATTAATTTATTGGTGCTTTTGGACTCAAGGACTATATTATGGTTATAAGTATAATGTGATATATATATATATATGGATTGTACTGCAGTACATGTTGTTTTCATTAAGGATTTAATATGATTAAGGTAATCATATTTTTAGTATGTGACAATAATAGAAACATTACTTTGTTTGGGGAATCTGATGTTACAAATGATTTTGGAATTTAGAGACCTTTTAGAGAAAGTCTGGATAGAGGTATTTTGGATAACTATAAAGGTTAGAATTAATTACGTTGAACTTTGGATAGTATTGTTTATGGTTAAAACATTTCTTAAGATTATTTTGGGAATACTATAATACTATAATTTTTGGAAAATGATAACCTACAGGTTGGGGGATAACCTGTCGCGTCAGACAAAGCTGCAGGAATCGAACTCACAACCATAGTGCAATAAGCCTTTATTACCTATCACTAGCCTACAGGAAGTCCCTTGTCATTACAAAATAGTTTTTATAATCTAAATGGTATGAGTTAATACTAAAAACCTCGTACGATTAGGATAAATATAATATTTTTTAGTTCTATTATCTTTTTGAGTGAAATATGGGTTTGTGGTAAAAATTTATTTAAAGAATGAAAAGTCTACATGACAAGTTTTTATATTTCCTAATGTTCTTAGTAAATCTCCTAAATAAATTCCTCCACTTTATGAAAGGTAACTTAAAACAAAAATGTTATCGGTTAACTTTTCCAATTGGGGAATCAATGATCGTTTAACCAATCACAAGTTTGTGATTTTCTTGTAGTTAACTTTCTCCTGAACCAGTTATTTATAACTCTCCATCAGACCTTGATGGTTTGTTTTTCCTCCACGTCCATAATTTCATAGAATCCTAGTATGGGCTATCTCGGGTGACCTTTGTACTTCTCTTTCTTTCTATTAGTGATATATTTTTATTAACCGTATTTCCAATGTGGATTTTCCAAAAAGGTATTTTCTATTTTCAAACATTTATTTTCAATGAAAAATTTCAAATTGTGAGGACGCAATTTATTGAAGGAGGGGAGAATGTAACACCCCAAGTATAAGGCCCTATCCTTAAACCTTACTTAATCTTGAGTTATTACAAGATTACACATTGAGGATCTTTTCAGGTTTAGAGTTTTAGAGAATTAGAACATAAAACTTGCATTACATTCCACATTTAAACAAAGTGGTTACATAAAAGATAGTATTCATTTTTTCCCATCATCGGAAAGATGTTTAAAAATAAAGAATGGATTCTTTCTTGACACTTCCTTGACAATATCATCATATCATGTAACTTTCCCATGACCTATGAAAAACATTTCAAAAAACTTGGGATGAGCATAAAAAGCTCAATAAGGGTTATAAAAAATATGGAAAGGAAATATGAGTTCATATATACATAAGAATGAAATAATACTTTACCCATAAAACATAGGCACTTTAACATACCTCATCAAATCATGAATAAATCATAGAAATCATAAGACATAAAAGGTAACATGAGGCATTCATAACATTCTTATGTAGGGAGTAACCCTCTTGGTTACGTTTGGAATACCCACCACCGTAAATTCCCTAAATCTCTTTGGAGAAACCTTAACATTTCACTCCTTCGCGTTACCCAATGCATTGGAGAACTATATCGGGCTCACCCTCCCTTAGTTTATCATGGAACCACCCGTCTTCATAATAATGCCCAAGAACCATAACATAACTATACCACATAAAACATGGATAAAGGAAACATAACATTTCCACTTTTCAATAAAAAGATATCAATACAACACATTGATATCAAAACATTATGAAAATCATTTTCAATAACAAAATAAAAGAAATGTAAAACATGGTATTTATTTTTATTTTAAAAAAAAGGTATGGCTTGTAGAGGAAGCAGAAACTCAAATAATGGTCATGGCGGCAGAGAAGCCGTTGTCGCCGCATACGTACAACAAAAACATTCCCTTTTGTCGTTTAGTAAAACGCTTCGTATAAAAAAAAATCCTTTTTGGATAAACGTAAAAGTCAAAGGGGTGTATACACCGTATAATATAAGGTTGTGTATAAAACAAAATATGCATCAATTAATGGAGATTGAGACGAATTCCCTTACAAAGATGGTATCCTTGGTTTAAGGATAAATCAATTACATAATTATGTGTGACAAATTAATACACCAAATATAAGTGGATATTAAGTGTAAAACAATCAGAGGTTATTCACACATATTCATAGAACATCATATTCAAGGAGTATAAGTTTATCCCAAAGAATCAAATTTGGGTTAAGAAGGTCCCTTGCAAAAATTTTACATCCTAACGACGTCACTACAAAATTCAGAAAATGAGTTGATGAGAGATAAAAAGGGTATCTCATCACATGGACATAAAATTTAAATCAATAAGGATATAGAATAACATATCCCAAAATAATAGTATGTGAATTAAAAGACATAAAAAAAGAATTCTTTTAAAAAGAGGAGGGTGAAAGGATCCCTTACCGACATGGGTATCTTTCGAAACATACACCCCGTGAAAGAAGGACAATACAAAATTGATGTAAAAACTCATAAATGAAAGTATATTACACAATGAGTAAAATAATGGACATTACATACACCAATCAAAGGAAATTGTGGAAAATGTAGCATAAATCTCACGGGAATAAAAGTGAGCTGAAAAATCCCTTACGAAAACTCAGCAGCCTAACGACGCCACTTAAAATATACAAAAATGGATTGATGAGATCAAATAGGGTCTCTCATAATATTAACATAAAGTTTACAGAAAGAGGAATATAAAATAACATCCCCCAACATAACAAATAGGAGCTTAAAATAAGTGACATAAAGGAGAGTACTTAAAAAGAAAGAGAGAGAGGTTAGATCTCTTACGAAAATTCGGCAGCCTAACGGCGCCACTCAAAACATCCAAAATGGATTGACGAGAGAGAATATGGACTCTCATCATATGAACATAAAAATTACAGTAAGAGTAATATAAAAGAACATCACAATAACAAGAAATATTATGTTTAAAAGGAATGACATAAAAGAGTGTACTTAAAAAGAAAGAGAGGAGTTGGATCCCTTACTTCGGGTCCGACATGACTCGATCGTTCTTTAATCTCCTGAATAATAAACTTGAGTTAATTTATACTTCCTTAAGAACCTTTTTAAAGTTCATTATTACTTTTATATCACATATTATCATGTCATGAACACTATGTAATTATTTTAGTTAATAACGGTCGTTTAAACGATCATTGGTACTTGAGTCAAAATATGCTATTTATAATTACAATTTGTTCATGTATCCATTATATCCAGAGTTATAATCATGATGTATATATCATATATATCATATATATACAGTATATACATGCGTTTATAATATTACATAATCGTTTAGAAGTAAGAAATGAAATGCACTGTTCATGGAGACGGTAAGCCGTACGCACGCATGAACGCTACTTTCATTTCTATTTCATATTTTATAGAATGGAATCATAATGATATAAAGTTATATTATAATTCTAGTATAATATCATATATAATACCATTAATTACATCCTTTATATGTCCCACATATGGCATTAACGAATCAAATCACTTTGAGGGGGCGGTAGACCGCACTTCCTAAAATGAAGATATCACGTTTACTCATAACGGTAACCATAAAAGATATGCCATAAATGAAAAATAAAGAATCTTAAGTAAAAAATAAAAATATTATATATAATATATAAATATTGTGACATCTTAATGGCCACCTTTGAAGGTGATATATGAGTGTTGAACAATCATCGTTTCGTGAGGCATAAATTCGCCATCCACGGAAACAGTATGTTCTTTAACCATTTGATGTAGGTGTGTATAAGTGTATCTCTAATCCTTAATATAAAAACATCCTAGTATATTTAAGATACTGTATTTTCTACAAAATAAATGAATAAAACGAGTTTAGTGGGTTGGAGAAGCAAAATAAAACAAAAGGACTCAAGTGAAGAGATTACCTTAAAATTGGGTAACTCCCTTTGGTTTGAGCTAAAAGGCTTCCTTGGGAAGCCTTCTGCCCAAGGTGAGGCTTCAAGGAGTTATAGAGGGATGTGGAGAGACACAATGGGCAGGGTTTGGATGAGCCAGAGGCTTTGGAAGTGTGGGTAAAGAGGTAGAGGTGGGGGCCTTTTAAAAGAGGAGGGGAGGGGCACTCTTGGAAAGTAAGGAAATGTTACTTTATTTTAGAATGAGTTTCGGATTTTAATAGTCCCACATTGATTTGTTTCGAGGATAAGGTGATAAAGGTTCGAAATCCACCCATAAAATAGGTTTTGGACATGTTTAGGTATTCGATTTTACATTATCTTTTCATTTTATTCAAATCATGAAATAATGAGGTCATCGCAGCATCATCATGATGTCATAAATAATTTAATTTATTTAATGTCTAAAAATTATAAAAAAATACTATGATGTAGGATATATTTTTAGATTTCCAATTACTATTTATAGTCAAAATTCTAACTTGTATAACCCCATTTAATTTTTTTTTGGAAAACAACTCATGTTTGTGTCATTTTTACATTAACATTAAATAAAATGTTATTTAAGTCATTTCCCAACCAAAGTGGCTCCATGGGGACCCCAAGTTGACCCATGGATTGTCTTGGTAGGCCATGACACATCTAATGAGGGTAGGATATGTTTCAAGCTCATCTCATATTATTAAAACATTATTTTTACCTTAAACTACACTAATTACATCTAATCGCGATTAAAAACATAATAAGTTACTATTCACCAAAAAATTATTTTAATACCATTGAACCACATTTTACTTCTTAATGACAACCATTAATGTTATATTTTTGAAATTCAAAACACAGAGGTGGTAAAATTTCATTTAAACGGAAAAATCAGTTTTTATATGTACAACTTAGTGGTTTCATTATTTATCAAAAATTAATGTTTTTCAGAAAATTACCAAAAATTCTCCCTAAGCTATATTTGATATTAAGAATTAAAAAATGATTTCTATTTTACAAAATTCAAAACATATAAGTTGCATTTATTAATTTAATAATTAATTCCCGCTTTCAAAACAAATAGCGTGTTTTAATGAAACAAAATGTATCAAAAGATTGACACTAGTTAAGTCCGATTTCAAAGTGAAATTAATTCCAATGACCAAAATTGGATTAAATGGTAAAAATATATTCTAATTTAACTTTAAAACCTATTCAAAAGATAATCTAATCATATAAATAAATCAGATTAAAAATAAGTTTTGAATTAAAATACAACATCTTTTACTATTCATTAAAAATTGAACTTTTTCGGAAAAATACCAAAAATTTACACAAAGTAAATTTTGATGTCCCGAATCTAAAAAAGAATTTTATTTTGTCAAATATAACACATAAAATTGTCAAAAAGTGGATTTAAAAGAGGTTCTCCATCAAAAGGCGATTAATCGACCTTTTAAAGAATATTATAATGTTTACACTTAAAATTGGATTCATTCGCATTTTTAATCCTCTAACATTTATTGTAAAAAGTAAAAATATTTGACAAAAATATATAATCATTTTTTAGTTAGTTTTATTCATTCCCTCCATCACAACAGCTAGGCATTAACTACTATTTAAAATAATATTATTTTATTATTCGAGTGCAACGTAAGATTCCCAAGAAACTCATTGTTGCGTATTGGGTACGCCATTGAACATAGAATCCCCTTTAAAGTAATATTAATATTTTATTCACAAATATGGATAAATATAAAAATGTCATATTTTTTATTTACCTGGTGTGTTATATCCTTCCCCCCTTTTGGGAATTGTGTCCTCGCAATTATAAAATTGAGCTTGGAAACATCCTTGAAAGTCCCACATCGGAACAAGAGTCGGTGAAACAATCACTTTAAAAATAAAGAAAGATAAGTACAAAGGTCACCCGAGTTAACCCATACTAGGATTCCAAGTATGAAAATATTGACATGGAGGAGAAAACATAGGGTCATGTTCAGATGGAGAGTGATAGAAAACATGTTTAGGAGAAAGTTAACCACAAGAAAATCACAAACTTATGATGGGTTAAACGGTATTCGATTCCCCAGTTGGAAAAGTTAATAGACAACATTTTTGTTTTAAGTTACTTTTTATTGAGGAATTTATTCATAAGGAAACATAATCACTTATCATGTTGACTTTCAACTTTTATTAGATTCCTTACACAAACTCAAATTTTCTCCAAAAGACGAGTATTTAGGAAGACTTGTTCACATTAAGAGTACTATAATCAAATTCTAGAGAATCACATAATCCACAAAAGAGAACTATACACTTTCCATGTCTTTAGACTTTAAAAAAAACTAAACCAAAACAAAAAAGGTTAGTACAAGATCAGATAATCTAGAAAAGGATAACCCTTTATAAAAAGAAAATCTATTCTTAATCTCCAAAATTTGTCCAACGAAACCCAAAGTTCAACGAGGACCATTCGATAAAAAATTTGTCCATAAAATTCTTCAAAGTAAACCAAACTAAGATTGAAACCCAAATATTTGAAGTATTTAGTCACATAGTCTTCCAAGTTAAATCGTAACATTTATCTCCATACAACATCATTTGCTCTTAATGTCTCGTATTGAAAAGTAATTAATCTAATCACATATCCTCTATGATAGGTTAATAAATTTTCATAGATAACCCAAAATCAACTTACTCTTAATTCATAAAATCATCTAACTAAAAAGAATCAGTCAAACTAACCAGGGACTTCACGTAGTCCAGTGGTAGGAGATAAATACCAGTTGCACTTTGGTTGTGGGTTTGATTCCCGCAGCTTTGTCTGACGTGACGAGTTGTCACACGGTCTGCGTGTTGTCCTTTTTCCAAAACAATATAATTCTCAAATCATTCCCAAAAATAGATAAAATATTCAAAAATAATCATAACACGTTTTAAACTCAAGTTTATCTCATGCCTTTCATTTTCCATCATAACATATAATAACCAATAATTACCTCAAAAGTAAGGATCATATAAACCGTAATGGTTACCATTATAATTATTACCTGAACTTCCACATCGATTGGTCATCTCGTACATGCTGCATTATAGAACATACCAAGGTTCAAGTGGTTGATCATGACTCCTTGATAGTTGGTTTAGAACAACCACGAGTTTCCTCATTGAATCCCCCATTTCATCCAGTATCTTAATCAGAGATCCACCACAGTTTCCTTCAAACCTATTGTCACTTTGGTTCCTGCTAGATCCATCCATTCACTAAAAACAGAAATGTCAGTGTGAGTATATCAACAAAACCATCATGTACTAATGAGGAAGATATACTTACTCATTCCCTTTATCTAAAACTATGACTCTTTCTAAAATCCTAACCATTATGGTAATGTCACTTATTCTTAAAGAATACCCTAACCTCTAAAGTTATCTAAACTGACCTCTGATACCAACTATAAGGCCCCAACCTTAAACATTACTTAATCTTGAGTTATTACAAGATTACAAATTGAAGATATTTTCAGGTTTAGAGTTTTAGATAATTAGAACAAAAAACATGCATTACATTCCACATTTAAACAAAGTGGTTACATAAAAGATAGTATTAATTTTTTTCCCATCAACGGAAACATGTTTAAAAATAAAGCATAGATTATTTCCTGACACTTCCTTGACACTATCATCATATCATGTACCTTTCCCTTGACCTGTGAAAAACATTTCAAAAAACGTGGGATGAGCATAAAAAGCTCAGTAAGGGTTATAAAAAATATGGAAAGGAAACATGAGTTCATATATACATAAGAATGAAATAATAATTTGCCCATAAAACATAGGCACTTTAACATACCTCATTAAATCATGAATAAATCATAGAAATCATAAGACATAAAAGGTAACTTGAGGCATTCATAACATTCTTACGTAGGGAGTAACCCTCTTGATTATGTTTGGAATACCCATCACATTATATTCTTTAAATCTCTTCAGAAAAACCTTAACGTTTCACTCCTTCGCATTACCCAATGCATTGGAGAGCTATATCGGGCTCACATACCATTAGTTTATCACGGAACCACCCGTCTTCATAATAATTCCCAAGAACCATAACATAATCATATCACATAAAGCATGCAAAAAGGAAACATAACATTTCCACTTTTCAATCAAAAGATATCAATACAACACATTGATATAAAAAAATTATGAAAACCATTTTCAATACCAAAATAAAATAAATGTAAAACATGGTATTTATTTTTATTTTAAAAAAAAGGTATGGCCTGTAGAGGAAGCTGAAACTCAATTAATGGTCACGGCGGCGGAGAAGTCGTTCTCGCCGCATACGTACGACAAAAACATTCCCTTTTGTCGTTTAGTAAAACGCTTCATATAAAAAAGATTCCTTTTTGGGTAAACGTAAAATTCAAAGGGGTTTATACACCGTATAAAAGAAGGTTGTGTATAAAACAAAATATTCCTCAATGAATGGATATTGAGACGAAGTCCCTTACAAAGAAGGTATCCTTGGTTTAAGGATAAATCAATTACATAATTATGTGTGAAAAAGGAATACACCAAATATAAGTGGATATTAAGTGTAAAACAATCAGAGGTTATTAACACATATTCATAGAATGATATATTAAAGGAGTACAAGTTTATCCCAAAGAATCAAATTTGGGTTAAGAAGTTCCCTTGCAAAAATTTGACAGCCTAACGGCATCACTACAAAATTCATAAAATGGGTTGATGAGAGATAAAAAGGGTATCTCATCACATGGACATAAAATTTAAATCAATAAGGATATATAAGAACATATCCCAACATAATAGTATGTTAATTAAAAGAACTAACAAAAGAAGTCTTTTAAAAAGAGGAGGGTGAAAGGTTCCCTTACCGACATGGGTATCTTTTGAAACATACACCCCGAGAAAGAATGACAATACAACATTGATGTAAATACTCATAAATGAAATTATATTAAACAATTACTAAAATAACGGGCAGTACAAACACCACTCAAAGGAAATTGTGGCAAATCTAGCATAAATCTCACGAGAATAAAAGTGAGATGAAAAATACCTTACGAAAACTCAGCAGCCTAACGGCACCACTTAAAACATACAAAAATGGATTGACGAGATCAAATAGGGTCTCTCATCATATTAACATAATGTTTATATAATGATTAATATAAAATAACATCCCCCAACATAACAATGAGGATCTTAAAAGAAGTGACATAAAGGAGAGTACTTAAAAAGAATGAGAGAGGTTAGATCTCTTACGAAAATTCAGCAGCCTAACGACGCCACTCAAAACTTCCAAAATGGATATATGAGAGATAATAGGGTCTCTCATCATATGAACATAAAAATTATAGTAAGATTAATATAAAAGAACATCCCAATAACAAGAAATGTGAGCTTTAAAAGGAATGACATAAAAGAGTGTACTTAAAAAGAATGAGAGGAGTGGGATCCCTTACCTCGGGTCCGACTTGACTCGATCGTTCTTTAATCTCCTGAATAATAAACATGAGTTAATTTATACTTCCTTAATAACCTTTTTCAAGTTAATTATTCCTTTTATATCATTTATTATCATGTCATGAACACTATGTAATTATTTTAGTTAATAACGGTTGTTTAAACGATCATTGGTACTTGAGTCAAAATATGCTCTTTATAATTACAAGTTGTTCATGTATCCATTATATCCAGAGTTATAATCATGATTTATATATCATATATATCATATATATCCATTTTATACATGCATTTATAATATTACATAATCGTTTAGAGGTAAGAAATGAATTGCACCGTTCATGGAGACGGTAAGCCGTACGTACGCATGAACGCTACTTTCATTTCTATTTCGTATTTTATAGAATGGAATAATATTGATATAAAGGTATATTATAATTCCAGTATAATATCATATATAATAACATTAATTACATCCCTTATACATCCCACATATGGCATTAGCAAATCAAATCACTTTGAGGGGCGATAGTCCGCACTTCCTAAAATGAAGATATCACATTTACTCATAATGTAACCATAAATGATATGCCATAAATGAAAAATAAAGAAGCTTAAGTAAAACATAAACATATTATATATAATATATAAATATAGTGACATCTTAATGGCCACCTTTGAAGGTGATATATGAGTGTTGAACAATCATCTTTTCGTGAGGTAGAAATTCTCCATCCACGGAAACAGTATGTTCTTTAACCATTAGATGTAGGTGTGTGTAAGTGTTTCTTGAATACTTCTAAGAAAAACATCCTATTAGATTTAAGATACTGGATTTGTTACAAAATAAATGAATAAAACGAGTTTAGGGGGTTGGAGAAGAAAAATAAAACAAAAGGACTCAAGTGAAGACATTACCTTAAAATCGGGTAACTCCCTTTGGTTGGAGCTAAAAGGATTCCTTGAGAAGCCTTCTTCCCAAAGTGAGGCTTCCAGGAGTTAGATAGGTATGTGTAGAGATAAAATGGGCAGGGTTTGGACATGCCAAAGGATTTGGAATTATGGGTAAGGAGGTAGAGGTGGGGACCTTTTATAAGAGGAGGGGAGGGGCACTCTTGGAAAGTAAGGAAATGTTACTTTATTTTAGAATGAGTTTCGGATTTCAATGGTCCCACATTGATTTTTTTCTATGATAAGTTGATAATGGTTCAATATACACCCATACAAGAGGTTTTGGACATGTGTAGGTCTTAGATTGTACATTATCATTCCATTTTATTTAAATTCTTAAATAATGAGGTCATCACTGCATCATCATGATGTCATAAATAATTTAATTTATTTAATGTCTAAAATTATAAAAATAACTACTATGATGTAGGATATCATTTTATATTTCCCATGACTATTTATAGTCAAAATTATGACTTGTATAACCCCATTTAAAAATTGTTTTAATAAAACAACTCATGTTTGTGTAATTTTTACTTTAACAATAAATAAAAAGTTATTTATGTCATTTCCCAACCAAAGTGGCTCCATGGGGTCCCCAAGTTGACCCATGGATTGTCTTGGTCGGCAATGACACATCCAATGAGGGTAGGACATGTTTGAAGTTCATCTCATATTATGAAAACATTATTTTTACCTTAAACTACACTAATTACCTCTAATCGCGATTCCAAACATAATATGTTACTATTCACCAAAAAAATTATTTTAATAGCACTGAACCACATTTTACTTCTTAATGACAACCATGTATGTCGGATTTTTGAAATAAAAAACAAATAGGTGGTAAAATTTCATTTAAACTGAAAAATCAGTTTTTATAAGTACCACTTAGTGGTTTACTATTCATCAAAAATTAAAGTTTTTCAGACAATTACAAAAAATTCACCCTAAGATATATTTGATATTCCAAATTCAAAAATGATATCTATTTTAAAAAATTAAAAAAAGATAAGTTGAATTAATTAATTTAATAATTAATTCCCGCTGTCAAAACAAATAGCGTGTTTTTATGAAACAAAATGTATCAAAAGATTGACACTAGTTTAAGTCTGATTTCAATGTGAAATTAATTCCAACGACCAATATTGGATTAAATGGAAAAAATATATTGTAATTTCAATTTAAATTCAATTCAAAAGATAATCTAATCCTATAAATAAATCAGATTAAAAAGAGGTTTTGAATTAAAATACAACATTTTTTACTATTCATTAAAAATTGAACTTTTTCGGAAAAATACCAAAAATTTACACAAAGTAAATTTTGATGACCTTATTCTAAAGAAGAATTTTATGTTTTCAAATATAACACATAAAATTGTCAAAAAGTGGATTTAAAAGAGGTTCTCCATCAAAAGGTGGTTAATAGACCTTTTAAAGAATATTAGAATGTTTACGCTTAAAATTGGATTTATTCGCATTTTTAATCCTCTAACATTTATTGTAAAAAGTAAAAATATTTGAAAAACATATATAATGATTTTGTTGTTAGTTCTATTCAATCCCGCCATCACAAACAGCTAGGCGTTAACTGCCATTTAAAATATTATTATTTTATTATTAGAGTGCCATGTAAGATTCCCAAGAAACTCGTTGTTGCGTATTGGGTACGCCATCGAGCATAGCCTCCCCTTTAAAGTAATATTAATATTTTATTCACAAATATGGATAAATATAAAAATGTCATTTTTTACCTGGGGTGTTACACCAAGCTTCCATTGTACGCTTCTCTTTGAATAATAGCGCAGCGTGTGTTGTACGCAACCTCGAGTTCTAACACACTGCGACCAATCAAAGTAGCTGTTATGAATAGTAATACCCACTTTTTGAAATTATATAAATTTTATATCTCAAAATGGACTTCATTTTTGTATTCAGAATTTCAAAATTATCCTAAGTTGAATTTTTTGTAATTTTCTAAGAACTTCCAATTTTTTATGAATAGTGAAAAATACTTAAAAACAATTTCTAATCAAAATAATTTATAGTGATAAATTATACTATAGAGTGGTTTTAAAGTATAATTAGAATAAATTTTTACCATTTTATCCAATGGTGTTCATTAGAATTAATTTCACTTTGAAATTAGACATAAACAATTGTCAATCTTTTGATATATATTGTTTCTTAAAAACACGTTATTTGTTGTGACAGCGGGAATTAATTATAAAATTGATTAATTCAACTTATATGTTTGGAATTTCGTAAAATCCGAAACATTTTTGAATTCATAATTTCAATTATAGCTTAGGGTGAAATTTTCTCATTGTTCTGAAAAACTTCAATTTCTGATGAATAGTGAAACCACTAAGTGGTAGTTAAAAAAATGAATTTACATTTCAATGAAACATTACCACATCTGTGATTTGATTTTCAAAAATCCTACATACATGGTTGTCATTAGGATGTAAAATGTGGTTTAATGGGATTAAAATAATTTTTGGTGAATAGAAACTTTTATGTCTAATTAATCGCGATTAAAGCTAATTAGTGATATTTAAGGTAAAAATGATATTATAAAAATATGAAAATACATTTACACTTGTCCTAAACTTATTGGATGAGTCATGGCCGACCAAGACAATCCATGGGTCCACTTGGGGACCCCATAGAGCCACTTGGGTAAGAAAATGACATTAATAACTTTCTATTTAAAGTAAAAATTAAATTGGCACAAACATGTGTTGTTTTACTAAAACAATTATTACATGGGGTTATATAAGTTAACTTTTTCACTATAAATACTCATTGGAAATATAAAAATATTTCTAAATCATGATATTTTTTTTATAATTTTTAGACATTAAATAAATTAAATTATTTATGACACCATGATGATGCAGCGATTACCTCATTATTTAACGATTTAAATAAAATGAAAATATAAGGTAAAATATAATACCTAAACATGTCAAAAACCTATTTTATGTGTGTATTTAGAACTCTTATCATCTTACCCTAGAAATTTATAATTTTGGGACCTTTTAAATCTGAAAAGAATTTTATGATCAATTAACCTTTTATAACTTTCCAAGAGTGCCCCTCCTCTCCTTTTATAAAAGGCCCCCACCTCTACCACCTTACCCACACCTCTCAAGCCTTTGGTTCGGCCAAACCCTTCCCATTTTGTCTCCAAACCCCCCTATCTTACTCTTAGAAGCCTCACGTTGGGCAGACGTCTTCCCAAGGAAGCCTTTGGCTCAAATCAAAAAGAGTTACCCGATTTTAAGGTAATGTCGTCTCTTATGTTATTTTGTTTTATTTTTCTTCTCCAACCACTTAAACTCCTTTTATTCCTTTATTTTGTAACAAAAACAGTATCTTCAATATACTAGGATTTTTTTATGAGAATTATTTTATTTACGCTTACACACACCTTCGTCTAATGGTTAATGAACATACTGTTTCTATGGGTGGTGAAATACTGCCTCACGAAACGATGATTGTTCAATATTCTTTTAACACCTCTTATGGTGGCCATTTTGATGACACTATTTTAATATATGATATATATATTATGTTTATGTTTTCCTTATTCTTATGTATTTCTCATTTATGGCATACTTTATGATTTCCATTATGGGTAAACGCGATAATTTCATTTTAGGAAGTGCGGACTACCGCCCCCTCAAAGTGATTTGAATCATTAATGCCATATGTGGGATGTATAAAGGATGGAGTAAATGATATTATATATGATATTATACTGGAATTATAATACAGTATTATATCATTATGATTTCATTCCATTAAATACGAAATAGAAATGAAAGTAGTGTTCATGCGTACGTAAGGCTTACCGTCTCCATGAACGATGCATTTCATTTATTACCTCTAAATGTTACATAATATTATGAATGAATGTATATACTGGATATATATGTTATATATAATATCTAAATCATGAATATAATTCTGGATATAAAGGATATTTTACCACATGAACAACTTGTAATTATAAGATGTTTATTTTTGACTCAGGTACCAATGATTGACAAAACGACCGTTACTCACATAAATAATTACATAATGATAATAACATTGTAATAAGTGATATAAAAGGAATAATAAACTTGAAAAAGGTTCTTAATAAATTATAAATTAACTCTAGTTTATTATTCAGGAGGTTAAAGAACGACCGAGTCAAGTCTGACACGAGGTAAGGGAACTTCTTAACCCAATTTCTATTCTTTGGGTTAATCTCATACTTTCAAATTATGTCATGATATTATTATGTAATATCTTGTATTTGTACTTCCTTTATGTGTACTTACAGTGAATACACATAATATATATATTTTATTTAGAAAAATTATATTTGTAAGGGACTTCGTCTCAATCTCCATTCATTGAGGCATATTTTGTTTTATACACAAATTTCTTTTATACGGTGTATAAACCCCTTTGAATTTTACATTTATTCTAAAGGAATCTTTTTATATGAAGCATTTCACTAAATGACAAAAAGGAATGTTTTTCTTGTCGTACGTATGCGGCGACAACGGCTTCTCCACCGCCGTGGCCGTTATTTGAGTTTCAGCTTCCTCTACAATCCATAACTTTTTTTAGATGAAAAATAAATACAAAACTTTAATATTATTTTATTTTGAAATTGAAGATGGTATTGAAAGTGTTTTTTTATTATATAAATATGTTGTATTGATATCTTGTGATTGAAATGTGGAAATGTTATGTTTCCTTTATGCATTTTTTATGTGATACGATTATGTTATGGTTTATGATATGTTTAAGCCTTTTTATATAAGGAATGCATTGGACATAATAAGTGATGGGTGGAGCCCGCTATAGCTCATCGATTCATCGGTAGGCCTCATGAGAAAAACTAGTGTCTTGGCACGAGCCCTTGAAAGAAACTTATTTGTAGTCTTGGCACGAGGCCTTGGTAACGTGGTTATGATAGTCTGACATTATGCATTACATCATTATGAAAGTGGTTATTTATATTGCATGTGATTATTCTACCAGTAGAATATCCATGTGAGTAAGTAAATGGAATTATCTCATTTTACCTTTTCCATATTATGTTGAAGCTTAAGTTTAAAATGCTTTTGTTTTAGTTATACATTGCCTTAAATGTTTATGTTTATTTATGGATGCTTCCGCTATATTGTTATCCTTACTGAGAATCTGAGCTCACCCCTTTCAATGTTTTAATATTTTCCAGGATGTGAAGAAGTATTTTATGACTGACCTACAGGGATAGTCTGAAGGGGATAGAAGTGTGGACTATGGAGACTATGTTATTGTGATTTTTCCCTTAATGATGTAATGTAACATTTATGAATGTATCTAGTGTTTCCAAGGCTACTAAACTAATCGTTCTTTCGAGACTTGATGTTTTGTGATCATGCCAATGTTACGCAATAATGCACCGACTCTGGGTAACTGGGGTCGGGGCGTTACACACCACAACCAATCAAACTAGCAGTTAAGAATAGTAATACCAAATTTTTGAAATTTTATAAATTTATTATTTTAGAATGGACTTCATTTTTAGATTCGGAATATCGAAATTAGCTTTGGGTGAAATTTTGGTATTTTTCCGAAAACATTCAATTTTTGATGAATAGTGAAAAAACACTGAATTATAGTTTAGAACTGAATTTTTATTTAAATAATTATTTATTTTATTTTAATTTAATTAAGGAAAAAATAGATATATAATACTTATATAAGTTCAATGTAATTCATTGGAGTTAGTTTAGAATAATTTTAGATATATAAAATTTTTATTGAACTTGTCATCGTCTTTTACCCACCTCTTAGGAGCATTTAAAAATTCACATAAAACGTAATTTTACCTTTTCTATGAGTAGAATTTATAAAATATGGGAGACATGGTTAATATCATGGAGTAAAATGTGGTTTAATAAGTTAAAAATAATTTTTGGTGAATAGTTTCTTTTTACTTTTATTTAGCACGATTAAAAGTAAATAGGGTAATTAAGGGTAAAAATAATATTAATATTACCCTAACACAATTCTTAACTCAATAGGACAAGTTTATCTAGACCAAAGAAAACCATAGTAATATAATATTATCAATTAGGTCCACTTGGATTAGATTAGTACATTTATTATTTTTTTATTCAACGAAGAGTTAAAAGAGTTAAAATCAATGTTTAATAACTATAACATTTCTAATATAGGGTTGTACAAAAGATAAATTAGACTATAAATATTAATTAGAAATATAAAACTATTTCCTACATAATGGTACTTTATTTATAATTTTTAGAAATTATATAATTTAATTTATTTATAACACAATGATGATGCAGTAATTACCTTATTAGTGAAATATTAAAATAATTAATATTATAAATATCTAAAAAAATGTAATTTGAGACTTTTAATGAATTAAACTAATTTTATAGGTTAATATGAAATATTAGTATTGGTTATATAAATTATATTCGAAGTAATAATGCTGTTATGAAATTATCGAAAACAAAATACCCAATAGTGACAAAATTGACATAAAAGAGTTTTTAAAACAAATATTATATATTAATTGATATTCTATTCCTAAAAATATAATCATCAGCCAAAGTACTTATATCATGATATTTTTATCAATAATGGACCACTTGGGGGTCTCTTGGATGTATATATTTAGTTTATTAACTATATAATATAAAAATACAAAGAGACATGGTAAATGTCAATATATTTAACTAAGAGTTAAATATAAATTATAAGGTTAATATAGTGACCCAAACCTATCTAAAATCTATTTGTTGAATGTATTTCGACCCATCCCCACCTTAACCTTTAAATAATCCACATTGGAGACATTAGAAACTGAATATGAATTTATTATAAAATAATATTTCTAGCTGTTCAAAAGGTGCCCCTCACCCCTCTTATAAAAGGGAACTCCAACTTCTCTCTAATTTACACCTTCAAAGCCTTTTATCATGGCCAAACCCTGCCAAAATATTCTCTCATATTTCTTCAATGCAACCTAGATGCCTTAGTTTGATCAGAAAGACAACCTACGGAGCCTTTTTGATCAAATCAAAAGGAAGAACCTGATTAAGAGGTAATGTTTTCACCACCCTCTTTCAAGTTCCTTTCTTCTTCAGCTTATTCTTTCTTTTTTATTCCAATTATAAAACAATAAATCTAGTATCTTCTATATACTATGATGTTATTATAAATATGGTACAAACATATTCAGTATTCTCTCCATGCTTTGAATAACATGTCAACATACGTGCGTACGTACGACATACCGTCTCCACATCATGGTGTAATTGTTATTCAAAACATTATTATTTGGATGGGTATAATAATGATGTGTAATTCATGTAAATAATAAATATAACATGATAATTATTATTTATATATGATATAACATCCAATTATATATTATTTTAATATCAAAATAATGATATTGTCGTTTATGCGTACGTATAAACTACGGTCTCCACGAACGCGATGAGATTCATTCCCCATCGTATCCATTCACATCTAATTCTCATTTGAGGATTAAAAATAAATTTTATGTACTTGATATAATTATGGATATGATTAATATAAATCCCATTCATAACAAATATGTCTCACATAACAAATAATATAAAGAAAGACGAATGCGTTAACACCCAAAACGATGATAATACGAAGATATTATTAACAAATAAATGTTAAAAGATCATATAAGATATCATATTAATGTATATTATTCTTGTATAATTTAGTAACAATTATTTCACCATTATATAGGACGTTAACCTACCCTCAACCAAGGAAAACTACAAGGTAAGGGTTTATTTCACAATATCTTCATTATCGGAGATTGTTTATACGTAATTATCTAATGGGACCTCTTTATCATCCACATCCATGTTTCTTAAAAATGTATTCCAAAAATTTAATAAAATTTTACAGAATATAGGTTAAAGTCATTTATACCATTCTTTGGCTTTTTATAAGACTTTTATAAAGGAATTTTTCTGTCGTTTTCCCAACATGGTCCTTCTTAACCTTTTCGACAAAATTAAATGTTAGAATGTTTTTTTAACTTATACAGTGGGTGCAGCTATTTTCTACCGTTATAAAATCATCGACGCATCCTATCAAACTTATAAGAATATTTTCAAAGTAAATGTTTTATTTTATAATTATGTGACTCTTAAATCATTTCAAAATCAAAAGAGATATTTCTCAAAAAAGGGTTTTGATTTCATCTATGTCAACATCCTTTGATGGATTTTAAGAATATTTGAAGTTGATTTATTATGATACAAAACATCCATATTGTATTGAAGGTTTTTTGATATGTTTGGCTATGTATGTGATATTTTTATACCATTCATGATTTTTGGTTAAATTATTGATATTTCACATGCTATTTTTAATACGAATGTTTATGATATGTTTAAACCTTTTAATATGAGGAATGTATTGGACTTAGTAAGTGACAGGTGGAGCCCGCTATTGCTTCTCGATGCATCGGTTGTTCTCATGGGAGAACTAGACTTGGAATTGGCCGAGGCCCTTTCCCAATTTGATTTATGGTTTTGGCCGAGGCCTTATTCATTTTTAGACGTCTTGGCCGAGGCCTTGAAAAAATGTTTCAGAATGTCCAGCATTATACATTCCCTCATTATAGAAGTAATATTTATGGTTAATGAGGTCATTTGACTAGTATAATACCCATGATTATTTTTTTGTGGTGTTATTTACTCAACTCATATTCTTTCCATAAATGTATTCATGTTTATTATTGGTAAAGGCACGTGGTTTCAATTATTTATCATGCTTAATATTAATTTCATTTTCTACTGTTTTACATACCCTTACTAAGAATTTGAGCTCACCCCTTTTTTATGTTTCATTTTCCCAGGATATGAATAAGTTAGTTATGAGTGACCAGCAGGCATAACCTAGGAGGCTTGGATGTTTCAAATGAAATATATTTGCATTTTATTTCTTTTCAAGTTGTAAAGTTAAACTTATGTATGAATATTGTTTCCAATAATACTAAACTGATCGGTCTTTCAATACATGATTTCTTTATGATCATGCCAATGTTATGTAATAATGAACTGTCTTTGGGTAACTGGGGTCAGGGAATTACAAATAAGGTTCATGTTTATCTCCACACGCTTGAATGTGTCCAAAACCACTTTTTTCATTGCTTCTTCATCCATATTCTTGGTTTTTACAACTCTGTTTGGAAATGAAAGGAGTGTAGGAGGAATATAATCAGTATTTTTGTTGAAATTATCTACCTCTTTTGGTTTCTGATTAGTTGGAATGGAATGGGGCTTCTACATTGTTGAGGTGAATCCTGGTGGAATGATTGTTGCAGATGTATCTGTTGTTGGCTTCCCACTTCTCAATGTGATGGCATGGATATTTCCATTGGGATTCAGAGTAGGTTGGGATGAAATATTTTTGGAGATCTCAATTACCATCTCATGGAGGGATTTGTCCTTCTGTATCATTTGAGTCTTTAAATCCCTCAGCATATAACCATGAATCTTCGGCCCATTCTTTTTATTAAGATAAATTTCTATCAAAAGTTCATCAGTGTTAGAATATACCTTTGGTTGATGGTTCCATTATTGTTAGATTATTTATTTGTGGGATTTAAATGTCATTTGAGGTTACTAGAAACCATGTTGGTAAGGTGGAGGCTGCTAGAAATTTGGTCTAAAGGGGGATCTATCTTGTAGTCCATATCCATAACTCATGTTTGTTTGTTCCTTCCACCATTTCCTATATTTTGGAGAAAAAGAATCACACTTATTTTGGGGATGTGATTGTTGTTTCTACTGATATGGTCTCCCCAGGAATACTATTTTGCAATCCTCAATCTCTTGCAGCTAGGGGAAACAATTGTTTGGGTGGTTGATTTCAGTGAACATTCCATAGGGCCTTATAGGAGATGGTTGGGACGTCTTTTGAGACCATGAAACCTGTCTCATCATAGTGTTCAATTTTTCTAAATTTTTATCAATTAAATTATTTTCGAGATAAAAAATAATTATCTAATGTACTCCTCCAACATCTGGTGTACCTCGATTTCGAAATTTTTGGGTGTTTTGTGCCATATTATCTTTAAATGCATGTTCGAAAACAGGTTTTTTTTCTACCAATGCTCCTCCAACTATGGAATCCTCCATGTTCCTCTCTATAGGTGTGAGGCCTTCATAGAATTATTGGATGAGAATTTTCCCAAAAAATTTAGAGACAGCTAAAGCTTGCACAAAGCTTATTGAATCGCTCAGAGTACCCATACATTGACTCCCCTTGTGCTTTTTTGATAACTGATATCTCACTATGAAAAGAAGTGGTCCTCACTACTAGAAAAAATATTGACTAGAAAATATATTTCAAATTGTTCCAACATGTTATGTCTTTAGGTTTTAAATAATACATCCACCCTTTTGTAGATCCATCAATTGAGAATGGGAATGATATAAGTCTAATTTGATCTTCAGATGTAGTATATGCATTCAGGGCTGGGAAAAAAACATAACATTATTTTAAATGTTTTTTTAGATCCTCACTAGATAATTTGTGAAATTTTAGAAGAAGGTGAATTATATAGGATTTCAATTCAATACCAAATTAGAGGTTTGGGTATGAGATACAATTTGGTTGATAGTAAATATTTGTTTTATATAATTCTAAAATGGTTCTGTTAAGTTCATTATTATTATTTTCATTAAAATGTTCTTCTTTTAGGTTTGAATTATATTTCCTTCTAATTACAATGTTACTAGAATGTTGTAATTCTATAACTGGTTGAATGTTGAAACTTCTTGTAGACTGAGAATATCATATTTGAGCCCTATGGCCATGATAAATATTAGGTTCAAGATATAGGAGATCATTAGGATTAGTTAGTTTAATAAATAAAATAAAAATTAAAAAATGAAAAGTGCACCATGTTAAAAAATGATAAATTTGAGTTTATGGTCCAAAAAAAATAAGAATAAAACAAAAGAAGAAGAAAGAAAACAAAATCCAATTGGGTAAAGAAGGAATAAATAAGAAAAGAATAGAATAAAATGAAAAAATAAAATAAATACCTCTTATTGGTTGAAATAATTACTTGTCTACCAAGAAATGAAATAAATTCGAAAGGTGCTATCATGGGTGCTCTCAAATGATGTTTGGTTTTTTGGTATATAGGTGAAGTTGAGTGGCTGACCAAGGTTGTTTTCAAAGGAGGAAGAACATTTTACAACATATTAATGGTATTTTGAAAATAAAATAAACTATAAGAATAACACTACTTAAAAGGATGGGTTTTTATCATTTATAAGACTATAAATATTATTTTGGAAGAAGATTTAATTTTTTTGGATTTTTTTTTGAAATGAAATTCGACTAATAAGACACAACAAGAATATGTTTTTTTAAATTTTTTAAAAGGAATAATATATATCACTAGAAAAATTTAATTACATATTAATCATTATAATTTAAATTAGTATTCACATAATCATGTTCCCTAAATTTGATAACCCTCAAACCCTACAAGAGTTAACATAACCACAATGATGAAATGGATTAAACATTGGGCTAGCTTTGGAACATGCACTCGTAGCACTCTTCTTTGAGTGGCATTCTACGTATAGATTATGGTTGGTGGTAAATTAGGGCACATATCCATTCTGTAATATTAAGATGAATTATGTTAAGGGATTATATTATAACTCTATATATTTATCCTATGTTCTTTTGTTTCATAGGTCAAAGATATGCTCTCATAATTCTCACATCACTCAACCTCATGTATTTTTGCATGAATTATGAAATTTCAATCTAAGTTTTAGTTAAATTTAAAATTCAATTCATAGATATCTTATGTGAATTACTGTATATTTTCTATTCAAAATATATGAATGAATAAGGTAAGAGGTAGACCGATTTATAAAAAGAACTACTCTTATCTGGGTGGTGTAGACATCTTAGAAACATTTTTCCTTCACAAAGGTTTAAAAAGCATATAACCTAGTCATGTTTCTACCATGTATTTCCATCCCAAAGAAAAATATTAATAAAAGAGTAAAATTTAAAATAACCGAACAAATTGAATAGAAACAAAGAGTTTATTTAAAGCAAAACAATATTACTAAGTGATGAATAATAAGACAACTTCGATGAAGGGACCATGTCTTCAAGAGCTACCCCTTCTAAAATTACGAGTGAAATTGAGTTAAACCAATTATCCTCTTCCTTAAATATCATAATTCACATCCCCAACCCCTCAAAATGAGAAAAAAATTATATTGTGTATGGGAGGCCATGTTTTACGTTCTTTCAAGTTCAAATACGGAAATTCGTTCACATATATTATTCCATGATTCTGCACCTTTTGGACATTTAAAATGAATGAACCAACTATCCTTCTAGAAGGATGATTTTTGAGACTTTTTTATCTTGAACACCTCCCCAAATTTGGGCCAAATCCTAGTAAAGATGAATAATTTATGGCACAAATACAGAACTGATGTCCATTATTGTACGTCAAACCCATATTTGACTTCATAGTCCTTTTAAAGCAGTCTAATTCATGATTTAGCTCCCATTTCATGAATTTAAGTTTTATCCCATTAATTTATGAACACATTTACAAAATTTTATGTTCACTTAATTCATATGAAAAAATTTATGTTTGAATTACTAAAGGGAACATCAAAGGGTAAAACTGGAATTTCAATAAAATATTCAAATGAATTATCTAATACCAAATATTTTTCAAATGAAAAAATATACCTAAATGTGAGGAAATTATATAATTTATTATAAATAAAATATTCAATAAAAATGTGTCTTATCATTGGATGATCCATCTCATACTCTCCCAAATTCATGAGGTACACTAATTAATTTTGTTACATCATCTTTTAATTTACAATTTTCATTTAATATGTATGTGGGTACCTAAAGATGATGTTACAGGTTTATATAGGAATATTTTAGGGTATCCATCAGGTGACTATATATTGAAAATTTTGGATGAATAGTTTTCTATATAGTGGAGTGATTTGTTTGGTATATTTTAGAGCACTACAAGGAGAATTCCTATGAAAGTTGCATCATTGATATGATAAAATTCCTCAGTATTGAATTAGTAACATTTATTTAACTATAATTATGTTATTATGATAATTATATTAATAATATTTTATACACTAATTATCAAAATCAAAGTAATTTGTATTTCAAATTATTTTTAATGTAACTATAAAAATATAGTAGTACGTAGTAAAATCAAGATCAATTGAAGTACACATCATCAGGGGATCCTACCTTACCAAAACATTGTAGGGGTAATGGTGAGTTTCCTTAAGTGTATCGGTTTCACCTCTTATAAAGAATAATATTAATGTTTACTTTTTATCATTCAACTAAAACATAAATTGAAGTACATTTAATTATCTATTTTCTATAATCTAGAGGATCATGATTTTGGTTCTCCATATTCATTTTATTTTCTATTGCAAAAATTCAATATGCTACTATATTACTGTTTGTGGATTTTATAATGCACGAAGCATAATATTAAGTATCCTAGTTTTGATTTTCTGAAAGATCATATATAGAATCATTGTTTTAAGCCACCATCAATCAAAATATATATTATTACTAAATTAGTGGTTGTTTAAACCACCTCCACATACTGAAAATGTACAACTTGTGTTTGATAAAAATAACCATGAAATTTATAGTGGTCCTAACCATCAAATATTTAGTTAGAAGTATTTTTAACTTCTAATACTACTTCTATAAAGAATATGGTAGTTATAACCAATATAAATTTAAATTAAAAAAATCACTTTGAAACAAAAAATGATAACAAATACACCCTATTATAGAATCATAGTGGTTTTCAAAAAATTACATGAATTGAAAAACTAATTTTAATTATTAGTTGACAAAAAATTTTAAAATATTTTACGAAACCACCCTTAATTAATAGCCATTGATTTTAACGCCCTACCAAATGTGCCACTTAACTATTTACTTGAGCCAGTGTTCCATAATATCTCAGGAACACCTCCCCAATTTCCAATATGTTGTAAACTAATAGGGATGGACTACAAGGTTTTCACGGATATACAATGACCTCATGTCAAAGTGGCTATAATAGTGAACGTAATGAAAACAATATATAAATCATGATAGATAAAAATAAAAGATAAAATATGGAATGTTCTATTAATAAATATGGAATAAAATTCCAAAAAAAATTAATGTTATAAATGAAAAGAATACCCTTGGGAGGATCATATACAAGAAATGGAATAACAACCCAAAAGTAAGTCAAGAACTCCTCCTAACCCAGATGTGAGTCCTACCTAATCTCATCATCCATCACCACACTATCATATCACAACAACTATCATCAACATTGTGTCTTACCCTATACCCATATCATGTGACCAAGTAGTTATGTTTGTTTGGGTACCCATGTTATATGGAGTCCTAATAATGTTGTTATTAACAGTCAATAGGCCACCATCAACGACGTCCCTAAAATAACAATTTTAATATAAAAGTGAATGTTTAAGTACTCAATGTAATCAACTTCATAGTTATTAAAAATTTTGTATAAAAACATTAAATTAACCGAATGTCCTCAGATTACGATGACACCTGATGTCAACGATATCATTACTGATCCATATGATTATGATCATGATTGACCATACATGCTTTATCTTGTTTTAGGCTTTATATGAGCACATATCAATGATAATTCCAACCATAAAAAACCACACCTAATTCAAGGTTTGTCTTAACATTCCTTGTATCTTGAAGTATCATGTGGAAAATGGGAACTCATCTTGGTATTCCAATGGAATCTGGACACTCATCCATACATTCCCCAAATCATCAGTCATCACACGGAATCCCAATTCACTTATTTTCCATATTATTAAATCTAAGAACCTAGTGAAACATCCCCAATCATCCAGTATCATATGGGTTGAGGCATTCCTCTTGGGAATCACAATTTATCATCAATCACATGTTATCCATGTAATAATCTTGGATTTTCCAATCATCATGTTTCTTATAGAATCTAGATTCTCATCCTAGAATTCCCAAGAAACATACATCTAGTGGAATTTAATGTGATTATTCCAATATTCCAAATCAATACAAATCGAAATCCCATATTACCATTTTCATTATGCAATTTAATTCACTAATTAAATATAAAACGTGCCACCTTATCTCATGCGTCATGATTTATTAGAACAGTTTTACATAATTTATCAAAATCCACAACCACTATTTTACTTTTTTAATAACAAAAACAAAACAATACATAATTAAAAACATTTCAATATGAAGTCATTTGAAAACCCACATAAATATTTATGTTGATTTTCCTTGACAATTACCAACACATTTATCTATTTAAAATTAAAATTCTATCACAACATATATGGTAGTGAAATTCCTTTCACAACCATATAATTAACCCACAATTCATTTTTAACTAATTTAAAATAAAGTGACTATTTAAAATATTCCATTTTAATTATTCTATATAAAAACATATAATTTATTTTTCTAAAACCAAATGAAACGCATTTATAAGGGGATTTATTATGAATCCTCATTTCTATGATTCAAGTAATAATAAAAAATGGAGTTTAATTAAATAAAAACAATTTATAATAACTCATTAATCAAGGGTTAAATTATAGTACAATTGTCTTGACCATACCAAGCATACAATCATAAAAATGAAAACCTATGGGATTAATTCAAGGGACCACAAAACCCATTATTAGGAGAGTATTCAAATCAAGTGTAAGCTACCATTTTATCCTGAATTAAAAGTAAACATAAATCCAAGAAAATACCCTAAAACATGGCATGTTAGAAAAAACTTGTTGAAGGCCACCATAAAGTGAAAGAAATAAAAAAGGTGAAAATTATAGGTATAATTACTAAAGGATCTACATCATAACTGATGGAATATGAAACAAATTCCATATAGAGGAGAATCAACCAAGGGAAGAGATGAGGGGGAAAGGCATCCATAAGGGGGATACTAGAAAAAGGGGACATGAATGAAGGTTTAAAAACACTAGAGGGTGGAGGGTAAATTTTGAATGTTTACCATATTTAATGAGGAACATTATTTATAGACATTATTCAAACCATTGGTACCTTACTATATGGAAAACATTATTTCTTAGGGTTAGTTCACACAATTTTTGTCATGAAACACATTGTGAAAGTCTATGAAAAACCTGGGAAATTTTAATTTTACTTTAGGGATAATATTGAGTGGAAGTAATGTAATTTCTCTTATAAATATATCTTGAACAGTGTTTTAACAACTCCATTGGTCTTGTAATATATTGTTTACACTAGTGTAATATTTTGGTGGAATTCTTCAATTATTTGACGCTTTTTTTATATTTAATTAATTAAATATTAATTTTTCCCACATGTTCATTTAGTGATATATTCTATTTGAAGAATTGGATCTTAATTCTATGTTTTTGGTTAAGTATTGAATAGTTTTTTTCTTATTAAGGGCATACCCTTGTGTCGGGAGCTGGGTTTGGTCTAGGGACCCTTTTCTTCTCTCTCATGTTTTTCATTATATTTTAATTTTTCCTTCTCACCATTTTTCATCCCCAATTTTGAGTGTCACATACTCTCTCCCCCTTTGTAATTTCATTGGAAAATATATAGGATATGGAGAGGATAAGGTGAAAAGAGGAAGATAAAGATAAGGAGGCATCACTGCAGGGCTCGGGTCTCTCCAGATCATCGTGCAGGTGCTCTAGAACACTAATCAGATCAATGATTTTTTTGGTCTCCACCCAGAGGTAGGAAATTTAAAAAATTTTCCACTATAATTTCTTTTAGATTAGTTTTTTTATATTTTAATGTTGTTTATGGGTTTTTGGTGCCCTATTTTTTTCTTTCTGGGGGGTTTTAGGAAAATCTAGGGGTTTTAGGGTGTTCAGAGGGACTTTTTTTAAGAAATACCAATCACCAGACATGTGGTTTTTTGAACACATGTCCTCTATTATTCTTGTTTAGGGAAGATGATGTGTTTATAAGTACATGATGTGTAATTTAAGTAAACTCTATGTAGTATGACTTGGCCATGTACATGGAATGTGGTCATGTACATGGGTAGTCATAGTTGGGTAAGTACACTCTATATACCTTGTGTACAATCCGTATAGTGGTATATGGAAATATAGCCATTTAAATTGGTAGATAAGCTTATGGGGACTAGACACCAAGTATTTGGTGTAAACTCTTTATAGTTGGATCTGGCTATGTGGTTATTTACTTGGTCAGACACCCCATGTAGTGGTACACAACTAGGCCCCATGTATTCCATGGTCATCTATTGGAACATGGTTATATACCATGTCTTATATTTCCTTGTATAAGTATGTTAATAGGTGAATTATTGAGGATACACATTGTGAACTCAAAATTACTGGATACATACTTTTCTATTAAAGGAGTTTTCAATGCCTTTGTCCCATAGAGGTAGAATTGGACGTATAAGTAGTCTATTATGAGTGTATTTTCATGTAGATTACAATGGTGGAATGATTTTGATGTTTAGATGTTTTATGGATCTTTTTTGTAATATTTCTATTTTTAGAGAGGATTCCATTAAGGTTCTGGTTCTAGAATCCTTGCAGGGATTGGGTTGTGAGTTGTGAGGATTACGTGAGGGGGTTCATTAGTTTATTAAATTGGATTTATAATTAAAAATGAGTTTTTATGGTTCAAATATATTTATTTTGGGAGGTGTAATTCAGTTTTCTCCTTGTTGGGATTGTTATTCTAGTATCTTGAGGTTTAGTTCAGTCTATTGTGGTTTGGAACGGTTAGAGACTTAGGGGTGGTTCAACATCATTGGAGTCTGGGTATGGTTGGGTGACATTTTTAAGATATTGATATAGGTATGAGGAAGCTATTATGAGGAATTCCCCTATGGGTAAGTTGTTTCACGAGGTTTTCCTCTTGAGTGGGTGTTCAGTGGTTTGAATAGGGAGTCTAGCCACCATTATGATAAGTGGGCTTGGACTAAGGTTTGTTTTTGATGGGGGATCCCCTTGTATGGTGTCATTCATTATGTGGGGTTTTTAGAGGATCCCTCTTATAGGGTGTCCAATTGTGCTGATGCCTTGGGTACCATAGTGTATTCCCTATGTTTTGTGTCCTTTGAGGTGGATAGTGTTGGTTTCTATAGGTTTGGTTGGAGGATGTGGATGTTATCCGACCCTTGTGTAGAGTTGTGGGTTTGAGGTTTGAGAATGTTCATGTTTAAGAATGGTTGTGATGAATCTAGCTTTTATGATGTCCTTAGACTAAGCGAGTTCCTTGAGATTCATTCTATATCATTCCCCCTCTAGTTTGGTAGTTTCTATGAGGTATGTCTACGGAGCCAATGGATGATCTTGATGAGAGATGATCTAGTTTTTCTAATGTTCAATGGCATTTTTCAGGTTTCCTAGTGATGCACCGATATGTTAGTTCCACTCACCAAGATTAATAAGGATTTTTTGAATTATAGTATACTCTCGAGGTTGGTAGGGAGTCCCTACTACCAGTTAAGATTTTACCATTGGATTCCTAGTTCCAAACAGATTCCCTCATGTGTTTTGAAGCCTATTATGATATTTTAGGGTCTTACATGAGTGTCTTCCCTTGCATTGAAATTTGGATATCCTTCTTGATCAGGTGGATTCAATTGATGTTCTGGCTTCATGATCCATGTTATACAATTCCTCTGGTTGGGTCTAGAATAAGGGTAGATTACCTACAGGTGTTTGACTAGAACCTACTGTTTAATATTTTAATTTTTTATCCACTTTTTATTTTGTGTCTTTTGTTTATATTATATTCTCGTAATCATGATTGGCTAGGTTTTACATGACATTCCTTTTATGAACATGTTATGATAGTATATTCTAGGATCATCATTGGGGTGTCCTAATGAGAATTGATTCTCACCCTCCAGACATAAACCTCAATGTACATGTATTCCTTATATATGATTTAAGGTTATAAATTTTGTAGTTTATCATTAAAAATCCATGTTTTTTAGGTTTTGAGGTGGAAATTTCATGTGGGGTATGTGGTTCATGCAATATATTTTCAGCCATCACGGAGACTAGGTATGCAATTTGGCATAGAGTAGATGTAGAGACTTGTGTATTTATTTTTCCTTTATTTTATTCATTATGTGGTCAAGATATTGGGTGAAAAATGTAAGTATGATTTTTCCATGAGTCTATATATAGATTCCATTCAATATTTGTCTATATAAATTATTTTTTATTTATGTACACTCTGATGTTCCTAATTTCTAGAATGATTAGACTATTTATTATTTTATTATATTCTACTATAATTTAATAGTTTCATAAATGTATTTTTAAGGCCCAATCTAGTAGTTGGAAGACTCTGGTGTATGAAGAGGCATGTTTTAATGATTGTTACAAGTGATATTGAGTGATTTCTTGGGTCAACCAAGTCTAGTCCAACACGAAATTGTATTAGATGATTATTTTTCATTGCCATTAAATTTTGGGAGACACTAGATATGATATCTAAGAATGTGTCAGAGCATATGATTTATATCGATATAGTTCATCATGAACACTTGATCTAATAATAATTTTAGTTTACAAGGGTTGTCTTATTTCACTCATGGTTTGTGCTGTTACAGTTTTTTGATTTTTCACTTCAAGTGATGGACTTGTATTTAAAGACTTCATGATTTCTTTGTTTATAGATCTTGTACTGATGGACATAAGTCTATGTCCATGCATCAATATAAGAAAATATGATTTAATTTCTTATATGTGTATGATTTTTCTAATGATAAGGGTTTATTTGTTTATGGTGACAAAAACAGCTAATATTGTATTTGTTAATATAAATTATTGGTGGAATTCTACTCAACTAAATCTCATGGGGAATTATCCAGATGGAATGACATGTAGATCCTTTTTTGAGGTGATATATGGTTATGGATATGTATTCCCTTCATCATAGGATTCATGGAAACTATAATGGGTTGGTGTGAGGTTGGGTGTGGCCTACTACTGTTTGTTTTGGTTAGCTCGATGAAGGAAAGGATGCCTAAGAGGATCTTAGTTTAGGCTCGGGATTCTCAGAGTATTTGGTACCCTACTAAGTTATGCGGCGAGGATAAGGATTATTTGGTATTATGTGCTGGTGTGTTTGGAGTTATATTGGTTTTGTTGTTGGATTCATGGTTTTGTGCCAAGTTGAGAGGGAAGGTTTGGTTGGTTCCTAGACATACTGCTTCTGGTTTCACTTTTGGTAGCATGGTGAGAGTGTGGTTTGTTCATGTAGTTTTAGATAGATGTACATGTGGAGGCTGACAATTTTTGAGGATATTTTCCTAAGGGAGATTCCTTGTTTAAGAAAAGGAATGTCGAGGGTGCTCGTATTTGTTGGGATAAGATGGTGTGACGATCATGGTAAGTGGGTTTAAGTGCATTAGCCTCAGTTATTTAGCTTATAGCTTGTTTTAGCATCGGTTTTCAAAAGAGGTTTTTAGAGAATCACTCTATCATGAGGAGGGGAATATTATTTCTACGGATTTTTTTGGAGGAAAACGTATTGAGTGAGGACATGTGTGTGATGGGTTGGAACACTTCTGGTTAAGTCATGTGAGTTTTATGGGAGTTATTTCTATCTAGCATAAACATTATGATGGGGAATGAACCATAGGTCCATGTGATCTGTGGTTCTTATCTTAAGGGAGTCTTTGAACATGGTGTTATTGTTCCTAGTGGTTCATGAATGGATAGTGCTTGGTTTTCCATGTTGGTGCTCTGGTGAGACTGATTTGGAAAGTCATTCCACTATTTTTGGTAGTGGAAGGAGCATGGTTTTTGGAGTTTGGTTCTTAGTTTAGGTTTGATTATAAGGATACTCCTATGGTGGGTAGAATCATATTGGTCATGGATGAATGTCCCTCCTGTTGGGTTTTTATTGGTTTTATGATATAGATCGATGGATGATCATGATGGTGTGGGAAGCACCATTTCTTGTAGTGAATCTTGATAGTTGGGGGGTAACCTTGGATTCTTAGGGGTGAGAATTGGTTAGGGTGGGTATTATTTCATGAACCACATCATGATGTTTTTAAAAAAAAATTGAGGAAATTTGAATTTTTCCTCTAGGGTGGACATAGAAGAGAAAATTGTGATTTATCTTTTCAAGAGATCTCTAGTAGTTTATTGGCCACTCCATTGGTCCTAGAGTAGTGTGTTTACCCTAGGATAAAGGTTTGGTGTAATTATGACACAATCAAATTTTGGCTGACTATTTAATGTTTAGTAAATTAATTAGTGTATATTTGTTCATGTTAATTTTCTGATATCATTGGTTGAGAGAATCATGTCAGAATTTTGACTTTTTGGTTGAGTTCGGAATGCAGGTTTTTTCCTAAGTAGGGCATTATCTCATGTTGGTCACTGGGTCCAAGCAGGGCCCCCTTTTCTTCTCTCTCTTCCTTTTCTTTTATTTTTTCTTTCTTTTATCATTTTTTTCATTCCTCACATTGTGTCACGTACAAACCTACAACCTAGGTTTTCCTTCTTTTGATAAAGATATAAGGGAAAGGAGAGGGTTAATATAGGGAGAGAGTGAGTAGGATGTTCTTTTGTGGAGATCAGATCATGTTATATCATCATGCAAGTGCTGTGGAAAATGAATTGGATCAATGCTTTGGATTTTTCTAGTAAAAGGTTGGTATTTTTATAAATTTTCCACTCGATATTTTTTTTAGATTTTGGGTTATAATCTTTTTATTTTGGGTTGTTTGGGATCAATTTTTCGCTGATCTTGTGGTTTTTAGGCGAATCGGTGGTTTTCAGGGTGTTTGAAGGTATTTCTATTGGAGAAATCCCGATCACACAACATGCAGTTTTATGAAAAAAAAGATATTGTTCCTACTATTTGGGGAAGATTATGTTTTTAGAAGTACATTTCATGTCATTTACGTACATATTATGTAGTAGGACTTGGCCATGTACATGGCCATGTGGCTATGTAAATGTGAAGATGAATTGGGAGAAGTACATGTCTTTTACCAAGTATACACCCAAGGTAGTTTTACATGGACATGTTTCCAAGTACATGGGTATATGGGTTTGTGGGGACTTCATGTCATGCACTCAGATTACAACCTATGTAGTAGGATGTGTCGATGTGTCCATATACTGGAGAATACTTGTCATGTAGTGGTGGATAACCGGACCCCATGTATGCATTGGCTATGTAATGGTACAAGGACATATCCCATGATTTCTCAGGCCATGTAGAAGAAAATGGCCATGTGCATCTTTTATGGTACAAACAGTATAATTTTCCAGAAAAGGGGTTTTTAGTGTCTTTGTTCCCTAGAGTAATAACTAGACTTCTGATTAGTCCATTCAATGTATTTTTTCACTTAGATCATAGTGGTGGAATCCTATTGGGTTTTAATGTCCACATAGATTTTGTTTTTAACAATTATATTTTTTTGGAGTACTCTATTGATGTTATTTTTCTATAATCCTTCTCGGGTTTGGGTTATGAGTTGTGAGGCTCATGTGAGGTTGTGAAATTGTTTATCGTCATGTATTGAGGTTTCATGGAGAGTTTTTTTTGAGGTTATTTGAATAGATTCTGGTTGGTGGAATTGAGTATTCATTGGTTTGGGATAGTTATTACAATTTCCTTATGGTTATGTATGCTTCTTGAGGTTGGGACTAGTATGATATTTATGGGTGTTTTGACAACACTTGATGTCAGGTATAGATGGGTTTCATTGGAAATATTTTGAGATATGTATGAGGAACTATTAAGGGTAATTACCCCTGAGGTGAGGTGTTCCTTGAGATTTCCTTCCTGGGTGGGTGTTATGTGGTATGAACTGGAATTCCATCCATAGTTATTTTGAGAGGGCTTGGCCTGAGGATTGGTTATTCTTAGGGATCCTCAAGTTAGTTGTCTTGCCTATGGTGTGGTTTACAATAGGATACCCCTTATAGGGGTTTTAATTATTCCAAGGTTTTTGGAAGGAAGGTGGAATCCATATCATCATATGGCCCGTGGCATGGCCGGTTCTGGTTTCTGTAGGTCTGGTTGGAGGGAACAAGTGTTAGTAGGCACTAGGGTTGACTTGTTCCTATATGGATTGAGGCTGTTATTGGTCGTGAATGGATTTGAGGGAGGATACCATTGGGTTGTTGTTTGACTGATATTATTCCTTGAGATTGATATTGTTTCTCTCCTTATCATGTAGGAATACTTCTATGACGTAGGGCTAGAGAGATAATGGACAATATGGAAGCATGTAACCACCTTATCCAGGAAGTTCTCTAAGGTCTTGGGTAGTGGACTATGGAGGCTATTTTGCTCCTGAGACAATGCTTTTATAAGGCTTAATGGGTCTACTCGGGTATCCCGATGGTCCACTAATAGGTTCTCTCCTCCAATCTTCTTCTGTTGGATATTTGGGCATGGTAGTATACTATTGAGGTCAATAGGGAGTTCCTACAACATTTTTAGATCATGCCATTAGAGTACTAGTGTCCGATATATTTTATTCAGGTTTTTGACATCTAGAATGATTTTATATGGTATGATATGAGTAGATGTCATGAAATTGTACTTTCGATATCATTCTTGATCAGGTGTACATTCTTGATTTTGTGGTTGTGTGAGTCATGTTACACAATTCCTCTGGATAGGGCTAAATCAAGGGTTGATTACTTATGGGTTTCATTCTAGAACTCAAGTTTTTCTATTTTCCTTTTTTTAGAACATTCTATTTCATTTATGTACTTTTTTATCTTTTATTATTGTATTCACAATCATCTATGTTGAACATGATTTGTGTTTCATGGACCTGTTATGATAGAAGATGTTAGAACCACCTTGGGGCCTGGTCTATTGAATTTTTTATCACCCTCTCCATGTGGACCTCGGTGTACATGTACACAATATGTATTCTTTCAGCTTCAAAATGGTTTCATAGATTACGAGAGGCCAAATGTTTCATTTTTGAGTAGTTTCAATCGTATAGAGTATACGTTTTGTGATAGAGATTTTTATCCGTCATGGAGACTGGGTATGTTGTTTGGCTTGTAGTAGAATTTTATCCTTGGGTATTTATTTCTCCATTACATGATTCCATATGTGGTCATCTAATTGGGTTACTAGTACATGTATACTTTTACCCTATGTATGTATATATAATTCATTAAATAATAGTTTATTTCAGTTATTTATTTATTTATGTACATTTTGATGTTCCTTAATGATTGTGTATTAAGTTTATTTTCTTGGATATTTCTCTCTAATATTAGGGAATGATGTTATCACCTTTTCCTTTTAGGCCCTTTCTACTAATCTTTTTCCTCTAGCATACAAGTAGGAACACTTGAGGCCTTGTTGTGGACTGGATCAGGTGACAGGTTGGGTCGACCCTGGCTTATTCTGGACAGTTTGACAGAATATGTGAAAACCATGATAATTGGATCTGTATTTTATTAAAAAAATTCATATTTTTTAGATCCCCTCACATGGTTAAGTTATACTTTGTGCCTATACAACCAATCCACATGGTTGGGTTGTGTGGTTATAACTAACGATGTTCTTAAGGTGCGTCATGATCAATTTATCCAAAAAAACTCAAATTTTAAACCCCCAATTCTCCAGACACATATTTGAGAACTAGAGATACATGTATAGTTTCAATCCACATCGCAAAATATTATTTTAAGACGCTAAAACTCATGAATTCCAAATATAACACTCAATTTTTAAAAAGTCTTATCCACCAATCTGTAAATTTCAATTTTCCCTAAGCTCTAGGATATTTTGTACACATGGGTCTTATAAATGAGACACCATACCACTTATAATACCTAATAATTCTTATTTTACATTAAAACTCATTACTAAACATACATTGTCCATCAATACTCAATCAAAATCCTTGTTCCATCCCAAAATTCCCAACACACTGCCAAAGAAAAACTCTAAACCTAAGGAACAAGGCTGCCCAAACCCAAGGTAACATTTGTATTTCAAAGTGAACATTGAGAAGATGAATCATGGTTCCTATATAACATATGAAACCTACATTTTATCATTCAAAAAATTACTTTACTATGATGATCCCCACTATAGGAAATATCTCACAGAATAAATTCTAATCCTCAACACCTCCCAGTATGAGAGTTTGCCGACTGAATCATATTCTGAGTGGTTCGCCTACCCACTTAGCAAGGTTACTAACATAACATACCTCAACATGCTCAAGATTATTGTTCAATTACAAGACCATCTCTCATTTATAACCTTTAATTGAAACAAAGGTGCCTCAACCATCCATGAACAACCCAAACATGTGGACCATCATTTAAAATACATGGAAACCTCATAAACAAGTCTTATTTAATTTTCATAGACTTGTATGATTTGGTTCCAAGCCTAGTGCATTTAAACCCACATGAAATATCCAGTTAGACCTCCCCCCACCAAACCCATCATAGGAACTCCCAACTTCCATCGTCGATGAACTTTTAAAACTCCTGACCACAATAACCTTATCTCCATAATCATCATGTGTACATCAAGATCACACATTTGGGTCCAACCATAACCTTTTAATGCAATTACATTTTCAAAATAGTAACACTCACACTATTTTCAATGTTTACATCAAAGAACCAACATTCCACCATGACAAACCAAGATTAGATTACACCTTCTCATCCCCAACCCAAAACATCCTCTCATACAATGATTGTTATCACATATGGGAAAACCTCTGGAATACCTAAAAGAATCTATATTACATTAATTTCGCACACACACACACACACACTGAACTCTGGTGTCATCATGATCATCTAATCTCTGATCTCATAACCCAAAAACCATCCTCGCATAGGGGTGAGATTCTCATGAATAACTCAACTCACCCATTCATTTATCTTCACTATATAGAACGTCAAGTGTACCAAACCCAATGAGTCCAATGTTTACCATATGCATTTGAATCCTCATGATCCATGACACCATACCATCAGAACTAGAATAATATTGACCCCATGGATCATCCATGTCATTGAATTTTGATCCAACTTAAATTTTCCCCTATAACTGATGGTGTCATCATTTTTCCAACCAAACCCTACACATTCTTTCCCAAAATGTCCCTTCAATATCATTATCCCTCGAACTATAAATGTCCAGTCACTGACTGAAATCATGATGGGAACTATTCTTACTTGAAAAAATTTACATGATCCATCAAACCAAAATTGGATCACACACCTACATTAATCGATCATTCAGCTTAACTCACACACCCGTGAATTGTGACATATCCCAAATAAGCTCACATTCCTCTTCCAATATTTATTAATAGGCTTAGGTCAGTTTTATATTAATGATATTACACTTAAAACTCCAATATATATTGAAAATTCACATTTTAAGAGGTTCAACACATAAATTACTACCAACTATCATCGTTCCAAATCTTCATGCATCTATCCCCACTGGAATCAAGTGGGTGGAAGCAACTTCCAAATATTAAAGGTCTAGGAACTCAACCACTTATTCCCTAACCCACCATCATTGATATTGAGAACCAAAACCCTAGGTTCATTCAAAATTAAAGCCATTCAAATAATAATATTTTCAATACCACACACATTGATGAGCCTCATGTTCATTGATACAAGTCCCATGTATAAGTTTTTATTCTATATAAAATAATGGGTGCTCACTCAACCCATCTAGCCTCATAAAAACACATAGTTCACAATATAATGTTACTAGTTTATAGAACATGACACATTGTCCCATGATTCGATCCTCATAGACCCTCATATGATTCTCCCATCCAAGAAATATACTACACTCAAATGTGTCACCATGATTAACCTGAGGTATTATTGATTGACTCATAGAATAAGCTTGACAACTCTCATGGGAAACACATGAGCACATGACCACCCATCATCACAATATTCATTTCAAAATCCCAAGTAACATGACTATACGACCACCACATACCCAAAAAACATTCATAACTATGAAATTCCTATTTCTGAACAATCCTTCAATTTGAAACATGACTAGAAACTAGGCCATATCACTATAGGTTCTCCACCAAAACTACCTCATCTTTTGGAAAGATCAAACATGCACTGATCACATCATCCAAATATCTACCCACATATTACACCACTAAAAAGAAAACAAAAGGATGAGATAACCCCCAAATGAGTTACCATTGAAGGTCACAAGGCACAAGATCATTAAATCCACAACTCCCAGGATAATACTCACTCCCGCATCAAGGCCACACAATATCTAGCATTCCAAACACCCAACTCAAGGTTATCACAACAAAAATAAACATCTTTTACCGTAGTAATAGCTTATAAAGGAATTGAAATAATATCACACCTAGTATCCTCAACCATCATAGGGTCTATATCAATAGGCATCACAAAACATAAACACCCACAACATCTCTAAGGGTTCACTCCCTAACATTTTTTCATTCTTTTAATTTTAGGATTCACGTTTAAAATTACTTCTTGGAATTTAAATTTTTTCATTCAAAGGATTGAAATTAAAATTTATATAATTTTATCAATTTGATTAAATTTCAAAGGACTTATTAAAAAATTACTCATTCATATGATTTGATGAAAAACACCATATAGTTTTTTATTAACACCTTATCTAATCAATACCATCATCAATCAATTTTATCTACTTATGAGTCAATATATCATTATGGGTATTTCATAAGTATGATTCCAATATAGTAGTATATTGAAAAATTCATATATGATAGTGATAAAAATTTAAATTCAAACACCAATGTTAAAATTATAATATTGAACAAAATAAGATATAAATTAGACTAATATAGTAAGAGAAATATATTGATATATTAGTATAAGTAACAATAAGCATGATATTGAAATATGGAACCTTATACCTAGCACTATTAATATCATGTGAATCCATATGTTCCTAAAATGATGAATTAACACACCCATGAAATTATTTCATACCATTAAAAGAGTCTAAATCTCATTAATCACCACATCAAAAATCATGTATCTTTCCCAAGGTGAAATTCAAATACAAATAAAATAAGTGAAATCCAAAAATAAAAAGTCACATCCCTAGAAACCCACACCCCTCATGAGTGGGTTGAAAAATATTAGAAACAATATCATTTACAATCACAAAATTTTATAGTCTCTCATCAACCATAAGAAATTATTTTAAAAAGATCTTATACCACATTTTAATGACATTCTTGGGATGCACATAACTGGAGCCCTAGGAATGTGCACCATAAGGAATCACTCCCTATATTCCAGATGCTACCTATTAGTAGTGAGGGCTAATATGGATTTTGTGTGGACATTATGACCTCAATTTAGAGATTCTATAGTAGTGTAATTATTTATAAAAATAAATAAATAAAACTAGATTAAAATGGATGAAAAATTAGGTAAATTAACAACAATAACTAAGTTATAAAATTCTATACCAATGGGTATGATATATATTCCATGGTTCCCCCACGTGTGGATGATATATTTAGGAAATAAAATTCCCAAAATAAAAAGAAAACCAATAATTCCTCCAAACCTGGTCTCTAGTCCTAGATAATACCATTATCCATACTCATACCTGCATGTCGTACCAACTAGTTTCAACATTGAACCATGCCATATTCCTGTAACCTATGAAAAATAGTAATCTCTTCCTAGGTAAACAAGGGACATAGTTTAATCTAGAACGTGTGAGTAAAACATAGTATTACACCACCAAAGATGTCTCTAAAATAATATTTATGATATAAAAGTCCATGTGGAATAGTTCATGGAAAACAATTTAATAGTTATAACACAATTTATATAAAATCCAAAAATAACCAAAGCTCATGATGAAACATGAGGATGATGATTATATTTTCAATCCTTTGGCATGTGACCATAATCAATACTACCTACTTCACCTAGTTTCATGTTGTCTAAAGACATATCGATGATAATTCCAACCATAAATAACCACATGGAATATAGTGTTCAATATGACATTCTATATATTTATCACATTGAATCTGAGTGCTCATCCTGACATTCCAATGGAATACAAACTCTAATTATTGTATTCTTCCAATCTTTAGTCATTACATGGAATCGAAAATATCATCCCTTAATTCCTTTGTAATTTGATCCCTTTTCCCCCAATTCCTAATATTCAAGAATCATATGGTTCTAGGTACTCCTACTCGACTTCTCAATGCCTCATCAATATCATGGAATTTGAGGACTCAATATAGCTATGTGGGACCAAATTTATTGATTTTCCACATTTTTTTAATTAATATTTATTTTATTTTATTAATAAATTTACCCTTAAATTTTAATTAGTTGTATATAGTTGTTTTTTAGTATACTTTATTATTTTAATATTTTTATGTTTAATTTTTTATTTTTGTATCTTATTTAATTAATTCAGCATTCAGTCTATTTATTTGTATTATATTTCTAATATTTTTATAAATAATAATTTGAAGTATATAAATTTTTTAATGATAATTTTTAATTAAATATTGTATCATTATCTTATTATAATGAAACATTAATTGTATCTTTAATAAATTGTTTTCATTTTTTAATTTATTTGTATTTAAATATTAGTTTTTTAATTAATGTTTTCTTTTATAATTTGAGTACTCTAATTTAGAATTTATTTAATTATTTTTTATTTTTAATCTTTTTATTAATTAAAATTTTAATTTCAGTGTCATTTAAATAATTAATTGATTTATTTAATCCTTAATTTAAAAAAAAATACAATTTTTTTAATTTTTATTTTTGATTAATTTATAATTTTTTATATTTATATTAACGTTTTGTAGTGGTATTGAATCTACCAGTAGATAGGTTTACCAGTCTCTATTTTCCCATTTATAATAGTAGATATACTCCTGCAAAGCATCCCCCATCAGTATCACCTATTTCTTAATAAGGTATATACTATTTGAATCTACATAAATCCTACGATTGAACCATTTTTTTCGCTAATCCACCACCAACATCAACCCACACCAAATATACCAGTGCTATCTAGTTCTACGAGTCTATATATCTGATACGACTACTCCCATCTACTACTCCCTCCCTAGCATAAGGCGATCCACGACCACGATCACCATCCTCCCTCACTGCTACCATCAATCTCACTTCTAGTAGATCTAGTGGCATTAAAACTACATCTACATCCAACATTGAACTCCACCTAAATATCAAAACCCAAATATAGTACATTGTTCCTCCATTAGCTGATTTTTTGGGCTACCGCTGCTCCGATTCCACCATCATCCCGAACCATTGAATCGAAAAAAGGATAAATACATATCTACATTGAAACTAATCTATACCGAAGCACATAAGGAATATGTTCTACTAAATCTAAAAATTTCTGAACCACCGATGTTCTCTAGAAAAAATTTCTAGATATATGACTTTGTTGAGTTGTATGATGATCCATTACCTGAATTTGAAAAATTCCACATCATTACACATCCAACTGAGATTTAATTCCTCACTTATCCTCGATCTCTCTCCCCATGGATCTATAAAAATATAATTTATGACAAAAAAAGTTGAAGGAGCAGAACTTCTAATACATAAACCAGATGCATCGTGATAAAACAAAAAACCACTAGTTTGAATTCGACCTTAGAAAAACCCCAAACCCCAAAGATGTCAGTCTCTATATTAGAGAAGCCACAAATAAGAAACCTCCCTCCTAGAGGAAGAAGTATATACTATATATTATAGGTAAGACACATTAATAAAAAAATAAAAAATTAGTATTATTTTAATTAATAGAAATAATAAATAAATAAAACTTAAAATAAATAAATAAACATAAATGAATAAATAATAATAGTTTAATATTTACATATATCTAATAACAATATTAATAATTAAAATTTTTATAATAATTATATTTGAAAATTATAATTAATATTCATTATTATAATAACTTCTTTTTTGTTAATTTTTTTCATTTTTTATAATACTGAGAGAGATGATTCTAGATTCATTTCAAGAAGACTTCATGGTAAGGTTATTAGATATGAACTTCTGAAGTCATGTGAAAGTTACAATTCATTGTGTTAATAGTGACATGTTGGGTGCACTTGGAAGATGATGGATGAAAATTAAAATTCAAGGAATTCTTATTCACAATGGATTTTTTGAGATCTATATTCAAACATTCAGGGACTGACGTATAGATTAGGACATTCGAGGAAAAAAAAGATGAGTAGAAAATAACTATTTGTTATGATCACCATTCTTAATAGTGAATTATCTACTATTTTATTTCATTTTTATTTTTGATTGTAATTATTTTTTAAGTTATTTAAATTTTTATATGATTTGAAGGTGTATTTGGTGGTTAGAGATTTTCAACTATGATGTTTTTCATTTTCTTATTTATATTTATCTATTATTTTAATTTCATAATATATATGCAAGATTAAATATAGAATCTAATTTTTTTACACCTCTTGTCTTCAATTAAAAAAATGAAAACAATAAGTGAGGTAACTTTTGATGACTTTTTCATCAAATTCCATTATTGTTTGAGTGGCCTTAAAGTGGATAAAAAAAGGGAAATTATTATGCATGTTTAATCTCTTATAGAAGGAGATTAACTGAACATATTTTTAATCATGTGAATTTAATTATATTCTAACAAAATGAGAAACTCATTTTACCTAGTCAGTTTTAATTTCATGTGCATCATTCTTGATCGTATTTCAAAATATCTAGTTTAATTATTGGCCATCATTTTTTTGAATCATCTAGTTAATTTTTATCATTATTAGTAAATCCTCAATAATAAAAAAATTAAAATACCTAAAAAATATTATGAACACTATTTACAATGGTTTTGTTTTCCAAACATGGTTTGATTCCCTTATTTTTGGGTTTCACACCCTATAAACCATTATACAATAGTATGTAGGAGTTTTTAAATAATTAAATTTAGCATGATTTAAAAATGAACATTTTAGGATTTTGTCTCAATTTCCAAGGAAGTATTCATGTGAAGAATTTAGAAAAAATTAAAAAATTAAAAAATTCATAAAAAATTTAGAAAAAACTATTCAATAAATTTTTACATGAGTTGTTTTTCAATTTCGGATTGATTTTTTTGTTACCATTAATTTTTTTAAAACTAATGAGTTCTACTGATGAGTATTCTAATATACATTCATCTGTTTAAAATGGTAGATCAAGGGAGCTGGTATCATCAAAATGAAACTTATTTTGATTTTTTGTGGAAATTATGGGAACATTTCTTGGTAGTGTTTTCAAAATAAACCACGACTGAAAAAACAATTTGAATAACCAACATCATTATATGAACGTGATCCCAAGGATTATTAAATAATAGAAAAATTAATGATGGATATGTTTTCCAAATTTGACCAGAGATAAGAATAAGATATAATTACAAAATAATAGAATTATTGTATTGAAATTTAATTAATGACAAAATAAAAACAATTGTTTCACAATAGTAAAATAATAATTGATTTTGAAATTTTTTTAAAGAAATTATAATAGATTATTATAGTGAAGTTAATGCACTACCCAATTATTTTGAAGATTCTGAATCTCAAGAAGAAGAAAATGTAGAAATGAAAAACCCTCTGAGAGATTAATACAACACTAATGTTCACATGAATAACATAAATGGAGTTGAGTTAGTTGATTTTGAGAATCTATTAAATGATATTGATGTGAAATTTCCTTTTATGTTAATGGCTCAAATCCTTTAAAAGGATAACTATTATAAGATATATGAAAATGTGAATTCTCATGTGAAGGAGAAATTAGTATATGAGAACATGATTATTAACAAATCATCACCCCTTATTCCTTAAATTTGGAATAATGAATCTAAACTAGATATTGACAATACATTGGTAGAGAACAGTAAACTAGAATTCAATGATTATGAAATTTTGAACATGTTTTGAAAAATCCTATTTCTTATTTTGTATTATTAAACCAAATAATTTTTGAAATGTTGTCTTATAAAAAGGATGAGAGAGTGTGTTTTTATGAATGTTTAATTGACTATTCAACATATTATTTTTATTTTACCATGTATGCTTCAATTTTTCTCCTACTGATTTGGTAAATAGTGTTATAAAATTTGGGGAAAAATTTAGATCTTAAAGTTCATGAACCAAAATTTCTTATAGTTGAATTGAACAATTGTTCCCATAAAACAAAATTGGAAAAATCCAAATCATTTTTTAAGAGAGTGAACTTTTTGAATGTGAAATTAATGGATACAATGATAAAAAAATTAGATGATTTAAAAAGAGGTAATGTTTGGGATATAGTTTTTGTTGATTTTATATTTTATAATAAAGAACATTTAGAATAGATTTTTTATATGGTTAAACTTGAGTTTTTAGATTAACCAAAATTAACTCTTACCTACTTTTATATGTCTTCCTTATCTATGTTGGTTCTGAATAATTTTTTGGCATTGATATTGGATTGGAATTGGAGGATTTTTTATTGATAATTTGGAAACATCACAAGTTTCATTAGAAAGAACTCATCTTGAGCATTTATACAGAACTCATCCCCGAGAACACCAAATTTTAGACATGTTGTGTTTGTGAATGACTTATAGAGCTTTGAATATATTACAACATTTTTTGGAGAACCTAGTTCAATGAGGTACCATCAATAGAAGATTAAATTTTTTAAAAATCAATTGAATCTAAAAATTGATAGCAGTCATACTAAAATATATTTTGATGATTCAATGTCTATTGCTAAACTTAAAGAATTATTAGCTGAGACAGAGGGAGTATCTCCTTTTAAACATGATACTAAATTACTTAAAACAAATAAGGAATGGATTTTTCAAAATGTTTCATATATTCTATTAGGAGACATATCTGAACAGTCACTAAATGTTAATGGGTGTTTCTTAGGAATTTTTCAGCTGTTGTGAGTGCTTATGTGTTTGTAGTGTTCTAGGTGCCCAAAAATTTCATTTTTCTATTAAAAATGTTATCGAAAAATTGATGTGGTTGATCATTTATGAGGGAAAAAATCCTACTCACTAAAGATAGTCTCTAGGAAATTTTAATAGATAAATTAAAATTCATTGAATCATGGGAGTCAACCCATGGTTTTTCTATGTGTTTTTGTCTTCTTATGAATATTGTTCAACTAAAGCTCTGTGTTTTGTTCTCTATTACTACTTTATTGAAGTTATTGGTCTTATTAATAATTTTATGAATAAGGTCATTGATGAGATATTAATATAAGAAAAAACGAAAATTTTATTATAAACTCAAAAGGGCTTACATGCTGAGACCTTCCAGGATAAAATTCATTTAAATAAGACTTTTATTTTTGGTTACAAATGAGATTAATCTATTATATGTTTGTGTTAATATTTTTTTATTTTTATAAAATCAAGTAGAAATAACAAGAGGTTTTCACTCAAATCTATGATGGATAAATTAATTTTTTATTGAATATGTAGTGAAATATTCATTAATCTAGGGAGGTTATATTTATTCATTTCTCTTATGCTCTTCTTTACAACTGTTGTGATGCTTGTGATTGGTTTGGTGGAAAATGTGTTGGAATGCTTTTAAATTTATTACATTTCATAAATTATGTGTGGGTGAGTTAAACCCCTTATGGTATCATTTAATTTAATGTTATTATCTTATATAGGTATTAGTATTATATTTTTTAGGATATTAAAAATCTAAATGAATCATGTTTTAAAACTCATTGACACCCTCTTCAATGTGAATTAAGTTATTTTCTTTCTACTATGTTAACATTATTAAAAAAATTGTTTCATAAAGGTAATTGAATGTACCTTATAAATTATGTTGTAAAATATTTATTATGGAAGACATTGTTTTAACTGCATTGATACCCATTAATATGCAATTAAACTATTTATTTGAAATATATTTTTTAACTTTTATGGTTTAATTGTTTTTTCCACCATTGAATTAAAAATTAAGGAAAAATTAATGTTTTAATTATAAGGGAGAGGGTGTTCTATTTTTTCAATTTTTTCTTTAATTATAACCCATCATATTCCTATAAAAACTTTATAGTTTCGTTATTTTTATTTTTTTTCTTTTCACTTTTAGTGGATCAAAATTGTTATTAATTTTGAATTTTTTGAATCCACTTTCAAAACTATTTACCATTTTTACCCCATGAATTTAATTGTGTAAATAAATTATTTCCCTCATGAATTTTATTATTCACTGTAATATTTTTTCATACATTGTTATAAAACTATCATGGAATTGGACCTTTTTGATTGAATCAAACCTATTAGATATGAATTTACATGATATTGTTGAGTCAATAATGTTTTCCTTATGACTTCTCCATTCCTTCTTGTTTTGAAAATCACAAACATCTTATCTTAAGGAAAATTGCTTTTATAAGGAAAATGGCTTTTATAAGGAAAATTGCTTTTATAAGGAAAAATGATTTCTTAAGGAAAATCGCTTTTATAAGAAAAATTATCCTTATCATATTTTCATCCATATTTTTCTTAAGTATAAGTTTCGGATTCATTTTCTCGGAATCATTGAAACTTTGATATAAAGCATTCTGTTTTAGGATTCGGATTCTGGACAAGAACTATAAGGAAGTTTCATTCCGAATTCCGGATATGAACTCTGACTAAGTTCTATTCCAGATTCAGGATACGAATTCTGAAGAAGAATTCTCATTACGAAGTCTAATGAAGAAATCCCATTCCGAATTCTCATTAAGAATTCCAATGAAGAATTCCCATTACGAATTCTAATGAAGAAATCTCATTCCGAATTCTCATTACAAATTCTGATAAAGAATTCTCATTATGAATTCTGATGACGAATTCTCATTACGAATTCTGATGACGAATTCTCATTACGAATTCTGATGACGAATTCTCATTATGATTTCTGATGACGAATTCCTATTCCGAATTCTCATTACGAATTCATCTATTAAACAGAATCTGATTATCATTGTTTTATACACTCTGAATTTATTCACTCCGAACCTTCACTCCGAAGTTTTCATTCCGAACCATTATGTTAGAGTTTAAAACGATGTCGTACATTTTGTTACACTTGTTTTGTTATAAAACGATGTCGTCTGTTTTGTTATAAATTAACCGTTGTCTAAGTGACAAGTGTACAGGTCCCTCCGATCTTTAAGGAAAATATGACCGTTGGAGAAGGAGCTGACCTTACCTATAAATAGGAGCTCATTTGAAAGAGATCGTAGCTGTTGAAAAAAAAAACGACTGAGTTTTGTGCCTACATGTTGTTGAAGTGAATTCTAGAGAGAGAGGCTCTTATTAACTCTCAATGCTTCGTGCGACTCCGAATGTTGGTGATTACATTCGAGGGCTTCCGGGGATAGGAAGACAGAGGTTCCGACTACCTTAAAGTTCGAGGGCTTCCTTGCTGAGGAGGACAGAGGTTTCCAACTACCTTGAAGTTGAGGGCTTGCGGGGATAGCAAGACAGAGACTCTGATCTTCGTATCGAGGGATTACCCTGGTGTGGGTAAGACAGACTTGCTTGAAAGTATAAATCAAGGGACCTTTATCCAAGGTTGTTGGATACCCTTCTATTTGGGTTAAAAGACTATTATCTTGTTACTAGTAGTTTTGCTACTTTTTTTTTATTCCGCTGCAATTTGTATCTTAAGGAAAGTATAACTTTCTTATACTTCCTTACTTACTCTGATTCATTTAGATTCTATACGCTTTAAGGTAGAATCTCATATTGTAACTTTTGTTAAGTTTCAAATTCCGGAACCATATTTCCGGAACCTACTTTTCGAATCTTTTTCCAATTTTAGTTCGGTGTTAGAGGTGTTGTGAATTTACTTAGTTTAACTTTGTTAAACTTTGACCTTTCCTTTTCTTAAGGAAACTTTAGTTATTCATAGCTAACTTTAAAGGTTCCAAAAGAATTTTTAAAGTATACAATTCACCCCCCCCCCCTTTTGTTTATTGAGCATCTCATATTACATTTCGATCCTACAATTGGTATCAGAGGTTGGAAACCTCTTACTCTATACCATTCTTACATTTGGTATCAGAGCCGGTTACTGAAATACTTGTACTCACATACAAGTTTTTCTTTCTCACTTTATCCTTCCGAACTTTGTCAAACTTTTCTCATTCCGAACTTTGTGATTACGATTCTGAGCTACTAACAAGTTTGTGTGCAATGTTATTTCTAGTATGGAAGGAATTAATGTTGAATCTATTGACAATCTAAATCCTACAAGACCACCTATATTTGATGGTAATGATTATGAATACTAGAGAGATCGTATGAAGACATTTGTTATCAATACTGGAGTAGAAAACTTTGTTATGCTTACTGGTGATTATAAAATTCCTGACAAGGAAGTCAGAACCTTTACTAACCAGGAAAAGCAAGAATATCAACTCAACTATAAGGTACGCTATACTTTACTATGTTCAATGACCAGAAATATATATAGCCAAATTTCTTCTTGTGAAGCAACTAACTATATATGGAAGAAGTTAGAGGTTACACACTTTGGGACTTCTAAGGTGATTGAGACTAGAAGAGCTATGCTTAGAGATGAATATCATGGCTTCAATTTTCCTTATGGAGAACCTATCTGTAATGTTCAACAAAGATTTATGACTATTGTCAACAGTCTGCAATCTATCGGAGAGAAAGGTTTAGATGATGAAGCTCTTGTGGACAAGATAATTGACATTATGCCCAATGAGTGGGAATCTAAGAGAACAACTATAGATGAGAACAGGAAGGTCACTCAAATTACTCTTGATGAATTATTTGGAACTCTTCTACAACATGAAACTAGAATGAAGAGAGATGCTGACAACATCAAGAAGAAGAATGGAAATGGTACTGTTGCTTTTACTATAAATTCAAATCAGATGAAAGCTAAGACTCCTGAGAGTGTAACCAGATCTAAGTCTAAGAAAGTTATTTTTCAATCCGAATCTAGTGAGAGTGAAGTCTCAGAAAATGAATTAGCCAATCTTGCTCGAAGAATGAACAAGATAGCTGGACAGAGAAACTTTCAATTCAAGTATAAGAAAAAGGATAGGAAAGATAAGAAAGATGGAGAAGTTACTTGTTATGAATGTAAGAGACCTGGACATATTAGACCAGATTGCCCTATGCTCCAAAAGAAAGAAAGGAAGGAAAGACATTCAGACAGGAACAGAAAGAAGTATTATAAAGCTAAAGCTAAGAAAGTTCTGAAAGCTAATGACACCTGGAGTGCTAGTGGTGGCGACTCTTCAGATGAATCTTCTGATTATAAATCTTCAGGACAGAAGAATCTTGGTCTTATAGCCAGATTACCTATTGATAATCATTGTCTTATGGCTAAGGTATGAAATGCTGAATCATTGACTAATGTTTCTTTAAATCTTAATGATAGTAAGTATTATAACTCTTCTGATGAAGAATCATCTTCGGACGAGGAAAATACTTTACCTACTTATGAATAAGTCTCTAGGTTTGTTGAACTTCTTGAGATTGAGAATTCCAAACTCAATAAGAAACTTGATAAGGCAAATTCTAGGAATTCTATTCTTACAAAAGAGATATCAGATCTTTCTAAAGATCTTGATAAGAAAAATGCTGATTTTGAAAGCATTTCAAAAAATCTTGAGGAAGTAAGTTCTGAGAAGAATAAACTTTCTAAAGAGTTAGAAAAAGTAATTTCGAATAAAAATGTTTTTGAGCATAACTTTAGTTCAAAAACTAATGATTTTGAGGATAAAAACTTGGTTGTAAAACTCAAGTCCGAAATTTTTTCCTTAAGAAGTGTTTATCAAACTTTACCCATGGTAAAGAAAATTTTGACAAGATGTATTCCCAAATACGACCTTTAAGAAATAAATCTGGATTTGGTTATACCCATCTAAAACCTATTTTCAGTAAAAATTATTTTGTTCCTCAAAGTGCCCCATTTTGCACCAAGTGTCAATGTGGTGGTCACTGGGCAAAGAATTGTTCCTTAAACAAAACCAAATCTCTAGGATTTCACAAAGCTTACTTTTCCAAAAAGATGTGGATACCTAAAATTTTATTTTCTGGAAATCTCGGATCCAAGCAAGTTTGGATTCCGAAAATCTAACTTTGTTCTTAATTTCAGGAAAATAAAGAAAGTTCCAGCAACAATATATGGTACATGGATAGTGGATGTTCCCGACACATGACTGGTAACAAAAGTTTTTTCGAAAAGATTATCAAAACGAAAGGAGGAAAGGTAACTTTCGGAGACAATGCTAAGGGGGAGATTGTTGGTATTGGTAATATAGTTCTTTTAGGTAAAACTTTGATTTCAAATGTTCTTTTTGTTAAAGGTCTTAAGCACAACCTCATTAGCATAAGTCAGTTATGTGATGAAGGTTACCTTGTGAATTTTAGGAATGATAAGTGCTTAGTTCACAATTCCAAGGAAGAATTTATTCTCTCAGCCAATAGGCAAGAGAATGTTTACACCTTAAACTTAGAAGACTTAAGAAGCCAAGATCTACCTTGCCTAAGTGAAATAGAAGATCATTCTTGGTTATGGCATAGAAAATTAGGACACTGTAATCTTAGGAACCTATGTAAACTCTCTAAGAAAAAACTTGTTAAGGATCTACCGGAGCATAGATTTGATTCTTCTAAAGTTTGTGATCCTTGTCAATATGGAAAGCAACATAAATCTAGTTTTAAGTCAATCGGTGAAATCTCAACAACTGATGCATTACAGTTAGTGCACATGGATCTTTTTGGTCTAACACAAACTGGAAGTATTAGAGGCAAATTTTATGAGTTTGTTCTAGTTGATGATTACACTAGATTTACTTGGGTCTATTTTCTAGCAAAGAAATCTGAAGCTTTTTATTATTTCAAAAGTTTTAGAGCTCAAGTTAAAAATGAGAAAAACCTTCCATTGAAAACTATTCATAGTGATCATGGAGGAGAATTTCAAAATTCTGATTTTGAAACATTTTGTAGTAAGAAAGGTATTACTCACAATTTTTCAGCACCTAGAACTCCTCAACAGAATGGTGTAGTTGAAAGAAGAAATAGAATTCTTCAATAGATAACTAGAACCATGTTGAGTGAATATTATATTGCTAGACATTTCTGGGCTGAAGCTGTAAGTACTGCTTGTTATACTATAAATCGAGTTTTGATTAGACCTTTTCTTAATAAAACTCCTTATGAATTATGGAATGGTAGAAAACCAAGACTTTCCTACTTCAAGGTTTTTGGTTGCAAAGTATTCATTTTGAATACTAAAGATAACTTACATAAATTCGCACCAAAATCAGATGAAGGGACTTTCTTAGGTTATTCCACAACCTCTAAGGCTTATAGAGTTTTTAATAAAAATACTTGTACTGTTGAGGAAAGAGTGCATGTGTAATTTGATGAGTCAGATCCTTTTGTTTTTAAACCATCTCAACTTACATATTCGGATGTGTTTTCAAAAACTGATTGTCAACCTTTGATAGAAGAACCTTCTGATAAGGAAATTGTTCTAGAAGATACTTCTGAGACATTTACCCCAGAAGACTTTCTACCCTATGTTGATGAACAGGTTTTACAAAACCAAAATCAGGTGTTTCTCATGAATCATCCCAGTGATAGTATCATTGGTGATGTAAATCAACCTCTAAGGACTAGAAATTCCTTAAGAAATGAAGTAGAACATCTAGAATTTCTTTCCCAATTAGAACCTAAAAGCACAGATGAAGCTTTAGGTGATGATGATTGGATCAAAGCAATGCAAGATGAACTAAATGAATTCGAAAGGAATAAAGTCTGGACCTTGGTTGAAAGACCTAAGGAAACTTCTGTTATTGGAGTAAAATGGGTTTTCAGAAATAAATTTGATGAAAATGGAGTCATTGTTAGAAATAAAGCTAGACTTGTTGTTAAAGGCTATAATCAGCAAGAAGGAATAGACTATGAAGAAACCTATGCTCCAGTAGCTAGACTTGAATCTATCCGTATTCTACTTGCTTTTGCAGTATTCTTTAATTTCAAACATTATCAAATGGATGTGAAATTTTCTTTTCTTAACGGTTATGTTCAAGAGGATGTTTTGGCTTTGAAGATACAAAATATCCAGATCATGTTTTTAGACTTACCAAAGCTTTGTATGGTCTTAAACAAGCCCCACGAGCATGGTATGATAGACTTACTGGATTTTTGCTTCAAAATAACTATGTTAAGGGAAATGCAGATCCAACCCTTTTTATAAAGAAAGATAAGAAAAATGTTTTAATTGTTCAAATTTATGTTGATGAAATTATATTTGGTTCAACTCAGCAATCTTTGACTGACTCTTTTTCTAGTCTAATGAAATATGAGTTTGAAATGAGTATGATGGGTGAGTTAACATTTTTCCTTGGTTTTCAAATTTCTCAAAAACCAGAAGGAACCTACATATCTCAACATAAGTATATTAAAGATCTTCTTAAAAAGTATGGTTATGACAACACTAAGAGTATAAGTACTCCCATTGGTACCTCAAACTCTTTAGATCTTGATGAAGCTGGGAAACCAGTAGATCAAACATCTTTTAGAGGTATGATAGGAAGTCTACTTTCTTAACAGCTAGTCGACCAGACATAATGTTTTCAGTATGCTTATGTGCAAGATATCAATCCAATCCTAAGGAATCTCACTTAAAGGTAGTAAAAAGAATTTTTCGCTACCTTAAGGGAACCATGGATCTAGGATTATTTTATACTTCTGGAAATGATTTTGTTCTAAAAATCTTTTCTGATGCTGACTTTGGTGGATGTAGAATGGATAGAAAAAGTACATCCGGAACTTGTCATTTCTTAGGAGATTCATTAGTTTCTTGGTCCTGCAAGAAGCAACATTCTGTAGCACTTTCCACTGCTGAAGCTGAATATGTAGCAGCTGGAAGTTGTTGTGCACAAGTGTTGTGGATGCAACACACACTCACAGACTATGGCCTGAGTTTTACTAAAACTCAAATTTTGTGTGATAACACAAGTTCCATTGCCCTTAGTAAGAACCCTGCACATCACTACCGTGAAAAACACATATATATTAGGCATCACTTTCTTAGGGATCACACACTTAAAGGATATATTATTCTTCAGTTTATCGGAATGCAAGATCAACTTGCTGATATTTTCACAAAATCTTTTCCTTCTGGTAGATATGAATATATTAAACAGAAGTTAGGAATGATAACCATAAGGTAATCTTCCTTAATTAACATTCTGTTGAAAAAGTCTCCTTACAGTAATAAACTTCTTTTTATTGGGGGAGTACATTTTATTGTTTGGTTAACAAAGTTTTTCAAAATTTGTTTTCAAACTTTTTGGAATGAAAATTTCCGGAATGGAACATCCGGAACTACAATTTTCTAGATTGGACATTTTTGAACAGAACACTTCTGGAATGGAAGTATTCATGTTGAAAATTTCCGGAATGACAGTTTCGTACTGGAAGTTTCATAAAGGAATTTTTATACCAAATTCGTCGAAATGTATTTTTCGTACTAAATTCTCCGTACTGATTTTCTTCTTAAGATTGTTTTTCTTATTGAGTTTTTCGTATTTATATTTTCGTATTGAGTTTTTCATATTCAGTTTTTCGTATTGAGTTTTTCGTAGTCATCTTTATATTACCCATTATGAATAACTTTCCTAAGCTAATCCGAAAGGTATGATTTCCTTACTAAAGTTTTCGTAATCATATTTTACTTGCTGGCAGTTTCTTTTATTTTGTTTTCGGATTTTAGATTTCTTAATTCTTTGTTTTAATAAAACGTCAAAAAGATCGGATTCAAATTTTCAGCTGTCAGATATGATCTCAGCTTATTCCAACCGTTAGATCAACTATGGAATGTGAACCGTCATCCCATTGCCTATATAAAGGGGACCCAATTTCTCGTCCCACATCGGTTTCAAGCTTTCGCGTGCTGAAGCTCAGCCCCTCTGATTTAAGGCCGTTCCGAATTTCAGTCTTCTCCGTTCCGAACTTCTCAAAGAACGTCTAATACGAATGTCTGCAGAATTAGCATCTCAAGAAATGTCTTCAACCAAGCCTATTTCTCAGTGGTTAGTTTACAGAGAAAGGTTAGTTCATCCGGTTTTCTTCAACAACTACGATTCTATCATCTCAAAGAACATCAAGTTGAATGGCTGGGAGGATGTTGCAGTATCTAAAACCGGGAATCAAGATGAAGTATATTCTGATTTACTTGTCTAATTTTATGAATCAGTTTCTTTCTTTAAGGAAGATGATAAAGAGAAGTTTTCTTTCAAATTGTATGGCAAGACATATAAGATTTCTTACACCAAGGCTGCAAGATTGGTAGGATTATCTTATGAAGGAGAAGCTGAGTTTATTTCGCACGTGTTGCCACACTCTATGGGTAGTTTCAACAAGGAAAAGGCCTTAGAAACTCTCGGATTGGCTGATGAAAAGGCTCCGAAGATTGGAACTCTATCAACAAACTTCCGGATTCTGGAATTATGGGTGCAAGGACTTATCGTACCGAGAAAAGGTGATAAGGACAGCTTGAAGAAAAGTGAGATCTATATCTTAGATTTCCTGATAAATCTAAGGATGTTCAACTTGATGAAGCATATTCTTCTTAATATTGAAAATTTGAAGAAGGGGAATCTGAGAGCTCAGATTATTATGTATCCAACAATCCTCTCCAAGTTGATTTTTCGATGCTTTGAGTCTTTCAAGGAGGCTTGCAAATCTAAACTGAGAGTTTGCAAGATCATGCTGCTCAGCGATGGCACGCTTAAAAGAATGAATATAGCTTTTGACAAGATGTCTGGAATGTTTATTGATCTACCACCTCAAGAAGAAGTGGCTCCGAAAGTTGCTGATCCGGAATCATCTAAGCCAGTAAGAAAGAGAAAGCTGAAAGAAGTGGAATAACAAGCAGAAAATCCTAAGTCTAAGGAAGTCCATTCCGCCCCTCCAAAGCCTAAGAAGAAGAAGACCTATCCTGATGAGGTTGTTACAAAGTGGAGAGCTGACAAAGAGAAGAGGAAAGAAGGGGATCCGCAGTTCGGACTGGACCCTGGAGAGGCTAAAGCTTTGAAGGAAAAAACTACTGATGAGCTTGAGAAACAAGCTAAGGAAAAGAAGCTTAAGAAGAAAATGTCAGAAGTTGAGGCAGTCCAAGCGTTGTTGAAGTTAAATGAAATGGTTTCAGCAACAATTCCAGTTCCGAGATCTTTCTCCCTGGAATCTCTACCCGAGACTCCAGGAAGATATCTCGTTGCTCCGGAACAAGCTGTTGCTACTAATACTGTGGAAGTAGAGCAAGTGGAACTAGTTGAAGAGGCTGCTGAAGGAAGTGGTGAGATAGGAGATGTGTTAAAACAAGTAGATGAGTACAAGGGAACTCCTTCGGAACACTTATCGCTCCGAACTTATGAAGCTGAATCTTCGAAACTTGTAACTCCTGCAATGGAAGAAGAGAAAGGGGAAGAAGAAGTTGCCTATCATGGAGAAGAAGAACAACTTTTACGTGATATTGCTCAGATGGAAAATGTAGAAGTTGGTGTTCAGGAAGTTGCTGATGAGGAAGATTTTATTGTACAAGTTTCTGACAGTGAGAAGAGAACTCCGGAACAGGTTTCAATTCCGAAACAAAATAAGGGGAAACAAATTCTTGCTGATACTCCGTGTTCAGAAAAAAGGATGAGAAAGGAAGCTGGTAGTTCTTCTAAGATAAAGTTGGAGCTTATTGAGGAAGAAAACTCTCCGAGCAAGATTTCAGATTCGGAGTCATCTTCGTTGGGGCATGACTTTGTTGTTCAGTCTTTGAAAAAGTTGGTGGGAACCATTCCGACCTTCTCAAGTATTGATTCACGATGCCAGATGCTCCAACATGCATTGAATCAAAAAACAGACTCCGTATCCATGGTTATGGATAACTGTGTTGAGATTGAAGCCCAGTTCAAAAACTTTTTTATTGGTTACGAAGCTCATAAAAGATCTTGCAAGAGGATGACAAGCTGGTCTAAGAAGACTGTGGAAGAGATGAGGCTTTTCGATGAATTTCAAGATAATGTTAAGGATGCCGTTGAGAATGAGGACAAGAAGATTAATGAGCTGACTGCATCCTTTGAAGAGAAGTTGACAGAGGAAAAGAACTTTCGGATTCAGGAAGTGAGAGATATGAATGGGAAGCTCAATTCCGTTTCTCAATATTGGAAATTTGAAAGGGATCATCGGATTGATTTTGAAGAGAGGATGAAGGCTCGGGAAGAGAAAATGAAAGCTCAGGAAGAAAAGTTGAAGGCTCAGGGAGAAATAATTGAAGCTCAATCCGCAAGAATAGTCGTCTTAGAGAAGCAAGCAGAAGAAGATCACAAAGACTTAAAGAAGATCAAGACGATTCTTAAGGGGCTCATGTCGAAGGAGAAAGATCTGAAATAATCTAATCCGATCTTTTTGTTGTAATTTTTTTTTCTTTGTTGTCGAGATTTCAAATTTAATGAAAGTCGTACTTGTTGTTTCTATTGTTTTCATTACTAATCTTTCAGGTACTTCGTTATTTTTTTTCCATTCCCTCCAATTCTTTTTGAAAATCACAAAGGGGGAGAAGGAAAAGATCCTTAAGAAAAAGAAGAACTCTAATAAGAGTTTGTTTAAGGGGGAGTTTTTTTTTTCTTAAAGAAGACCTTTTTATGAAACATCACTCCAGAAATATGAATACGATCCTTAGAGTTTCAAAGCCTAAGGGGAAGTTAGTCGTATTCATCTCTATCCTTAAACCGAGGGAGATAAGCTTTAATATGGTTCTTTCTTCTTAGAATTTCTTTTTCGTTAGGATGTTTGTGCTTTCCAAAAAGGGGGAGATTATTGAGTCAATAAGGTTTTCCTTATGACTTTTTCATTCCTTCTTGTTTTGAAAATCACAAACATCTTATCTTAAGGAAAATTTCTTTTATAAAGAAAATGTCTTTTATAAGGAAAATTGCTTTTATAAAGAAAAATGTTTTCTTAAGGAAAATCGCTTTTATAAGAAAAATTATCCTTATCATATTTTCATCCATATTTTTCTTAAGTATAAGTTTCAGATTCATTTTCTCGGAATCATTGAAACATTGATATAAAGCATTCTGTTTTAGGATTCGGATTCTGGACAAGAACTATAAGGAAGTTTCATTCCGAATTCCAGATATGAACTCTGACTAAGTTCTATTCCAGATTCAGGATACGAATTCTGAAGAAGAATTCTCATTACGAATTCTAATGAAGAAATCCCATTCCGAATTCTCATTACGAATTCCAATGAAGAATTCCCATTACGAATTCTAATGAAGAAATCTCATTCTGAATTCTCATTACGAATTCTGATAAAGAATTCTCATTACGAATTCTGATGAATAATTCTCATTATGAATTATGATGACGAATTCTCATTACGAATTCTGATGAAGAATTCTCATTACGATTTCTGATGACGAATTCCAATTCCGAATTCTCATTCCGAATTCATCTATTAAACAGAATCTGATTATCATTGTTTTATACACTCTGAATTTATTCACTCCGAACCTTCAATCCGAAGTTTTCATTCTGAACCTTTATGTTAGAGTTTAAAACGATGTCGTACATTTTGTTACACTTGTTTTGTTATAAAACGATGTCATCTGTTTTGTTATAAATTAACCGTTGTCTAAGTGACACGTGTACAGGTCCCTCCGATCTTTAAGGAAAATATGACCGTTGGAGAAGGAGTCGACCTTACCTATAAATAGGAGCTCATTTGAAAGAGCTCGTAGCTGTTGAAAAAAAAAACGACTGAGTTTTGTGCCTACATGCTGTTGAAGTGAATTCTAGAGAGAGAGGCTCTTATTAACTCTCAAAGCTTCGTGCGACTCCGAATGTTGGTGATTACATTTGAGGGCTTCCGGGGATAGGAAGAAAGTGGTGCTGACTACCTTAAAGTTCGAGGGCTTCCTTGCTGAGGAGGACAGAGGTTGCCAACTACCTTGAAGTTGAGGGCTTGCGGGGATAGCAAGACAGAGACTCCGATCTTCGTATCGAGGGCTTACCCGGGTGTGGGTAAGACAGACTTGCTTGAAAGTATAAATCAAGGGACCTTTATCCAAGGTTGTTGGATACCCTTCTCTTTGGGTTAAAAGACTATTATCTTGTTACTAGTATTTTTACTACTTGTTTTTTATTCCGCTGCAATTTGTATCTTAAGGAAAGTATAACATTCTTATACTTCCTTACTTACTCTGATTCATTTAGATTCTATACGCTTTAAGGTAGAATCTCATATTGTAACTTTTGTTAAGTTTCAAATTCCGGAACCATATTTCCGGAACCTACTTTTGGAATCTCTTTCCAAGTTTAGTTCGGTGTTAGAGGTGTTGTGAATTTACTTAGTTTAACTTTGTTAAACTTTTCCCTTTCCTTTTCTTAAGGAAACTTTAGTTATTCAAAGCTAACTTTAAAGGTTCCAAAGGAATTTTTAAAGTATATATAATTCACCCCCCTCTTGTATATTGAGCATCTCATATTCTATTTCAATCCTACAGATATATGAAATGAAAATACTACGTTGTGTTAAGCTTATTTCCTTTATTATTTTATTAATTATTCATTAATATAAACCTGTAAAATGGGTTATTTATTCCTCCTTATAATTATTAAACTTACTCATCCATTAAATCGTGTCTAATTATTTGAGTATTAATTTATTTATTTTCGATCACCTAGAGGTAAATATAATTTTAGAGGTTTCAGTTGAATTCATATTGATGTTGTTTAATTCATTTTAAATTATTTCAAAAAAAATCATATTTTTATAATAATAATAATTAAATCTTCTAATAAATAAAATTTCATTTGAGAGGGGATACATAATTTATGCTTAAAATAATTAAAGGGGGGAAGAATTATTATTTATCCAATTTCTTATGGAATTATAGTTTTTTATTTTGATATTTATTATTTAACATTGAAATTGATTACTAATTACTTGAGGAAAATCAATGATTACGTATGGGGGAATTTGATGGGGCGTCAAACAAAGTGAATTTTCACATCTTTTTTATTAATATTTTGTTAATTTAATCATTTAATTTTCTATTATTTTTTAATTAGTTGTACATAGTTGTTAGCAGTTTAATTTATTATATCATCATTTTTAATATTTGATTTTTTGTATCTAATATAATTAATATAGTCTACCTTGTAATTCTTTATATAATATTTTTAATATCTTTTTAAATATTTAGTTTTAAATTTTATTAATGTTTTTTTGTAATTAAATATACTACCATGATATTATTATTATGAATCTTCACTATTATGTTTATTATTTTTTTGAATTATAATTCTTTTAAAAATATAATTTTAATTAATGCATAGTTATAATATTTTATTAATCTAAAATTTAATTTAATTAAATAATAATTAGTTTTATAATTTTTATTAATTAAAATTCTATCTTGAGTACCATTTAAATATATTTTTTTTAATCATTAATTTTTAATATTTTTTATTTTAGTTATTTTTAATTGTTTCTAATTGATACTTTTTAATTTTTATATTAAATAATTGTAATGGTGATGTATCTACTCTTACACAGATATACTAGTGTCTATTTTTTCTTTCGTGGCAGCTGATCAATTGATGTAGAGAATCCATCAAGAGCATCCCCTATTTCCTAATCAGGGATCTATTGTTGGACTAAATATATGTTGACCACTGAATGCCTTCTACCACTAGTCCACCACCCACATTAAACCACATCAGATATACTTTTTGGTGTATCTTCTACTACCACACCCATCCACCGCTCCCTCCATTACATCATAAGATCCACCATCACAATCATCTATTGTCATCACTTCTTCTACTGAGCTCACCTCTAGAATATATAAATACATCATTCCAACATCTACCACCACCATTGATCTATAATTGAAAATCAAAACCCGTTGGTAGCACCACAATCTCGTTGTGGCTTATTTCTTATCATATCGTTGCTCTGCTTCCACCATCATCATGAACCATTGAATTGAAACCACCTACTTAAAGACCGATCTACCTTGAAACTGATATATGTTGAATCACATATGGAAGACAGCTCCCAAATAATGAAATTTCTGGACCACTAATGATCTATGGACCTCGAATATATATATAGATGATGAAGCTGAGTTGTATGATGATCCATCACTTGAATTAAATGATTTCCTCACCATTACATAGTGAGAAGAGATCTATTTCCCGGCCTATCCTCTATCTGCCTCTATATGAATCTGGAACAATCTGATCTACACTAAACCTGGTTGAAGGTTTCTACTATCTAAGAAATGAACCAAATGCATATTTAGATTAGGAACATGAGGACAAAGATAACCACAACTAGAAAATATAAACCCATGCCGAAGATCATGGGCCATGTGTTGTCATCAGACTAATGAGTCTAGAACAACCACAAACATAAAGTCGAGTCTAATGAACCCCAAACCCTAAAGCAGCCAACCACCATGCAAGATGAGATATGGACGACCAACCCCCATGGAGAAATAAGTACCAGCCACATATAAGGGATATGAAAATTAATTAAAAAACCAAAATATAACAATGAAATATTAATAATAATAAAAATAGAAATATTTTTTATACAATAAAATAGAAAATAATAAATTAAATTAAAATAAATAAATAAAAATCAATAAAGAAGTTATTTAATTTTTGTATACATATAATAATATAATTAATAATGATAATATTTATATATATAATTATATTAATAATTAAAACTTTTATAATAATTATATTAGTATATATATTTGTTAGTTTATATTAACAATTATTGTGGTAGTAATTTATTAATTATTTCTTTTTTGAGGAATATGGATAGAGATGTTCCCAGATTCATTTCAAGAAGATTACGCATCTGGGTTGTCAGTAGGGTGCTCATAAAGTCACATGAAAGTGATAATTATTCATAAAAATTTATACATGTTTGGTGCACATGGATGATGATGGATGAAAAATGAAATTTAGAGAAGACATATTCAAACTGGGAAATCAGGGAATCAAATTCAGACATTCAGATATTGAGATAGAGATTGGGACATTTTAGCCCTATTTAGAGGAGTAGACCAGCACACTTCATTATAATCACCATTCTTGGGGAAGAATTTATAAGGAGTCGTCATTAAACATTACATAATATTGAGTTTCAGCCAGGAACATAATTTCCTTAACTATGAGTATATTTTTAGGTTTAGAGTTTTGGAGAATTATGTTATAACTAATACATAACCAAAATAGAAAATATAATGTGGACACATATGACCAGTATCCATTTTTACCATAATATAAAATTTTTAAAATAAAGAATGATTTTTTTCGAGGGTAAATCCCCATGAAATTCCACATGATTTTTTCAATTACCTTACACATTTTTAAACCCAATGAAAAAACATTATAAAAATTGGGACGAGCACAAAATTACAGTAAGGGATATAAAAATAAAAGAAGTCATTTGTTTAGTAAAAAACATGAAAACTTATATAATGTTTACCTTTATCTTCAAATTTATTTGAGAATATAAAATAAAACATTTTCACATTAAATAAATAAAATTTTAACTCTATAAAATTCATTAAAACCCATAATATGAAATTTAAACTCCTTTGGGTGACATAGAGTATCATATACGTAAAACATTTCAAACCCCTTTCAAAACTCTTTAAATTGGAATAACCATGAGATCGAAATCGAATATTATCATTACATAATTCATTAGAGATCTATAACAGGTTGACTCAGTTCTATCTAGGCCACAATATATTATGTTGTATTGGTATTTCATATCACTATCTAGGCTACACCATGTTAATATGTAATAGAATTTCTTGGCACTCTTTGGGGCACCCCATGTTACGTTGTAACAAGCCATTCATTCACTATCAAGGCCACCTCATGTTAAGTTATAATGGGATTTCCTAGTGCTATATGGGTCACCACATCATGAAATTCCCGAGTACCTCATCGTGAATAATTCTATTTTCTCACGAAATATTCAAAAACTCTTTTAAACACAAATTTAAACACTTTCAGATAGAAATACAATTTTTCTTTTATAATCCTTTTTTCAAACCAAAATAAATTTTTTATTTTGAAAGGAATTTTCATTTAAAAAAATTACCAAAAATATGAATTGGTTATATGATTTAAGGAATCATGGAATATTTCATTGGATGTTTAAAATTAAATAATTCAATGGTGGTAGAAATATTATTTTCTCCATGTTTGTTTAGAATAGAACAATTTATTTTTATTTTAAAAAAAATTATATATAAAACATATATAAAGAATTCTTTTTGAACCCCATTCAAGGAAGTACAAAATAGATATAAATTTTCCTTAATAATCCTTATATATAAATAAAAAATATCAATAATAGTTACATGTAAAAAATATTTTAAAATAAATCATTAAATATTTAAAAAGGTGTTTTTCAGTCAATATGTCCTATAACATGTTGAAATATTTAAATCAATGTACACAATAATGAATAACATTTTACAAAAACATTGAATAAAATAAATAAATAAATTAATTAATGATATGATATTTTAATGGAGTTATATATACACCTTGTAAAATTAGGTTCATGTACAACAAATAATTATTCCTTAATGACAAGAGATTGAGTCAAAATACCATACCACATTAGAAACACTTGAATAATAAAAATCAATAAATAATACTTTTTAAAAAACATTAAATGTAATGAGAATAAATATATTCAGGATAAAATTTGTCAAATTGGTTGTATTTAGACCTTATAAAAAAATAATGGCACATGTATGAACCTGGTTTTTTCTGCTGAGGACTTTGGAATACTCTTTATTATATTCCAGAGCAGCGCCTTCGGACGGTGTGCGATTCTGAGCCCCGGTGTGGCCAGAATTCAGTTTTCAGTGTGTTCACACTGGAAATGCCAAATAAATGTGATAACTCCAAACCGGTGATCCAGATCAGAGATCCGAGTGTACGGATGGATCCGTAATGGGGTGTTTACCCTAGGAACGACATAAAACATGTCGGCGCGGGACGTTTGGACCCCTCGCCTGCTTCTGGAACGTTAAACAGATTAATTAATTAATTAATTTATTCGTTTAATGTAGAAATGAAATTATCTCTTAAACGGTGGCATAGATTGGAAAATCGAGGGCGCCATTGTGTTCGGAGCATTCTGTTTACCCTATGAGGGGTATAATTTTTGTGGGCGCGGGACGTCTGTGAAAAATGGCCCCAGGGGCGTTTTCGTAATTTGGTAGCCTCGGGCGCTAAGTTTAATAAAATTTGAACAGGGACTCGGATTAAAATTACAAGACCTCCGTTGTGCTCGGGAGGTGGTGTTTACCCTAGGGGAGGCTTAACCTCGACCCTGCTGAGGGTTCGGGTTCGGGCCGATGGGCGGGTGGTTAAGCGTTTTCTATTTAAATGCTTAACTCAGCCCCTCCCTCTTCTTCTTCCCCACCTGGACAGCAGCAGGATGCATCCCTCCCTCTCCTCCTCCACTCCGGCGAGGCAACTCCAGAAAGGCAGCGGTGCGGCGGGCGGATCCTTCGTGAAGCTTCAGGCAACGCCCAAGAGGTAGGAGGTTACGTTGCGTTTTTAATTCTTCATCAACCTTTGAACACATTTTCTATCATCGATTTGAAATCGAAATTGCAATCAAAACCTATTTTTGCATAGTACATATTTTGATCTATCAAACGATTGTTTAGGAATTGAAATATGAGTTCTGAAAATTCCGGGGGCGTTCGCCGATGTTTGCGGGAATTTGGGGGTCTTCCGGGCAGCAGGCGGCGTGGGTGGCCTTGGCGGCGGCACGACGGAGCTCCAGGCGGCAGCTTCGGTAGCGGGCTCTGGCTATCCTTGGCATTGCGGCGGGCTCCCCAGCCGCGGCTGTTCCGCGCGGAGCGGTGAGCTCCAGGGCGAGGCGGGGCCGACCGCGAACAGAAAGGGCCGGCCGGCAACCGGCTGACGGTCGTGCGAGGCAGGGGTCGCGAGGCGCGACCCCGTGGGAGACAGCTGACCCACCATCGGCGGGTCTCTGCATAGAAAGGAGTTGACCGGCACTGGTCGGTCGGTGGAAATAATATATATATATATAATATTATAATAATAATAATAATAACAATAATAATAATAATAATATTATTATTATTATTATTATTATGGAAATGATTTATGTTTAAGAAATCATAAACCGGGGGTCGATTCCGAGTTCCGTTAGTGGCGACGCATCCCTTAATTTGGGAGGAATATTTTGAGATAGTTTCAGGAATTTTTAATTCCTGAAACGAGGGGCCTCGGAGGCGTGACAGGTCTTTAAGCGAATCGACTCTATTCCGGTGGTTCTTGTTTTGGACGGCACAGACGCATCTGACATCTGTTTTGAGTACCGTCAGCGGCGTTGGGACCCTGGCAACGGGGTGAAGCTTTCTAGGGTGGTTTCAGGCGCTGAAGCCGGAGTTGAAGTGTGGGCCCCATGGCCCGTCTTTTGAGCTGTGTGCAGCTTTTAGTGACTTTTTCCTCAGATGTCCATTAGGGGCGTGCGAGCAGTCGATTATGGGTGTTATTCCGAGGGCATCACATTGGCACAGTCTGGCCTCTGTAATTCCGCACGATGGTGTGGGGCCCACGAGGGCCGTTTGGGCGTTAATGGTGATTTTCCATCTTTATCACTGGGTGACCATTTTGGACAAGTGAATAGTCCATCTTGTTTGCTTTTTTGAGTGGATCGCAACTGTGTGATCCGTTTGTTGAGTTTCGGGACCGGGTTGCGGGTCCCACGAAGCACCTCTCATGTGTGGTGCGTCGGAACATATATTTTTCGTCGGATATCCGTTGCACTCAAGTGAGTAGTGATTTTGATGTGTTTTCTAGAGGGGATCGCAATGGTGCGATGTGCCCGACTATTTTCAGGGCCGAGGCTTGATCACAAGGCGTCGTTCGGGTGTGAGGCGGTGTTGGTGACTTTTCCATCAGATATCCATTTGAGGCGAGTAAGTAGTCGATCTAGCATGTTTTTCTGCAAGGATTACAACAGTGTGATCTTTTCAGGCGAGCGGAGCCTCTAACGTGATCTTATTAAATGTGGAAGCATGGAAGGTGCTCTAGTGTTAGTTCGCCCTACCTTGATTGTAGCAGACCCTTGGCGTGTGGTCACGCACTCTTAGGAAAGTGATATAAATGATTCACAAGATGTGGTTCGCTATGCCTGGGCCTTTGAGGTGGAGTTGTTACGTCTCACCTTCACGTTGACACTTGGTGTTGTGTGCACGATAGCCTTTGGGCTAGAACGAGGTATACTCTAGGAGTATACGAGAGCGCTTGGAGGTACGTGTGGTTTGTACCTGAGAACATTTGTGCACTCAGTTGGGGTTGACATGGGGCCACACGTCGTGTGGGCCCCGTGTGCTTTCCTTGTTCTGATCTGCATACTTTGACCACTCACGACGTACAGGGTCCCTCAGTGTGTTTGTTTGACCAGCAGGGTGGAGTTTTTCCCCTGGCTCTGTGCTCGTTTGTTGACCAGCAGGGTTGAGTGGTCTCCCCTGGTTTCGTTCTCGATGGATCGGCCAGTAGCGGTGCTAGTGACACCCCGTGATGGAACATGCACTGAACCTCTTTTGGGAGAGTTGTTCTGGAGTAGGGTGGTTGCGCGATACCCACTCAGTGTTCGGTTTGCCAGTGTTGTACCCTCCAGTAGAGATGGCCAGAGCAGTTCTGAGTTTTACCCTCCAGCGGGGCTGGGCAGTGGGTTACTCATCGACTTCATAGGGTCTACCCTCCAGCAGAGACTGGGCAGTGGGTCACCCGACGACCTCTTAGGGTCTACCCTCCAGCAGGGCAGGGAAGTGGGTCGTCCGTCGTCTATTTCCAAGTCTACCCTCCAGAAGAGACTGGGTAATGGGTCGCCCGATGCACTTAGGGTCTACCCTCCAGTAGAGACTGGGCAGTGGGTCACCCGACGACCTCTTAGGGTCTACCCTCTAGCAGGGCTGGGCAGTGGGTCGCCTGTCGTCTAGTTCTAGGTCTACCCTGCAGCAAGGCTGGGCAGTGGGTCGCCTGATGATGTATTATGGTTTACCCTCCAGCGGGGCTGGGGAGTGGGTCGCCTGATGATGCATTATGGCTTACCCTCCAGCAGGGCTGGGTAGTGGGTCACCCGATATCTGGTTATGAATTACCCTCCAGTAGGGCTGGGCAGTGGGACACGTATTGGCATTCTAGACTCAGTCCTTTCTACTAGGCTAGTATGTGGCTTTCCTCCGTGACCATCGGAGCAGGACCCTTGGTTGTACAGGTCGGTGATGGAACGACTTTGACTTTGAGGAGACCTCTCGACTGCTGGGCAGTGACGAGGTGTGGTTTGACTTTCCCTAGAATGCTCAAGTACGAGGGGAACTTTCTCCACCGAGATGCGTTCTTGTGATGCGATCTAAAACCGTGCGTGTGATTCAGTGCCGCCCAAAGCAGATAGTGTCGAGGTGTGGTGATTGAGCCCCCTTGGCTTGCGGTTTGGGGCAGACATGCGGGATGTTGGGCATTGATGCTGTTACTTCTGGGACTGTTGGCGACTCTTTTCTTGGGCTGAGCTATGGTATGAAGATCCCCTTATGAGCTTGTTCGGGTTTCTTGTTGAGCATACAGATATGTATATACCTTTTTTCTGGTACCCACTTCTTGGGTTTGGTTACTCTCCCTCCAGGAGAGGCGAAGACGCGCGGGGTATGACACGTGCTTTCCGTGTCTAGCTTCTCGTGGTTGGATGAGTCTACTCTCCTGTTATAGGTAGCGAGGACTCGACGGGAAGTTCATCTTCTCACCATTTCCAGCTCCTTGTTCCTGGACGAGTCTACTTCCTTTCTCTTGTTAGGTTGAGCTGGACTCTTTAATGCACTCTCAGTTTTACTCCTCTACTTTTCTTTTTTGCTCTACTGCTCACCCTTCGGTACCTCCTTTGTTTCTCCCTCGAGCCTTCAGGTATCCTACTGAGTATTTTTATACTCACACCTGCTTGGGCTTTGCCCGCACTTGGTGTGCCCTTGCAGACGACAGACAGGTGGAGCGTGACTTTAGAGGATTATAGGAGCTTAGGATATTGGATCGCGTGCGGTGGTCGTAGCCGGGTACCAGGTGGGAGACCCGTCAGCTATTTCTTTTGTTTACCTATTGTCGTGTTGTGGCACCTTTTGGTTGGGTGTGTTTTTTCCCCTTTTTCAATTTTGGCACTTTTCAAATACTGTTTAGAGGTCGATGCACATTGTGGTTTATATATAGCAGTTTCCCTTATCTTTACTTGTCTTTTCTTTTACTCTGCACCGTTGCATTGAGTGTGTTGCGTGTGTGTGTGTACAGGTACTTAGGCAAAGGCCTCCCCGAGTTGTTTTGCCTTCGGCGCTGGTTACCAGCCCCTGGCCTATGGAGGCGGGCTTGGGGTAGTTGCTGCTCGAGCCCGTGTAGGGTCGGGTCGTGGCAGTTCATAACATCAAGGTATGTCTCAATTAAAGGAGACTAAGACAAAGTCCAATACAATAGTGGTAACATATACATTGAAAAAAAAGTAATAATCCTCAAATGAAACATTTAAATACCATTAAGATAAAAACATTCATGAAATATTATATCTCAAATCTCATAGATACAGAACAAAAAAATATGTGGTGAATACGATATTTATCTGACAAATGAAAAAAGTGAGTTGAAAATCCTTTAGATTAGGTCCCACTAATCATCTGTGTATTTAAATCCCTGAATAATAATATTTTGCTTACATGATTAATAAATTTTTAAATTTATCATTAATTTATTTCAGTTATTAATGTGTTTTATATGATTACATAATCAATTATTTTTACATTAGGTATTTTGACCATATTTGGCTATGTGTGAAAAATGATTTTGTAGTCAAATATGGTCAAAGGGGTCATTATTTAAACATAATAAGAACAATAATCATGAAATAATAATAATATTTATACAAAAATTATACCTATAAAACCTATCCTGAAATGTTTTCTTTAAAATCATCCAGCATTAAAATTGTGGAGATGGTAGGCCGCACATACGGATGAGTAACGTTCCCATTTCTCATTGATCATTATAGAAAGAAGTTAAGTAACATTTATCATTATAAAAGTATAATTATATCTGTGATAAAATAAAATATTATATTATATACATATACATTTATTTTTTGGGATGTAAAATTAATCATATTGGTTTGAGGAGGCGTTAGTCCACAAGTTCATGAATGACACTATCACTTTTTTCTTTGTATGAAAAGGTAGTAAAAAATGATGAATTATTTTTTTAAAAGGTTATTATATCATCAATACCTTATATATTTCATTTATATATCATATTTGTAGTAAACCCATCCTTGATAAATTCTATTTAATGTGTAAACGTATCCCATCACTTTGTGGATTTGGTAGTTCACATGTCCAGAAACGATGTTATCGTATTCCCAAAAAATAAAAAACAAGAAACTATGTGTTATATAATATTTAAATAAGAATGAATACATCATAAATATGAAAAATATAATAAAAATATATAAATTACAATATTATTACCATCCTTTTGAGTTGGTAATGAAAGAATAAATTATTTCGGTTCACGAGATGACAGTCCACCATACACACCAATGAGGATTGTGTATCCCATTTTATGTAAGTATGTGTAGGTTTATGTATAAACAATAGTAAAAAAGCATATAATTATATTTAGGATACTAATTTTATTATGTAATCATTAGATTTAAAAAATTTAAGGGGTGGATCAAGAAATAAATCAAAATTGCTTATTGAAGAATGTTACCTCTTTTTCGGGTAACTTGTTTTGATTTTCACAAAATGACTTCATTTGTTTTATAATATCCAGAAGGTGAGTATTTTTGGATGTGTGTAATTATTCAGGTATATTATTTGTTCATGGGATGAATGATACATGTATCTTGAGATGTGTGAATAATCTATATGGAGAGAAGGAAATTTATAAGCGGGGAAAGTGACACACATGACATTCTTGAAAATATTTATGCATTCCCCATGTTTGAATTATCCCCTAATGGTAAAAGATGAAACATTTTAGAAAATTAGAGGAGTAATGGTCTTAATATTGATATAAAATAAGATTTTTAAAAGTGATTAGTAATTTTTACACCTTATTGTCTATGTTTAATCATTAAGTAAGCATTTTTTAACTTAATCATTATAATTAAATTTAATTTCATTTAGTAAATTTTTTGTAAAAATACTTATTGAAGTTTTTATAAACATTAAAATATAATTATGAAAAATATGGGATACATTTTTCATAATTCCTATCACATAATCGGACAATTTTAATTTAAAATTAATTGCATAGACGGGACGACCAATCAGTGTTTTAAAGTGAAAATGATCAAACATTTGATATGTTTTTATATCTAAAATCAATATAAAATTTATACCAATAAAATAAATAGGATTAAATAATATAAAATTGGACTAGTTATTAATGAAAATAATTAAATATATAATTAACTATATAAATTATTTAGATGAAAAAACTATTTTGAATTAAAATCCGTTATTTTTTACTATTCATCAAAACATGAAACTTCTCTAAAAAATAAAAAAACATCATCAAATGTATATTTTGATATTTTGATTAAAAAAATAAAGATTATTTTTTCAAATAAAAATAATAAGTGTATAAAAATTTATTTTTAAAACATGTCTACCCTTAAAAGGCGGTAAAACTGCCTTTTTAAAATATACCCATTTTATGGTTAAAATTAGTTTTATTCATATCCTAATCCTATATATCTTATTGGATAAATTTGAAAATATTTTATTCAATATAAGAAATATAAATTTCAATAATACCATTAAATAATTGTGATTATATTAATATATTAAGATAGAATTACATTTTTGGGCTTAAAAATAGATTTTCATATATACACATATTTATATTCAATTGGCATTTTCAATTTCCAATTAATTGGTAACCAATGAATTAATTTTATAAACATGTATTTAATTTAATTTCATGCTCTACTTAATCTAATTAATTCCCATCAATCCAATGGCTGGGTGATAACTGTCATAATAATATTAATATTATATTGTTGTATAGTAAGACCTATGCTTGTGTGTAGCATAATTCATCAATGGAACTCAATGTTGCGTACAACAAACGATAATCATGGTTTCTCATATGATTAAATATAAACTATTTATATCATGTAACTCAATCTATCAATGTATTTAAATTAATTTAAAATAATATATTTCATAAAATATTTAGATGTTACAACATACACCCATTAAAATGAATTTCCCTTAAAATTCATCTTCATTATAAATTGATAAATATTTATTGAATTATTATTTTTGATCCCATGCTAATAAAATTATTAAAAAATCATCCTATTAAAAATGGAAAGTGGGAAACAAAATGGTATCTATAAGTGAAACATAACACGGATTCAACAAAGGTTTAACATTGGTGGGAAATTAAAAGATGGATTTTTAAGGGAAAGATAATTATCAAGGACTAACAAAAAATGATAGAGAACACTATCAAGATGAAGTCAATAATGATAAAACCAAAAGTAAAATAGGTGGGGAAAAGGTCATTGATATTATAATGTCCCATAATTCCCATAAATTAACATTACATTACTTTTGAGGAATACTTAAAACACAATACAACCAGATGACCAAAGACCACATTAGTCTGGTGCCTTTGGAAACATGGAATGATTAACATTGTTGCACAAGTGAACTACATTATCTTCCTCTAGTTTCTTTTGAAGGACCCTTGAACTCCCAGAAAGGGGGGTGAATTAGGGAGTCAACATTTTCTTCTAAAAGTATGGGTATTGTTTCAACATTAGTAGGAACCTATTAAACATGTCTAACGAGAACGATCAGTTAAAAAAATCACATGAAAAGAGGTAACACATAAATTGTACCCGGTTAACCGCTATTGGATAATATATGGAGTATAAGATGAATGTGTGTTTATTGTACCAAAATAAACTAATCTTCACTAGTAATGGAATAAAATAGTTTACACACAGTCAATTAGTGAGAAGAACACTTCCTTTACCATATTTTATGGATAAATCACTACATCCCTTATAACATTTTTGATGACTACCCTTATCTCAATGCCTTGGGGGATATTCAAACACATTTTATGGACATGTTTTTCCCTATATTTTCATTAAATCATACATCCTATAATTTAGATAAATTCATTGTTGAACTCTCTCTTTTACCATTAGATGTAATCCACTTTTCCATACGATGTTGGTTCACGAACTATTCCTCCATGAACTAGTCTTCTTCCTCCATAAAATTCACTAAACTATACAGCACATGTGTTTCATGGACCACCACTCCTCTACAAATAGACTTCACTTCCGTATAGCTTAGCTTTTTCAAGGATCACTTCTTCCTTTGCAGAGTATCCTTCCTTCCATGAACCGTCCCTGCTTCGCAGAGGACTTATTCTTCAGCATATCATCAGCTCTTCAAAAAACTGTCTTCCTTCGACATATCATTTTCTTTTTGGGGGTATAGTTCCTCATAAAAACCCTTCTGTAGACTATCTCCACAGATGTAATGCCCAAACATCAGTCACCTAGAGTTGGTGCATTATGACATAACATTGGCATGATCGCAAGAGATAATGTCCCAAATGACCAATCAATTTAGTATCCTTTGAAGTAATAGATACATAAAAAAGGTTTACATTACATTATGAAATTAAAAATTAACATTATGTCTCCATTGAACAAAATCATATACCTTATCCTATTCCGGAATGTCAGTCTTAATATACATCTTCGTAAACTATAAAAATAAGACATAAGAAAGGGGTGAGATGAGATACTCAGTAAGGAAAATAATATAGTGGAAACTATCATAAATAAGAATAATCCTTTATGGAAATGTATAAGGCTAAAACAAAAGCCTTTCAAACATAAAATTTAGCATAAAATTCATTATATAATTCAAATAATTCCATGTACGAGTTGACAAGGATATACTATTGGACATCACAACCACATATTCAATGGCTTGTTCCAAGACAAGAAATAAAAATATTGTCTAGCCCTTATTCCACGACAGTAGTTTGTCTCATGAGACCTACCGATGTATCGGGGGGCTATAGCAGACCCCTCCCATCACTTACAATGTCTAATGCATTCCTCAAATGAAAAGGATGAAACATGACATAAACATTCATATTAAAACAATCATAATAAATGTTAATACATAAACCATAAAAAATTAATGGTATAAAAATAACACATCCACTGTTAGGCATATAAAAAAACCTTTAATACAATATTATAGATTGTATCATAATAAACCAACTTCAAACAAGTGTAATATCCAACAAAGGATGTTTACACAGATTTAATCAATCCGAAAAATATTTTAGATAAATATATCGTTCCACATTAAAATAATTTAAATGTAATCAGAACAATTATTTTGAAAATATTCTTATAATATTTTAAGAGAAGCTTCTATGGTGTTATAATAGCAGAAAATAATTGCACCCTCCGTATAAGTTAAAAAACATTCTTTACTTATTTGGTCGAAAAGGTCATAATGTACCTTGTTTGGAAAATAATGGAAATATTCCTTTAAAAACATTTTAAAAAAGTCAGAAAGTGTATAAATGACGTTATACTATTGTCTAGGGAATAGTAATGAAATTTTGAAATACATTTTTATGAAACATAGATGTGGATGATAAATAGGTCACAATAGATACATACATATAAATAACCTCAGATAATAAAGTGATTTTAAAATTAATTTGTACCGTGTAAATTCCCATAGTATTTTTTACATTAAATTCTTATCTATAGGTTAAATAATTTTTATTAAATTATACAAGAACCACATACATAAATATGATATCATATATGATCCTCAAAAATTTCTTTACTAATAATATTTTAGTAGAATCATTGTTTTGGTTGGTAACTGATTCATTTTCCTTTATATGTTTTATCCCATAAGTCATGTTATTCACGGATTGGAGGTATTTGATTCATATCCATAATAATATTATGTTCATAAATATTATTTTTAATCCCCAAATGAAAATAATTCTTGAATGGGTGCGATGGGGAGAAAAATTTCTTCACGTCGTGGAGACTGTAAGCCGTACATACGCACGAGTGACAATATCATTATATTAATGGGGAATTCACATGTAATTGAATGGTATATTATATATACAAAATTATAAAATTTTATAATTATTATTTAAATCAATATACTTGCTATTATACCCATCTAAATAATGAAATGTCGAATAATAAGATACACCACGATGTGGAGATTGTAAGCCATACGTACGCATGTTTGGTGACATTTTAATTCATAGAGAGGATAGAATAACGAATAAGGTTGAACCATATTTATAATAATGCCTTAGTATGTATAAGGTATTGGATTTATTATTTTAGTATGTAAGCAACCAATAAAGAGAAATTGAAGAAAAAATGACTTTGAAAGTGGTGATGAAATAATTACATATTCTTTGGATGATTCTTTTTTATTTAAAAAATATGGCTTAATTGGTTGGATTTATAATAAATTTACGTCCTATAAGTTTAATTGAGGGTATATGAGATTTCATTTCAGTAGGGTTTGGCTGACCCAAATTCATTTGGAGTTGTGAATTTCAGAGAAGGGGATATACCCTTTTATAAGAGAGGTGAGGGGAACGTTAGGAAGAGAATGAAATATTAATTTATTATAAAATAATTTTATGTTTCAAATAGCTCCAAATAGATTTATTTATATGATAATGTGGGTATGGGTTGGAATCATCTCAATCAATAGTTTATAGACATGTTTAGGTCACCATATTAACCTTATCATTTTTATTTAACTCATAGTTAAATTGTTTAACTTTTACCATGTCTTCTTGTATTTTTAAATTATAAGGTTAATATAGTAACTATAAAATTCCCATAAGTTAACATTATATATGTCCTTTTCATAAATCATATATTTATAGAAATATTATACCATTTAATAAAATAGTATTTATTTTCAAAACACATTTATTTCAATTTTGACTCTATTTAATGTTTTGTTTTTCTGAATGTCATAACAATATTATTAATTTGAAAAAATATATTTAATCAACCCTAACATATCATATTCGAGAATAAAATTCGTGGATGGCATAAAAAGATTCAATTTACCTTTATTTTAATATTTATAACATCAATTATTTTAATCATTCATTAAAAAGGTTATTTCTGCATCATCATTGTGTCTCAAAAAAATTTAATTATTTAATTTCTAAAAATTATAAATAAAATAACATGATTTAGAAAATATTTTCATCTTTGAAATGAATATTTATATTCAAATTTATCTTATGTGTTACCATATATTAAAAATGTTTTGGTTATTAAAAAATGAATTTAATACTTTTAACTTATCATTAAATAAAATATAGTAAATGTCATAATCTAATCCATGTGTATCAAAAAAGATCATATTTTTGTCCTAAGGTTGATTTTGGTCAAAATTCACTTATCTAATAGAATTAGGACTTGTGTTGGTGTAATTATAATATTATTTTTACCTAAATTACCCAATTTTCTTTTAACCATGGTAAATAAAATTCAAAAGGTACTATTCACCAAAAATTATTTTCATCATTTTAAACCACATTTAACTTACAGATCAAAACGTTGTCTATTGGATTTTTGAAAATCAATACACAGAAGTTGTGAAATTGCGTTTAATGAAAATTTGAAAATCTGCCAAGAAGGTGTGTAAAATGAATTAAAAAGTTTAATAAAATTTTATATATCTAATATGACTATAAAATAACTCTAATAACATATATTTGATTAATGTTGGTATTGTGTATCAACTTTGAATATAAAATTAATTTAAATTTGAAAATAATTATTTAAACAATAAGTCATGTTTTTAAACAATAACGCAGTGTGTTTCACTATTCATCAACAATTAAATGTTTTCAGAAAATACCAAAAAATCACCCTTAGCGAATTTTTATATTCCGAATGAAAAAATGAAGTCAATTTTGAAAAAAATAGAAATTTTAAAAAATTGGGTATTACTATTCCTAATTTCTTTTTAAATGGCTAGTTTGATTGGTCGTGGTGTGCAAGAAATCGGGGTTGTGTACAACACAAGATATTGTATTATCCGAAGAGAAGCGTGCCTTGGAAGCTTATGGTATTATATACTTTACTCTATCAAATAATTTCATCCTAAAAATTTCTAAAATATTAATTCATAAAAATATTCGGGTGGTTCTTTTTCATAAGTTCATTAGGTTCCCATGTTGCCTCTTCCATTTTAAGGTTTCTACAAAGAACTTTATCTAGATGAGTTGTCTGGTTTCTCAACACTTGTTCTCCAGTATATATAATTCTTATAGGCTCCACACAATAAGACAATTTGAGTTATCATTCTATTTCTTCATAGGTGAGTACATGCATTGGATCTAGCATGTATTTTCTCAAAAGTGATATATCTAACACATCGTGATCATTGGAGAGGATTGGAGGCATTTCCAAACAGTAAGCTACATCTCTAATTTGTTCTAGAATTTCAAAAGATCTGATGAACCTGGAACTTAAGTTACACTTCTCACTGAATTGTATAACACCTTTCCATGGAGACAACATTAAGAAAAAATGATCTCCTATATGAAATTCCAAATCATTCCTTGGGTTATCGTCATATTTATTTTTATTACTTTGAGATACATTGATGTGGGTTTGGATAATCTTCAAATTTTCCATTTTTTCCTCAACATGTTCTGGGCCTATGAGTTTTCTTTTACCAACATCATCCCATCATGTGGGAGTGTGAAATCTATTTCTATATACCTCTTCATATGATTCCATATGAATACATGAATAGAAGCTATTATTATAGGAAAATTATGCCCGAGGTAAATACTGGCCCCACAAACCATGAGAGTCAAGTGAGCAAGATCTCAATATGCCTTCTAAGGGTTGAATAGTCTGTTTTGATTTTCCATCAGATTGATGGATGTAGGAAGTGCTCAAACAATGTTTATTATCCATGTATTTCTTATGACTTTTCCAGAATCAAGATGTAAAACAAGGATCATGATTAGAAAAAAACTATATGGGTGCACAACAAAGTATTATAACCTCCATAACATATAGTTTTGTTAAATGTTCAAGTGGTAAATATTCTCTTATAGCATGAAAATGGGTTAACATGGTAATATGATCAACAATGAACCATATTGTATCATTCCTTCTAGGATTCTTTGGTAGCACTATAAAAAAATTACATCATAATATCATCCCATTTCCACTCAGGTATGAGAATAGGTTTCATGACTCCTCTTGGATGTTTTATTCTATCCTTTAGCTGTTGACAAACCATGCATATTGACAAATAATCAGAAATCTCCCTCTTCATGTTGTCCCACCTAAAAATGTTCCTTCAAATATCATTCCATCTTAGTGCTACCATGGTGTATAGAGAAATTAGAGCTATGAGAATAATCCACAAATTCCCTTTTTAGATCATTTATATCATGTACATAGATCCTCTTCCCAAATTTTAAAATTTCATCTGCACATACGAATTAAACTAATATCCAATCATTCACAACATTAATTTTCTTTTAAAACCTCTCATCATCATTCTATGAACATTTTACAATTTCTAGTAAAGATGGTTTGGAAACCGTTTGAAAAAGTATTGATGTTTCACTTTTTATGGTTATTCCCGTATCCATCTTTACTAGATCCATGAACATAGGATCCGTTTCAACTCTCATATTGTTCAGATATCCATGATCCTTTATGATAAAATAATCATCCACCTTATTTTTTATCCCTAGGTGGTAGTGTTCTTTGAGAAAATATACTTCAAATCTTGTGATAAGTATATATCTCACATTTTTTCACAAAAGAGATATTGTCTCCATATCTTCAGAACTAATATTATAGATTCTAAATCAATATCATGAGTATGATAGTTTTTTTCATGAGTTTTTAGAAGCTGTGATGGATAGTCAAAAACTCTATCATTCCGCATAAGGACACAACCATGTCCTTTCTTTGAAGAATCATTATAAATAAAAAACACATAATTCATTGATAGTAGTTTCAATATAAGAGCATTGAAAAGTCTTCCCATCAATTATTTAAAACATTCTCCACAATATTTCGTACAAACAAATTTAACCCCTTTACACGTGATCTTGTTTAATGGGATTGCCAATTGGGAATAATTCTAGACGAAATGCCGATAATAACCTACTAAACTAATAAAATTGTATACCTTATTTATACTCATCGGTGTTAGCCATTCTTGTATTTCCCTTGTCTTTGAAGGATCAATATGGATTACTTTTATAGAGACAATATGGTCAAGAAAAAAAATCTCATGAATCCATAATTCACACTTTCTAAACATCCTATTTAATTCATTTCTTATAAGAGTATTTTGAATAGTGCACATGTGATTTTCATGATCTTCATAGAATTTAGAGTTTAAAATGATATCATAAATTAAAAACCACTACAAAGACATCATGATATTCCATGAAATATCTATTAATTATATATATGAAAATGGAGGGTGTATTAGTCAGTCGAAACGGGATTACTATAAACTCGTAATTATCATGTCTTGTATGAAGTTATGTATTTGGAATGTCTTACTTCTTTATGCACAATTGATGATATCCAGATAAAAGGCCAAACGTTGAAAAATATTGAGCTCCATGATCTTTATCGAATAAATCATTAATGAAAGGTAGGGGATGCATGTTATTTATTATTATAGCATTTATCTTCCTGTAGTCAATACACAACCTCATAGATTCATCTTTGTTCATAACAAAAAGAATATGGGATCCCCCTAAAAAAAACTAGTGAAAATAAATCCTTTATTACTAAATTCCTCAAGTTTTTTATTTATTTCCACTCATTCCATAGTGGTTATTCTATATGGGGTCTTCGATATGGTCCTTGAATGAGGAAGTAAGTCAATGGAAAACTCAATTTCTTATTTTGTAGGATGTTAAGATAAATCCTTTATAAACACATAAACATATTCTTTCATAATAGGTATATCATATATTTTAACATTCCTTTACTCAATGATAGTTATTTCACTCCCTTCCTCCATAATAATTGAATTTACTAGAGCTATTAGTGGTGGATCTAGATGATAATCAGAATGTGATTTTTATTATCTAAAGATAATGGATTCCTTATCATCATCAAAAATTATAATCTTCTTCTTCATAAAATAATTTTTCACATAATGGTCCAAAATCCATTTCATATCAAGGATTGTATTAAATTAAATCATGGTATTGATAATAAGATCAACAGATAAAGCACGTTTGAATGCTAAAATGGAAACTGATTGACAATTTTTTTTTTCCAATGATACATCCCTTAGGATTTTTGATTGAAAACTCCCTTAATCAGTAAAATTCGAAATAACTAATTTTTCATTGAAAACTGGGAATATATTAAGGAATGGGATGATTGAAAACAAAATAAAGCATTGGCTCAATTTGAGGAAACGATTAATGTACCTACCACTATTTCATTAAGAACATCAAACTCAGTACTAGTGATCACATAAGCTTGACCTTTTTCCATAATATTTTCTAAGTAATGTTTTCTTAAATGTTAGGTCATTTATTTTCTTAATTCCTTATTTCTTTTCAATTATAGAATTCAATATTGACAGCCTCTTTCTTCCCCCTACAATCATCAGCTTGCTGGTCTTTTTCTCCACACTTGTAAAAAACACTCATCCCCTTTAGACATGTACTAGGATGTTTCTTCCAACAATTAATACAGGATAGAAATTCATCTTTCCCCTTATTACCCTTATTTCTATTCCAGAGTGTTCAGCAGGTCTTTTCATCACTTGATTCACATTAAATTAAAAAGACTTAGAGAATTCCTTTTCTATCTTGATTGCACATGAGACTATATCTTTGCATGAAGAGAAAGATTGTGAGTATAATTCTTCACAGATAAATGGGTTTAACCCATTAATGAATCTATTAATATTTCTTCATGGGTTATGTATATAAATATGAAGCATGCCTCGATAACCTGGTAAAGTGATCCTCATACATTGTGACATTAGTATATATTTTTCCCCAGACTCAGAAATTACCTTTCCATATCATCTCGATGTTCATGAGGAAAGTATTTTTCAAATAAAATCTCTTTAAACTCCATTAATTCCATGTTTTATACTTCTTCATCCTCTTTTGGGTTTTGAATTAATGACCACCAATACTCAGTAACCCCTTTGAGGTGATAAACTACCATGACAACATTTTCCCTTTCGCTACTCCCCAAAGCATCACATATTTTCTCTAATGAACATATCTATTGCTAAGTTATAAATATATTTTAATTCCCATTGAATGATGGTTGCGGTTGCCTCCTGAGGTGGTCGAACAATGACCCTATTCATTGTTGATCGGGGTGCTCTATATGGGTATGGTTATTATTCATAACCTTAGCGATTTGTCCCAGTGTGGTTATAAGATGTCCATCACCAATTGCATCACTAACTCCATTATAATTACCTTGTGTAGGAGGGAAATATCTACATTAATTATGTGTGTTACTAAAATTTCCATTCATTCAACTAGGTTTCATTTCTAATAAATTTAATACATTATGTTAGTTTATGAATCTTCATGAATAATTCCAAATATGTAAAATACCTAACATAAATTCAATAGTTTATGCATATAATCCCGGATCATAAAATATTTTTCATTGGGGCATATTTACTCATAAATCATTCATAATTTTTTCTAAAGAAAATTTTAATTAACCTAAGCATATCCCCCAGGAGTGTCATACCTGGTTCGTAGAAAGGCCATGTTTTCATGTACAAGGATACCCCAGGTCAATCCTAGAACTCTTTGTCAGATTTTTTACTCCTATGTACATATTTTCTAATACCACGTCCACATGTAGTATATAGAAATGGATTTATTTCATTGAAAACCCTCATAATATTTACAATACAAATTTTTTGGATGATCTTATATACTAATCTTCAATGTATATCATTGGGTAATGTTCTCTAATCAGAGTTTATCTAAATATAATTTCCATGGTTTGTACTAAACTTGTTGTTTTACCAACTATAATTCCCTAAACCCAGTTTCCACGAGTCATTTCATTATTACATAACATTGGCATGATCATAAGAGATGATTTCCCAAATGACAGATCAGTTTAGTAGCCTTGGAAATATAAGATACATACCTAAGATTTACATTATGTTATGAAATGAAAAAGAAACATTGTGTATCCTTCGAATACCCTCATATCCATTATCCTTTTATTGCATGAATGTCATAATATACTTCTTCTCTTCCTGGAAAAAATAAGACATAAGAAATGGGTGAGCACAGATACTCTGTAAGGATAAAAATATAGCAGAAAATATCATAAATATGCATAAACATTTAAGAAAAAATATAAGACTAAAATAGAAGCCTTTTAAATTTAAATTTCAGCATATTATGGAAAAGATAAATCTAATAATTAATTTACATATGCACCTGAATATTCTAATATATGAATAATCACATTAATATCAATAGTTAATATGATAATGATAAAATGCATAATGCTAGGCATCATGATGACATAGTCAAGGCCTCTTGCCAAGACTACGAATAATTTTTTTTCAAGGCCTTGTATGAAGACACTAGTTACCTAATTTGACGAATCTTTACATTGAGGGGCTATAGCAGGCCCCCTCGTCACATACTATGTCCAATGCATTCCTCATATGAAGAAGTCGAAACATAACCAAAATATTCATATTAAAACTAGAATATGAATTGTTATTACGTTACCCATAAACCATGAATGGTATAAAAATAACACATCCATAGTCAAACATTTCTCAAAACCTTAAATTTCAATATTTAAGGTTGTATCATAATAAATCAACATCACACAAGCGTAAAATCTAACAAAGGATGTTAACATAGATGAAATCAATCCAAAACTTATTTGAGTGAAATATATCTTTTCACCTGGAAGTCATTTGAAAGTGAAGAAAAAATTTATTTTTAAACTATTCTTGTAATCATGTAATGGAATCTTTGAAGGTGTTATAATGGAAACAATTTCCTCCCCCACTTTATAAGTTAAAAAAACATTCCTTCCATAATTTTTCAAAATGGCCATAAAGTACATTGTTTGGAAAACAAAGTAATGACTCCTTTCAAAATAGTTTATAAAAAATAAAACAAGGGTATAAATTACTTAAAACTACAGTCTAGAAAATATTAATATTGTTTTGAAATACATTTTTATGAAACACTCATATGGATGATAAAGAGGCCCCAGGAGATACTTACTAATAAACAACATTTGATAAAAAAGAGATTGTAAAATTAACCCTTAACTTTTATCTTTCCTTAGTTAATGGTATATTAATATCATTTATAATGGTTAAATCATTGTTATTAAATTATAAAAGAACCACATACATAAATATGATATCATATATTATCATCTAATATTACTTTGTTAATAATATATCATTTGTATCATTATTTTGGGTGTTAAATAATTCATTTTCCTTCATATTTTTTGTTACGTAAGTCATGTCTGTTATGAATATGATGTATTGGATTCATATATAGAATTATATTAACTTCTTTAATATTATTTTTAATCATCAAATTAAAATTATTCTTAAATTGTTATGATGGGGAAAGAAATCTCATCGCGTCATGGAGATGGTAAGGCATATTTACACACAAGCAACAATATCATTATATTGATGGTGATATCTTATGTAATTGGATGGTATATTATATATAAATAATAATTAACATGTTATATTTATTATTTACTTCAATTATACTCATTATTATACCCATCCAAATAATTATGTGTTGAATATGAAACTACACAATGACGTGGAGACGGTAAGCTGTACATACGCACATATGTTGAGTTTTTCATTCATAGGATGGATATAATAATGAATATGGTTGTAACATATTTATAAAAACATATCAGTATGTAGAAGGTACTGTATTTTTTATTTTTGTATTGAAATAACAATGAAATGGTAATTGTAAGAAGAAAAGAACATTGAATATGGTGATGAAATAATTACCTCTGGGTGCATCGTTTTGATTTGAAAAAAGGCCTCATTAGGTTGTATTTCGGATCTTATTGAGGCCTATAGATTAAAGTGAGGGGAGTTTGTAGGATATTTGAGCTAGGTCTGGCAGAGAAAACTAGACATGGATGTGTGAATTTGGGAGAAGGGAAAGTACCCTTTTATAAGAGAGGTGAGGAAAACTTCAGGAAGAGCTTGAAATATTAATTTATTATAAAGTAATTTTCGGTTTATAATAGCTCCAAATGAATTTATTTGGTGTGTAAGGTGGGGATGGGTCTAAATACTCTCAACCAATAGGTTTTATACAGGTTTAGTTCGACATATTAACCATATCTATTGGATTTAACTCATAGTTAAATAGTTTAACGTTTACCTTGTTTTCTTGTATTTTAATGGTACATGGCTAATATAGTTAATATTAAATTAAAATAGAACCTCACGTAGTTAATTACTGACATATCAATCATTATATAAGTCCTTTTTCTGAATATTAGATTTTTAGGAATATTATATCATTTAATATAAATGTATTGGTTTTCAAAACTATTTTATGTCAATTTTGACAATATTTAATATTTAGTTTTTATGACAGTAATAACAACTTTATTACATTACAAAAAATACATTTAATCAACCCTAAAATATAATATTATACTAGTAAATAGTTTTCTGGAATAAAATGATTCAATTTACTTTTATCTTAATATTTATAATATCAATTATTTTAATCATTCATTAATAATGTAATCACTTCACCATCATTCGGTCATAATTAAATTTAGTTATAAAATGTAAAAAAATTATAAAAAAAATTCCCTGCTTTAGGAAATATTTTTATATTTCTAATGAATATTTATAGTTGAATTTATCTTATGTCTCACCCTATGTTAAAAATGTTTTTGTTATTAAACTTTGAATTTAACACTTTTAACTCTTCTTTTAATAAAATATAATAAATGTCCTTATGTAATCCATCTGTATCAAGAAATATCATTTTTTTCCTAAGTTTGATTTTGGTCGAAATTAACTTATCCAATAGAATTAGGACATGTGTTGGGGTAACTATAATATTATTTTTACCATTAATTAACCTATTTACTTTTAATCGTGGTAAATAAATTTTAAAAGTTACTAATATAAAATTTAATTTTCATCCTATTGAACAAAATTTCAGATATGGATTAGAAACATATCTATCAGATTTTGGAAAATCAATTAATAGAAGCAGTTATATTATGTTTTATGCAAATTTGAAAATGTTCATCGAAGGTGGGTAAAAGACCTTAAAAAGTTCAATAAAATTTTATATATTTAATATTATTATAAAATGACTCCAATAAATTATATTATACTAATATAGGTATTATGTGTCTATTTTTACATTAAAATAAATTTAAATGTAAAAAAAAAATTTAAAAAAAATCATTTTTTAAAAAATAACAATGTTTTCACTATTAATCAAAAATTTTATGTTTTCAGAAAAATACCAAAAATTAAATCTAAGCTAATTTTGATATTCTAAATCCAAAAAATAATGTCCATTTTAAAAAATAAATTTTTTAAATTTCATAAAGTGGGTATTACTATTCACAACATTTTTTAAATGGTTAGTTTGATTGGTCCTGGTGCGCTAGAACATAGGGTTGCATACACCATAAGATATTTTTTATTCAATGAGTAGCATACCATAGAATATTGGGGTGTTGCAGCGTATTACATTTCCTTTCACAGAATCCTCCCCATAAACAACTTCTCCATCACAGGAATGCCTTCCCTAAAACCACTTTGGACTTCACTAAATTCCACCCATATTTCTAATTAAAAACACACTTTATAATGAAGGTATTATTGATCTTTTTATTGTAAAATAGATACTAAAATCATGCTAATATGATTTCCCCCATGTTTTTATGTGGTACATCCTTCACCAGACACTGTTCCCCTTCAAAAACACATTTTTTCTCTCTAGTCCTCACAACGCCTTTCCTTTGTGGCATCTTAAATATTTCACAAATGAAACCCTTTGTGGATCCTCAAATCACCACCTCCATTCCACAATCAATGACCTATCCATAAAATTGAAAACAATAACAAAAAAAACACCATTACCATCAAGAACCCTACTTTTGTCCAAAATATTCATAACCATCACCCTTCTTATACCCATCATACATAATACGTATCTTCATAACATGGGAATTGAAACAAAAAAAAGTGGTTAGATCAAATGATCAATAAGAAATAAATATTCACCCAAAACATTGAATGGATATATAAATATTTACCCAAAAAATTGGAGGGAGATATAGATCCCACCTATCAAATAATGAAATAAAACATACATCTTCCCCAAGGTAATTAAATAACATATCAAAACCCATGAAATCAAATGAGTATCAAAAACAATTAGTCATATCACAAACATTGGAAAATGTCACAGGCTTCATAATCATTTCATCAAAATCATACATCATGATGTGAAGGGGGTTTTAAAATAATATAACCCATAGAAGAGAAACATGTTTCATAAGAATCATTACATTAAAACATAAACCATTGATGTAAAAAAATACTAATGGAACCTTTGGATCGTTTAATATAAGGTTATGAGTAACACCAACAAATTTCATTTTAGATGAAAAAAATTACTTTGAATGATATTTTGAACCCATTTCTTCAGGAAAACATCATTTCTACATAAAAATTTCTTTTTAAGAGACATAAAACCTATTGAAAACCATTTTGAATGAATATATATAAAATAATATTGAAATTTTTTAGGAAAATATTTCATTGAAAATATTATGAAATATTTTAAAGAAATATTTATTTTTTTAAGTCCATTTAGTCGATAATATATGAAAGAATATTGAAAACATTTGGGAAAACATTTTCATAAAAAATACATTTAAAACATTTAAATAAATCATAAAAATGATTAGAAAAACAGGTTCTTGAAAACATATTAAATAATCCTATAAACATTTTGAAAACCATTTTCTTTGAAAATAATTATAAATATTTTAATAAAATCATTAAAAAAGTTTAAATACATTTTAAAACATAAAATCCAATTGAAAACCTTTTTCTTTAAAAATACCTTTGCGAAATTTTAAAGGAATCATTGATAACCATAAACCATTTTTGAAAAACCTATTTAATTGAAAACCACTTGAAAAATAATGAATATATATAATATTAGATTTTTAAAAAAAAATTATAACTTTTTATTCTTGTAAATGAAGCGTCAAGGGAGTATCATTCATGATTATGTGTAAATCCGTACATGCCTTATAAGGATAGGATAAAACTCCTTTTTTCATAGTAAATGGTTAGAAAAATTCCTTGTTTGGAAAGTGAAAAAAATATTCCTTTAAAAACATTGGTAAAATAAAAAAAGTAAGAAATTTCATTAAAATATTATTGTATAATATTATAATATTCTTGGAAACAATTTTTTGAAAACCTGGTTTAGAAGGAACACATATTTTCAACAAAACAGAAGGTCGACTAGGGATTTCATAAAAACACTATCTTAACAATATTTTGTGCCAATGAGTATAAAATGGTACTAATACATGAAAATATTATTAATAACCATATGATAATAATATTCATCAATTTTCTTGAGAGATGGATCATAATATTTCATCAATTGGAGCTTAAACATAAAAAATCTTGAAAAGTGATGGGATTGTTTCAATAAACTATTACCACATGGTAACAGTGTACCATACTCCCAATGAATAAGAAATTAAATTCCATGAATCATAAAATATCATGTGAATAATTATATTAATTAAATTACATTTCAATATATTTATAAACACATCCTAAGAAAATATAGATTCATGACATGGAAGGTGTCTCAAAGAAGGAAAATTGTGCCAAAATTTCTTTACCGATTTGGTAGAATTTTAATCATAAATCCCATGAAAACAATATTGTATAATTGATATTTTAATTCCAATAATTTTATGTATAATAATAATATCATAAATCCATGGTCAATATAGACAACACACAAATGGAATGTGTGGTGAAAAAGTCATGTATCTCACAGAAATAAAAAAGATAGATGAAATTCTCTTACCTAGTGTCATGAATCTCGTCATACTCATTCAAACCTCATGTATAATAAAATTATTTTTATTATAAATATATAAAATTACCATATTATTATATAAATTACAATTTATTATTTTATTATACCTTTGTATTAGCCACTTGTTAACAATTTCATGTTAAGGTTATGCTACGAGTAATATTTCCTTTATATTTCACTTTTGTCTTAATTTTTTGTATATTTTTTCCATTTAATGATATCATGATTTCAATAATTTTAAAATGATATAAATATCATTTATATTCAGTATATTTTTGTTATAATTATCTATATAATATAAAAGTATGAAATGGAATACACTATTCATGGAGATGGTAGGTCGTACATATGTATGAACATTGCTTCAATTTTATTGATGTGTTGAAAGGAAAAAAATTAAATGACATATATGTATATATGTATATAATATAATAATAGTTTCATTATTATTTCTTATATATCATATAGATTCACTTCTCATATCCTTAACACATTCCATGTAGTTTTTATGTGAATCACATCGCATTGAGGGTTGGTAGTCCACACATCCTCAAATGAAATTATCGTATTTAGATAAGATGGAATGAATAAGGGTATGTCATAAAGAAAAATTACAGAAGTATAAAGAATGTATAAATATAATATATATCATCTACAAATATATTTTCCATCATAATTTCTACCATGAGAGGTGGTAATGGAAAATTGAACTATAATTGTTTTTGGGGTGGTAGTTCTCCATACACGTAAACCATATGTTCATTACCAATTAAATGAAGTGCATATAGTTTTATATTAAAACAAAAGAATAAAAACATACTAGTACATTTTTGATACATTTTTTGTTATTAAATAATTTAATAAGATGAATTTATGGAGTAGAGAAAGGAAATAAAAGAATGAAGCTTTAGGTATGGTGTTACATCATAATCTGGTAAAAAAAAATTTTTCACCAAAGGGATTAACTGGAAGACTTTACTCCAAAATGTAGGATTCAAGGATTATATTAGGGGGTTTAATTGAATTTTTCAGTTCTTTGATAAACATATGTTGTTTTAGAGATGCGAGGAAGTGGGAGAGTTCATTCCTTTTAATTGTGGAGGGGGTGGCACTCTTGTAAATACCAAAACGTATTCATTACTATTATGTATACCTTACCTAGTGTGACTGAAAAATGAAAGAAAATGTAATTAGTTTTATTTATAGTATATAAAAACCTCACCCACATATAAATATGTTCATTTTTAACAATTTGGTTCCTTAACTTCAATGATTCCCCAATTTTATCATTTTGATTTTTATTAAAGACACTAGTTCTCTAACCGAGGTATTTTACCATTAAAACTATATTAAAGATATTTTTTTTTTGAAAATATAGATCAACATAATTATAAGTGTGATATATATTTTAAAAATTAAAAATATAATGTGTGTTGGAGATTAATTTTAAAACAATTGAATGAGGTGTGAACAAACACTATTTGTAACACCCCATGATTTCATAGTATGTTATCTCATTAAAGTAATTCAATAGCTTATGCTACACGCAACACCAAGTTCGAGCACACCAAAACATACCAAAGAATCCATTAAAAAATAGTTTATGAATAGTATAAACCACATTTTAAATTTTATATATCCTATATCATTTTAACATTAATCTTTTGTGTTTCATAGACATAATTTATGAAAAATTCAGTTTTTAGATAAATGATATATTTTAAAAAAATGTTGTTTAATTCCATTTAATGGAAAACCCTTATTATATCAAATATATGAAACTTTTTTATATTAAATGTAATGAAATTAAATTCTTCTTTAGAATCAGGACATAATAATTTAGTTTGGATAAAATTTTGGTACATTTCAGATTACTTTTATATTTTGATTAATAGTGAAAAATAATAAATTTTAATTGAAAACAACTTTTTTTAATAAAAATAATTTATAATGATAAATTTTGAATTTGAATGGTTTTTAATTATAATTACATTAAATATTAATCGTTTAATACAATGTATGTCATTATTAGTAATTTCAAATTTAGATTTGACTTAAAGACATGTCAATCTTTTGATATTTTTTACTTTTTAAAAACACATTTTTGGATTTGACAATGGAAATTAATTTTAAAATAATAAATAAAAATTCTATTTATTGAATTTGGTAAAATGTAATTTATTTTTTAATTCAGAATATCAATGTTATCTTAGATTAAATTTTTGGTAATTTTCTAAAAACATTCAATTTTTATGAATAGTGAAAAACACTGCGTTATTATTTAAAGCTGACATTTTATTTAAATAATTTTTAATTTTATATTAATTTATTATAAGTCAAAATAAATTTATAATACCTATATAGGTTCAATGTAATTCATTGGAGTCATTTTATAAAATGTTTAGATACATAAAAGTTTGTCAAACTTTTTACTATCTTTTACCCACTTCCTATGAGCATTGGAAAATCTGTATGAAACATAATTTAACAGATTTTCTGATTGAATTTCAAAAATTTGAGAGACACAGTTAATATAAGAAATTAAAATGTGGTTCAATTAGATGAAAATAATTTTTGGTGAATAATAACTTTTGACTTTTATTTCCCATGGTTAAATGTAAAAAGGGTAACTAAGGGTAAAAATAATATCATAATTACCCTAACAAATGTCCTAATTATATTGGATACATATAATTTGAACAAAAAACATTAGGAATAAATTATTACCCCCTTTGGTCCACTAGGATAATATTAGGACTTTTATTATTATTTTAATTAAAGAAGAGTTAAAAGAGATAAATTCAATGTTTAATAACTAAATTATTTTTTATATTGGGTTATAAAAAAGATAAACTTGACTATAAATATTAATTAGAAAGAAATAAAATTCCTACATAATGGTATTTTATTTATAATTTTTATACATTAAAAAATTTAATTTATTAATGACATAATGATGATGCAGTAATTACCTTATTAATGAAAGATTAAAATAATTGATATTATAAATATGTAAATAATTATAAATTAAGACTTTTATTGAATTACACTAATTTTATTAGATACTATGTCATGTTAGGGTTGGTTAAATAAATTTCATTCAAATTGATAATGTTTTTTTGGATTTTGAAAAAATCAAATACCAAATAGTGTCAAAATTGGCACAATTGAGTTTTAAAAAAAATCTTATATTATTAATTCATATAACATTCCTAAAAATACAAGGTTCGGAAAAAGGACTTAGATAAGGTTATATAAATTAATAATGAATCAATTGGGGTTCTCTTGGCTTGTAATAATAGTTTTATTTTTCATATAATATAAAAATACAAAGAGACATGGTAAATGTCAAACTATTTAACAGAGAGTTAAATCTAAAAGATAAGGTTAATATAATGTACTAAACATGTCTAAAACCTATTATTTGAGAGGCTTTCAACCCATACCCACCATATTCATTAAAGTATTTATTTTGGATCCATTAAAACACAATAATTATTTTATTATATAATAATATTTCAAACATTTCCTAAAGTGACCCTCACCTCTCTTATAAAAGGGCACTTCCCCTTATCTTAATTTCACACCCCAACGCCTTTTGTCTCAACCAAAACCTACCCCAATATCCTCCTAACATTCCTCCCTTCATCCTAGAGGATTTCAATTAGTAAGAAATCCATCCTATGTTTCCCTTTTAATAAAATCAAAAGGAAGAACCCGAAAAAGAGGTAAATTTTTCATCACCTCTTTCATGTTCTTTTCTTCTTCCACATCCACTTTATTTGTTGTTTCCATTATAAAACAATAACTCCAGTATCTTCTATATAATTTGATGTTGTTTTAAAAATGGTACAACCATATTCATTATTCTATCTATACTATAAATGGAAAAGTCACCATACATGCGTACGTACGGATTACCGTCTCCACGTCATGGTGTTGTTTGTTATTCAGACACTTCATTATTTGGATAGGAATAATAATGTGTATAACTAATTTAAATAATAAATATAAAATGTTAATTATTATTTATATATATGATATAACATCCAATTACATACAATTTCTCCATCAGTATAATTATATTGTTGCTCTTGCGTACGTTCGAATTACCGTATCCACAACGCGATGAGATTCATTTCGACATTCACCATTCAACTATGATAATAAAATTTATATAATTAATTAGTATGTAATATATGCCATAATAATTTTACTGGAGATATATATAAAAGTGTGTCTAGGTGTGTGTGTGTGTGTGTGTACCATATATCTTATTCACTTAGTTCCGTTCAATACGATATGAAAACGGAAACAACGTTTATGTGTACGTACGGCCTACCGTCTCCATAAACGGTGTTTTCCATTTAATTTATATGTGTATTATAAATATTTATGTTATAGATATATATTATATATAAATCATGTTTCATATTCTGGAAATATTTAAATCATGTTCTATGTGACACAATCAAGAGTAACATGTTAAAACACGTACGATAAAGAAACTGATTCCTACCCAAAATGTTAATTTAACATGGACATTATTATTAAATGGGTAGTATAAAGTAATAAATGAATCATGTATGATATCAAAAATATTAATATGGTTCTGGTATAATTAAATAACTTACTACTATCTTTATAGATGAGGATAAACGTACCCTCGACTAAAGGAAATTTCTAAGTAAGGGTTAATTTCACAATCTCTTTATTATTCGAGTTTGTTTTTACGTGAGTATCTATAGGTAAATCTTTATAATCCACATACGTGCATCATAAAAATATTTTCAAAAGGAATATTTTAAGGTTTTATGGAAGGGACTCTTTTACTATATCATCATTTTATATGATTTAAATATTTATTCTTCATAATCATTCTCATTAATGACCATGTTTTCTAAATGGGTTTTAAGTATTTATTTATATGGAAATGAATGCTTCTAAAATGATAATTCCTTTAAAATAATTCAAAGGGGTATGGAGAACTTTTATTCAAAAATGGATTTAAATGTATTGCTTTTTAAATTGTGTGTCTTTTTAGTGGTTTTAGGAAAATGCGATATTTCTATCAAAGAGTTTTACAATTAATTTTCATCTATGTCAACATCCTTTGATGTATTTTAAACTCTTTTGAAGTTTATTTTTTATGATACCAATCTTCCATACTGTATTTATGTTTTTGTGATATTTTTGACTGTGGATGTGTTATTTTTATACCATTCATGGTTTATGGATAAGGTATTGGCATTTTAAATGATAGTTTTAATATGAATGTTTATAGTATGTTTAAACCTTTTCATATGAGGAATCCATTGGACTTAGTACGTGATCGGTGGTGCCCGCTATAGCTCCTCGATCCATCGGTAGGTATCATGAGACAAAGTAGTGCCTTGGCACAAGGCCCTAACAATGTCTTATTTTTAGTCTTGTCACAAGTCCTTGACTATGTGGTTATGATGTCTGGAATTATGCATTCCATCATTTTGAAATTAGCTATTGATATTACATGTGATTATTTGACTAGTAGAATATCAATGTGAATAAGTGAATGGAATTATTTGATTTTTCTTTTCCATATTATTCTTATGGTTAATTTTAAAAGGCTTTTGTTTTAGTTTTATACATTTCCTTAAATGTGTGTGATTATTTTTGAATGTTTCCGCTATATTATTATCCTTACTAAGGGTTTGACCTCAACCCTTTCTTATGTCTTATTTTCCCAGGATTCCTAGAAGTGTATTATTATTGATAAGTTGGGATAATCATTGGTATTAATGCCATTATCAAAAAATAATTTATGTTGTGTTTTATTTTCTAATGTGTAATGTAACGTTCATGTATGTAATCTATTTTTCAAGACAGCTAAACTGATCGGTCTTCCAGGACTTGATTCCTTGTAATCAGGCCAATTTTATGTAATAATGCACTGACTCTTGGCTTTTGGTGTTAGCGCGTTATAGTTGGTACTAGAGGAAGTTTAGAAATAACCTCGAAAATAGATTTAGATAAACTCTAATTAAGAAACATTACCCTAAGATAGACTTTGGGGATTAGTATAGTCGAAATTCCTATAATTTTGGTAATATAGAGATGTTGTGTATTTTCTAATAAATACATACCTGTCTAGATACGAGCAGGTAGAGGCGGATTTGGAACCGATTTATCTAGGAGTGAAAATTCCAATAATGAGTTTTCGGCTTTTCCCAAGATATCCTGGTACATGACAACGGGCCTTACTGCACTCTTGGTTATGAAACTTCCAGGGGATATACTTAGGATAATTCACATTTTCCTTACAAGAAATTATGAAGGATATAAGAGTAAATACTTCTCAAATAAAAAATTTTTATGATTATGGATTATATCCATTAATAGTTAAATTTATGTTAGTTATTTCACATGTTTGGAATTATAAATTTTGGTTCATAAACTGACCTACTGTATGCCACTGTTTAGAAATAGCACCCAGTAGAAGGAATGAGAACTCCAATAATAAGTATGATCTAAAAAAGTAAGAAGGGTCACATATTTCATGATATTAATCCAACATTTATAAGGGAAATAGTCTCCCACGTATTCCCAACATATAAAGAAATAATATAATGTGTTAATAAGATAAGTAATGAATTTTCTGAGTTATATGGCTTTGATGGGAAGCAGGGGATGAAAATGATGATATAGAGAAAGATGGATAAATAGAAGAGGTGAATGAAGGATTTTCCTAGAAGTGATAACTATGAAAAGAATCATCATGGTAATTTATTGAAGTTAATTTGAGTTTGTTATATGTGTGGAGAAAAATTACACCAATTATGTGATTGCAAGGGTAAGAAAAAGTTTTAAAATATAAAATGATTCATCTGCAAGGAGTTGTGATACTACGCGAATCAATGTCCCTATTATCAGAGTATACCGCAAATGATGAAATTGGATAATAATAAAATTGTGATACTACTACAGATGAAGTGGAATGACTAGTGTTCTTATGTCATTATTAGGAATCATTTTATTTCAGTGTTGAATCGATGATATACCAGTTATATTAATTATGGAAATAAATAAGGATTATACTGTAGTACTATTTCATTGAGGATTTTAGATTATATGGTTCTATGAAAAGTGACTCAATAGCAAGTTAATTTTTTTGGAAAATACATGGATTGAGGACATATAAACCTTAATATTGTCCGGATACTAAGGTAGAAATCTTCAAATAAGATATGGTTGATTAGGATAAATTATATTCGATATTCTTGACAACCATGAAACTGATTAATATTTTTTATATTCCATCATTGTTGGAGATTACAACATTCTTGGGTAGAATTAGTATAACCAGTATTCTAAAACGAATAAGGGATCGTGAATATAATCAATAAGATATTATGGTAATTCATGGAGTTACAATTTTTTAAATGAATACATCCTGAAGGTATTCACATGTTATTACATGGAAAAAAGGATATTCATTGTGTTTTCCTTCCTTATAAATTTTGGACTGTAAGTTTGGGCTAAAGTATTTTGGATCACTCTAAATGATGGAATTCATTATGTTTGACATTGAATACTATTATTAAGGTTAAATTATTTCTTGATATTATTTTTGAATTTTTATAAAAAGAATAACCCGGAGGTCGAGTGACAACCCTTCGGGTCCGAAAAGGATACGAGACATGAACCCACAAATGAAGGGAGACAAGGGTGAATCACCTACCACAGGAATACGTGATGTCCTAGTTTCTATAATTAATTTTAATTTACATATTCTGAAAAAATAATTATAAATTCATTATTTTTGGAATCCTTTACGATTAGGATAAAAAAAATATTTTTATATTCTATTATCATTTGGAGTGAAAGATGAGTATGTGGTACAAATTAGTTTAAGGATGAAACTCTACATGTAAAATATTTTTTTTCTCTTGTTATATTATTAAATTAATTATTAATATTTAGGGAAGGGATCTTGAATCCAATTTTTTTTATCTTAATACATTATGTTTAGATGAACCAATGATATTTTAAATCATCATAGATTTATGGCTTTAAGGCCCTTAATTTTTCACTTGTTTGGGATTGATAAACTCAATAAATATCTATAAATATTTATTTTTTCCCTCAAATTATGTGTCTATAATTTCCACCAATGTTCTCTTAAATTGTGATCATAATTCTGTGGTCACTTTCTCATTTACCTTTACCTCTTATTAAGACTAAATTTTATTAACCCAATTTCTGATGTGGGTTTTCCTCAAAGGTATTTTTTTTAATTTATAACCATTTATTTTCAATGAACAACTTAAAATTGCAAGGAAACAAATTATTAATGGAGGGGAGAATATAACACCCCAATATTTCATAGTACGTTATCTCATTATAGTAATTCAATATCTTACGCTATACGTAACAACGAGTTCGAGCGCACCATGACTTACCAAACTAGCCATTCAAAAAATATTTTATGAATAGTATTAATCACATGTTAAATTTTATATATCCTATATAATTTTTACATTCATATTTTCTATTTCTTAGACATAATATAAAAAATTTCAAATTTTATGATTAAAGATGTATTTTTTAAAAAATGCAGTTTCATGCCCTTTAATGGAGAACCCTTTTTAAAATCCAATATTTGACACTTTAATATATTCAATTTAATGAAATTAAATTCTTCATTATAATTGGGTTAAAAAAAATTAGTCTGGATAAATTTTTGGTTCTTTTCTAATAACTTACATATTTCAATGAATAATGAAAAATAATAAATTTTAATTGAAAATAACTTTTTTTAATCAAAATAATTCACAGTGATAAATTATTCATTTGAATGGTTTGGATGTATAATTATATTATATTTTTATCATTTAATACAATTTATGTCATTATAAGTAATTTCACGTTTAAATTTTACATAGACACTTGTCAATCTTTGGATTGTTTTTACTTTTTAAAAAACCAACTTTTTGGTTTTGACAACGAGAATTAATTTTAAATTAATAAATGAAAAATCTACATTTTGAATTTAGTAAAAGGGACTTCATTTTTTAATTCTTAATATCTATATTATTTTAGGGTAAATTTTCGCTATTTTTCTCAACACTTTCAATTTTTGATGAATAACGAAAACAGTACATTATAATTTAAAAAAGACATTTTATTTGAATAATGAGTTATTTTATTTTAATTTATTCTAATTAAAAAAATATATATAATACCTATATAATTTCAATTAAATTCATTGTAGTCATTTTATAATGAGTTTATATATAAAAAATTTTATCAAACTTTTTACAGTCTTTTACCCACCTCCTAGGAGCATTTGCAAATCTGCATAAAATATAAATTTTCAGCTTCTGTAAGTTGGATGTAAAAAATAATAGAGACACAGTTAATATCAGTAAGAAAAAATTGGTTCAATAGGATGAAAATAAGGTTAGTTAAATAGTTACTTTTCACTTTTATTTACCACGGTTGAAAGTAAATAGGGTAATTAAGGGTAAAAATGATATCATAATTACCCTAACACATTTCCTAATTCTTTTGGATAAGTATAATTCGACCAAAAACCCTTATTAATAAAATATGACCCCCTTTGTTCCACTTGGATAAGAATAGGACATTTATTATTATTTTATTTAATTAAGAGTTAAAAGGGGTAAATTCAATATTTAATAACTAATTAATTTTTAATATAGGGTTATACATAAGTTGAATTAAACTATATATATTAATTTTAAAGTTAAAAAAATTTCCTACATAATTGTATTTTATTTATAATTTTTAGAAAACAAATAATTTATTTTATTTATGACACAATGATGATGCAGTAATTACCTTATTAATGAATGATTAAAATAATTGATATTATAAATATCAAAATAAAAGTAAATTGAGAAATTTGATGAATTAAAATAATTTTATAGGTTAATATTACATGTTATATTTGGTTAAATAAATTTTATTCAATGTGATAAAGTTATTACAGATTTCAAAAAAAAACAAATACAAAATAGTGTCAAAATTTACCTAAATGAGTTATTTAAACAAATATTATATTATTAATTGATATAATATCCCTAAAAATCTATGGTTCAGCCAAAGGACTTACATAAGGTTATATATATTAATAATGAACCACATGGGTTTATCTTGTCTTGTTATAGTAGGTTTATTAACCATTTAATTTAAAAATACAAAGAGACATGATAAATGTCAAACTATATAACTAAGAGTTAAATAAATAAGATAAGGTTAATATCATGAAATAAACCTTCATAAAACATATTTTTATAGTGTTTTTTGAACCATCACCACCTTATCACTTAAATAATTAATTTTTGATCCATTAGAAACCAAAAATTATTTTATTACAAAATAATATTTCAAACTTTTCTAAAAGTGACCCTCGCATCTCTTATAAATGGGAACTTCCCCGTCTCTTAATTTCACACCTACAAAGCCATTTGGCTCTGAAAAAACCTGCTCAAATATCCTAAAAACATTCCTCCGTTAATCCTATAGGCCTTCCATTGGTCATAAAGCCAACCTAATGAGCCCTTTTTATCCAATCAAAAGGAAGAACCTGAAGAAGAGGTAAATATTTATCACCCCTTCCATGTTCTTTTCTTCTTCCACTTCCTCTTTCTTTATTTTATCCACTATAATATAATAACAATGGTATCTTATATATACTGTGATGTTATTATAAGTATGTTACAACCATATTCATTATGATTTCCATCCTATAAATGACAAACTCACCAAACGTGCGTATGTACGGATTACGTCTCCATGTCGTGGTGTAGTTTGTTATTCAAACACTTCATTATTTGGATGAGTTTAATAATGAGTATAACTTATGTAAATAATAAATATAACAATTAAATTATTCTGTATATATGATATACCATCAAATTACAAACTATTTCTCCATCATTATAATGATATTGGCACTCGTGCGTATGTAAGTATTATGATCTCCACGACGCGATGAGATTCACTTCCATGTTCACCATTCAACTTTGATTATTAAATACATATCATTAATAATTATGTAATATATGACATAAGAATTATACTGGGGATATATATATATATATATGTACTTACATATATCTTATTCACTTAGTTTTGTTTAATAGGATATGATAATGGAATAATCATTTATGCATATGTACGAACTACCGTCTCCATAAACGATGTTTTCAGTTTCAAATATATGTCTATTATAAATATTTATATTATAAATATATATGATATATAAATCAGGTTTTATATTCAGGAACTATTTAAATCATTATCTAAGTGATACAATCATGAGTAAAAAGTTAAAACACGTAGGATAAAAAAATGATTATTACCCGAAATGTTAATTTAAGATAAGAATTATTATTAAATCGGTAGTATAAAGTCATAAATAAATCATGTATGATGACATAAATATTAATATGGTTTTTTTATAATTTAATAACATACTATGATATTTATAATGGAGGTTAAACATACCCTTGACTGAAGTAAAGTGCATGGTAAGGGTTAATTTCACAATCTCTTTTTTATCCGTGGTTGTTTTTACGTTAGTATCTAATGGGACCTCTTTGTCATCCACATCCATGTTTCATAAAAATATTTTCAAAAAGAATATTTTAAGGTTTTATGGAAGGGACTCTTTAACAATATCCTCATTTTAACTAGTTTAAATATTTATTCCTAAAAATCATTCTCATTAATGTTCATGTTTTTAAAATGGGTTTTAAGTATTTATTTATATGGACATGAATGTTTTTAAAATTTTAATTCCTTTCAAAAGTTTAAAAGGGGTATGGGGAACTTTTATTAAAAAATGTCTATAAATTTCATCCTTTCTAAATTATTTGACATTTAAAAGTTTTCATAAAAAAGGGATATTTCTCTAAAAGAGTTTTGCAAATCATTTTCATATTTGTCAAAATTTTAAGATGTATTTTAAACTTGTATGAAGTTGATTTATTATGATACAAATCTTACATATTGTATTGAAGGTTTTGTGATATTTTTTACTATGGAAGTGTTATTGTTATACCATTCAGGGATTATGGATAACGTATTGACATTTTGTATGCTAGTTTTAATATGAATGTTTATGTTATGTTTAATACTTTTCATATGAAGAATGCATTAGACATAGTAAGTAACTGGTGGAGCCTGATATAACACCTTGATGCATCAGTAGGTCTCATGAGAAAAACTAGTGTTTGGGCACAAGGCCTTGACAAAATCTTATTTTTAGTCATGGCGCAACGGCATGACTATGTGGTTATGAAGTCTCGCGTTATGCATTCCATCATTATGAAATTATCTATTGATATTACATGTGATTATTCAAGTAGTAGAATATCTGTGGGAATAAGTATATGGAATTATTTGATTTATCTTTTCCATATTAGGTTGAATTTTATGTTTAAAAGGATTTTCTTTTAGTTTTACACATTCCAATAAAATTTTATACTTATTTGTGAAAGTTTCCACTATATTGTAATCCTTACTGAGCATTTGAGCTTACCCTTTTCTTATGATTTATTTTCCTAGCATTTCAAGAAGTGTATTATGATTGATAAGAAGGGTTATTTTAGGGGATTAATGGAATTTTCAAAAGATCAATTATGTTGTGTTTAATTTTATAATCTGTAATGTAACATTCATGTACGTAATCTATTTTCCAAGACTGAAAAACTGATCGGTCTTTAGGGACTTGATTACTTGTAATCATGCCAATGTTATGTAACAGTACACTGACTCTGGGAAACTAGGGTCAGGGCATTAAATTATTTATTCTTGGACTGTTCTAAAAATGATTTTACATTTTACTGGTTAATATGTTAATTATAAATGATAAATTGGACCATAAATAGACCATATTTAATATTTATTAACACATACAAATAACTTTTAGAAAATAGGTTTTTTATTTTTGAAAATCATTTAATAAAATACATTTATTGTAAGATATCCTAAATGACAATTTAGAAATTATTTATTTAATTTTAATTTTAAAATATCAACAAAATATTTGAATTCAAAAATATAATGGTAACAACAGTTTAACATGATATATAAATATAAAAAACAATGTAATAAAAAATTAAATCAATTTACATCACTTTTATTGTTTATAGTATCATTTATTTTAGTTATTTATTAACTAAATAATCATAGCCTTGGGATTTATTAAGCATTTATAATAACTAAATAATATCTCATTTTTTTTTGATAAATTATTTTTATATTAATAACCGATTTATCTCTAAAATGGATATGTATAATTGAAAAAATGACTATTTTTACATATCTCATTGTTTTATAAATGTTAAATGTAAGTAACATTCAATTTTTTGCTTTTCATATTCCCATTTATATAGGGTACTTCAATTTAATAATTTAAAAATATGCTTTGAAATTATAACCAATAGGTGATATAGTATATTTATTGGTGACCAATGTCTTTTTAACAAGTTCTAATGTCATTTTTGTCCATAATATTATGTTTTAGTACCTCATTTTGCTTAATTATATCATAATCATTGTAACTAATTTCAATCACATTCAGTAATATTTTTTTTCACAAAATTAGTTGACATTATTATACCAAAAATTTTAAACTAATTACAACCATGTATTTATGTTTTTTAAAATTCAAATCACATAATGGGGGAAATTAAATATAACACTAATCATGTAGACATGGCGAGAAAGAAGTTTTTAAAAGTAAAAACCTACAAATGTTCAATAACTATTTATATCAATTTTCAATATAGAAATTATTCCAATGACAAAAATTGGATTAATATATTTATAATTTATCTATTGTGACTTTATAAACAAATTTAATCTTTAATTTAACATTAATACTTATTTAAACAACGAGGTAGTTATTATGTAAAATATATTATTTTTCACTATTCCTATAAAAATTGTTATTTCTTAGAAAAATACGAATACATCACTCTAATATAATTTCAACATTATGAATTAAAAATTATTTTTATTTATAAAAATTTAATTAATGTAATTGTAAAAATTTCGTTTTAAATTAAGTTCTCCATTCAAATACGAAAAAACTCTATCTTTCATATAACACAAGCTAACTTAGTGTTGTGTGTAATAGAAGATAATCTTTGTGTTGATTGTAGTGAATGATTAACATGGATTTGCATATAACACAAGCCAAACTTATTTCAATATTAATTATACATATAAAATACTATGTAATGTGTTTTTTGAAATAAAAAATATATCAAAAATATAAATTTAATTCAATAAAACCACAAAATATCATGATGTTACGTTCAACCACAATAAAAAAGAATTTCACCCTAAAATTTATTTTGGGTTATCAAATAATTAGTACTTGATATTTCATTTCATAGAAACTGATCACAAAAATCACAAAACATCTTTTAAAAAATATTGATAAAAAATATTTAGCTAAAGCTACTCATAACATGCTTCCCACATAAGAGAACATGTGTGGGATGTAAAAAACGAGTAAATTAAAGAAAATTATTACCACTAAGTTATGATGGAGATAGATAGAGAACAAGATTAAGAGAAAGTTAACAACCACACATCCATAAATCTGTGATGACCTAAGGAACCTTCTGATTCGTCATAAAAAATTGTAATGGGAATGTGATTTTTATTTTGATATCCTTTTTCATAATGTTAAGTAATTTTCATAAAAAGATATAATTTCATGATTTCAGGACAAAAAGACAATTTTTTATTCCATTATCAACATCAACATCATCTCCCATTCAAATAAATGATGGTGAATTTTAATTCCTGAATCATTAACACATCATAAGATCCATGATAAGTCATCCCATATATCTCTTGCTACCATCATCACAATGTAGTTAGAACATGTTATCCAACATACATGAATCCTCAGGTTGTGAGAACATACTTTAATCTCCAAGACATTATCAAAATTTTAACATAAACTTTCCATAAATGTTTAACCTTATAAACCTTTTAAAAAATAAAAAACCAAAACATTTGAAATATGTTTATTAAATCAACACAACATTGATCCCCTACATATCACAATGTATCTATTGGTTATCCAATTCCAAACATGTGAATACCCTCATGGTAAATTCTATTATAACATAATAACAATCATAATTACCACAAATCCTTTTATAAAACATGAACACTTCCTTATTCTGTTTATTAATAGATATATTCCATAAATATGATTTGTTGTCATCATTATCCATGATAGCATGAACTTCATGTAATCAACTACTTAATTAGTTTCAAAGTAATCAGTACTATCCAATTTACTTATTCATATCCCAAAAATTATTATCCAAAAAATAATATCTTATCAAAGGTAACATATTAGGGGTCCTCTTCCCTTAGCCAAAATATCACCTTTTCATTAAATCGATTTTCCAATATATCAACAACATGTAACATAATCTTTTAAATGCATAGTGAAAAACTGAGACTAAAAAATCATTGTTTATATAACTATTCATATAAATAAATTACTAAATCCCAAATATGTGAAAATATATATTACACAACTTCATCCAAAATATATAATAAGTGTACCTCATTATATTATATAATAAATATTTTCTATGAAATTTCATTTGTACTCTCATCATCTTTAAAAAAATAACCATTACTCGCCCCACCTTGCTTATTACCTTTATAAGCATTCCCCTTGGGACATTGAGTTGCATAATTATCATTTATTCCACTATTAAAACACTTAACCATCAATTATTCCTTAGGGAGACGAATAGTCTCATCCATTCCATTAACTGAACTCTTCATTTTTACTGTATAGTAACTTTCTTTATTTCCTTATTTTCTATATTCAAAAGATCCTTTTGTTCATCTATGACATTAAATTAGGTGATTCTTTCAACATTATTAACACAACGGATACTAAATATTATTTTCACTATGGTCTCCATCACCCAAACTCTTAGAAAAATCCTTCATTATTTTCCATAGTGATTCTGAGAGTTGGTTAAGCTGTTTGTTGTTAATCATGATGCATGAAAACTGATTAATCATTATCACAGAATTTCTCATTCCAATGATCATCCCAGTTGACTAATTATCAAAAAATCATCCATCGCATTCAACATCAATCAAGTTCCTTTGGGATCATACCAGTGTCTAAAATTAGAAGCCTAGTTTGAGCATTACACCTTAGAGAATAAAACCACATTGTCATGAAAATCATTACTTATAGGATTTATAAATCTTGAAACTCTCCTTAATATATTACACACTAGGTTCATCCTAGGTTATTAATAGAAAAAATATATTTAAATCCTTAATGATGTTTCATTAATAGTTTTTTAATTCCCAAAGAATATCCCTTATGATTGTAAAACTAGGTTCAAGGCTTGTTTTCATACACTAGATTACCTCAAGTAAGGCCTAGAATATCATGTTAGAGTTATTACTCTTAGGTAAATATATCCCATATCCATATCCACTAGTAGTATCCATAAAATGATGTATTGATAGGAAACCACATAATCTATCCTTTAACAAAATTCTAGGAAATTTTCCTAAATGTTAACATATAATTATAATTATAATTAAGGATATTCCTAGACATATCATAAGAAATATACATTGGGATCACACTAGAGTTCTATCATCATAGACTCTAAATTTTAACTAATTCATTTCCATAATACAAACGATAATAAACCAGTCTTTATATACATTAACATTAAATCAATTTTTTGGAATACATTAAATATAATACAAATAGACACATATAAACTATGTTTGTTAAGTACCTTTGAAAACATGAAAAAATAAACAATGGTAAGTAAGTGAAATAAATTATATCCCACTATATTCTTCCTTACTAGTACACTTTTTAAGACACATCATAAATAATACATATGTTCATAACCTAGGAACGAAAACATAAAAGGGATGATCTCATATGCTTAGAAAGGGTAAACAAGGGAGAAATTTAAGAATAAAAAGAACGTAGGGGTATAGTAATGTGATCATAACGTTATATGATCATCCCATGCATATCATAAGATTATAAACAAGTATGATGGCTTAAATAGTGACAGTTCATAAGAAATAAATCGTAAGGAAACAAATAACATTATCCATGGTAGCATAAAATAGGAATAGAACATAGAATTATAACAGACACATAAGAATACATAATGATATGCATAGTAGTTAAGGCATCACCTCAAAGGCCATCTTAACTGAAAGTGACATTTAATAAATTGGGTTTACACCATATTCTAGGAATTTACTACTAAACCAAGTTCACTCCTAATTTGAGACCTATAATACTAATTCATGTTCATTTCACATTATAAAAATATATTACATAATTGAGTTTATTTCTAGTTCCATCTATGTCTATCTCATGAGATATAAATTTTTACAAAATTCATTAGAGGGAGATATATGTCCCATACATCTCATAAATAAATCATACACATATTTTCTATAAGATCATTAAAAATCATATCATAAACCAAGAAATGAAATGGTTATCAAAAAAATGTATTCATGTGATAAACTTTGTAAAAACATACAGGTTTCTTAATCATTTCATCAAAATAATCACTCGTGAAATGAAACAAGATTCAAAATCTTATAACTTTTGGAAGTGAAATGAGTGTTATTAGAATCATTGCATCAAAACAAAAACCATTATATAAAAAATATGAATAGATCCTTTGGATCATTTCATATAAGGGTAAGAGGAACATAAAAAGGTATCATTTTAGATTGAAAATAAATTCAAAATATATTTCGAAAACATTTCTTTGGGAAAATATCCTTTCATTAGGGTAAATGATTTTTAAAAAACATAAAACCAGTAGTAAATCATATTCCTTGAAAACATTTAAAATAATCTTAAAAAGAATTTGAAAATTATTTATTTTAAAATAAATTGAAAATATATAGTGAAATATTGAAATCATTTTTAAAAATATTTACATTTAAAACTTATGAAGGAATATTGAAAAAATTTCAAATACTATTTTCTCTGAAAATGTTTTTAAAACATATAATGAAATCATGAAAATGTTTTGAAAAGCTTTTACATGAAAACATATGAAAGAGAATTAATTTTTTTGAAATTAATTTTCTTTGAAAATACCTTGAAAAAATAAAAATAAAGTATTAAAACATTTCAAATACTTTTTAAAATATAAAACATTTTCGAAAAATATTTTATGTTAAATTATATTAGAAATTTTTTAATTTATTCATTGATATTTATAAAATATTTTTTAAAAAACATTTTCACTAAAAATTGATTTAATAATAATGAATATCCAAAACATTTGGAATTAAATTTCCTTTTAAAAATAATAAATTTTTATTCTTCTAATGGAATCTTGAAGGGAGTGTCAGTCATGACTATGGGTAAATCCGTACCTGTCATATGTGGTAAGAAGTACATTCATTTTTTACATGGTAAAAGGTTAGAAAAATAACTTGTTCAGAAAGTGACAAGAATATTTTTTTAAAATATTTTGTAAAAAATGGAAAAATACATTAAAATATTTTAGAATAATATTGGAATATTCTTGGAACCCCTTTTTAGAAGACATGTTTTTTGAAGGAACACAAATGTCCCACTAAAGAGAGGGTAAAGACCAGATTTCTTAAAAACACATTCATAACAATCCTATGTACCAAATATAATTACAAGATGATCATAATATATTATGAATAACCATATGAATAACCATATGATAACCATATGATTGTAAAAGTCTTGAATTCTACTGAGACATGTATCATAATATTTTATCAAATTAAGAATACTCATAAACAATCTCAAAAAGTGATGAGATTGTTTCAATAAACATATACTACATGGTAACTTTGAACTATATTATCCATATAAGAAAAATATAATTACAAGATGATCAAAATTTACTTAAAATAATGAGGCTTATGGTATTAAATTTGAAAACATTACATACACATCTTGGAAAAATATTGGTGCACAACATGGTATGTGTCTCAAATGAGGAAAATTGAGATAAAATTACTTTATCGATTTAGTAAATTTTTGAACATAAACCACATAAAATAAATATCATGTACTTAATAAGTAAATAAAAATAATTTTAATTATATGAATCATATAATACATCCATGGTCTGTATAAAAATAACACAAAAGGAATGGGTGGTGAATAAAGCATGTATCTCATGAAAATAAAAAGTGAGATGAAATTCCATTACCTTGTGTCTTGAGTCTCATCGAACTCATTTAAACCAAATATATAATAAATTTTTTGTTTTTATACATATTTTAAAGAAACATAGTATTATAATTATATTAGGATATTATAAAACCCACTTGTTTACAATTTAATTTTAAGGTTACACTTTAGTTAATATTCTATTTATTTTTTTCTTGTGTCTTAATTTGTAATATATTTCATCGTTATGATTATATAATGTTTGAAAGAATTTAAAGAATTATATAAATTTAATTTATATTCCTTATATATACATTAATAAATTATATAATATAGAATTATATAACAGAATGTACTATTCGTGGAGACGGTTGGTCATACGTTTGCAAGAATGATGCTTCTGTTTTATTGATGTATTGAAAGAGATAATGTAACTGAAATATATGTGTTCATATATATGTATATAATATCTATATATTATAATTAATATATCATAAATATTACTTAGGTTCAAAGAACATATCCTTAATACATTCCATGTAGTGTGTGAAAGATTCACATCGCTTTGAGGGGGTGGTAGTCCACACTTCCTCAAATGAAATGTTCGTATTTACACAAGAAGGAAGGAAGAACAGTTTTTTCTAAATAAAAATTAAATAAGAATAAAAAAATTATAAATATAATATATATCATATATAAATAGTTTTTCTATCATAATTTCCACCATGAGAGTCGGTAATGTAAAAATAAAAATAGTCTTTTCGTGAAGCGATTGTTTGTCATACATGTAAACGGTATGTTTGTTGCCCATTATATGGAAGTGTGTGTAAGTGAATGTAAAAACCATTACATTAAAACATAATAGTATATTGAAGATTCGTTTTTTTGATAAAAAATAATGTAAAAAGAATATTTTAATTTGTGGAGAATGGAAATAAATAAAAGGAGCTTTAGAAATGGTGTTACCTCTTAATCGAGTAACTCCTTTTGGATTTGACCAAAGGGATTCCTTGAATGTATTAATTACTAAAGGGGGGGGATTAAATTATTAAGGTAGGGTTTGGGAAGTTTATTGTGTATAAATTTACTAAACCTAAGTGGTTTGATAGGTTTGAGTATATGGGAGAGAGCTTTCCTTTTTATAGTGGAAAGAGGGTTTCACTCTTCTAAATACCAAATTGGTAATCATTAATGGGAAGTATACCTTGAATATTATGACTCCAAAATGTAAAAAAAAATGTACTAATGTGGAGGAATGGTCTATAGAAACCTAAAACACAAAATATATATTCATTTTCATAATTTGTTTTCTTAACTTCTTTGATTCCCCATTTTTATCATCTTGGGTTTTTATAGAGACACTAGTATTCTAACCTATGTAGTTTAAACGTTATGACTAGTCTAAAGTGATGTTTTTTGTGAAAATAAGGATCCAAATAATTATATATATGATACATGTTAAAAAAAACAAAAAACTCATGTTTTTTGGAAGTTAAATTTAAAACAATGGCATGTAACGCGCAAACACACTACTTAAACATAGATCGTGCTAAAAAATATTTTAGAATCTATTGTTCAATATGTTAATTATAAAAGATAATTTTGCAAATTAATAGGCCATATTTAATATTTATTAACATATAAAAATAACTTGAAAGAATACATAATTTTTTTAAATTTAAACCATCTAATAAAATATCATTTATTTTAAAATAACATTAATGACACTTTTGATATTATTAATTTAATTTAAGTTTCAAAATATCAAAAAAATATTTCAATTTAAATAAATTAATGTAAAAGCTTTGTACCATGACATATTGTTCTAAAAAAATATACGTAGACACAAATTAAATCAAATTACTTCACTTTTAATATCTATAGTATCATTTATTTTAGTTAATTATTAACTAAATGATCACTACAGTGGAGTTTATTAAGAATTTTATGTAATAAAATAATATATACAAATAAATGATAAATTATTATGTAATAAATAAGACATTTATATTTCATAGTGATATGTGTGAACAAAAATATGTATTTTTGTACATATCTCAATGTTTTACAAATAAAAATTGTAAGGACAGTTCTTTTTTTGTCTTTCTCCTTACATAATCATTTATATTAGGATATTACCTTAACAAATATCCCAAAAAACATAAAATTATAAATATGAGTGGTTATGGTGGAATTAATGGCAACCAATTCCCTTTGGATTGGTTTCCATGCAATTTTGGTCCTTAATATTATGTTTTAGTCCCTTATTATGCATAATTTTACTTTTATTATTGTAAATAATTTTAATCTCATTCACTAATATTTTTGGAAAAATAATATGTTGATCTTATTAGAAAAAAACATTATACTGATTATAAATCTTTATGTCCATTTTTTGAAATTCAAAACACATAATTGGGAAAATTAAGTTTAAAGCTAATACAAAAAACCTGGCAAGAATGAAAATTTTAAATGTAATAATGCTCAAAAATTCAATAAGTGTTTATATATAATTTCAATATAAAAAAGGATTCAAATGGCCAAAATTGAATAAATATATATAATTTATTTATTGTGACTACATATTCCAATTTTAAATATAATTTACCATTAATAATTATTTAAGTGAAGAGGTAGTTTTTAAATAAAATACAGTATTTTTCACTATTTATAAAAAAGGCATTCCATAGAAAAATACAAGACATTTAAACCATGTCTAATTTTGAAATAATGATTTCAAAAATCAGGTTAATTTTTTAAAAATAATATTTATAAATGTGAAAAATTTTTGTTTTAAAATAGTTTCTCCATTAAAAGGATGTAACACATGGTCTTGGGTGTAGCACAAGCTAACTCAGTTTTATGTGTACCTCAATCTAATATAATTGTTGCATGTTGGGAAAGATAAAACTATTTATTCATAAAAACCGGGAAAAATTATTTATATTGTATTTTTTTAAATAAAATACTATATAATGTGATGTGTGAAATTCAATATATCAGAAAGATTAATTTAATTTGAAAAAAAATCACAAAATCTCATGGTATTACAGATATCATTATAAAAAGTGTATTTGGATAAGATTTTATTTTAATATTCTTATCCTAGTGGTGAAGGATTCCTTAAACATATATAATAATATTATAATTAAATATACTTACTTGGCGAGTTAATACTCATAGTTTAATTAATTCTTTGCATAGACTCGGCAATTAGCATCCAAGTTCATACCCAATGTTCAAAACTCATCTTCTAATTGAAAACATAATCCTCAAGAGAATAACAAAGTATTCCTCATATCTTTAGATATTATCCAAAACCAAAATGGTGATCACATAGTAAGATAATTAAAAAATATATGTGATGAGATAATATATTAATCTCTAATGTTAAAAAGTAATGGAATAATTTTGATTAACTAAACAAATCCATAAAAAAATCACCAAATCAACATCTCCCAAAAATTAATTAATAAATTTCATTTCACATGAATTAAAAACATAGATGGAATGTCTTAAAACATGAACTTAAGGTTAATATTTAATAAATATGGAGATCACTAGAGCTTCAATCACATCATCTAAATGCCTAATATTAACTATAGATGTAGAAAATGAATTTTCCACACATTTGTGATTCTAATCCAAAAAATATCTATCCCATGTAAGGAAATTATCACAAATGTTATCATAATTTCCTAAATAATTAGAATTAAAAAATCTAGTTATTGGATAGATATTGGTTACCCCATTATTTTTTTAGTCATGGATCTTTTATTTATAGTCACAACTCCAATGATCAAACCATCCACACTAGAAAAACATCCTTAATCTAGTAAAAAATCCTTTGACATGTTTTTTCCACACATGGAAAATTTTTGGGGATTACCAACCAAATTATTAGTTTTTATTCTCTATTAACTACCACGTTGACCATTTCAAACTCTCTTCATCACATGGCACATAAGTGTCTGAAACACCATCTCAAATTCCACAGCACAATGAACCACATTCTTATAACATTAAAATTTTCAATAGGATATTTCTCTTCGCAAAAAATGTTTCAATCATTGTAAAATCTATTGATTTTAATCTCCATGTTCCAATAAAATCATTGACATTCCTAGCCATTATTGTGATTTTTACTTCATACGTAACAACTTAATCCTCATCCTTTTGGTTTAATTCCATTAATTCTTTCTCCATCATAAGAGGAAAATTATTATGGAATATTTATCAATGAAATTATCGTTAAATATTTCCCATTAAGTGAAATCAAGATAATATTTCCCTCTAGTATTCATGACTGATTTCCATTATTGATATCTTCACATTCTAATGTATAAATGGGAAGGGATTCTTTTTGATGTTATGAAAATCCCATAACATTAAATATTATATATATGGAATTGATCCATCATATTGATACCATTGGGTTAGATAATCTATTGAATTATGGGGGGGTATTTCCTTAGGAACTTTTCAACTATATATATGTTCCTTCATTGTATATTAGGTTCCTCCCTCACATGGATAAAACCACCATTAATATGTTGTTTCAACTGATCCATCACTCCAATAAATTGGTTTGTTCCAATTCCAAACATCTCATGAAATTGATTTAGAAGGTTATCTTCCTCTCAGTTCCTTTCGATTCATGTTTCATTTTTTTACTCTATATAAAACCATTATCGATAGACATACATTATATTACATTACATGGAAATCCAAAAATTATATATCATTTCAACTTTACCATAATTTAAAATTTTATAAGGGTATGTAATTACCCCCATCCTAATATTTAAATTTGTCTTGAAAAATACATTGATTCAAATTATAAGGACTTGACCTTAAAATTTATATAATCATTATTTTTATACAATTATTTAATTTCATTTACTATGAGGACCTTTTCGATTTAGTGTTTTAGAGAATTATCCCATAACTAATAAATAACAAAAAAAAATAAAAAGTGAACACATTCGATAAGTGTCTATTTTTCTATAATATTAAACTTTTAAAATAAATAATGAATTATTTTCAGTAAAAATATCTGAAAAATTCCAATTTACTTATTCATTTCCCTTACCCATCCTTAAACCCTGTGAAACATTTCAAACACATAGGATGCACACAAAATCTCATTACGGGATATACAAAGAATGAAACCCATTAGATCAGTAAAAATATGAAAAATCATATAAAATTTACCATTAACTTCAAATTTTATTTATAATATGATGTAATAAAATAACATGAAATAAAACACACATTTTTTTTAAATGAAATCATTAAAACCCATAGAAATAAAATTAAAACTCCATTAAGTGACTTATAACATCATACACATAAAACCCTTTCAAAACCCTTTCAATTAGAATAAACATAAATATTACTTCTATTATTATTATTTCATAATTAATTAGAGATACGTAATAGTATTAAACAATTTTATTTCATCCGCCCCTTATTAAGCTGTAATAGGCTTTCTTGGTGCAATCAGTTCCCCCCTATGTTTTGTTGTAATGGTCTTTCCCAATGTTGTCTAAGATACCACATGTTATGATGTAACAAGACTTCTCCGTGATATCTAGTCCACCACATAATGTAATTCTCTAGAAACACTTCATGAATAAAATACTTTCCTCACAATACCCTTTTAAAACTATTTTTTACTCATATAAAAAAACTTTCCATTAAAAATATTTTTAACACATTTTAAAAAACAATGTACTTCCATAGAAAACCATTTTCAATAAAAAAATATACCCATTATAACATAGAGAGTTTTTGATTTAAGGTTACATTAAAATTTTTAATGTCATTCAAATATAAAATAATGTTTATGGGGGATGAAAAATTATTTTTCTTATATGTTATAAGAATAGAGCATTTCTTTTTTGGTTTGTCAAAATGTTCCATATAAAACATGTAAAAATATTCCTTTTAAATATCCTTGAATATAATCAGCAATATAAATTTAATTTACTTAATAATAAATAAATATATATATATTGATATATAAAATATAATCATGAATATTTGTACGGAGGAAACTATTTTCTTATTAAAACATTTAACATTCTAAAATATACTTTTAAATCAAAGTGTCATAATATTTTGAAATATTTGAATCAAAATCCCCATGAAATAATATAATTTCAGAAAAAGATTAAATAACATATTAAAAATCATGATATGATATGTCAAGGGGTTATATATACACCTAATAATAGAAGGTGGTTGTATAACATCAAAAAATGCTTCAAATAACAAAGATTGAGATAAAATCCCTTACAACATGAGAAACTCATAACTCATTAAACTCATTGAAGATTAATATTTAATTTTTTTTATATTACAATAATAGAGAAATTTTTCATATATCATGAAAAATTGTATATATATACAACTTATAAAATAATAAAGGTGCATAACATCAAGGTATACCTCAATAAAAGAATATTCAGACAGAGTCCCTTACAACTGTTGTGACATCTAAATTGGTAACACAAAAATTAATAATCATCAAATTAAATCTTTAAAAAACAAGAGTGTAAAATAATCCATAAATATTATATCAAACGTTACGTGAATATAAAACACAAAAGATGTAATCAGTGAATAAGACATTTATCTTATATATATAAATAGTGAGATAAAAATCCCTTACCTTGACTCCCACAAGTCATTTGTGTATTAAAATTATTGAATAAAAATATTATGTTAATTATTAAATTTATTAAGAAATTTTTTCAATTTTTTCATTTCTTTAACATCACATATTAAATTTTTTATACAATGACCTAATAAATTATGTTTACATATGATGTTTTGATAATATTCGTCTTATGTGCCAAAAACAACTTTGGAATGTGGACAATGGTGAAAGAGTTCATTATTTAAACATATTAAAAAATTAATCACAAAATAGTTTTCCTATTTATACATCAATTTTAACTTTAAACCCAATCATGAAACTTGGTTTTGAAAAATTATTTGTTTTTATAATCATATAGACAGTAGGTTGTATGTATGCATGAGAAACATTCCTATTTTTCAATGATCATTATTAAAAGAAATTATGTAACATTTATCATAAAAAATAAAAAATATATCATAATTATCTTATTATTGATTAATATATTCTTCAAAATATAATTCTTGTGATGTAAAAGGAATCAAATCACATTGAGGAAGTGTTAGTCCACACATCTAAGAAAGACGTTACCACTTTTTCGTTTCATGAAAATGTAATAAATAAAATGATATATAGTATCTCATAAAATTTATTTATATTATCTATATCATATATATTTCATTTATATAACATAATTTTATTAAACCCATCATTAATAAATTACATGTAAAGTGTCAACATATCATATTTCTTTGGGGAGGTGGTAGTCAACACGTCCACGAACAATACATTTATATTCAAAAAAATATAAATCAAGAAGATATGTGTTATATAAAAATTAAAGAATTATTAATACAAAAAAAATATCACAAATATAATATAAAAATATTAATTCCATCATTATTCTCAGAATTTATATGTTGTAATGGTATAACAAACGACATCAGTTCGCGAGGTGGTAGTCTACTGTACACACGAACGGTGGTTCTATATCCCATTTGAATGATGTGTGTCTATGTATAGATCAAAACCTTAATATAAAAATATTTCCAAATATTTATGATAATTATGTTATAATATAGTTATGATAAAAATAATTTAATGTGTGGTGAAGTAAATACAACAAAAGTTCTCATTGAGGAATGTTACCTCTTTTTTCATGTAACATCATTTGGTTTGAATCAAAGTACTTTATGGGTTTTCTTTATTCACAATGTGATGATTCTAGAATGATAGGAAGGATTTGTGTTACTAATTTTATCAGGTTTTAGATGATCTAAATTTCATGAGAGTGTTGAATGATAGATGAGCAGAGGATGCCATTTATAAGTCAAAGGATAAGACATATATGGTATTCTTGAAAGGATTTGAGTGCTCCCCAAATTTTTATTTTCACCCTTGGGTACGAGGTATTACATTTTAGAACCATATATGTGTAATGGTATAAATATTAAGTGAAAAGTTTTTTTAAACATGTTTAGGGTCATTCATACACCTTATTTTCTATGTTTAATCATTTTGTAAGCTTGTTTTAAACTTAATCATTGTAATTAATTATAATTTTTTGACATATTTTTATCCAAAACTATATTTTACTTTTTAGAAATTTAAAATTATTATGATTCTAAATATGGAATCCTTTTTTTCAAAATTCCAATCCTATAAGTGATATAATTTTGTTTAAAATTAATCATTTATACAAGATGTTGAAATGAGTTGTTAATGTGAAAATGTTCAAAAGTTTTCTAAATTTGTATATCTAAAATCATAATAAAAACCATTAAAATAACCTAAATTTGATTAAATGATATTAAATATATATAAATATATCTTATATAATTTAAAAATATAATTTAACCCTTAAAATTACTTAGAATAAAAAATATGTATTCAATTAAAACGAGGTATTATTCACTATTTATCAATACTTGAAAATTCTGAGAAAAATAAAAATAATTATCCCAAAGTAAATTTTGATATTAGACTTTTAAAAATTAATTTTATTTGAAAAATAAGTGTTATAAAATTTTAAAAATTTCGTTTTAAAACAACTCTTCCATTAAAAAAAGGTAAAAATGATTTTTTTAAATGTAATTATTTTTATTCTTAAAATTGGATTTATTATTATCCTTAGAATATCAAAATTATTGGATTAATTTAAAAATATTTGTTAAATATATTACATAAAATTTCAATAAAAAATTTCAATAATTGTTATTAATTTAATGTGTTAAGATAAAATTCCATTCTAGTTATAAAAATAGATTTTCCTAATTACACATACTTCATATTTAATTGGTCATTATATTAATTTATAATTAATTAGTAACCAATTATTTACATTATAAAAATGTTTATAAAAAAATTTTATATTTTAGTTAACTCCATTCTTTCCCTTAATTCCAATCACTATGTAATGAATATTATAATACAATTATTAGTATATTTTTGTTCGATTAGACATGGGATTGTGTGTAACATAAGTCATCAATGAAACTTGATGTTGTCTGAAATGAAAGATAAACTTGTTGTTTCATGTCATGAAATATAAAAAATTTATTTCATTAATTAAGTCTATAAAATAATTTTAATCAATTTGAAAGAATATATTTCTTAAAATGTCAGGATTTTATAAGAATTTTCTCTCTTGCATTTCATTTTCATATGTTATTATAATTGTTTTTTATTAATAGAATTTTGACATGACATGAGGTTAGTATTTTGTGCTCAGAGATATTCAACTTCAATGTTTAATATATACTTGTTCATATTTTTTTCATCATCAATTTTGATAATTGATCAGAATGATTATTTTTTGAATCTAAAAAATGATTCATGCCTCTCATCTTAAATTTAATAATGGCGGAAATGATCTTCGAGATCATTTTTGATGATTTTTTCATTAAATATCTATTTTTAGTGGTTCTCGAAATGTATAACATAAATAATCATTCTTATTCATGTTTATTTTCTAGAAGAGGGAGATTAATTGAACCAATTTTTAGGGATGAAGACTTTTTCTGCAGGGGTTGTCGGAGGGACGTCGGCGGCGGCTCCGCCTAGTGTTTCGAAGACTGCGGTCGGAGGTGTTGGGTGGGGGGGTGCTGGGGGTGCCTCTTCTGGGGTTTCTTTCAAGGAGGTTCTCTGTAGCGGCCTTGCGGGGGGGGGGGGGGGGGGACGATGCCTGTCCTCCTTTGGCTCCTCAGTCTGGAAGGGAGGCTCCTCCAGTTGTGGTGGAACCAAGAGTCCCTAGGATGCTTCCAGGGGGACCTGTGGTGTGTTTCTCGTCCAGAGAGCTACAGGAGGCTGCATCCTTCCATGAGCTCACTTTGGTGGCACGCTTTGGGCATGCTAAACCGTCCCTGGACGTCTTCAGAGGTTTTGTGGATTCGTGGGGGCTGTCGCAACCCGCTGTGGTTTCCGATTTGTCGCGTGTGGCCTTTTGTATTCTTCTGGCTTACCGGGAGGATTTTGTGAGAGCTTGGGCTTGGGGAGCTCGTAGATGTGGTTCTCGGAGTTTCTCCTTATCCAGATGGTCCTGGGACTGTCACAGGGGGCGGGAATCTCCTTTTGAGGCGGTGTGGCTATCTCTTCCTGGCCTTCCTCTCCCGTTCCAAAACCCGGCTCTGCTGAAGGAAATCGGGAACGTTCTTGGATCCTTCCTCTATGCGGACGAGGATATGAGGTACTTCAAGGCGGCAGCGAAGCCATGTATCTGTGTGGAAATGGACCTTTCGTTGAAGAGACCTTCTTTGGTGCAACTTGACGCGGAAGATGGCTTCTGTTGGAAGCAGCGGTTGTTTTTCCGCAGGCTTCACCGCTTCTGTGGGCTTTGTGGTCTTCATGGTCATGAGATGAAGAACTGACGGTGGCGGAGGAATGTGGCGGTTTCTTCCGGTGGCGATCAATCTGGAGTTTCGGGTCAAGACCCGTCGGGGTCGGGTAAAGATGGTTTTCTGGGTCTGTCTGTTGTACCCCCTATGGTTTCAAATTTGAATCTACCCGGTGCTTCCTGTTTTGGTATGTATTCGGGGGAAACGTCGTCTGCCTCTTCTGGGAAGCGGTCGGTTCCTTCTTCGGGGAGTAAGGATCTGATTTCTTGGTCCCCGGACCCTCTGTCCCAAAGGACGCCTTTGAGTGGTGATAGGCTAGACGTGCCGTCTGGTACACTGGATTTGCATGTCCCTTTCTCCCTGGGAAGCCCGGACAGGTTTCTCTCCCCCTCCACCCCCTCTTTTGTTTTCTCGTCACATCCCCCGCCAGGCTCGTTCAGAAGTTGTCTGGTGAACAATATGGTGGTCTCCACTAGTAGCTGCGGGGAGATGGCTGGTGGGATCAGTGGAGCTGAAAAGGATGTGGTAGCCTCACGCTGGTCGCCGCAACAAAGGATTTGGATGTCGTTGTGCCAGGGGGGGTTTGGTGATGAGCTTCCTCGGGTTCCGTCTGGTAGAAGGCCTCGGCTGGAAGAGCTGGATGTTTTGAGTAACGAGGGTCTGCTGGATGGGCCACGGGGGAGAGATGTGTCTATCGTGTCTGGACCAATCACTCGCTCGAAAGCTAAGGGGAAGGGTCTGCTCACTCTACATGGCTAGGAGACTCCAGTGGTTCTGAAGGCTTGCAAGTCGATCCAATAATGTTTTCAGTTCTTTTATGTAATGCCCGTGGGCTAGGGGCTCAGGCGAAGAGGGCCTTTATTTCGCTGGAGGGTAAGAAGGCCAAAGCCTCATTGTTGGTGATTCTTGAACCGAAGTTGGACGCCTGTAAGGTGCAGTATGTTGTGAGGAAATTGGGTTTCCCAAATAGTTTCCATGGCGGACCTACTAATGCTTAGATTTGGGTGGGTTGGAAAGATCCTCTTCTGGTGGAGGTTGTTAAGGTGACCAAACAGTGTATCGATGTAAAGGTCCAACTGAATGGTATCAATGTTCTTTTCTCCTTGGTCTATGCGAGCAATAGGCCATTGGAAAGGAGGGATCTATGGACCCACTTGAAAGAGGTTCAGGCAGGGCCGTTGCCGTGGTTCGTGGGGGGTGATTTTAACATTGTCATGGAGACCTTGGAGAAAAAAGGAGGAAGAGGTGCTTCTCTTGATGGAATGATGGATTTTAAGGAGTGTGTGTTGCATGCGATACTAATGGATCTAGGATTTGGAGGATCGAGGTACACTTGGTGCAACAATAGGAAAGGCCAGAGTAGGGTCTGGTGCCGTCTAGACAGGTGGCTAACTAATCTGCATGGGCTCTACATGTTCTCCAAGACCTCGGTTACCCATCTCCCCCGTATCCTATCGGACCATGCACCGTTATTATTGGAGATAAAACGCGAAAGTGTGGTTGGACAGACCTTTTACTACTCGAGTGTGTGGCATTCAAATCAAGGTTTCATGCAAATGGTAAAGTCGTCTTGGCTCCTGGAGGAGTGTAAGACATCTTGGGATGGGCTGGCCAACCGACTCAAAAGGTTAATGATGGGTATCAAACAATGGCTTGTGGAGCAACCTGACAGGACTAATGGAATATCCAACTTACAAGAGGAAGTCCACAGACTTGAGGAGAGTCTACAGGTTTCCTGGGATGAGAATACCTTCACTAATCTATGCAATAGAAATGCTATTCTGGTGGAGAAACTCTTGGAGATGGAAAGGGTTTACGCTCAACGTTCCCGTGTGCGTTGGCTTAAAGAGGGGGACCGCAACAGCGCGTTCTTTCAGGCCTCCATCAAAGAAAGGAGGACCTCGAAGATCAACATAAAAAAAGATGATGGGGAGTTCACTTCGGATGTTATGGAGGCTGGCAAGGTTGCGTTGAAGCACTTTGAAGGCATATGGGCAGGTGAAGCCTCGTCTGGGTTTCGTAGAGAGTCTTTAGGGGCATCTTCTTTCTTGGAACGTCTGCCTTGCTTGGTATCTCTCTCCGAGAGTGAGCAGCTGTCCAGAATTCCAGATGAGAAGGAAATTAAGGAGGCCCTGGGAAGCATGCCGAAGGAGAGCGCCCCAGGTCCTGATGGTTTCCCGGCATCCTTTTACTGTGCTGCATGGGATGTGGTGGGGCCATGTGTGGTTGAGGCCATCTGTGATTACTTTCGGGGAGCTCCTCTGTGTAGAGGGATTGTCTTTTCGAGGGTGGTTCTGGTTCCGAAGGATAAGGATCCCACTCTCTTTAGCCAGTTCAGACCCATTTTCCTGTGTAACGTCTCTTATAAGATTTTTGCAACGACCATAAGCAGGAGATTGGCAAATGTGATTCTGAGGCTGGTATCTGAGGAGCAGCATGGCTTCATTCAGGAGAGGAGTATTCAGGGGGCGGTAGCTATTGCAAGTGAATTGGTCCAGGACCTGAACAAACGATCTGTGGGTTCTAATATGATCTGGCAGGTGGATATATGCAAAGCTTATGATAAGCTAGAATGGAGTTTCATGCTGCGGGTGATGAGGGGCTTCGGCTTTCGGGAGTCTTTTTGTGATTTGTGCTTCAGGTGCTTTGCCTCACCATGGATCTCTATCTCACTGCTTGGAAGGTGTTTCGGTTTTTTTAAATCAGTGAGGGGGGTCCGGCAAGGCGACCCACTCTCCCCCCCTCTGTTTGTACTTTCCCAGGACGCCCTATCAAGGAACCTGAAGAAGGAATCACTGCAGGGGAGGTTGAAGCCGTTTCGTGGAAGAAGGTGCTCCCTCATTGTATCACACCTCATGTTTACGGATGACATCTTAATATTCACGAATGGAGGAAGGAGATCATTGAAGATGCTCAAAGGAATTATGTCGCAATATGGGGAACTAAGTGGACAGGATATCAACAGGTCCAAGAGTCATCTGTTCATCTCAAATAAGTGCTCGGATCTTAGGTGCAAAACTATTCAAGAAGCCTTGGGATGCGGACAACGGAAACTTCCCATCATGTATTTAGGAGTTCCTCTGTCGTGCGGGAGGATTCTGAAGTCTCACTTCAACGACATCGTGGACCGCATTCTGGGAAGGATCTTCAACTGGAAGAATAGATTACTCTCCTATGGAGGTAGGATCACCTTAATCAACAGTGTCCTTCTCTCGATCCCCATGCACGTTTTCGCTGTCATCAAACCGCCGAAGGGAATGGTGGAGAGGATTGTACGCTTTCTGACGAGTTTTCTCTGGGATGGGAAAAGAGAGGGGAGATGTCACTGGGCTTCCTGGGAGAGGATGGCCCGACCTGTGGAGGAGGGAGGGGTTGGTCTTCGGGACATTGGTGGAACGATCCAGGGTCTCCAAGCCAAACTTGCTTGGGAAGTGATAGTGGGCGAGTCCCTCTGGGCCAAATTCTACAAGGCAAGGTATGTAGTGCAGGGTGATCGCTGCAGGTTCCGTATGACGGCACTCGCCAAGTGCATCGCTTCTCACCTGGAGGTTTTGCATGGCCACACCAGATGGGTGATTGGTCGCGGAGATATCAGTTTCTGGGACGATGCTTGGTTAGAAGAAAGACTCGGTTATGAGGGATGTCCTTACCCTTGCATCTCTTTCATGGAGGCGTGTGAGAATTATGAGTTCATCCACGAGAATCTTAACCCCGCGCAGCTTCTCTCCTTCAATAGCGTGGTTATGAGTGATGTGCCTGACAGGTGTTGCTTTTCTGCTTCCGGTTCGGTCCGGTTCAACTTGAACGGCTTCAGAAGAATTGATCAGAGGACACCAACCAGAGAACCAGATCATGGTTGGACGTGGTGCAAGCAAATCCCGACGAGGATGAACTTCCTGCTGTGGCGAGTGAAAAACCGAGCGGTACCCACAGAGGAGAACATTAAGAAGAAGGGGATCAGCATGGCTTCACGTTGCTTCTGTTGTGAGATCCCATCGGCAGAAACAACGTCACACCTGTTCTTTCAGGGTCAGTGGGCAGTGTTTTTATGATCCCAGTTCGCTCATTACAGAGTCCCCATGGAGGAGGTTCCGTCGGTTCGTGATTACATTGTGGTTTGGCTGTCCGGCTTGGGTAACAGGGATGAGGAACGCTCTGCAGGCTTGGTTGTTCTGATTTCCATTTGCTGGACTCTGTGGGAAGCACGCAATCAGGTAAGGCTAGGAGGAAGACGCTCGCTGCTGGCTTTACAGGTCCGTATGAAGCTGCTAATAGTAGAGCTGGCCGGTCTCTTCAAGAAGGACATGCATGCGGGTATTCTGGGGAATATGGTTGAGGGACGGTGGGCCCAGGCACCACAACCAGGGAGATGGTTTCGGTGGCAGCCTCCAACCAGCGGTTTAAAACTAAATGTGGACGGCTCCTGCTCGAGGGGGATTATGAGAGGTGGTGGTCTCCTTAGGGATAGCTCGGGATCAGTTCACATTTCTTTTAGCGCTTACTACGGACCGGGTACTTCGTTAGGTGCGGAGTTTAGAGCCCTCCTCTCAGGTATCATTTTATGCAGAAGAAGAGGTTTGCAAGTGACGGAGGTTGAATCTGATTCGGAGATTCTTGTTCGGTCCCTCAAGGGGAAATGTGACGTGCCATGGAACTTGATGTATGTTCTCAGAAGATGCAAAGTGGAGACCAATCAGGGTAAGCTGATCCATCATGGTGTAAGGGAAACCAACTTTGCGGCAGATGTTTTAGCTAGCGGGGGCAGGCCGGAGGAGACCTTGTTAGTTTTCGACAGTCTTAATTCCCTCCCGTGTGAGTGTGTTAATGTGATCCGAAAGGATTCACTTGGTCTCCACTATTTTCGCCCCCCGTGAATTGTTCCCCTCGGCTTATTCTCCTATTTTTCAATAAAAATAATTTTCAACATTGAGATTTACTAAATAAATAAACCCATTTAACACATTTATTTTTAATCCCATATGTATATGTGTAACTCATATTTCCCAGTTTTATATTATACTATTTGTCATTTTTTTTCATCAAGTAGTTCTTAAAAAATTATTTTCCCTCATTAGTAAATCCTCATTAATTATAAAAATTAAAATATTTATAAATATTTTGACAACTATTTGCATTGGTTTTATTTTTGAATGTTTGCTTTCAAACCCTTCACTGTGGGTTTGAATCCTTATAAAAAACTATAATATAGTAATTATAAATTTATAAATAATTAAATATACCGTTTTTTATCAATGAACTTGTCTCCTAGTATTCCTAATATAAAAGTGTTATATAGAATCCAGAAGTTCATCCCAACAATCCTAGGAAACATTTATATGGTGGAATCCAATGAGGTCATCCCATCATTCCTATTCATTACACATCATCATCCCCATTTATAATTTTCATTATACAATATTATTCATTAATTAATTTTATAAGGAATCACTTTATATCATGTATCATGATTCATTAATTTATTTTTATGTAATACACATGATCCATAATCACATTTACACATTTTAATAAACAAAACAAAATAATACATAATAAAACACTTTTCAAAACCATGTCATTTTATAAACCATAAAACATTTTATAGAAATGGGCCTTATCATTCTACACCGCTTTTAGACATTTAAAATTATTATTCCATTAAAAAATTGATGGTTGTGAAATTCTATTTCACAATAGTTAAATTAATCCACAATTACATTTTAAATAATTAAAACATTTATGTCTCATTGACATGTTCAATTTTTATTTTTCCATATAAAACATCACATTTTTCTTTCAAGAAACAATGTAAAAGCGTTTTTAAGGGAATATAATAAGAATTATATATTTTCAATATTCATGGAATTATAAAAAGAGCATTTAATAATGGGAAAAAAATTTAAAATAACTCATTAAACTAAGGTAAATTCATGACATAGGCAACTTTACCTAACCAAAAATAATCTCAAAAATATTTAATAATATAGGATACTTTCTAGGGTGCTCATAACCCATTCTTACAAGAGTCTACATGGTCATTATTGGCCACTGGTTCGACTTGAATTGGATGAACATGGAAAAGTATATATGTTTCTTTAAAATAGGGAACATTATAAAAAAATCATAGCACCACTTACTAATAAAATAAATAAAAAAGATAAGGAAGAGGAGGGTTATAATTAATCTATAATTTCCAATGAAACAACATAAGCTAAAATATATATTTGATTGAGGAGAACCTCCTAATAGAAGGGGAGGTAGTTGGAGGCAAGAACAAGGGGCTACTGGATGAAGAAGAGGTCAATGAAATATTTAATACATAATAGGAAAGATAAAAAATATTTACATTTTCCAACTATTAAAGATCCACATAGTTTAGATACATTGTTTTCTAAGCTTTTTTCCAACCATGAGAAATTCACTACCCAAGGCACACCATTTCCCACACAAAGTGCACACTGTTGGGAAAAATGTATGAAAACCATGCGAATTGGATCTGAAATTTATTGTAGAGTTTTAAAAAAAAATTGGATACCATCACATAGTTTAACAAAATCAAGTTCCAATAAAAACATGTTTCATATTGGGGGTATATGGTTATCAAAAACTGTGTGCTAATAGTGAACCCTATGTTATTTCCCCCAAAACTAAAAGTTCAATCCTCGAAGCTCGCAAGACTTCAATGAGAACCTGAACCACCTATCTACCCCAAAGACACATAAAAATAATCCCTTTATCTTGTTATTACTCTTTAATTCCAAATCTATCACTTATATTTAATAATGGCCCAACTACCAACTTTAAAATTAAATGTTTCTAGAACCTCAAGGCTTGTCTGTGTACTTGGGACTTACAATGATAAAAACCACTATGAATAGTATTTTTTATTATAATAATTTGATTTGTTTTCATATATGATAAATAAATTTTTTATGTATCTAAATGGTTTTTATGTACATCTCATTTTAGAAATGAAACATATGAACATTACAAAACCCAATTTCCATGTGATGTAATTTAGGGTATCTTTATAAAATTAAATAAAAATTAATAACATATCATGTTATTGGTGTATAATAATTACTTATATAAGATAAAGAAGATCCCTTAGTGTTAAAAACTTCTCGTATATGAAGGTATGTAGAATTTGTATGAATCATTAAGAAAAAATTCTTGGCAGGACTTCTCACATACTCTATAGAACACCAAGACCATTAGTTAAAGGATAAGTAGAGAAGTTAATGATTTTCCATATGATTTATCAGACATAGATGAACCCAAAAAAATTTATGTGGTCTCATTCATATATGATTTATTTTAATGATATAAGTGTAGAGTGATGTCTTGATCGATTAATAAAATTTCATTAAATTACAACACATGTAATGTATACTATTAACTCAATGTAAGATGTACATTAATGGTTAATAATTACAAATTCATTATAATGACACATAAATCCCATAAATAGCAACCAATGATATGTATTCAAACACATGACAATTTTTTTAATAATTCATATTGAAGTATGTGGGATTACATATCACATTCATATTGATTTATGTGATATGTCTTTATCACTCCCAATGTTAATCACCTAAATATTATAACACTATAAGAATGTTATTAATTTTGTATGAATCACCATTTTATTACATATAGTTATATGTCTATATCAAAGCAAGTGGTGGAATATATTCAGTTTATAAATTTTATTTCAATTAATAACTTTCTCTAAATCCTATAATAATTTATTTACATCTCACATTTTATCATATCATATATTACAAACAGTTTTGGGGAGGGTATAAATACAATTAAAATACCCAACACAGTCATACAATCAATAACATGAGAATACCAAAAATCAAGATCACTATAATATTTCATAATACCACTACCACATAGACACACCATTACAGTGTATCATATATAATAACTTGTGAAATCATAACCAAAAAACCTTTAGATATTCTACAAAACACATTTTGGACAATATATCAAATAAATATTTTAAATTTTTATAAACACATTATAAAAAAATAATAATTTTTATAAACATTTTTTCTCCCCTATGGACATTTCTCATATTGAAAATGATTATAAATTCTTGAGTTATAATAAAATTTAAAGAGACACATCCGGAAAACTTTTAAGGGTACTCAATCTAAAACTGATTCTTGTACGATCTCCATCAAACACTTGTATCCTTATAAAAATTTCCACCAAATGAATTAATTTAATTACACATGATCATGTAATATAAATTTTTTTAAATAGATTGAGTGTAACTGTGAGAAATAGTACATATAAATACAATATAGTCTTACTCCTAAATTGTTTATTCTCTAAGTAAATGTGTACCAGTACATTTTAATATATCACAATTAATGAATCCCAATTAACACATCTCATTACATTTATCTAGATATATGAGTATATCCCTTGTCACTCAACTAGGTAAGACTATATAATTCTTTAGTATTTTTTATCATGGGATAAAATTTCACAAAAAGAAAATGGGAGGGAAACCCAATATTGTTAAAGAAAAACCCACCATCTAATAAATAACAACCCTTACCACCAATTATTATTGCATATTTTATGTTTCCTTATAAAATATAAAGGTATGAAGATTTATATACAATTATCCATGTACACCTCGTTTAATTGTAATTATTATAAAACATAAACCTCAATAATACCAACTAAAACACGCACCCCTGCATATTATTAACGTGATGCATGAAATTCTATGTGATATACCCAAAAAGTCAATATGGAACACAATGTGCATTTATATATCAGTAGTGAATTATATATTTCTATAAAACGACCTACTCATGTTGATCAGAACATCATTATGAAACATTATTTTACATTAATATAATAAAAAAGTTTTGAATTAGGGATTTATCTCTAATAGTTAATTATCATTCCAATTTCATGGTTTTTTAGTGATTCATTAATTATCATTAATGAATGGAAATGAGTGAGTTACAATGTATAAACTGATACATTTATATATAATAAAACCCTTTTTGGAAAAAACTAAAAAAATCATATATATATATATATATAAGTATCAATACCACAACATCCTAATATATAAATATGGGATTATTTTTTTAATTTCATTATGAAGTGAACTTGGATTTAGAGAATAGTTAATATCATTTGTTTTTAATATTATGTAACTCAATGAATTATAAATGATAATAAGTTGGATTCCATTATGTATGAAAAAGAGAATCAATGTCATTTTGGAAAATTAAGTGAGAAGTTTCTCCATTAAATTGTGTAAAGGAGAATGGACATGGTTCTTTAGTGAGAAACCCATTAAATTATATTTTTAGAGAGTTGGTTTCTATAGATATGTCATGACCTGATGAGGTCAATAGCATAGTACATAATATTTAACAGTAAGTGGAAGATTCTTATGATGAATCCAAATATTGGAGAGATGTTGAGATAACTGAAGATGTGTAAAAACTATCCAAGAAGTACTACATGAGGTGGCTTCTGTACTATGTGTTTAAATTCAATTAGATAATGGTTTGAGATGGGAAAAAATTGAGTTAGGATATCCTTAATGTCACTTTAAGGAAGTATAGAAAACTTTTTGAGTCCCTATTTTTCCTAAGCATCATCTCCCTAATGTGCATACTCATAACAAAACCTATTAAAATGGATAAAAATAAAAGTTTTAGATATGTAATAATTATATAGAAAATATATAACCATCATCATATAGTTGTGAATTCATTATCTATAATTGTGTATGCAAGATGTATATCCTTTATAACTATAAAATAGAGCTATGTAAGTATCATCTAGGCTTGCGTATCCACAAACTAGACTATATAATAATGATTCAGGTTCGTGTAAGAAAAATTTAAATCTACCTAAAATTAATCTATCTATGCCTAAACATTATGTGTTAATACTGAGGATAATTTAGAGAATTCATTATATTAAAAACCCGTGTTTTTATATTTTATAATCTAATGAGATAATGAATTTTGGTGATTAAAAAAATATTATATTCAATTTTATAAACAACACAAACTATTCAAATTTTTTTTTATCCATGATTGAGAAATTTATAAGAGCTGATCATTGATCCACTGAGAATAGTATTATAGAAATGTGATTTGGAGATAATTTTAAACGTTTGAAATTATCAGTTTCATGAATTATTAATTATTTTGGAAAAGTAAACATATAGATGTTCAATTATATATAGATGTTTTTTATATAATTAATTTATTTAAAGAAATTTTTCAAGCATGGTCTGATGAGGCTTATTTTTCATGATAAGGAAAAATAAAATATCACCAGTTTTAATGAATAATACCATTGAAGATAGGTATATTCTTAAACTATTTCATAAATTATAAACCATTTATATTTGACATAAATGAGTGAGTTTTTAATAATCTTATATGAGATAAATGAGATCAAGGTTGAGATGAGAGTTTTATAATTCACTCAATCGTGAAATAATGAACTTTGTGATTTTGTTAAATCTGGATATATTGAAACAAAATTCACTGATGAATGTGTTGTGATTTTTTTTAAATATGTTAAATTTTTTTGATTAAAGGTTAATTTTTTAGGACTAAAAGTAAGGTTTTATTTTATACTAATGTGTGTATATTCAATAGGAAAATATATTGGTTTTTATTAGATTCACTCAAATTAGGAAGAATACCCAACATACATGAATATATGTAGCTATATATTATAAATCTAATAAAGTGACAGTTAAATGTGGGGTTTTAAAATATTTTTAGAAGGAATAATATTGAATAGGTTTTTTGATATTTTACTAAATTTTAAATTAGAAGAAATAATTAAAATGGTACGTGTTTTCATTTTATTTAGGATGGTGGTTGAAAAGGAAATGAGAAATGTTATATATTTTGTTTAATGTGGATTTGATTTATTTTACATACATGATATTTCTTATACATTTACATTCATGGAAATATGAGAATAACAAAAAGAAAATTATGATGTTGAACATGAAATAATGGTTCATGTGGCTCTTGAGATAAGTGGAGTTGTCCTGATGAAAATTAGGATGCTTGAGAGACTTATTTAGAAAAGTGTTGAGATAGGATAATAGTAAAGAAGAATATATCTAAAATTATGAAAGTGAGAATCCGAGAGAAAATTATATTCCTTGAATAATATTAACAGTTGTTTATCAAACTCATGACAATGAAGAATCAATATTGGTTAATAAGAAAGAGAAAAATAATATTTGGTTGTGATGACCTATACATTTGAATCGATATAACTATGGTTGAAGTATAAGATATGAAAAATTGTGAACAATTGAAAAACTGAAGTATTTCAATATGTATATCACAATGAAATTCCCTCAAGTGTTTTGAATTTATTTTTAATTCTTGCAAAGAAATAAATTTTTTGGGATGTATTTGGTATTTCTATGTTAAGAGTGATGCCAACAGTTAGTATGAAGATAATTTGGTAGTTGTGTATTAATTCAGAATCCAAGTTCCATTATTAGTTCTTGAAGATACTAAGGCTGTTAAGGAAACATTGGTTTAGGAAGAAGATGATATTAATGTATACAGATACATCCTTGTCTAGTTTTTATATCTAACTGAAGTGGAGGAAGGAAACTTAACTTACTAGGTGGTTTGAATCTAGTTTTAGGATAGTGGGATGCAGTATAAATATATCATCACATGTGTAATATAGGTAAGATTGTTCACTTATATAATTAGGTGATCTTTATAACTACCCAATGTTTTATAACATAAATCCCCTACTCAATTGAATAATTTCCGTATTATGAAATGAAATTACAGAAAACACATACACTACTTTGGTTATTTTAGACAACTCTTAGGAATATCAAATTTTTTTTAAAATATAATTATGCATAAAAACTGTTGATAATATAATCCATGTATATTGATAATTTTAATTATTATAGATAAATGTTTATATTAATTTTTATTGAAAAAGAAAAAAAAGAGATAACCCCGACTAGTATGATCATACCCTATATTGCTCATATATCCAAACTTAAATAGGAGATGGAATAACATGTTTTTAACCATGAAAAATAAAAATACGAGATTCAATAATTTAGGGATGAGGGAACACATTTGTGGGAGAAGTTTAATCTTATCTATATTTGGACGCACACCATGTTCTCTAATACTCCACAAGAATGTGTCACCATCGAAAACCCTACCCTTAGGGAATACGCTGGTGTAATAAGAGGTTATGTATCTAACCCCTAAAAGTATGATTTTTTTGTATATATTTTTTATTGAACAATGATTACATTTATCATTTTTTACTATTACTTTATAAATTATTAAATAATGTGTTTGATTAATGTTGGATATAAAACGATGAATCTCAAATTTTATTTTTTGGAAATATATTGTATCAAACAAGACAATCATTTTTTTGAATTCAATAATTTCTAAAATAAAGGTTTCTTTAGTAAAATAATATTATTAAATAATATTTTTTAAATATAAATTATAATATAATTTTATAAATTCAAATATAATTTTTATAAGGGTCAGACACTATATTGTTATATAACCAATTTATTTCTGTAAATAAGGATTTTTAATATGTAAATTCTCATATTTAGGAAATTATTTTGGTAAAATAAAAATATTAATAAATATGTTAAAATTATCCAATTGTTATTTTTTTAAAATTTTCTAAGATAGTAACTTTTCATTTAATTATTAAATATGGAATAAATATACACTATTTATTATTATATCATAGTAGCATAAAGTGATGTAAAAATATTAAAAATATTATAAAATACCAATATTATATATACACAATATAATAATGTTTTGTTGATTTTTTTTGATTAATTTTATAAACTCGTAATCAATCATTTAAAAGCTATATTATATTTTAAGGTTTCATAATTAATTTTTGAAATACAAGTATCACTTACCCATCACCAAGGTTATTATTTTAACGACTTAGTTTATTTTTCATTTAAAATATTTTAAACCACTCATATTTGTAATAAAATATGGTCCAAAACTAGGAAGGTTTCTGTTTTTCATTATGTTATTATATAGAGTCCAAAAACCTATGTTTTGAAATTAATAAAGATTTCCCTTATCTCTTTCTTTAAAACCCTAGCAACATACAATTTCACATAACTAAAAAACCCATACAATATTCATTTACTCTTAATTTAACTATATAGTTTAATCTCATGGACCCCCCCCCCCCAAGATCATAAGAATCTCCTCCCAAGATTTTAGAATCACCCTAACAGGGTAAGGGGTCATCTTCTTCTCCTCATTATTCAAGCAATTCCTTTGTATTGTGCCTTTTGATTTTTGAAATTTATTTTTTGTAATATTTATTTAAACATCCTAATCATATCTTGATTATTTTAGAACCATTTGAATCTCATTAATTCCTTCCATGAATATTTATGTTCACTTACTATTCTTACGAAATTATCCTTCGATTTTCCATGCCAAACATTTCTGTAGGGAATACCCATTCACATTTACACTCAAGGGAATTCAACTAGATATACATATAATTAATTTATTGTGTAAATACTTGTATGTAACTCATACTCTTAAATCATGGGATTATAAGTGATGAATTAAATCCTTATGTTCTTGGATTTGTGTGGCACACTTATTCATGTATATGATAGGAATGTGAAGGATAGACCCGAAATTATATAGCCCTCTAATGCACTGGGTAAACTTTTTATCAGGTGATATTCCATGTATAAATCATATTTGGATATTTTAGGAACACTATATTATGTTGTCTTTACTATTATCCTTGACTTATGCTTAATATTCCATGTTTCATGTTGTTTCCACATTCCCCTATTTCCTTTATGCTGCCAAATTATATAATTATTTGATATTCATATTAATTATCATCACCCATATTATGTTACCTTGATATTCATATTACCTCACATTTACTAAGTTATCTTATAATATAATTTTATAAATTTCAATTGTACTTTATATCCCACCAATTTTTTATGTACATTGCCAGGATAAGTCATGTAGTTTTATAATAGTAATGTAATATTAAGGTAATATTGGTGAGTTTTTTTAATAATTGTATTGGTCCCATTTTTCAAGTTATTATGTTATGCACCTAATTAACCAAATATGTTTTTCTTCATGGTCTTATCGTATTATATTAAGTGTATATTTATAAAATAAATCATAAATTCATATGTATTAAAATACGGGTTTTCATAGTGGTATTTAAGAAAGGCCTAGTTATTTTTTGTTAAGATTATGAAAACATAGTGAAATACATAAGAATAACAATAGGCCTTGAAAAATATACCTTATTTTTCTAATATTATAGTGTTTTTGGTTTCAAAAAAAATACATCCATATCTGGATACTACAAGTGGAAGTGGTTCTTTCATAATTGTACCTATGGGTAAATACCTAGAAAAGGGTGCATTAAGATTTGACTAGATCATCACCTGGTGATTGAAAAAGTGGTATTAATGCACACGTTTTTTTAAAATCTAGGGGGATTAGCCTTAACATCTTCAAAAGAACTCTACAAACCATTTTGAAGGAAATAATTCCATACAAAATTTTATGATACGAAATATATCATGGATTACTTACATTGAATCCTAGAAATTCATAGGATAATGAATATATATAATTGACGATTTATCCATTTAATATTAATGGTTTCCCATGTATCTATTTAATAGTTCCAAGATTCTAAACGTTAACACTATTTTGTGTTAGATATATGATGAGAACTAAAATAAAATGGATAATGGTTGGATTTTCATCCGCAGTTCTATGTATTTTTTCATATCATGAATTTTTATTAGAACTATTCAAAAAACACCTCAGAATGTGGATGTTGATTTATCGGTGAATAAGGAAAATGGATCAATTGAAAAAAACTTAGAATATAACTTATCCCCTATAAAATTTGTGTAACTATGTTCCCCTAAAATAATGTGTTACACCCTTTAAGATAATTTGACACAATTCAGGGTATGAAATGGATTTCCATTAATAATGTAATCTGAAATGGAAAATAGAAGGAAATCGCTATGTATATCATATATTACCATTCACTTATATACAAGAGAAATGAGGTGGATGAATCTCATTTAGAATAATCATCTCAATTATAGATATTATTCCTTTTTATGAATGCCTTTCTAGCTCAATTTTCTGAGACTAAGGGAAAAATCAGCAATGATGATGTGCCCATTATAAAGGAATTCATTGATGTGTTTCCCCAATAATTTCATTGAATTAATCTAGGTGATAGGTTATATTCTCACTCAAAATTATATATAGATATTTTCCAATATCCAATAATCGATAAAGAATAAATAGTGTTGAACTTGAATACCTAAAGAAGAATCTATAGGAGAATATGAAAAAAAAAATTATACACCATAGTGCTTAATTATGGGGTGAACTGGTCCTTTTTTAAAGAAGAAGTATGGGCTAACTCACCATGACATTGAATACCATGAGCTCAACAAGATCCTATCAAACAGAAAATATCTTCTTCCAAATATTAATGAATTGTATAATCAGCTACGTGGAGCCCAATACTACTCCAAGGTGGATATTCAGTCATGATATTATTATGTAATGGTGAAAAAGGAGGATACCCCCAACAATAATTTTAATACAGGGTATGAAAAAATGAGTTCATAGTGATTCCATTTAATCTCAAAAATTATTTATCTATCATCATAGATGTAATAAATATTTTGTTTTGGGATTACCTAAAAAATTGTGATAATATTTATAGATGTTGTTATAATATACTCTATTATCAAGGAGTAACATGAGGATTATAAGTATTTTTTACTAGGGTCATTGCCGAAAGAAAGGATTCATGATAAGTAAATTAACTGTGTGTTTCTAATAGATCATGTATCATTAATGGGGAATGTTATGAATAAAAAGGGATATATGTGGACTCTTAAAAATAAAGGCAATTAAAGGATAGTCTACACAAGCATATGTTAAATAAATCTACAATTTCATTGGATTATATAGGCACAATCATTGTTTTTTCAGAAACCTCTCATGATTTTCAATCCCAATAACCTATATAATCTAGAATGCAGTCACATTTTTTATCATTGAGTGTTAGGCGATCAGTAAGGAGTTAAAAAATAGGCTAATAACTACACTTGTACTCACATTACCCACTAGGGGGAAAGGATTTGAGATATATAGTAATTTGTTTAAGAATTTCCTTGGTAGTGTACTCATGAAATATGAAGAAGTTTTAACTAAATATACTTTTAAAATTGAAGATTCAAGAATATAATTAAAATAATTATTTAATATTTGTTGCATTAATCATCACATTGATGGTTTAGAGGCATTATCTATAAAAGGAAAAGTGTGACATATATATGGATCATAAAATAATCATGTATATATTCGCACATAAAGATATAAATATGCACCAATGTTGGTGGTTAAACCTCATCAATTATCATGAATATTCAATCCATTACCATCTAGGGAAGGTGAAAAATGTGGCATATGCTCCAAGTAGAAAGGATTCCAAATCCATATCCATAATGTGGATTTTAAGGGATCAAATCATCCTGGATACACAATATAATGGGCATGGTAATAATAAAAGGACATTAATCCTACATTTCTCAAATAAATATCAAACTATTGAATCTTTAGAGGATCACAAAGGTCTGAAAAGGTGATAACATGCAAAAAAGGTATTAAATATTCTAGAGTTCAATGTTTTTTAAAAATGGAGTTATAATTTCAGGATCCCAGATATGTGTCCCATCAAAACCAATAATGAAAATAAAATTTATGGATGATGATCATTGATTATCATTCTCTATTAATCAAGGTACCACTGAGATGTATAGATCTATGATGAAAACATTTGGTTGGAAAATATAAAGAGGTAGAATGAAATTATTTTATCTCAGTGATTGGTATTCCAAAAGTTATTACTAAAGAATGGATATTTAATTTTACGATGAAACCATTTCATATACCTGTATATACATCAGGAAACATGACCTTCGATTTTATCATAGGACTATGAAGGCTATTTAATGGGAATAACACCATTTGGGTGGTAGATGATCACCATAAAAAATAGATCATTTAATTTTAATAAAATAATTTTTACCTCTTGACATACTCTCCAAGATATAAATAAGATAATTTATAAGACTACATAGAGTTCCACACTCTATTTTATTTGATCATATCTGATGTTTTCATGGAGATTCTAGATAATCCTTCAAGATGAACTATATATTGTGATCATATTCAGTACTTATTTTCACCCATAGAGAGTCGGTCAGTCTAAGAGAACCATTAAAACTCTACATGATATTAAAAGATCATGTTTAATGTATTTCATTGGTTTTTGGGATCAAAACCTTCCCCTAGTTTAGTTCTCATTTAATAATAAATTCTATTATAGTATTAAAATAGAACCTCACAAGGCTCTTTCTGGGAAGCAATATCAAACTCCAACATGCAAGGAATAAGTTTGAGAGAAGAAGATAATAGGACCTAATCTATTATAAGAGATGAAAAAAAGGATCAAACAATTTATCATCATTAGAAATCCAAAAAATGATAGAAAATATATATAGACAATCATCGATGAGACCTGGATTTTCGGATTAGTGATAAAGGGTTTCTTCAAATATCACCATGGAATAACCTCATGAGGTCTTTGAAGAAGGCAAAGATTAGTTGAAGATATATTTTCCCCTTTGATATCCTTGATCACGAAGGATTTTTGGCCTATCTACTTGCAATCCCACAAAAACAATCTCAAGAACATGATGTGTTCTAAGTATCCCTCTTGAGGAAGTACATTGGAGACCCCTCCGATGTAGTAAATCTATAGGTGGTTCCATTAGAGAAATAAATTTCATATGAGGATTATTCAATAAAGATATTATATCACAGATACATTGTTCTATTAAACAAGACAACTCACTTAGTCAAGATTTTGTGGCAGAACCACGAGATTGAGGAATAAACACAGGAATAAAAAGAGGCAATGAAACCAAATTATGCTCAATTATTTTATTTTATGAAATAAAATTTTGAGGGATAAATATATAAATGGGGGAATAATTTAATTACTCAATGTTTTATAAATGAAATTATAAATTTTAATGAATATTTTTCTAATTTATAAATAAAATTTTTGAAGACATAACCATATTTTTGTTTCCTTGGGAAAAATATAAGTTTTTTCATATTGTATTTAAAATACCATAACGAATCATAATAATTTATAATATCACCATATTATAATGATCATTATGATTTTCATATATTAGGTTATATAATAAATCAAATTTACGTAGACTAAATAATAGATGACCTCAACAAGTAGGATCATACCCTATAACCCTATTTATCAGAGCATCCGTGGGAGAGAAAATCACTAGGTTTTATACTTGAATAACAATAATATTATACAAAACAATTAAATGTTGATAGAAACCATTTAGGGGATAATTTCAAGCTTATTAGGATCATGACCAAATCCTTGTTCTCCAAACCACCATAAGAAGGATTCACCATCACACACATTAGCCTAAGAGAATATACTGGTCTAATAATGGGTTTTGAATATAGTTCATAAATGTATGTATTTTTATATTTGTCTCTTTTCTAAAATAATGATTATATATATATATATCCATTTTTATATTTAATTTATAAATTCTTAAATAAGGTGTTTTATAAAAATTATATTTTAATATCATGAATCTGAAATTGTAATTTTGGGAAATATATAGTTTCAATCTAGATACACTTTTTGAAAAAAATCAATAATTTTTAAAATAAATTTTATTTTAATAAAATATTATTATTAAATAATATTTATTTTAGTATAAATGATAATATAATTTTATAATGTCAAACATAATTATTATAACAGTATGAAAACTATTTTTTATAAACACCTGTATTTATTTAGTAAATTAGGATTATTATTTAAATTAAAAAAATTCCATAATTTTTAATTTTAATGATTAATTAAATATTAATTTTTAAATTGTAAAATAAAATTTAACCAATTATTATTTTTCATATTTTTCTATGAAAACAAAATTTTAGGATAAAAATGAAATATGTTATAAATATATGGACTATATTATGACATCAAAAATAGAACAAAATTGATATAATAAATATTATTAAATGTATACATAAGAAAAATAATATTTTCATTAAAAATTTTGTTTAATATGTTATTTAATTTCTTTTATAAAATTTTAATGAATCCTTAATAACCAATATTTTATTTTATGGTTTTTAAATTTATTCTTTATGAACAAGACTCACTTACACATCACTAAGTGTATTATTTTAACGATATAGGTTATTATCCTTATAAAAGATTTAAATAAACTAATATTTGGTAGAAACCATGGGAATTTTTTTTGTAAGACTCCTGTTTACTATAATTTAATTATATTGAGTCCAAAATCTGTGTTTTAAAACTATTAAATAATTACCCTAATTTTTTCTATAAATCACCACGCAACCTCCCATTCATCTTTAAAAAAAATTAAAAACGTATCTAATCTTATATAACTATATATAACCCTCCAAATGTTCCCCAATTCTATTAATTAGATCCTCCCAATCTTTCATAAGAACCCTCTCACGGTATGGGATCCTCTCTTTCTCGTTTTTATAGAATCACTCTATATATTCTATACCTTTTTATTTCCAATTTTTTTATTGGAAATTAGTTTTTACCATACCTATTTATATCCTTCATTTTACTAGGTGATTATATATTCCTTTCACACTCATTATACACATCCATGAATATTTATATACCCCTGTTATGCTACAGAAATTATGCTATGATTTTCACCGACAAACATTTTTATTGTCGATACCCATCTTGATTTCTACTCAAGTGTATTCACCTAGATGAAAAAATACTTCATTTAATGGGTTATTACATGTATATAAACCACACTTTTTAATAATTGTTTTGAAATTGAAGAAATACATCCTTTTGTTGTATGATATTTGTGTCATATTAATGAATTCACATGAAATTAATATCAAGGGTGGGACCAAAATTATATAGCCCTCTAATGCATTGTTTAATGTTTTTATCTCATGATATTCCATGTATGGTGAAAGAAAGGTTACCCTAAGAAAGCTATAATTTTATAACAAGGTTTTTATCCTTGACTTATGATTATGATGTCATGTTTTATATTTTTTCCACATTCCGTTGTTTCCATTATGATAAAATATTATATCAGGATCTAATTTTTATGTTTAGGATTTTCATCCCACTTATTTTACCATCCTATGACTATTGAATCACATTTACTACTTTTACTTATAATATAATTTGATTATTCAATTAATATAGTTTATATAGCACCCTTTTATATGTATGGCCCCAGATTAACATATACAGTTTTAGAATATCAATGAAATTTTAAGGTCATGTTGTGGAGTTTCTTAGGATAATATTGTTGTACCCTAGTTTCAAATTATTATTTTATATACATAATTATCCAGATTCAGTAGTCCTTATAATATTATATATGTAGTATAAACTATATATATAAGTAATAAATCATGTAATAAGTTGTATTTAAATTTGGGTTTTCATAATTAGTTTCCTATATACTATAGTAAGATATGTTTTTGGATAATACCATACCAACCAATTGTAATTGATAATAATATTATTATTATACAATACATATCTCACAGGGAATTGAACATTCAATAGAGTAGTTTTGCAACATTGGTGTCGAACCGTGTAAAAAACTATGTGCCAATATTACTTTTAGCAACTGAATTTCATATAGGTGAATAGAAGGGAACCCTTAAAGGGATAAATTTGCATCCTAATAGTTTATATAGGATAAAACATAATTTGTTTTTAATTGATTAAAATAATAATAATTTTTAATAACAATAATTTTACAATACCACATATGCCCCCTTATTATGAATGTTTGCACAATTATACTTGGACCTTCAATTGGTGTAAATTTCTAGGTTCCATTTGGTTGGATATATTTCATACTCTCATAATTTATAATCATAAAAAAGATTTTATATTTTACTAGAATTAAATTATTTTTTCCAAATTTTTTTACATCATACACATGGAGTAAAAAATTTGAGTTCGCGTTACCTCATACAGAAAATATATATTCCATCCCAACTAAAGCATATTTGGGGTTTTTTTAGAATACTATACATTATGATGAAATATGAGGCTAAAAAGTTGGTAAATAGAATCATAAATTCAGACAAATCACCAATTTGTATTTTTTCAGTGGAGTGGTAGCATTTCTTGTAAATCTATTGATCAAAATTCTTCAAATGAAACATGTAGCTCTGGATTTAAAGAAGATAATTTTGATGAGTCTCTTAATGAATTTTTTTCTAAAAATATTTATCACCAGAATAAATTCTGCGTTGTATTTTTAATAAATATATATCTGTATAACAAAGAGTTATAATATGATAAGTAATATATATATATAAGAATAATTTAATGAAATGGAATATGAAATAGAAATGAAAAAGAGATTTTTAATTCTCTAAAAAAGATTATAAAAGTTTATTAAAGAACATACAAACCTTAAAATAAATAGATTGCATTAATTTATGAATAATTGAAAATAGATTAATATGAAAAATAATTGTTTAAAAAAAATAAACTGAGTGATTCATACATTGTATAATATTCATAAAGTCGATTTAATGTATAATATTCCCATTTAAATATCAAATAAGAAAGGGTAAAAGTACTGTATATTTCTCTAGTGGATAAAGTAAAAATTAATAAAGATCAAATTAAGAATTCAAGGAAGAATTGGGTAGATAGATTGATATTATCTAATAACGGGGAAAATTACCTCAAAATTAAATTTCTTTATATATAAATGAAACCAAAAAATTCTATAAGTGGAAAACCTTAGAACATTCCAACATACTAAGAATAGAATTAATGCCCAAAAATCACTTTAAAGTATTATTTCTTCTTAAAAGACACATTATATTGGAAATATAAGAATGCTAAAAACTATAGAAAGACCCACATTAAGAATATACAAATAGGTAACCCAATTTCGAGTTAAATAAGTATATAAAAATCAGTTATTTCTAGAAATGCATGGAAAAAGATAAACTATACTACTTTTTAATTAAAATGTTTTTATAAAACCCAACAATAATTCAATGGTGTTGGTGATAATTGTTTAAATTTTTTTCCCAAATGGAGCCACAATAAAGATAAAATAGTCCAAAAATAGTAAAAATGAAAATCCTGACATATTTCATGCACCAAAAGATAACAAAATTCATTGATATGTGTCAATGTTTCTAGAGGTTTGGACACAAAGACATTGACTTTCGGAATAAATTTCATTATGTAGAAGGTCTATTAAGATTGAATCAAAAGAGATAAAATTTAATGTAATAAGAAAAACTATCAAAAAAAGAAATATTTACAGAGAAGAACGAATCTATCTTTAAATAATAGTTTTCCAAGCATGAAAATTATCTATGATTTTTTGAAATATATATGTCCAATGTTTTGAAGACTTTTGGTATATTCCATTACAACAAAACTCTCATGAATATAAGAATATAATTGCACAAAAATTTAAGAATCAAATAAATAAATTGAACAATTTTACCTTAGGGTAAATTCAAAAGAGGAAAACTAAATCAAATTTACAATTAAGTCATTAAATAATGTCCAGAAGGATATCAAACCAACTCTATAAAGTTTATTTTATTACTGAAAGACAGAGCCACATCATTGACCATTACAATATGACTATGAATATAAAATTAAATGGGATAATGTTGTAGTGAAAATTGAAATCAATATAAGATAGATATATCCAAATTGTTATAGTTTTTGACACTTTTATTTAAGAGGTTAGAATGATAACCAAAATGGGTAACCAAAAATATAAAGAAGATTTGTGTGTAGAAGGTTCCAAAAGGTATGATATAATCCTTAAAAGTGTATGACTATTTTTTCTATTCATGTGATTTAAATAACAATTGATGCCTTCTCTCAAGAAAGTCACTGAAAATAATTAGGTCACACATACGATCAAGTATGAGAATAAGATTACATATTTTGTAATTATAAGTTCAATATAATTAGATATGGCTAGGAAAATGGATCTTGCTGAAAAAAATAAGAATTATCATATTGAAAACGTGAACAAGATCATTTAGACTACAATGTAAGATATTAAAGGGAATAATTCCATTATTAAATGTAAATTTTATATTTTTAAATCCAAAAATTGTGAAATAGTGAAGATTTATATACTCTTTAGACTTTTAAAGAAATGAGCACCTTGGTTATGAAATCAGACTCATCTTTTTTTCTCATGTTGAGGATTAATTGGTTGATCCAACATAAACCCCATAATTTTTTATTCCAGAGTTATGAATTCAATGTGAATAAGAGTGGAGATAATCCAATGTGGGGGAGATTCTAAATTTGTGAAGTGATTAGTGTTTAAACAAATCCACTTAAATATTGAATTATGGAAATACCGTATAAAAAAAAGGATGAGGTATAATTTTCAAAATCCCAATAGTGTTATTCATTTTTTTTTCTAGATATAAAAAAGAGTTATTTCAAATAATATTGGAAATAAATACCTTGAAAATGAGTGTTTTTAATGTCTATGTTCAATAACATATATGTTTTGAAAACTACATGAAATTATATTTTCAAATCACTTTGAGAATGTAACTCAAATGTTTTACCACATTTAAGTATGTAAATGGATTGATTGATTTTGTAATATTTAAAATATTGATTTCTATAAAGGTATATCTGATATAGACTTAGAGTTTTTGAGATGATGGATTATTTGTAAGAGAACATGAGGTGTCACCTATATAGAAGATAATTGAATCTCTCAATGGATGGAAGAATTATACAGATAAAATATGGGTTTCACAAAATTCAAAGAGTTAGTTAGAGATGAGAATACCCTTCCTTATAGTATTAATAATGTTCAAAAAAATTTCTAAATATTTTCAATTTATTTTCATTAAGGGGGAGAATGAAATCTTGTATAATTTGGAAGTAAAATTGTATTGAAAATAAATATATATGGGATAATGAAGTAATTTTTGACTTAGAGAAAACATAATTATATTTTTTATCAATTTGAATTAAAACAATGTGTGGAAAAATAAAAGGGAGATTCCACAATTATTTATGCAAATTAGAATCTGACTAATGTTGGAAAATGAAATGGGAATGTTACCCATGTATTTGAGAAAAAAATAATGGAGATGTTTTCTTAATAAATATCCTATGGCACCGTACGATTGGTGAAATTGTTTGAATAGAAACAACATGAATTTTGTTTTCTAGAGTCTTAACTATAATAAATATCATGATGTGGATGATTCTTTGGAAGAATCTAGCTAGTGGGAGGAAGATAAAAAAGCTAAAGAATTGGAGAGCTATCCAGGAAATATGACATGCGGTGTATATTTTCTGGAGTTTTTTAACACTATTGGATGAATATTTTAGATAACCACAGTTTACATAGATTAAAATTGAATTCATTTTATGGAAATATTAAAAACAATCTATGTCAATGTGATGCATTACAATTATCTCCATGTTGTGTTTAAGAATCATCATAGTCTAGAGATATAGACAAACAAAAAAGGCTTGGATGTTTAACCCTCATTTGCATATTGCCTAAGCATAATCAATTTGTGGTTTATTCGTCATATTTATTTGTGTATGAATGATGAATAATATAAAATTTTGTATGAATGATTTCTGTCTTATATATCCATCACACATAGTTTTGTAAGAAGCATTATTTCATGTACAACTATCAACTATGATGGCTAAACATGAATCACATTTGAATAATAATTAATTATTTCCATGTAAATATAATGTATTTGTACATAATGATCATGTATGCCTTCAAATCAATAAAGATATAGGATAATAAATAGAATTATACTAACTAAAAAACAATGTTTCTTGATTTTATAATATAAAGGGAAAATGAATTTTGATTGTTCCAAGAATAATCTTTAGTGTCTCAAAAATCACAAAAAACTCATATAAAGTTTGATCCAAGATTTAGAATTAAATATGATCTTCTATTTAGATCATTTATATGGATATTAATGTAATAATATTTTGATATAATTTTTAATGTCTGTAATTCTAATATTCCAAAATTATCAATTTTGATGGAAAAATGAATTCTAAAGATAATAAATATAATTTTGAAGTTCTAAATATCATGATTCTATTTATATCCATGATATAATAATGGTATTATGAGGTCTATTATTCATTATAATGAAAATTAAAAATTATGTTGTTTCAAGAATAATAAATTCGAACTTCATAAAAAACTCAAGCTATATTATAATGTTAAAACAGTTAATATTTGAGTTTAATATGAAATTATTTAATCATCATTTCTATGAAAAAGTATATAAAGGATTATATGAAAGGATTTGATTTTAACCAAGCCTATCATAGAGAATTTAAAGATTTTGTTACATCTATAAATGAAAAAATAAAATCAGTTGATGAATATGTTTTGTTGTCCAGTGATAAAATGTTTGAAAATATTTGTGGTCTAATTTGAGTTTTTTAACCAATAAAATGAAGGGATGAGTTTCTATTGGTTCATATAGATTAAAATATAATATATATGGTATTTCATGAGATTTATACATTACATGATAAATATTTAACACCCCTAAGAATAAATAGTTATATTTTATACAACCTATGAAGTGTGATTTGAATGTGGGTTTTTAGAAGCATTTGATAAGGAATAAGAGTGTTTTGGATCTTATAGAAAATTAATGAATAAATATTTATTCAAGTAATAAAATCATAGGGTTTTTATATCATTTTAAAGAGGATAACTACTGAAAAAATGAGATATGGGAGATCATTTATTTTCTATGAATCAGATTAATTTGATTAATATGATATCAATTGTATATTTAAATTTGTATAAATATGGGAGGACCAAAATGAAAAAAATGGGGCATCAAAACAAAATAATGGAGAATGTGACTCTCGAGACAAGTGGATCCAACTTCATGAAAAATAGGTTGTTGAGGATATTTATTGATAAATGTGTTGTGATAAACCAACAGTAAAGTAGATCTTTTTAATGCTGATGAATGTGTGAAGTTGAGAGAAAACAAAATTTATTAAGGAATATGTACAAGAGGATTCTAATATTGGGCTAATGGTGTATTAAAATGGGTTTTGAATAATGAAAAAAAATGAGATATGAGATGGTTGAGCTATATTATTGAACCAATATAGCCGAGGACGAAGAATAGTAGAACAGCTATGAAGAATAAGTAACCCTAAGACATTAATTGTTCATATCACCATGAAAGATCAAAATGTGATATGAAATTACTTATATACTATCTAGGTAAGATATATTTTGGGATTTATCCTAAATATAAGATTTAATATGTAATCCAACATTTAGTTTTAAGAAAATGTTGGAGTTGTGAAATAATTCAAATTCTGAGTTGTATGAGAAATGATTGGAGATTATAACGTAGTAAAAAAACAATATTTGAGGAACCAGATAATCATTGTGGGTGTAAACACAACCCTAAAAATATTATCAATATACTTTAATATAAGGAAGAAATATGATATTACAAATTGGTGTGATGACTTTTTGTAGACTATGAGTTATAGTATAAAGATACCATCACTTGTGTAATATAGTGATAGTTATCCACAAGTTTAGTATAATGATCACATTAGTATATAATATAAAAATATAGGTTTTAGGATAATCCTTCGAGAAAAAACTATAATTTATAACTATATTATCTTTTTAAAATTTGTTTTCTCAATAGGATTTAAACATGCCAATGAGTAGGCTTTCCATATTGGGGTTGAACCGTGTAAAAACACTTAAACCAACATTACATTCAACATTATCATTTCATATAGCTATATAAAAGGTTAAAATTAAAGATATATATTAACATCCTAACATGTGAAAGAGGATAAAAAATTAATGTGGTATTAAAGGTTTAAAAGAATAATTTTTTTTCATAAAAAGAATTTTATAACTACTGATTTACCCACTCTATCAGGTGTGTCTGTAAGATCTTACTAGGAAAGTAAAATTAGTGTTTCATAAACATTTTATAATTATATAAAATATATTCTTCATGTTCATGTATCCATATGAACAATTTATCCTCTAACAAAATTATTTTCTAATATTATATATTTTGGAATAAAATATATAGAAAATGGTAATATTACAAATCATAATGCTTCAGTTTTGTAATTAAAATTTCCATCTAAATAAATATACTTCACAATATTCAATTTTATGATGTATTTATACTCTTAGAGTTAAAATATATAATAACTGAAACTATTAAATGAGTAAAATATTTCCTCAAATTCATTAGTAATATTATACAGTGTAACTATTTATATTATTTTTTATGACTGAAAAAATATATTAAAATTACTTTATAATAAGTTGGAATATTTTATTAGTTTCACTAACTTTGGATCAATCTCATTTCTAAAAAAAATAACATCTTGATAATATTCATTTTTATATTTAAATTTTATCTTTTATAAGCTCAATATTATGTCCCACTATCCTATTAGAAGATATTTGTTTAATATATTAATAATAGAGAAAAATAAAATAATCACCCAAATAACATCCCATAATCTATATATTATTTTATATTTCAACAAAAAAAAATTAAAATAATTTATAATATAAAATTATTTAGTTTTATGCATATTTTATTAAAAAAAATAACATGAAAATAAAATTTTAAAAAATTATACGCTTTTACATTTTAATAAATTATTTTATGATTATTTAATATAATCCTTTACAATTTCATAAAAATATTACAATTCCAACGTTTTTAAGGGCAATATAATAATATAAAAGAAGTAATTCTATATATTATTAATAAATATAAATTTTTATTTACATAAAATTTCTTCTATATCACATAAGTGAGAATGAAATAAAACGATTTTAGTTCATGATTACTATCAATAATCTATGATATAATATCATTTAATTCGAATTAGATACCATTTATTATACCTTAAAAACGAAATATTATCTTTCTTTACAAATTTTTATTTACCTTTGAAATTTTATAAACAGGTATTATAATGTTATAATGTATATCCACTATCCTATACACTATAAAAGTGATAATTAATTTATATAATATTAATTCTTGATGTGGACACTTTATTATATTTCTTAAACACCTTTAGATATTCTTTCCATTATTTCTATTCTCAAAAATTCTCATTCGGGAAATATTTTCCTTCCTTAAAGGAATCTTTTTTCACTTTCAAAGAAGTAAGTGTTCACTATCTATGATCATTATTCTTCTTCAACTATCATAAAATCTCAACCATTCCATTTTGAAATATCATCATGGAAGTATATCATGGATTTACTATGAATTTCATCGATTACCCAAAAAAATTATATATATCACGCATAAAATCTTTTTAAAATCATTCATTTTATACATAATGATTCACTAAAAGTTATATATAAAAATGATTATAGGATAACGTTTGTAACCATATCCAATATCAGTAGTGAATCTGGTCTCTTTAAATAATTAATAAACCCAATAATATTGATTATGAATGTGGAAATAGAACTACCCCTTTTAATTTTACATTAAAATAACAGCATATAAACTTTGTATCTCTAATTTATTGATATTTATTTATTAATACTTTTTATTTTTCTATAATTTTATCAACATCCATATTTTCATGTCTCTTATGAAACATTTGATCCATAGAAACTAGATTCAGTAAAGATTTATCAATAAAATATTTCTCATGATTTATATAATCAAACATTTTAATTTTATAGGATTCCACAATGGGTGCCTCATTAGGGAATTTCCCAAAAACAAAGAACTTTCCAACATTTTTTTAGAATTACTCTCAAATTTTGGCATTGGTCCAGAAAATTTTCTCTTTCCAATATAAGTTTGATGGTGTATTCATTATAAATTTAACTATACTAGAATAAATTTTAAAATGAGTACCATGTTTAACAAATATTTATTAAGAACTGTTATTGAATATAATCCCACTGAAATAATGACCCCATATCTTTAATATATTTATTAGTGGGATATAATCTATATTTTTCTAATATTTTAGTAAACTCTAGATAGTATCTCATCACATTGATGTTTAGGTATACCACTATATCAATTAAATAATATATAACACTTGGATAATTGTTTGTAATATAACTTTCCAAAATCAATATTATAAATATACTTAATTACATTCATCTAGTTAATTTAACATTAGGGTTATCAATCTAGGTATATACCAAATAATTCATCAAATATGAAAAAATAATTATGATGGTCTCCAACATTCTTATGCTCTTATATAATAAATTTCATTGTAAATAAGCATTACTATGACACACCTATACTGAATGATCGAGGTTTTGGAATGTATTCAGTTGGGAATGAATTTAATTCTTAGTATTTTTAGGGAATTCGTATCCCTATTTATATACATATCATGTATTTTCTATATAATGATTTACCAATACGTATTCATTTTTCTATTTTATTTAATTTATAAATATCATGTTTATCAAAAAAATTGGTCACAGTCACACTAGTGTATAACTATTTATAAAATAAATTATTTGAGTTAATAATATATTTACAAAATTAACTACAATTTTAAATACTTATTCATATTCATCTCAAGAAAATGGTCCATCAAGAAATATAATGTAAAGGATTAAATTAACAAGAAATTTAAATCCCACTAAATATTTTTAAAGGGTCAATTGGAAGCCAACCCCACCTTTGTATATAAAACAACACTCCCCACACTAGGGGAATCCAATTCAAATGACCAATTATCCCTAGATCAAAACCAAAGAATTATTCAAGGATTTAACATTATTTTAACTCCAAATACATAAAAATAATTAAAATAAAATATTAAATTTAATAATTATAACCATAAAAACAATAACCATAATAGAAATAAATTAAATATTATATCATAAATTAGCATAAAAACACTTAAATATATGAAGTAAAATTTTATATATGTGATTTAAACAATTTAAAATAATCATAAAATCATTATAATATAAAAAAATGTTCTAAAATATAATGAAATAGATAAATAAATAAAATAATAATAAATTTAGAAATTATATATAATAAAAATTTTATTAAGTACAAATATAAAAATTTTATAATTCTTAAATCATGAATATGAAATTTACATAGAATATAAATATAATCATTTTATATTTATATCATTTATATAAAATCTTCATAATTATAATTAACATAGTTTACATATGACTTCATCTAAACAAATGAATTTCATATTTTACAAACCAAATAAACACTTCATATTAATGTTAAAAATTCAAATTATTTAAATATTGTATATTATATAATTATTTAGAAATTTATATTATCCAAAAATAATTTTTGGAATATTTAATATAATCTCAAAAACATGAAATTAATATGAACTCTTCATATTATTTTTTATGAACATTTCACAAAATCTATTTAAAAAATTTATATTTTAATATATTTAATAATTTAAAAAATCTTTATAAGTAACGTTGTAATTTTAATATATAAAATAAACAAAAAAATTGTAAATATAACTCGATTAAATTGGGGAATAATAGTATTAATGAATAATATTAAAAAAACGCATTACCTATTTTATAAAAATTTAATAAATAGTTATAAATAATTTTTTATTTTATAAATAATTTATGAACACTTCATCAGTTAAATATATGTTTTTGTATTCATTTATTTTCGTTCTCTCTTAAAAATTTATATATTATAAAATTATTTTTTGAATAAAAATGAAATTAAATTTAATAAATATTATATGTTGTGATATGAAGTTAATGTTTCTTATTTTATATGAAAATATTTACATTGGAAAATGATATGTTACAATTTCCCTATATAGCTAGCATCCTTTGTACTATATCACAAAATATTATATCTTATATCATAGGTTATGATACATTGAATAAAATATATTATACAACTATCAAAATAATATCACTCATCACATTTAAAATCATAGGTACAGATATACCTATATTTCATATCCCATTTCCCTACAAACTCACAATTTGAATTATAAATTAATATAATTCATCCCTTTCTGAAAAACACAAAACGAAACTTTATTCTTTATATTTATGATTATGAGATATTGAAATTAGTGATATCCCAAATCATTTTGTGAGATATCATAATCAAAAAACACATTTATACTATATATACACTTAGAATATCATTAATAAAATTATTAACATGTGGTTTTGTGAGACATACTAGTTCGTTATATCTTTAATAATTGTCAAAAAACACAAAAACATATACTAAACTTTAAGGAAGCGGTTCTAAAACCCACTATGTGGATTGAATGATATTTGTATGTTCTAATATAGTGAAAAAAATTTCAAAACTCAATTTCTATTGGATCCAATCCATAATTGGTCTCTAAAAATTGAGAAAATTTGGAACAAACATTACTATTGATGTTGAAGCATCATGTAAAGTTTTTGAAGAAGGTCCCCTTGTGACAAGAATAGAATTCTCACCACCAAAAAAATAAAATAGTTGTGTGAGTTATCATGAAATTTTTTTGAATGTATTTATCACTCACTTCATTACATTCTATTACATTTGTAATAAATGGGAATGAGAAAATTGAATTTTATGGCCTACGATCTCTAAAGGAAATCTCTATATCCCAATGAGAATTTTTTTTAAGTATTTATCACTCACTTAATTACCCATGGTTTACTCTTTTTTATATAGTATCTTCATGGATACTACAATGGTTGAGTGAAAAAATGAGTTTTTCAAACATTCCCCATATATTAAAATATTTTATGAATGGAAATATCTAAATAAAAACTCTCCATGACTATTTTACTATTAAAAATTCATTATTATATTCTATAAATCCCATAAATATCATAAAATGATATTTAGTTGAACTTATGATAGATTCGTGTGGGAAAATTGAAATGGCAGTCCCTGATATCATATAATACATGAATATCACTTGTAGTGACATGCCTTAATCACTCCCACTGATAGAAACCTCAATGATATATCAATCCAAATGATATAAACAAATTATTTTAATAATCATAAAATCACATATAGTGATAAGACTATATGACATCACATGATACAATCCCTTTAGTGTATGTAATATATTCTATCTTTGTGTTTTTACTTGATTTCTTTGATAAGGAGGTCATATTAAAATGTTTAATATATATGGAGATATATAAATTGAAATTTTTATATAAAGTTATGTGTGTTTCATGGAAATTACACTGGATTCTATTATAAATAGATATTTAATGAAACTTTTATAGAAAGAATTTGTTTCTATTAGTTATGAATTAGGATTTCACAGTCATTTCAAATTCTATAAACACTAACATGGCCACACATGACATTAAATAAATCGAGATTTAATTTTGTAATAAATGTTTATCCAAAAATAACAATGATTATTTTTTTTATCCAAAATATATTATATGTTATTTTATAAAATATTTTGAAATTTGGGAGAATACTGAAATTCATATTTGATATAGGTAGATTAAATGATAAAATGCACCAAATCCTACATCACAAGTTTTGGTATGGGTTACGTCACTTTATGATATATATATATATCTTGGTGTGATATATATGTTCTATTGGGAAATCACAGGTACAAAATATCTATATAATCCACATGGAAAACAATATTCATCAATTAAGAAATCATTAAATGATATATTCTTTAAATTTTAACATCAATTTTAAAGAATTAAAATGCTCAATAATCACGTAAGTTAAATAAAGTATATTTTTTAACATATAACATATATGCAAGAGGGATAATAAATCATTTATGAAATGCATTAGCTTAAAGAGGATCATTAATTACTAAATTCTATAAAAGGGATTTCATAATATCAATTAGAGAAATTATGGCACAAGTTACAGTTTTTCAATCCCTCTTAATTTTTTTCCTTAACCAATTGTGGAAATAACATAGTATTATTAATGAAAAAATGCCCTTTAAAAATTTGATAATTCAATATTTATGAATTAAATATGGTATCAAGAGGACTTTATTTGTTTTTTTGTAATGACTACAAAAATCATTGGTGATGATTAATAGGAGTTGTGGTATGTTTCCTATATATTTTCGTCGTATGTTAATAAAATTATTTTTTTGAGCGATCTAGTAGTTTTTGGATTATTTTCACTAATTTAAAATCATAGATACAACTAAAAAACCCAAAAATCAGTCTATGTTTAAGATCTTATTATGTATTGTACCTTATAATGTGTAAAATTGTTGGATGACTCGAAAACTAGGGAATTGAATATCATATATCTTAGATATTGAATATTTTATGTTCATGGATTATTAGCAATCAGCTAGAGTTATCATTAGGTATTCATTGTGGATTAATATGTAGTTATCATCACCTATTTCATCATTGTCATCATTTTTTCATTATCATTATTTCCCTATTAATTTTTATGTGGGTTGAGTGTCAGTAACCTTGTACATTTCACTTGAATCCAAGGTTAAAATTTTCTATCATTAGAGTTAAATAATCATTGGTAACTAAAATATGTTGTTGTACCCAACCTATACCCATGAACAAGTTATAGTTTTATGTGTTCATGGGTAAAAAATATTTCTTATTTTTATAAACGTTCTAGTATTACTACTAAAGGTAGTTTTGGATCTACTTGATTAGAATTATGGATGTTAAGGTATTGATAAGATATGTGATGGGATAGATTGGTGGCTGTTGTTGATGATTCCAACTAAATGAGAATCGTTTAATCATTAAGGGAATAAATACATAAAGAATGATTATTATTTACTTTGTAAAACAATATGAGGGAAGGTGGCCAAAATAACACTGATTTCATAAACTACAAAAAGACCCATGATCACATGACCTTCAGAAGGTCATGTGAATGGGTCATATACACCGTATGATCTGTTGAAGATCACATGAAGCTTATTCAACAACCTACCAATTCTTGTGAAGTTGTTTAAGACATTAAATGATCATGAAGAGACTTCCATATGAGTTAATCCAAGTCACGCAATTTCTCAACTGGCAGGAACCTAATAATCAACAAAAACCCTTATTAAAAATGGTAAAAAAATATACAGAATTTGGATACCTTATGTGATCATTAATCTTCTTATGACATGATCATATAGTCCATAAGACACCATGAATCCCTAGTGACATGTATAACTAGTCATGCATTATCTCTCTATTGTCTCACCTTGAAAATATAAACGGTCTCTGACATGTTCATTTAATTATGTGCTACCCATGTTAGCTCCACAAATATGAATAATGGTTCCTCGTGACATTTATTTCACGAAACCACAAGACCCATTATTTTCCATGTGAGACATTGTTGTAAAGGAGAGTTATTATCATTGACAATTCTCACACAACATCATGAGATCACCATTCCTTGTCGAATAATAAAGGAAATGAAAAGGTGAAAAGGTGTAAGTTTTGTACAAATCAAGGATATGTTGATCTTCATGAAAAAGATTCTAATTCCCTAGGTGATCACCATTGATAATCTAAGTCCTTCTTTAAATGTTGGAATGGTCTTGTAAATACCCCATAGACAATCCTAGATGATCTCAAGAGACACCCTGACATGATTCTGTGATCCCATGAAATCCCTCTTGAGATGCTTCCTTTATCTTGTGATGAACTCCAAACATGTTTTCATCATATTTATAGAATAATTTAATAGAACCTTGGATATTCTGAAGGCCCATATATATGTGGCTCTAACCTTTTGGAATCTCTTTTACATGTCTATGTGGTTCGGATAAATCCCTTAGATCGACATGAATCCAACAGAAATGTCAAGGTAAAGAAATTCTTACAGTCTTTGAGTGTCACACAGTGACATGAATAACCCATGGTAGGATCAAGTTATATGAATGAAGAAAAACCCTGCACCAACTCCAGCCCGAATAGAAAATATATGCATCACTCAAGAAGAGTATAAACATGGTGGTGAATCCTAAAAACCCTCCCACTCATCACAAAAAAAAATCATCCACGATTGATCGCATAGAGAAGTGTAGGAGAATACTTCATAGAGTAACCAGTAATATCATCAAAAAAATTTTGACTAGGTAAAATATTGGAAAGAACTCAAAGTATGGTACAATATGAATAGGCTCTTCATTTGATCACTTTATAGATCACACAAAGGACTTCTGATATGTTAGATGGATTATTAGTAGGAAATCCCATGTGTTCGATGGGTCACATGAAATGTGAAATAAGCTATCACTAGACACACCTGAGGAACATATTATTTAAATACTATAATAAAAGACTTTAATGATATGGTTGAATTATGTGAAGAAATATTCACTGATCATCATGCACTTCATATAACCATTTTGGATCATGCGAGAGCACTGGGTCATGTCATCAAAATTTTATGATGCTCCCTAGAAATACAATATGGACTATGAAATGTCACTAGGACATGTCAATAAAGTTCCATGATTCCCACCAGTAATTCCACCAATTTCTTGAAAAGTCCTTTGGGATTTACATCCAAACATTGTGATGGCCTCCACACATGTCTCCCCAAATCATGCGGGTGACACCAGGACATGTCATCTAACTATCACGATTATTGAATGACATTTCCATGGGTTATTGAAATACCTCCAAGACATGCCAACCATGATCATCAGATTTATTATATACATGTCATCCAAGTCATGAAACTCCCAGTAGACATGTAATTCTTTATATCATGATGTATTCCAGAACAATAAGGTAGATCTTGTGACAACCTATGGACATGTGAGCATTGATTACGAAAAGGTCTCTAGACATATCTTATAGGTTATTTACCATCCTCTGAAATATTCAACTGGGTAATGTGATTATCTCTATACATGTCCCCCAAAAAACTAGGGCATGTCCAGACATTCCCACACATGGTAAGAAGAAAATTAGACCTGTCAAGAAGCCAATTAGGCCGTGTTAAAATTATATACTGGGACATGATAACCATGTACAATTTTCCTATAATGGATACCTCATCATTTAAGCCCCGACCAACTGAATCATGGAAATAGGATTCCATCTAAAACCAAGATACATAAGACAGCCTCCTATATGCCAATCTCAAATAGGAATCCACTTTGGTGTAAGTCCTTCCATGTCTCTGACATTCCTGCCACTGAGACCCAATCACTCCTATGGGATGATCATTCTACCTCATCCACCTTAGGATTAATAAGGCAACTAAGATATGGGAACTATAATTCCATACATAACCAAGATAAATTGGATTCATTCATATATCTTGAGATAAAATTGGAATCCACATTGATATAAATCCTTCCATGTCTCTCACATTCCAAACATTGGTACCCAATCATTACCATGGGATAATCATTCTTTATCATCCACCAGCAGATTAGTATGGTACCAGAACTAAGATAAAGATGTTTCCTTACATAGACATGATATTTAAGACAACTTAGTATGTTTTGAGATCAATATCAAACATCCAAATGGATACCCCAATTAACCAGTCCTGCACTTATATGCAGTGAGAAGGATTATGTGCTACAATTTGTTTCTCACATCGATTATAGATCATGTGGGATTGGGTATTTGAAATAATCATATCATTGACATAATGAATCACCACCATCCCCTTAAACCTTTGTGTATAATTACTAATTTGTTTCATCATTTTATTTTCCTCCTATATGGGTATCCACCTCAGGGTAAGTGCCAATGGAATGATTGAACTATGATGACTCTGATTCCTTATGTAGAAAGGATAAAAATGATACCTCATTAAGGACTAATATTGATACCCAGTAGATGATTTCCCTCATATACGTATTTTCGTCATGACCTTAAAATTAATTGGTAGAATGAAAACAATGGGTTTTGATTCCCGCTAGAGTAAAGATATATAGGACACATCATAAAGGTTCAATTTTTCAGCATACCCAGTTTCAAGTATGTAACATTGTCATTTTGTATTTTGAATATATAAAGGGTTTGGATTATTTTGAGAGTCATTGGAGGACTTTAGGGATGATCATGGGGCATTTATGGAGGTGCATGGTTTGATAACGATTAGAATATTCCACACAACACCTTTTGGAAACCATACAAATATAGACATTGTTATTTGGGTAGGCACACAATTATTAGAACAGTTTTTCCAAACTATGTGGCCACCAATGATTAACAATTAAAAGTGGAACATTGGAAAAACATGGTTGGTAATTGGTTAGAAAAAATATGTGAGCCAGCCATGTGAAGGTTGTTGGGAGGTAGTATCTAGCACATGGTTTGTGCATAGTTTACCTAACCCTATGACCCAACCATTCATGGTAAAAAGTTAGATCCTAATAATTGTATATCACTCTTTTTTACCTATAATCCTTTCATGTTTCACTTATTTCATCCCTAACATGTTTTCCCCCTATAAAATATTATGTAGACTTTCCCATTTGATCAGGGAGAGATCCATGTGAAAATCTTGGTGCATTATAGTCTATATTTCTTTGCAAGTATACATTCTTGGTTTTTTTCATTAGATAAACTCTTCTTCCCAATCATAGATTAATTGATATAGTCTTTTGGGGAACTATCTGGGATAGTTGATTCCATTCATGTTAGATACAACTTTTTTATTGTTAGGAAATGATATCTAATGTTGGTTTCAGGATAATAAACCTGATTTTATTGAAGTTTTGTGTTGTTCTTCGTTAATACAATAGTTTCTGAGGTATGTGTCTTTACTATTGACTATTATTATTAGAACATCAAGGATTTATTTCAAAATGATTGTTTTTCTTGAAATTTATTGTGAATTTTTTGTGAAATTCATTATGATGCCCCTATTGCTTGTAGGTTTAGGTAATTGTGAAAATTGGGTGTTTTAGTGAAAAGTGGAAGTCGTAACATGATTTAAAAATAAAAATTTTGAAATAGTTATTTTTTCTATTGCATGGAAAAATGGTTTTAATAAAATTATTGATTTTTTGAAATTATTTTGAAATGATTTTGTTGGCATGTTTTTTTGATTAAATGGTTATGCATGAGTTGAATGAGATATATAATGGTCATGAGGTACCACAGTCAAAGGCATGGGTTATGGACATGTAGTTCCATCATTAATTTTAACACCAAGAATTTATAGTTGAGTGTGTTTGTGTCTATGGTATTTTGAAATGGAATAGGTTAGTCCAAATGAGACTTTTAATGGTTAAAGAACATTTTTTGGCATCTTTACTTGGATATGGATTTGGGTTGGAAAACCCTTTTTGTATGAAAACTATTTTACATAGAAATTTATTCAATTTTATATAATATATTTTGAATTTTATTGAATAAAATTTTTCATATAAGTTTTCAAACATGTTCAATACTTTTGGGATGACTCGGGAAGTTATTTGTGTAAAAACTATTAACTATCATTAATCACACCTTTATTGGTACTTTGGTGTGTTTATATGTATCTTTTATTGGGACAAGGGTAATGGTAAAGTATCACATTCCATTAGTGGTGCTTCATGAAACCTGGGAATTTATTTTGGAGTAGTAGATTCATGTTTGGTGGGAGTTATTGAGTTGGGCTCTTATGAGTCTTTGAGATTTGTTGGTTTTGTCTTCTTCTTTATAGTTGATGTTGATATTGGTTTCGTCTTGGTACTCTAATATTTATTGGTTTGTATTATTATACATTATGTCGTATACATTGTTATCATGCATAATCTAGTGTATTTTTAGTGATGGTGTGCTTTATTGGGTTGTTTTATTTAAAGGTAAAATCTTCTCCCAATTGTATTGAATCCCTTCAAATTTATTTTCTGCCTTAAGCATATTAGAAACATTCCCTAAGGATGGTTAATATCCTTTTACATTATCAATCCAATGAGGAGGGTAAGGATGTTAGAAAAGGTATCATATCATTTTTTCCATGACTTGAACATCATATTAGTCATGTTTGGTCCAAATTTTTTGGGAAAATTGTATGGTTTGTTGGTCTTGGAGTTGAAATTAATTCTGTTTTATTAACTAAGATGGGATTGTTGAAAGGAGTAGGATTGGGGGGCATGAAATATAGCACATTAAATTAAATAGCTAAACTATTTTTGATGAACATAATGTTACCAAGTATGTCATTAGATAAGTGTTTTAGAGACACTTATAGAAGTTGTAATCTCATTTTCATGGGTTAATCCAATGAGAAGAGCATGGCATTCCTTGATAGAAATGACTTCCTACTAGGACTGAATTTTTTATTCTATGTAATTATTAATGATTTTGGAAGAAATGTTTATATTAAAAAATTAATTTTTTTAAAAATCACTTATTTTTAAAATGGAATGATAGTTGAATTTTGAAAATCGATTTATTTTTAAAGGCATGGTAGACTTTTCAAAATTGGGTTTAAAAAATTGTTGAATTTTAGGAAATCCATTTTGTGATAATTGTGATATGATATGTTTGAAATTTTTAATACTTTAGTTTCTAGAGAGTGATACTTATGGAATTTAATTTTAGTTATAGAAAATTGAACCTTGTAGGTATTATCGATACTAATAAGAAGAAGTAGTTGATAATGTGTTTGCACCTCAGCTATAAGTGAACGAGAAAATGATTCAATGTATATTATATTCCCTTAGGGATATATATATTCGCAACTGAATGGATAAACCAAGGAAAGTGTATCATTCTATTTAGTTCTAGAAGTAGAATCCACCCATATCTTGTGGTGATTTGGAACCAGAGAAGGTATAGGTGTGGGTGAATAGAATGAATAGAATCATGGATTTCTTAGGCCTACTAGAAGATTTAAAAGTCATGTTGTAAAATTATTATGTTGGGGATCTTACATGCTAATAGTTGGATTTATCAGTTCATGATAAATTGGACCAAGTCCTTTGAATTGGAGGATTTCGAATAATTGTTCCACAAACAATTATATTCTCACATGTTTTGGATTTCAAGAATGACATAATTTTTCTGCTTGATGAAAGTGAATTTCGGGTGATAGAGTATGCAGTTAAATTCATGAATTTTTCCCATTTTCTAACCCAAGGATTCTGCCAGTGTATCCTTGAAGGAGAAATTTTTTATTAGGGATAACACAAGATATTCTCAAGAATATTTGTGTGCCTTTTATAAGGAATTACACAGAGATTTTAAATAGAACCTATGTGGATAAAAGGGACATCTTCAGAGCTACAGGTGGAGGGATCATGTTGAGAACTATGAGAAATTGTTGGAACTCAAATTCTAGGAACAAGCAGAATAGGTGAACCAACTTACAAGGTAGTGTGATGACTTAGACGTACATGTTTGGATCGGTTAATATTCTATCAAAACCTAAGAGAAAACTAGGATGCTTCCAATTTAGATATTGGGTCTACATGAAGAGATATTGTATGAAACCACATAGTGATTTCCCTAATTGATATCAGATGGAGAATATTCAACTCTATTATCATAGTTCTTTGAGTTCATATTTTCAAGACACTTCTCATGTTTCAATAACATTGTATGCATTTATGTAATGAGGGAAACATAGTACCTATAGTCTGTAGGACCGAGATAGCCGTGGGGATTCTAGGAATACCATGACTCCTTAGTAAGGTAAGTCACAACAGGCCAATAAAGAATAGAGTGTAGTGAGTAAGTAGTTATATAGTGATAAGTATGTGATTCTGGATGATCAATATGGACCATCGACACTGTGAAAAAATATCCTCTTGAAATCCACCATTTTCAAAGATTTGATTGATGTGGGAACATCCCATTTATTTATTACATCTTTTTCTATTGATTTTTATTATTTTCTTGTTGAGTTGATGTCTTCTATTTTGAAACATCAAACACCTATTGGTTATTTAAAATATCAAGACTATATGTGGAAATATAGTTCTATAAATATTGATAAATATGTATTGTTTTGGGATTTATCAAACATGAGATGATTGAATATGACATAATCCTATGATTGGATTTTTTTTTATAATGGTTATGGCTTACATTGACTGTGATACTCGAATGGTTAGCAATAAAACTAAAGAGGGGGTAAAGCATCATTTTAGAGGAGAATTTAATGTAAAGGAAGGTTCAATAGACTTACTGTCTCCAACAGATGGAAAGATCATATTACATTTGATAGTATTGAATTGTTAATTGATGGATAATATCTAGAATATCATTTTTAAATGGTTATTGACCACATTGAGTATTTTTATCCCAAAATATGATCTAGGTTCCCACCAACAAGAGATGTAGAGTTTACAATTATTCTCCATCTAGTGAAAAGTAATATTTCTATTCCATCTTATCAAATATCACAAATAGAATTAATAGAATTGAAATTGATGTTAGAATAAACGAAAATAAAATGGTCCATTTGGATGTGTATGTCTTTATGGGGAGTACTGGTCTTGTTTTTCAAAAAGATAGATTGAACTATTTAGTTATGTGTGGATTACTGTAAACATAATTAAGTTCTGATAAAGAATCAGTATCGATATCTATACATAGATGATATTTTCTCTAAACATAGGGGATCTCAGTTCTTATCTAAAATTTACATATGATCCGGATATCACCAATTGTGTGTTCAGAAAGTGGATATTCCCAGGAGAGATTTTAGGAGTACATATAGAAATTAAAAATAACAGGTTGGGCCTTTCGTCATTACGAATGCACCTATGGTCATTATGGAATTGATTAATTTGATATTTAATAGATATTTAGATTCTTCTAGGGAGGTGTTTTTGGATGGAATATTGGTGTATTAATGGACATGGGATTAGAATAAGCAAAACATGGAAACAATATTGGGAATTTTGTGGGATCATCTCATATATTCCAAATTATCAAAGAGTTTTTTGATACAATAGCTATTTTTTATTATCCATCTTATCTTTTAAAAAGGATTTTTGTGGATCTAGAAAAGATAGAGGCTATTATCCATTAGAAACTCCAAAAATAATTTCTGTGAGATATACCATTTCCTTGGTCAAATTAATTATCACCAGCATTTTGTTCAACATTTATCAATACTATCTATACTAGTTATATATTTAAAAAATAAAAATGTAACATTCCAATAAAATTATGAATGATTAATGTATTTTTAAGTGATTAATTTTTACCTTATATAAAAAACAATCATTAAATTTATTGAATGATGACAAGGGTACCTGGATTATTGTGAAGATTCATTATCTGGTAGTTTATGTGTTATCATGTAGGGAGATCATGTAGTTTCTTAGGGGTAAAAATTGTTACAATTTCATTTGAAAAACTACCAAAAAAAATATTTCTATTTTGTTACCATTGTCCATGTTTTGAAGACATGGAATCATTAACTATTTAGTGAGAACGTTATTGTATTTACATATCATAATATCATGAAACACATTTTCCCATAAATGGATTTGAACCTGAGACAACGAAGATGGATGGAGTATCTCAAAAAGTTTGATGTTGAATTGTTGTATACACTGGGTAATGGAAATAATGTAGTGGATATATTTTGTAGAATTTTTCATGATCCGTTTGTAAAAGGGGCATCTGATTTGTGGCAGTTGATGTCAATAATATATCATGTGCACTTGGATAGTAAATACCAGTGCATCATTTTGGTTTTATTTCCAGTTTTTTTGGACCCTTATTTCGTGAATATGGTTAAAGAGTCTTAAAAATAATATTTAGATTGTGTTTCTATGAATTCAAAACTCAATGGTTGGGTGACCATTGGGTATGGGAAGCTGGATGGGAGTTCATTTTTGTGGTTTCAAGACCGAACGGTTATTACTATGGATTTTTAGGAATAACATCTTACTAATTTCTAACATTTGAGATGAACTGTTAATCCATGAAAATAGAAAATTTATAAGGCATTGAAAATATTGTTTTGGTGTGTCTCTATGAAAGATATGGTGGTTGAGTTTTTTTGGAGATTCTTAAATTTTCAGTAGGTTTATTAAGAGAAACAAAAATATATATTTTTTTACAGTCATTACATATTCCTATATAGAAATAAGAGAAAATAGAGATGTATTTTTTAATAGGTCTCTAAGGAATGGTTTGGAAACATGATCCTATATTAGTGATAGTGGATCATCTCAAAATATTATCCCATTTTATTTATATTCATTAATATCATGTGGTGGAGGAATTTTCAAAATTCTATAACCGAGAAGTGGGAAAAATAAATGGAATACTAGGTTCAATAGTATCATAATGAGATTCATGGATTACAACTCTTTTCTAGAAATCCTTCTAGTAATCCCTTGGGACCTAGTTTACCATGAGCATGAATCACCATCCATGTATAGATGGACACTCTGATAGGATGATACAAACATTATAAGGCATGTTTTGGGATTCTCTAATGGATTTTGGTCACTCATGGGAGGATCACATACCATTACTGTAGTTCAAATTTAATAATACTTATTATGCCTTAATACATATGGCTCATTCTAAAGCATTGAATGGACATCCATGTCATTATCTAATTTTTTGTCGAAATTTTTTATACTTAAATCATTGGGAAAAACATTTTTGAAGATATAATAGGGAAGATTTGGTTGTTTGGGGAAAGGATGGAGATGACTCAGAGTCATCAAAAATCATATGCAGATCATCATTGACTGACGTTTTCATTATTAGTTAGTGTTCATGTTTTCTTGAGAATCCCTCCAAAGCATGGTAATTATCGTTTTATAAATCATGGAATGTTATCTCCTTGAAACTTATCCAATTTTGAGATACTTGAATGGGTTTCTTAGGTGGAATACATGTTTTATTTTCCAACAAGGTTTTGGGAATTGAAAAATGTGTATCATGTATCTTATTTGAAAAAGTACCAGTCTTATCCTAATCATGTGATTAGATGGGATCATGTAAACCTAGAGATGGATGATTTATTGGTACATGTAATAATATGGATTGTGTATAAGAAATAATAATTCATGAATGAGAAAATAATCAGTCCAGTGATGGTTTTTTGGAATCCTAGTCAGATTTAGAAAGAATCATGAGAATATGTTTGAGAAATGGTCGACCAATAGACTAAAATCTTTGAGACTAACATTGGTTTTCCCCTTTTTCTAGACAGAAAGGGTAATGGTGGGGGATAATATGGCACCCCAATTTAATTTAATTCACCATTTAATTATTTATTTTAATAGTGTAAAGGGTTTGGGTGATTTATGGGATGGTTTGGAGGACACTTTTCATGATTTTCGGGTATTTTTTAGATGAAAATATGTTGATAATTTTTAGAAGAAACCATTAAACATCTTCAGAAAACCATGAAAATGCTGACAGTGGGCTTCATGTAGGTGCATAGTAAGTCAAATGATTTTTTCAAATAGTGTGTCCACCTAGTAATAATAACAAAATTTTGAATACATGGAAAAACATGGCTGGTACAAGGTTGGTCGAACCATGTGATCCAATCATGTGAAGGGTGTTGGGGGTAGAGGCTAGCACATGGTGGGCATACAATTTTAAGAATTGTGCAACCCAACCATGCATGGTTAAAAGTTTTATCCAAAAAAATAAGATCTCATTTAGTTTTACCCCTAAAAATCTCATTGTCACTTATTTCAATCGTAACATAATTTTTTATCCTCTCAAAGGCTATGGAGATTTTCCATTTGTCCTGGGAGTGATCCATTCAAAAATATTGGTGTGTTGAAGGTCATATTTCTTGTTAAGTCTCAATTCATAGTGGTTTTCCTTAGATATACTATTATTACTTATCTTAGATTCATATATATAGTCATTTTGTGAAAAATTAATGATATTTTATTCAAATAATGTTGATATATGGTTGTGTTGATGTTATGGAATGAGATCTACGGAGGGTTTTGGAGATTCAACCTAGTTTTATTAAAGTTTCATTAAAATCTTAGTTTCCTTTATATTTTTGGATTTAGGTGTCTTCACACATAACTCATCTTATTAGAACATGAAGTGTTCATTTATAATTAATTATTTTGTTCAAATTTATTTTAATATTTTTGTGACATTCATGATAGAATCCCTCTTTGGTGATGATTTGTGGAATTGTGAAAATTTGTTGTTTTGGTGGAATGTGTAAGTTGTAAGATGATTTTAAAATTACGGTTTTCAAATGATTGTTTGATTTTTCTACATGGAAAATTTTCTTTGATAAAAATGATAGTTTTTTAAATGGTCTGTAAATGATTTTGTTGTAATGGTTATTAGATTAAATGGTTATGTGTGAGTTTAACTGGATGGATAATGGTAATTAAGTACAACCATAAAAGGGTTAAGTTATAAATGTGATGTTACACCATCAATGGTAAAACCATTCATGTGTGGTTGATTGTATTCATGTGTTTGTGTGTAATTTCTAGGGTTATCCAAAATGAAATTGTGAATGGTTGAAGGAATTATTTGGTTTCTTTCCATGAAAATGGATTTGGAATGGGAAACTATTTTTTCATGAAACCAATTTTACATTGAAATGGTTTGGATTTGATATAAAAGATACTGATTTTTTTATATAAATTTTTTATATAAATTCACATAAAGGATCTATCCTAGTTTCCTACACGGGAATTCCCTTTTGGGAAAATTTATAGAGCTTCATTACTCTCCCACTTCTTCGAAGCTTTGGTGCATTTGTATAAAATTTAATTGGGACCTATCTAAATTTAACGTATCACTTTTTCAGTGGTTATTCATGATACCTATCAATATATTATGTAGTGGGATCATTGATATTGGTAGGAGTTGATGAGTTCATGTCCTGAGCGTCTTGGAATTTTGTTATTTTTTTCAACCACATTGTATTTGTTTTTTATCTTGGTTTCTGCTTGGTACTCTAATATAGTTTGGTTTTAATTGTTATAATTTGAGTTATATAAATTGTTATCATGCATCATCTTTTGGTTTTTTTATGTTGTGCTTGGTTAGGTTGTTTTAATTAAAATGGAAAATCACCTCCCAATTTAATTGATGCCCTTGAATTTTATATCCAGCCTATGGAAAATTAGTGGTGTCGCCTAAGGCCAAGTGATATCCTAACAACTTCTCAACCCAATGAGAATGGGTAATATGTTAAAAATCATACCCTCTTAACATTAATCACATCCTTAGATAACACAAAATCCATGAGATCTTGATTATATGGATTTAAAATATAACCATTTACCCATTAAGGTGAAATATATGATGAACCATAGATACATTTAGATGGACTAATTAGTTGACCCCTTGGCACATAGAAAGGCTCAACACCTGATTAATTTTTTAGCTTAATTTTTATCATATCCGGATTATAAAGATATTATCGAACATAAATTAAATCTATAAGAGAGTCATGGAGTATGTAACAATTCTCCCAAATAGGGTGTGATGAGCATAACCTCCCATCCTATCTCCTAATGTGAGTCCTATGTTCCATTAGGTCTGAAACCACTATTGAATTTCAGCCTTAGGAAAGAAGTTCTGTTCATAGTTATGGATATGGGTACCATTGGAAGTTTCTATGAAAGATAGGTATGAGTGGTGATCATGATTTAAATAATTTTACATATATCAATACCCCACAATCAAATCATTAGACCATTTTTTTTCTCCCCACATGGTTGGTCAAAATATCCTTTCTGATGAAAAAATGGTGAACATTAAATGAATCTCTAAAAAAGTAAAAATATTGGACTACCATAAATAAGGAAATTTTGTTTAAATATACCATGGAGAAAAAGTTTTTCTCTTCACATGAATATTCCAAATGTCAAATATGATTGGCTGATCCTCTATATGTTTGAGTGCTTCAAAAATATGTACATTCTTTATGTGACCAGTCCACACAAGAAGAATGGACATACTGGAAATATGAAAGGACAATTGTGTTACCCATTAATATCTAATTGGAAAAGTATCAGGATTATCATCATGCACATATCTTTGACCTTGTTCATTATTTTCCTCATGATTTTAGATATTAATCTAACAAAAAGAAATCGACATGATACCATGCCTTCATCGAAAAACTATTTTAGAAAATATGCAATGGTTATAACCCCTAGTATGATGCGTGATGAACTCACCCACCGAACACCATTAGCGACATGTGTAAAATGAAATGGACCAATAATACCATTAACTTGGCACAATCCCAGCCCTTGAAGCTTTTCTTTAGGGTCTCCAAACACTATAACTGATGAGTCTGTATCTTCTAACAAATGATTAAGTAAATCAAGTTGTTCCCATTGCCATATCCAACCATGTAAGAAAATTATCATAGTAGAATTATAATAGGTAAATTGTTTATTTGTGGAAGGTGGTTTAAGGACTCAACTACAGCTCTCATCCAGTTTAGGAGCTATTGAGAACAATACCCGACAACTACCATCACTAGAACCACCCCTCATGTGACACTCATTTTTCTAATGAGGGAAGCACCTGATGCATTTACCCATATAATAACCACACACATGAATCAATATAGAAACATCAAGATTGGAAAGAGCTGGATAACTTGGAGTGGGATCATATCCCTACATCCAACGATGCATCTCATAGTCAAATTCTATTAGTAGCCAATGAGATATCTCAAATACCAACTCACATGGATCATGTATCTCCTCATATTCAGGTACAATGAATGGGGGAGGTGCATATCCCTACCCCCATTCATGGAGTACATAGAAATATTCAAATCGGACAAGGAGGGAAAAAGTGGGTTTATACCCAAAATTTAATTGAATACGCAATCCAGAATATAGTGGAGATAGATTATGTGAAGGTTTATATTTGTTCACCCATTTTTCTAAAGTTACATTACATTCTAACAATAGATGAAGAACTCCACAAGAATATTCCTCCACTAGTACACATACAGGGAGAAAAGAAATAGTCATATACATACATGAATGGAAACAAAACACTCTAATCAACATGAAAAGGCGGTTCCTTTATATAAATAATACATTATTGCTATTTTTTATAAGGAATCAGTACATTCCAGTAAGGGACAAGGCATTGGACCGGGATCATATTTCCATTATAATCAGGGCTCACCAAGTTAGATAATTGAATTCCATGGGACATGGTCACATTCTGATAATAAAATAATAGAAAAATACTATAATGGTTAATGATTGGGATCAAATCCCCATTTTTATTGGGGATCAGAATATGAGAACAACACATTCCATCGAACCAGCTCATATTCTTATAGAAAGAGTCCAGAGGCATACTCAAAATGCAAATTATTGGAATCATATCCTCATTATAATATATGAAAACCATGTGATAATAGAAGACACCTCTGTGAAGAATCATATTCTAATAATTGAATTCACGTGTCATATTTCAGTAGCCCCTAAAATCAAGGCACATACCCCTACTTCCACCGATTAATTAATGCACAAACATCCATCTGAGGCTATACATGAGGTGGCTCATATTTCTTCTCCCATTCCATAGGTATATAATCATATTTCAATAAGGAATTTATTTTTTAATGGTTCACATATCCTATATTCATTCATGATTTATGATAATATTTTGGCAGCCAGCCATAGGCGTACTCAAATTCCAAAAAAAATTGAATAATCTCATTAGAATATTATAGAAACTTTTCAATAGAGGGATCGTACTCCAAAAAAAATTCGATATTTGTCCACATGTTCCATATTCCATCATAAAATAGACTCATATATATTCATAATCCCAAAATTGAGGTCAATGTATCCTTTCCATTAGGAATAATGAGCCTCATATCCCTAATATTCTCAATGATATTGTCCTTGAAGTTATTTGATACACATTCTCAACACTGCAAGGTTTGGTCAACTTTTCAACCAAATAAAAAGGTGATCACTACCCTGATTGTCATCCTCATGGTATTTTAGAGAAGGATCAGATGGACTCTAAAACTAACATCCTCTATGGTCAATATCCTCATCGTGATATCTCTGATGGACATTGAAATCCTCCACCTTCCCAAAAGCCTCCATATAGATAGGTGATTCAAAAAATTTATGCCTTCAAATAGAGAGGTTATAGAAACACTAGGGTCCACTGTATATAGTTCCCCATAAACTTCTAATATCCCTTCATCAGAGTCAGTAGGAGACCCCAAGAAGTAAAATCTATTGTCTAACCAAGTGGAGGTATATATTTTTGATGAAGAGGAGGCTGACAATGACATATGTTGAGAGAAACTTTGAAAATACCTTCCCACTATGTTATATTCCCTTTCAACTTATAACTAAGATATCCTAGAAGATCTAGATAAGGATTTCATTCCTTATATATTCAAAAATATTTTGGATACTCATCAATGATTGATGTCTAGACACCACCCTTACCCAGGATTTGATGGTCAACATCAGGTCATCAAGATACTCATTTGTCAACTAGACCTATATTATATCTACATAGACATAGACCCAAAACTAGAAAATCAAATAATGAATATACAACATGGTATCATCCATCGTATTATAAAACATTGACATGTGATCACTATGGCCTCATCAAGAATCTACATTCAAGGATATAGAAATTATAATGAGTGATACATCACTACTCCCTTAGAAGAACAGGAATACCAAGATGAAATATCTTGTAGTACATATACTTTGATTAAATAATGGGATTAGAAAATTCCTAAGCCATTTGGTCACTTCAACTGAATTCCCAAACATTAATGATTCTAAGATGTGTTGTCCCGTCTTCGAACACAATGAAAATTTTCTGAAGGAACGTGAATTTATAATTTAGAGGATGTTATGCCCATTTAAATGATATTTTTAATGAATATTAAATCTTTTTAACAAATATGTTTCATTATATAAAAATTTTTTAAGGACTGCAGGGCACCACAAGTGGTTTATCGAGTTTCGGGACCATCGGACTCTGAAACCACATAAAACTGGAGAAGTAGTTTAGTGTGCATGGTTTTTTTTCAAACCATGTAGCCCACTTGAAGAAATAGTATATCCTACCTATATGGTATGAGGTCATTCCATGATTTAACTAAAAATGAACCTTAGGAAAAATGGTTGTATTCTTAGTTGTAGGATTTTGGTAGGAAAAAACAGACAGTTTCTACCTAATTTTCCAAATTGTGCACACAAAGTGTGCATGCCGTATTCTTTGGAAAGAGATCAAGAAAGTTAAGTGCATGGTTTTTTCAACCATGTGCCTTACTTTTATCCTCATTAAATGGGTTTTAAATTACCAAAATTCCCCTTCCTTAATATTTCTTACTCCCACTATTTTCTTCAAATGTCTTACGAGAAATAATCCCTACACGAATCTCCTCCCTTTCTCATCTAGTATGAGGTTGTACCTCTCATACAACCTCTATTTCAAGAGACATACATTTTTTTGTATATACCATGGTGATCATATGACTCCTCCATCCACCCTTTATCATTTATATTCTTCTTCCCTAAGAAAATTTCTGTGTGCTCAAATTCTTTCTATTTTCAAGGTGTTTATCTGCTTCTCCAATTTCTCTCGTACTATACCAATTCATAAATAAATATTGGATGTGTGGAACATATTTGTTATATGGTAGGTGGTATACATATTTTTCAATTAATGTGTTTCCATTTATAAATAATGTCATTGTTTTATGCATTATTATTTCTATGTTATACATATTAAATGACAAATTTAAATTATTTATCCTAACACCTTATGTATAATATACCTTATATTTTAAATAATTTTTTTTCATGAACCACCATATTGAACCACCTTTATGGGTATCCCTTTATTTCCTTAAATTAATTAATGGTTTTTCTAATAAAACCCCTCACTATGTTCTGTTGTCGTCAATAAATTGTAAATGTGTGGTAAATACAATGTGAGAAGACATGTGACCCCTATGGGTTATCCTATAGTGAAAAATTAATCTCCCAAGTGGTTAGGGAATTATTATTATAGAATAATATTGGTGATTCATTTTGGCATTCATGTAATTATGGAATAGCTTATATCATTGAATGTATAGTGCTGCTTCCATTGGCAGTCCACCTAACCTAAATACTTTTAATTAAATTCTTGGAAAATCCTTAACAATGGAAGGGAACCATTAGTGAATTGAATAAAATTTTATAAGTCTTTACAATCTATTAGTGTTCTTGTTATGTGTTATGGAATGCTTAGTACATGGAATTTAATATAATTATTAATTTACATAATAAATGGGCTTGTCCCTCTTAAATCATGTGACTAAAGATATAGAATGTTTATAGATATAGAAATATTTATTCTTGTCTTAAATGAGAAAATGAATTTTTTAAATCCTTGAGTGATAATCTAATTCCAAGTTAGATGTTTTTTAGATGAGTTAATATGATGATCGACATTATAATACCCTTTAGAGATACTTGGTCCCTTAGTGGTGTACCATGGATGGGCTCATTGAGGTGTTCTTTTACTCCAGCCATGAGTGATACTTGGTCTGATATGGGGTTTACCATGTATGGGATCATAGGGTAATACCTTATTCTTATCACACCATGAGGGATACCTGGTTCCCTATAGAAATATTGTATATGGGATTAGGGGGAAATATTGATATACAATTCCACAACTGATACACGACCCCTATGTGATATAGTAAGGATAGGTTCACAGGTTACCAGATTAATATTATGCCTTGAGTGATACTTGGGTGTCCTTTTAATGAATGTATAATGATGGGATCATAAGATGATGGAGATTATTTTCACTTAAAATGATACTGGTGTCCTAAGGGAGATACCTTGGACGGGTTCAGTGGAAAGATTATTACACCATGACAAGGGTGATAATCAGTCCCCTATGTGTGATACATGGGATATGATCAATGGTTTATTCCATTATAACATACCAAGAGCGATACTTGGAATTTCGGTTAATGTATCACCTTGGTCGAAATATTACTGATTTGGTTATTTATAGTGCCCCTAGAGAGACACATGGGATTAATTTTTGGATCACCATAGACGGGATCAGTATGCAACCTATTAAATTCAAATTATGAATATTACAATAAAATACCAAAAATTTATAATAGTTGACAAGGGACATGTATTACAATAAAAATAGCATGCTTGTGTTTGGACAATTTCTTGATACTTTTTCCATTATTACAATCATAAAAAAATTATACCGGTTCACCTATGTTCAAGGGATTTCCTTCGTAGGCCAAAGCCTGTAGGTTCATCATGGTGTCCTATTAAAACCCAATCCTATAGGTTTATATTTTATTATTTATTTCATTACCTATGATACCTTCAAACTACTATATTTTATATTCACTAGCTAGATTATGTTTTAGACACCATTGATGGTGGACTACTTAATATATCTCACACCCTTATCAAGTGACCATTGCACTGGGTTACCTAGGTAGATACTCATGATTGTAGGTCTAGGAAGTTTTTCCTATGATGTGAATTGTATATTGGTGTTTAGAAAATTAATACCTATTTGGTACTCAGGATTCTCATTGAGTTACATTTTTTGGGATTTTATTATTTTTGTTATATTTCTTTTCCCTTTTGTATGTTCCATACTTAGATTATGTATCCTAATCTATGCATGCATGCATAGTTTTATATTATTTCTTGTGGCCATTTTTATTCAGTTATTATTTTTATCTTCCACTGCTCTAGCTATCCATTTACACTATTTTCATTGTTGTATGATTTATTTATCATCATTTTTTATCACTTTGAAATTATGATCATGGTGGTATAGTCTCCCCAAAGTACCACCTTTAGAAACACACATCAAGTCATCGGACTTTAGAATACGAGGAGCGGTAGTTGAGGAATGGTGGTGATTGGTCTAGCTTCTGGTTCCATAGTCATTCAGTCTGGGAAATTACAAATGAAATCTTGATTGAAGGGAGAGGAATGCTAGAAGATCATTTAAATGGACCCCGCAAAACAATGTTAATTCATTCAAACCATGAAAAACAATGTTTTAGTTGACCATAAAAATTCACCTAAATAATGACTCCCATCGTGGGTTTCTATATCACCAAACTTATACAAGAGTAGGAATTTTCCCAATCAAAAAGTTCATAATAACAGCTTTCATAGATTCCATACTATAGATAACCCAATCCATCTTGAAGCGGGAATATCTACCACCACCTCCACCCCATTGATCATCAATTACCAATTGGAGAAAATATATATTGGGAGTAGTTTCAAATCATTCCAAACCCACTAAGATGGGGTAATTTATATCTCAATCATCATCACCAGGTTTATCTTCCCGTGAAATACTCTTAGAGATATCAACAATGGTTCCAGATCAACTCCATCATTCTAGTATAGGGGGATTTATGTATTAATACCCATTTTTGGAATCATTAAATCCCATTAAGAAATCATAATATCCTCAAAAAATGGTAAAAAATGTCAATTACGTCCCCAAATCTAACCATAGGGATATGGTAATTTTCATCATCATCATTATCATTATCATCATTCTCAGCACCATCTCAATAGAGGGAATCAATCATCTCTAGGTTTGAAATTTAATATCAATGGTTGACATCTCATCTGTTCTACCCTCTATTAGAAAACCATATTTCATTCAGGTCCTATTCAAAAAACATGACCGAAGATTCCCTGAAGGTCACTATTCATAGACTAAGATAGGAGGAACTTACAACTAATAAAATCAAACCCCATTGGGGTCATAATCCAAAATAGTCAAATATGGGTAAGGGTTCGAGAAATAACCCTAATGAAAGCGTTGAAGAACCATCATTTTGCATTAAGATTAATGGGAAAACTATCATTACCCAGTAAACATCTGTAAATATTTTCAACCTCAACATAGTAGATAATGTGGACTAGGAATCAAATTTTGTGGGATGAAATATAGAAAATATACCCCATGAGGAGGATCTGAATCCACCCAATGATGCTGCACATACTCATAAACAAAGGATAATACAAAACCTAGCACCTTTGAATGTTGATTTTCCACCTCTACAGTGGAACAATACCAAAGGTAAATGGAAATGTGTGGCTACATCCAAATCACCACAAAAAATAGCTGAAATATGTTCAATTGAGGAATTAATTGAATATTAAGAGAATGGGATAAAAAATCACAGATTTCTTAATGGGGAGATACTAAGGAGACACATTCTTGTTGTTTATTGCCTACAAATAGAGGTGATTATTCCTTCTCTGACATATGTGTAAAGAGATATTCATCTAGAAAGAGCAACATTTCAGCATCAGACTGGCTTTAGATCTAAGAATCTATTCTACATAAGTAATGGTGTCCAAGATGATCAAGATTTCCCTCAATTGTAGTGACGTTATCTAAATTTATAGGGTGGTCATTCAGTCATCACACGGTTCGATAATCATCAGGGCATGAAAATGAGTACACCACATCAAGAATCACATTCAATCTATAGATAAGAAGTTTCTTAGGATGTTGTACTTTCTGAACTACTCAAATACATTGAGTCCCAAGCTACATGAATGGAAGGCATGAATGGGGGATGCACATCATTGCAGTGTGAGAAGAGCCATATCCCAAATAGGTAGATAAAAATTTCCCCCACCAAAATATTGAAATCCAAAATTCTCTAAATTTGAAGGCATGGGATATCCAGAACAAAATCTCACTCACATCATTACATGGTGTGGCCTAATGATGGGTCCGTGAGATCAATAGTAGGTGAAAAATATTATGTTTTTTTGTAACCAAATATGATTGGGTCAGCTGTTGTTTGGTATAGAAACCTGTCATCATGATCTATTATAGTATTTGAAGAAAATCATCCTTAGTTCCTTTATAAAAAAATCCATGCAACGGAAAATACAAATTTCAACCTAAAAACTACAAGTACATTAAAATGAGTGGTTGTCTAGCTTCATTAACCCATGGAATGGTTATACCTAGTTACTCAATATCCCTCACTCAAAAAAGAAATTTTGGGATCCTTTTACTAAAAACCATTGGGATGAGCTTCATATAACTTTGATCCTAATTAAATAACTAAGTATATTTTGTGTGTTTGGAGAAACAACACACTTTTTTAGAAGATTCCATTTAGCATACCCAAGATTTATCTTTACCCATTCCCTCATCACATTGGGAAAGGATAGGAAATGAAGAAACTATCATTGTTATAATAAAAACAGCTATAGAACTCATTCAAGAACCTAGAAAAGTTAATAACTACCTAGTCCCTCCTATCAGCGGGTATAAACAAAAAAATCATCCTCTTCTAGAATCAAAAATAGAACAGGGTCAATAGATATTTGATGAATGTATGAGTCAATATAATTTATTCCAAAATAAAAAATTCCCCACTTATTTTATTGAGGATATGGATAATAAAATACTTAAGATGCCCTATCCTAGGAATCCAAATGAGTTCAATATCACTAAACATCCTGACCACTACCCTTTCCATGGATGGATGGGTCACAACATCTTGGTTTTCTTCATCATCATAGAATTCCTTAAAATCATGGTTGATTTTGGACATGTGATGTTGGAAAACTCTATAGTGAGTGTGACCTAACTAGTCATTTCCCAACTAAATTTATATGTTTATTGGGAAAAGGTTTGAACATATGTGGGAAAAATTTTGAAAACATGATGACTCAAATGAATGTGGATCACTATCATGCCACTCTGAGAGTAAAGCTGAGAAAACCCATAATGGTTCCAACACCTTCGGAGATAACATCGAATATTCCTCCTAGAGGTGGAAGAGACCATTAGATATAAGAAGATACAAAATAAGAAGAGTCGTATTCATCTTTGATAAATGTTGTGACTCTTTCATATTTCTTCGATGCAACATCCAAAGCATGAGAAACACCCCACCAAATGGAACCCACATTAAATGTAGATGTCATATATGGTTATATTAATTTGATACCCTGGGAATACCAATTATCAAATGGGGAATATGAATCTAAATGTGAGTTCCCATACCTAATTGGGGGACATGAGGCCACATTCATTGAAACTGATGATACATGGGACAATACAAGCCTGGCCAGACCCAATATTTTGGTCATGTCTGCACAGAATCCATATATGAAGCTGAGACCCATGGTAAATAACTCTCACAATACCAATAGAGACATGGAGGTGTCTAGGAACCCTCCTATAGTCATTGTCACCCATTCATCTTACATGACATCCAGGTAGGGGTAATACTATCTTATCGACTTAGACAACATGGAAGGCTGACAAAATCTACACCACTGGAAGAATTAGCTCTATTGACCCCTAAAAAATAAAAAAGTACCTCTTCCTTGAATGAATCATCTTCTGATCAATATAATAATGAGAAACCAAACTTTTTTAAGTGCCAAAATATGGAACAAAAGTATTTAATTTTGGAACCAATGACGAATTTCCAAACCAATCTCTCAATAAATGATGTGGTTAATATTTCAAAAGAAATCATAGAGCCACTAATAAAATCCATACAAAGTCCAAAGGCTTTTGACATATAAGTTAATGTTGCTACAGTTTTTCGAGTGGATACAATTACATAATAATTACATATCACAATCTCGTTTATAGAGTATTATTAGGAAGAGGTCATTCAAGGACTCATCACACCCCAATATATTTCAGGAACATTTCATAATGTTGACCTCCAAAGAGATATGATTGAAAATGGTTCTAATATCAATATTGTACCAATTCAGACCCAATGAAAATCTAGATATAGTGATGAGGATCTATAACCCACAAAGATGCCCATTCAAGGGTATCATAATCCTGAATGAATACCTTTTAGGAATATCAATAACAAGGAATAGTTTTGGGATTTCACATCTAACATTGATTTTATGGTTATCTTGCAAGACACCATATACAATGTCATACTCAAAATACCATATCACCATATCCACATGGATGTAAATTCAACATTCCATCTCTTTTTGAAATACCCCATTGATGGAATGGTTGGAATACTATACTGTTATAGTTCCCCCTTAGAGACATGAGAATCCATATATGTTGAGGAAGGTTTCTATAAAATGGATTTAAAGAATCTTATGGTGGATGAAAATATATAGGTTTTAGTCCCAAATGGGTTAGTGACCACCCACATGAATCCATGGAGTATTTTTTATATTATGTTTGTCCTACCCATAAATCTACTTCAGGAAATAGACCAAATCCCAAATATCTAACCCCATTATATCCCCAAAACAGTTTAAAATAAAATTAGCTTTATAATATCTTTGAAAAAACTCTTGTATCAGGGGGTGACTATGTCTTTTCCCATGGATTCTCTCTCACCAATATTGACATAAATTTACTCACATTTCAAACGATGCCTAAAAGTTCCTACACTAAATTAGAGGTGGAAAAAGAAGAGGATTACGTCAAGGACTCCCCTCCTTTATTTTAGGAAGTTATATCCACCACCATTGATGTTCTCATATAGGGAATTAAATAAATAGATGATGATCCTAGACCTACATGGATTAGTGTTTCCACATCACTTGGGGAGAAATATATGTGTATTTACTTTATAAAGTAAAATCAATATGTTTTTTTCTTGGGATTGTACATAAATTATCAGACTGGATCTAGATGTAGATACACACCATCTCAGCGTACCTACTGACTATCACAGTTTCACATGGGAAATTATTTTAATAATCCCCTCTCATATAATATTGTAGAGGTAGAAGTTCATAAATTGATCAAATATAACTTTTTACAGGTAATGGCATACCCAATATGGATTGGCAACATCATCCTAGTTGAGAAAAATAGTGGGAAGAATAGGGTATTCATTGATTTAAGAGGCCTTAATCAGCACTTTCCAAAGGATGAATTCCCTTTTCAAATCATTGAACAGAAGATCGATGGTATTTCAAGATTTTAATCCCTTTTATACATGGATTGGTACTCAATGTACAATTAGGTAAATATTTTTCCTAAAAATGAAGAAGCCACTACCTTCCAAAAAACCCATGGTATATTTTTTTATTAGGTCAATGCATTTGTATTAGGTAATGCTTGAAAAACATAACAATGTTCCATGCATTACATCTTTAATAAATTATTGGTATGAATAGATGTGCTACAAGGACGCCAGGCTAATCAAATCTTGACAAATATAAAATTACTTTTCAGATCATCAAATTGCCTTAAAAATGTTTCATTAACAAAGCTTTAAGATGTATCCAATGAAATTTAATTTCAATGTAACATCTGGGAAGCTCCAGGGATTTTTGGTATTCCATCATGGCATTGAGGTTGACTCTAAAAATTCTACTGAAATCATATAAATTCACCACATCTGAATATCAAATAAATTAGGTGGATCTAAGGGAACCTCACATATATTAATCATTTCGTTGCTAACATCTATGATAAATATCACCTCTTAACCATGCTAATGAAGATGGGTATATCCTACCAACGGGATGAGGACACAAAATAATCCTTTGATAGTCATAAGCAGTATCTATAAAAGCCACTAGTTTTGATACCATCGGTGGAAGGAATGAAACTCATATTTTTTTGGACACCATGGAAAAAATTCATAGTGTTATCCTCACATAAAAAATGATACATAAAATGAGAAAAATCCATTACATCTTAGTCGAACAATTCTATGAACTGAGACTCAAAATTATAATGTCAATAAGAACTTACTCACACTCATATATGCAGGGAAAATGATGAACAATTAATTGCATATCCATGAAATCAACTGGGTCTCTAGTATTTAACTTCCTAAGTAAATATGTTTCCATCACATGTTAACTGGGAGTTTGTCCTGATGACCAACCACTCTACAATAATTTAAAATTATGTTCGTTCTATAGAAGTGAGTGAAAGGAAAGTCCTAGGATGACTTCCTTATAGAACATCCTTCTCTAGAAATCACGCCACTAGACTCCAAGCATCAGAAGAAAGAGGATTTATATTCCCATGACACTACAAGGATATATGAGAAGTATTTTAATGAATCCTTCTTCATTATTGTTGACAAGAGACTTGAAAACCTGATATTTATTAAGGTTGGATTGGGGATTGTATTTGTTTCTCCTAAAAAGGAAATTTTGACGTATTATTATCCATATCCAATGGTGTCAAGATTACTAAGGATGAATACAAATACTGCACCCCTTTCTTGGAATTGGCCTAGCTACTATAAATAGACAACATGGACATAAAATGAAATTCAGATATATGATAATGTACATCAATGATAAGGACTACATAAAAAAAGAATAATTTACCCTTTCATTTTCTATGTTTGATGACTAAGGGAATATTTCCTTTTGATCACATGTTCAATCATATCCCCTAGTCATAAAATTCTTATTGTGATGCATTGAAAAATGCATCCATGGCCTGGGATGACCCTGATACGTAGGAAATGATCTTCAGTACTATTCACCAAAAAATGGTCTCATCAATTAGGGTATGTGACAAGGAAAAAATAAATCAGTTAAAAAATACCCCATATCATGATGAAATGAAAACCACCCCTGAATAGGAGAGGACAATAACTGATTATATCGAAAATCGGACTCTCTTGATAGACTGATCCATAAGGGAACAAATTCAGTGTTGATTAGTGAACATTACCCAATGTGATGGACCAGATGAGAAAAGAAGACCTCTACAAGAGGGGTTTAAATGGAAACCTCCTCACATGAATTGATGAAAGAGATATTCCCACCTTCATGAAGGATGTCCACGAAGGCTCCTACGTCAGTTACTAGTTTGGGACCAATATCTCTTACCAAATTTGGAGGCTGGGTTACCACTGGAGAACCAAGATATAGGATTTTGTGGAACTCACAATGATTTTCAATGCTTTACAAATCCATGAAAACATCATCCATTAACACTCATAATTTCTACATATAGATAATATTACAATATATTTAATATAAGGGGAAAATTGTTTTTGGGCCATATCCCCTTGAAAAAACAATGTCGTTTAAGTACATCCTTACATCTACTAAATTATTTTCCATATGGTTTGTGGAAATACCCCTCAAGGAAGTCAAAGAATATAATTTCATCAAATACCATATCATCACTCAACATTGATTCCACCAGACAATATTTATTTAAAAAACACCAAAAAAAATTCTACAGAGTTGATGTAATTATACCAGGAGTACAACATGAAGTCTAATCATTCATCCCATTATCAACTGACTTCAAATGAAAAAATAGAGAAAATAAATAACACTATTTTGAATATACTTTAGAATATGGTGAACTAGGACAAGAAGTACTTGACAAACATGTTCCCCATGCTTTAATGGCCCACCACTCCACCATGTGTACTTCTACATAAGCTACTCCATATTCATTAGCATATGGAACTAAGGGTGTGTCTCCCATAGAATACCAATTTCCCTCAAATTAAAAATTCATATATAGGAATCACTTTGATGATGAGAAATTGAAAACTAATTTTGATGAATTGTACTGACTCGGTGAGAATGGCTTGTTTACATTGAAAAGTATAGAATTTCACCTAAATCAGATCAAATGAGCCTTCAATAAAAAGGTTATGCTTTATTCATTCATTCGTGGAGAACATGTATTGGTTATCAGAGCCCCAATTATACTAGGAAACAATCCTCCTAAGATATAAGCTAAATGTGAAGGGTCTCATATCATACGTATGGTCTATAAAAAAACATACTAACTACAATCTAAGGGGATCATGTCACACCCCCAACAATGTAAGTTTTCTTTAGAAATATATTTAATAGATTTTATAAAATAATTCCATATCATAATCATATGACATTTAACTGTTTAGACCATGTCCAAGTCATATAATTTTAAACTGCACAAAAAAATTCTGACCTCATGAATTTGGACAACACAAATGTATTCCAAACCACAAGACATTAAATTGATAAAAAACACATGGTAGAAAAACATTAAACTACACAGTGTATCACATCATAACACATGATGTTAAACCATATGGAACACATCATTACAACATGAAATTAAACTGCATAGGATTCAACCTCACTGCATGAAAAAACAGTATGGTAATGATTATCTCACCAATGATTCACTAAACAAGAGGTAGAACTCTGAAAAAGAGAAATGATTCCCCCCTATCCATGTGTGTGAGTCAGATCTTCAGAGGTAATTCATCATCAAAGAACTATTCATGTCTTAATTCCTTCCACTATAGGATATGTAGTGATTCACACAATATACTTGTCCTAATCAAGAGACCTCATACTACACAACAATGGTCAAGACATCTTTTCTACATCGATTAACCCTCTTCTAAACAATGTGATGTTGAACTTCATAGATGATGTTTGTTTCTAATAAATCTAATCTACACAGTTTCCCAAAACTATGTGTGACTTGATTCCTACCATCATGGGATTTTTAGTTACTTAGAGACCTTCATTATCTGGCTCAACCACAATATTCATCCTCTTTCACATTGAGTCGGATACATTCTTACCACATGATATTAAACTACATAGATGATTTACTTACCATTTGAAACTAAACTGCATTGGTTTTCTAGAAATTTTTATTGCTTGATTTTTATTCCAATGATATATGTAGGGATTCCAAGATCATATATCTTACCCAACTACCACATGATATAAAATTCTTAAGTCCTTTCTATAATTTTCTACATTTCATGAGTGTAACATTTACCATTACTTGTTTTTCACACTAACCATAGCTCATGTGATATTATTAATTTTGGTAAAGTCTTCCCTACATGATCGAGACATATCAGTTCATGAAAGTGTTAGCATGGTCTTGAATGAAAGACCCTAAAAATAACACCATAAGTCCTTGCTTCATGTCTTTAAATTGGATGGTTGATGTATCTTGTATGGAATAAAATTGTTCATTGTGGTGGACCATTCCCATGATGACCATTATCCCTAGTGTTGTTCATCCACCGCACCTCTATTAAATAATTAATTATAGCGTATTTCCTATCATCACATGATATTTGGTGATGGTCAAATCTTCAATCATGGGTCCAAAAATAAAAATAAAACTGGATAATGTCTTCCTATGCATAAGGGTTAGACCTACATAGATTGTTTCCCATTTAATAACTATATATCTATTTATTCTTATTGTTGCATGATATTTAGGGATGTCCAAACCTCTATTCTTGGGCCTAGTCACAATATTCCATTTTCATATTGCGGAACCTATTTCATTTCCAAGATGATAAACTACATGGTTTCTCAATAACAATGTGTGTATTGATTCCTATCATCATAGGATACATTGTGATTAATGGATATACAACTCTTTTCATGCCTAGAAAATTAAATGGGAACAATACACCCTCTATATACAGGTTAGACATGTATAGTGAACTTTCACAAAAGAACTACATATGGCTTGGTTCCTGTCATCACAATATATATATAAAAGCCTATATATCCAATACTGGGTTCAACTAAATCATATAAATGAAATAAATTCACCCATAACTGCATGGGGTCTATACCTAGGCATGGGACGTCCTTACCTAATGACATGAAACTACATAGAATAGAAAATGCTTATACTACATGATGTTAAACTGCTAATAAATTTCCTAGTGGAATTAAATTAATATCTTATGAAAAATAAATCCCCACTACATTAAATTTAAATTTTTATGTAATCACCCAATATCATCTCTTATTAATGGGAAACAAGGGCCTTACACTGGTCAAATAGATTATGTAGTTCTGTAATCATCTTATATGCACCACAATTCATAAATTACACTTCATGTCTTGAGAAACTAGGGTTACCACAATCCTTTCATGTCCCTTGGAAAGGAAATATGATCACCCTTTTTTAAATATCTATTGATTCATACAGAAAAAAACCTACCAACCCGAGACATCTTTTCCCAATATGAAGGGAATTTTAATCCTTGTGACCCTAAATTCATTACAGTAGAACTAAGCACCTGATGGTATTTTGGGATATCCTAAACATGATTATACCATATCATTACTCATAACCTTTGAACCTCATGCCATTATATACATCATCTTTATTCCCCACTAAAAAGTATGTTGTAGTAATCTTAACCATGGTTATCCTAATTAGGAAATTGTGTAACATACCCCTCATAGTAGGTGCACCATAATAATGACCGAAAATTTCATGAACTTTGGTCGAAGTTGTACGACCATAAAATTTTGGCCTCTAATGGTCCAAATCAAAAGGCCCCAAACTAAAAGTGAAAGAGACAAAAAACATTTAATGTTGAGAATCTTCAAAGGAAATCATGGAAAAATGTAAATTCTACACTCGTTAAACACATGATCTTCATATTTTAGACAGAAAATAGAGTGTACATAAATAAGTCATAAATCTTATAGGGATAAATTTATGTCCCTATTAAAACTTGATCCATGCTCGTTGGACCCTCTGGTTTAGAAAATGTTATAGTAATTGTTTTTTTAACATTTCCTCTCCATGATAACGTGTTCAATAGGTAGCGGCACTAATTTTATGGTACTTAGAAACTTCTTGAATCTTACATCTTCTATAAGTCACCCTTTTGGATTTGAGTGTCTTGGGTCAGAAAAAACCTTCAATGGCCCCTGGGAAGGAAATCATATCTCTCTGTTTGGCTGTGATATTGATTCATAAGGGCTTACACTTTCCAAATAGAGACATCAGGGCCCTATATGAGGGGCTTCATGATCCTTGTGATTTTTTTGTCACAGTGAAGGAACTCCACACCTTAGATCATTATTATCCGTTCCTAGAATGAATGTCCCATATCCTTATTCATGGCCTGAGCACTTTGGAAAAAATTTCACAATCACTGTGACCAAACTATTTAAGTGGATTCGACATCTTGAATATTATGTTTCCATATATTGTACCCTTTCTCAAAGCAGGGATGCTACACTCCATTCTTGAACCTTATGATATCCCACATGAAGTATTTTGAAACCACATGTTGTAGGACCCAAACCTATGTATAAAAGATAAACTACCCTAGGGTTCTAGAACCATTCTAGGACAGTCCTTTTCACCATATCCCACTTCATAGTCCGTATGTTTATATATTAACAAATCCTACATGGCCATTGGTAGAAAGTAGGGATCAACATTACACGAACATGAATTTTATCCCTATAAACTCATTCATAAGGGATTTTACCTACAAATTTGATCCATATCCTCCTTATATGAATATATATCCAATCCTGTTCAGCCCTGGTGACACCATGGTGGAATCTAGCACCTTAGGTTGTTTTGGGTCATCCTCTATATATATGAAAAATTCCATGACTCATCGATCCAAGATCATAGAAACATGATTTAAACAACCTATATTCCAACAAACATGATGGACTCATCTTCCCTGAAATTTTTACCAACTACTAATAACACCTCTAAAATCATTTTTGACCCTTGGAAAAGAGTGGATAAACATCTTCATGTCCATACTGGTGATGCATAAGGGATTTTACCTACAAAAAAGATGTATCCACTCATTGTAGGAAAGGAAATAAAATCCTCATGAGATATAGAAACTCCATGATTGAACTCAAAATCATAGGATGTCCTGGTTGAACCCCAGAATTTCTTCCCCAACTTCCATATTCATCAATCAAATCCTAGAAAAAATACATTTAACTACAAATTTTTGGATGTCCTAGAAGAAAAATTTTAAATTCTATAGTATTTGATGTTCTAGGTGATATATTTTAAACTATACATTATTGGATGTCCGAGAAGAAATAATTTAAACTGAACAATATCTAATTTCTCAGAATAAATACTTTTAACTACACCATATTTGATGTCCCGACAATAAGAATTTAAACTGACTAGTATTTTATGTCAAAACATGAGGACATTAAACATCATATCATATTTTATGTTCTTAAATAATGAGGTTAAACTGCATAGAAAATGTCTTTACTTCATGGAAGTATAAAAAAGAGAATTCTTTATCCAAAATGGCATATTACCTTTGAGAGATGATTTGGGGTAAATGATCCTAAACTAAAACAATATATGGTCTGAGTTAAAATACCCTAGACTACAACCTTGTAATTTTCCACTTTCTAAGATCAGAAATTGGGAAAAAATCCAAGAATGAATAAGACTTATTAGGGGGTGTCCAAAGAAAATGTTGATTCCAAGACTACTAAGCCTTACCCTATATAATGATTAGAAAAAAATAGGGAATTATAGAATAAAGAGATCTAAATATCTTGGGTACCAGTATATGTCTTTAGTAAAAATAAATAAATGTTTTCTTTGTCTACTGAATTCAGAAAAAAGATATAGAATAATACATTCAAGACATATATTCTACCTAAAATATCAAATTTAAATCAGCTAATCTCATGGTAGTTAGAGCAGACACATCAACGAGGAATCTCATGTTTGTGGGAATTCATGAAAATTTATCAATGAAATTATGTTATGATTTAAACATTCAAATCAAGGAAATTAGGTTTACATTATGTTATGCAAAGGATGGGAATAATTGATGATCAATGCATTATTGGATCAATGAAATGTCATGCACATCACGAATGATGAAAAAATGGACAATGACATCTAATGTTTGGAAGATCTATTCACTAATATCATGAATAAGTAAGAATATTGAAATTTTAGATCCTCTATGAGTATTTGATCAAGACAAGAAATTATATTAAAAATCATTATACAATAAGATTTAATTAGCTGAGTTGGCCATGTTAGAATGAATCTGACGAGAATAATCGATCGAGTGCTGAATTTCCACACACCCGGCTTCTTCTACTACTACTCAATGGTGAAGGGACTCAATGAGATAGGAAAAACTAAAATAATTTTCTGAATATTTTCTAATGAGGATGATGTTGATGAAAGTTCAAACATTGAGTGAGCTATGATTTCCTCATGTCTCTCTATCTGTGCTGTTAGGAAATTCATTTGGGTATGAAACTCATATATGATCTAATTTCTCTGTTCAAATGCATTTAAAGCTTCTATAATTAATTCATCAAGGTGATTCCCATTTAAATATTTCAATCCCCATTTTCTAGTATCCATATCATTCCACATTCATATGATTTGTCACATGATTTCATTTAATGGTTTGTGGTCAAATACTCCTACCCACAAATCATAAAAGAGCAATCTAATATGTTCTTATTGATCAAAAAATGATTCTAGGGGAATCTCAATGATGAAATAGTTAATATTCTCCCAGATTATCCTATAACATGTATGATCCTATTTAATTAATTGTGTCAGAATGTCAAAAGGGGTAAAAACTATTTTATATGATGATGAAGAAAAAGGGGAAGTCCCATATACTATTTTATCAAAATTTGAATATTCCATTGATCATATTGAAGGAATACATTCCTGAAAAATACATCCCCACTAATCAGTTATACAAATCAGACCATTAATTATGTTATTAAATTAGAATTAATAGTGATATAAAAGTACTGATAATGTATGTGATGTAAAATTTCTATCCTTCATAGTGATTGTAAAAAAAGAGATCATAAAAGGAGATGATAAATGTCCATTTAACAAGACTAAAAACACATATAATGGGGGCCATTATTAGTTCTTCTTTTATAACTATTAAAGGCCACGATTATCAGTTCTTTTTTAGTACTGTTAAAGGGTCCCTTTAAAATTTATAAAAAAGGCATTGATAAAGTCCCCACTAATATAGTGGATTTTTTTCTCCACCCCCCTTGTTAGATCTTTAGATAATCCCACCATCCTGCATGCACCCCTACCTCTATTAAATTTAGAACCTAAGACGTCCATATTATACATAAATTCCTTTTCCACCCCCTATATATTTTTTACATTTTATGATATATATATATATATATATTATTACACTTTCTTACCCATATATATATATGTGTGTGTGTAAATACATATATAAAATATGTTTCTGTGTGTGTTTTTATAAATACATAAAAACATACATCTATCATTTATATATATGTGTGTGCATCTATAAATATAATGATACATATTTATATTTATTTTCATATGTTATGTATAATATTAATATACATATTTTATAATATATAGATAAATATATATCTGTTTTTCAGTACACACACAAAATATAAATATTTATATAATTTATAAATTTATATTAATATATTAATTTTAAAGGTATATAAATAATCAACCATTTGTATATTAAATAAAAGGGATATTGTTATTTATTTATGTAACAACCCATGTTTCCACAGTATGCTTCTCTTTGAATAATACAGTAGCGTGTGTTGTACGCAACTTCGAGTTCTAACACACACCACAACCAATCAAACTAGCCGTTATGAATAGTAATACCCAATTTTTGAAATTTTATAAATTTTATCTCTCAAAATGGAGTTCATTTTTGGATTAGAAATATATAAATTATCCTAGGGTAAAATTTTGGAACTTTTTGGATAACATATATATTTGGATAAATAGTGAAAATTATTAAATTTTAATTAAAAACAACTTTTTTAATAGAAATAATTATTAGTGATAAATTATGGATTTGAGTGGTTTTAATGTATATTTAGAATATATTTTTACCATTTAATACAATTTTGGTCATTGGACATAATTTCACTATTAAATCGGACATGAACAGGTGTCAATCTTTTGATAGTTATTATCTCTTAAAAACACTCTTTGTTTTAACAACGGGAATTAATTTTAAATTAATTTTTGCCACTTATGTGTTTTGAATTTTGAAAAATGAATTCCATATTTGGAATCAGGATTTCCAAATTGTGTAAATAGGTAACTTTTATTTTTAGACATTTTGAATAATTACTTCGGTAAATATTTTATTTACCATGGTTAAAGGGTAAATCCGGTAAATAAAGGTAACAAATAATATCATAATAATAAATTACCCTAAAATGTCTCCTAGCCTTATTTTTTGATACATGTCTGACCATGGGAATCTTTGGGTCGATTTTGGGACCCCATGGAGCCACTTGTAAGTGATAATGAGACTTTATATTAATTAAGTTAAAATAAATACAAAAATGACATAAGCATATATCTTTTAGAAAAACAATTTTTACATAAGGTTATATATGTTGGATTTTCGACTATAAATATTAATTATAAAGATAAAACGATTTCCTACATAATGGTATTTTATTTATCATTTTTAGAAATTTAATAATAAATATTATTAATGACACAATAATGATGCATTATTTTCCTTATTAATGAAAGAATCAAATAATTGGTATTATAAATGTTAAAATTTTTATAATTTGAATGTTTTGATGAAATCCATAATTTTATTGATTAATATAACATTATAGTTTTTCTTAAATGAATTTGGTTCGAATTAATAACGTTTTTAAGACTTTAACAAATATCAATTATTGAGTAGTGTCAAACTTCACATAAAAGAGTGTTTAAAACAGATATTATATTATTAATTGATATTAAATTCCTAAAAATCTAGGGTTCGGCCAAGAGGCTTATATAATGATATTTGTTTCATTAATGGACCACTTGGGGGTCGCTTGGATGTATATAGTAAGTTTATTAACTATATAATATAAAAATACAAGGTGACATGGTAAATGTTAAACTAATTAACTAAGAGTTAAAACTAAAAGATAAGGTTAATATAATGACCCAAACCTATCTAAATTCTATAGGTTGAGTGGTTTTCTACCCATACCCACCTTAAACTTTAAATAATCCAATTTGGATCCATTAGAAACTGAATATTAATTTATTATAAAATAATATTTCTAGCTTTTCCTAAGGTGCCCCTCCTCCCCCTTATAAAAGGACACCACTTCTAACCAATTATTCACACCATCAAAGTCTTTTGGGTTGGCCAAACCCTACAAAAATACTCTATAAACTTCCCTGAATTCAACCCAGAGTCCTTAGTTTGATCAGAAAGACAACATAAGCAGCCATTTTGATCAAATTAAAAGGAAGAACCCGATGAAGAGGTAATGTTTTCACCACCCTCTTTCAAGTTCCTTTATTCTTCAACATCTTATTTCTTTTTTATTACCATTCTAAAATAATAACTCCAGTATCTTATATATACTGTGATTTTATTATAACTATGGTACAACCATATTCATAATTCTATCCATCCTTTGAGTGACATGTCACCATACGTGCGTACGTACGGCTTACCGTCTCCACGTCGTGGTGTAATTGTTATTCAATAAATTATTATTTAGATGGATATAATAATGATGTGTAATTCATGTAAATAATAAATATAGCATGATAATGATTCTGTATATATGAAATACCATCCAATTATATATTATTTTAATATCAAAAGAATGATATTGTCGCTCATGCGTACGTACAGACTACTGTCTCCACGAATGCGATGAGATTCATTGTCCATTGTATCCATTCAAGTATAATTATGATTTTATGATTAAAAATAATGTTTAATTACTTTATATCATTCTGGATATGAATAAGATACAACCAATCATTAACAAACATGGCTTATGTAACAAAACATATACGAGTAAGTTAACACCCTAAATGACGATAATACTAAGATATTATTAACAAAGCAATGTTAAAAGATCATATATGATATCATATTAATTCATATGATTACTATATAATTTAATAACAATTATTTCACCATTATACCAGAGGTTAACCTACCCTCAACCAAGGAAATTTACATGGTAAGGGTTTATTTCACAATCTCTTCATTATCCGAGGTTGTTTATACGTAATTATCTACGGGGACCTCTTTATCATCCACATCCATGTTTCTTAAAAATGTGTTTCAAAACATTCTTACTGTTTTACATAATATGGGTTAATGTCATTTATACCCTTGTTTGAGTTTTTATAAGAAATTTATAAAGGAATAATTCCGTCATTTTCCAAACAAGTTCCATTTTAACCTTTTCGACGACATTAAGGAAAGAATGTCTTTTTTAACTTATACGGCGGGTGCAACTATTTTCCACCTTTATAAAATCTTTGAATCTTCATTTACAAGATTATAAGAATATTTTCAAAGTAAAAGTTTTATTTTATAATTATGTGACTTTTAAATGATTTAAAAAAAGAGATATTTCTCTCAAATAGTTTTGATTTCATCTATGTCAACATCCTTTGATGGATTTTAAGCTTATTTTAAGTTTATTTATTTTGATACAAATTTTCCATATTGTATTGAAGGTTTTGTGATATGTTTGACCATGGATATGTTATTTTTATACCATTCATGGTTAATGAATAAATTATTGACATTTCATATGCTAGTTTTAATACAAATGTTTATGTTAGATTTATAACTGTTAATATGAGGAATGCATTGGACTTGATAAGTGACGGGTAGAGCCCGCTACAGCTCCTCGATGCATCGGTAGGTCTCATGAGACAAACTAGTGTATTGGCACAAGTCCTTGAAAAAATCTTATTTGTAGTCTTGGTACGAGGCTTTGGCTACGTGGTTATGATAGTCTGTCATTATACATTCCATCATTATGAAAGTGGTTATTGATATTTCCTGTGATTATTCGACTAGTAGAATATCCATGTGAATAAGTAAATGGAATTACTTCATTTTATTTTTTACATATTATGCTAAAGTTCATGTTTAAAAAGGTTTTTGTTTTAGTTATACATTGCCTTAAATGTTTATGCTTATTTATAAAGGTTTCCGCTATATTGTTATCCTTACTGGGCATTTGAGCTCACCCCTTTCTATGTTTTATTTTTTCTAGGATGTGAATAAATATTTTATGAATGACCTGTAGGGATAGTATAAGGGGATATTAGTGTGGAGACAAGATGTTGTTGTAGTTTTCAATTTCTGATGTAATGTAAACTTTATGAATGTATCTAGTTATTTGAAGGACACTAAACTAATCGGTCTTTCGAGACTTGATCTTTTTTCTGGTCATGCCAATGTTATGTAATAATTCACCGAGTCTGGGTAACTAGGGTCAGGGCATTATAGTTGGTATCAGAGGAAGTTTAGTACAAACCTTGGATGCCATATTTAGATAAACTCTGATTAGAGAACATAAATTTAAGATGGACTTTAGGGATTAGTATAGAAGAACTTCATAGAATTTTGGTATTGTAGATATTTTTTGAGTTTTCCGATAAATAGATCCCTGTCTAGATACGAGCAGATAGAGGTGGCTCTGGCATAGATGTGCCTAGGGGTAAAACCCGAAAACACTGCTTTGAGCTAGACTCGAACGAGAACTGGTGCACGACAACGGGTCTTGCTGCACTCTTTGTTACGACACTCCTGGGAGATATTCATAGGATAACTCTCATTATCTCTACAACTCATTATGAAGGGTTTATAAGTATATAAGTCCTCAAAGAAAACATTTTTAGGATTATGGATTATATCCATAATAGTTCATTTTATGTTAAGTGTTTTATAAGTATGGAATTATGTATTTTGATTCATAAACTGATCTAGTTTATGCCATTGTTTAGAAATGGAACCTAGTGGAAGAAATGTAAACCATATCAATGCATGCACTCCATGCATGGATTTCCCTCCTGCTCAAGATAATTATATTGGATCTGGTGATGCAACATGTGTTGATCAACTAATCACCATACTGGGACAACTCACTCAGGTTATGAATAATAGCATTACTCGTATGGAGCACCCTAATCCACAGTATGGAGGATCAATGTTAGATTGCTTCATGAGGCAGCAACCACCAACATTCAAGGGGAGTACAAATCCATTAGTAGCTGAGCAATGGATAAATTCCCTAGATAAAATATTTCTGGCTTTGGGGAGTAGTGAAAGGGAAAAAGTTATCATGGCAGTTTACCGCCTCACTTGAGATGCTGATCAATGGTGGTCGTTGATTCAAAACACAATGGAATATGATGAAGTATCAAATATGGAATGGAGGGAGTTCAAAGATCTATTTTTAGAAAAATACATTCCTCATGACGATCAGGTAGATATGGAAAGACAATTTCTGAGTCTAAGACAAAAGGAGGACGAGAATGTCGAAAAGTATGAGGCTAACTTTACATGATTATCAAGGTATGATGGAGATTATATACTTAACCCAATAAGTATGATTTATCATTTCTTTGATTGGTTAAAACCATTTCTCCATCGAGCATTAGTCTCCCAATCCTTCTCGTCGTACGAAGACGTTGTCTCATGTGCTGTCAAGACAGAGAAGGAATTCTCAAAGTCTTATGAATTTAATGCTAAGAAACAGAAGAAGAGATCTGCTGATCAATATGGGAATAGAAATAAGGGGAATAAGGGACAAGTTGAATATCCATCCTACAGTAAATGTCGGAAGAAACACCCTGGTACTTTCTTAAAAGGAATGGGAGTCTATTACAAGTGTGGTGAAAAAGGCCACCAAGATCGTGATTGCAAGGGGGAGAAGGAAGCTATCGATGTCCAATGATATAATTGCAGGGAGATGGGACATTATGCAAATGAATTTCCTAAGAATCAGGGGAACTTACCACAGAAAAGGCCAAGTGATCATAGCCAAGATTATGCTATCACTACTGCTGAGGTAGAAGCTCTGAAAGACGAGGTGACAGGTAATTTAACGGTTTCCTCATGTTTAGAAAATGCATTATTTGATTCTGGATCATCGCATTGTTTCATAACTTCCCATTTTTCTAAGAAAATTTTATATTTCCAATTTTATTTAACAAGGGAGTTGTCAGTTAAAACTCCTAAGGTAAGTATCATTGCAACAAGGTTTTGTGAATCAGTCCCCATTAGAGCACATAAATGTTCTTTATCCACTAATCTCATCATCATACATATGATTGAGTTTAATATAATACTTGGTATGGATTGGAATTAGGACCATGATGCAAATATTTATTATAAAAAGAAGGAGGTTATGATTTTTGATGATGATGGTAAGAAACACCTTATCTTTAGAGTAGAATCGTCACCACCTAATTCTTATCTAGACCCACCCCCTATAGTTCAACTGAATTCCATTATTGGGGAGGAAGAGAATGAAATGACTGTGGGTGAGGAAATGAATGATCAAATATAGGATGTACCTATTGTGAAAGAATATGTAGATGTGTTTCCGAATGATTTACTTGGACATCCTCCCGAACGAGAAGTTGATTTTTACATTGATTTAATTCATGGATCAAGGCCTATATAGAAGACCCCTTATAGAATGGCCACTGTATAATTAGTTGAACTAAAGAAACAACTAGATTAATTGAGTAATAAGAGATTTATTCTCCCTACTATTTCTCCACGGGGAGCCCCTGTTCTTTTTGTTAAAAAGAAATATGGATCTATGAGGTTTTGTATTAACTACAGGGAGATCAATGCTATAACAATAAAGAACAAGTATCCCCTACCTCGCATTGATGATTTATTTGACCAACTACATGGAGATCAATACATTTCAATGATTGACCTTTGATCTGGATACCATCAGTTGTGTGTGAAGAAGGAAGACATTCCGAAGACAGCATTTCGAACAAGGTACGGGCATTATGAGTTTATGGTAATGCCTTTTGGGATGATTAATGCACCCTTTGTATTCATGGATCTAATGAATAGAGTTTTCAAGGAATATCTAGATGAATTTTTGGTGGTATTTACTGATGATATCTTAGTATACTCCAAAATCTATGAAGATCATGGAAATCACTTGCGCATTATCCTGAAGACTCTGAGAAGACATGAATTATATGGGAAGTTTAGCAAGTGTGAATTCTGGATTCAAGATATTTCTTTTCTTATCCATATTGTCTCTAAAGATGGAATCTCTATTGATCCTTCTTAGACCAAGGAAATTCAAGAATGGCCTGCACCAACGAGTAAAACTGAGGTACGCAATTTTATTGGTTTAGCTGGTTATTATCGATGTTTCGTCTAGAACTTTTCCCGATTGGCTAACCCATTAACAAAGCTCACACGTAAAGGGGTTAAATTTATTTGTACAAAAGAGTGTGAAGAATGTTTTGAAGAACTGAAGAGAAGATTAGTCAATGCTCCTATATTGAATCTACCATCGGGGAATGATGGGTTTGTTATTTATAGTGATGAATCGAAGAAAGGACTTGGTTGTGTCCTTATGCAGAATGATAGGGTTTTTTCCTATGCATCACGACAGTTGAAAATCATGGAAAAAACTATCCTACTCATGATCTCATGTTAGCAGTTGTGATATTTTCTTTGAAGATATGGATACAATACCTCTATGGTGAAAATGTGAGATTTATACTGATCACAAAAGTTTGAAGTATATTTTCTCACAAAAAGAACTCAATATGAGGCAAAGGAGACGACTTGAACTACTCAAGGATTATGATTACACGATACACCACCACTTAGGGAAAGCAAACAAGGTGGAAGATTCTTTGAGAAGAAAATATCATGGAGTTTTGAACAATATGAGAATTGAAAGGGATCCAATTTTCATGGATCTAGGGAAGATGGACATGAGAATAACCATGGAAGGCGAAACATCAATTCTTTTTCAAATGGTTGCAAAACCATCTTTAATAAAAAGGATTAAGAGTTCTCAGACCGATGATGAATAATTTCAAAAGAAGATTATAGTTGTGAATGATGGGAGATTGAGAGACTTTGTGTATGAAGAAGGAATTCTGAAATTCAGGAAGAGACTTTGTGTTCCCGATATACCTGATCTAAAAAGGGAATTGTTGGATGATTCTCATAGTTCCAATTTCTATCCACACCCTGGGAGCACCAAAATGTATAGATATTTGAAGGAACATTTTTGGTGGGACAACATGAAGAGGGAGATTGATGATTTTGTGTCAAGATGTATGGTTTTTCCACAAGTGAAAGCTGGAAGGCAACAGCCTAGTGGAGTATTGCAACATGTTCCCATACCTGAGTGGAGATGGGATAATATCACGATGGACTTTGTCATGGGACTACCAAAGACTCCTAGAAGGAACGATGTAATATGGGTTATTATTGATCGTTTTACCAAGTCAACACATTTTCTATCTATAAGAGAAGATCTATGACTGGAACATCTATCATGACTATATATTAGTGATGTTTTGAGACTTCATGGAGTATCCCTATTGATTGTTTTGGATCGTGATCCCCGTTTTGCGTCAAAATTCGGGAAGAGTCTTCAGAAGGCCTTGGATACTAAAATTCGTTTGAGCACTACATACCACCCTCAAACAGATGGACAATCAGAACAGACTATTCAAACCTTAGAAGACTTGTTGAGATCTTGCTAAATTGACTTCCAGGGTATGTGGGATCAATATTTACCCTTGGTAGAATTTTCCTATAACAATAGCTTCCATTCAAGTATTAGGATGGAACCAAATGAAGCGTTGTACAGAAAGAGATGTCGCTCACCAACCTGTTGGGATGGAGTTGGTGAAAGAAAACTTGTAGGCCTAGAACTGGTGGAGTAAATCATGGAAAAGGTGAAGGTAATACAGAACCACATCAAAGCAGCTCAAAGTATGCAGAAGAGCTATGCTGATAACCAAAGGAAGGATTTGTAATTTCAGGTAGGAGAACATGTTTTCTGGATGGTATCTCCATAGAAGGGAGTTATACATTTCGGTAAGAAGGGTAAATTGAGTCCCAGGTACATCGGACCTTTCAAAATTATAGAATGAATTGGGTCTGTAGCTTACGATTTTGCAATGCCGCCAGGTCTCTCCAAAGTTCACGATGTGTTCCATGTATCACTGTTGAGGAAATACATGTCTGACCCAACGCATGTACTCACCTATGAGGAATTAGAACTGGAACCTGATCTGTCTTATTGCGAAGAGCCCATCAGGATTCTTCATACAGGAGAACAAGTTCTGAGAAACTGGACGAATCATTTGGTAAAAGTTCTATGGAGAAACCATAAGATGGAAGAGGCAACGTGGGAACCCGAGGAACTTATGATGAAGAACCACCCAAGTATTTTCATGCGATAGTATTCTAGAAATTTCGAGGATGAAATTATTTGAAGGAGGGGAGAATGTAACACCCCAAGCTTCCATGATTTTCTTCTCTTTGAATAATACAGTAGCGTGTGTTGTACGCAACTTCAAGTTCTAACACACACCACAACCAATGAAACTAGCCATTATGAATAGTAATACTCACTTTTTGAAATTTTATTAATTTTATCTCACAAAATGGACTTCAATTTTGGATTCGAAATATCGAAATTATCCTAGGTTAAATTTTTGGAACTTTTTGGATAACATTTATATTTTGATGAATAGTGAAAATTACTAAATTTTAATTAAAAAAACTTTTTTATTTGAAATAATTGATATCGATAAATTATAAATTTGAGTGGTTTTAAAGTATATTTTGAATATATTTTTACCATTTAATAAAATGTTGGTCATTGGGCATAATTTCACAAATAAACCAGACACGAACAAGTGTCAATCTTTTAACAATTATCTCTTAAAAACACGCTTTTTGTTTTAACAACGGGAAATAATTTTAAATTAATTTCTGCCACTTATGTGTTTTGAATTTGGAAAATTAATTCCATATTTGCAATCAGGATGTCCAAATTTTGTAAATAGGTAACTTTTATTTTTATACATTTTGAATAGTTACTTCAGTAAATATTTTATTTACCATGGTTAAAGTTTAAATCCGGTAAATAAGGGTAAAAAATAATATTATAATAATAATAAATTTCCTTAAAACGTGTCCTAACATTATTTTTTGATACATTTCTGACCATGGGAATATTTGGGTCGATTTTGGGACCCCATGGAGCAACTTGTAACTGATAATGACACTTTTTATTAATTAAGTTAAAATAAATAGAAAAATGACATAAGCATATATCTTTTAGGAAAACAATTTTTACATAGGGTTATATATGTTGGATTTTCGACTATAAATATTCATTATAAATATAAAAATATTTCCTACATAATGGTATTTTGTTTATAATTTTTAGATATTTAATAATTAATATTATTTATGACACAATAATGATGTTTTATTTTCCTTATTAATGAAAGAATCATATAATTAGTATTATAAATTTTAAAATTAGTATAATTTGAAAGTTTTGATTCCATCCAGGAATTTTATGGATTAATATGACATTATAAAATTTCTTAAATGAATTTTTTATAATTAATAAAGTTGTTAAGACTCTAACAAAAATCAATTTTTGAATTGTGTCAAAATTCACATAAAAGATTTTTTAAAACAAATATTATATTATTAATTGATATTAAATTCCTAAAAATCTACGGTTTGGCCAAGATACTTATATCATGATAATTTTATCATTAATTATCCACTTTCGGGTCGCTTTGATGTATATAGTATGTTTATTAACGATATAATATAAAAAAACAAGGTGACATGGTAAATGTTAAACTAATTAACTAAGAGTTAAAACTAAATGATACGGTTAATATAATGACCCAAACCTATCTAAATTCTATTAGTTTAACTTTTTTCAACCCATACCCACCTTAACCTTTAAATTATCCACTTTGGATCCATTAGAAACCGAATAGGAATTTATTATAAAATAATATTTCTAGCTTTTCCTAAGGTTCCCCTCCTCCCCCTTATAAAAGGACACCACTTATAACCAATTCTTCACACCTTCAAAGCCTTTTTGATCGTCCAACACCTACCCAAGTACTCTCTCAAATTCCCTCCCTTCATCCTAGAGCCCTTAGTTTGATCATAAAGCCAACCTAAGGATCCCTTTTGATCAAATAAAAAGGAAGAACACGAAGAAGAGGTAATATTTTCACCACCCTCTTTCAAGTTCCTTTCTTCTTCAACTTCTTCTTTCTTTGTTATTACCATTATAAAATAATAACTCAAGTATATTATATATAATTTGATGTTATTATAAATATGGTACAACCATATTCAGTATTCTATCCATCCTTTGAATGACATGTCCCCATACGTGCGTACGTACGGCTTACCGTCTCCACGTCGTGGTGTAATTGTTATTCAATAAATTATTATTTTGATGGGTATAATAATGATGTGTAATTCATGTAAATAATAAATATAACATGATAATTATTCTGTATATATGAAATACCATCCAATTATATATTATTTTAATATCAAAAGACTGATATTGTGGCTCGTGCGTACGTACGGACTACCGTCTCCACGAACACGATGAGATTTATTCTCCATCGTATCCATTCAAGTATAATTATTATTTGATGATTAAAAATAATTTTTACGGACTTGATATAGTTATGGATATAAATAAGATACAACCTATCCATAACAGACATGGCTTATGTAACAAAACATATATGAGTAAGTTAACACCCAAAACGATGATAATACTAAGATATTATTAACAAAGCAATGTTAAAAGATCATACATGATATCATATTAATGTATATGATTATTGTATAATTTAATAAAAATTATTTCACCATTATACAAAAGGATAACTTACCCTCAAACAAGGAAAAGTACAAGTTAAGGGTATATTTCACAATCTCTTCATTATCTGAGGTTGTTTATACGTAATTATCTACTTGGACATCTTTATCATCCACATCCATGTTTCTTAAAAATTTGTTTCAAAAAATTCTTACTATTTTACAAAATATGGGTTAAATTCATTTATACCCTTGATTTACTTTTTAGAAGAAGTATATAAAAGAATCTTTCCATTTTTTTCCAAATAAGGTCCTTTTTAACCTTTTCGAAAGAATTAAGGTAAGAATGTCTTTTTTATCTTATACGGCGGATGCGACTATTTTCCGCCATTATAAAATCTTTGAAGCTTCCCTTAAAAGGTTCTAAGAATATTTTCAAAGTAAAAGTTTTATTTTATAATTATGTGACTTTTAAATGATTTCAAAAAAAGAGATATTTCTCTCAAATAGTTTTGATTTCATCTATGTCAACATCCATTGGTGGATTTTAAGCTTATTTGATGTTTATTTATTATGATACAAATCATCCATATTGTATTGAAGGTTTTGTGATATGTTTGACTATGGATGTGTTATTTTTATACCATTCATGGTTTATGGAGAAAGTATTGACATTTCGTATGCTTGTTTTAATACAAATGTTTATGTCATGTTTAAACCTGTTCATATGAGGAATGCATTGTTCTTAATAAATGATGGGTGTAGCCCGCTACAGCTCCTCGATGCATCGGTAGGTCTCGTGAGAGAAACTATTTTCTTTGTATAAGGCCTTGACAAAATCTTATTTTTAGTCTTGGCATGAGGCCTTGGCTATGTGGTTATGATCGTCTGACATTATACATTCCATCATTATGAAAGTGGTTATTGATATTGCATGGGATTATTCGACTAGATGAATATCCATGTGAATAAGTAAATGGAATTATTTCATTTTATTTTTTTCATATTATGCTGAAGTTCATGTTTAAAAAGTATTTTGTTTTAGTTATACATTGCCTTAAATGTATATGTTTATTTATGAAAGCTTCCGCTATATTGTTTTCCTTACTAAGCATATGATTATGGAGACAATATGTTATTGTAGTTTTCAATATATGATATAATGGAAACTTTATGAATGTATCTAGTTATTCCAATTCTACTAAACTAATCGTTCAATCGAGACTTGATCTTTCTTGTGTTCATGCAAATGTTATGTAATAATGCACCGACTCTTGTTAACTGGGGTCGGGGCGTTACAATTTTTATATGTTTTTTATATTATGAAATATATTTTATATGTATATATATTTAATTATATATGTATATATATAATTATATGTTTACATGTGAATATATAAAAAATATTTATATATTGTAATATGTTTGATTATATATATCAGTATATTGTAAAAAATGAAAACAATTTAAAGCCATAATGTCAATATGAATGTAATACCTAAGAATAAATTCACTATCGAATGATGAAAATAAAAAATATCCCTTCAAAGATGAAAAAAAACCATTCAAATGTTTAAAAAAATTGATACCCCAACTAAAAAATAACTTTTGGATGACTTATGGTAATTTATATCCTATGGAAAATAGTGACCAAGGTCTCTGTTAGTTTTCATGTTGTATAGATAATCATAGGCTATTATTTGATATATTTTAGAGTCCAAATGGACACCCAGATAAATAGTTTTGGTTGGTTGATCTTTGAGTTGGGTTTTGAACTTATTTGAGAACTTTTGTTATTCTTTTATTTTTTTCATCAAATTGTAATTAAATGACTATTACTCAGTAATAATTATCAAACTGTCAACTAAAAAATCTTTTTTAATTATTTTATTAACCATTTCACTAAATAATTTATATATTATGTATAAAGGCCTATTTAGCATCATCTAAAGCTTATTTATAAAACATATATTATATTTATATCAATATAAATATATTTATCTAATAATATATTTCTTAATTATTTATTATTAAATATACACATTGTTAGTGCTAGTAAAAAAGTGCTAAAAAGGTGGGTATTTATCAACTCTTTTAGAAAGTGCTAATAACCCCCCTATCAGTGCTTTTTTAAAGCAATAATAAATACTCCCTTTGTTAGTTCTTTTTTAGATGCCCTGATAAAGACCCCTTTTAACATTGTTTTTTTACTAGCACAGATAAGGGGGGATTTATCTGTGTCATTTTACAACTGTTGATAATGGGACACCTTTAACAATTCTATTTTTATTATTCTCTAGGAACTCCATTAACAGTGCAAAAAAATCATTGTTAATGAACCCTTTTAAAAATTCATTTTATAGAAATGAAAAAGGGGGTTATTAACCATTCTTTTAGATAGTGTTGGATAAACCCAACTTTTTATTAGTTAATGGGATGGTCATCAATTTGATGGAGACACTTCCTCAAGTACTCTCCTGAATCTTTAATCAGCTCCCTTGTTTCAATGGAAAAAGGGGTTGGTGAAGCATCTTTTTTATCTGCTTGGTAGAGTAATCTATTCAGTACATAACATGGGTAGTCTTGAACGAAATCCTGATCATAATGGTAAAATAGGAATATACATTTGATATCAAGAGTTAGGATACTCTCATCATTAGTATCCTCACATGCCAATATAATAAAAAATTGGTGGATATTCCCATGATGTCTCTCTCCCCACATGCCATCTGAGGGGAGTGGATAAGCATTTTACATACAAAAGATATAGAGATATAACTGGTAAAGGGTATATGACTTGAAAAAAATAAACTCATCTATAATGGTATTAATATCCATATCTTAAAAGGAGATTATGTATTACCGTTCTTTAAAAGAGCCACCACCATTATCAATAATTGGCTTGGTTGGTGCAGGATAAGGCATAAAATTGAAGTGATCAGACTGGATCAATATGTCAATAATGTCATTAAGTCCTAATGAAACTACCTCAACCGTAGAGATGTATATAATCCTATAGAAAAATAAGGAACAAGGGATCCTAGTAGTGTTATGCTATATTCAGTAGTGGAAGTACTCCCTTGTCCATCGAAATAAAAACATGGAAGGACCACTAATTCTATAAGGTAATTTTCTCTATTGAATGTGGACCAATAGAAGGTAAAGACTTAAAAGGGTTGTAATAGAATGATTGAGAGGCCTCCGCAATGCTAAACAGGTTCCCATAACAGGCATGAAAACATGAATTCCCAAGCACACATCCCCAGTTGGGAAAAGCCACCCATTTAGAAACATGGCCATGAAATTCGCCAGCCTAAGAATCAATTATATCTCCATCCACACATTGTATACCAATTTATTATTGTCTCTATCTTCTAGGATTGTCCAATATGAGTCGGCACTATAATGAACTTTTCTAGAAGGGCACTAGTGATGGAAAATAGCAGTCGTTGATCCCCACTACAACAGAGAAAAATGTTGATCCCATCAGTAAAGGTTATTATTAAGCACATGTTTATCTCATTACATAATTTTTCCCTCACAATGTTGATCATATCCCATTCCAAAACTATAGTTTTCATGGGTTCATCCTAGATGCCCATAATAGGAATAAACTCGACCTAAATTTCCCTATGGGGGGTATCCCTCCAAGTTATTAGATATCTCAAAGGCTTATTAATGATTCACCATGGATTTTATGGAAGTAATTTCATATAGGGAACCAATAACCAGTTAATTCTCTTAGAAATTCTATCCAAACATAGATGATAAACTAGGAAACTCATATTGCCTCATAAATACAGATAACATTTAGCTGGTCATAAAATTTTGAACAACACTATCTAACATTAAATGGCCACCCCCATTCATAACAAAAATCTAAACCAAGATAAATATTCCATTTCAATCTCCAACTATTATCCATATTTTCCAAGGAAGAGGAAAATATGATTTAATTTCTTTGAGTAATTGGTCTATAAGAGAAATCATAGTCGTCTTGACCCAGATAGGAGTTATCCTATATATATGAAAACCCATAAGATTGTGATACAATTAGTTTTACATCCTCAAAAACCATAATCTCGATACCACAGCAGGATGTTGAAAACTATAAAGATGGAAGATTTCTGTCAGGATAAGGAATAAGAATGTCTTCCATCATGTTGAACCCATACAAGGAAGGCATGTGTAATAAAGTATAGCATTCAGGTTCAGATGATATCAACCTCTTCAAAGCCTCATTATCATAATGAACACAATATCTTGGGTAATAATTATGGTTCCTAGTAATCATGGACCTCTTGATAGCCCCAAAATAATATGTATGGGACCTGGAATCCATCTCTATAAAGGTAAGTGGTATATGTTAGACAAAGGAAAACAAAATCTCATTTAAATAGACTCATGATCCCGATAGCATCCTGTGAAGTGAAAGACCAATAAGGAGATTCAAGATCACATGAACTAATAATGGTACCATGAATTTGATGACCTATTGAGATCTCATGGACTTTATAACCTATATGACATCTATCAACCACACAACTGATCATGAGACACATGATCACGTGACCCTGAAATGGTCACCTCAATCGTATAATAGTCAACTAATCATGCGACCGAACTAGTGGGTTATGTGAAACCTACAAAATTTTCATAATACCAAGGGCTTCAAAAAAACATAGGAAATTACCAATATTTGGTTTGTTATTAGATCAATAAAGTTCCAAATCATAACAGATCTTTCAAAACAATTCACATCAAATAGTCTTGCGGGAAGGTCTCATGATCAGATCAGGTGGATGGTCTTTCAAAAAGATCATTTGAAGAGAGTAAATAAGAAGTGCACTAGATAGTCTGAGTATCTGGTGAATGATCCACCCTCTGTTCCCCTATTTTTTAGGTAACTCCAAATAATACCAATAGTCACCTGGAATAACAAACATTTCCCAATACAACGATTGGTTACATCACCAAAGACTCAAGTGGGCATTTACTTCCCTCAAAACTTAGCCCTTATTGCTACAAACATTTCTCTTGAGGGTTAAATTTGTTGAAACCTAGAAAATGTTCATCAGTAAATCTAAAAGGGAATAAATATCCAAATCATGTGTGTTATTTTATCTAAAACAAATGGGGTGAAGGTTTCTAATATCACATGGATCACATAAAAACCCAAAATAAAAGTGACAATATGACCTTCAGAAAGATATGTGAATGGATTATACACATCACATGATCTGATAAAGATAACATGGAGGACCTTGGATAACTCCTTGTGACGTCCTGGACCCGGCTACCCCTCAACCCGAGCCCCAAGCCTGGTTGGCCACATGACCCCTGGCTCATCTCCCCATAGGCCAGGGGCTGCTGACTAGCAGCGGGGGTGTAATGGTAGGTCAGTTTGGGAGACTGTACCCCCATGTCAGAGTATGCAGTGGAGTAGCAGCAAAGTGATTAAATATAGCGGAAGCACAACCAATGGATAAACAAGATGAAACGGGGAAACATACAACCAAACAACAGAAGTAAGGAAACCCCTAATAGATATACAAAATCCACACATGCAGTGTCTGATACAAAATGATTACATGGCATTCTATTACAATGGAATTAGATGAAAAACATGATATACTGTAATAAAAAAATAAACAAAAGTAGTCCACGAGCATCTCTAGCAAAGCTCAATCCTCAGCTCTGGATCTCCAGCTAGAACATACATATATCAACAACCTGAAGCTGGGCCATTGCCCCTACTAGTACCTGCTTCAGAAAAGTCTACATGGGTGCCTAAGAGTCCGCCTAGGTAGGGTGTGAGTCAAGTCTTAGTAGGCCACCACCAACGATGTCTACGTGGAATCAAAATTGGTGTTCACAAGAAAAGTGAGTAATAGACTGCAAGTATGTAAAGAAAGGTAAATAACCCCCCCCCCCCCATTCAGGTTCCGGAAGGACACCTGGTAGGTCTACCTGCTTCAGCCCATGGATCGTAACCTAAATGATCCCCAAAGGTATAAGTACATATATATAGGTTATCACTGGCATAAGGTAAACATGCCCCTCTTCCATGCTTCTCACATACGTACAAGTATCACTGGCCAGAGGTATGAATGCCTCTCGTCCACAAGCACTGTAAACAGTGTGGGGTAGCAATGCCTCCCACCCATAAAGGTTATATGTGCATGATGTATAAATGCCTCTCGCCATCAATAATTGTAGTTGGAGTGGGGTAGAAATGCCTCCCACTCGTAAAGGTTATATGGGCATGAGGTATAAATGCCCCTCATCATCAATCATTTGGATTTATCTGGAACGGGGTATGAATGCCTCCCTCCCAACACACGGGTTATCCCAAGCATGTCAACACATCAAATCATAACCATTCACATCACATATTATAAGGAAAACCATCTCATATGATATCACATTAGCAAATCCAGGCACATCCATCTTATAATGTCACATAAGCAAGGCATGAAATACATGAATTTCAATTCATTAAAGGGGATTCCGGCTCTCTCATCCTAGAAAACCTCTAACCAAGTCATCTCATTTTCTTAACATGGCCAAATTCCCTTTGAAGACTTTTAATTAAGGTTAATAGGTGAAAAAGGGCCATTCCTCATGGTATAACACCAATGGTTGACCACTCCTGGTCCATAAAAAATCCAAACACCCTAAAAAGGTGGGATTCATCACTCTTATACCAAACGGTTCATTTAGATATGATGCAGTAATAATAAATATGGGGTTTGGTGAAAGAAAAACCATGGCATGACAACAATAACTCAGTAAGGGAAAACCCCAAAATGGAAACCACGTGACCAACTACCTTAGAGCTATAGGCATAGGCTCACCTGATATCAACCTCAGATTCGTAGTAGATTGGAAGAGATCTGATTTCCAGTCCAATGCACTGAAAATAGGGCATATTATCATTCATCAAAATAACAAAATGAAAGGAAAGATTTTCTGTGGAAAGAAGGATTCGTGAGGTTAGCCTTATCTTGGCCTTTCCAACGCTTCCGTCGGATCAAGAAACGGACACCGGATGAAGAAACGGCAAGGAAAAGAGAGAGGAGAGGGTTTGGAGCTCAGAAGAGGCTCTCCTCTGGTTCTGTCTGCGGGAAGAAGAATGAAAGAGGCTTAAGGCCTTATAAATTAATTAAGGGGAAAAAGGTAATTTTACCCAGAATAGGGTCACAGGGTTTAGGTGCACGGTTTACCAAACCGTGCACAAACCGTGTGCATATCACTACCTTCAGATAAAGGGGTCACACGTTTTAGGTGCACGGTTTACCCAAACCATGAGCAGACCGTGTGCACCTCCCTGATTCTAGACCAAAGGCCGCAGGGTTTTTCTGAAACCGTGTGCAAGCCATGCGCCATTGTCTACAAGCCCATTTCTCAGACTCCCGGGCTCCGAACCAACCCCGGACACTCCCTAGACATTCCTTAGAATATTAAATAGGTTAAACAAGATTAAAGGAAAGATTTGAAAGCAAAACTAATGATCTGTACCTTTTCCAAAGAGTCGGGTCATTTCAAACTCCCCCTTTTAAAGCAACTCGTCCCCGAGTTGGTCTTCCGAGGGAACTGAGGTGTCATCAACGAAAAGTTATGGCCATTGAGAATGTATATCAGCCTCTCATTCCCAGGTCTCATCCTATACTCATCCGTGCTGTCGTAGTACCTATACAAGAGGAACAGACCTTCCACTGAGTGTCTTCATGCTCTGGTAAACAATTCGCATCAGATATTCCTAGAAGGAAGAATCCATATCCAGTTCAACCTCATCTGGCTAAAAAACATGATTTAGATCTGAAAAGTACTAGTGTAGCTGAGATACATGAAAAACAATGTGCATGACCTGATATCTATGCAGAAGTGCAAGATGGTAAGCTACTGGCCTGATCCGCTTCATCACCTGAAAGGGTCCTACGAACCTCGGTGAGAGATAACCCTACTTTTGTATATGTATCTTCCCCAACCTGGGTGAGACCTACAAGAAAACCTAGTCCCCAACCTTAAACTCAAGAGGTCTCTGGTGCTTGTAAGCATAGGACTACTGTCTAGATTGAGCTGTCTGCATACGCTTCCTAATATGTTGTATATGCTCTGTTGTCTCATGCACCAGATGTGTTCCTAGAATAGCTACCTCCCTTTCATCAAGCCAACACTAAGGCGAGCGAAAATACCTATCATATAAGGCTTCATAAGGATCCATCTCAATGGTTTCTTGGAATCTATTGTTATAACTGAACTCGACAATAGGAATGTGTCTCTCCCATGAACCTCCAAAATCGAGAACACAGGAACCTAACATATCCTCTAGTACTTGTATAGTCTGCTCAGTCGATCCTTCAGTCTGCGGGTGATAGGCCGTGCTCAAAAGTACCTGCGTACCCAAGGCCTTCTGTAAACCCTGCCAGAACCAAGATGTAAAATGAGTATCTTTGTTCAAGACAACAGATCTAGGTGCTCCATTATGGTCCACTATTTCCTTGACATACAGTATTACCATTTCATCAACCATGAAGGTCTCCCACACAGGTAAGAAATGTTTGACCTTCGTCAGATGGTCGACGATAACCGAGACTGCATCATTTCCACGAGGCGACCTGGGTAAACCGGTTACAAAGTCCATAGACACATCATCCCATTTCCACTCCGGAATGGACAACGGCTGCTGAAGCCCTGCCGGACGCTGATGTTCTGCCTTCACCTACTGACAGGTGGAACAACACGTGATAAAACGAGCTATCTCCCACTTCATGCTAGGCCACCAGTACTATCGTCGCAAATCATGATACATTTTGGTGATGTCGGGGTGAACTTCCCATGCATAGGCATGTAAATCCATCATCAGCTCCACTTTGATGTCTTTTAGGACCCATACACGCCCACAGAACAATAATCTATCACCTCCATCCATGGTCCAATCTGTAGAGGCATCATCATCGACACTTTCTCGTAGAACAAGGCCTTCCAGATCTGATAATTGTTCTGCCCTGACCTGTTCCAAAAGTGTTGAAATCACTGCTAAGGATGAGAGAATAGTTTGACCCTGACCCTCATAAACCTCAACGTGCATCTCTAAAAATAGGTCTATTAGCTTTCACTCCTCGTTAGATTCCCGAACCACTTGCGACTGAGTTTTCTGGCACAGTGCATCGGCTACTGAATTCCCTTTCCCAGGAGTGTAGGCCAGTTCGAAATCAATGGATTGAAGGTACTCGAACCACTTGCGTTGCATGAGATTTATATCCTGCAATGTGAAGATATATTTGAGGCTTTTGTGGTTAGTGAATACCAAAAAATGATCTCCCAACAAGTAGTTCCTCCAAAAGCGTAAGGCATGGACAACCACTGCGAGCTCGAGGTCGTGTGTCAGATAATTCCGTTCATGAGGCTTTAATTGACGAGAACCATATGCGACGACTTGCTTTTCCTACATCAAGACAGCTCTATTCCCAATACCTGGCATGTCACATAAGATTGTATAAGCTTTTCCTGGCTCTGGCAAGATCAGTATCTGTGATGAAGTTAGCCTACCCTTCAGTTCCTAAAAAGCTACTTCACAATGTTCTGACCAATCGAATCTCACCCCCTTTTTGTTCAAAGATGTAAGCGGTGCTTCTAGGCATGAAAAGTCCTCAATAAAACACCAATAATATCCAGCAAGCCCCATGAAACTATTGATATCAAAGGCATTCTTGGGATACTCCCAAGAAATTATAACACTCACCTTCTCAGGGTCAACTAAAACTCTAGACTCAGAAATAATGTGGCCAATGAAGTTAACCTTGTCTATACAGAAGTGGCATTTACTGAGCTTAGCATAAAGTTTATGCTCTCTTAGTGTATTCAGCACAATCTAATGATGGTTTGCATTGTCGTATCTCAAGTGTGAATAGACTAAGATATCATCCACAAATACAACCACGAATGAATCAAGGTAAGGGTGAAAAATCAGATTCATAAGAGACATAAATAATGCATGTTCATTTGTAAGCCCAAATGGCATGAATTGGTACTCATAGAGACCATACCTTCTCCTGAACAACATGTGAGGTATGTACGAAGTCCTAACACGCACCTGGTGATAGCCCAGCCTCAAATCTATCTTTCAAAACCCCTTCGCTCCTCGGAGCTGATTGAAAAGATCGTCAATTTAGGGTAAAGGATACCGATTCTTAATAGTCATCAGATTTAACTTAAGATAATCCATACAAAGGTGAAGGGTACCATCTCCATTCTTAGAAAAGAGAACCGGTGATCCCCAAGGAGAAGTACTGGGACGTATAAAGCCTTTTTCTTCCAGGTCCTCCATCTAACTCTTAAGCTCTAGAAGTTCTTTAGGTGCCATCCTATAAGGAGGAATGGTCACTAGTGCTACTCCGAGTATAAGGTCAATAGTAAACTCCACCTCTTTCACTAGAGGTAGACTAGAGAAATAATCAGGAAAGATATCTCTGAAAAGCTCCACCACATGAGGATAATGAAAGGGTTGTAACACTTGTTCATCGAGATAAAGACTGGAAACCTGTGTTGTGACACCACCTAAACTCTGGTGTTCCATTCTTGCTCGGGTCACACTAAGATCCCATTCTCCCTTATGCATATGTGTCGCCCTATGGTGAGTTAAAATCCACCCTCTGACGATAGCAGTCAATCCGGGCTCGATAGTGAACTAACCAATCCATCCCAATTAATACATCAAAACCTGTCATATCGAGAACATATAGGTTCCACATGAAAAGGTAACCGCACACCTCGAGGGGAAAATTATGAAAATGATTAACTCCCTCTAAATGGTTACCCAACAAGGTATTTAACATGATCATACAATGATATGACTCAACATCGAGGCCCAAACTCCCAATAATCGCCTCCAATACAAATGTGTGAGAAGCACCTGTGCCAAAAAAAAGCAGATACTATTGTAGAGGCAACTAGAATCGTACCTCGTACAGTAGATGGTTCGGCTTACTGCTCGTGCGGCGTAGGCTCGACTGCATACAACTGGCCGGTACCACGACCATGAGTCACAGCCTGGCTACCCTGAGCAGTCCTGCCCTGCTAGTGCTGAGAGTCATATGCTTGATTACCTTTACCTCGACTGTCGCCATGTCCTGATCGACCGGTGGTATTCCAGCTACCTAACTAACATGATCCTACTGATCTATCACCAGATCATGGAGTTGGTAAAGATCCCTACTCACTAGAACCTAGGGGAAAATTCATACAGAAGTGGTGTAGATGACCCAACCTACCACAACCACTACACTCTATTGGGTTTCGTGTACAATGCCTCTTCATATGTCATTGAACCACACATCGGTGACAGATAGGACTACCACCTGAAAAAAGGTCTGACCACCACTAACACTACGAGAGTCCTCAAAACACCGCTTCTTCCCCGAATCAGATCCACTAGAACCCTTCAGGTCCAAACCGCCCTGGTTCACACTGTCTGCTTCTCTGAAGTTCCTCTCTGTGATAAAGGCCTGATTAACAATTTTAGATACGGTTGTCAACCTGAACACATTAACCTACGACCAGATAGTGTAACACAGCCCATCCTCAAAATTCCAAGCGGCCATGAGATCATGTAGAACTATTGTTGGAGAAAAACAGTGTAACTCAGTAAAACTGGATGAATATTCCATGAATACCATGGTCCCTTGTTGTAGATTCATAAACTCCCTAGCTCGGTTAGCCCTCAATGTCAAGGGAAAGAAATAATCATTGAAGACAGTCTAGAAATCAGTCCAGATCATATCTCTCTGCTGTCCCAACTGGGTGATGACATACCACCACCTCCTGGATGAACCATGTAACATATAAGCTGTGAGCTTAACCCTCCACTCTTGAGGCGTCTCAAGGTGCTGAAAGATGGTCAGAATAACTTCCAACTAGGACTCCACAGCAAGTGGTCCGCCATCTCCCGTAAATGTAGTAGGATTCTGCGACTGAAACTCACGGGTCAACTCTACCATACCTGGGGTAGGTCCCAATCCACCTTGCATACACTGCATCATATGCAAGAAGATCTCACAGAACTATAAATCACCGCCCATCTCAGGAATAGAAAGAGGATCCACAGGTGGCTCGACAGGAAGAAGAACTAGCGGCTTAGGGCCTGACACCTTAGGAATGTGATCATCGTTGCCTTCAGCACGCGTGACTCGAGGACGTCTCAGAGGCATAGTGCTATAATGCCAAACGAACATCTCAAAAGAAGAAACCAATAAATTAATGGTTGAACTCTAGAATCTAGGATAGGTACTAAGCCTTCCTACCCCTAAGATCACCTATCCACACCCATAGGAAAAACTTATTAAAACCCACAACTGCTCAAAATAAAATTAATCCAGTGATATGGAATTTCCCAACCCATAAGGGCCCATACATCTCATGAACTGAAAGATGACACACACTTGGATGTCATTTCACATTTCCTTGTTCTCATAAAGTATTTGAATTTCCTTTAAGGCAAATGATTGGTTTAGTTAGAATGTCATTTCCCGGTCAATAATGGCCCATAAAACTTATGAACCAAAGAGTGACACCCACTAAAACCATCTCATTACTCAATTCAAAACCTGAACAAAGGGTTAGAACAATTGCACACATATTAACAAGGCATGTAAATAAACAACATGCAATACTCACTGAAAAGTTAAAAGTGGCATGGCAAGATGCATGGCCTAATCTTATTGTGCCTATCATGACGCATGTTCTAACGCATAAACCTCATTTCATCTAGTCGAACCCAGAAATCCAAATTCCAACATTTCAAATCTCAATAACATCACAAAACATTTGAAGCACCCCAAGGTGAAACAATATCAACAGTAAATAGCAGAATCAATAAGAGCATAAAATAGGAAACTTGGTCTTTTCCCCATATGTGGGTTCGCGACGCCCGTGCACGGCTTATAACTAAGTCCCTAAGCATTTGAAGTCTCCAAGTCTATCGTCGACAAATAGTAAATCAAGAAGGAAAGAAAAAACCTATGATACCACTTTGTGACGTCCCGGACCTAAATACCCCTCAACCCGAGCCCCGAGCCCGGTTGGCCACATGCCCCCTGGCTCGTCTCCCCATATGCCAGGGGCTGTTGACTAGTAGTGGGGGTGTAATGGTAAGTCAGTTGGGGAGACTGTACTCCCATGTTAGAGTACTCAGCAGAGTAGCAGCAAAGTGATTAAATATAGTGGAAGAACAACCAATGTACAAATAGGAGAAAAAGGGGAAACATACAACCAAACAACAGGATTAAGGAAAACCCTAATAGATATACAAAATCCACACAGGCAGTGTCTGATACAAAATGAATGCATGACATGCTGTTACAAAAGATGTAGATGACAAGCATGCTATACAGTAATACAAAAAGAAACGAAACTAGTCCATGATAATCTCTATCCAAGCTTGATCCTCTTCTCTGGATCTCCAGCTAGAACATACAAATATCAACAACCTGAAGTTGGGCCTTTCACATACTAGTACCTGCAGCAGTAAAGTCTACACGGGTGCCAAAGAGGCTGCCCGGGTAGGGTGTGAGACAAGCCTCAGTAGGCTGCCACCAATGATGTCTACGTGTAATCAAAATAGGTGTTTGCAAGAAAATTGAGTAATAGACTGCAAGTAAGTAACGCAATGTAAATAAACAACCCTCCCACTCAGGTTCTGGAAGGACACCTGGTGGGTCTACCTGCTTCATCCCATGGATGGTAACCTGAATGATCACCAAAGGTATAAGTAAATAGATATAGGTTATCACTTGCACGAGGTAAACATGCCTCTCATCCATGCTTCTCACATACGTACAAGTATCACTGGCCCAAGGCATGAATGACTCTCGTCCACAAGCACTGTAACAGGCGTGGGGCAGAAATGCCTCCTACCTGTAAAGGTTATATGGGCATGAGGTAAAAATTCCTTTTTTCCTCAATCACTATAACTGGCATGGGGTAGAAATGCTTCCAACCCATAAAGGTTATATGGGCCTGAGGTATAAATGCATCTCATCCTAAATAACTGGGATTTATCTATCACGGGGTAAGCATGCCTCCCACCCAACACACGGGTTATCAAAAGCTTCTCAATACATCAAATCATAACCATTAACATCACATTATATAAGGAAAACCATATTATATCATATCATATTAGTAAATCAAGGAATATCCATCTTATAATGTCACATATGCAAAGCATGGCATTCCTGAATTTCAATTAATTAAAGGGTGTTCAGGATCTCTCCTCCTAGACAACCTCTAAACAAGTAATATCATTTGCCTAACATGGACTAATGCCCTTTCATGAGTTATCATTGAGGTTAAAAGGTGAAAAAGTGCCTTTCCCTAGGGAATAACACCTATGGTTGACCACTCCCAGTCCATAACAAATCCAAACACCCTAACAAGGTTGGATTCATCACTCTTATACCACACTGGTCATTTACATATGAGGAAGTCATTATAAATATGTGGTATAGAGAAAGACAAACCCTGGCATGGCAACAATAACTCAACAATGCAAAAACCCAAAATGGAAACCATGTGACCACCTACCTTAGAGTTGTAGCTGTAGGCTCGCCTGATATCATCCTCAGATTCGTAGTAGATTAGAATAGATCTGAGTTCTAGTCCAATTCCCTAAAAATAGGTCATATGAGCCTCCATCAATATAACCAGATGAAAGGAAAGATTTACCGAGTAAAGAGGGAAACTTGAGGTTAGCCTTACCTTGGACTTTCCAACGCTTCCGTCAGATCATGAAACGGACACCAGATGAAGAAACGACAAGGAAAAGAGAGAGGAGAGGGTTTGGAGCTCAAAATAGGCTCCCCTATAGTTCTGTCCGCGTGAAGAAGAAAGAAAGAGGCTTAAGGCCTTATTAATTAATTAGGGGAAAATGATAATTTTACCCAAAACAGGGTCACACGGTTTAGGCTCACTGTTTACCAAACCATGCGCAAACTGTGCGCATCTCACTGCCTTCAAATAAAGGGGTCGCACGGTTTAGGCTCAAGGTTTACCCAAACCGTGAACAGACAGTGCACACCTCCCTGCTTCCAAACCAAAGGTCACACGGTTTGTTTGAAACCATGTGCAATCCATGCACAGGCCATGCACCATTGTCTGCAAGCCCATTTCTCAAACTCCTGGGCTCCGAACCAACCCCAGACACTCCCCATACCTTCCTTAGAACATTACACACATTAAAAAAGCTTAAAGGAAATATTTTAAAGCAATAATAAAGATATGTACCTTTTCCAAAAAGTTGGGTCATTACATCCTTATTATTGAGATAACATCTAATACATTCCATAATCATGCAGAGACTACTAGAAAAGTTCCTCTAAGTCATGTGACGTGTCAAATGGAATGGTACTGACAATAATACAAACCCCTTATGAAATAAATTGTAAAATAATATGCATAATTTGAACACCTTATGTGGTTTTTGATATTATTGAGATGTTATCATACATGTCATGTGACATCGCACATCCCTAAAACATGTCTTCCTCGTTGTGAAAGATCCTGATGACATGTCACCTTCATCATATGAAGGGTCTCAAACATGTTCATTCAGTTCTTATCTACCACTTTCAACTCCATATACACGAAAAAATGGTTTTAATGATATTTCTTATGTGACACCGCAAGACCCATTATTGTTCACATGATGTTTTGTAGTTCAGGAGGGTGATTGTCTTCAACAATGCTCACAAAAATTCATGTGATCCCTAGTACTTATAGAATATAGATGGAACAAAAGAGTAATGGAAGAAACTTCTTATATAGAATTAATAGACTGGTCTTCATGTGTAATGGGGTCATATTCTCTATGTAATCACCATTTCTCAAATGAGGCACTCTTGAAAATTCAATATGGTATCACAAAGGCCCACTTGACAAGCCAACATGATCTCACATGTACCCCCAAAAAGACATCATGATCACATGAAATCCCTATTGATTAGATGACTTTACCGTGATGAGAACCCCGAACAAGTAATCTTCAATCACGTGAGATCTATTTCATAGAAATATACATCCCTTGATGTCCCCTAGATATATCAGAATGACATTTTGGAAGTTAATTGACAAGTCCACTTGGTTGGGATAATTATATTTGATCAGAACTGGTCCAATAAAAATGTCAAATTAGGAACATTCTCACATTCTTTGAATATCATATGATTCCATGAATTACTCATGACAAGGTCATGAAAATCTTGTGATACAAAAACTGTCTGCCGAATCCATTGCAAAACCATCAGATGTTCACCCTAAAAGGTGTAATATTACCTAGTTGGTGTATCCTATAAATCCCTCGACACACAAAATGCATCCATGATCGATCACACACAAGAGTGTATGGAAATATTTTTAGAAGAGACCAATAAAGAGATCAAAAAATAATTCCAATAGGTATAATCCTAGGAATGACTCAAAGGATTGTGTAGCATATATTGGAACATTCTGTGGTCACATTATAGATCACATGATGTGATTCTATAATTTTATCCAGATTATGTGAAGGAAATCTCACATGTCAATTAGTCCATGTGAAACATGAAATAATATAAAAATTGAAAAAATTGATCCACATAGGTACTAAATAGTAAAACAAAAGACTATAAAAATATGATAAACTTATGTGAATAAAGATTAATTGATCCTCGCTTAACTCTCCTAACTAACCAAGATCACAAAATAGTACTTGAACATGTATCCCTAATCATGTGAAGCTCCTTTGAAATACAATACGGATTAATGGATATCCATTGTATGTGTTTGAAAAGTCACCCAACACCCTCAGTGAATGAAACCCAAATCTCGTGAAGTCCTCCGGGCTTGCTGGCCATACCAATTGATGTCTGGTAGACATGTTTCCCCAAAACATGTGGTAACATGAGGACATGTCAACTAGGTATATCGATGACTCCAATACATGTCAACTATTTCCCACAATTACACAAGGAAAACATATCATCGTTCATGTGATGTCCTCTAGACATGTCAACCATTTTAGGAGACACCATCAATATATAACAACCATTATCTCATGATGTCTTCCAAACAAGTAATCTAGTCCATTCATCAACCACCGGGCATGTCAGCATTGATCATGCGACGGTGTCAAAATATGTCATTTATGTTATGTTACAACCCCAGATAAAGTCAATTATTTCATGATAATATCCTAAGGAATTTCTACCATGAAGTGATGGCATGTCCATACATCATCTAACATTCCAAGAATACAAACATACATGTCAGAAAGGAAATCAAGATATGCCAAGTACATGTCCTGGTATAAGAATAACTTATCCAATAGATCTATTATGGAAACCGAAGTGTATAATCCCTAGCCAAATAAAATATGTTAACTCTAATTCCTTACCTAACTAGGATATGTAGGATTACTTCCCATGGAATGATTTTAAATGGTAACCCACTTTGGTAGAAGTCCCTCCATGTCTCATATCATCCAACCATAGGGACTCATTCACTTCCTCAGGGTAATCATTCAAACTCATCTACCATTGGAAGAATAAGAAAAATAAGCTACATGAAATCTAATTACAATAATAACCAGGATACGTAGGTCACCTTTTTATGGCATGTGCTTAATTATGAATCAACTTCACTATAATTCTTAACATGTCTCTAACATTCCAACCATCAGGACCTAATCATTCCTCTAGGATGATCATTCGGCCTCATCCACTACTGGATCGGGATCACCACTATACAATGAAATTTCTGATTACATCCCTAACTAGTATACGTAGAACACCATTCTATGGCCCGATCTCTATATCAAACATCCAAATGGATTCCCCGATGCCTTAGTCCGACACCCATATGTAGTGAGACCAATTACTTTCTACCCCTTGTTTCTCAAACTAAGAATAGGTCACATGAATGTAGGTATTGGTAATTATCATATCATTCACATCATGAATCTACAACATTTAGGGAAACCTCAATGTGTAATCCTCTATCAGCGGCATGATATGAAGTCCCATATATAATGGGATCCACCTCTGGGTAATTCCGAAGGTCCCAAATGAACAATGAAGAATCTGATTCCATTCATAACCAGGATACATAAGACCCCTCCATGACGCTTTTGGTCCATAACAAATACCATAGTTCTTTAATATATATCATTTCTACATGATGTTATACTACACAAGTCTAATGAACTATGTGGTTTTTTATTCCTTCTATAAAGTGGATATGAAGGAGGCCTGAAGAAGTTCAATCCCATCCTCTGAATATTAATCACCCCCTTGGATGAAAAAAATCATATAGTGTGTAGTTATATGGATTCAATATATAAGAACATACACATTATGGGTAAATGTTTGAAGAACCATAGATAAATATAGATGGACACATTGATTGATACCCATTGACACATAGAAGTGTTAAAAAACATGATCATTTAGTTAGGGTAACTGGTCTTATGTCTGTATTAGGAATAGATTATTTAACATATATTATATCTAAAAGAGAGTCTCAGAGTAAGAAATAGCTCCTTCTAAATGGTGTGATGAGCCCGACCTCCCATACTCTCAACCAATATGTGTTTCTAAGTTCCATTTTGGAACTCCAACTCATGTACTAGGCCATGTATCAATATAAAATCATTAATAACCCATTTTAAATTTTAAATGAAATTTCATATATTTTAATCTATATTTGGATATTCTCATAATAAATAATATATATTCTCCACCCTAGGGATGTAGAATAGATTTTTTGGTCCTAATAATAAACAAGTATTAGGGTATTATCATGTCTTTGTGTCTACATATTTATGAATACACCCAATAAAATAAATAACATCTCAATATATGTAGAATTATCTATAGTAATTTGTTTGTATTGAGAATTAATTTTTATCATATATATGATGAGATTTTTCCCACATTCAGTTCAATACATCAATCAAAATTAATACATTACAAAACATAATAATTAATATTTTAAATAAATTTAATTGTTTTGAATATCCCAATGTAATAAATTGATTGAATTACTAGTTTATGGGTATGATGGATGTAAATATATGGTGTGTGGTGGAGGAAGATCCCAATGAATGAATATGTTAAAAGGTTAGAGATATAACTTGTAATAAGTCTTATACCATTATAAATGTTATTAGAGATCCATTTATTTGTTGCTAACGATGATATTGTTTAGATAATAATGTGTTAGGATTAAAAAATCAAATATCTATTTATTGAAAATATAGTTTTAATGATTATTAAATACAAGTTTAAAGGAAGATGAAAGAACTATCAATAAAGTCATTTTTATGAATATGAATTTTATCTAATTGAAATACCGATGAGTAATGATTGAAGTAGAACAATGATTATTAGAAGAGTGAGGATGATTTTAATGCCCACTGGTCTAACATCACTAATCGATGTCCCAGTTAGAGTCTCCATATGACATCATGCTTCCCCATAAGCTAGAGGCTATGAATGAGCAATTAGGGCCTATGGTACTAACATGGAGATATGATACCCTCATATTAGAGTATAAAATAATAAAAATAACTAAAAAATAATAACTAATAATAAAATTTCACAATATAAATAAAACATACCATGTTATATTATATGAAATGTGGAAGCATATAGTCATATAGAAACACTGTCATACCACCATACATCCACTGATCGCACATTAGGATAATAACATATGCAGGATGAATAAAAAAAATAAATACTTGGGGATATACAACCATACATGAGCATCTTAACATCCTAGTCTCCAAATCCTGATAGGTTTATCCTACTCAATCGTGAAATATTTTTAATCTACCCTACTTGATCTTGAGAAACATTAACTATATTATTATACACACGTTCCATTGATACATGGTAAAGGTGTGAGTAAAAATTAGTAGGAAACCACCCAAAGGGTCCCACAAATAACAAAAAAAATCTTTGTATGAACTATGATATTCTCAAAATAAATAATCAATAATCATAGAAGTCCAAATAAATAATCATCCTTGATCCTTAGGTGTTAACTTGACACATGGGATTGATTCTACCTAATTTAGAAAGTGTCACGAGTCATTGATCCTGACACGTATGCTCGTGGTGATACCAGTCTTACCCTAAGATCTCATGATCATGCCTACATGGGGTGTGAACAACATATACTAGAAATAATTCTTGAAAATACTTCATTATTCCCATTCATCATCATATCCTATGAATCGTAGAAGTATCAATGAAAATCACATGGAATACAACTAGATTATAGGAATCCTTGAATTCTCACCCAACAGCATTATGTATAATAACTACATCATAAGAATAACTAGCCATATATCACAATTCTATAATGTACAATTTCAGGTCCTAGGAATCACTAAGAACCCCTCCCAACACTGTAAATTACAATTATATATCCTATGTTTCATTTGGAATATATACCAACACCATAATGTATAATACATGATCCCATGAATAACTATGAATCTCTCCCAGCATCATTAAGCATATCCACATTATCCTAGGAACCCTAGGCCTCCCATGAAATCTCCACAATCAACTTAAAAATCCTTGGAATCACTTCGAATCCCATATCTTCATTCATTTTTATTCTTCCATTTCCACTCAAGAACATCTCAAAATAATAACATGGGTTGTAATCCTACCCAACCCTTCTCATAGAACCATGATTATTGTCTCATGTGCTGGACCTATCCCTATCATTGTAAACCTACCTGGATTACATCAATGATTTGGGTTCTAATAAGACACCCAAAATCATCACTACCCACTACCACACTAACCCTCACTAGGGCCACATAATATATTGATTTTCACGAATATCCCCTAGGTTACACAGTATCATATACACCCTATATGGGCTCCAGGATCTCCATATCATATCTTGGGCCAATCCGATCACTCATATGGAATATTTTCCCTAAACATCATCACAAATGTTATATATTCCTAAATGGTCTTATAATGTAGGCCACACTAGAATTGAATTAATGTGATGGCCAAATGGTTATCTCACATCCTAATTCATCCTAGTTCAGGCCACTCACAGGACCTATCATAAATCTTCCTGAAGAATACCCACCCGGGTGATCACATTATAATATAGGAGGATTACTCTCCCCATTCTCTTGTTAAATATCCTGATGTCATTAAGTAATCTAAAGTTTCTATCATAGCTTAATCACCCAGTAGTTCCAAGTATATCACACATCCCAACATATTGTGTTTAATTAACCCATCTCAAGGTTCACTATATCACAATCATTTAATTTAATTTATACATCTTAATGTCCCATCAATCTCATATCCAATTCTCATAATCAATCCCTTCTACATCACCATTTTAGGGGCCAATATAGTGACTATGTTCCTTATATATTAATCATAAATTTATAATCAAGGCTTCAAACATTGTTGGGTGAGACATCAAGATAATGATCATTGTTCTATCATAGACATTGACACATATTCCACTCATTCATAGGCATTCAATTTTACATAATTAATTTATTTAATTCTAAAAGCATAATCCTGCATGATGGTGAGGCTACAAATCATATACTACATAAATAAAATGTATAAACCATATGGAAATTCAAAGAACTTCTTACCTCAGGGGAAACCATTTCTTTTATCAATGTTCGAACACAATGTCACCTAATTATCAATTCCAAATTGTTAATCAACCATCCATATATGGCCTCATACTAGGACAAAATATCCAATTCTATTAATTATAATACTTTACTATAAATTATTAAATTTAATTAAAATAGGAATAATTTCATAAATACTCACAAATTCATATCACCATGCCAAAATTATGGCCAGTCACCCGTACATGTTCCATGGAGAACATCTAACACTATCCTAGAAAAAATAATGAATGAATGAAACTAAATAAAATGAAAATAACATCCAATTTATGAAAAACCCTTAGGAAAATCCACAATGTGGAATACCTTAATCAATATAGCATGAGATGATGTGTGTTCATTATCAGTGGTAATCCTATAAATACATAGAGATATATTATAATCATAATGATGATTTTTACCTTTCTCTAGTGGAAATAATCACAAAACCCTAAGCCAAAGACAAATGAAATAAGTGGAAACCAGGAGATAAGAATAGACGAGGAAGGATATAGAGGAAACCACTATAGTTGTCCAAAAAATTCCTCCAAAATCATCCCATTGTATCGGGGTCAAGAAATTTGAGAGATGGGGAGGGGGTTTGGATAGATGAGATGCACGTGAGATATAAGAGAGAAGCTATGATTTTAAAATTCATAGGGGAAAATGGTTATTTTAACCGTTTTAATTAAATCTACGTAGTCATACCATTTGTCTTCATGGTTTTTGTAAATATATTTTCTATTATTTTGATAGCACTATCTTAAATAATCCACATCCTAATGTCCTGGAATATGATTTTCCATATAGTGGTCCAACTACAGAAATCCCCATTGAAAAAAACGTGGGTTTCCATGGATTTTCTAAAATCAAGAAAAAACTATCCACTGATCACTACTCAAAAACCGCATTTCATGGTTTCCATATCTACATGACCACTACGAATTGGAAAAAACACTATTCAAAATTTCGAACCTCATTCCAAATCTCCAATGTCTTAATTGATAACTCAAGACACAACATAGGCCTCAATCGATATCTAAAAACATCTCCTCAGCGATGAACCAACTCTCTAAATTTAAATTAAATTATCAATTCTCAAATGTAACTCTACTTTGTAAATTTAAAAATAAAAATTTCCTCTAGAATTCTCCACCCAAAAGATATGGCGTTTTAAGAACATTCCTTCACAAATAAATCCCTTAATTCTACATGAACATTTTCTGCACATGGCTACTAACTCAGTCAAAATTAATGTAGTACCATGTGTATTAGGTATGTTTCACCCTACTCTCATCAAAAACCAATGAGTGTATGCTCCCCCCAACCCCAAATCCTGACTCACACTCCCATGAGTCACATGTAATCAGAACTAATATCAAAATAATAGATCCATAACCTATATTCAGTGAAAACTACTTATAAACCTATTTAAAAAACATCCCATTCCACATCACAGGTCATCCTTAATAACAGTGTTCAACAACGCCTTTTACTGAAACAAAACATACCCAAGTTGGAATTTACCCTAGTGATAGCCATCCACAATCTCCAACTTAGACCGCTATGACATCTATCTCATTAATACCAGGCTCATATGCCTAAACCACTGACTTTACTCACCCGTATGTTAATATAAACTTGTTATAAGTGGATTAGTTAATTTTCTCACAATTCCTATGAATCACACTAACTCTAAGGAATATTGGATGAGAACCTACCACTCTAGGAAATATCATAAAATAATTTGTATATACCCATTCTATATTCCTTTTATATATCACTATCCAATATAATTCTTATCTATCTTATTGGAATCCACTATAAAAATCACCAAGTCCAAACATCCTTCTGATCCATCACATTGCAACCAATCTCTGATACCAAACGCCTTAATTTATTTACAAAATGTACGAAAAAGTAAAATCTGTATAGGTATCACATATATAATAACATATCTTATAATCCCATATCATAACCTGAAGCATATTTCCATTCTTGTCATCTATATGGAAAAAATAAGCCCAAGCTAACCCCTATATCGGTCCACCCTCATATATTTCCCTTGTCTCACCAATATCTTGAACCACATCCCAAATCCCTAGGATCTACCACATATCCAATAAATCAAGTCTCTCATATGTCATTTTTTATAGGCTACATCCCTTATCTCACCTCGAATATCACAAGTCAAATCACCCTTCGAAAATACCACATTGGGATCAAACATATCAATATTAGGTATCACATTCATAGACATAAGCCTATTAGGAAACTAATCCTCACCAAAAATCTATATATGAGAATACTATATAAAATCACACAATCTCATCCATACTGTATGATAATATAAAAACATACCCTCTGATGATCCATGTTGGGTATACCCAAGATAGATGGTTTAGTTACATATAATGAAACAAAGAAGCTATATAGAAAAATACCATATATGTCATTGTTGAAATGTTAAATATAGATAAAAATTTTCTTTTGGAACCAATATTAAGACATCAAATTCCTATAAAGACCAAAAGGGGATCAATATATATCCTTGAAATGAGGGAATTCATAGTCATTATAATGTATCATCCCTCCTTGAATCAACATTCCCTACATTCATTGAAAATATACCATGGTTCAGCATTGTAGAATTCCCCCAACAAGGTATATAGGAAAAAATAATATTACATATTTTTAAACATTAAAATGTTAAACCCATTCATATGTGATGCTAATCACAAGAATGAACATGAATGAAATGTGAGTCCCACATGCCTAAAATGATGCATGAATACTGGATTCATGAAATCATGACAATATCTAAAAATCAATAAATCATAAATCTAAAAACCATGTGCACTATGTTAGGTGAAATAATACTACTATAAGAGTGGAAAACAAGAAGAACAATCCCATATCTTAGGTAATAATCTATGGTCCATCACAATATCTGAAATTTCTATAATCTCTATCTTCTATCTCTTAACATAGTAATTTTGGAAAAAATATATTTTATACCGCATTATAACATTCCATGATTGGAGAAAAATGATGAATTTATTATGTGGGTTCTCTAAGTGACATCAGGTCTACCTCCCCATATGTTAGAGGCTACCTACTAACAGTAATGATTTATGGTGTCATAGTAGGGAGACTGTACCCTCAGATTAGATTAAAACACAGTTGAAATAACAAAACAAATCCATAGCTAATAATCACAGTATAATGAAAAAATAAAACATAATAGTCTATATGAAATGAATTGTGAAAGAATAAAATCATAAAAAGAAATTTCCTAGAAAAATAAAAACATTGATATATCACTTGGAAGATCACTTATACAAGATAAATAAAATAAAAAAATCAGGGGGTTCTACCACCATCCCTAAGCCTCATCACACACCAATATCCAAATTCTAAATGAGTTATGACACTCAATAATGAAATATGAAGACTTTCCAATACAATAATCTAATAGTGAATCATATTCATGTTCCCACGTTCAATTTTCACCTGACAAAGATATGAGTACAACTTAGTAATGAACCACCAACAAGGTCCCAAACATAATTAGTAAAGTAGTGTATAGAATTATGGTATTCTTAGAATAAAGAAAAAAATAATTTTACACAAATAAATAAATAATCACCATCAAAACTCATGTGCTAACATGAAACACGATATTAACTATAAATTCGTTTTTCATTTCCTAATTTCTTTTCGAATGACATAAATTCTTAGGGAGTATGAGTCATACCAATGATCTTATGATGATTCCTAAGTGATATGTAAACAACATATCCTATAAATCCTTTTAATCATATCATCATCATTTATGGTATTCACTAGATCCTACAAATGCTTAAAATGTAATTGAAAGTCACTAGTAATATATCTAGACCATATAAATCCTAGGAATCTCACCCATCATCATCTGGTATAACACTATGATCCTTAAAATCATTTGAAATCTTTCCTAACATGATAGGGTATAATACCATATCATAAGAATTACTAGGATTCTCTCCCAACATTGTAAGGTATAATGATAGATCCTAAGAATCATTAGGAATCTCTCCCAACACTTTAAGGTACAAAAATGGATCCTAGGAATCACATGGAATCTACCCAAACATAATCTTGTACATCCACTATATTCTTTGTTCCCTAGTCATCCATGATAAACATTTGGATAAAATTCTAAATACTCCGAATCAATATACACAACATATCATCATTCATTTTTAGGGAACATATTCCCAAGAAGAAATCTTATAATAATAACAATTTAATGAAGTGGACGCATTCCTAACCCATCTCATATTAACACGGTTTAATTATAAATTTTGTGGCCAATCCATGTCATTACAGCCCTACCAGGAATACATCAATGACATTGTCTCTTATTTAACACCCAAAATCATCAATACCCACTCTCACACTAACTTTCTCAAGGTTTATATAACACATTTTAACTCACCATAGTCCCTAGGTGACATAATAACATGAGCACCGTATATGATCTCATCGATTTTAATATCACCTCTAAGTCCAATACCATCACTCAGAGGGCATACTGACACTAAAATTCATCATGAATCATATTTTTCTGTCACTAGATGCATATGATAAATCATAATGACATCATACTAAATACATGGTCAAATTACAATCTAACTTCCTATGCTATCCTTGGTCATCCCACTCACCCAACCTAGTATAAACCAACCCAGTGAATACCCACTCTATTGATCACATTATAGTGGTGTAAGAGAACTCATCCCACACTCATATAAACACTCTAAATGTATTTAAGGAAACTTAAGGTTCAATCATGGATTTCGCAGGCTAATCATTCCAATCTCATCACATGTCATTACACTAGGGGTCCAACGAACACATTAAAATTTCCACTACATCACATTCATTTATTTTCATTTATACCCCTAGGTTCATATCGATCTCATATCCAATTCTCATAATCAATTACTTTATCATCGATATTCTAGGGGCCAGGTTAGTTTTAATAGTACATATATCTAAATAACAAATTTATAATCAAGGAATCAACCAGTGATGACTGATGGATCAAAACAAATCCCAAGGGCTTGTCCGAGCCATTGAATCATTTTCTATTCAGTCATAAACATTTAATTTTAAATAAATTATTTATTTAATTTGAAAACATCAATCACCCATAGTGGGGGATGATACATCACATATTGTATAAATAAATTGCATAAACTATTGTGAATTATATAGGTACCACCCACTTTAATCAAATATCGACCACCATTTTACAATATAATTCTTGAAGCAAAAATTTATCAAATATATATATGGGACTCCTTCTCACACGAAAACATCCAATTTTATTAATTATAACATTTTATATTTATTTATTCAATTTAACTAATATAGGAATAATTTTTTAAATGATAATTGAGACATCTCGTCACCGCAAAAAAAAATTATTCACTCGTGGAAGGTCCATGGTGTACTCCTGACACCATCCTAGGGAAAACACCTAATAATGAACCCTTATTAATAAATCAAGGAAATTCAATAAAATAAAAAACGTCATGAAAATCCATCAGTGAGGCACCTTTATCAAAATGGAATGTGATTGTGTGCATTCATCATATCAAGACATCCCCAAGACGCATTTGGAGAAATTCCCATCATATAGGATGATTTATAATGTTATTTGGAGAAATAATCACTAAATATTATTCTATATATGACCTAGATCAGTAGAAAATAATTGAATGTAAGAAAAAAATATGAATGGGAATGAAACTATCCTCTAATCCCTGGATAACACCATCAAAATTACCCCATTCTAAGATGAGAAGAGAGATAAGAGAGGGGGGAGAGGTGTCAATTGGCCTAGTTGTATATGAGGGAGAATAGAAGAGTTTGTTGTTTTTAAATTTTTAGGGTTAACTGGTCATTTTTCACTATTAATGGAATCTGGGTAGCCACACAGTTTTTCAAACCATGCAGTTGTCACAATCTCATGTTGTATACTTCACATAGTATGACCAGATGGACTTCCAAAAAATGAACCGCTCATAAAAATGTCCAGTAAAACATAATTTTAGGTTCCTTATAATTTTTCAGAAATTTTTCACATACTACAGTCCAAAGACCCCAACCAAATCTACACCGCACAGTTTTCCCACATTGTTTTCCCTTGCCATATAAAAATAGAGAATAAAGAAAGACCCCTTAAAAATTTAAAAAATCTATTCAAAAGATCCCAAGGATTTCATGAGATATTGATTGACCACTTGGGCCTCAATACATATTAAAAAATATCTCCTTATGATTTTAAATCTCTTAGAATTTAAATCTAATTCTCAATTTAAAAAATGATCATAACACAAAAATTTTTAAAAAATCAATTTCATTTTTGGAATTTTCAACCTGAAAGGATAGATTAATTTACATTAACATGGGTTTGAATACATACCTATATTAATAAGAATATAGGATACTTTAATCAATGAAGAATACCATAGGGATGATTATTTGAGAAAATTGAGAAGTGATGAGCTAGTGGAGTTTCATTCAATTACTCAATGTTGAGTACTCATATACTACAAGGATTTGGAAATATTATAATAATTTTGAAATTCATTAAAAGTGTTCAATTTTTTTTAGTTTTTACATATTCCATGAGATGGATTGAATATTTCCAAATTATATTTTAATGGTTTTCGATTTTATTCTTAATATATTTCTTATTTTCTCGGAATAAAGAAATTAGAAAAGTGTTTAACACACCATGATACGTACATTTATTGGGATGATATATATGAAGAACAATTAGTATTATAATTAAATAGGTAAAGGAAATAATATTTTGATGTGAATAATATTTAATTTATAGATAATATATCATCCAAGACCATTTCCAAAAATAGAATGAGCGAAAAATATTATGTAAGGTGTCCTCAGCTCAAAATATAACAAGAAATATAAGGTGGTTATAAAAATTAGAAATGGAATGGATTTACCAAGATATGTAATATATGATGGGGAATAAAAAATATATATTACTAATCTTTTACAAAAAATAATTGTCTAAGAGAAATAACATAAGTCAATATATAAGAGTTCACATGAGAATACATACGAGACTTAATATAGTGACCATTGAATTATGGATAAATCAAAAACCATATGCAGATATGTAATGGTATTATAGTAGATGTGTAATGGTAATAATAGAGATGGGTATTTAACACTATAAAATCCCTTTTTCTAATTCCATAGTTATTATAGATTGAAAATTGGTAATGTTAATATCCCTACTGAGATATGTAAGTGAATAAAATCCATACGTAAGGGTTTTCAATTAAAATGTGACAATATCAAAAATCATCAATGTGATATATAAGACTAATAATTTATTAACTAATGGTTAACATGATTATATATAAGGGGTATCATGTTGATATGTAAAGGTTATCAATTATGAGACTAAAAATAATTGGATTTAATATCTTCATATCATACTAAATGACATACCTATATAAAGATATTTGGAGATTAAATTCAAATGATGCAGTGTTATACTTCATGAAAAAATATCTTTATGTATTTAAGATCCATGATGGTAGCTATAGAGAATGGGTGTGATAAATAAAGAAAAGGTCTAATCTATGATGAGTATTTCCATTAAATAATTAGAACTCTCATGTCCCAATTGCATTCCAGCATGGAAACATGAATTCCAACATGAAATAAATTCATATACATTTCATATATAGGTATGGAATATGATAATTCTAAACAAATATTAGATATAGAAATCTATAGATTAATATATGATCTTTATTATTTAACATTTAAAGATATACAATTCCATGTAAGATCAAACCATTTTAATGAAATCATTTTTTCAAATTAAAATATATAAATAATATTCATGTGAATATAATAAGATAATTAAAAAGAAGAAGGAGATAATAAAAAAATATAAGTGACAGAGAAGAAATTTTTACTAAATTATATTGCTAAATATCAGGTTTATTTTAAAAAGATAATAATAAGAGAATTAATTATGTATTCCTGGAAGGTTTATAATGTATTAAATATTGAGATAAGTTTAAGATATTCTATAAAACAAATCCTATGTCTCCATGGATAAGGAAGAAAAAATAAAAGAAGAAAAGTACCACCCTATTATATCCATATATTATATAAGTTTAATTAGAAAAATGGGGAATTTTGGGAGTAGTTTAACCCAATAATATTACTATATCTTAAAATAAGATGAATAATAATAATAATAATAATAAAAGAGTAGATAATGATATTGAAGATACTAATTTTTATATTCATTACCTATGTTGAGACTCTAATATGGAGGATCTACTATGATTATTTATCATATAAGACTAAAGGTATATTAATTTGGGTTGGGAAAAAATCATGATAATAAATTTGGTTTTGGGGCTTAGTTACTTGATTTCATCAACATTAATAATATTCTAGAAGATTATATAGAATATTTTTATGAATTTTATTGAGTAATAAGACCTTAACATTTAGATGTAGTGACATATAAAATAATCTAAAGATCTTCTTCATTAGTAAGTTTTGGGAGCCTTTGTAAACTATATATCTATGATATAAAGAATTTAGTTGAGATACTATGAACCTATAACATGATAAGAAGGTATTTTCATTGAAGATAATATTTTTATTCACTTTCCTAAAATTGGTGATGTTTTTTACTCAAATTCAAAAAGAAAACATCATAGACTAGATACTCGTATTGGGATTAATCCCTATAAAAATACTACATGTTTCTCTATTTATTTAATTAATATATTCCATGTAGTATTTGTGTGGTGGTAAATCATAAGAATATCAATATATAACATAATTAATAATAATGGTTCAAATATTAATATGGGAAATTAAATGACAAGAAAGATTCAATATAAATCTCAAATAGATTCACCCCTCCCTTTCTGATTGACCACACAATCCTACTAGGGAACCACATATTTTTTTAGATAATCATGGTTACAAATAATTAGAATTATTATCTTTATTATTTATTTTTATGAGATATACATGAAGTTACTATTTGAAGATGGTTCATAGTTTCCTCAGATTCAGAATATAGTTTCCATCTCTCTTAAAAAAATATAGAGTTTTCATCCAAAACATTGAAGAATAATAAGAAACACGAAGAAATGATATTGATAAAGGCCTAGACGGAGAAATATGATTCACTAATACGTAATGGTAATAAAATTGGTTATTCATCTATTAAACCAATTGATAATGATCCTCTAGAGTAAAACAGTTTAGGTATTGATGTTTATATTTTTTGTGAATAAATTATTTATTTTTTGTATAAATTTAATGATTATTTTTATTTTCTCCCTAATGATTTTATTACATATATAACATAATTTCTCAAGGGTATACAGGATCATAAATAATAATTAGACATATATTTAGAGGCTATAAAAAATGGGTTGACGGAGAATTTTCATAAGTATAAAAATATTATAAATGATGTTGAAGAATTGGAATATATTTCATGGTTTTATAAAGAAAAATTAACCTTTGATAGAAAATATTTGAAAAACATTACTTGTTAAGAAATTTAAGAAAAGAAAATATTTTGAATAAATGATAGATACATTATATGAAACTCATATAGAATCCATATATGTTAACAATTCTAAAATAAAGACCAATGCTAGAAGGGTAAAGGATATTGATAATTATTTATACAAAGAAAGAAGTGTCAATAAAAAACAAATTGAAAAGATAAAAAGTGAATTATATGAAAATGTAAGATCAATTGAGGATGAGAAAAATATCCTCAACATGAAGTGTCTGAAACATGAAATTAAAATAATATATATGAATGAGATAGATATTGGTTCCACCCAAGCTACAGAAGAAAGGGAATATTTTATACAAGATTGATTATAAGATTTATGATTTAAAAAGAATCATATTAGTGAAATAAATTATCGAGATCATATAAGTATATATCCATTGTATGATTGTTGAAAAATATATCCCATTCCAAGGAAATGTTTCAAATAATAATGTTACTTCAATTATAAGAAAAAGGACTAAATCTAATATTGTATAAATATTGGTGAAAATAATAATAAGAATCCCACCACTACCCCGTGGATTTATGTAACCTAGATTAATATGAGTGGATACTAAAATGATCTTAAAATAAGGGTTGTTTAGTTGTAAAAAAACTATTAAATAATTATGTAAAGAGTGTGGTCAAAAGAAAAAATATCAAGGTGTATTGATTACAATTGGTGTTGTGAAAGGTTTTGGAGTAATTCAATTTAATTTTTAAATAATGTTTTAATTAATAATGATTATTGATGTCCTACAATAAGGGGCGTAATGATGATCATTTAAAAATTAAACATAAATATAGAAATCCATTAACTTGGAACATATTTCAAATCTTTGTGATATCTGTAGAAAATTTAAAAAATGATTTCACTATAATGAAATCGATGGAATGAAACTACCAATAATGATCCATGAGATTTAAATAAATTAAGATACAAGAAATAAAGAAACAAAGGAGTAATCATGATAAGTTAGTCTTATTGAATAACAAAAATAAGAGTCTCAAACAAGGAACACCAAATAAAAATTCTAAGACGAATGACAAAACAAAGATAATATTCATATATTAGGGATGAAAAAGCTACATCATAAACCTTTATAAAAAGGCTATAAGCATTAATGAAAATGGAATAAAGTTATATTAAATATTGTATCATGCCAAGAGAGATATAAAAGTATTGTTTTGGTGGAATCCATATAAGAATAAAAAATTGTGATGTTAGTAAAAAGGACAAATCAAATCAAGAAGATGAGTTATGTGGAAGGTTAAAAAATATGGGAAAACTCCTAAAAGTTGAATGAAATTTATACTAAAAAGGGATGAGTTTTTGTAAAATAAATATAAGATACCATTAATTTCATTTATAATGAATTCAAATATTGAAAAATATTCATGTGATTTATTAGCCACTATAAAAAAGGATAATTAAACAAGGTAAAATATCATGGTAATAAAAATTACATGCATTCTAGGGAGGTTTGAGTCTGAAACATCAAAGAAGGATAAAGAATAAAGAGTTTTAATTAATATTGAAATATATTTATAATGACTTCTATGTTAATAAGAAAATATTAGCTCTATTTAACTATCTAATGAGCTATGGAGAACCCACATTTTCTAAATATATGTTTTTTTACTTGACATAAATTGAGTATGATGGATATTCTTACATGTGAACATGCATTCTGTGAAGGATTAAATTAATTTGGATTTAATATAGAACAAATGTCTGTAAAGATTATTAGAATCATAAGTGATATGGAAATTTATAGATAAATTTTTGGCCATTTTATTGAATATTTAAAGACCAATAATTTTGGATTAGATTATGCTTCCACAATTAAAGTTTTTTTTAATCATAAAATATTAAAATAATATAGAATAGATTTTTAGAAGATAAAAAAGAAAAATGAGAAGAGAATGAAAATAAATAAGTGAGAAAGAAAAACAAAAAACTACATTCTATGGTAGAATATCTTGAGTATAAATGATAATGAATATAAAGATAACATATATTTTATTTATTAAATAAGAATTATTGTATTGAAGAGGGAGAAACTAATGACATTCTGTAGAGTGGATCATATGAAACAATAAATGAGGAAGAAAAGGGATATGCAAGAAAAAAGTCATTCCCTACAATATCCATATATTATTGAAGTTTAATAATAAGAAGGATAAATAGAAGTAAAATATTTACCTATTATATATTTATATTATAGAAGAAGATCAAGAATAATTAGAATAAGAAGAAGGTAGTTGAATGTGAGATCAATATGAAACACCAATTTTATACATTAACAATGTAGAGACACTAAAATATTGAGGAACTGGTGTGATTGAAGATCACAGAATATTAAAAGTAGATTTAGTTAATTAAGGCCAAATATCATGATCCTAAATAAGGTATAGATATTTAGTTACATGAATAAATTGACATGCATGTCAATATAATAGATTTTCAATTGGTTGTCAAAGACAGTGATTGAGGCTGAAGATCATACTATTGTGATATAGAGAAATAAAGATAAGGTTGAATACCATTTTCAATAGTGTGTTGGGATAATTTTTGAAAGTTGTTGGGATCAAATAATATACTATTTTATAGACTGGGAACCAATTAGCACACAAAATTTTCTTTTTGGGATATAACCTATTTATATTAACTTTTATAATATTAAAGATATATGTGTCACATAAATGACATGAAAATAATAATAAGTTGATACCCAAATTTCGATAAACAACATTTTATATTTTATTAACAAATAAATAAAAAGGTGACAAAGGTAATAGATATCAAGAACCCGGAAAAAAATCTGGGGAGGCCTAAAATAGCCAAACCAATATCATCCACCAGAATGAGGCCAACATATTAAATAGGAAGGCTACCCATATTTGAGGAAATAATACTACGATCATTTTTATTACCCATGGTGGCTAAAAAATAAGAAACTTTGTTTCCTTCATGAAATCTGTGTTAGATAGCCACACCGTCGACCAATTTATTTCCATGGCTTATTAGAACATTTCCTGTGATAATTGGGTTCCCCATTTTAACAACCCAAAATTTTGTTAATGAAAATTCCTATTAATATGATTCACTGTCTTATTATATAAAATGGTTATATAAAACATATGTACTTCCATGGTTTTATGTTTTTTGGATTTTAAAATACTGTTAATAATTGATATTGTTTCTAATATATATGTTCAATAGTGATCACATGATAAGTATAAATATAGGTCTTTGAAAAATCAAATTTAATCACACAAAGAATGTGATGGCCTCATCCAGTATAATTGATCCATATAAATCCCATTTGAAGGTACTCGTAAAGGAGATAGCATCACTGTTCTTTGCTCCTGACCATACCCAAGATGAGCTTTAACACATGAAGCTTAAACCGAACCGCCTACGGGAAAATTGGAATTTAGTTGAGATTCTCACCTGAGTGATGTTATTCAAGACACCCCAAGAGTATTTTACCATCTCACCCATTACCTTTATTTTTTATGTGGGTGTTATAATAGGTTATGTAACAATACCCTAGCACTATGATTATGTGCTTCATTTTTTGTATAAAGAATATACATTAATTTTATTATTGTAACTTTGTAAATGGGTTTTAAAGGAAAATTTATAGTTTTTTGTTAATATTAAATTATGAATTATATTTTGATGAATTAATGGATTCTTTGAATTAAATATTATTTTAATAAAATATTATTACTAAATAAATTTTTATGAAATATAAATTAGTGTATAATTTTTATGAAAACGATTTTAATTTTATTAACTCTTGAAAGATATTTTTGTCAAAAGCCATGAATTTTTAATAAATGTAGATTTTTATTCTAAAAGTGAAATGTCCTAGATTTAGAATTTTATTTATATAAAATTAATATGATTTTTGGATTTAGGATGTTGAAATTATCTAATGGTTAATTTTTCATTTTTTTCTGAGAGAGTCTAGTTTTGGGGTATAAATTAAATTCTATTTAAATATATAATATTTTTTATGAAATCATAATGACCCGATTGTAATGTAATAAAATAATATAAAATGTATATTCTTCCAATAAATGGTTTCCTTAAAAATAATTTGATATTATATTTATTTTATTAATTTTATGGTTCCTTAGTGGACCATCCAAGAGTTATAAAATATTTTATCTTTTTAAAATTATTCCCTTTGTGCGGCTCTCCTCCACATAAACAAGAATAATATTTTAATAAGCCGTCCATTGGCCTTTTAAAATAATTTTTTCCACTCCAATTTTTCAAAAAATCCTGGGAAAAAATATGATATGGTTGGTGGTTTTGATTAGTTTAATATGTAGTGTCCCAAACCATTATAATAAAGAATTCCCTCTCATTTCCTATGTAAACCCACTCAATCTCCCATTAATCTTCACTCAAACTATTTTGATATCTTCAAACCTCTATCCTCCAATATATTTAATCCTACCAAGGTGCCTCATGCTCCCAAAAATATTCCATCAAGTCTCTCCCAAGCCTTTGGGATCACACTTCCACATAAGGGATCCTCACTTTCCTGCATTCCTTATTTATGTAAAAGTTTCCTTGTACGGTTATTCCCCTTTTATTTTGAATTAAAAAAGTTGGGGTAAAATTTATCACCTACCCTATATATCCCTCCATATATTTGTATAATTACAGACCCATTTCTCACTCATTATTGTCTCCCATGTACACCTGTTAGCATGCCGAAATTTCATAAGGTATTTATATCTCCTCATATACATTTAAGAAATTTATTTAGGCATTTAAATTACATTAATTATGATGGGATATTATGTTACATGACCCCCCTTACATATCATTTCATGTATAAATGATTAAATGCCCCCTTTTCTCTTATCAACCCAATTTATGATTTCTGTTTGTCGTTTTTTGGTTGTCGAAGATACACCAAAATTTACAGGAAAAAATCTTCATGGAAATGAATACCATACCCATTTATCTTTCAAGGGTACTCTCCATTATGAAAATGTACTTGTTTATTGAGTACATACATTTATGTATTCCACATCTCTTATTCATGGAACAAACTACGATGTTTAATGATTTCATGTTGTATGATATATGTGGAACAATTATGTATGAAATGAAATTTTTATAAAGGGTGAACCCTAATAGCGCTCCAATACATTGGGTAAGGAATCGTTCCATGAAGCACTAGGTAAAATTAGGTTTTACTAATGCAAATTCAAGTCAAATAATGGTTTACTCATGCTAATTCTAGTGCAATGATGGTTTACTCTTGCTCCATGTGCAACGAGCCTTGGGTCTTGCTAATATCATGTCGAATATTGTTACCACCTCTCAATGTTACGGTAATCATGCAATATCAGGCCATTATATTCCTATTTCTTTTATTATCTATTACTATTCCTATTTCCTAACATGTATATTATTCTTCATGTTATACCTCATTTATTCCCTCATTTGGATTTAATGATCACCTTTTTTTATTTATTTCTCAAGGTTATCCTATTTAATGCTAAGTACGAAAGAATGTTGTGGTCATATATAATACTTTTTCAATAATGATGTTGTATTTTTTCTCTTATGCTTTCATGAAATTTTGTTAATTTTCCATGTAACATTACCTATCAATCCATAGAGTTGTTTTAAGTGCAAGATCATGTGATAAATCATGATAAAGTGTGTATTAAAGAGTAGGGTTTTTATATTTGGTATCAAAGGATAGGTTTAGTTATTTTTTGGATTAGTATTAGAAACCCCTAGTGAAAGCCTTAGGGGTAATAATAAGTTTAATAAAAATAACCCTAAATTTTGGTGACTACAGTGTATGTGGTTTATAATGATAATTTATCCCTATCTAGATACCAATAATTAGTGGTGTCTCTTGAATAGTTGTATGTAGTGGAAAAATTGGAAAAACTGCTTTGAGCTAGAGTCGAATGGGAATTGCTACCTGACAATAGAACTTGACACACTCTTGGTTCAACACTCTTGAGGATTTTTCATTAGTAGATTCATGAGATTATGACAAAGAATTAATAAGGGGAAAAGTCTCATAAAATATACATTAGGTAATAGATCATGGATAACATAGGTTGAAGCGTAGATGTTTATAAGCTATGATAATAAATGTAATTTATAAGTCATCACTTTAACATCATTGGATTACCCTTTTTTTATTCAAAAGTTTTTGGGTACTCAGTCCAAAGACTATAATGGTTAATATAGAATAGGAATCCAAGGGTGAATCCTTTGTTTAACATCTATTGATCTATGAAATATTCTATATCCTGATAGTTTAGTAGAACAATCCCAACACCACCAAAAATCATTGCAGTAGAGATGTCGGTGAGAATGGTAAATGGGGAAATTATAACATCAAGTGTATATAAATATTACCCTATCACAATTTATGGTTTTAACTTCCTAGAAAACTTCATCTTACTCTCTCTGTAGAATTTGATGTAATTCAAGGAATGGGTTTTCTTTCCCTATATACAGTCAACAAAAATTATTGTGAGATAGATATAACACTTTTTATTGTGAATCATCGACCAATTCTATACAAATGCTAGCAGATGGATGGATCTTATTTTGAACCATTATATCGAGAACATATAGTATTTCCCTATGAGAAATAAAATATAGTCCAAATTATTGAGACTATGGAAAGTATCATCCTTAAAGACAATCCCATTGTGAGGGAATACACTGATGTGGTTCCTGATGAATTTCTTGGTCTTCTTCCCAGTCAAGAAGTAAAATTTTATATCAACCTCATAACTGGGGCATTACCAATACCAGAGACTCCATATAAAATGGCTATTGTTGAACATGAAGAGAATAAGAAAAAACAACAGGAAAATCTAGATAAGGGATTTATTTTCCCAAGATCTTCACCATGGTGTACACCAGTCATCTTTGTTGAATATAAGGATGGGTCATTACGCCTTTGAATTTATTACCATGATCTAAAAAATATCTTGATAAAGAAAATGTATCATATTCCATGAATTAAGGACATGTTCGATCAGCTATGTGGAGCACAATACTTCTCCAAGGTGGATCTGCTGTTGGGATATTACCATGTAAGGGTGAAGAAAGAGAATATCCCAAGACATCTTTTTGTGTAAGGTACATGAACTATGAATTAATAGTAATAACATTAGGACACACTAATGCTCTAGAAATTTTCATGGAATTCATTACAAGAGTTATTAGATATTACCTCAACAATTTTTTGGTAGTCTTTAAAGAAAATATTATAATATACTTGGAATCCAAGGTGGGACATGAGGAGTATCTAAGCATTGTACTAGAGACCTTGAAAAAGGATATACCCCATGAATAATATAGAAAGTGTGTGTTCTAGTTAATTTAAGACTTATTCATGGGTTATATCCTCACAAGCGATGGGATATATATGGATAACTATAATAAAAATTCAATTTAGGGATGGATGAGACCTAAATATGTGATGTCTATCCATAGTACCCTTGGGATGGATAAATATTATCGCTGATTTGTGAGAAATTTTTTCATAATTGTCAAATCCTCTTTCCAAGCTAACTCATAAGGGATTCAAGATTTCCTGGAGTGATGAATATGAAGATAGCATCAAAAAGTGGAAAATAAGGCTTATCATTGTGCCCATTCTCACACTACCCACAAGTTGAGAACTTTTTCTAGTATTTAGTTATTCTTAGAAGAAGGGAATGTGTTTTTTTTAATGAAAAATGTCAATGTTGTTTCATATGCATCATGGAAATTGAATGTTCATGATAAAAACTACCCAATACATGATCTAGTGTTGGATATAGTAATTTTATCTTTAAAAATTTGGTGACATTACCTATTTGGGGAGAAATGTTAAATATGCACGGATCAAAAAATCCTCAAGTATATATTCACATAGTATGAGTTGAACATGCGCTATTGTATTTGGTTAGAGCATATCAAAGAGTATGAGTCCTCAATCCATTAGCACTTAAGGAAACAGAACAAGGTGGGAGATGGTCTAAGCATAAAGGACCCATCGATTCTATTATTGATAAGAATTGAAAAGGCCCCAATCTTCATAGATTTGATGTAGATGGGCATGGGATTCATAAAAAAGGGAACATCATTAATCCTTTCACAAATTATATCTTGACCATCTATTTTGGAAGGGTTAAACGATGCTCAAAAGAATGATGTGGAAATTTTGAAGAAAGTGGAAACTATTAAAAAAGGTAATTCTTCATAGTTTATTATTTATAATGAAGTAATTGTGGTATTTGGGAAAGGAAAATTTTTTCCATAAAATCTAGAGTTAATGTATTATATTTTTGATGAGGCATATAGTTTTAATTTCTACATTCACCCAGAAAAAAAAAGATATATTGAGATATCTGAGAGAATTATTGGATGGATAAAATGAATAATTATATCATTGAATATACATCAAAGTGCCTAGTATGTCATCAAGTGAAGACTAATAAGTATAAGTCTAAGGTGATGATGAAACCATTACCCATACCATCATGGAAATGGGAAAACATCACCATATACTTTCTCACTGAACAACCAATGAAATATAAAGGAAATAATTCTATCTCGGTTGTTTTGGATCGTCTTAAAATGAATACACACTTAATTGAAATTTAGGAGGATTTATCATTGGATCAACTAGCACAGGTATACCTCAGAAAAGTGGTGAGGCTATATGGAGTACCACTATCAATTGTAACTGATTGAGATCTAAGATTCACCTCCATGTTATTAAAGAGTCTCCAACATGCTCAGAATATTGAGCTGAACATCAGTATGTATTATCATCCTCAAACTATTTTCCAATATGATTGGACTACCAAAACACATGGGGAAACATTGATATTATGATAAATGGACTTCATAGGGGTATTGGATCAACATCACCCTTTACATGAGTTCTCTAATAATAATAGTTTCCACTCAACAATCCAAATGTCTCTTTATGAATTCCTTTAGGGGAATAGGTGTAGAATACAGCCATGTTGGGATGTTGTTGGGGAGAGAAAACTCCTAGCTCCAGAAATGGATGAAGAAATGGTGGAGAAGGTTAAGACCACCCAGAAACACATTAAAGCAGCTTAGAGTCGACAAAAGAACTATACTGACAACCGTCGATGAGACCTAGATTTTGATGTTGGAGACACGATATTCCTTCGCAATATCACCGCGGATGAGATTTATGATATTTCGGAAGAATGTAATGATTATTCCAAGGTACATAGGACCTTTTGAGATCCTTAATCGCATTGGAGCAGTGGGATATACAATAGCTCTCCCACCAAACATGTCTCTTGTACATGACGTATTCCATGTGTCACTCTTGAGGTAGTACATACCTGACCCATCGCATGGACTCAATCCAGAGGTGGTACCGTTATAGAATGACCTATCTAATTAAGGGGGCTGGTGAAGATCTTAGATCATAGGGAAAATGTTCTACGAAATAACAAAATGGCCCTTGTAAAGGTGTTGTGGTGAAACCACGTGTTTGAAGAAGAAATGTGGGAATCAGTGGAAGTCATGAAGAAGAGTTACCATCATCTGTTTTATAGTGAGAAAATGAAATTTCGAGGGTAAAATTTCTTAAGGGGGGAAGATTGTAACAAACTAATCATTTATTAATAAAAATTCCCCTTGATCTGATCTAATGTATTATTATGTAAAATGGTTATGTAAAACATATGTAATTCTTTGGTTTTATGTTTTTTTGGATTTTAATATGTCGTTAGGAATTGTTACTATTGCTAGTATATTAGTTGAACAGTGATCACAGGATTAGTATAAATATAGGGCTTTATCAAATCCAATTTACATAGGCAATGGAAGTAATGGCCTCATCTAGGGGAATTGCACCATACAAAGGCAAATTTTTAGAGGTCATAAATAAGGTAGCATCACTAGGATTCACTCTTGACCAATCCCAATAAGGACTTCAACATGTTAAGATTAAATGAAACTGCCTATGGGAGATGTGGATGTTAATAGAGATTACCACCCGAGCAATGTTATCTGAGCCTCCCCAAGACTCTATCACCATCGCACACCTTACCCGTAGGTATTGTAACAAACCAAACATTCATTAATTGCAATTACTCTTGACATAATTAAATATTTATTATGGTTATATAAAATGTGAACTTCATTGGTTTTAAGTTTCTAGATTTTAAAATAACATTATGAGTTGTGACTGTTGCTAATATAGTCATTGAATAGTGATCAAATGATTAGTATAAATATAGGTCTTTAAAAAATTCAATTTACTCAAACAATGGAATTAATAGCCTCATCCAGTAGAATTTCCCCATACTAATCCCATCTTTTGGAGCTCATAAAGGAGGTGGAATCATTGGGCTTCGCTCTTGACCATTCCCAAGCTGAGATTGAAGACGTTATGTTTGAGTGGAACCGACTATAGGAGAAATGGAAGTTAATTGAGATTACCACCTGAGCGATGTTATCCGAGCCACCCCAAGAGTCTTTCGCCATCGCACACCTTACACTTTGGTCTGATGAAAGTGTTATAAGGGGTTATGTAACTAGACCCTAGCACTATGACTATGTACATTATTTTTGTTTAAAGAATGTGCATTCTTTTTTATATTTTTACTTATTATGTTGTTTTCAAATCACAAATAGTATTTTTATTTAATAATCAACTAAGAAATATATTTTGATGAATGAATGGATTTTTGAATTAAACAATCTATTAATTAAAAAATAATATCATTATTAAATTATTTTTTATTAAATATAAATTTTCATATAATTTTATGAATGCAATTGTAATTTTTATTAAGGCTTGAAAGCTGTTTTTGTCAAAACTAATGAATTTTAGAAAAATGTCAGTTTTTATATGAAAATTAAAAATTCACATATTTAAAAAATTATTTAGATAAAATGAATATTTTTTTGGTATCAGGAAACCAAAATTATCCAATGGTGATTTTTTCATAATTTTATGAGACACTTGAATTGTTGGGTAAAAATTAAATATTGTATAAATATATAATTTGTTTTAGGAAATTATAATGACACAATAGTGATATAATAAAATAATATAAATTTTATGTTCAGAAAATATATGTTTTACCGTAAAAAAAATTTATTTTGGGTTTGTTTTATTTATTTTAAAAATCATTAGTGGACCCTTCATGGATTATAAAACATTTGGTCTTTTTAAATTGTTTTCCTTAAGAGTGTGACTAATCTCCACATAGGCAACACTATTATTTTAAGAATTTCGGCTATTGGCCTTATAAAATATTGTTTCCAATCCCATTTAGAAGAAACATTGGATAAAACCATGGTATGGTTTGTTGTTTTGATTAGATTAATGTGAGGTGTCCGAAAACCAAAATAATAAAAAATTCCATCTCATTTCCTATATAATCCCACCTAAGATCCCACTTCCTCTTCACTCAATGAATTTAGAGTTTAACCATACCCTTAACTCCTCTCTCTATAATCCTCCCAAGGTGCCCCAAGCTCCCATAAATCCTCTCTCAAGCCTCTCCCAATCCTTTCGGATCACACTTCCATGTAAGGGATTTCTTCCTTTCTCATTTTTGTCGAATTTTCTATAGTTGATTGGCCCTTTTTTCAATTAAAAATGTTGGGTTATGATTTCAAACATACCCCATACTATCATATTTATGTTTCTATGATGTGAGACCCCTTTCTCTCTCATTAATGCCTCTCATGTACACTCGTTACCATGCTGGTATTCCTTGAAGAATTTCCCTCACCCATTTTACTTCAAAGTAATTATTTTTTATTATACATCTAAATTCCATTAATATTGTTGGTACGTGTATGTATTTGACTAAATTACCTTAAATTTCATGTAAATATGATGAGACACCCCATTCTCTATCATCAACTATTTTTATGAGTTTTTTATTTCACGCTGTTATGCTGCAAAAATAGCGCTACGATTTCCAAGCCAATGTCATTGTGTAGTGAATACCATGCCCATTTCTCTATCAAGGGTAATCACCTTTATGAACATTAACTTATTGATTATAAGTATTCACGTATGTATTACACATCCCTTAATCACTGAATAAATGATGATGATTTATTCCATGTCGTATGATCCATGTGACACACTTATGCATGAAATGAAATGTTTAAGAAGGGTGTGCCCCAATAGAGCTCTATTTCATTGGGTTAAGTATAGTATCATGATACAACTGTGAAATGGGTTTTTAATCATTCTAATTCAAGTGAAACATGGTTTTAATCATGCTTCAAGTGCAATGAGGGTCTACGCATCCTTTATGTGCAATGATCCTTGGCTCATGCTAGTTCCATCTTAAGTATTGTTTCCACATTTCCATGTTATGATTATCATTCTGTATCATGTCTCTATGTTCATGTTTCTATTTATCTACATTGATATGAATATTATCTAACAATTATTTCATTCCTCATGTTATTCCATATTTATTCCCTAACTTGGCATTATAGCTCACCCTCTTTTATGCATCTCCTCAGGTTATCCTGTGCAATGCTAAGTACGAGGGAATGTAGTGGTCATGTAAAAGATTTTTTCATCAAATATTTTGTGTATTTTAGGATCTAAGCTATTATGTAATGTTCCTCCTTCCCAAAGACACTAGAAATTATTACCTTCTGTGTTGTATCAAGTGAATATTTTATGTAATAAATCAGGATTAAGTGTGTAATAAAAATCATGGGTTAAAATAGTTAGTATCAGGGGATAGGTTATGTTAGTTTTGGGATTAGGATTAAAAAACCTAGTGAATACATAAAGACATAAATATGTATAATGAAACCATATTTAATTATTGGTGAGAATTAAGTAAGTGGTTTATAAATAAAATAAAACCATGCCTGTATACAAGTATGTAGAGGCGGCCCTAGAATAGATATATCCTAGGGGTAAAACCTGAAAACACGACTTTGAGCTATACTTGAATGGGAAATTTTACATGACAACGAGACTTGTTGCACACTTGGTTATGAAACTCCTGTGGGATATGATTTGGTAAATTTACAATCTTAGTTTGAACACTTATTAAGGGAATGAAAAAAATTTCCCTAATAATAAATGATAGAAAGTAGATCATGAATAGAACATATTAAAGCCTATGGATTCATAAGCTACGGAAATAAAAGTAATTTATAAGTCATCAGTTTTGTTCTTGGATTATCCTTTTTGTGTTACCCCTATCATTCTTTTTATTCAAACAAATGGCCGGTAATAGGAGGACTCGATCTAACAACCGATGTGAAGATCAATGTGATGATTGTGGTAATGAGATGTCCAATACGATGGGAGCGGGAATTGAAAACATTGTCACGCATCTCTCACAGTTAACTCAATATTTGAATTGAAACATGTGTCAAGAATAAAATTCAACTCCCCTAAGAAAGAACATGTCACTATTGAGAGCTTCATGAGACAATGGCCTCCTAATTTTAATGAAATATCGGATCCCTCAATCGCCGAAAAATGAATCAACTACAATGAAAAAATCTTCCCCATCCTTCAATGTTCTAAACAAGAGAAGGTTCTCCTAGTTGCTTATCATATGGAGGGTGAGATGATTAATGGTAGACGTTGATCAGAAATATGAAGCCTATTGAGGAGATTGAGGCATTGGAATATAAGGATTTCTGGAATATGTTTTTCGATAAATATTTTCTGTGCACCCTCCGACTTAAGATGGAAAGGGACTTCATTTTCCTCAAGAAAATAGATAATGAATCAATTAGAGCGTACGAGGACAACTTCATAAGGCTTGCATGATATGCCTCCGGCTTTGTCGTTACCCCTGAATGCAAGGTTGACTACTTATTTGGTGGGTAGAAACCTAGGTTATAGAAAGCACTGTCAATCCATGACTTTAACATCTATGAAGAAATTGTCTGATGCACCCTCTAGGTCGAAATAGAGATCATAGAATCTCAGGGGCATCATGGGGATAAGAAGCATATGGCAGACGTCAATGCTGGAAGTCCGATGGATAAATCCAATGGCACTAAGAAGATCCTGCACCCCACTTGCCAAAGGTGAAAAAATAATCCCCCCAAATATTCCTTGAATGGGGCGTGGAAATCATTTAGGTGTGGAAGATAAGGTCACATTGTTGTTAACTGCTGACAAGAAAAGCCTACGGCTCCAGCAGGGGAGAGGAATTCTCTGTTTGGACCTCAATGCATTGTTCCTTGCTGAAACTGCAAAGAAACAAGGAATCTTGCAAATCTGTACCCTATGACAATGGTTTTCAAAGGCAACCCACAAACTCTAAGGCAGAAAGAGATGGATTTTTCCATCACTACTACCAAAGTGAACTCTGATAATGAAGTGGTGACATGTACGCTAATTATTCATTCAAGAAGAGAGAACATAATTTTCTATTCAGATTCTACAAATTCTTTTTTATCCCAAATGATTAGTAGAACAATCTTAGCACCACCACAAATCATGGAAGTAATTGTGTCAGTGAGTACACAAAATGGGGAAATCATTGTATCCCATGAATATAACTCCTCCCTTTTATTAATCGGTGGATTGAACTTCCTAGTGAACCTCTTCATAATCCCTTTAGTAGAATTTGATGAAATTATTGGCATGGAATGTCGTTCTTTATATAGATCCAACATAATTTTTTGTGAGAAGGAAATCAATCTCGATGTGGTGAATCAACCCCCGATTATATATAAGTGCAAGGAGGAAGATGAATCTTCTTTAGCTCCATCATCTCAAGTGTGGATATTACTGCCCTATGAGCACACGTATTTGGCTCAAATGATTTATTCCAAGGATGAAACCATCTATTAAGACATTCTTATTGTGAGGTAATTCACTGAAGTGTTTCCTGAGGAATTTCTTGGTCTTCCCCATATAAGAGTTGTTGAATTCTCAATTGACATTATACTTGGGGAGTTTCCCATATCAAAGACTTTGCATAGAATGGCTATTGTGGAGCTTGAGGAGATGTAGAAACAAATACAGAAGAAACTAAATAAATGGTTTATACGACCAAGTGCTTCACCATGAGGTGCACTAGTACTCTTCATTAAGAATAAAGATGGGTCAATGCGCCTTTGCATCAATTATAGTGAGTTTAACATAATCACAATAATGAACAAGTATTCTCTCCCATGAATCGATGGATTTTTTGATCAGCATTATGGAGCACAATACATCTCCAAGGTGGATTTGTGGTCGGGATGTTATCAAAAATGATGAAGAAGGAAAATATCCCCAAGTCTTCATTTCGTACAAGACACAGGCACTACGAATTCATAGTAATGCAATTCAGACTTAGTAATTCTACAACAATCTTTATGGACATGATAAAACGGATCTTTAGGGATTACCTCAACAAATTTGTAGTAGTCTTTATTGAGGATATTCTCATATACTCAAAAACCAATAGGATCATAAGGATCATCTAAGAACTATGCTAGAGACATTATGGAAGAAGAATATCTTTGAAAAGTACATCATGTGTGAGTTCTAGTTGAATGAGGTCTCATTCTTAGGCGGTATCATCACAAGCAATGGGATATCAGTATATCCCTAAAAACTATTTGTAATAGAGGGATGGTTGTGGCCATCATCGGTAATGAATATCCATATCTTCATGGGTTTAGCTAGATATTGTCGACGATTTGTGAGAAATTTATCATGATTGTCCATCCCTCATACCAAGATAACTCAGAATTGAGTAATGTTTCCTTGGAGTGATTAATGTGAAGAAACCTTCAAGTATTTAAAAATGAGGCATATCACTGCACTCGTTCTCACTTTACCCACAGGTGATGGACTTTTTGTGGTATTCAGTGATGCTTCAAAGAAGGGCATGGGCTGTGTGTTGATGAAAAATGAAAAATTCATTGACTATGATTCAATGAAATTGAATGTTCATGAGAAAAATTATCCAAAACATGATTTTGAGTTGGCTACTGTCATCTTGGATTTAATAATATGGAAGCATTATCTCTTTGCGGAGAAGTGTGAAATATATATAGACCACAAAATACTCAGGTATTTATTCACACAGAAAGAGTTGAACATGTGCCAAAAAATATGGTTATAGCTGATCAAAGACTATGACTGCTCAATATTACCACCCTGGGAAAGTGAACAAGGATTCAAATGCTCTAAGTAGAAAGCACCCTACTATTCTATTATTGATGAGAATTGAGAAAGATACAATCTTTATAGACTTGATGAAAATGGACATGATAATCATAAATGAGGGAACATCATCAATACTTTCAGAAATGATTTCTCAATCGTCTCTTTTGGAAATGTTAAAGGATGCTCAAAAGGATGATGTGGGAATTCAGAGGAAATTGGAAGCTACCCAAAAAGGGAAATCCTCAAAGTTCAATGTTAATGAAGAAGGAATTGTGAGATTTGGGAAAATACTATGTGTTCCATCATGTCTAGATCTAAAGAAGGATCTTTTGGATGAAGCACACAGTTCAAATTTATCTATTCCCCTGGGAAACACAATGATGTATCGAGATCTCTGAGAGAATTATTCGTGGGATAATATGAATAAGGAGATCACTGAGTATACATCAAAGGGCCAGGTGTGTCACCAAGTGAAGGCAGAGAGGCATAAATCTAAAGGGATGATGTAACCATTGCCTATACTAGTGTGGAAATGGGAGAGCATCACCATGGACATTTTTACCGAACATTCGAAGAAATACAAAGTAAAAAATGAAATCTAGGTTGGTGTTGATCGTCCTAAAATTTATGCACACTTTATTACAATTTGGGAAGATTTTCATTGGATCAACTAACACAGATTCATATCAGGGAAGTGGTAAGGCTGCATGGAGTACCACAATCTATTGTATCTAATCGAGATCCAAAATTCATCTCTACGTGTGGTAGAGTCTTCCACATGCTCTGGATAATTAACTGAACATCAGTACAACCTATCATCCTCAAACTGATGGCCAATATGAGCGAACTATTCAGACACTAGAGGATATGTTAAGATCATGTTCTATGGACTTAAAAGATGGTGGGAACAACATATTTCACTGGTTTAATTCTCCTATAATAACAGTTTCCACTCGACCATACGAATGGAACCTTATGAAGCCATGTATGGGAAGAGGTTCAGAACACCAACATGTTGGGATGAAGTCGGTGAACGTAATCTGCTAGGACAAGAAATGGTCGATGAAATGGTGGAGAAGGTTAAAACCATTATGTATAAAATCAAGGCATCCCATAGTCGAAATAAGAGTTATGCAGATAACCATCAATGAGAACATGAGATTAAAGTTGGAGACATAGTATTTCTACACATATCTCCATGGAATAAGTTCACGAGTTTTGGAAGGAAAGGGATGTTAATTAATAGGTACATCATCCCCTTTGAGATTCTTTATCATGTTAGGGTTGTGGCCTATTGAATATCACTTCCACCTACCATGGCCAAAGTACATGATGTCTTTCATGTATCCCTCTTAAATAGTACATACCAGACCCTTCACAAGTACTCTCTTCAGAGGTAGTACAACTTGAGGGTTATCTTTCTCACGAGGAGAAACCAGTGAAGATCTTAGATTGTAGATAAAAAGTTCTACGAAATAAGGTAATGCCCCTTGTCAAGGTGATGCAGTGAAACCACAAGTTTGAAGAAGTGCCCTAGGAATCGGAGGAAGTGATGAAGTAAAGTTACCTACATTTGTATTAGAGTGGTAAAATGAAATTTCAAGGGAGAAATTTCATAAGTGGGGAAGATTGTAATGACCCAAACTTTCATTAATGGAAATTCCTCCTTATCTAATTAAATTTTTATTATGATATTTAAAATGTGAAATATATTGATGTTATGTTTCTTGATTTTAATATACCATTATGAATTATGACTACTGCTAATATAGTCGTTGAATAGTGATCACATCAATAGTATAAATATAGAGCTTTAACAAATCCAATTTACTCAGTCAAAGGAAGTGATGACCTCATCCAGTAGAATTTCCCCATAAAAAGACCATTTGACAGAGCTCAGATAGGTGGTGGTGTCATTGGGATTCTCTCTTGAGCAATCCCAATTCAATCATGAACATGTTAGGTTTGAGAAAAACCATGTATGGGAGTAGTGGAAGTCAATAGAGATGATCACATGAGCTATGTTATCTGAGCAACCCCAATAGTCTGTCACCATCACACACCATAACCTTTGGTCTTATGCAGGTGTTATAAGGGGTTATGTAACAAGACCTTAGCACTATGAATATGTACATTTGTTTTTATAAATAATGTACATTCATTTTATTATTCTTACTTTGTAAATAGTTTTTCAAGAACAAATATTATTTTTAGTTAATATTAAACAATGAAATATTTTTTGATGAATTAATGGATTTTTGAATTTAATAATATTTTAATAAAATATTATTATTATTATTAAATTAATTTTTATTAAATATAAATTATTGTATAATTTTATGAATGTAATTTTAATTTTCATTAAGGATTGAAATTTTCTTTTTCAAAACCAATGAATTTTTGATAAATATTAGTTTTTATTTTAAAAGTAAAAATTCACATATTTAGAAAATAATTTATATAAAATTAATATTATTTTTGTAATTAGGAAGTCGAAATTATTCAATGGTAATTTTTTTCATAATTTTTTGAGATAGTTGAATTTTTGGGTAAAAATAAAATACCATTTAAATATATATTGTGTTTTATGAACTCATAATGACCCAATAGTGTTGTAATAAAATACTATAAACATTATTTTTGGACAATATATTTTTTCCATTTATATAATTTGATTTTGGGTTTTTTTATTATGTTTACAAAGCTTTAGTGGACCCTTCAAAGCTTCTAAAATATTCTATCTTTTTAAAATATTTTCCTTGAGAGTGTGATTCACCTCCACAAAAGCAACCCTATTATTTTAAGAATTTCAGCTATTGAAAATAAAAAAATATTTATAACACTCTCCTTTGGAAAAATCCATGGACAAAAACCCTGGGTTGGTTTGTGTTTTTTATTAGTTTAATGTGAGGAGTCGCAAACCTAATTAATAAAGAATTCCCTCTCCTTTCCTATATTAACCCACCCAAGATCCCACGTACTCTTCACTTGAAGCCTTTGGAGTTCGACTAACCCCTGATATCTTCTCTATATAATCCTCCCAAGGTTCCCCAATCTCCCAATAAGACTCTCTCAATCCTATCCCAAGCCTTTGATATCACACTTCCATTTAAGGGATTTCTCTTTTTCTCATTTTTTTCTAATTTTCATTATAATGATATGCCCTTTTGTTTTAAATTAAAAATGTTGGGGTATGATTTTTCACCTCCCCAATACTGTCTAATATATTATTGGATGGTGGGAGACCCCTTTATCTCTCATTAATGCCTCCCATGTACACTCATTTCCATGCTGAAATTCCTTGAGGGATTTCTCTCTCCTCTTTTACATCAAAGTATTTTTTTGTATTATGCTTCTAAATTAAATTAAGTTTGTTGAAAAATGTATTTATATGACCCCATTACAATAAATTTAATGTAAATACAATGAGACACCCCTTTATCTCTCATAAATCCTTTTTTATGGGTTCTTATTTCACGTCGTTAGGCTACCAAAATTGCACTGCGATTTTCAAAATAAATGTCAATGTGTAGTGAATACGATGCCCATTTCTATATCAAGGGTATTAACCTTTATAAAATATTACTTATTGATTATAATTATTCATTTATGTATTCCACATCTCTTTATCATGGTATAAATGATGATGATGATAGATTCCATGTTGTATGATACATCTAGGACACTTATGAATGAAATGAAATGTTTAAGAGGGGTGAGCCCTGATAGCACTCCAATGCATTGGGTAAAGTATTGTATCATGATATGTCATGTGAAATGTGTGTTGACTCATGATAATTCAAGTGCAATGATGTTTTACTTGTGCTTCATGTTCTATGAGGGTTTACTCATGCTCCATGTGAAATGAATGTTCAATGGTATGATTATCATGCCTTATCATGCCTTTATGTTCATGTTTATCTTTTTCTCCATTTATATGCCTATTTTCTAACTTGTATTATGTACCTCATGTTATTCCTTGTTTTTTCCCTTAATGGTATTTATAGCTCACCCTTTTCTTATGCATGTCCTCAAGGTATCCCATGCAATGCAAAATATGAGGGAATATAGTAGTCATGTAAAGGATGTTTTCAATAAAGATGTTGTGTGTTTTATGTTCTATGATATTATGTAATGTTCGTAAGCCCCAAAGACACTAGACCTCTTGATCTTCTATTTTATAACATGTGATGATTTTATGTATTAAATCAGGTTTAAGTGTGTAATAAAAAGTGGGGTTGTCATAGGTCTTATGAACGTTTTATAAGGGGTTATGTAACAAGACCATAAACTATGATTATGCGCTTTATTTTTTTTATAAATAGTACATATTAATTTTATTATTGTTACCTTTTAAATGGATTTTAAAGAAAAAATAAAATTTTTCTGATAATTTTCATTTATGAAATCTATTTTGATGAATTAATTGTATTTGTTAATTCAATAATATTTTAATAAAATTATATTTCTAAATAATGTTCTGTTAAATATAAACGATTGAATAATTTTTATGAATAAAAGTGTAATTTTTATTTAGATTTGTAAGTTATTTTTGTCAAAACCAATGAATTTTTATAAATGTTGATTTTTTTTCTAAAACTAAATATTCAAATATTTATAAAATTATTTTGACAAAATTAATATAATTTTTGTATTGAGGACGTCAAAATAATAGAACGGTGAATTTTTCATAATTTTCAAAGATAGTATACTTTTTGGGTAAAAAATAAATACCATTAAAATGTATAATGTGTTTAATGAAATCATAATACCTAATAGTGATGTAATAAAAAAAATAAATGTAATAATTGGCCGATATCTATTTTAAATTTAAAATAATGTTATTTTTTATTTACTTTATTAACTTTTTAGCTCCTTATTAGACCCTCCAAGACTGATGAAATATTTTAACTTTATATAATGATTTCATTTATAGTGTGACTCACCTCTACATAAGCAATACTATTATTTTAATATGTTTGTATATTGGAAATATAAATTATTTTTTTCCCACCCACATTGGAAAAACCCATGGGAAAAAATCATGGGCTGGTTTTTGGTTTTGATTAGTTTAATTTGTTGTGTCCAAAACCAAAATAACAAAGAATTCCATCTCATTTCCTATATAAAACCACTCAGTCTCTCATTCCTCTTCACTAAAAACATTTAGAGCTCAACCAAACTCATCCCTCATCTCTATCAAACCCTCTTAAGGCTCCCCAGTATCCCATGAAGCCTCTCTCAAGCCTCTCCCAAGCCTTTGGAATCACACTTCCATGTAAGGAATCCTCACTTTTTTCTTTCCTTATTTATGTCCAAGTTTCCTTATATTGTTATGCCCCTTTTATTGGAAATTTAAAATATTGGAGTATGATTTTCTCCACCCCTATACTTAAATAATTATGTTTGAATGAGGAGATACCCCTTTATCTCTCATTAATTCCTCCTATGTACACCTGTTACCATGTCGAAATTCTGTAAGGGGTTTCCCTCTCATCATTTACATTAATGAAATATTTTTATTCATATAAATTTCATTACATATTTTGTGATATTATGTTCCACGATCGTCCTTACTTTCCATTTAATGTATAAATTTTGAGAGACCCATTTCTCTCTCATCAACCTATTTTACGATTTCTATTTAACGTCCTTATGTTGCCGAAGTTACACCAAACATTACATACCGAAATCATCATGTCTGTGAATACCATACCCATTTCTCTATCAAGGGTATTCCTCTTTATACACATGTACATATTGATGGTGGACTTAAATTATGTGTTACACATATATTATTCATGAAAAAAATCATTATGTTTAATGAATCTAGGTTGTATTATCTATGTGGAACACTTATGGATGAAGTGAAATGTTTATAAAGGGTCCATCCTAATAAAACTCCAATTAATTGGGAAAAGAATAGTATTATGATCTACCAAGTGAAATGAGGGTTTACTCATGATAATTAATGTGAAATAAGGGTTTAGTCTAGCTAATTTAATCGCTATGAAGATTTACTCATGCTTCATATGAAATAAGTCTTAGATCATGATAAAATCATGATAATTTTTGTTTTCACATCCCTATGTTATGATAATAATGTTATATCATGACTTTATGTTCATGTTTCTCTTATGCTCCATTGATATACCTATTTCATAACATGTATTTTATTCTATATGTTATGACTAGTTTACTCCATTAATGGGCATTAATGCTCTCCCTTTTTTATGTATTCTCTCAAGTTATCCCATGCAATGATAAGTACAAAATAATTTTGTGGTCATATAAAAGAAGCATTCAAAATAGGTGTTTTATTTTATATCATAAGTTTTCGTGTAATGTTCCTAATTTCCCAAGACATCAGGCATCTCGATTCTCAGAGTTGTCTTGAGATCATGTTTATTTAATATATAACATTAATGTTTGTAAAAAAGAGAAGGGTTATTATACCAGTGACCACAAACATATCTATATATATCTAAATCAATAATAGAGGATTGAAAATTTAGAGGCATAATTAAAAGTTAAAAATAAATTATTAAAAATTTATAGTTGATTTACCCTATATAGTGTGATTTCATGATCCTGTTGAGTTTTTATAAGATTTTATATTTAAAAATAGTAAGTGAAAACTCTTTGTTTCCTAACAACAAAAATTTTAAAAACATGAAAATAAAAGAAAAATAATAGTATGTTCAATGAAAACCACACTATTTTTTTCGTTGCACAGTGTTAGTTTGTCATGGATATTATGTCACTTATAATAAAAATAGTTTGTTGACAACAATATGTATCATTAAATCCATGTCATTTGGTATTATCCCTTATCAGTTCTAGTATCATTTCATAAGGTTATAATATTATCTAAGGTAACCTTAAATTATATTTAAAACCACTAATTAAAATATTTCACCCCATCATGAATCAAATATATATTTCATTATTTTATAGTATAATAAAAATAGATTATAATTTAATCAATAATTTTACTAAACAAATCTTTTATTCACAAAAAAGTGGTGTTCCTTCTTGGGATTATTACTAGAGAGTGAGTGTAAATCAGTGTGTATTAATTAATATAATCCATTTCAATGATATTTTTTATAGTTAGATGGAACCCCAATCTTTATTGATCCAAATATGAAATAAATAAAAATACACAAGGCAAGTTATTTCACTTGGTTTACTTACACAGATTAATATCTAATGTTTATAAAATAGTATTGTATTGATATACCAAAAATCCATTAATCAAGATATTTTTTATATGTTTATGGTGGACTCATTATAACTATAAGTTTATAAACACACTAAATATTAAATCTCAACTTTATCATTCACAATATTAGATGAACCATCAAATAAGTTAATGGATTAATCTACAAAAATCATGAAACAAAAAATTACACATGTTTTAGTGAAATAATAATCTCTATACTTATCATTTCAAGGAACTCTATTTTTCTTTTTATTCCTCCATCAAAATTTGTTAATGATAATATAAATATATCATTATTAATTTCACAAAAAAATGGTTCTTTCATTTTTTACATATTATACATATCCCTACACTATTATTATTTTATAGCTATTTATAAATCGTTCTTTCATTCACCATGACATATTATAAATGGATATGATCATTTGATGTTATTTTTAACATCCATAATAATGAAACATATAAATTTAGTTTAATTTTAGTCAAATATATCCCATAGAGTTGAATTACATCCCTTTATCACATCATGAAGCTTATAAATTATAAGGATTTAAAATTTTGTAAAAATTATATAAGGGAAAAAAACATTGTATCATTTACCAAGTCATGATACAATGTCTTAAATTATCCAATCCTAAAAAACACATGGATCATTAATAATTCTTATCATTAAATTTATTTTATTTTTGTAACACCCTGGGATTCTAAATTATACATATTTTAAATAAATATAATATCTTTGATAGATTTTTGTACACACAACCATGATATTTTAAAATAAGTACATAATGATCTATAATGTATGTGTCATGAAACAATTTGCCTAAAAAAGTGAGATACTCTATATGCATGCAAATTATAACCTAGTCATTGAATTGGAGGGTACTGTCACAAACCAGATCTTGTCGTCATCAAAAATCATACCCGACTCAGCCCATGTAAAGGACTGAAGGGTGTTCCATATCCCCATGGGTTGGCACAAGTTCTCGAGTATCATAAATAATGGTTTGGGAATAATTTAAATGAATTATGATACATAAAACACCAAAAAACAATCAGTAAACAAAATCTTAAAATTACAGCCAAAAAAGCCTTTATTAAATATTTATAACTAAATAAAAGTTTTTAACATGAAAGAAGAGGTGCTAAAATACAAAAGTAGAAAAAAAATCGTTGTAAATACTGCCACATGATAAAGGGTCATCACCCACCAGACGTCACCACAACATCGCAAAATGGAAGTAATAAGTAACCTAAACTATCATCTCCAAAAAACATTCCCATACATGTGTCAAACTTAACCAAGTCTACTCACACACAGATGTGTAAGCAGGGTGTGATCTAATGACTAATAGGGTACCACCCAATAATTCCACGTAATAAGAATTATAATATAAAAATCTTGCTAGTGTTAGTAACAAAAAATGGTAAAAATAATTTATAATTGTGAATATTTTAAATAAAGAAGTTTTCAAACTAGGTAATTTTCAATAATTGGTACATTTAAATAAAAAATGTAAGCTACTGAATTTCCATCCAAACACGTAATAATCCGAACATAACGTCTAAATATTCTAAAATCCCTCAACACAGGAACACACCTAGTTAGTAGTTAGTGGTGAGCCTCAGGTACCTCGCATCTCGGTGTGAAAGTAACCATAACAATATATATTCACTGGAAAGCCTCAATAGTAGGGGAATCAACCAAAACCAATTTGTACCCAAAAGCATCATCATCATAGTTTTTAGAGTTTTTAATGTTAATCATTCTAAGTAAAACAGGGACAAAACCACTCCGGATCACTAGCATTCTAATACCCGTCCACCCACCTAGATACCTGGGTTTTCCTCTTTGTGATCAAAAAATTTCTATATGATACAAACTACTATTTACACATAAAAACCCTAGTTCTGGAAATACACAATAAAAATAGTTTCTAATCATGGATTTCAATGTTTTTATAAGTCAAAAAAGGCTTAGAATTTCTATAAAACAATTAAAAATGTTATAACAAAACATTGCACAAATAATCCATTTAGAGGCCATGTTTTAACACCAAATTCATACCAATATTACACCAAATCATAATTTTTTTCAATAACACAATTTTATAAATCCATTACATGAATTATAAAACAACACCAATTGTTAAAACATGGAATGTACAAGTAGAACAAACATTTTCACACAAAATTGGAACATAAAAATCAATCACTTCAAAAATTCGACAAAAAATTATATTCTTACTAAAAATAATAAAATTGTAACATAATAGAAATATAAATCCATAAATCTAACTAATTTTACAATTCTTACATATGGAATCACCTTCCATATTTTTCAAAACCCTCTAATCCTTGTTCCAAACTTCAACCACACCACCACCACACCACAAGAGAGTGAAAACAAACCTAAAACCACAATATAAGACCATGTAAATCAAAAACAAACCCTAGGTGTGAAACACCAGTTGTTGTACATTTTGAACTTCAAGAAGGAAGGGGAGAAACCCTAAAGAAATTGAAATAACAAGAGAGGAAATCACTTACCTGAGAAATATTGAAGAAATATCCCCAAACACACTAGTAGTTGGATATCCAAGTAGCCAATATTGAAATGGGTGTTCGAATAAGGAGGTCATGTGGGGACTGAAATGGGGAAAAAGAGAAAAATGAATGATTCATGGAAGAAACAATTTACATTTTCAAATAAGGTCAATTTGAGAAACCCTGAAGAATTTAACTGTAATACCCAATTAATATGAGATCCAAAGATAAAAAATGGAACATGGGGGGTGCCCATAGGGTTTTTGGACACAAGTGATAGGTAGAATGACTCGAAAATATTAAAAAATTAATGAGATATAAAAAAACAAATAATTATTTTTATACTATAAATGGGATCACTGGTTGGCCTAATGCTAAAATAAATCACACAAATCCACCATTATTATGAGTTACTAAGGGTTAAAAATGGATATGGTTGTTAGAAAAGGTCATAGGAGGCCATTTGAGATGTGGAATGGGTGAAGAATGATAAAAATTAAAAAGTTAAAAAAGAAAATATATTTATTTTAAATCTAGAAACAGGATCACGGTTTGGCCCAAATCACGATGAAACCACCCCTTTCTCCAAAAATTCCTAAGAACCCCTAAAAACAAATAAATTATCGAAATTACATGATCAAACCCTTTAAAATAATTCATGGATGTGAAAATTCTCTCCACTATAAAAAATTTCAGCTCTCAGAAAGTACAATTGAAGCCTGATCAGAAAAGAGAAATGAAAAATTCTCTTAGACACAAGACTCTCTCTCTCATGTCTCATGATCATCAGCCCGATGCTTCCAGAGAACTTGAACTAGAGGAATATAATTCCCTAAAATCAATTTTTCTTGGGAATCTACAATATGAATAGTTCACTCAACCGCAGATAGATCAAGTTCTAACTCCAACTCTTCCCAACTCAAAACATGGGATGGGGCTGGATTATATTCATTTAGTTGGGAAATGCAGAAAACATCATGGATTGATGTTAAATTATATGGAAAATTTAACCAGTATTCCACCATAACAATCCAATCAATGATTTCAAAAGGTCCCACATACATTGGTGTAAGCTTCCCTTTCATACCAATATGGTGATGACCCAAGCGAGGTTCTACATTCTAGAATACCTGGTCACCCATAGAAAACTCCAAAGTTGACACAGCCAACCATAATGTGCCTCGAATGGTGCCATCATTATAGAGTATTGGTCGATATTTTTATAGGAAAACTATACAACCCAAATGTAAATCCCATGAACCACCAAAATCCAACACAAATGCATGAACCACGTATTCGAGAATCTAATTAGACCACTCTATCGTACCATATGTTTGAGGGTGGTATGTTCTACTCAACTTTATCTATAACCACAAGGCCTTGTAAATGCCACTACCAAACTGAAAGGTATAATGGTGGCCACTATTCGAAACGATGGCTTATGGAACACCATGGATCCTCACATCTTCGTAGATATAGAAAAATCCCAAATCCTCGACTTTAGTGAAATATTTGACCAAAATGAAATTGGTTGATTTGGTCATATGATCAATCACCACCCATATATAATTCTTTCCCCATGGTGTATGAGACAAGACAACTATGAAATCTATGGACACCATGTCCCACTTCTAGGTTGGAATGGATAATAGTTGAATCAAACCAGAGGACCTTTGATGCTCTGCTTTTTCCTAATGATATGTATAGAATCCCAACACAAAGTCATCTATGTCCCGTCTCATGCCTGGGCACCATAACTAGTGAATAAAATCATAATAAATCTTGGTGGCCCCAGGAAGGACAACCCACTAACACGGGTGGATATTATGCATCAGCACATTCCATTGAGACAGAGGAACCACTAAGAATCCCTTGAAGCAATAGAAACCTTTGGGGATAATGAAAAATTATAAGATGTTCCCCCATAATGAAGAAACTACCTCAACTGCTAACATAGATCATCATTAGCCTTCTTATGCCGAATCAACTCCAAAATTGAAGGGGTCAACAGAATTCTTTCCAGGAATGAACCTCCATTGTGATCCTTTGTCTCCATATGCATATGAGTAAAGAGACCCACCAGATTCCACTCATCTATGGACTTCCTCAAAGCCTGTATAGATACTATTCTCCTCAAGGCATCATCCACCACATTACCCATCCACACGGTGTAGACAATATTGAAGATGAACCCCTGAATGTAATCAATCCAATGCTGGTACCTTAGGTTATGATCCTTCAATGGGAAAATGTAGGATAAGCTCTTGTGATCAAAATAGACCACAAATTTTACCCCAAAGAGGTAGTGACTCCTAGTATTTGAAGCATGAATCATAGATTCTAGCTCCACGTTGTGGATCAGGTAATTATTTTCATGTGGTCAGAGTTGGCAAGAGATATACACCACCACATGATCATCCTACATTAGAACACACATGTGACCCATACATGAAGTGTCATAATAAACCACATAGTCCATTCTAAATTATGGAAAGATCAAAAATGGTTTTTAGTAAATCTTCGTTTCATCTCCTCAAAGGATTCATAACATTTTGGGCCCCAAAAAAACATTACCCCCATCTGGGTGAGTGAGGTCATGGGAAAAGAAATATGAGAGACATCCCAATCAAACTGCATGTAGTATCCTACCAAGTAGAGGAATCTCTTAATCTCAAACATGTTCTTCGACTGCTCCCATGAAATCACTACAAAGATCTTCCCAGTATCAACCAAAAATCCCTACTCTGAGATTAAATTCCCTAGAAACATGACCTCCTATATCGAAAAGGTGCACTTGGATAGCTTTTCATAATGGCGGTGATCCTGCAATGTGCCCAACACAATCTGAAAATGATGATCAGGATCTTATTCATATCCAAAGTGAACTTGGATTTCATCAATGAATGCCATGAAAAAAAAGTTGATAAAAAGGTGGAACACCCATTTCATGAGTTCTATAAAGTCTTCAAGAGTGATGATCATCCCAAAAGGCATGACCAAGTACTGAATGTGGTAGTACCTGCTTCAAAATGATTTCTTTAGGATATATATGTCCTTCTCTATGATTCATTGGTAACTCGAACACAATTCTATCATAGGAAAATACTTCACACCCTTCAACTGATCAAAGAAGTCATCTATTTGGGAAAAAGGATATTTTTTCTTGATGTTTACATTGTTCAGCATCCAGTTGTCAATACAAAACTGGAGGGATCTGTCAGCCTTCTTAAACAAAAAGTTAAAAGAAACCCAAGGGGAAAAGCAAAAGAAAATGAATCCATTGAATTATGAATCATCCAGCATTATCATTAATTCCCTCATCTCATTGGGGGCATAAGATAAAAAGGAAGAGATATCGAATATGTTTTAGGGACCAAATCGGTCAGGAACTCCACATCCTACTCTGGGGGAAAGCCTGAAAAATCATCGGGGAATACCTCAAAAAACTCTTCCACTATAGAAGGTAACACAACCTCAGAAGAAAGACCATAATCCTCTAGAATGAGAGACGATAGTTGGAAGATAATATTTCCCAACTTTGGGAGTGGAGGCCCTTCATAACCTAATTGAGGATCCCATTCCCCCTAAAAAACCTGAGTACTGCCACTTGATGTCGTAAAACTCACTCTCCACCGATAGAAATCGATGTGCACTTGAAAGTACACAAACCAATCCAGGTCAAGTATTAATTCAAAAAGATCCATATCCAAGTCAAAGTGGTCCCACTACCTCTCTACCCTAGACACCGTTGTTCATAAGATGGGATCCTTAAACCCTACTCTTTCAAACCTAGTGGTGTCACTAACTCCATTTCAATAGATAAAAACTCAGTTGAAAAAATATGCATTCGCCCAAAATAGGAAGAGATATAGAAAATAGAAGAACCGATATCTAAAAGAGGAGCATCTGTGGAAGATGAAATCAAGACATTGCCTCAAACGGTCGAAGTCTGTGCATTTGATCCCGTTGGGGCCTAATCCACTACATGAAGATTCCTAATCTATTCTTGAGAATGGACTCATGAATGTGGCTCTACCTAGAAGTGGATCTTTGTAGAAGATTATCTAACCCAGCCACCATTACCACCAATCTTATATCCCCTTATCCTTGATGGCTCTGACTTAGTTGGCACTCACATTTAAGCCAGTGATCCAACCCAACTCTAGAGTGATGTTCCATCTTGAAAAAAAATTCATGTGTCGCATGCCTCCACACTAATAGTATGGCTTCAAAGGATATGTGCATGCTATTTAGGTGTTCCCTGGCTTCCCAAACTAGTGGAAAAAACAGACCTTTCATTACAATCTAAGGAAGAAAACTGCCTGGAAGGATTGCCAGAACTACCACATCCCTTCTTCCCATTATCCTTTTACTTCATTTTCTTCTCATAATAATTTCCACTTCCCACAACCGAGACTAACCCAGAGAAACCAAACCTAATTTTACAGTAAATCTCTACCATAAAATCTCAGTCAACCACCTTGGCATAAGTCTTCAACTTGCACAAGAAGACCTACCAATAGATCATTGGCCACAAACACATCTTGAAATTATGAGACTTTATCTTCTCAATGGAGACCATTTCCAGATCATTCCATCCAAGCTTAGGAAAAAAATTATCATACTCCCTCAATGAAAGGTCCCTCAGAATGATATCCATAAACTCCTATGATTTATCATATTCGAAAACATTAGGGTAGTATTGGTCATTGAATTAACCTGGAAGTCCTTCTCTCTCATTTGTTCATGATTCACAGCATGAAGCACTAATTCCCAACACATCTGGCTAGTACACTCTCAAAAATGAGGCACACTTTACCCTAACCTCATTAGGTGTGGCATGAAACTCCAACATGCACTCGATCTTCTCGATACACTCCTATTCTTCCCAGGGTTCCATGCTAACTAGAAAATTGGGAGGCTTGTTCTTTAGGAACTCCTAGTCTTTTTCTAGACTCTTCTTCCCTAGTTAGAGTAGGAGAGGGAGCTACTCCAAATCCTAGGGAATGGACATCCCTGTATATGGATTCTACCATCGTTTGATAAATTGTTTAGGGAGAACTCTCTTCGGTATCATATTGTGGGTGCATGTCAACTTTCTGGGGAGGCATGATGCTACACAAAGAAACAGTCAAAAAATAAATCATCATTACAGAAATTATAAAAAATAACATAAAATACACCAAATATAAATATGTTAAAAAATCTGAATAATGAAATAAACAACAACTTCACTCTCCCTCGATCTTTACAGGTATTCTGCAAACCGAACGTCCCACCTAGAACAGAAGTCAAAGAAACAATCCTATCATCCCAATGTGAGTAGAGACATATCATCGGAGGAGCGGTCCAAGAACCTTACTCATGTCATGAACTCCAAGCCCTAATATTCCAGGCTCCTGTGTAAAGCTACTCATCCCCAAACAAAAATTTAACCCAAAAAAGTTAACCTCCTCTAATACCATTTTTTAATCAAACATATCTAGTCTCCATCCAAACCGGACCCATAACCATCCCTTGGAATGTTCCTAAGTGAATTCCATATCCCCATGGGCTGGAACAAGCGCCCATGTATCATAAATAATGGTTTGGGAATGATTTACCTGAAGTAGGATACAAAAAACAACCAAAAATATTATATAAACCAAATATGAAAATTCACGCCAAACAATCAATAATTAAAAAATTTAGAATAGAATACAAGGATTTTAACATGAAACATGAGGTCCAAAACTACAAAATTAGTAGAAAAAACAACCCAAGTACCACCACATTACAAAGGTTCATCACCCAAAATCCGTCTCCACAACACCGCACAATGGAAGCAACTAGTAACTAGAACCGCTCTCTCCAAAATCTGTTCCCGTAAATGTGTCAAACAAAACAATGTCTACATCCACCCAAAGGTGTAAGTAGGGTGTGATCCAAATACCTATAGGATACCACCCATATATTCCATGTGATAGGCATTATAATATAAAAATCAGGAAAGTTTTATAAACAATGAATTATAGCAATAATTTTTTAAGGTTCATCATTTAAATGAAAATAGATTTCAAAGTGGGTAACTTCATCAAATGGGTATATTTAAATAAAAAATTTAAGTTACTAAAATTTCCATCCAAACAATTTAGAATCCAATGATAAATTCCAAATAGTCAATGAGCACTCAACATAGGGAATACCCCTAGACACTAGATAGTTGTGAGCCTGAGGTACCTCACATTTTAGTGTGGAAGATACCATAACAATATCTATTATCATACACAATCCACTAGTAGAGGAATAACCCATTACCTTGTGGTCCCCAACATCATCATCATCATCGTAGTTTGGTTATTGTTGTCAACATCAATATTTCTAATTGAAACAAGGACAAATCCACACCAGATCACAAGCTTGTTATAACACATCCACCCACCAAGATACCTGGGTTTCCCTCTTTGTGCTCAAACAAGTTCCACATGCTACCAAATGAAACTTATATAAAAAACCATTTCTGGTCATAAACTCTTAAAACAATAACTGAAATAGAATTTAATGATTTTTATAACTTAATAAAATGATAAGATTTTTTATAAATAAAATTACACAAGTTATAACAAAAATTTTCAAATGATATCCATTTAAAACTCCTATTTTAACACCAAATACTTACCAAAAATAAACCTAAATAGATTTTTTTGCACGAAAACAATTCTATAAATCCATTTCAAGAACAATAAAACTACAGAAATTTGTACTACATGAAATTAACAAGTAAACCACCAATTTTCACACAAAATTGGAACATAGATATCAACTTCTTAACCAACTCTACCAAAAATAATTTTCTCAAAAAACTAATGAAATAGGAACATAAAATAAATATAAATACAAAAAGATAACTCATTTTACAAAGATTACATATGGATTAACCTAACATATATGTCAAAACCCTTAAATCCTTGGGAAAAACATCAACTACACACCACTGCACTATAAGGAGCGAAAATGAACCTTAAACCAGAAGGTTGGACCATGAAACTCAAAAAAACCATAGGTTCAAACCCCTATTTATGGACATTTGGAACTTCAATAAGGAAGGGATAAACCCTAAAAATTGGATAGAAAAAGAGATTAAATCACTTTCTTGAAAAACTTTGAATAAATCTCCCCAAACACACTAGAAGGTGGATATCCATGAAGCCAAAATTAAATGGTAGGATTGAATAAGGGTGAGAAGGTCAATTGGGGACTGAAATGTGGGGAAATATTAAAAATGAATTATTTATTAAAGAAACAAATTTCCTTTTCAAATATGGACAACCTAAGAAACCATGGAGAATTTCACCCTAATACCAGAGGAAGATGAGCTCCAAAGAGGTAAAATGGAACATGGGGGGTGCACCCACGATTTTGGGCTCAAGTGAGAGGTGTAATGACAGAAAAATATTATAAAATAAATAAGATAAATAATAAATAATTAAACTTTTAAAACTATAAATGGTCTCACTAGTTTGCCGAATTCCTGAATAAATCACCCAAATCTGATGTGATTTTGAGTTGCTAAGGGGTCCAAATTGATATGGTGGTTTGAAATAATTAGGGGAGGCCAAGTGGGAAGTGTAATGGGTGAAAAATGTTAAAAAATGAAGGATTTTAAAAATAAAAAAATTGTTTTTAAATCTGGAAATGGGTTCATGGTTTGGCCCAAATCATGATAAAACCACCCCTTTCTCCAAAAATTCCTAGGAAACCCCCATAAATAAAGCAAGAAAATAAGTTAAATAAAAAATACCTTTAAATCAAATCATGTATGTGACAATACTAATAAGAATAACTGAATTATGAAATATATAGACAATGTTCCTAATAAATAAAAACATATTGATAAATTTATAATAAATAATCACATGAATTTTTAGTAAAGTAATTTAATGTTTCAAAATACATATTCTTAAAAAAAATTCATTATTTTAAATTTTATGTTTGGAGTTGTAATAAAATTATATTACATAAAAAAACTTTACATAATAAAAAAATTCCCATTTTTTAATCATCATATCAAAATAATCTTAGGGTTCAATTTTTTTAATTTTATGGAAAGGATGGTTTTTCAATGAATAGTGAAAATATTGATTTCTCAAATATTGTTGTGTATTTTCACTAAATTAATTAATTTTAATATACCAATATGATTTTAATTTGATTAAAAATTTACACAAGTTTTATTTAATTATATTTTAAATAATTAATTACATTTTAATCATCTTTATACCCAATTTTTATATTGGTTTATTTTTAGGCTTAAAATCCGCATTTTCAAAAAAGGGTTTTAAAAGGAATAATGATAATCCATTTTAATTAATTAACATAATTTTCCATGAATAATAATTAAAAATAAGTTTTCCGATTATATATATAACTATATGAATTTAAAAATATATCATTATGAATATGAGTGAAATAGTTTTTATAATATCATCTTATTCTTGAAAAAAAAATTCTTCAAAAACTATTTCTCAACAGAATTTGTGGGTTTATTTTAAATTTGAAATTTCCCCATTATTTGAGTTTATTTTTCAAAACTTTATTCCATATTTGTAATAATCATGATTAATATTATATAATAATTTTAACTTAAATTATTTTCATATTATTTATTAAATATGGTAAAAATTATTTACTAATGTTATGTTTAAAATGATGTTTTTCACATTACATGCACTTGTATTAAAATTAAATTTACACTTATATAATTTTTTTACTATTTTTTTTAATTTAGGAAAATTGGGTCAAAATTATCTAATAATTTACAATTTATTTTATTTTTAATGGATAAATCACCTAGGTCAAATAAACTAATTACGTTGGCGAAAAATAAAATGGTAAAAGTATGAAAACATAGAGGATAATGAAGACCTTGTTTAAAAATGATTATAATTATGTGGTGGAGATTTTTAATGGCCTTACCCTCCATAAAATCAATTATTTATCAATTTTGGAGGCACATTGAGTCATAGTCACATCCCATTATTGAATAGTTTTAGGCATTTACAAAAATGTCATTCCTCATCAATTATGAAACAGAACTCACTACCATCACTCATTCAAACCTCTCAAGCCATTGGGATCATCTAAAACATAATAATACTTCTCAAAAACCTATGTATCCACATTATAGAGAGGCTTATTTTCCCAAAATACAAAACCTAATGTCTTTAATAAGAGATCCAACTGAGGTTCATCTAAGAAAAGGTAATAATCATCAATAAGCTCTTAATTTTTTTACACATTCAATTATATATAAATACTAAAAATATAATAAATATAGCATCTCAAATATAATGATATATTATTTTGTCGATGTAAAAATATTTATCAATCTCCTCCTCCATCATAAGGGTAACAAATTCATTACTTCTGTATATCGAGAAATACTTTCTCATGAACCAATGTAATGTTTTTCGATCACTAAATCACATGAATAGTCATTAATATGTAAATAATAAATACAAATAATACATATGGAATGATATTAATTATATAATATTAATATTACGTCCACTACATTACCCTTTGACCCATTAAAGGAGTGAAATTGTCACTTGTGTGTACTTATAGCCTACCATTTCCACGAAGCGATGCGAATCATTTTCAATGAAAAAATTTCCATAATGGTTTTAAAAATGAATTAAATGGATAAATATGATACTTATAAAATTAATTAAATTATAGATATGATGAAACTATATATTGTATAAAAGAACTAGAGCATTCATGAAAAACCTGCATGAGAAAACATGGCAATTAACACCCAATATAATAATAATAGTAATAACAATAACAATAATAATAATAATAATAAAATATTTTTACTGAATGTGTTGTAAAATGTTATAAGAGGATAATATAAAATATTATAAACTTAAATTATTTATTTATTTAAATTAATAACAATATAAAAATCATTATACATGAGGATAAAGCATGTTCAATGAAAAGGAAGTATGAGGTAGGGGACTTCGTCTCAATTTCCCTTCACTGAGGTATATTTTAATGTTATGCACATAATTCATTATTTATATATTAAAAAATTACAATTATAAATATAATATCATGAATCACTCATATATAATTATTTTTTATATTTTAATATTAATTATTTTATCAAAGGGGTGTTGACTTTATTGTTACCAAGTGTTAAGGAATTTCAAAACACAATTTCATTTCATTAGGTAATATTACGTCTTAATTGACTTTGATATTATAATATGATGTGTGTGATTTATTTTTGGTTATTTTATGTTTAATACAAACATTTTTATGTGGATTTATATTTTATAAACATAATATATTCATTAATTATTTCTCACACCAATGTTACAATCATTATATGGGCTTCTCATCTCAAATTGTATTCTTTGGTACATATATCAACCTATGGACCTATCTCATTTTTTGAGGTGTATCTTCTACACATACAATATTTTAAAAAATGAATCAATTTATATTAATAGTATTTAATTTTTCATTTTAAATTATTCCTTTTATGCCTCTTACAATTCAATTGTTACCAAATTGGTATAGATTTAGGTTTCAATCTCTTTTTAATAGAGATTTTTTTTATTTAATTTCCATTAAAGGAAATTATTTTATCATCGTTTAATAAAACCTTTTTTTTATTATCCTATAGTTATTCCTAATATTTTCAATTATTAGTATCATTCACCCTCTTTGGTTCTTGAAATGAATGATACTTTATTTTAATATAATTTGACTTCATTTCTTTCTTCGGTCGAAAAACCATTTATTATAAAGATATGTTTTCTAAAAATGTTTTCAAAAATATTTTACTATTATTATATAATGTCATTTTTACCCATAATTGTATTTTTTAAAAAATACTTAAAAAGACTCGTTATATCATTTTCAGAACATGGTACTTTTTAGTATTTAATACAGAAATGTGAAAGGAATCTGTTATTAATGTATTTGGAAAGACTGGAAATTTTATGCCATCATTACCACTCATTTATTTGAAGATTCATTTCTAAAAGTGGAATTTTATTTTATAATAAAATATTTTTTCCAATATTTTTGAAATTTTATGTTTATAAATGTTATTTTGAAATTAAAAAATGTACTTTACACATGAATTTTTTAAATGATATTTTTATGGTATTTTTATTCATCCATGACAATAACACTATTTTACATATACTTCATTGGTCAAATGTTGTATTGGTACAATCAGTGTTCATTCTATACATGCTCTATGATCATTTTGACGAAGGAGAGTTTTAACATTCACATTTTTGATTAATTTTTCAGAAAATAAAACTTTCATGAATCATTTACTTTGTTGTGTTCATTGGTCATTAAATATATCTTAAATATAAATATTCTATGTATTATTGGTGTCATTATATTTTAAATTGTATACAATTCTTAAATTTAGTTTTTTATTATTAATTTTAGTTGATTGACTAGAAAATATTCATAAATTTTTATTCTTTACTCAATAATGATATTTTTTGATAAGACGTATTTATTCTTGAAATTAATCGACTATTAGATACAAAAGGAATGAATTAGACATATAGTGATAAGTTGGGGCCTGAAATATATATCCCCTCGATGTATCAATAGTATTAGGAGAAAAATTAACAATCTAACATTAAATGAGTTCTTACTCATAGTTTTTGAATTTCTTATGAAAGGTCTTCCTGATATACGTGTCCTGATGTCTGACATCATGACATCCAATATTAAGAATTCCCTTCATTAAGAATTCAGTTATTATTCTCCATGAGATTATTACACTTATATAATATGTGGATCTATGTTTTCTCAACATATAGATTTAATGTAATGTGTTATCAGTTATTTACCTTCCAATGTTGATTATTCCTTATTTTACCATGATAGTAATGTTATTGATTAAATCTAATGGGTGTAAATATATTTACATTTCCATAATGATTTTTAGGCTTTTTTGATTCATGATATATAATTCATTATAGAACTCTTAATGAGAATCTGGGATCACCCTTTTATATTTCCTTTACTTGGGATATGAATAAGGAATATTTGAATGAGTTCAAGGATGCATAATTTTTTCCTTCACAATTTTTTTATTTCATGATTTAAATTGTAAAATTAGATTTAAGTATATATCAAGTTACCCAGACTACTATACTATTTCATCCTTTTTTAAGTGATAACTTAATTCTTATAATAATTTAAAAATGTCACCACTGAATCTGGACTACTTGGGTCAAAGTACATACAATTTTTTTAATAGAGTGATAAATCTAAAAATCATTTACAATATGATGAAAATCACTTTGATGTAACATCTTAATTCACACATGATTATATCCTTTGACTATATCATAATACTCTATAGTGTTTTTATCAACTCAAAACACTTCCATTGTAAAATATTTCATCTATAAACCATCACATCCCACTACTATGAATCCTATATTAGATACCACAAAACACATCCTTTTGAAAACATTAATTTTCAAACTGTGGTACTAAGACACATTGTTTTGGACAAAACCCATCATATGAGTTGACCTCTTAACATCCACGACATAAAATTAACACATAATCACACTAAATGGATTCAATATGTCCCTTCACCTACTCCACTTAATCCAATTCTCTTAATCTAATTAAATAACCATGAAATAATATAAATATTTTAGAATTGTTTTTTATTAAAAAAACACATTTAACTTCTTCCAAACTTTTTGTAACTCTATAAAATTAATTACCAATAATAATATAAATCATTTTCCAATAAATTATAAATTATTTTTTCTATAAACGCAACCCAAATTATTATTTATTGTTTTCCACCAACCTACCCCATTTGGTTTGTTGAAAAAAAATCAAAAAACATGAAAACCTCCAACTGTTATCTAAATTTAATTTTTTTAGAATATCTTGAATCATGGTAACCTTAAAAATTAGGTATCTAATGAATTAAAATCATATAATTTTTTCCAATGTGAGTCTACTTTTATAGTTTCTTTTTTATGATGTCTATGACTAGATATTGTGTTGAAATTGTTTCAAATTTCAATATAACTTATTACAATTTCTCATTGATAAAGTTGTACTTGATCTCAATATAATTCATTATCTAATAATAAAATACATTTTTTTAAAGATTGATATCATTTGAGTTATAAAATTTAATCAGTAAAGGAGAACATACCTCAATAACAATGTCCTCAGGTTGTTTCTTTATCAATAAGAGTTGTGTACAATCTTGAGTAGAAGATATATATTTAGATAATATGGTGTCCAATGATAAGAAGTATTATTCCAAGGTCAGTCATGAAATAAATAAACATCCATAATATGATTCACCTCTATAACTCATATTTATATCATATTCCAAACATGACCAATCAAAATTCATATATCACACAAACTTTGGTTAGTTTTTTTCCACTGTAGTGAATTTTGAAACCAATTATGACTTTGAGATGATAAAGTGTCTTTTTGACCACTAGAATTTTTTCTTCATGGGGTTTATATTCATATTTTTTCACATGAAATTCTAATAATAGAATATTATCCTAATGATTATCTAATATTTTATGAGAATGAACAACTTGTTAGCTTAATAGTTTGACAAATTTAGCCAGGAAGAAACATGTGATGTTATGTATTTTTTTACCTTCATGTAAAATATTTCCATGATATACTTTTCAAATTTAGAACACTAAATAAAATTTCCTTTACTTAAATTATAAAAAATATAAGGATAAATGTTAATTCTTTAATCATGAACATATCAAAATACCTCTTTATGAATTTAGAAAACACCCTGCATTAAATTTCTCCCAAGACGCAAAATTTTATGTCATATTCATAAATAAGAACCATTATTATTGGATAAAACATTTTATTCCCATGGAGATGATGATTTAACCCAATACATAAGAATATAATATTTTTTATGAATTTTTTAATCCTAGAATACAATTATCTTGTTGCCGACTACAAACCGTTTCATTTTTTCTTCAATCGACCCACATTTTTTACATTTCCATGTATTATAAATCCATATATATATTTAATTTATACATATTAATCAAGAACAAAAATTATAAAATCTAAAATAATATTCATTTAGAATAATTTATCTTTATTTTTACGATAATGACAGAAAATAACCACATCATCCCATGAATTTCAACAAAAGAAAATATTACACCAACGAATATAGTTTAGATCAAGGAGTATCCATTAAACTATTGAAGAAATATTTCAAATCAACATTCCATTTTTATTAAATTTATTTTAAACAACCCATTTGGTTTTAAAGACAATCTTGTCATTTTGGATTGAAACAACCTACCATGATTGATTTTTTACTATTTTTTCATCTTCCTCATTTGTGGTTTTTTTAAAACTATAATACATTGTATATAAAAAAATAATTTAGTCTCTAATTTTTATTTATGTTTTTTAAGGAAAATAATTTATCCACTAAGTTTTCACTATACCATTTTTTTCAAAAATAATATTTTTTTCAATAATTTATAATCTATTCAATGATTACCTTTTCAATTAAATACCTAATTTGAAATCATAAACATAAATCATTCTTTCAAAGGAATTATTATCAAAATATATTTATCCCCAAAAATTACTCACTTCAATACTTTGTTATATGTGAACTATATATCATTAATGTTTAAAAAATATAATAACTTTCCACTAAAGTGACATCATAGACTTCAAAGATTTTATAATGATTTTTTTGAAACATTGATTGGATTTTATTATTAAATAATCTGAAAAAATACCATATTAAACTTGATATTAAAACTTCTGATGTCTCACCTTTTTATTAATAATGAAACATTTACCTCTAAATATTTAAGAAATAGCATTTTTTTCTTTCTATGACAAATTTATAAAGGGGTATTTTTGAAAGAAGTTTATAAAAAAGATCTATTTGTGATATAGAGTGATGTTAGTATATCTTCCTTCCAAAAAATTTTGGTTAGGTATATTTAAATAAACACCACTTCAAACATGTTATACCTTATATGGTTTCTCATTTGAACCACTTTATTTTGTTAAGAAGTTATCACAACAATACATAGTACCTTATCATTGGTATTTAATGATAATATTTCACATGGGTATTTATGAACATTAATGATTATCGGTTTGGAATTTCATAAATTTCATCCCAATAATATTCTCATCTAACCTCTTATATCATGTTATACAACTAAACACTTTTTATTTATCAGGGATCATCACAATCCTGTCCATCCAGGTTATAATCTTCTTTAAATTTTTTGCAATAAATTATGTTACCAATGGATCCTGGTGTGATCATACCAAAAACATTCATATGATCCAATTCAAGAATCTTAAATTATTTATTCACCTTCAACTTGTATATATTCTGAATTATTTTTCATTTTTTGGAAAATTTCACCTTTTTTGTGAAATATTGTGTATGCCTAAGAACATTCTAAATTGTTTTATGATTTATTAACTAATTTAAGTATTTTTATCTCAAGTGGATAGGTATATTATACAAGGCTTATTTTCACCCTTATTTTTAAGAAAACATTGCTCTTCATATCTAAATATATAATAGATATTTCTCTTCTTACACTTTCTTTACATTACAATTTTTCTATTTTACCCTTCATTCTATAATTATTCTTGGTAATGTAAATCGCATAGTCCCAAAATGGAATTTCACGTAAAATATTTTTATTAATACCTTGTACAACTATGAAACCCATTTTTTCATGTTCTTAACTCTAATATCAGATTTCCTAGAGCCAATAATCATTAAAACATAATCATTTAAAACATTAAGTCTCATTAATTATCAGATTTTAAATATTTCAATATAATATTTCTTCCATATATCTAAGAGGGAAACTCAATAACCATAATATAAACTATATCTCAATAAATGTAATTTAGATAAATCTTTATCACTGTTGTAACATCCAATAATTTTATTGTATATTTCTAAAAAAATACCAAAAATAATATTTGTAAATATTAAATGAATTTATTATATTTATTATGATGATTGGAAGCTAAATTTTTTATATATTTATCATTTAACATGTTTAAATTATTAAATATGTGTGTGTGTGTGAAAATAAAATATTAATTCTTTCATAATAAAGAACCATAAATAAATGAAATAAACACATATAGTGAAAATAAATAAATTATTTTTCCATATAATCATTACATTTGAGGGATAAATACAACCTATAAAATTAAAAATTGCATAATTAAAATATTAAAAAACAAATAACATAATTATGATTTTTAAATTAATCATGATCCCATAGAAATATTACGCCCCTGAAAAACACTTTGAAAAAAACTTCAAAAATATGATACGAACTTTATAAACGAAGTATAGATAATCTTGAGAGAAACTTGATAAAAAATGAATGATGAAATTAAATGGAAATTATAGGATATTTTATATTATATAACCATTATAAAAATAAAAAAAATAGGTTTAATCCTTGACTAATGTTGTAGAGGATGCTTTATTGAAAAATTAACAGTTACAAAAGTCTAAAAGAAAGAGTTTTATAATGATCCTTTTCAAAGATACCCATAAAATTAATGGACATATCATTGGAATAAAAAATAAATGAACTTGGAATTAACATATTCGTTGTTATTCAATCCTGTGAGTTTGGATCCTATAACACCCTACTATTTTTTTATGTATTTTTTGTAATTAATTTATCTTTTCGATATTTTTCATTACAAGTGAAAAATTAAATAGTTCATTGTATATATATATATATATATATTAAAATACTAAGTAAAATATTCTTTTCAAAAAATGTGAACATGGATTGTGCTACATGTGTTACCAACATGGTTTATGCTACCCTCAATACAAACGTGGATTGCACTTCCACAACAACCACTTGGAGTTCTTTACAAGAAAAACTGATGTTTCTATGAAACATAATTTTATTGTTATAAATATTTAATTGACATAATTATAACCTAGGCATTAAAAATTGTAAAATTAATAGAGATTAATACTTTTAAAATAATTTTAATAATGGTTTTATTTAAATATAACATATTTTTAATGAAAGATATAATTTTTGGTAATGTCCTTATTTGTTTAAATAACAATTATCTCAAATGAACTACTTGTAATGACCTTCTGTGAAAATTGGTATAATTAATTTTTGATAAATTTAGAAATTTAGTTTGATAAAATAAATTTCATTTTTTTATTAATAATTTCTAAATTATCCTAGGGTGATTTTTTGGGGTTTTTTTTGAGAAACATCAATTTTTGTGGAATAGTGAAAATACTAGTTTTAGTTAAAATCTTCCTTTTTGTTTAATTAATTATTAATTTTAAATAATAATTTAAATTTTTTATAATGTCACAATTGATAAATATTAAATATATTAACAAAAGTTAGGTCATTAAAATCAATTAAACTATAAAATTGTATATTAATACTTACAAAAATTTTGAACTTATTTCTCCTTTAAAAACGTGTTATCTCGTCCTATCTGCGGGATAAACATTAATCTTATTTTTTCTTCTTTTGGGAATTGGATTTCGAAAATCCAACATAAAATATTTTATAAACTATACTATTTAAATTATAATATTACTATGTTAATTTTTGACCATAATGATTAGTAAAAGTGATTAAAATTATTCACATCGATTAAGGCCCAATTAAGCTTAATTAGGGACTAAACCTTAATAGTATGGGCCCTAACGACCTATCACCTTTTCCAAGACGCATTTTATGTCAATGTTTCGGACATAAAACTTCAATTATTGATTTTTTTTGTGTTTTATGACTTTGTTTTTCTAAGAACTTTTTTACACCTAACTTGTTTTTAAAAATATCAAATGCGTTGTTTTCCTTCCATATAAAAGGCCACCACCACTCCCTCTTCCTAACACCTCTAAAAATACTTATGTATTCAAAGGACAAAAAAACAATTTAAAATATAACTATATTCCTCCATTAATCCCACTTTGGTATGATGGAAATCCAAGTCAACTTTTTTCACAAACCAATAGGATTTACCTAATTAAGAGGTAACACCTTCTATGATGATTATTTCATTTTCATTATTTATCCACCCCAAAACATTATTTTTTTCAATTATTTTATGAGAAAAAAATTATCATAAATATAGTAGGATATTTTTATTCAAATGTTTCGAATTAAACTTACAAAAATCACTATCTAATATGTTAGAACATAACTTTTCTATGTACGGTGAACTACTGCCTCACAAAACAATGATTGTTCATTTTTCCCCTAAAACCTATCATGGTGTCAATAATGATTGAAAAACTATTAATATATGATATATATTATATTTATAATTTCTTTATTCTTATGTAATTTTTTTGGAAGCATACCTTTATTCATTCAAACTTATGTAAATACAATAATTTCGTTTAAGGAAGTGTGAACTACCACACCCTTAAAGCAATATGATTCATTCATACACTACATAGATTGTATTAAGTATGGTTTTAGTGAATAAATATTATATATATGATATAATAAATCTTATTTAATAATTATATATATATATATATTAATTTACTTCTCTCAAATAGACAATTAAATGGAAATAGAATTCATTAATACGTATGGCCTACCGTTTCGTTGAATTATGTTTTTAATTTCATAAATATATATTATATTGATTATTATAACAAAACATAGGGTATATAAATTATATTTATATCATGGTATACATTCCAGAATCATGATATAAGTATAAGTACAAAAAATATAACAAATTAAGACACATATGGAAAACAAAGAGAATATTACCTGATGTGATACATTAACGTTGAATGGTTAACACGCAGTTAATATAAAAACAAAATAAAACCATATATTGTATTATATATAATAAAATGGTTCGGTAAAATATTTATAATAAATTTATATTTATTTTACATGTTAGTTTGAATGATTACGATAATAGCCAAGACACAAGGTAACATGATTTATCTCCCTTTTTAGTTCCCTGAGATATATGATATACTCCCCACTCCTTCCATTTGTGTGGTGTATGTACAACCCATTATTGGATTATATGTATCATATACATAAATATTTGGGCATTCATATATCTATTTTATGACCTTTCCTTAATGGGTTATATGTTTCAAATGTTACCAAATCTATAAAATGTTTTTCTCTCATATTTCCTTACTTGAGACTCATGTTTTTTTATACGAGTAAATTCTATTTTGAGGAATATATAAATCTATTTTATATGTTGTATCATGAATATAATAATTTTATGATATATTATGATTAATTTAATTTCTTTTTCTCTCACAGAGAGAATGATCTCATGTTTCCATGTTATAAGAGTCTTCGAAAACAATCCCATCACTTTTAGAGATTATTTATGTTTATGCTAACAATGATGAAATCATATGACCCATATGTCAAGAAGATTCATGAAATTTTAGGAAATATAGATATTAATTATTTATTCATATATTGGTACCATTTTATCCACTCCTTAGTTCATAAGATATTTAATAAAGTGTTTTTATGAAATCTCTAATTTACCCTCTCTTCAGTTAGAAATCTATGTTCCTTTAAAAAATGATTTAAAAAAAAGCTTCCAAGAATATTTAAGCAATATCCTTTAATCATTAAAATACATATTTTCCATTTTTTTATCAATTTTTAAAAAGGAATCTCCTTTTCGCTTTCTGTATTAGAAATCATTCTATACTTTTTTACATGAAAAAAGGATAGTTATTTTCAACTCATATTACCTGTATATATTTACCTCGATTAGTCCCTTAAATATTATATTAAATGATTAAAATATTATTCCTTTAAAAATAAAATTTTCTCCAACTATTCTATATTCATTATATTTTTAAAAGATTTTCAAATTAAAAATTATTTAAAATGTTGTGAATATTATTTTATATGTTTCAAGGAAAAAAAATTTCAATATGTTTTCATCATTATTTATAAGTTTTAAAAGTATTTTCAATTAAATGGTTTTAAAAACAATTTCAAGAATTATTTATATGTTTTAAAATTTGTTTCTAGAAAAGGTTTTTAAAAATTTATATGCTTATTTCATATGTTTTCTGAGAAAATCATTTTCAAAAGATTTTATGTTTTAAAATTATTTTCAATGAAAATGTTTTTCTAATGGTTTTGTGTGTTAATAATTCTTTTTCAGAGAATAAATTATATTTTCCTCTAGAAATATTTTTGAAAGATACTTCAAATTATTTTCCATCTATTATGACATTCATTAATGTCACTCATTCCCTTTTAGGATATGATAGAAAGGTTCCATTCATATTATTTCTATGAATTGGTTAAGCATAATTTCATTTTCCTAATGAAACCCATTTTTCTATCATGGGTTATATGCTTTTGAAATCCACTTCCATTCATGGGATGTGTTTATAATGAAATTATTATGAACCTTGTCTTTTTCCACAATTTATGATATGATTATTTGTTATTAATACCCATTTCATTTCTTGGGTTATGATTGTATTATTCACGATCTTATGGCACATGTATGTATGATTTAATTCTGATATGGACCTATATATATATCCAATTCTTTGGGTAAATATTTATATCACATTAGATATACTAAGATGGTATTGGGTGTGAACCCTAACTACTAAGACGACCATGGGAGTGAACCATTACTACTAAGATGGTATGCGGAGTGAAATCATGTTGCTAAGATGTCCATAGGAGTGAACCATGAATTCTAAAATTGTATGAGTAGTTATCTCCAGATAATAAGATGGCCATGGGAGTGAACCATGACATATATGATGGTATTAGGATTGAAATCTGACTACTAATATGGCCAGAGGAGTGAACCATGACTACCAAGATGGTATGGCGAGTGAACCAATACTAATATGATGACCTTGGATGTGATGCCTTGAATACTTGTGTGAGCCCAATTACATTTTCCCAATGTTTTTCATGGACCTAGTTTCATGTCCATAAGTTTATTCGAGGGAATGATATCATGTCTTTAATCTAATGAGTGAGCCTATTTATAAATATACATGTTGGCAATGTTATATACTTATCCGTCTGCCATAATTCCATGTTTTATTCCTATGTTAAAATTTCATGGATTATGATAATTATTTTCATATGATTCATGTATTATGAGATACAAATCAATATAATGTTATATTATTTGAAGGGTATGATCTTAAAATGTTATGATCATTTTCGATACCCTTTTTTTATGTTATGATTATATATTTTCTTTATTTACACATACTGAGCATCTAAGATCAACCCTTTCTAATGTTTCCTTTCCCTAGGTTATAAAGAAATGTTTTAGGATGAATTACTGATATTGTAGATATTTATGGACGATGTTGCAAATATTTTACTAGGACAGAATATTTTGTTCCCATGTTTCCAAATCCACTGAACTATTATGATCCTCTGGCTTGTATTTTGAAATATACTAAATATTCATCTAAAATGATGTAATATCCATGTATGTCATTCTTGGGTCACTATAGTTGGTATCAAAGGAAATACATAGTCTAACATGAGAAAATAGGACATGAAAATATTAGTGGGATCCCTTTGTATATTTCTAATGATATGTCTATGGATGTCACTAAATATATATATAAGGATGAGTTGATGTTTAGGAATATCTCTTGGAATTTTGGTAATTGTTTGAGTGAGTGGTTTACTAGAAATACATCAATTTTAGTATACTAAAATTTTATTTGGATTTAGAAAATATGTACCTAGGGGTAACAACTTCGACAAGATTTTCTAGGCCTGACTCTGGGTAATATGGTGAAAACAATGGGCCTTGCTGCCAAACTGGTTTGTCACACCCATGGGATATGATTTGGATATTCACAAACTCATCATGAACCATAATGAACAATTTAGATATAAGTTTAATTTGAATAACCAAGTATAAAAATCAGTTTTAAAATATTAATGAATTATGAACCATGATTTAGACATACTATAAGTAATTTTCCATGATTATGTGGATTTCTTTTAGGATATTTGTTTCTCATTCCATTCTTCCTAGTTTTTTTATGGGGATAATTAAAAGGAATGTGGTTTACATTTAATGTTTCAGATGTGGAATTAATGGGAATTATGGGAATCAATTTCCCTAGGGTAATATCATAAATAGGATCCAAAATGTGGTCTGAGTATTGGTTATTCATCTAAAGATAATGAGACTAAAAACAACATGTGAAAGGTAAGTGATTATCATCCATTATTGATTACATTAAAAATAAGAAAAATGATTATATTTTGGATGAGAAACCTTAACACATGATTCATATTTCATAATCATGGAATGATTTGTCAAGGAAAATGTTGATGAAGCATGATTGCTAGTCCAAGAATAAACCTTGATTAATGAAGTATTTGTGTTTGGGTATTAAAAGTTTATGATTTACAAATCAGGAAATATATAAGTGTTTTTAGTATAATTTTTTAGTACAGATTGACAAATACATTATTAATTGTAATTAATAAATAATAAAGTGACTTCATGGGAAGCTGATACTTTTATTTAGGTATGTAAACTCTTAATTAATTCATGAAATTGGGATAATCACCTTTTAAAAATGATATATTGGATATGAATATGTAAATTGGATCATAAAGATTACCCTATAACTGGATATTGAAAATTTTATCTATGTTACCATGTATAATCTTTACAAATTATTCTATTTAAATAATATATCATGTAATCATTAAAATAAGGAAGTATTCATGTTTTATTAAAGGATTTATGGTATTTTACCAAGAGGGAATTCACATGTTTGGAAAGTGGAAACTAGGATCTACTGTGTGATATACGATGGAATCAATTTTAAGATTATTTCATGAATCAATTTCTAATGTTTTGGATTTTCTCCTTTCATATGTTTTATAAGGATAACCATTCCAAAAATGTTTATGTTAAACTTTGGAAGAAGTATTAATGAAATGATTTTGTATTGAAAACATTAGTCAAAACGATATTAATGATTAACATTATTTCAAGGATGTATATCTTATTTGTTTTTTTGAAATTATATTAGTGTGGATTTAAAAAAGGATATCATGTATGTCGCTTGAAAAATAATCAAGTCTATAAATTCTATAGTTCTTGAACCCATGAATGAAGTATAATAATATTTTCCAGAATACCATTTGCATATGTGATGTCATGTCTAATGTATAATTATTTTTGATGAATAATTAATTATAATGAAAAAATAGTGTTACTTTTTATGTTCATAGATTAATGTATCAAATATTTTGATTTCTAGTAATATTTATAGATAAATAGTTATTATTTTCATTATTTTATGGGCCTTAAGATATTCAGAAAATTTATTTTATCACATTAGAAATTAAAGTTAATTTCGGGACATCTATTACATGATGAAATAGATTAACTAAAAATTGATAAAATCAGAACTGAAAAATGAAATTATATATATAAATATATCTAGAGATTTTATTTAATTATATTTCTGGTCAATAAAATAATTAATCAATTTTAGGATAATGATACAAAGAAAATGTATTGTCCTAATATTTTTTTAACTACTGGCCTTATAAATGATCATAAATTTGTGGCTTTGAGGCCCACAACTTTTCATTAATCATTCACTTGTTTCTGATTGATGACATCAATCACTCCCTATAGATAGTTATGTTTTCTATCCATTTCTAATATTTACTCCCAACCAATGTTATCCTTTGGGGAAACCTAGTTATATGTTACATTGGGTAACTGTTATGGTAAAAACTTTTCTTTTTTAATGGATGTTTTAGTACTCATTTTTATGAGGTGGGTTTCTGAGAAAGAAACATTCATATATTAAACCTTTAATAACCAAAAATAATTTTGAGGGTGAAATTAATTTTATGGTGGTTAGAATGTAACAACCTATGATTTTTTGAAATATTTGTTTTCAAATTATTTTATCATCTTGATATTTTTCATTTCTCATTACACTAGAAATAGTTATTTATATATATATATATATATATTAAAACACTAATTCAAATATTCCTTTCACATATCACCATATTTTCTTGCACTACATGCATTACCAACATCAATTTCCCTATATGATATACTTTCTTGTATTGTGCTACCAAAACTTATACTTGGAGTACATTTCATGTGACATTAATGTTTCAACTAAACATCACTTTATTGTTATAAATTTTAATTGATATTATTATATTCTGGCCTTAGAATATAATAAAATTAATTTTGATAAAAAAATTTCAAATAATTTTTATAATGGTTTTTTTGAAATAAAACATATTTGTAATGAAATATAAATTTTTAGGAAATGTCTGTATATGTTTTAAAATACTATTTTACCAAACAATATACTTTTAATGTCATTATGTGGAAAATAAAATTTTTTTTAACACACATTTATAAATTTAATTTGATATAATAAAATTAATTTTGGAATTCAAAACATTAAAATTATCCTAAGGTGATGTTTTTGTATTTTTCTGAGAAACATCAATTTTTCTTGAATATTGAAAAATACTGATTTTAAGATTAAAACTAGATTTTGGAAAAATTAATTATTAATGTTCAATAAAATTATAAAATTTTTATTAGATAATAATAGATAAATATGAAATATATTAATATAATTTTAGTAATTATTTTCAATTTCCATTTAAAAATTAATATTAAAACATCCTAAACTTTTAAACTTCTTTCTACTTTAAAAACATCTTATCTCATCCCATATACACGATTAAAATTCATCTTATTTTTTCCAATTATATGAATTTAGTTTATAAATTATAAATTAAACCATTTAATTAATTATAATATTTAAATACTAATAATACCAATATAAATTTTGACCAAAATGATTAGTAAATATGATTAAAATTAATCATAGTGATTAAGGCCAAATTAAGCTTAATTATGGACTAAACCTAAAAATTAATGGCCCAAATGAAATAACAACTTGTCCAAAAACCATTTGATATCAATATTTGGTAAATAAACATTAAAGTATTGAGATGTTATGGTTTTGAATGAATTTTTTAGCTAATATCATCTGTACAACTCACTTGTTTTGAAAAATTCCAAGTGAGTCCTTTTTCTTCCCTATAAAATTCCACCATCACTCTCAATTCCACTCAACTCTAAAACTTATTATGATCAGAATAAACCTTCCCAATAAACATCCCAATATCTCTATATTAAAACTTGAATCCCCCTTTGTACAGAAAGAAATCCAAGGTAGCATTTTGGCACAAATCAAAAGGATTTACCCGATTAATAGTTAATGCATTCTCACAATCTTTTTTCTTTTACTTTATTTATAAACACCTAAACATTCAATTTTCCCTGATTTTATAAAAAATAGTTTCCTAAATATACAAGGATGTTTTTATTCCTACTTTTTTAATTCAACATACACACACCTTCATCTAATGTGTAATGAACATTATGTCTCTGTGTATTGTGAACTACTACCTCATGAAATGATGATTTCTCATTTCTCCATTACCACTTATCATAATTAAAATTATGCTAGATAATATATTTATACATGATATATTTTATATTTATAATTTCTTTATTGTTCTATATTTTTTTGTAACATAACTTTATGCTTTCCATCTTATGTAAATATGATAATTTCATTTGAGGTAGTGTAGACTATCGCCCCCTCAAAACGATATGATTCATTCGTACAATACATTGATTGTATTAAGGATTGTTTTAGTGACTATATATGATATATATGATATAATAAATACACTTCTATAATGATATATATACACATATATTTCTTATACTTTCCTTCTCTTAACACAATAATTAAACGAAAATAATATTCATGTGTACGTACAACCTACCGTCTCCATGAACAATGTTTTCTGTTTCATACATATATATTATAATAATTATAATAATAAAAAATATGCTATATATATGATATTTATATCATGGTTTACATTCTGGAATCATGATACAATGATAAGGGCTTCCAATATAACAAATTCAGACTGATATGAAAAATATATAGAATATTACCCGAAGTGAAACCATAAAATAGTATTTTTAACAAGAGGGTAATATAAGTTCATAATAAAACATTATATAGTTTTACATAAAATAACATGTTTCTGTTAAATATTTATAATAAATTTATAATTATTATATAGGTTGTTCATTTTGATGATATTCAATAGACTACGTAAGGGTATTTCATCTAACGTTTTATTTTATTGAGATAGATGTTATGCTCTCCACTATTTCCATTTGAGTACAGTATGTAATACCGATGATTGTATTATATGTATATTATACTTAAATTTATTTCTATTTGAATATCCATTTTATGACCTTTCTTTCATAGGTATTTGTTTCCAAAATTACCAAATTGGGGAAATAGGTTTTTCAAAATTTTCATTCTTGGAGACTCCTGTTTTGTTATGCACCAAAATTGTTTTTTGTGTATATACTTATATTATACATGTTATATCATAAATAAAAATCAGTTCATGGTATTTTAAGAATAAATTAATTTAATTTTATTACCTAGATATTATGATCCCAATTTACCAAGTTATACGAGCTTATTGAAAAAATCCCATCACCAATCGAGATTGTTTAGTTTATTCCTTTATTTGATGAAATATTATGACCCAAATCTCAAGAACATTGATAAATTTTATTCTCCCCTAGATATTAATGATTTATTCATATATTTGTATAATTTTTTTGAAACTTTGGATTATATGATAATTAATAATGTTTTTTTAGAAAATCCTGACTTTACCCTCTCTTTGGTCGGATATCTATGTTACTTCAAAAACATGTTTTCTAAAAAAGTTTTCCAAGAATATATTATCATTTTACGTTCATATTTAATAGAAATTATTACCGTTTTTTCATTTATAAATGTTTTCAATGCAATATCCTTATAGCTTTCTGAACGATTCGTATTTGTAACCTTTTTTCCATACGTAAATGAATGTTCTTTTCAACTCATACGATGTGTATGGATTTACCAATTGTCCTTGCATTAAAGCTTACTTCACAAGATTAAAAATCTATTCTTTTTTAAAATAAAATATTCTCCTAATATTCTGGATATTCTTTTTTAAATATTATATTCAAATAAAAATTATTTCAAAATGTTTTGAAGATTATTTTAAAAGTCTAATGGAAAATGGATTTTTTTTCAAGCCTTATTTATAAGTTTTTACAATATTTTCAATTTAAATGTTTTAAAACAATCTTTAGGAATTCTTTATAAGTTATCATTTTTTGATGAAAAATTTTTCTAAAATTTTTTGAAACTTATTTTATATGTTTTCAAGTAAAAGGGTTTTCTAGGAAAGAGGTTTCAATATATTTCAATTTTTAATGGTATTTTGTAGGAAAATAATTTTAAAATGGTTTTATGTATTAAGAAGTATTTCTTCAAAGAAGAAAATATATTTTCCTCATGAAATGTTTTTCAATGGTATTACAAAATTATTTTCTATCTAAGATGACATCCATTGAAGTTACTCATTCGCTTTTAGGAAATGATTTAAAGGTTCCATTTATATTATTTATATGAATATTTTACACTTTCTGTCATAGTTCTCATGAAACCAATTTCTCTGTCACGGGTTATATTCTATTGAAAGCTACTTCTATTCATGAGTTATATTTATAATTAAATGATTATGAAACAAGTCTTTTTCCAGAGGTTATTATATGATTAGATGTTTATAATAAAAATCCATTTCATGGGTTTTGATATGATTATTTATGATATTGTGGCACATTTTGTAATATTTTACTATTATATCGGTGGGACCTATATCTTTCTCCAACTCAATGGGTAAATATTTATATCTCATGAGATATACTAAGATGGTACTGGAAGTGATCTTTTACTACTAATATGGCCATGAGAGAGAACCATGACTACCAAGATGGTATAATTAGTGAACTCATGCTACTATGATGACCTTGGGAGAGAAGCATGACTTCCCAGATGGTATGGTGACTGTACCCATACAACCAACATGTAAATGGCATAGATGCCCTGACTACTATGTATGAACCTGATTACATGATCACAATGTCATGAATAGACCTAGTTTCATTGTCCTAATATTTTTTAGGGGCCTTATCGCATGTAAATAACCTCAATAGTGAACATGTTTCTAGTTATACATGTTCACAATGTTATATGCTTATGTGTCTTCAACAATTCCAAGTTTTATTTTTTAATTTTTAATTCATATATTATGCTCGTTATTTCCTTATGATTCTTGTCTTATGAAATGTCAATCTAGATTATATTCTTTGATATGAATGGAATGATCATCCAATGTTATTCGAATGTTCCATTCCCTTTTATTCATGTTATGTATACACATTTTCTATTTTATCCTAAATAATCATTGATCTCACCCCTTTATTATGTTTCCCTTCCCTACATTATGAAAATTGGTTTTTTGTAGAATTAGTAAAGGTTTATATATCTATGAATTATTTTGAATATCTTTCAACATAACAGAAGATATATTTTTCAGGATTCTAAAGACTCTTAACTTGTATGGTCCTTGAGAATATATTTTTTCAATTTACTAAATATTCATCTAAAATGATGTAATATCCATTTATGTTAATCTTGGGTCACTATAGTTCTTAATAGACATTAGTAATCTAAATTTCAATAGAGGAACAAAATTATAGACACTCAAGCCATATTGTTTTCATGATCTATGAGAAATGGATGGTACTACTTATAATATCATCAATGATGGTGGTGGAATCACATTATAGATAGATGCTTTTCTAGACCTTTAAAAAACTATATTTATGGCATTGAGAATCTTAGACTTGATAGATAGTGAAAGAAACTCTATAAAGAATATATAAGAATCCAATAGTAGTCCAATCATGGTCCTTGAAGATTATTATACAACCCAAGGGACTGGGGTTCCACATTGAGGAACCTTCCATGTTAACATTAATCCATCCTAGTGAGTTTTCCTAAAAACATAAAATGTACTAGTAGTAGGATTAAGCTTACCCAAAATTCCATTATGCTTTAAGAATGTGAAATTATAGATGGAACTATTGTAGGGTCTAGAATGTAAGGCATTAGCTTACTGATATGTATTAAAAATGATTTTAGAAGAAACATATATGTTTATTTGGTCCTACTACCGTATATAATAATATGAGGGTAGAAAAAAACATGTGAAAAATATATTTAATAGTATTCGAGAAATGTTTTATTATCTATGTGGATAATTACAAATTTCAATATCATTGATGAAAATATAAGAGTGTAACAATTGATTGGAATGGAACAATAGAAAAATAAAAATTGCCCTTCCATATGGTTATGGTCATTAGGAAACAAATCAAAAATATGATTATCATGTTCCATAATCTGATGAAAGATCACAAACCTATAATAAAGTGTAATTACAAAATTTTGATAATAATAATCAGTGTGGATCTTATCATGTGAAAGTATCTAAATTAGAGTAATCCCTGACTGAATGATCCAAGGTTTATTTTTTTATACATCTAATCCAAGAAACTTTTTTAATCTATTGAGATTAAATAATAAAATAAATTGGAGTTTAGTACACCATTTTATACAGATTCACTGATTATGTGGTCAGTTTTTAGAACAAAAATATAGTTTCTAATAATCCAATGAATTTTAGTAGGAAGATAAGATTGTTTCTTAGACATTAATCATGATGGGGATTTGAACATTCATATAAGAGTTATCATTATGAAGGGAGTTTAGAAATATAGTACACATTATATTATCAAGACTTAACATTATAAAATAATCATTGGTTTAAAATAAATCTTTAATGAGAAAAAAATTTGGAGTAAAAAGTCTAAATATTCTTCTAAAGATATTAATCTAAATAATGGAAAATATAAGATATGAGTTTCTTTAGAAACCCATATCCCAAGAATCCCAAATCCACATTCTCACCATTCATAAGTATCCAAATAAATTGTTCTTGAAGTTATTCATTAATATTTGTAAGGTTCTTAGCACCCAGAACCATAGCTAGAAGGGTTTTATAGAAATTAATCAAAAGAATAATGACTATTTTCTATAAAAATTAATTCCACTATAAAATTTATTTGATGAAAACACTGATGGTTTTCCATAGAGCATGGGGTTATCTATAGACTATAAAGGAATAACCAAATTTAGAAATGATCATTGATTCAACAACATAAAATTTATATCCATATATAAGGACATTCCTTTCTAATATATAAGATTATTTTTAGAATAGATTATAATATTAGTAAAAATACTTGGGCCTACCCTAAAACATGGGATCAATAAGTTACAAAAATGGATGATAAACCTCCCTGATGCCCATATCATTAAAAATACCAGCTCTTCTTGAATGAGATATATTCTGTTCTATGTAAGAAAATGCATTATACCAAATGATCTCCTAAAATAAGATGAACTAATAATGGGATGGATTTTTCATTATTAGTTATATGTGTATTATATCTCCATCTATGAATATAATGATTTCCTCTGTTTACAAAAACTGGTATAGAAAATCCAGACCTATGGCTTCTTAGATGGCCTTATATTTTCTTTGATCAATCATATTCTTAAAGATACTACTCAAATATTACTATTTTATGGATTATATGATTCCAAATAGAGGTTCAAATCTCTATAATCCCCTTTAATAGGGTAAGTACCCCTCAAATGATCAATTAAAATTCCCTAAAATATAACCAGACGATTAGAATTGTAAACTAATTGTTTAAATAGTAAATGAATGTTGGAGTTCATTTTTAATTAACCATTTAAATATTATTTAACATAAAATTAATAATTATATATAATTATAAAAAATTCCACTAAAAATTTATTAAAACAATGTATCATAATGTAGTTATAAAAGAATAGTTTTTGAAAAACATGTTTTACATTATATAATTAAATAATATCTTTTATACGAGAATTAAATATTTATATAAAATAATTTAGAAATAGATTTTTTCTGAAATAGATTTCATTTTCTGAATAACTACATAAAAACTAAGTAATGGAAATGTTTTGGTATTTTTTAGGAAGATTTAAATGTGTAAGTGAATATTAAAATACAATAGAAATGAAATATTTTATAATAATATAGCATTAATGAATTTTGGGGGTTCTTGAAGTTAGATGAATATTATATGTACCAAATTAAATATTAAATCTTAATATCCTTAATATTTAATCATAATTATATTTACTAATTTGGTCAATAATATTTTATTACAATATATTCTTATAAAACACTCCTCTTATCCACATATAAATACACCTCTCCTTCCCTAATTTTTCTTTACATTAAAAAAGACTCCCTTTAATAATATATATCAAAATATCTACAAAAACCCTATTATACATGTTTTTTAAGTATTTTTCTGTCCATTATACAAATCTTATACTCCTTAAGGTGTATTGATAAGGATTCTCTCAAGGAGAAAAATATTCCTTATTATATATTCCCTTTCAATTTCTTTTTTTTATTTCTTCCTCTGTATATTTATAAATTTAATAAATCATTTTTACATAATGAAACTATCTATAAAATTCTAAACAAATATAAATTATACGATAATATAATTCATAAAATCTATTTCTTATTTCTTTGTAACATTCATCCCATAATGGCACATTTTTACTACCTATATAGGGGGTGTTATGAATCAAACATCACTGCATTCATATACGGTCATAATAAATGATTTTATGATTACAAATGATCTTAATGATAATATTATATAATTATTCATATTATATAAAAGGTAAAAAAACATAAATAAAAAAATATGTTCATAATAGATTATAAAACTACCTAAATGAAAAAAATCAATTTATGATGAAATTTATACCCATTTAATTTTAATTGTATTAGAAAAAGTGTTCCTATTTGAGACAATTTTAACTAATACTAATACCTAAACTCCATATCATTATACATATGAATATTATGGAAATATTTTACAAAGTACACCAATTGATTGGGTTATGCCAAAGCGATATATGAACTTCCATCTAAACAACACCGAAGATCCAATGTTGGAAAAATAAAGTAACAAATTAATAAAATTTGATAATAAATTAAATATATAATATTAAATAAGAAATATAAATTTTTTAAATTATATAATTAACATATTTATTTCAAATATTCAAAATGATACTGTACAATCTATGAATGTTGAGATTTGAGGTAATGGAATTCTTATCTCACTCACATCTTTGGGAAATATACTGCCTCTTCCCTTTCAATATTTTATATTAATTTATTAATAAAATTATCCTACGTAATGTTAAATTTATTTACATATATTTACTTATCCTTTTTTTATACTCTCTTTTTAATTAATTCTTAAATCATTTTCTATGATATTCCTAGGGGGAATCTTCCACCCTCTTTCTCTATTTCTATTTGTGATTACTCATTCATTCACATTCCCATATCATTTGTCTAATTGTTTTCTAAATATATTTCTAAATTATTTTCTATTATTTACTCATTCTTTCTATAAAAGAAAATCATATATTTATACATCATTTCCAAAATATCCTTATAATATAGAAAATTTCAAAGAATATATGGAAAGCATTAACTTCTTTTTTAATTTTCATATATTCTTCTTTCAAAAAGTATTTTAATCAATGAGTTAAGAAAAATATCTATTATAAATCCAATATTACTATTATTTTCTAGTTTTGTGGATAATATATTTCATTATTTACTCTGGAAGATGATTTACCCATCCCGTTTAATTTTAAAACGGGTTTCTCTATTAATCATTATAATGTACTCAAATTTCATGAATAATTGTAAAAAAAATATAAGATATTTGAGGATTTTAATGAATAATTCCTATAGATTTCAATATTTCTTAAAACTTTTAAAATTAAAAACAAGGGATTGAAATTATTTTAAATGAATAAAATAGTTGAAAATTTTCATGTTGGATTTTTCTCTCAGTACTCTTGAATTTTTCTGAATAATTATCTTATTTTTTCTGGAGTTTACCAAAAAAAATTGCATGTTTGGCCATCCATCTACATAAGACCCCACACACCTCATAGATATACCACAAGGGGCCACTCAATCATGTGTTCAGAAAGAGATACCGACAAAATAGTGGATGAGACCGCATGGGGGGTCAGGTCCTTATAGGGACTGTGAGGAAGAAATCTACATGCTTGACCATATCTCGGATACACCAGCCCAGGGTGATAAATCCCACATAAAAATTAGAGTAAATCCTCATCAACTTATGGTGGTGCATGGTTGTGGGTGGGTCTCCTCCGACCCACCATATAACATTATAATGAGGGGAAGGTTGAATCTTGTTATTTATGTGCTCTCGTAGAACATAGGATTTTCTGATGTGGGATATCAATTTACCAGGTACTGTTTATTTTCATCAAGATGATTCCATATCACCTTTACTTCAAGAGATCCTATCTTGGAAACATATTTTCATTGAGCTCTGTCATCTTCTACCTTCATCCTCCGCTCTCCAATACTTTTGTTCATCAGAGAACACTATTACTGATGGTAGGGAAGATCTCGCTTGAGCTCTTTTCCACTGATGAGACCTTCCAATTCCATGGATCACCTTGGATGTCTATACTAACCACATTAAAACCACTTTCAAATATGAAGATATGCTACATGATAATAAATCCCTCTATGGATACTGAGAAGGAGGGAGGCATTGGAAATGGATAGTACAAAGTTCATACAACCCTAAATCCTATTATCAACTACATTGGAACGAAATGATCAACACTGTGAGGAAGAATTAACCCATTCTAACTCATGAGCTTGATGAAAAAAACATGCTGGACCAACTATCATTCCAATATCCATGCATGCATGGAACTAATACATTTCAATGCTTGAATATGCTACATTTGTAACCAATGGAAGAACTTGAGGTACTGTTAGGAAAAACATTTCTCTTCCATAACTAAACAACACAAATCTCTAAAGAATTTCATGGCTTCGAATCACCTTTATCATAACCTCTCCCCTTGAAGATCGGAACCACTACCACTACTATCTTTGAGGTTCAATGCTATTTCCCCTTTCTATATCATGTTTCACTGCCAATGTCACAATGTCGCATTGGATTTCCCTAAGAAACATGATTATTTCACTTCCATGAGGTCGCACCAGCAATAGAATGTGTTATTCCTCTAGGAAAATGGTAACTCTGATGTTACCACCAGGATAATGGTAGAACCAATTGTACTGATAGGCCAATGGTTTTATACCATTGGACACCATTACCAATAACCCTCATTGTTCTCCAGCATTGAAAAACAACACTTTCCCAAGAGGATGCACAACCATTAATAAGGATGAAGGCATCTATCCTATAGTTTCTAACCCATGCTCTATACTACCGAGCTCACCATTTAAATTTTCATGATTCACAATTGGAGGTTTTCCCGTACATGTTCTAGGCTATTCCTATAAACTACAGAATTATTTTTTTGAAGATAGAAACACCACTATGAAAAAATTTCCTAGGAGTACGCCACCGCTATGTCTGTTGTCACACCCCTTCCATGGCACCACTAGGACAATAATAGAACATTATACCATTTTTTTAAAAGTAGAAAATTCTTCCATTGAGATAATTGTAGAATCTAGAGGATCAACCATTGAAAATTCTACATTCTCATCAAAAACTGCACTACTACCCCTAAATCATGAGATCATTTATGAATAACTCTTTAAAACCGCTATTGATATTTCTCTATTTACATTTAGTACCGTGAAATGAAGAAATAGATGGGTTGAATTAATAAAATCTAATGGTATAACATAATTTCATTGAATCCACAATGGAACATGATCTACAATTAATCCAATGATGGATAATTCTACCATCACTCAGAATTACAGCTCACCACAAAAAATTTGAAACACTTGGGAATTAACTAGATTTAATTATTAATATCTATTGAAATATATATTAATCATCCCTAAATATTTGGAATGATTTATATGAGGTAGATTTATGGGTTTCCTCCCACTATAATTATAAGGGGTGTGCTAGGGAAAAGGATTGTAGGATCTAGGGAAGAACACCATCTTCACCTCCTAGACCTTCTATTTTAATTTTTTTCATCTTTCTTTTCTTTCATAATGACTTCTGCCTCACCTACCTCCATTGTTTTACTTTTAATATAAGGGTAGAACCCTTTTGTTGTTGGGAAAAGTGGAGGTGACTAAATATAATGTCGGAGTCTGTGTTTTATCAAATTCCTTTATCTCTTTTCTTTTTAAAAGGACTTTATACTTATTATTTCATAATTTTATTGGGATATGATTTTATTTTGATAAAAAATACATAAATTATAAATTGAATTGATTAGTAAAATTATTCTCCCAATACTTGGAATTGGGTCACATTGATTTGGTGATCTATTATTAGAAATAAAACTTTTTAGTGATTACTATGCATGTGGGGTAGACATAAAAAATTTATTTTGGCATGTGGGATGTTAAATTCCTAGTTTTCAATTACTTGGGTGATTAAGAGGAGACCCAATGTGTCTTTAAAAGTCTAGAAGGAGGATATTCCAAAAAACAAATTTGTGTGTATTATTCTTACTATCAAATCAATATTAATCATGGGTGGAAGAGAGATAAATTATAAAGGATCTAATTTTCCTGAATCTATTTTTTGAGAATTTGTGGAAAAATTAGGAGACCAGGCATTGAGACGGTATGTGATTCCGAGACCCGAAATTCCCAAAATTAACTCTTAAAAAATGTTATGTTTTTAATAGCATGTGTGAGCAGTTTTCCTAAAAAGAAAATTTAATAACTCTTAAACAGACGCCTGAATAATAAATCATACTGCACCGTTGCATTCGAAGGATTGGTTTTACCACAGGCACGAATAAGGATTATTCGGCACAGGTTTCTAGTGAGAGAAACTTAAAATGAAATAACCATAAATAAAATAATTGAATAAGGTTATTTTATTTTTCAATTCTATATAACACATGAACGGTAACTCAGATTAAAAATCCAAGACTACTGTTGAGCTAGTGAGGGCTTTCTTTCGTGATTTAGAGCCTAACATTGGCCGACTCAGTCTGTCTATGAAAGTTTGTTTTTGGGACCTATCATTAAATAAAATAATTTAAATATTTTATTTATTTTTTAATCCTCATAAATCACAATAAGTAACTCGTACTAAAAATATGGGACCACCATTAATTTCATAGTGATATGTTCTTCTTAAAATGGACTTAACCTTGATTGGCGTTTGTTGAAGGTAAAAGTTAATATGTTGGAATTTTTAAATGCAAATAAATTAAAGTAAAATGTGTTTATTTAATTACCATTTAACATTACAATGCATGGAGATACTGTGACACAACTAAGGATCAACAATTTCTCCATTAAAAATTATTTAGTGTGGCAATGCTATTTCAAAGTGAAATAGTAACGCTGAAAAATGTTAACGTGTTAACGTGTTTCCTCCATTAATTAGGGACATAGTAAAATTATATAATTCATAACACTAGATAATTCCTATGGAACTATGGATTTTCCCTAAGGCAAGGGGCTGGAGGCTCTCTCACTTGTGATGGTGGATCGAAGTTCGTCTTTTGATCAAACAGTGATGAATTGAAGAACATTGGAAGAACTAAGATTGATGCGGTAACACGACTTCAATCTACATCTACATGAGGTTCAACTCAAGGTATAGGTTTATTATCATTGAAAGAATTTCCTTGTTCTTTATTTCTCAACAACAAACCTGGATCAACCTCGGAATAGGTTGATCCGCCATAAATTTGTTCTTGTGGGAGGGTTTCATGATATTGGGGTTTTGATCATGGGTTAATCTTGATATATTCTCAATATTCCAAAAATTTTATATTAAAACTATAATGTCGAGGAATCGGTACAACATGAACAAGGCCCAGATCAATCCATTCTAGGAGTTCTTGTGTCCATCATGAACAAACCCCCATACTGACGACAAGATGACCTTGAGACTATAGTAGGGCCTATAGCATCTTGAGAATTTTGAAGGGGCTCACAGTTCAAGAATCAGACCACCGGAGCGGACACGGTGGCCTGCGAAAGAGACCACTTGTGCATTGTCAATGACCACCTATTGGAGGTGACACATGCTGATGGGGAGCTATGGTAGTAAGGACGGTAGCAGCTCCGATGCAAAATGGTGGAATGGACCATCAGCATCGTTCGGTGGTGGTGGCGCATGCGGACATGGTAGTCGCACCACGTCATATGGCTGGAAGGCCATTGTCTTCCTAGACCATAGTGGTGGAGCCCATGAAGACCACAAAAGTGGACCCCACAATGATTGTGGGGTAGTGGAAGATGATCTGTGCGAAGGCAATCTCAGCTAAAACAGGTTGGCCCACTTATAGGGGGTTGGGAAGAAAAAGGTGGGTTTCCCTAGGCAACCTGGTTGGATGGACCCATGGTAGCCCAACATGCCGAACCCGTGGCCTAGATGGTCCATTTTGGGCCATGTTGGCCCAGGTTGGGCATAGTGTTCTGGGACTAACATGTTTAAACGGACCCCGAGTCGGGTCCAGTATTGTCGATCCTACCAATTCAGACCCTGACCCAGACCCAACTAGCCCCTTTTTACTCAAATAGTAAAAAGTTGTAAACCATACATCCAATTGATGATTCATTTTCGCTATTGGGACCCTCACACCAAGGAGGTACTTTGGATATATTCTATGTGAGATTATGTGGAGGTTGAGATATGATCGATGCCTAGAGAATTATTTTCTCCAAGAATCAATCACATTATAAGCGGTAATCCTACGGATGGCTGTGATGAGAAAGATGTGACGGGTGGACAACATGGGGTACTTGTGAAGATCTCAATGACCTAGAAAACGAGAAGTTTAGTTTACCTCATTGAACTAGAATATAATAATTCGTGCAGATTTGTGTGGTCCAACAGATGAGTAGCCATCCAGACTGATGTGGCCAGACATCTGTGTAGCCGAACAGACCTCAGTGGCTAGACAGATGAGCTGTCATGTGGGTCTGTGTGGCCTAGAAGAAGATTTGTCGTGCGGATCTGTGTGGACTGATAGATGAGTAGCCTAGTGGGACTCAGTGGACAGATATACGATTGAACCTCAGTGGACCGACAGACTTCAGAGGTCATCAGGGATGATTCCATCAATAGTACATGAGGTTCAGTGTTATGATTAATCTAGTGTACTTCGGGTAGTTTTCAGTGTGTTCTATTTAGGGGGGCCCAAATAAGAGGTTCCACCTTGAATGTGACTCTGATGGCATGATTAATCAAATAGTGATACCTCCCGAGAAGAGCATTCCATAAGAAAAATCATGTGATGAAGGATTGGTTATAATATCGAGACCTCTTGTCTTAGGGATAATAGAAGTCTCTGGGAAACATTATGATGTATCAGGGCCAGATGTTCACTAATATATTTTTGGTTGACTATATCTACCTAGCTTCTAAAAAATAGCTCATGGAGTGGGATATCCTGAAATCAACTGTGCTTCATATGGAACCATATAGATGGCAGCGGATGAGATGTTGCATCATAGAATCCATTACAAGTATACCATGATGTTATTCTTATATATGGTGATGAAATATACCTTTGTTGAGTTGAGTGTACCTTCTTGGTGGTTTTTCCTTTTTGGTCTTTTGCTTTGTGTGTTTTGAGGTCCCCTGCTGAATATTGTTTTAATCACCCCTACACATGTATTTACCTCATGTGTTGTGTCTTCTGAAGACGTCTGGTGATTTGGGGGAGTCTTTGACGTAGGAGGACTAGGACTAAGACTGGAAGGTGCCTTGTAAGATCAGACGAGCCGAGGTGTTTCCATTATCATACTACAGTAGCTTTAGTACCCTTTTTTACAGTCTGGGATTTGTAGTTTTCTTTTTTAGTGTTCTTGTATTCTGGACCAGTTTTCCTTTACTGTTATAACTTCTAGAATAATATTTTGGTGGGTTTTAATGGTATGTATGAATTTACATTACTCTTTTGTTTCACTCTCGAACACTGTGGATTTCTGTTGGGTGTGTGTGTAGAGGATTTTGGAAAATGACTCCCATTTATGGGATATGGCTACTCAATTCTAGTCTTCATCCCCTATATAATTGGAGGTGGGATTGGGGTAGTCATGGAACGGGCCCTGGGGGATGGGTCGTGACATAGTGCTATCAGAGGATGTCAATTTTACCTTAAGAACCTAATGATAAGGAGATTTGTCTGGATAATCAATGTTAAGTGTTTCGAGTTCATCATTCATTCTCTAGAATCTAGTGTTGGTGCGGCAGCTGAGGTATCCATACATCCGGACACTGAATTATACTTTTCAACATGTTACATGATAACACTATTTATAGGGAAATGATATGACACATGCATCGTATAGGAATGTTTTATGTTTTCCATGTCCTTCTTGAGTCATCTCACCAGATATACTCTATTAATTGTAGTAAATCTAGATTTTTTTCAAGATTCTTCCACACAGACAACTAGCTAGGATTCTACCATGTGATCATGAGGATGATGTACGGTGTGGAATGATGGGTAAAGGGCTTCCAACCAGAGAAAACACCACCGGGTTGTGTTCCAGATATACCGCCACCTGTGGACTAGCACACATTACTCATATTACCATTAGATGAGATGTGTGGGTTGAGTGCACTTCATGAGTTTCAGCAACAGAGAACCCTCAGGTTCAGATGAGATCCCGAATCATAGGTGGCTAAGGACATTCATGAGGTGGGGAAAAAGGTTCTTTCTAGTAAGGGCACCATAATATCATAAGGTGGTCCTAGTAGTGATCCTTATATGAGGCTCTGTAGGGCGATATCGGCATATATATTACATGATATTACGATGAGTTGAATTTTCCATGGATAGATCTTGAGAACCTTTCTCAGAAAAGGATATTTTTTCATAAAATATAAAGGATATGGGTTCGCAAGAGCTTTTATAGCATTGGTGGGATGACATGTCAGAAGCTGAGTATTAATCAAGGAGCACTGACCTTTACAGGTACTCGATGCATACGATATGACCAGTAGATCATGGATTCATCCAACAAACGAGATGTGTTTAGGGACATTCTAGTCAGCACTATTCCTCTGTGAATTCCTACTTATGCTATGTTTCTAGAGAGAACCTTTTGATTTAAAGTCCTTTAACTGAGAAGATATATCTAGTGGATAGCAGTAGTGGGAATTCAAGAAGCCGATGTTAATCTCAGAGACATGGATGTGTGATACATTCCAAGACGGGGTCTCAAGATAGGGGATATATAGCTCAGGTCTCATAAGGTGAGTCCACTTGTCCTAAAAGAGGTAATTCTTTTCAAAATACAGAAGGAGAAATCTCTGTATACATTGTCTATCCCATCGTGATGATAGTGAACTGGTGGATGGGCCACCAGGGTAGAGATAGTTTCCAGAACAGATTAATCTACAGGGCAGAAGACGTGGAAAAGGAGTTATGAGAGTAGTAGGAGTCGGTAAACATTTCGACATGTTACAAACACAACCCGAATGTGATCCACACTATCCTTAGGAGATCTAGAATATAGGGTAAGGGGGTAGCTACATGAGGCCACTGATTATTACCCAATGTCTCTTGGAATGATTTGATGTACTTTATGTTTCTTCTCTTAGCTGAAATCTTAATAGACATAGGTTCTATTCACCCAATATTTCCCATGAATCATGTTCGAGACCTAGTGTTTCTAGTTAATCTGTTCACATGGACCTTACGTCTAGAGAGACCAATGGGAGGAGGCACAATAATTACACTTATTCTAATTGGGTTATCTAACCCTTAAAGTGAGATTTTCTATTGGAAACTTCTTGGTGGCAGCGTCACAACCTTATGATGTTAGTTTGTGTATGTACATGTCATCCATAGTTCATGATCATATTGAATATTTTTTGAAAAAAGGACATGGTATGTCTATTGCATTGCAATGTGTGTTTTCCTTAGTAGGTGAAAAGGGAATCCCATGTAGCACAAGAAAAAACTCATGCATAGAAGGTTACATTCGATCACACTTGAGTTGTCCATACTTACACACGTGTAAGTAAGTGTTTTGGGTTTTTTGTCAATAGTAGTTGTGGAAGAGTATGGGGACATCTTTCCAAGTGAACATTCCATGATTTCCTCCTCACAGGTAGATGGACATCTGCATCATTCTACCCCTATGATGGAAATTATATTAGCATCAGAATACTAGATGGATTTAAGAGAGCATCTTTAGATGAGGTTATATGTGGGGGACTTTCAGAGGAACGAATTTGTAAGACCCAGTGTTCGAGTTTATGTGTGTATTTCCATCACTTTATCCATGTGTCTTTAAATAATGAGAACCCACTAACAAAAGGATGATGAACACATTGATCGGTTGAAATAGGCGGCCTTTGGAATGGATTGAAAGGTACCCAAAGGTTTTTCAACAATTGTGATAGAGTTTGTCGAGCACCACGATCATGAGGTGACAGTTGTAGTCTTTGCATTAATGAGGTTGTGGTACAACCTCCATTGGGGAATGATTTACCATCTAATATAACCACAATAATATCATGTATATCTTATCTTAGAAGGATATTAACTTTATAAAAATACAATGGAAGTATTTTCTCTTGTACTATGTCATCAAAATAGTCTATGCTCATTGTAAGGGGAAGATGGTAGTGTATGCTCTCAGTAAGAGATACAGTTTATAGTTTTTGAATGAGTAAATAATTAAGGTGTCCACGTTATAGTTATCCATAGTTGATGGGGATGGAGCAACTTATCTGTAGTCATAGGTTGTTACCCATCCCCTCTTAAATGATTCTTGGAGGCACAACTCAGTGAAACCGACTGTTAGTATTTACGTGCTCATTTTTCCGCATGGAATACCCCATAGAGACATTTGAATGGTGGGGATAATGTTTTTCTTTTCTGAGGATGCGTATTGGTATCAGGGACCCCTAGTGTGGTGAGATGCATCAGGGTATGTGTCTGGGTGTCAAGGAAAACAGTAGGGATGCTGGAATAGGTTGATGTTGGGATTACCAGTTGAGATAAAAAAGATCAACACTGGTATGAATGAGTTTCTTGGGTTGCTTCCACTCATTCTTGGAGTATCAGTAAGGATGTGGGATGGGATATTGATGGTCATTGTGATGGTTTTACTAGGTAATTCTAAGATACATGATTTTATCTAGGTGATAGTTGAATGAATCACAGAGTTGATCCTCTTCTTAACTACCCAAGAGCAGAGTTTAGTAGAGTGCTCAGGATGCCTCTACGTGCTAGAGATTTGACTGGGGAAAGCTGGAGTTTGATGTTAGGGAAACATTTTTAGTGTTTCTGGTAGAGAGGGAGGATAAATAGGTGAGGACCCTCCACAGTCTATCAATTCATCTAATGCACATTCGGTGTAATCATAGGAATCTCTAAGAGATCATGTGGGAGTAAGAGGCTCATGTGCGTGCATGTACCCTCATCTATTTAGGAATCTCCTGTTTTGGAATTCTTGGACATAAATCCTTAAGGTGGGGATGATTTAATGGCTTAAATATTTCTGGTTCCACTTCTAGAACATTCTAGGGAAAATTGTAAGTCAAGGAGCTCAGACGGAGTGTTATTCTGAGTCTCGGAGTTCCCTAAATGATCAGTTCAAAAAATGTTATGTTTTTCTATAACGTGTGTTATAAGTTTTCCTAAATAAATGGAATAACCCTTAAAAGGATTCATGGATAAGAAATTTCAGGGATCTATTGCATTCAGTGTAGTAGTTTTACCTTAGTTGTGACTTAATTTTAGTCAATGTGGGTCTCCAATGAGAAAACCCGAAAATGGAATAATCATAAATAAAAAAATTAAATATTCTTTTTTCCATGTCTTTAAAACTCATGAATGGTAACTTGGATTTAAAATCTGAGACCACTGATGATATTTTGAGGTCATATTTTCTTCAAGAGGATTCGAACATCTACCGACAGAGGCTGGTTGGGAAATTGGGTTTTTGGGATATAACTTTAAATAAGATAATTTAAATAAATAATATTTTATTTTTGAATCCTCATTCCTTACAAACAATAACTGGGATTAAAAATCTGATTCCACCATTGAGTTTTTAATGTGATTTTCTCCTTAAACTGTACAAAACCAAGACCAACATTCATCAAGGGTAAAATATAATATTTTTTACTTTTAAAAGGAGAATAAAATAAACTAAAATAAGTCTATTTTATTTCATTTTAATATTTTGAATCATGTTAATGCTGCGATGTAGTCATGGAGCAACCCATCCTCCTATCATAAATGAACAAGTGTGGGAATTCTATTTCAAAGAGAAATAGTAACACTAAAACATGTTAACATGATAAATTGTTACCTCCATTAATCTGTTACAGGTTCCAGTGTTAGAATTCAAAATGGTGGAGAATTCCTTTGGAACACTGAAGTTTCTCTAAGGAAAGGGGTAGGAGGCTCTCTCACCAATGAAAAGTGATTGTAGGATGGGGTTCTATAAGGTATGAAGAATTGATGAAAAACATAGGAACAAGAATCGACATGGAGGCATGAATTCAATCTACGTAAGAAAGTGATTCAACTCGAGGTAGGGGTTTATTCTCATTGAAAAATGTCCCTCATTCTTTATTTCTCAAAACAAATATTGATCAACCCCTGAATAGGTTGATCTGTGGGTAATTTGTTCTTGATAGAGGGTTTCATGACCCTGAGGTTTAGATTTGGGGTTAATCTTGATATAATTTCAGTCTTCCCCAAATTTATTTTTCAAAATCTAACGCGGAGGAATTGGGCCGACGCGAACAAGGCCAAAATCCCACCATTATGGGGGTTTGTGTGTTCATTATTACCGATCCCTTTAATTGACGGAAATTTTACCTTGATACTATAGTAGGTATGACAGTATCCAGAATATTCTGAAAGCACTCACGATTCGTGAATCGGACCACCAGAGCGGACCCCGGTGGCCTGCAGAAGAGACCACCAGCTCATCGGTGCTGGTAGGATGTCGCTTGCAGGAGGTGACACATCCCAACTGCACACCACGATAGCGAGGAGGCCAATAGGTCTGGGAAAAAGTGGTGAAATGGGCCACCAGCAATAGTCAGCAGCAGTGGCACATACAGATGTAGCATCCATGCCGCATCACACAGCTAAAAGGTTTCATTCCACCTGGAAAATGGCGATGTACCACGAGGCGACCACATGTATGAGGGAGACACATCGTGCTTACAACATCTCATATAGAGTAGGGCAGGCCTAGATGATCCTAGTGAGTCCCAACTGGTTGGTTCTAGCTTGGTTCGGTGGACCTCAGGCCTGGTCGGTTTGGTGGACCCCAGGCTAGGTTGGGTCGGGTCGGTCTGACCAGGAACCAGACCCAACCATCCCATTTCTACTAAAATGGTCATAACATGTAAATCGTACATCCAATTGAGGAGCCATTTACAGTGTGGGGAACCTCATGACAAGGAGGTACTTTTGACGTACTCCATTTGAGATTGTGTGGAGGTTGACATATGACTGATGGAATGAGGATTAGATTCTGCCGGAATCAAGCGTGCTATAAGCTGAAATCCTATAGGTGGGTATGATGAGAAGGATATGATGAGTGGACCTCAGTGGATAACTGAGCGGACCTCAGTGGGCTAGAAAATGAGTATTAGAGTGGAACTTAGTGGCCCGACAGTCGAGCGGTCATGCAAACCAGTGTGGCCCGACAGACGAGTTGTCATGCGGACATGTGTGTCCCAGTAGACGAGTATCCAAGAAAACCACAGTGGGCCAATTAACAAGTAGTCATGTAGACCTATGGGGACTAATAGACAAATATCCATGAAGACCTATGGGGCCTAGAAGATGTGTAGCTATGTGGACCTCAGTGTCCTAGTAGACGAGTGGTCCTCAGTGGCCCAACATGCTTGAGAAACTCATTGTGAATTATTCCCTTAGAAGTACAAGATGTTTTGCGTTACAACTGAAGTAGTGTACATCAGGTAGTTAAAAATGTGGACTCTTTGGGAGGGTCCCAAATAATTGGGACCTCTTTTCATATGTTTCTTATGACTTGATGAATGTTGGAGTGAGTCCTCCCAAGTGAGAGTGCCTTTCGAAAAAATACAGTGATGAAGTATTGGTTGTGATATAGAGACCTCTTGTCTCAGTGTGACGAGACGTCTCAGGGAAACATCATGATGTATCGAGACTAGGTGTTCTATTAGATAATTTTGGTATAATATATATACCTAGTTACTATCATATATATTGATGTGTGAGATCTCCCAGAATCAATGATGCTATGTACAAAACCATATGGCTGGAATCGGATGAGATGCCATGTCTTGGAATCATTTAAGAGTATACCATGATCTTCATGGTATATGTGTTAATTAAATAAACCTATGTTGAGCTGATTGTACTTTCTTGTTGTGGGTTTTTCTTCTGTGGTATTTCACAGTTTATTCAAGGTACCCTACTATATAATTTTTTAATCCCCCCTATACAGGATTTTCCCACATGTGTTGTGTCTTGTGCATATGACAGATGCTTTGGTGGAGTCGTAGACGTAGCAGATCCAAGACTACGACCAGGAAGTGCCTTGTGTGATCAGATGAGATAAGGTGTTTTTGGAATCATCCTACAATAGTTACATTACACTTGTTTTCATGCCGGATTTGAAGTTGTATTTCTTTTTTTGGGCTTGTATTTGAGGATAATAATACTTTGCTGTTTTACATTCTATCGTACTCGTTTATTGGGTTGTATTGATATGAATTCATTAACATTACTTAGTGTTTTCAATCCTCATCCATATGGGGTTAAGTTAGGTACTTTTGTATAGTTTTTTAGGAAAATTCCTCCCATTTGTGGAATATTCCAACTCTACACTGGTCTCTATCCTCTAGCCCATCAGAGGTGGGTTTGGTGTAGTCATGACATGGGCCCTAGAAAATGGTTCTGTCATAAATTATTTTTAATGAATTTATTAAACCAATTAACCAAGAAATGGTCAATTTTAAATGGGCCATGATAGCATTATAGAAGGGAATCCAAGCCTAAAACTAATCACTTTTCCCATATGTGATCTTTATAAACCATGTTCCTTTATATATTGTGGATTAATTATTATTCACAGATTTACTTTCTCATTAGTGAAATCTTGATTCAAAACACTACTATTGGGAGTAGAAATTGTTCAATACTATTAATATACTAGTATAAAGAAATAATTATATTTGTTCACATCCCACGACAGGCATGATTCGAAACGTAGCAATGTTTTTGTGTAGTAAGTGTAAATCAATCTCGTAACATCCATGACTAGGACCTCCAAGAAGGAATTTCATTTTATAAACCCATAGATAGTGATATATTTTCTATGTAATCCTATGATTCGTAATATTGTAACCAATTTTGACCAAATAAAGTAAGAAAACAAAAGTAAAACATATAATTATCACTCAGATCCAGCAAACATGGAAATTAACATACACAAGACACTGGGGGAACTTTTTTACCCAAGGTTTTATAACCAAAATAATCAAATAATTTTGGTTTTGAAAAATAATGTCCTTTAAATTCGTTTCAATATGTTTCCTATATTGTTCAGGTTTGATGTCCTTGAATTTTAGGACCCAAATCCAGACATTCAGAAGTTCATCTTTGTCTGTTTGAGCATCAATCCATGAGTAGTTTCTAAAGAACAATTATAGTTTAGGGAATTAATCATTTCAGTTAAGTTATATGCCAAAGAGTGGTTTTACAACCAACAACCTAGACATATCCATTACTGGGATAATCAAAAAAGAATATTCATATAGTGATTCATCCCAAAATCCTGGTGAACTACAATAAAAAAATAAGATCCATTCCATCAAACAATCTAATAAAGAAACCCTATATTAATATTGTGAAAATTTAAAAATATACTTTTAAATCTATCCTATGTTTTGGAAGACCATCACATCCCAGTATAATTATACCATGTTCTACTAGAAAATGAAGAAACATCTTAGATTCATCCTTTAGATGATCTATTTTCGAAAAGTAACCCATGAAATCTTGGATCCAAATAGAGAATATTGCACAAAATTTCCATTATATTGGAACAAAAGGTATAATCAGTGGTGGAATCTATGAGGTAAAAGATTTTAACTTGTAACAATTGATTGATTCCATAAAATAATAACTGAGAATAATTGTAAGATAGATGGTAGTGAAACTTGTTAATTAACAACCATTCCCTACTTTGGGTTATGGTTTATGTTTGTCAGCCCATAACTTCACCAACCAGTTAGCTAAGGTACAGTGTATGGAAAACTGCACAACTGCATTCCAACCAGGACAGTTTCAAAATAACCAACCATAGAGAGAAGGTAAATACCATCAGCGATATAGTGGTCAAAAAATCTATACTAGGCCTCATTTCATATAGAAATTCTATAATCCACCCTATCAAATATCAAAAAAGTAGACATACTAATAACATGACTATTAACCAAAAACATTTCAAATAAAAATCCTATAGACAGCCCTCATATCGTTCACCACATATTGAACAATGGTACGGAATAGATATAAAGGAGTTGAATAATACTATTAATTATTTTTCCAATAAATTTGAGAATATCATGGATATCCTATTCAAAAAGCTTTGGAAAACATCGAACATAAAAAATCCCAAATCTAAACTAATGTGTGTGTCTGATAATCACAAGGATGTCACAGAGATATGGCCTCTAGATTCCAAGGCATCTCATGATTAATTGAAATAATATAAGTCTAGAAATTGCAGAAATTATGAACATATTATTCAATGAAAAATCACCCCACAAATACAGGAAGACAATAAAATAGAGTAATAACCAATGAAAAGTTTTTGGAAGGAAATATATAAAACTCCATTGAAATGATAACAATGGTAGAATAAAGGAAACCCCCTTCCATTCCTTTCTATATTTATAGATTTTATGAAAATTGAGGAATAAAAACTCTATAATGGACCCATGAGACATTCCAAAAGGTTGAAATTAATATACCCCTCTTGTAATACATCAATTAAATTTTTAAATATTCTAAATTCCAAAAAGATATTTTCACCAAGAGAAAGTTGTTATATGGGAATGAAAGAATAAAGAACGGGTTAATTGTTTTAACCATGATCAAACCACCATTTATAAAAACAAATCAAGATCTAAGGTCATTATATATTCCCTTCATCATTGGATCTTTAAAAAAATTTGATACCCTGTACGATCCTGGTGGTTCCATCAATTTCATTTATAACTAAACTGATTCATCTTTGAAAATCGAGAATATGAATCCAACCAGGGGTGTTTTCAACTGGACAATAGATCCACTATCTTTCTAGCTATATTTTTGGAGGATAAACAAGTAGGAGTTGAAGGAAATTTTTTTCCAGCAAATCTTTGTGTTCTCTCCATAGAGAAATATAGAGTACCATTGAATTCAAACATTATTTTGGAAAGACCATTCATAAATACAACCAATATAATCATTAATGTACATGAAGTAACCCTCCCCATAGAATTGGGATATAAAAAAATATTCTTAAATGTTCACGAATCCAAGAGGAACCCTTCAAAAAATTATTCACTCTTTGCAATCATCTCTGAAGATGGTATTTAGACTATTTAAGACTTAGGCATGCTTAGAGAATTTATATCCTTATGAGATACCATTCATTCTGATAACAACAAGGAACAAGTGATAACTCAAAAAACTAGAAAATTATTTTCTAATTATCAAGAATAAATAACATATAAATTAAATGATAATTTTTAATAAGAAACTAAGATGATACATTTTGTAAGAGAAATTAATTTTTTTAGGTAGGCAATTTAAATTCAGTCCTATCTCTAGAACAACACATAAATCTAGAAGTAAAACTTCTCTAATGTGACTTAAACTATTTTAATTGTATGGAAAAATAAAAATTACATGTTGTTATAGCTAACCACTTATAACATGGCCAAGATATATGTTTAATCACCCTTTTAAAAATAATCATTGAAGCCACATGGTGGAGCCTTGAAGACATCACATGAATAAACCCCAAGGTTTGTTCCCATATAATTTTTAAATAGGGAGACTATTATTACTATGAAACACTATAGAAGATGAAACCTAACCATAATTGATGTTGATAGAAAATATATTAATAATCATTTATTAGTCAAAATAATATAACCAATTTTTGACTAATAATGGGTCAGCTGTATCAATGTGGTTCCAAAGAAAACATGTTTGGAAAAACTGAAAAATGAGAATAATTTACTAATATTAATGAGGGTCCAAAATAGTTAGAGGGTGTGTATTGTCTACATAAAGAAGAAACAAGTCACATGTAAAGACTACATTCCCATCCTTTTTGTAGACCAAATTCTAGATACAATGACAGGATTAACACATTACTATTTTTTGGATGGATTATCAAGTCACATTAATGTCTCCATTTCCCCAGAATACGAAGAGAATAAAAAATTCATCTTCCCTTTAGGGACCTCTTCCAACAATATAATTCCTTTAATACTATTATATTATCTAGATATATTGCAATGGTGTATGGTAACCATTTCCTCAGAGCACCTTTTGGATTGACATGATGCATTTTTGGAAGACATTACTATTTTTGGAAACTATTTTCATCATCGATTTCAAAAACTAAAAATGGTTTTGGAAATATATTTAGAGAAAAATATTTTTTTGAAATTTGATAAATTACACTTTAGGGTTGATAAAGGTATAATGTTGGGTCATATAATTTCACAAAAATACATTGGGGTGGATAAGTCTAAAGTTTAAATATTCAATTATTTATCATATCCCATATGTGTGAGACATATTTGGTCAATTTATTCCATATGGGTATTAAAAAAGATTTATCAATGAATTTAGTTATATTCCTCTTCAACATTCAATATTTCTTTTAAAAAACATAGATTTTATAATAATAATTATATTGAGAGATTTGATAAGATGAATGAAATGTTTATTACCCACCCATTTATGAAACCCCTTAATTGGGTGCACCCATTTAAGTTGTTGTGTGATGAATCAAAAAATTCTAGAGGAGGATCCCCCTCCCAATTTATTTAAGGAAGAAAACAGGTTCTATGATATATATCAAGAACATTGGATGCAACTCATCTCAATTATACAAATATGGAAAAACAATTCCTTCAAATTGTAATTATATATGATAAATTTAGATCACATTTGTTGGGAACTAAATTGGTTGTGTTTTATGATCATACATCACATAGATAGTTGATGTAAAATTCTAATTCCAAACAAAGGCTAGTTAGATGGATACAACTATTTCCCGAGTTAAACCTATATATCATTGAAAAAAAGAGAGATGAAAACCATATTGTTGATCTCCTCAGTACAATCCCAAATACTACAGAAACTAAAATTCTAGAACTTATCCCTCTCAATGATTATATACCATGAGATACACTTTACATAGTGGAATGTTAAGTATAATGGTTGGCTTATTTCATGAACTATTTGTCAACCTATCAAGTACAATCTCTTCATAAATATATTTATAAGAACAAAATAAATAATTAATCCAGATTTTATACCTGGTAAGATCCCTTTTGTAGAATATATTTAATGTTAATGTTTTAAGTAGGCTCTTACTAGGATGTGAAATAAGATTTTTATATGAGTTTAATCATACATTTTCTTTTGGATTCTAGTTTGATGCTTAAATAATGTTTTTAAAAGTTTTTGGAATCTATAATTTATTATATAAACATATATAAAGATACTCATAAATATTATAAAAAATGTGAGACATTTAAATATTTTGAAAAGAATGAAGACACCTAAAAATCGACTATTTTATGGGATATATTTTAAGTACAAGTCATTGTTTTTATGGGACCTTTCACAATGTATTATGGTAATTGTTACATTTTAATTCAGGTTGATTATGTCTCCAAATTGGTGGAAGCTATGTCCACTAAGACTAATGATGCCAATGTTGTATGTGATTTTATGGACTAATATCTTTTGTATGTTTGACTTGACACAGATCATCATCAAGGAAAAATAGAGTAATTTTGACAAAAAAATGTTGGAGGATATGTTTTAAATGATTGGGGTGAACAAGAAAACACATACACCTTACCATCCACATAAAAATGGTCATGATGAGGTGTCCAACCCAAAGATTAAAGGAATTTTAGAGAAAATAGTTATACCAAACCAAATGGATTATATCCAAAGGCATGAATATCGGTTATGGGTATACCAAATAATATAAAAAACACTTATATGTCTGATCCCCTATGGTATTGTTTATGGAATGAGTTTTCATTATCTAGTTGAGTTGGATCACGAAGCATATTTGGGTATAAAACAGGTGAATTTGGATTTGGTGAGTGATGGGAAAGAGAGACAGCACAAGTAAAAAGAACTAGGGTAAATCATAAGAAAATATATCAAAAACTCAATAAAATATATAGAGATAATAGAAGTGGAATAAAAACTACTCCATAAAAATACCTTTCATCATAAAGACCAATTTATACTCTATAATTCCATATTGTTGTTAATTCAAGGTAATATTAATTCATGATAGGAAGGACCATTTACTGTTTCTAATGTATATACCTTTGCATCCATCTATATAAATAGAGGATAATATGGAAACCCATTCACATTCAATGGGAATAGGTTGAAAATGTTCCATGTGAATATGACTCAAGAACCAGTTGAGGAGCCCATACTAATCCTACTCAAATACCAATTTCTTCCTTAAGGATATATTGATCCATAAAAATTAACCGAAGGAACTTCTGTGAGTCAACCTATGTTTCACTATTTTCATAGGATTTAGGAGATGGTCACCTCTTCCCTTCACCACAAGATATTTAATGGAATTGATCTTACATTGGTATGAGTTTTTTTATTGGTCCAATATGATGGATGTTAATAGGTAGCCTCGTTAATAGAAGAGGAAGTAAAATAATACCAATGTGAATAGGAAGATGGTTCATTAAATATTTAAATTTAAAACATCATCTATGTTTCTGAAAATATGTTTTAAATTTTAAATTCCAATGGCAATTTGATTATAAAAAATGATTTCCCACACTTGAATTTTTTCAGTAATTGGATTTACAAGGAGGTATGAGGTTACTATTAATCCTTTGATTCTGTGTTTTAGATTTCAATGATAATTAAATTAAATGATTAAAATGTAAAATTTAATAATTTAAGTGAATTAAATATATTTAAAAAGTGATCATGATTTTAGGAAATTAATTGGATCATGAAAATTATATTCCTTTAATATTTTTCAAGATTCCATTTCTCAAATATATGTTAATAGATTTTTTTATAATTATTAATTCCTTGATTGATTGTCTCAATATCATTTGTTCCATTCCTAAGAGGATTTATAGATGTAATATTTTTAATTTTCCCTTTATCATATTTCTTGTGTAATCTTGGGATATACCACCTATTTAAACATTCATTTGAACTTATTAGAGCTATGAATATGAAAAAACACAATTAAAATGACTCAATAATATTTTTAAAATCCATTATCCTTGAAACCACACATACATTAATCCTCGTTTATCATATAGAGTACCAGAATTCCCTTTGTTAAGAATGAGGAATGTTTCAAACCATTTTTATGCATTTTACCATCTTCTTAGTATTTTCATGACATTTTAAAGTTGAATCTTGAGGGTGAATTGTGTAATTATGAAATGGATTAAATTCATAGTAAGAAAAATGTGTGGGATTGATACTATCGGTATTGATAATGGTTTTTAATTCATTCATTATTCATTAATTGTTTACCTTCTTGAAAAAAATGAAAAAATTAGTGGGTTGTAACTTGGAAGAAAAGAAAATCACTATTAGTAGAGTAATTATTTTTTATCACATGATGTTTAGTGGTAGATGTGAGGTTTATTATAATCATAACATTTTAAAAAGAAAATAAATGAAAAATTACTTTCAAAAAAGAAAGTAAAAGTGGTACAAAAGTATTGAAATATTCAAGAAGGTTCAGAAATCATTCATTCTGATTTACTTTTATCATGACATTAAATTGAGTTTTGGATGAAGTGGGTGTTGCTAATTTTAAGGGGAAATTTTCATTATCATTTAATTTTGATATCATGATTAATACATTAATAGATAAACCTCCCCTTTTGAGAATTATTTATAAACATAAATTCCTACCAACCCTAATTCTTAGAGGCATTTGAACCATGAATTAAAATACCTCAGGATTTTATGTGTTTTTTATTTAAAAATTTGTTAAGTAGTTCATTTACAATCATGTGGATAAGTATCATGTTCTCATCATATGATCATAACTCTGCATGAATTTTATCATGAGAAATGATAGAAAATATTCAAGAGAGGTAAACCATGATTAAACATATTTAATAATAATTAATAAATGAGATTTGATGAATTAAATGGAAAATCAACATAATTTTAAAATGGATAATATAAAATACAATAATTGATTGTTTCTTTGAAAATTTTAGAAATTGAATTCATATTTTATATGGTTTTTTTAAAGTCTAATTTAAGATTGGTTTTTTTTATATTAGCATAATTGTAACATTGCTCGGCACTTATTTTTAATTTTAAGAATTGAATCATGAGTGCAAGTATGGTTTATGTGTGGGGGTATTGAACAAACTCAATTTTCTTGCATAATTTTAAACATTTTAAGAGGATGTTGGAGGATATTAATGAATAATTAACTTGTATTTTAATTTTTATTATGTTATGGGTAACATAAACTGAGGGGTTGAAATGATTTTAAATAAATGAAATAGTTTATGAATTTAAAGTTTGTATTTTATCTCATTACTCTTCACTTTTTATAATTAATTTTCTTATTTTTTTTCTGGAGTTGACAAAAAAAATAGCTATCTATGATAGCCTTCTCCCTAAGGGGCCACCCATCCTTGAAGGCCCATGGAAATTATAGAAAAATAGCATTAAATCCCGCACCAGGGATTAGGCACATATAGGGAACATGGGGACAAAACACATGAGCTTGGTCGTAGCTTGGATACAGCAGCCCATGATGGTGAAACCCAAAGAGGAATGTGTGAAAATCCACACTATAATGGGGCGGTTCACGGTGATGGGTGGGGTTTCACCAAACCCCATATAAATTCATTTTGGGTGGATGGTCGTGTCTTGTTTTTTATGTAACTGGGGAGCGCATAAAATATTTTTTGTGGGACATGAGTTTATCAGGTATTGTTCACTCTTATCAAAAAAATTCCATCTCACAACGAATTTATGTGATCCCATCTCCGAAACATCAAGTATTCAAGATCCGACATCTTCCACCTTTTTCCTCAGCCTTCCAACATTAGTATTCATTAGAAAACTCTATTTACGAAACTGGGGAAGTTCTAGCAAGATCTTTATTCCATATCTATGACCTTCCAATGCCATTTATCACTTATGGTGCATGTTATGAGCACCTTCAAAAACATTCAAAGGTGTTGAAACCATTACTGATAATGAATCACCCTCCGGCAACATTGAATACCGTAGGGATTGATGATGTCCATTACCTTTGTCCAGACCACCCTAAATTATCTTTTCAGCATGATGGACCTTAGGGATCCGCACTATGATAATTAATGAACCCATTCTCTCTCAAGAGCTTAATAAAGAACCATAATGACTCTATTTACTCTCCAGTTTCCTTGCATACAGGTCACTGGAACAATCTACAATTAGAAAATTACACTATTGGAACCAATGGTTTCACCTGTGCTACTACTATTCCAACAGTAGGACATTGTGTTATTCTCAAGAGAAATTCTGCCTTCCCCTATCATAAATTTCCACACATCACTGCATATGGATTCTTATATGAAACTTTTATCACCACCTACAACTCAGAACCACCACTACTACATGATTCAGACTGAAACATAATTACTCCTTTCCATGTCATGTTGTATTACCGAAGTCTCCAAGTCAGCCTAGATGTCTATAGGAAACCAATTGTATCCACGTCCATAAATCTGAAAAATTGGTAGAACCTATGTGATCACCATGCCAATGGTAGCACCAGTGATACCTCATGTCTATTGATACCATACAATTGGATACTGCTACCAATAACCTTTATTATTATCTAACACGGTAAAAACATTGACCATCAAAGGGGAGGCAGAACCACTAAGGAGGAGGTTGTCGAAAACCTTCTATTATCTTTCCCATGCTAGCCACTTCTAATATCACCACTTCCATTCTCCTATATCACTTCCAAATTTTCTCCCTCTCTAGTTCCATACATGTCTTATACACTAATGATGTTTTATGAGGAAGTGATAAACACCACTTTCATAAACTTCTTAGGAGGAAACCACTTTTTTGGATTCCACTACATCCATTCCCTGCCACCACTAGACGAATAGTAGGACATTCCATCATTAGGGTAATAGTAGTATATGCTTCTATTGAGATAATTATAGTACCCTGAGGAACCATCACTAAACATCCATCATTTTCACTAGGAACCCCACTAATTCCCCTAAACCCCAAGTTCAGTCATGAAGAACTACAGAATACCACTTTTGATATTTATCTATTGACATGAAGTACCATTCAAGGAATAAGGATATATAATTAATTAAAAATAATAATTTCCAATGGTTTCATATTCTTTTTTTTACTCAAATGTGGCACCTGATCAACCGTTGGGACAATAGTGGATAACGTTAAAATCACTAATAATTATAGCTATGCACTAAAAAAGAAATACCTATTTATTAAAAATATTCAACAATGAATATATATTTAAAGATATATTCAAATTCCCCAATGATTTGGAAAAATTAAAATGAGAGAGATTAAGTGGTCACCTCCCTCGGTAAATAAAAGATGGATATGCTTGTTGGATTTTTTTTACTTATTTTCATTCTTTTTTCATTAATAATGAATTATTTCTTATAAACCACCATTTTTTCTCATTCATGTAGATGGGTAGACACTTTCTCTGGTTGGGAAAAGAGGAGGATTCCCTTTCTGTGGATGGGAAAAGGGGAGGAGACCTGACGTAATGTCAGAGTCCTAGTTTTAAAAAATTACATTGTCTCTTTTTCTTTTTAAATGGTTTTAAACTAATAATTTTAAAAAAAGTAATGGTATAGGATTTTATTTTATTTCAAATCTAAATATTATGAATTTTTTTTATTAAGAAAATTATTTCCCTCTTCTTGGATATGTATCACACAGATTGTGTGATCTTGGATCAGGTGGGAAAGTTTATTGTGATTACTATATACATGGGGAAGACATAGTGAAATGATTTGGACACTTGGGACACTCAATTAATGATTTTTAATTTCCTAGGTAATCCATATGAGACCCAATATTCCATTCATTCATTGGAAAGTGGATAATCCATCAACGAAAATTGGGTGGATTATTCTCACTATAAAATCAATCTTAATCATGGGTGAAAAACTGATTATTAATCCATTCATTAAATCTATTAATCAAAACAAAAGGGCCAATTTCAAAAGTAACAATAAATAATTACATAATGGAATTCAAGCATAAACCCAATCGATTTTCTCTACTCCGATCATTATAAACAGTGTTCATTACTATCTAGTTATTTAATTATTATTCTTCAATTTATGTTTCAATTCATAACTTATTGATTAAAAACAATAGTCTTTGGATGTGACATTTTTTAATATTATTTATTCACCCTTAGGGGGAATTAATAGCTTTTTAGACACCCCATTATAGTTTTGTTGGAAATTCCTTTAATATTTTCCCTCTTTTTCTACTACTCATTCAAAACATTTCATGTATTTTAATATGAAAATATAATATTAATTTCTAACTTACCCTTTTATTTGTATTTATAAATATAATATGAATTATTTATCTTGATTTATACCTTATAAAATTCATAAGAGAATCACTATATCAATCATTTCATTTTGAATCATGTTCTCTATTTATTATATTTTTTTCACGTCAATATTCATTCTTTCGTAGAAGTATTCTATATAATTTTAAATATTTTATTCATATATTTAAAATGAATTTACTATATAAAATTGAATCTCTATGGTTTAAAAATCGTATATTTTATAATTCAATTTGAAATTAGTTTATTTATAATATTAAACCATTTGTTTGATTTTGGGAATATTGAAAATTTGAATTCCATTTACTTTAATAAAAATAACTATCGATTATATATTCATGTATATTTAATAGGTTACTCGTATAAAATTATTTAATGTATTATATATCTAATTCATTCCATATGATGAATGCATTGGACATAGAATGTTATGAGTGAGGTTAGAAATTATATAGCCCCTCGATGCATCGATGGGTCTAATGAGATAAACTAGGTTGGGTATTTAGTGTATGCCTACACATTTATGTAAAATATCATTTCACATGTACCGCAATGACATCTCCATGATTTACAACATTATACAATCCATTATTATGATTTCAATTACTATAATACATGTAATCAACTATTTCCATTATTATGGGTATGTTATGCTTATGTACTCATTTATATGGAAATTATTTCGAGTATTTATTACATATAGAATAGGTATATTATTTTTATTCCATGTTGGATTTCACTATATGATACCCCTTAATTAGAATTTGACCCCTCCTTTTTTTATTTCTTCTCTATTTCTATAGGAACACTTAATGATTGTTATTCATGATTTTTAGGTAAGAAATAGAGGAATAAGAAATATTTATGTTTTTTAATGATATAATTTACATATTAATGTAATGAAATGAGTATGTATGTATCTAGTATAATATTATTACTAATATTTAAAATATTTTATATTTTAATCTTTGTAATAAATTTATAATATAATAAATTTACACTAACTCTAGATATCAGGATTTATTGTTATTATAATATCATCCTTATAAATGTTTTTATTTTTTGATCCACATGTCATCTTCCACATCCCATTTTTATTGATAACTATAATATTCCTTTAAATATGAAAAATATTCTTAATCATGAATATTTAAAAACATATTTTTTATTTTTAAACATTCATGACATCTCATTGATTTTACACATCACACAACATTTCATCACATATAACAAATTCATTTTCATTCATGATGAGAAATGCATTGATTTGTATTAATAAACTACACTCTAAAATTAGTATCCACTTAATAAATAATTTGAGTAAATAGTTTTTATCATTTTTTGTGATTTCATATATTACATTAAAATAATTTGTTCCATTAAAAACATATTCCTCTTATTTTCCCATCTTTCCATAAGAAAAAAACCTAATTTTACATATATTCTTAAGTATCCCCATTGATGGGAAATCGAACACTTGGGTCTCAACCAAATCGATATTTTTTCATGTAATGGTATCATTTATTTTGTAATTAAACATTTTTGTTCATTATAGGGAGGTGTAGAAGAAGGTTACTGAAGTTAAAAATAGTTCTTCCTCTATCAGGGATCTTGTCCACTCACATTAAGGAACACATCAAATTCACCCACTATTTTTTCAATAATGATTGTAATAAATGACGTGAGGGATTTTACATGGTTCACCCATACTATGATACATATATGGAGTTTGAATGACAATGTTAATGTAAAAAAAATCACTTAAATATCTCTGCTTTACAAATTTAAATTCAAAGTAGTCTCAATAACCCTTCTAGTTTACTACTATGAACATCTGTAGTGCTCACTACTCTCCCACATCAGGGAACTCCTTAACTCTCATAATGAAACCTTCTTCCTCAACAAAATAAATTATAAATATTCACCAAGAATGTTATTTCTCTTCTACACATGAGTTATCAAACATAATATAAGAGAATATATCTCCTATAATAACACCATCTTCACCCTCCAACCATCCATATATAATTAAGTATAACCTTATTATTTTCAATACATTAGATTATTCAATACATTCTATAGTTATCTATCCCCTTATATATTTATCCTATTTTAAATAATATACCCAATAAAAATTTCCTCCTTGAAATAAATCCATGAATTAAGGTATTTAAAAACCATCCAAACACCACCCATTAAGTGGGGATTACAGTTACCATAACGGACAAGGGAATTCAACAATGAAATTTTCTAATTTGATGATTCGAGCATCGAAACTTCATACACCATAGTGTGGTTCAAAATCCTCAGTTTTCACCCCTTCAACACACCAAGGTCCATAGATATAGCCTCCTAATATATGTTTTTTTCAATGATGAATTTCCATACCCCCACACCCCGATCCGTAGCCATAACAGACTCCCTACAGATTATAGGGTGGACGATACTACACCATGACTTCAACACTATAGTGTGTTGAAAATTCAATATCCATTTTACATCAACACACTGAGAACTATAGTATTCACCATGCTCATTCTAGTTATGTTGGATTAAAACTCCACTTATCAATTCTGGCTTATCTTATCGTTGGTTTGGTCGAACTTCTATATCTTTTTTGGACAAGTGCACAAGAACATCATCCCAGGGACTACTACAACATGGCCCCTTTCAAGTTACTCATTTTTGGAATTTACCTCTTCAACATACCCAATTATACGAGAATTTCCATTCCTATAATTTCCTATATATTCATTATATCCATTGACTAGGGATTATTTATGGTTGTTTTGAATTCTTAGTTTACCATACCTGAGATCCTCCTTCCATCAACTTATCATGATGCATTCTTAACCAAAACTATTAATAAACATAACCAAAAAAATACTTATGATGGATTTTATTCAACCAATATCCCCCTTTGGGTTTTTTAAAAACACTCTAATCAATCTAATAACTGATTCCTGTTCTTTTTTAAACACCACATAAAATATTTTTATCAATGAGCTCCCAATCGCCAATTCTAATCTCAAGTGATCCATTCTCATTGTGAGAAATAATAATTCAATGAAAAAGAATTATGACCACATATATTGATTTATTTCAACAATTAGACATATCTCCAACAAATTTTTCACTTAAATAATACCCTTTACACTTCTCCACCATTCAAACACACATAGACATTTCTCCCCTTTGGAATTGATCCCAAAGATATGGCTTCTCTAAATATTTCACAGTATAGGGTTTTAGATCCAATAGTTATAGGAAATAAAATATATCATTCTATTGGGATTATCAATAGGGAGTGGGGGTTCCATCATAAAACTAATTATGTGGGTAGATTCAGCTAAACTCCATGAGACATCCAATGATTCTAAAACACCACTTTGGGTTGTACCTTTTTCATGATGTATGCTACTTTATCGTGTGTTTACGCATACTCCAATATCAAAATTCATTCAATTTGGGTATACTCATTGCCCAAAATTCATTATTTATTCCTAATTACCTTTCCATATTTTTGAAGATTAATTTGGAGAACACACATGGTTTCAATAAGATCCCTGTTAGTTAGACTGGGTACACCATCACATGTCCTATTCTTATCTTTGTGATCAATATATTCATCCATATACATGATCAAAATAGCATCCTTTATAGACCATTTAAATAATTTTGGATACAAAAATGTTAATTATGATAACTGATATTGAGACACCATTCTTCTTGTCTTAACTAGGGTTTTTTGGTCTTTGGAAATGTTTTCGTCAGTTATATCATCCTTTATTATTCATTTTATTTAACCAACTGTAATAGTGGTATGATATTCTCTATTGATGTTGTTATAATCAATTAAATTTTAATTGAAACTTTACTTGATCCCTGTGCATCTTTAAGAGTTTTTTATTGATAAACTAGTTGGTATATATTTGAAATATTGTCAATTTCTGGTGTTGTTTTATTACTTTCAACCACAAAAACATCATTTATCTCAATAATTTTCCATGTTAATTATTAAAGAATTTAAAAGATTTTTACATTTATTAATATCCAATAAATATTCCAGCATCACCCTGACCTTCAATAATTCTACACTTTTCCTTGTTCAGAGTAAAACATTTACTTTCAAACTCCAATAATTACATGAGTGAAGGATTATTTCCATATCTGATTTCATATCTATTTCATTCTTTATTTCGGTATAGAAATTTTCTATTTGATATATATATAGCTGCAAGAGAAAATTCATCCCCATAGCTTCCTACAATGTAATTTTATAAAATAATTATCTTATCCATGTTGTTGATTATGAAATTTTTTCCACCCACAACCTCATTTTGTCAAGGCCTTATAACCATTGAAACATGATGTAAAATTTTATTCTTCTCTAAATATTCCTCAGCTTGATTATTGGTAAATATTGTTTCATTTTTTGTTCTGATATTATGAATTTTTATAAAAAAATGATTTCGTTTCCCCTATGATAATTAGTGATACATTTTTATAGCACAATTTTCTGTGTGATATGAATAATCCACAAAAACTTTCTAAAATCATAAATAAATTGAAGGTATAGGGATTAGAGAGGAAGACCCATAATGGGATTTTAAAAAATTTCACTGACTATCACAAAGAAATTGTCCTCGGTGGGTGAGGAATGACTGATTACTTCCTCAGGATCACACATGAAAGAGATTAAGTAGAATATTGAAATATTAAAATAATGATTTTAAAACCAAATTTATGCTCGTCGTCTTCTTGGAATTGGTGATCACTGGTCCAAGAATCTGAATCATAATTCTAATAGATCATACACATCCACTTCAATAAACTATATGTTTATTTATCATTTACATTTGGGTGCTAGTGTAGAGATATTATGACTCATTCGATGCCTCGACAATCACCACATCACCTTTCTTATGATCCCTGAGAGGGAGATCGATCCCAGCTCCAAGATGTTGATCCTCTCTCTGTATAATGAGGGAGAGAGAAGTAGAGAGAGGCCATGAATATTCATTGTAAAAACATTATTCTTCTGTATTTATATTGTGAAGATGAATTACTTAGAAATGTTATCCAAACCCTCGAATACCTAACACATCAGATAAAAATTGTTTTGGATACTAAACTGAGTAAAAAATATGATTTTTTATTATCATAACTTTTCTTGTAATATAATAAATATATTATGTGATAATACTTGATCCATTAACTCAGATATTATTTCCCTCTAATATTAAATGAACCATGAATATTTCAAACCAATATTCATTCAATTAATATTTTCATGTATTTACTTAAAAACATGTAAATACAACTAATAAATAAATTCAAAACCCTTTAATCATAATGTGAATAATATAAATTTATTTATTCCAGGGTTACTTTATCTCCTTGGAAAAATCCCGGACTGCAGTAGTGGGGGCCACAATGTCCAAAATTAATATTCAACTTAATAAGGAAGATTCTAGAATATGCTACTATGAGTGACAATCTATGCCCTTATCTAAATATCATTGAATACTATTCACAAATGAAGAGTGGGATCTAGAAACCCTGAATTATCCCAAAATTTATAAGGATTATTATAGTAGTTGAGACCAACCAACAAACACACTATGTGTAATATAATCTCTTTTTCATTAATATCTCATAAAGTAAGATGCACACCCATGTTGTCTCCCTTTTCGTGCTTTACTATTTATTAATCTAACTGGATGGACATACCCATCAATACCATGGCCATGAACTTATTATTATACTACCGTAATAATCAACATGGCTCAAGATAGATAACTTCTTGAACCTAGAAGTGAAAAATCTTTTCTTGACCATTCATCCAAGGTCTGGCCACCAAAACAAACCCAACACAAACTACCTCACCATGATTTCAACATCATGGTTTTCTCGTTGCATCAATGTACGTAGATAGAAAAATACAATGACACCCAAAACATGTGGTGTTCCTATTGGAGGGTCTTTCCTCATGATCTTACTACTAGAATTCATTATGTGAGAACATCATGAGAAAATGTGTTAATTCATATGATCCCCCAGCACATGATAGTCAAACATCTATAGTTCTCAGTCATTTAGATGCATCTATACCATAAGACCATTTTTTAAGATAAATTTCACAGTATCTTGAGGTTCTCATTATATCCTGGGATCTACTATAACATTTTTATATGAAAAGTAATATATAAAAATTACCATTAAATAACGGATGCAGAAACGTCTAAACTATAATTATAAGAATACATTATGTATAACTTACAGTATAGATGCTAATTTAATTCAACGTACTGAATAATAGAGTATAGCGCACCTGCTATTACAACACTCCCTCTTGTACTACATCCAACTTTCTAACAAAAATTTTTATCTCTCACATGCTTAAGATCATGTTTCTTCTGAGTCATGGCCATATCTATAGGTCTACCATGTTTTCTTTGTGTGTCTATTGTGCTATTTGAAAAATGATCACCTTGAGTAAAACCTTTCAGGAGATGGTACCCATTATTATATCCCATTTTTCAATTATTTTAACTTGACATCTTGGATTATAAGAATATAATAATTTACATTATTATAATTCATTAAGTAATAGGTTTGATTCTATGAATTGGAACAAACCATTTCATTCAATTTCTTCTTATCTTCTTCAGAAGCAACAAAATGCTTGAATTTTGAATATATGGATACCAATGGCGTTTATGATCTTGGATCATTCATCACCCTTAACCTAGATGAGATATTGGATCACATGGATCTAGTGAAGAATATTTTGTGTCCCCTAATAACTATTATCATTTATACTAAACTTATAAGATATATATATTTTTTACTTTCTGAAGTATGATCAGATAATATAGATTGCTTCCCTTGAAATTCTCCTTGATATAAGTGGTATTTTCATACTATAATGTATTTCTTTGAAATATTATTTCTTGTACCTATTGTGGCATATATGATTGACCCATAACAAAAGTGTATGGTATCCTACATACCATGTTACTCTTCTACCATGTGTCGTACATGTCATCATAGAGAGAATATTCCATGCGACATTGGTAACAGTTATCTCTTGAATTGTTCCATCTTGTATTTTTAAAAACCCTATCACTATATGTACAATAGACTATTCCTATTAAACATTTAGATATATCCTAGTATATCATTCCCCTAATAAAATATAATGATACCTTAAGTAAATCATTGGAGAATAAATTTCATCCTAGTATTAACTAACTATATGAACAAAATCTTTTTTCTATATGTTTTAGAAAATACTTTTATGGAAAACATTGGCACTCCCACTCACCTTTTCAATGAATGTGGAAAAAAATTACTTTGAATGTATATTATATGATATGATTACATAATTCAATCCTAAAACTGATATTAGTAACATACAACCATTATTAGCATTATGTGATGTGACCATTCTATTCTGGTTCCATCGTATAGACACATTCCATGTTTGATGGTCATGATATCCAACTATTATTAACATGACCATAAAAATTAGCTATGAAAATTAAAATTCAAATGGATTTAGGCATAGTGGAATGGTTTTAAAATTTGAGCCTTATTGTTACTACACTATTACCATCCATGAATCAACTCATTTGAATACCCACCGCAATATTCAAAATAATAAGCCCCTTTCACATTGATACATGGAATCCATTATTGAATTATCAGAAGTTTTTTTATCTCAGATAACTGCTATATACTTCTTACTTGTAGGAAATATTATTTTCATTCAATAGTGGATCACCATCTATTGTGAATTCAAAAACCATGTCCATGGTTTTTTCCGTCATTTATAGAATGTATCTTTGGAACATTCTTCTTCAACATTATATTGTGGAACTAGTTCCTATGATAGCTATATGTGCATTTATAGCATTGACTTAAACCATGTTAATATGGATCTCACTATCTCTAAAGAGATGTCCAGGCTTATAGAAATTCATTTGATCACTTGAATATAACTTTTCTATCATAGGTATTTGTGTAATATCCTAAGAAACTGTTTGTATAATTACTCTACATACATAATGTGTTTGTTCTGAATGAATGTTTTTTATCTTCTAAAAAACTCTTTTCTTACCAACACATATCATTAGGAAATAACGTATTTCCATCACACTATGACTCATATGATAACCATTTGTCAATATAGTTGATATATGGTTATGGTATTTCACTATTATTTTCAATGCATGTCATGAAATATAATGGATGTTTCTACAAGTTACAACATCGACACTACTTTCACCATCACTCTGATGTATACAATGTGAATTTAGTAATTACTCCATGATAAATTTTTTTGATCAATATTAACATGTAAGACTATATCATCGATCCTATTAATTATTATAAATGTTGGGATACTGATATGGTAATGTGCATTTCAGAACTACTTCGCACTATATTTTCTTGATCGATGAATGTTTGATCAAGATTTTCTTCGGCATATCATTACGAAGAAACTCATATCTCCTGACCATGAATATATCATACTTCACATTACCATTCCTTATTTACATAACCCATATTTTGATTTAAATATACCTCTATATTATTCATGGAATAGTTCACGCTCTCATACTGAACTAATTCAGAAATCATTATGGAATTCCATTATTTCTAAAGGAATATTTATTCGAAAGAAAGATGTAGATAATAGCAATGGTGTTTAGCATTACAAGGACTAATAACTATATTAGGCTTGTATTTTACAACCACTTTTAATTTTACTTGATAAAGAACTATATTTCCACAACTGGTTATAAAATTATTACATTTTATATTTATCATGTATTACCTACAAATCATGTATTACTAAACTATTTGATGAGTTCAAAAAAATAAAATAGTATTAACTAAACATGAAATGATTTCTCCTTATTTCCAAGGACAGAAGAGATTAATGTTTTTTTATACTCCATAATAGTTCTACATGAATCTATCTCTTAGCAATAACGAAGTCATGTACTTCACACCACTTTCATAGGTATCACCATTTCTCATCCACATGAAGAATACACCTGACTTCATCTAATATTTCTATACCTGGATACTATATTTCAATACATATATGTGATAATCATATTTTATTGAATAATGATGAAGTAAAACTGAATCATTTCAAAGATGAATATTCCTGAAGAAGAAGAGGTAACATTCTTCATTACTTTAGTTTATTGCATTTAAAATATCATAGTCTTATTTCATAATATGAAGTGCAAATAAACTCTTGTTAATACATTTTTAGTGAAGGAAATTGAGAATATTATTTTGGAATTAATTTACATTGTCGATTTATCCTTTTCTTTCAATTTTTTTCCATAAGAATAAATGATTAATTTGTCTTCAACATTCTTATTTACTTGGAAAACCGTACCAAAATATGCAATGAAGAGTTTAATCATTACTATACATTTAATAACCTAAAATAAGGTGTGAGTTAATTTTTCAAATGATATGAGAAATGGATCCATTTCCAAATCCTGATCCATCAGTCAATTTATGCATGAATGTGTAATAGTCACCCATTCATATCTTGCTTCACATTCTCCTAACATGGTTGATAGAGATGAGACAACATGTCATATCACCAACGCCCTGATGTAGCGACCACAACTAGAATCAGGCACTGATGATAACAATATGAAATAACCATAATATACTCGATAAATGAGTCTCATATAATAAATATCACACCCTCACATCTTTATGTGACTTAACAGGTGTTAGGGACACTAAAACCTTGTGTTTCCAATATTATAGTACTATGCAGAAGGGCTCATACTATTCAGGGATACTCATGCTAGTGTAGACATCTATTTTTTACCAATTTTGAATATTATCATTGTGTTACATGAGGTATATGATTCTATTTCTTCTAAAAAAGTAAATTTTAGGACATTAATACTTTTTATCTAATTTTTTGTACATTTTGACTAATTAATTAAACCAACAAATGTATCCCACTATTTTATCAAATTCTAGGAACCCTCTGTGCTATAATTGGAATACTCGATAACATGAGTATTCTTGAAGAAATGATTCCTAATCCAACCCTCATAGTCTACTATTTATAACTATGTCTCTACTCAGAGGTTTAATGTTAGGATTTTGACTAGCCAATGGCATTAACTCCTGGTTACTGGATCTATTGAGTAAAGTCTCACCTTCTAAAGACATTACATTATTTACTCAACACATGACACTAAAACAATAAAATGTTATATATTTTTAATAATTACTAACAATATAGTTAAGTAAACCCAAATCTCTCATAACAAGTCCCCAATAGTATGACGCACCCTCAACTATGGAATAATAGGCACCACAAACACCCAGTTTTTAACAAATTTGAATGATGGAAGGTAGTTTGGACATAATATTTCATTGAAGGTTTTTTTTATTTTTATGTGTTGAAAGAAATAATTTTCCATCTTCTAAGAACATACTATTTGATCACACTCACAACTGATCGTGCAAGAAATAAAAAAATATATCGCATCACATGTTCATTTTATATTGGATGCTTGTTAATTATTTCTATGTGATCTTGCATAAAGCATATATTCACAAAAATAATAAATCCTGATATAATATTCTGAAGACCATATCATAAGCCTCTTATAATGGTTGATCAATTTTGGGTGTAAAGGATCAAACTAGACCTTATGGGATATACCTTAAGTTGCAGCTCTTGTGACTCAAGTTGTATCTCCTTCCCCCTCCAAAGCAGTAGATCTCATGTCTGGTGTGTTCCCATAACATGGCACGAAGTCTATCACTCCGCATCTCTTAGTTATACAATATTGCTCGATCGCATTCAAGGGGAACCGGGGTGTATAAAATATAACTCTGAATTGGTCACGTAGGTCCGTATACATATAATGACACCGAGATGACTCATAGATCATAATAAAATAAAATTAATTATTACATAACCATTATAATTAATTAATTAATTAAATGAAAATTCACCAAACATACATTAGACAGTCATAGACTCGTGATCACTCAATATGTATTAAATCTCATATTTAAAAATAAATGCAAAATTAAAAATAAAACTTTCATTAACTATTCATCTAAGTGCACATTTATTGAATTAAAATTTCACCATTATTTTAATTAAAATTTATTTCATCATTCATGTCCATTAATTAACATATATTTAAAAATAAAAATTTAATTAATTAATTAATTTAATTTAACACCAAATTAAATTATTATAATCCACAAGTAATAAAATTACTTTTAAACAAAAAATTATTATTTAACTATTTTAATTTTCAATGGAAGTTTAATTATTTAATTTAATGTACCTGTAATTAAATTAAATTAAATGGGTCCCTAAAACCCCGGGAATGAAAAGTCTCGGTTGTCTAAACCTGTGTAGGCCCATTTCTGACTATAATGACCTCTACAGAGGTGATCTGGGCTATGAAGGTCCACCATATCCCATTCTGGGTAGTGTCGATATTCCTAGGCCTGTTTCAGGGCAGATCAGGTCCAATAGGACCCAACCCAAGGGATATCTCATCCAGCTCACCTGAACTAGGGATGTCCATGGTTTTAGATAGCCTATAGAAGCTTGAATTGACAAAATTGGTGGCCTAGGAAGGGAAGGAGATACTGGCATGAGGGGTGTTGGAGAAGGAGACAAACGTAATGGGTGACCAATGTGGCGGCCGATGGTGGTGACCAGATGAGCTATTGGGGGCGCTGAGTGAGAGTATGTAGGGGGTCCAGATCTAGATGTCAGAGGTTCCTCTAAGGGGAGACCCAGGTGGCATTGGGTGGACCGAGCAGGTGGCAGAAAAATATGGGAAGATATACTGGATGAAGTGTTCCACTGTGGGAAGGAGGCGTAACACCGACAAGAAGTGGGTTAGCTGGTAGACTGTGGGGGTGGCGTTGTAAAGTAGTTGGCCTTGGGTGGAGAATGGATGGAGGCCACGATCTTGGCATGAAGTCGGATTATCATAAGGAGTTCATCGGTGGTGGTCATCTATGGGAGCAGTATGTAAGAGGGGGAAACTGAGTGGCCAGGGCGGGATGTGAGGTACATTTTAAATGAATCTTCCCAACACAAATTACCCCAAAAGGGCCTCAAACGGGTCATCCTGGATAGGTAGGGGTTTGGGAAGACCTACCTAGACTAGATTAGCCTAGCAAGGCCATTGCTCAGCCCAAGATTTGTTTATAAAGGAACTACACGACCCCTTTTGGACCCGAATAGGTTTTTTAGGGCTCAAGATAATTTTATTAATATAATTAATTAATTTAAATTCATTATTAAATTAAAATAATTATTATATTAATTTTTGATTACGATAAAAAAATTAATAACCAGAAAAATTAATTTAATTGAGGGACCAAATATAATTAAATTAAATTATTTTTTATTTCTTTTAATTTAATTAATACCCTCATAATTTATTTAATGCAATTTAATTTTATCACGCTTTATGTTTACCCACTTACTAGTCTTGAGCACCAACCCATGCAAGTCTAAATTTATGTATTTATTTAATTAATTATTTTAATTGCATGTGATATCTGTAATTTATTAAAGAGTGGTTTGTGTATCATAATTTTTTGTTAAAATGTATAAGGTATTGCACATCCAAATCTATTTGATGTACATTACACCCCAAGTCATCCTCACTTGTGTTCAAGTAATTTTGTACTTTGGATGAAGATGGTGTATGAAATGGACCTTTCCAAGATGAGGCGGTGTACGTTGACCCATGCAATGCATGACGTGATGTTGACCCTACCAAGACAAGGTGATACTCTAGATGACAACCAGACATACCTTTCAGTGGTGGGATGCATCACGAGTCTAGAGACAACTAAGTTATTATTCCACTAGGTTGTTTTAGATTATCAAGACTCGTTGGGTAGTAGTTTTTCTTTGTGAATTTATTTATTATCTTGGGAATTTTATAACTATGTAAAAATACAAAAAATAATAAATAATAAAATGAATAAAGAATAGAAGGATGTTTTTCTATTAATGTTTAGATGTGAGTATGACAATATAGATTAACAAGATTAATAGAAATGGATTACATTTTTCAAGATTAAAACAAAAAACTGTCAAAGTAATATTAATTCAATACTTATTTTTTATCATTCATGTTTGATAAAAATGTGTGCTTGGGTGATCATCATGCCAATGATGCGGGTTACACTTACTAATGAGGAGTTTATAGGAGATTTGTGGGTTAAAATAAGTAAAATTATAGAAAATAAGTATCCAAATATAACATATTAAAATTTTAGAGGAAATCGTTGAATAAATCAAGTTATAATTTTAGAAGCTGGGACGTCAAAAAATAGATAAAGGAACTACATGTTAATGTTGTTGTCTAGCCAAAAAGAAACCTTGAACCCTCTATATAGTGTCATAGCAGATGCTTGTAGACTATACGTGGAGGTTTAGGGATCCTGGTGCCTAGAATACTCAAGAAATAGAGTATTCCAATTACAGTGAAAAGGGCTCCTAGAATTAGATAAAATAGTGGGAGACTTTTAATAATTTAACTAATTGATTAGTAATATGAATCTCAGTAATCAATATAAAGTTACTCATCTTCTAATTTTTCTTTTTTTTGTAGAAAATGCAATGTAATATAACAAGAAAAAACTATGATAAATATTTGAAAAATTTAACGTCCAAAATAGCATGAATTTCTTATGTTTAGTACATGCGCTTGTGTTTTTTGATACTATATCATTAATTCATGTTGCTGGTATCCTTATACCTGTTAAGCCACATTAGGATGGGTTGGTGCAAAATTCCGTTTTAGAGATGCATGTATGAATCATATGATAGTTATGTCATAATAGTATCATAAATGCATAATGATAGTTGTGGTCACTAATACATTAGGACATTGATGATAAGAACATGTAGTCTCATCTCCAAGAAGTTTCCAAGGAGAAAGTTAAGAAAGATAAGAATTGGTGATAACTACATTGGTTATGTGTAATGTGAAATAAAGTTCACAATCTTTCAATTGGTCCATTTCTCATATCATTTTCTCCCAATTTCTCAAGTATCATTTATTTTTATAAAATGAAAAGGATGGAGTAAATTCATTATTACCTTTTTGGTAAGGTTCCCCAAGAAATATGAATTTTAAATAATGTTTTTTCTTTAATACCTATGGATAATAAATTTAAAGGCATGGAAAATGGTAAATGAAAAGTTATTCCAAGGGCACCTCTTTTCCCTTAAATTATTGAGTTTTTTAATTTAATAGGAGGTTATTTGTATCAAATAATATGAAATAAATTTATGGATGATTATAATGAAATGAACCGAATTTAATATGAAATAACCCACTTCTTCTATGCATATTAATCAAACAAAAATATTTTATTCGATATACTTCATGGGTATTAAATACAATATGAAATTCACATATATTTATTGGAATATAGTAACCATGAATGTATTGAAATATTATAATAATTAAGGTGTCTTGTTCAAGAAGCTGAGAATGGGTTATTCGTAAATCAGCAGTGAGAGGCACCTAACTTCTATTTTCCATGTGAGTGATTCTAGTTTAACATGTTGTTCAGTATAACCAGAAAATTTGTCTCACGTGCCCTTTGGACAAAATGAGACATTATTCCATGTTCATAAATAAATTTTGTTTCTTGGTGTATCATAATCAAAAAAAGTTCTATGATAAAAGATTCATAGGGAATAGGTGATGTATATAAAAATTTAATAATTATTTACCCAGTTGTGTATAGAAAATTTTTTGTGAAGAAAAACTAAAATTATATGAAAATGATATATCAGGTATCATATTTAGGCTCTATATAGCTAAAAATAGTTGTTTTTATCAACTTCTTTAATTTGGACAAAGAGACCTTTAGAAATAAAGGTACGCCACAATGGTTATAGAGTTAGTTCAACAAGAGAATGTAAAATATTCCAAGGGGATGCTAGGGGTAAATATACTTCATAAGATCCCATTATGTTATTAAGGAATGTGATAGTGATGTATACTCATGGTTTGAAGATATAAGTTGTTCAACATTGGCATGGTGATGGATATCTTGACCAAGAATTCATTGATCATTATAATTTAGCATGTATTAAATCCTAAAGGCACATTACCTTATCCAAATCACAGAACTGAGGTTCATAAGGAAGATCGATGATGAGTCTTACATGTAAACATTGATCAACATAAATTAAGCATAGAGAAACTCCTAAATTCACATTTTATACATCAATATTATGATGTAATAAGTATCAATTTCATAACCTGTAGAAACTTCAATCATATTTCAAGACATGATTATCAAATAACAACGATATCCCATAACTAATATTCCAACTAAAAAATGACAAATGGATATCAAACAAGTCATAATATGAAGTAAATAAATTATTTCATATTACATGTTTTAGATTAAATCTGTTTGTTAGGATATAAACAAATCTATATCAATATAAACCCATTGTGCATCAAAGTAATTATCCTAATAGTTTATCAGTATATTACCTAAATCACTAATATAGATAGTGGTATTGAAGTTATTGTAGAACCTACTATATAGGGGTTAAAATCTCTATTCTAGATAGAGGGAGTCTGATTTACTTTGATTTATTCAATGCTTTAGATTCCCAAATTATGGGTATAGGAACAAGATCCATAAATACGTGTTGTATAGGAATGTTCTAATGACACATACTATGTAAGAATGTTAAAGTCGTAGTGATTGTATTTTTTTCATTGCGGACAATGATAATTTAATCTTTGTGAATAAGAATTCCTACAAGTAAGAACTATATGGAAATTAGATAATTTTTACAAGATCATTGAAAATTTGAAAATTGATTCCATGTATAAAATTACAAAGGTTCTTAAAAATGCAATATTGTGGTGGGTATTCAAGTGAGATGGAACATGTATTGTTTAAGCGTGGTTCCAATAAGGATCTATAGGTATTACCAAGTCATGATGCCAAAATCCATTAGAGTTTTACTTCTCATATCTTAATCCTAAGACCATTAAATAGACTATTGGATGTCAAGATCAAAATTCCTAGAAGGTTTTTATATGACCCAACTAGAAAGGTATGATGACACTACTGGATTCCAATAAGGGTTGTTTGTTACTGACAACCAATTCTAGATTAAAGTATGAACAAGATCTTAGAACATTCATTCTGAATGATTCTTAGTCATGTGTCTACTAATGGATAGTGGGAGCACCATAGTTTTCAAATAAAAATATGTTCTCCAGCATATGGAAAACATATAATGGCCTTAAATTTAGTTTATACCAATATGAATATAATTATCCAATAATTGAGTTATTGTAGCAACCTATGATATAGAGAACAAGATCTCCTAAGGTAGATATAATGGTTTCTTGGACCAAGTCAATCGTATATAAACTGACATTGTATTGAAAAATACAAATATGAACAATTCAGGGGATGAATTATAGCCCGTGTCACATGGCATAAATCTCTCCAAGTAGACACATGAAGTTATTAGTGGAGATTAAGTGGTTATTTGGGTTCCATACACTTCAATGATGGATAGAACACATATTCCATGATATTTAAATGAATTCATATTGTCATTAAATACTTATATTAGGAAGATATCAACTATATACTGGGGAATTTCAAGGAATGTAGCCAGAACAATCGGAATTTACTTCAGTATGTACAAATTTTATATACCAAGAATTTGAAGAAGAAGGATTCTTTTTATGTTGGGACACAAACTACTCTTCTGTATATCATACTATCTATTAGGTAAGTTTGGATAAGGTGCTGAATGACATAATATCATATGACATAGTGGTGGACGTACCAAAAAAATACTAAGTATGTTGTAGCTTCTGAGGTAGCTAAGTAGTAGTTAAATGCAATAATTTTTTCCAGTTCTCGAAATCGTACATACCAAGAAGCGATTTATCATTGTGATAATTTTTTTACTAGTATTATCCACTATTTCAAGTTATGACAGTGGGAAATAGTTATATACTCAAGGAAACAATCTCTTGAGATGTTTTACACAAGTAGATGAGGTTACATAGAATATGCCACATGGAGGAAGCATGGAAGGCTCAACAGCTAAATCTATTAGTCATGAATAATATGATCATTATAATTTGAGAAGCTACGAAGTATGGTTATTAGTTTGGATCTAGTTAATGTTGGAGTTTTGAAATAGTGAGTGATCTAGACCAAACTATGAAGTACATTTGATTACCATATCATTTATATAATTAGATATACAATATGACTTCTTACCATTATAGTGGAGATCTTTTGTGTCCATTATTTAATGGGAATGTTCATAGATTAATTAAAATATCAAATGGTTATAGTGGATCCCTGGTTATAATGGGAACTTCAAGATACTGTGAAATTAATATTAAACAATTTTTTATGGACTAGATACATCATACTGACTTGACAATGTAGTTGTATGACTATCAGGTGTTGGGGGATCATAATAATAATTCTCAATAAGTTAACACATGGTGATTACTAGTAGTGAGATTATGAGGATAAACCATCAAATAGGAACACCACATCTTTTTGGATTCACTGGTTATTACTATATGCACACATGTGTATTGGTCTCCTGATATGAGATCAGTACCATTGTGTTCCATTTGATTCCATACTGTGATGCAATGCAAAAACCATGATAATGTAATCATGGTGAGGAACCATGTATTGGGTGAGTCATTGGTGTTATGACATTGGTATAATGTTCAAGAAATTATTTCTCACTTCTAGGTTATGGAAGTTATATATCACAGGCCTAGTTGATCAGGATATTTCCACCTTCAAATGTTTTTGAGAAAGAAGTAAAATGAAAAATTTATACAAATTGATCACTAATAAAATAGAAGGAAAAGTTTGATGAGACAAGTGTCTTTCCTCTTTTATGATATATTTAATGACCGATATATTATAATACAAAGTCAGTGTTTGTTGGTTGGTTTTCATTACAATGACAATACTTATCTCTTTAGTGGCCTTGATAGGTTTCTAGACTTCACTCTTAGTCTATGGATTTTATTCACTACCACTGAGATAAGTTCTTAAAGGGTTGCACATAATAGCGTATTCAAGAATCCACACAATTCCATTGAATAATAATATTGGGCATGGTGGTCCCCACAATATAGTGCAAGGGCTGTCCAAGGTATCGATCACCGAAGAATAAATTAATTAATTTTTATTATAGTTATTAATAGTTAGGTTTAATTTATTTAAATTTATTTAATGGTAAAGTGAATAAGTGAAAAATATTAATCTAGTGAATATTATTTTAATATTCATTGTTGGTTTAACATTATGTTGGATCACGAGGTCAGTTAATTGACTTGGTATTATCACATAATATATTTTAAATGCATTACAAGCATGTGATAAAATAATAATTAATATTGATGTAGTTTAGTTCATCATAATTAATTATTTAGTAGACGTTAAGTAAACTGTGGCCAGGAAATCCTACTACATATTTAGAAACTCCAATATAAATATATAGAGAGAGAGAGGATCTCTCCCAATTTACTATTCATTAATTTAGAATGAGAGTCTCTCTATCCTATCAATTTCTAGAGATAGAGCCTCTCTCTCTCTAAAGTGACAATCGAAGTTCACCTTCATGTATTGAATGAAGTGGATCATGGTGATCCTTGGGGAAATGAAGATATCATCACATCATTGCACTATCACCACGAATTCGATGATCGACACTCCTACTAATTTTTTTTAGAATGTGTGGATAGTCTAGAGGGATCATGTTCTGGATCCATCAAGAAACGATCACTGGAAACGAGTTCCAATCAAACGCAGCATCAGATATCAATAGGTATGTTTACAGTTTTAATTTTTTTCTCTTTTAATTTTTGTAAGATCCTCAGACCATACCCGAGCATGGATCATCAACAATGAAAAGTATTGTCATCCATATAATGATCATTATAATATTCATACTCAACCAGAAAAAGATGGTCACATCACAAAATTCTAATAAAGGTTGTAAGCCACTAAATTCTAGTTTTGGACTGAAGTAAACAACAAGGTCATTTAATATATATTTGGAATGAATTTTTTCCTTGTTTCTTCAAGAATATAGTGAGAGAGACAATTTTTTTAGAGTAAAATATGTTCAAAAACATATGGAAAGAAGACTGGTCTTCTAGTTAAGATCAAGATGAAAGTTATTCTCTAGTGATTGAATAAAAGTAGAAAACTGAGTTCTAGGGTACATAATCTATTGCAGTGGATCAAATGTTTTATTGGATCTAGTCAACCATACATATAGTACAATTGTATTTAAAAAACAATATAGAATAATTCAAGAGATGAATTGTTTCAAATATCACATCACATAATCTCTCCAAGTTGACATGTATGGAACATGATAAGAGAGTCACATGGAATGTTGAAATACATATTCTTATGTAATGGATAAATCACTCTTTCCATGATATGTTCAAAAAATTATATTTCAAGGATATACTTTATAGTAGAAAGATATCAGTTATATCCAGGCGCACTATAAGTTAAGGAGTCAAAACTATATAAATGTACATTACAAAGTACAAAAGATATATATGTGGTAAGTGTATAATAAAGGATATAAGTTTTAGGGGACACAAACTAGTCTTCAATATATCAATGAGATAAAATATCACAATTAGGCTTATGTTATGAGCGATAAAAGTTCATTTTTGATGGTGTTAGAAATATCTACAAATAATGAGTATGTTATAGCCTCTAAGGTTGTTAGGAAGTACTTAAATTCAACAATTTGTTCCATTTCATGGAATCTATCCTATTAAGAAGAGTATAATCATAATATAAATTATGATATTCTATTAAGCCAGGATATCATGTTATGGAACATGAAAAAATGAATATATTCAAGGATATTGTCTCTTGGGAAGTTTTACTCAAGGAGGTGAGGTCACAAATAGCCTAATAGCCACACGGAGGAAAAGTGGCAATCTAAGTGGCTAAATCCATGAATCTATAGAAATATGATATTAATCATGTAAATAGATAACATGTTTGGATAGAAAGTTGGATATAGTTCAAGTGGGAGGGATTAAATAATGGGTTCCCTGGACCAAACAATTATTTTATTATGATTTCTATATCTTGTGTATGGTTAGATATACATGATGTATTATTACCATTATAGTGTATACTTTTCTGCATAAAAAATTCAACGATAATGTCCTTAGGTTAATTTTTATATCAAAAGATTATAGTATATCCTAGTATATAATGATAACCTCAAGATACTATGACATTAGTCATATACTAAGGTCATATAGTCAAGATAAATCTTACTCACTAGACACAATAGATGTATGAATATCAGGTGTTGGGGTCTCATAAGCATATAGACTTCTTCTAATAAACTTTTTACTTGGTGATCTCTAGTAGTGAGATCTTGAGGATAGACCCACCAATTGGAACACCACATGTTTTGGGTGTCATTGGATATTCTTATCTACAAACATGTTTAATTGTTTCTAGACCTGATATCATTCCCAATGTGATCATTTGATGATGTAATTTGATTCAATGTGAATGTCATGATGATGAAATATTGGCGAGTTAGTTTTTGTTGGTCTGTCAATGATTGCCAGAAATTTATTGAATGATCTAGAAAGTTTTTTTCCCTTACAGGTTAATGAAGGTATATATCTCGAGCCATATTGATTGGGATGGTTGTACCATGATAAATTTGTGGCCATGGTTTTCCAAGGTAAATCCATCCAGTTAGATAAAAAACAATAAATTAATAAAAGGATGATGGCATGAGTGTGCATCAATATTTATGAGATATTAAAGACAAAGAGATTATATTACACAATGTGTGTTCGTATGTTGGTTATTACAGTTGTGACAATATTGATCTTCTTAGGGTTCATGATGGGTTTTTATATCCTTATCTTGGTTAGTGAATAGTTTTCCCTACTATTAATATAAGGTCGTAGAGTGTCACACACAACAGCATATTCATAAATCATCAATATTCAGTTGAATATAAGTTTTAAGCTTGATGGGAACCACAATTGGGGTTTGGGATTTGTCCAATGGGATACAATCATTAATCTAATAAATAAATTCACATAATTCAACTTAAGAATAATGGAAATTGAATTTATTTATTAAATATATTTACATATTTTAAGTAAATACATGGAAAATATTATTTCAATGAATATTAAAATATTCAAGGTTTATTTAATATTTGCATGAAGAATGAGCTGAGTTAATGTCTAGGGTAATATCATGTTACATATTTTTTATATTATATCAAATTGATAACAATAATGTATAATATTTATGACTCAATTTAGTAGTCAACATATTATTTATATAGAGTTCTAATTATTTAGGGGGCTGAAAAGGAATTACCATGTATTTTCATAACACTCGATAAATAGAGAAGTGGAGTTCTCCATGGACTATTCAAAGAATATATCTCTCTTTAATATTGTATTCTATATTATAGAGAGAGAGAGAGAGGCTCAAGATCCAGGAGCTCAGATCAAGCTCTCTCTCAAGCATCACAAGTAAAGAGATGCAGAGATCCTCAGACCGTCAAAGGAATAGTCGGAATACTGTGCTAGCACATGGATTTCGACGATTGGTGTGCCCTTATATTTTTGACACAGTTGTGGATGATATAGAGTAATTAAACTTCATATTATTTTAGCATCGATCACCAATGATGATCCAACATCATGAAAATATTTTGATCTAAACATGGTATTTTACGATTTTACTATTGTTCTTAACATCATTCGTGTGTGATACTGAAGATGTAATCATGAAACTATTCATTGATTTCAAAAAGTATATGATGTTAATTAGTGAAAATTTTTAAAATACCAATTTTGTGGCCTCTATTATATGTTCATTAGAAGTCAATGAAATGGGGTTTAAAATTTTCATCATCTAAATGATAGGACATTTCATCTCTAAAGATCTGAGCCCCGATATGGTCTGAGGATCTCATAAAAATGAAAATATGACATAAATTAAAACTAAAAAAATACATGTTCTGATCTGATCTCATTCCTGACTACAGCTCATCATTGGTGATTTTTTCATGAATGATCCATAACAGGAACCCTCTAGATCATCCACACATGCTTCAGAAATCAATGGGAGTGCTAATCGTCAAATTCTAGGAGCTAGCATGGTGATCTGATGATAACTTCAACGTCATAATGATCAGTGAAATCCTCTACATTTAATACTTTAAGGAAAACATGGATTCCCACATAGAGAGATAGACTCACTTTATAAAGCTGTAGGATAGAGGTGCTCTCATTCAAAATGAATGAATAGTCCATTGTGTGAGATTCTCTCACTCCATTTATAGTGGAGGTTCTAAATACTTGATAGGGTTCCCTGGCCCCCATTTATTTGACATCCTCTAAATAAATAATTATGAAGAACTAAACTAGAAGAATATTAATTTTTTTTCACATATCTATAATATATATATAATATATTACATGATAAAATTGAGTCATTTAACTCGACTTTTCTTTCCCGCTTAATATTAAATGACCCTTTAATATTAAAATAATATATGTTTGATTAATATTTTCTCATATTTACATAATTTTTAAATAATTTAAATAAAATCAATCCAATTTTTAATAACTTAAATAATAAATTTATTTATATCTTTGGTGATCGATACCTTGGACAACAGCCGGACCTCATGGTGGGGCCCACCATGTCCAATATACATATTCAACTGAATAAGGAGGATTATTGAATACACTATTGTGTGTGACCCTCTAGGACATTATTTAAATAGTAGTGAACAAAGTCTACAAACCAAGAGCAGAGTCTAGAAACCCATCCACTCCCCTAAAGAGATAACAGTTGTCATGGTAATGACAACCAAACTATGAATACATAATATGTAATATAATCTATTTTCCTTTAAATATCACATAAATAATGCAAAACACTAATTTCATCACCCTTTTCATGCTTTTTTATTTTTTGATCTATCCAGATGGATTAACATTTCGACTGCTTTGGCCAAACACTTTTGTAAGTGGCACCATCCTGATCAACCATATATAACATATATAACTTACATAACATGGAATTGAAAAATCATTTCTTGATCATTCAAAAAATGTCAAACCACTAATGATGCATCCAACAAAAGATACCTTGCCATGATTTAATTATCTTGGCTTCCTTTCATTAATGTAGACTATAAAATGGAACACACTGGTATTGATCACATGTCAAGAGAAAAATACACATGTCCATACATATTAACAAAAAATTTCACTTAAAACATGTGGTGTTCTTATTGGGAGGTCAAATCTCTTGATCTCACTACTATAGATCACCGAGTATGAACTTTGTTAAATGATTTCTTCTTTCTTATGATCCCCCAACACTTGATAGTCAAACCTCAACTATGTACATTAAGAATAATATATCTTGACCATAGGACCTTGGTTTAAAATTAATGTCATAGTATCTCAAGATTGTTATTGTAGCCTAGGATCTACTATAAACGTTTGATAAGATTGTTAAACTATGGACATTACCATTAAATAGTTGATGCACAAATATCTACACAATAATGGTAAGATATAATCAAGTACATCTAACTGTATACATGATTTGGTAATCAAAAGTGTTGTGTAGTTGGGTATAGGGAACCCGCTCTTTCAAAAATACAACTCACACAAGATCAAACATGATAACCATACTTATTATCTACTCACATGATAATGATCAGGTTTCTACTGAGTAATGGCTTGAGCTACTAGGACTTCCAAATTTCAACCGTCTATCCATTCTACTATATGTGAGTTCATATCCTTCAGTAAAACTTCTCAAGATATGGTATCCATGAGTATAATATTTTATACACTTTCATAACTTGACATATTTTCTATTAAGAATATCATAATTTACATTATTATAATTTTTTACATTCTAGGTGGGATTCCATGAATTGGAAAAAAAATCAATGCGTTTAACGGCTGCTTAACTACCTCAGAAGCTGCAACATCCTTCGTATTTTTTAGGTATGTCTACCACTGGATTATATGATCATGTCTCCCTCAACTCGATAGCCAAACTATGATACTAGATCAAACAAATCAAAATGAATACTAGTTTATGTCCTACCATAACTAGTATCCTTCCTCTCCACATACCATGTACATATCATTTGTACATTTTGAAGTACAACATGTTATTTCCAAATACTACACTTGTAGTTATCCTAGATATTATTGATATCTTCCTACTATAAACTATATTCCGGAAATACTAATTTTTGAACATAGTCTAACATGATTGATCCCTAACATAATAATATGGATTTAAACTCACCACATGAATCTCCTCCCATGTCCTAAACATGTCAATTTTGATATATTATGCCATGTGAAATTGGTAGCAACTCTTCCCTTTAAATTTTTCAACTTGTATTTTTCAATACCATGTCTCTATATGTATGATTGAATAGGTCCATGAAATTGTTAGGTTTACATCAATATATATTGTTCCCTAGAAATTAGGTTGATACTTTAGGTCAATCACTCGAGAAAAAATTTCATCATGGTCTTAACTAACTTGAAGATAAATATATTTCCCATAGGTTTTCGAACATATTTTACACGGAAAACCTTGGCACTCCTACTAACCTCTAGTAGACAAATAGAAACATTTATTAAAAATTTATATTCTCTGATCTCATTTCTACTTAAATCCAAAATCACATATTAGTAACTTTCAACCATTATTAGCATTCATTAATGTTACCATCACTTTTTGTTGTGTCATATACACACCCTCCGCAATTAGTTTCCATGGCATCCCATTCTCAATAAAATAATCACAAAACATGGCTATGAATAGTAAAATTATACTAGATTTGGAAATAATTTCTTGGTGTAACTAATAAATCATTATTGGTACTACACTTGTACCATCCATGAATAAACCTTTTCACTATGATACATGGAATCCATTAATGAATTTTAACTGGTCTTGTCAATCCCATCTGATCACCATACAATGAATAATATATCACCGACTGTGGTTAATAAAAAAACCATAACCATGGTTTTATCCTTCCTACACAATAAGTGTCTTTGCAACATTCTTATTCCACATGAAATAGTGGAATTATTTCATATGCCAACTATTTGTGCATCACTGGAATTGACTAAACCAATATAAATCTGGATCCCACTATTTAAAAAGAGACGTTAATCCATTTATAGAAATTTAGTCCATCACTAGACAGAACTTTTAATATTAGGGATTTAAGTAATATCTTAAACAATTGTTAGGACAATTACTTCGATGCACAATTTGTTTTTTATGATGCATGTTTGTTTATATCCAAACAATACACTTCACATATAAAAATATGTCCTTATTACTTAATGTATGTCCATATTAATACAACTATTATGGTATCAATTAGTAATTATAGTTGGCATATAAAGAGGGTATTTCTCCATTATTTTCAAAACATGTCTTAAAATATGATAGATGTTATTGCATGTTGTAACATTGATACTACTTATACCATCAATTTGATGTATAAAATGTTTGTTTAGGAATTTCTCTATACTACATTTTTTTGATCAATGTTTACATGTAAGACTCTTAATTGATCCTCTTTATTTGAATCAATGCATTACATAGATAATGTAATGACCATTTAGGAATTAATCCACATTTTATTAACATAATCGATGAATTTTTTTTCATGTTATTATTCATTATGTCGATCTGATGCAACTCATGTCTTTTGACTATGTTTATAATTCGTGTTCAATTTCCTTAATAAAATAAAAAAATCATATGAAGTATCATTAAAATTATCTTTCCCTTTAAAAAGTTCACACTCACTTGTTGAACAAATTCTATATGCTTTGTGACTTTCCTTTATTTATAAATGATTATTTTTCCAAACTAAATACATCAATAATACGTAAGGGTTTTATCTGTACTGAGCCAAAACAAAAAACTAGGTATATAAATGATCTCCAATTTTAGTTATACATGACAATGAATTATCTTACCACAACTGGGTATAAGTCTTAAATTTTATATTCATCTACTATGTAATATGATTCATGTATCACTAAACTATTTACATAGTATTAGATTCCAAATACATTCATTAATGAACCAGGAATAATGTATCTATATGTCCAAATGGACACATGAGATGAATATTTTGATCATACTCAATGACAGTTCTATAAGAATGATTCATATGGAAATGTAATATTCATATACTTCTCACCACTAACTTAGGAATCACCCTTTTTCATCCACTTGGAGAATAAACCTGACTTCATGTAATATTTCTATAATTACATGGTTAATGTATATCAACACACATATGTGATAATCATGTTGTATTAAATACACAAGAAGTAAAACCAAAACATTACATTAATGAATATTAATGAAGAATAAGTGATAACATCTTTAATTAAGTTAATTTCATTTAAAAATTAATTTTTTTTTGATATGAAAACAAACCTCTATCACTACCACTTTCATTGAAGGACATTGCAATTTTTATTTTAAAATTACTTTTCGTAGGACTTTTTTCCATTCCTTTCAGTTTATTATCTATAAAAATTAATCATTAATATGTCTTATATATTCTTTTTTACTTGGAGAACATACCTAAAAGTATAATGAAACATTTACACAATTCTATTCATTTTGTTACATAAAATGAGACTTGAGTAAATAGGTGGAAATGATATGAGAAAGAAATCCACAGAAATATCATGACCCATATTTCAATTTACAAATACTAGTGTAACCATCACTTTATTCATATCATTACTTCACTTACTCATCGTAGACTTCTCATAGATGAGACGACATGTTATATTACACATTTCCTAATATAGAAACCACAACTAACATTATAAATTTATGATAAAATAATGACAGAACCATCAAATTCGTTATACATGTGTCTTGTATAAGTAATTTCTCACCCTTGCTTCTTGACGTTACTTAATAGGTGTTAGTTTCACTAACACCTTGAGTTTCCTATAACATAGTACTACATGAAAGTGCCTATACTATTCTTGCATACACACGAAATTGTATACATTTAATTTTTCCATTATTTATTTTAATAAATTATTATGGTATTAGTTTATAATTTCTTCAAAAGGAAAATTTATTAGATTCATAGTTTTATCAAATTACCATTTTATAAATTTTTATTTATTTACTAATTAAATAATTAAATTTCTCCCACTATTTTATCAAATTTTAGGAATCATCAATCCTAGAATCAGAATAATTAATCTGGTGAGTTTTCTTAGTGGAAATGATCCCTAAGACTCACCTCATAGTCAATATGAAATGGCTACGCCATTATTTGGAGGGTTCAAGGTAGGAATTTTCCTAGCCAACCGTAGTATCTCGTGGTTCCTAGATCCATTGAGTGAAGTCCTAGATTCTTAAAACCGTTACATGATTTAATAAATTATTGAATTAAAAAAGATAGAATGTTATCTCTGGATAATCCTTACTATGACTTTATCAAAATTTGGGTGATATCACAAAGATCTGACGGCTCCTTTGATTCTCCAATGATCATTGCATCGCCTTTATTGTGATGCCTGAGAAAGAGATCAAAATGAGCTCCTAGATACCAATCCACTCTCTCTAGAATGCGGCAGAGAGATGTTGAGAGAGAGAGCATCCATGAATAGTCATTGGAAGCCCCACTTCTCCTCTATTTATTGGGTGAAATGGAATTCCCTGAAAATGTCATCCCAGACCCTGAATAGTTAACTGACTATATAAATAATCATTTTACCAATAAACTAAGTAAAAATACCATTTATTATTTTTATCACTTTTATTTTAAAATAATAAATATAGTATGTTATAATACCCATGTCATTAACTCAACTCATACTTCCCACAAATATTAAATGAACCATGAATATTTTATACTAAAATTCATTCAATTATTATTTTCCAATATTTATTTAAAAATATGTAAATACATTTAATAAATAAATTTAATACCCATCATTATTAACTTGAATAATAAGAATTTATTTATTCCTTGGTGATCATATCTCATTGGATATAACCAAAGCCCTATTGGTTGGGTCAACTACGTCCAAAACTCATCTTCAATTGAATAAGGCAGATTCTTGAATACAGTATTGTCTGTGACCCTATAGTTCCTTATATATATAGTAGTGAATACTATTAACAGTCCAAGAGTGGGATCTCAAAACCTATCATAGCCCATAAAAATATAAGGATTTCCACATAAGTGACAACCAACCTATGAACACAATTTTGGAAATATAATCTACGTGTCTTTAATATCTCATAAATCAGGATGCACACCAATTTCATCTCCCTTTTCTTTATTTATTATTTTTTTATTTAACCGGATAGACATACCACCGATAGCCATTACCATGGGCTGATAAAGGTACTTCCATCTTAATAAACATTGCATGAGATATTTAAATTCCATAACCTAGAAGAAACAAATCTTTGTTTGACCATTCAACATATGTCGTGCCACCAACAACACACAACACACATACTCCCTCTCTCAGATTTCAACATCATAGTTTTCTCCTTGCATCAATGTACCTGACCAATGGAACACATTAGAAATGATATCAATTCATGAGAACATTACACATGTTCATAGGTAAGAACATTTAATGACACCCAAATCATGATGTGTTTCTATTGGTGGGTCTATCCTCATGATCTCACTACTAGAGATCACCAAGTGTGAACTTCATGTGATGAAGTCTCAATGCTTATCTTCCCCCAGCACCTAATATTATAACAACTACTATTCCATGTTAGTAATATGCATCTATACCATTAGACCATTGTTTTAGATTCATTTCATAGTATCTATATGTTCATATTATAGACCGGGATGTTCTATAACATTGTCATATGATAATTAATCTTTGGACATTACAATTAAATGGTGGATGCATCAATGTCGATACTATAATGGTAAGAATACATCGCGTATAAATAACTTTATACATGATATGTTAATAAAATGTCATAAATAGTTGGGTCAATGTCACCCACTATTACAATGAAAACAACACATAATACCTTTTTTCATTTATAGATTTGGGTGACATTAGCTGACAAACATCCACATGTATTAGATTGTGAAAAATTTACATCTACACCCTCTTTGGCTTCTATGACTTTAAAATGGTCTTTTATTTTTGTAATAAATCAGACATTTTTATGTGATCATATGTGAGATGAGGAATTTCATGTTCCCCACCACTCTTGTCCAATTTCTCCAAATATATTTGGATCAAATGGAAAGTCACCTCTTCCATACCCTATTCCCCCCATTGGGAAACACTAAAAAATTCTACTCTCAAGTAATGTATATATTTACCTTGGTTATTATTACCTATAGAATAAGGGAACCTAATTTATCATTAATAAAGATTTTTTTTGTTAAACTCCATTGCATGCCCAAAGTAATGATATTGGATAACACTAAGAATACGGCGACCCAACCCCTTAAGTAAGAGAATCTCAGCTCGATTGAGTTATTTTCCCCTGATTTTGTATTTTCATAAAGAAAACATTTGTAGACCCTCATTATTTCCAAAAAAAAGACACCATCTTTGTTGTTCATGATATTCACAATGAAATCTTTATTTCTTATCATCTCCAATTTACAAAAAAAAATTCAAGACCCATTTACTCAAATTGACTTTTTTTTAATTCATTGAAATTTTAAAAATTTATATTTTCATGAACATAAGATATTTATAAAAGTTGGAAAATATCATATCATCTCAATATATAGATCCATGAACTCTTAAAAATCTTGAAATTATCAAAATCTAATTTCAGTTTTAATCCTTATGGTTAAAGATTACATAATTTTCTATCTTCAAATTCATTACATTCTTTGTGCCCTTTTTTCCCTCTTGATTCAAGACCGAACTCTTTATGACCAAATAATTTAAAATGAATAAATTTACATTAAAATAAAAAAAAATAATGGAAATTGTTATTTCCTAGTTAGATTTTCATTTTTCCTAGAAAACTATCCTGGCTATAGAGAACATATAGTTAGTGTGTCCCAAATTTTCAAAACAAAAATATCTAACACGTGATGTATTTTTATCATTATTTTCTATAAGATTTGTTTCCCTTCAATTTATATAATGGTATACCTTCTTCTATTGACTTAATTATTGTGGTTTAGAAACAATAATTATTGTCCTATTCTCCTCATCATGTTTTACCACTTGTTTTACATTATCTTGGAATTTTTATACATGATAAATTATTATATGATCCTTCGTAGAAATGAATATATATTAAATTTATTATGATGTATTAGATTTATCTATCATCATACCAGGTTTTGATGGTCATTCCTGATCTTTATAATTTGTATTCCAACTGAAATCTTCTTCTTCTAACTTCTCAATTCATTAAACGATATCTTTCATATGTATTAATAAACAATAAATGATTTCGATTGGGTATTCCATTTTTTGATTAAATGAAACCTCCTTTATAAAATGTATATAAATTCTATATTTCAATTTTTTTAAGTTAGAATACATATATAAATCCTTTATTTTTATTTTCTCTGTAAATAATGAATGGAGTCATGCACTAATTAATTTTCTTTCTGATTATTTTATCAGAAAATATGAATTTCTTCAATGTTTGAATCAATCTTTTATTAAAAATAGTGTCTAAAAAATAATTCATATTCCACATCTATATCGAAATTTTCAAGAATATTTAAACTATCTATCAAGAAATAATCACCCTTGTAATTTTTTACTTCATCCATTTCATATTCTACTGATTAATATTCTCCCTTAGAAATGAATTTTATTCTTTTAAAAGTTCCTTTTTGAAATTAGTTTGTACCATCCACATCACTTTTAACCTTATTTAGATACATATCATAATCAAATTATTGATGAAATTTGGTACATTTTAGTGGAAATGTGTCCTATATTTTCACATATGAAGCAGGAAAGAAGTAGTTTTCCCTTTAAATGTACTTTTATGATCATAATATTATAGGAGAAATGAAATAACCTCATCAAATTCATTAACATATATATTATCCTTGATTGAAATATTTTTCATGGAATTCAAGGGAACCTCTAGGGTACTCACATTCCTTCTTTACTATTTTTCTTCATTATTTGTCTCATAATCTCTAAGAGTATTATGAAAACTATCATGTGGTATTTATTTTGGGTCATTTTCTTCTAGAACTGACTCCTTTTCATTAAAAGGGAGAGGGAGTGTTCTCATAATCCTATAGATGATATTATCATATTTTATATCATAATTAAGTCCTTTTATATCTTCAAAATACACATTTAGACAATTGTGAAAGGAATTAACTATCTCATGTCAATAAATTCTACAATCGTCATATTTATTCCATATAACAAGAAAGTTTCTTCACAAACCCTATAACCTCTTTCATATTTTTTTTTTTGAATATTTACCCATATAAAATTAGTGGGTTTTCATAAATTTACCATTTTGAAAATAGAATTTTATATAAAACGTCCCAATGAATATTTTCTTTGGAAACTGAATACAATTCCTGATTACATTTATTCATTAAAGATCCACTCTACATATTAGTGATGCTTCTACTAATAGATTCTATATAGACATCAATTCCCAATGAAATAAAATAGCATTACTACCTACTATTATAAAATTGGGAATTATTTAATTCAATGTTGGGAATAACATTGTGTTTTAATGTCACCTATATGATTTCAATAGAGATAAAAAATCCACATTTTTTATACCACTAGTAAATACCTTAATAAGGACATGGGTGGATAAAGGTAAATGCATTAAAATAATTATTCCATAAAATTTATTTTTTTTCACTCACTTTGACATATCTATATATTTATTCATAATGATAAAAACAGTAAATAAAATTAGGGATTTTTCATGGTTCAACTACACTAGGCCATGTCTTAGGATAATGCATGATGATTTTCCTATGCGTCAAAATAACTAAAAGATCGCTATTTTTATAAATAGAAATTTAGATCAATCTCAATAACCCTATTGGTTAACATACATGAACATTTGAAAATTTAAATACTCTACAACATTACTGAACACCCTAAACCTCATAATGGAACATTCCTTTTCCCAAAAATATAATGGAAATATTTACCATGAATGGTGTTTCTATTCCGAACAGGAGTTGTAAAAATCATATTGAGATAATGATGCTCCTGGAATGAAAAATTATTCAACCATAAACATTGAAAATTAAATCTAAAGTTAAATTTCTATATTACACCCTTTATATTCATATAGGCATTCTATATATCTATCTACCCTCATATGTTTCTCTTCTTTTAAATCCTCACATTAATGAGAATTCCTTCAATGCCTTGAATGCATGAATTAAGTCATTCAGGAATTGAAATGAAACAACCAAATAAGTGATAGTTACAACAACTATAAAATGAAAGCTATTTTCACAACGTGTTTACCATATTTTATAAATCTGGTGTTGATATAGAATTAACCATGGTGTGGGGATGAATCCTTGGTGGTTTTCCCTACAATATTTTGAGATCCATGGATATAGACTCCTTATATAAGATTCTTCCCCTGGGTGAATTCCCAGACCCCTGTGATTTATTTCATGGATATTGTAGACTCACTATGGATTGTATGGTGAACCAATATATAATAGGGATTCTTCACTAAAGTGTGTTGTAAAAATTATTTCCTTTTTCCCCATCATTCTGAGAAATATGAGATGTTTTAGGGAATTCCTGATTACATTGGATTATAAATACACTTTTCGACCATGACATTTGTTTTCATGGGTGGGGATAATCTGTTAGGGTTGTTTTTAGAAAAGTGTTTTAAAACATCACCACTATGATTAGTAAAGTATAGTCAATTTCATTTACATTTTTATAAATTTACCACTTTAATGTAACCTATTCTATAGGAATGGACACACTTGTAACATCATTTATCTTCACCACCCTCATTGACTAGTTAGTGTTCTCAGTCATTTTGAAGTTCTACTTCACCCAACATGAGAAACTCTTTACATTAACATCCCATGAAGTATCCTTTAGAAAACATATTAATAATATTATCCCAAAATACATGTAAGGTATTTGGGTAAAAACATAATAGATTTATATTTATTATTAATTCTCAATCCTAACCACAATTTATTATAAAATATCTGTTATGTTTTACAATCCTTTATTCCCTTTAAGGGATTTATATAATTTTTTAAACCTTCTCAACTGCATAAGTATATTAATTACAACTAATTCCCATAGTCCATAGTACTTTATTGATCATTAAGCTTATGAAACATATAAATAATTTCATATTCATGTTACTTAATTATTTTTCATATGTCATTTATAGTATTTTTAAAATAATCTATGATTCAAACATATTAATAATTATTATAATTGGTCTAAAAAATCCTATAAGTACTCAATCTTTTTATATTTTAGATTTGTGATCTCATCCATTAAATAATTTATTTCATCACGTTATTGTCGAATATGGAGTTTGGAGTCATAAACCACTACATTTGATTTATCAACATTCTATCTCGAATCTTTTATCTCCTCAATTAGGACTTCTAAAAAAATATTTTTTGTAAAAAACCCCAAATAAAATCTTATTTGGATTTATTTTCCTATATACATTGGGTTCATTTAATAAAAGAAACAGCAACATTCTTCTTGTTTCATTTATATCACTTAATCTCTTATACATCCATTTCCTCCATGTTATAACCTTCTTATAAAAGAAAAATATTCTTTCTGAAGAAATTATTCTTGTTACTTGTATTGATTTTTATATCCTAAACAGATTTATTCTTTGATAGATTACTCTTCTCATAATCTCAGAATTTATTTAAACACATTTTACTATGGTTCCCAACCATTCCAAAGTAAAGTAAATATGTATAATTTTTTTATTTGAACTATCATTTTACTTATTTCAGGTTTATGTAACAGAATTTAGTCACCTCATTTTCATCATATTTCTTGAAAAAAATTTCCTTTCTGAGATTTCTTGTCGCATTGAATTCCAAATCCCTTGATATCTCTATATCTATTGAATCATTCTAATATCATATATAATGAAAATTTATTTTAATTCATTCAAATATTCCATCTTTTGATATCATTATAAACTCACTAAAACTATTTTATTGAATTGAGGTTGTAGCATTCATAGTATTCTCTTTAAAATATTGACATAATTATCCATTGTGGGGAAATTATATGAATACACTTGAAAAGAATATGAACATGATCAAGGAATTAATAAATATATTCAGTTTAGTGAATTTGAAAATATTAAAATTTTCACTAGCATATTTTATTTTGTAATATTTCACTTTTTATTCACCTTTATTGAAATATATTAGATCATACCATATAGATTTTAGTATATACACAAAATCATATCCAAGTAAATTATGTTGGAAAAATATATCATTAGATTATGAAGTTCATTGGTCACTATAAAAATATTATATTAGAATTGTATTTTTAACGAGGTTTCTGCACCATCCCCTCTATTTTATTGTATGGACACTATAGTAATGGTTTAACGAAAAACATTTCTAAATTAATATTTGTAGGTTGTCTTTATAAAAACCCACTACTATATGAAATTAATATTAGTTTAAAATCCCTAATATTTTTTTATATGTTTTAATAAATTGTTATATATAATTGATTATGATTTTACCATAAAAACCATTAAATTAATAACTACTAGAATTTTAGGTAATCCAATAAAAAAATATATAAATTTATTTATTAAAAGGAATGTAATAAATCTGGAAGTTGTTAAAACCAACTACAAATTTATAATGTTAGTAGTGGAAAAAAACACATGCTATTTTTCTAATTTTCAAAAAAAAAATTGATAATTAAAATATGTAACGAAATTATATAATTATGTATATAATAATATATATGTAAAATTTTGAACCTCCCTGTCCCATTATTTTTTATCTTCATGGTGTTGGAGGTTCCATGAGATGGTAAGATGAGGGGAGGTGGAGTAAAATTAGATATTTCACTTGGAAGGGAGGTGTTATGGTATGGCCATTGGATTTTTTTGTTTGAAAGGATATATTGAAGAGAGGGGAATTTTTTACTCTTGTGTATCATGTCATAATGTTTGGAATCACATCACAGTTTTTATGTCATGGTGTGGGGTGTGAGCTGTGAAATTTTAGCATCATGTTGTTTTAGGTTGATATTTTGGTTACAATGTGACTGACAATGTTAATGGAATGAAGGGTTTTGAAAATGATTTTATTTAAATTATGAACCACTTCATATTAAAAAACACTTATATGTGTATTTAATAGTTACAAATTACCATTTTCACTTTTGTGGTCAAGATGTGAGGGTTGTTGATCAATTAATAGCTGTTTCCAAACCATCTTTTTTACAAATGGGGTGTTACTTATGTATTAAAATGATAATACATAAGGGTATTCTGTTTTTTATATTACCCATTCATATGAATTATCATGGATTGATGGGTATTTATCTCAATGTGAAATATTTTTGGGGAGTTATTTTAATTTCCATTGATTAGTGATCATAGCATGGTCATAACAACTATTACGAGAATTAATAGAAAGATGGTTTCACAATTCTTCCATTTGGGGTGTCATTATGCCATGCTTCTTCTATTGTTTAATTTTTTTTGAAGGAATATTTTATATAGTGTGGTCATATTTTTAATATATTGACATACCTAAATCATATTAAATTTTAGGGTGGTTGGTATAGTATTATATAGGGATAGTTAAGGTAAATATGGACATGTTTTTTGGATGTTTTTTAGAATAATCTTCATAATGATGTGACCATGGCCTTCTATTTTTTGACTCTTTAAAATTCCAACACCATTATAAATTTGGAATACCATATGCATTATTATATATTCCCTAAATTTCCTTTCACCTTAATCATCTAGATGTGAGTCCTTAGAAAAATTTGAGTGAACTTTGATTGTATTTATCACTTTTGTTTAAGAGATAAACCACATTCTGAACCATGGTGAGGATTCCTTTTTTTTCTTTTGGATTATATCCAGAACATTATTATTGGAGAAGTTGTAAAAAAAATCATCTTGAGTTATATTTACTATGGGAAATATAATTGATGGAGGATGTTGTGAGATAGTTTTTAGTGTTTTCCTTTTGTCGACTTGTCTTGTTATTAAATCCCTCCATTTTTTCTTATGCAATGGCTGTTAAAGAATTATCTATAGTATAGAAATGAAGAATTAATTTTTATTTCATGTAAATTGAGAAACTGTAATTTTTTTATATTTTGGTGGGTGTAAAAGATTAACATAATTATGATAAATAAATGGGATAATGTCAACTGAAGGTAATGGGTAATTTTCATTTGTTTCACATGATTCTGTGATATTTCATGTGATATATGGTTTTTTATGTTGTTTTTGGGATTTTTGGTTGCTTTTGTGATATTTTTACTTTTAATGTGATTAAATTAAATGAACAACCATACATAAAAGGTTGTATTTTTAATAATGGTAATTAAATTGTTTATTAAAAATATAGAATTTTGGTAATGATAGTTATGTTGTCCACAAATTATATTTCTTGAAAGAATGAATAAAAGTGATATATTGGCACGATTTAATATTGGTATTGATGTGGTTTGTTGTTATTGGTTGTGATAACCATACTTTTATAAGTGTGATATTTAGAGATTATTTTTTTGATTGCTTTCACTACGTGGTATTGTAGTGATTTGGATTTTCCCCAAACAAGACATAACTTTATTTTGAGGTTTCGTAGTCACAGGACGTCCCTGGGGGTAAAATTGTAAATTTAATCAAATATATGACCTCAAGAAAATATTTTATAATTCCATTGAACATGAAGAGTGGATTTTAACCCTATGTTGATATTTGGGGAATTCATGATAATATTTTTGTTTTATCAATTAATTTATTTTTATTACATATATTCAATTCATGACTTGATTACATATTCATACTACTACATGAAAATTATTTACAATTAAGGGAAGATAAAATACAATGGTAGTTTAATAAATAGTAAAGTCCTACCTCATCCACATTTTTACCATTGGTGAAAAACGCATTAACATCGATGTCATTGGTGAAATCTATTGAATTCATAGTTGATCCATTGAATCTTCTTTTTGATCACCGACAAAGATATATACTATAGAGTATCCTCTAAAATACTATGTTTCTGTACATAACCCTATGGATATTTATAATTGGGGTTTAAATGTAGGTTATTTATATGTCAAGTAATTAATTATTTATTTATTTATTCCTCTAACTTCGTATGTGGTTTGGAACTATCTCAAGACCCAATAAAAATAAAAATTACATCATTCTAAGGGTTAATACCTCATTTCAAACTCAATTGTAGTTTTAGTTTTCACATCCAAGACAAAGAAAAATAAATACAATAATTTCATAAAACTTTTACGTGCATAGACGAAAAATAATACATCAATTTTATTATAAAATTATTGAGGATCTACATTGATCTCATTTACACAATTAATCAATCATTAACCATCTATCACAACTTAAAAGTATCCCTAGGGTTCAAAAATATATAACAAATGTAATAAAATGACCATAAAGCTCAGAGGATAAGTATATATTCTAGAATAAATATAAAATATTCAATAAAACTAAGAATAATAAATAATTCAAAAAAGTACTACATATGGATTTAAACCACTCCATAATATTAGTGAAACAATCAGATTATTTTTACAAGGTTTTCTAATTGGTTAAATTGTCTTTTCAAAACATGGAGAGGTTTTTGTACACCAAAATCTCAAAATAAATTTAATACTTGACCAGGAAAAGTCCCTGTCACTTCAACCTCCCCATATTTAAACCCCTCTTCATCCAGTATAATAAAATATTTTGACCATCCAACCAAAAAAACAACAAAAAAATATACTGAGTAAAAATATATATAATTTACCCACTTCCTTCACCTAGAGATGACTAAACTCTACATGAACTTAGTACATAATAGTATTTGCTGTAAAAATACTTTTTGATTCCTAAATATTTCTTCTATATCCCATATTGAAGAAATGACCACATGGAAACATGAATTTTATAATGGTGAAATATTCCCATATCTACATTCCAAAAAATTCGTTATATGAAGGTCATCTCCCCTTTTTTTTTGAAATTAATCTACGCTACCATCATTATCCATTTAAAAAACAGACAAGGTCTACTCTCGTGGGAGTGCCTCACTCCACTCCTTTAAAGAGAATTTTAAATGGTTTCTATAAGAGTGAAATTCATCAACACCACACAACAACACTAAGAACTTTATCATATTATACAATTATAAAATAAAAATGGAATGTCCACTTGCGTTTTTAGAATCAACATTAAACACTCATCCATAACCCGGCTACATAGAACAAGATCCACCATCACAATCTTGTTGTAAGATAGAAACTTGAACCTTCTACCTAATCATCGACACAAATATTAATGATAATATCTCACAATAATTTATATCTCTAATATAATAACACCCATTTTCAAAGATAAATTAGTTTACATTCTATCAATTGTTTTTGAAATCTATCCATTAGTATATGAGACACATTATGAACCTTAACCATCAATGCAACATCACACCACTACACGTTGGGTGGACCAATCCACCATAATATGAAGTGAATAATATTGAGTATTTAGATGTCCTAGCTTTATTAACCCCAAACCCAAGTAAATCAACTTGCCATGTGACTGACACTTCCACATGAATTCAGGTCTCATACTATTAAGGTTTACATAGATGGAACTCTCATATTGAGACCTTGTAAATTTACAATTCTTGATAGGATTCACCTCAAATTATCTCACGTATAGGTAATATTTAATATAATAAAACTCTTCCAATTCTCTCGTTACCACAATAGAGCACTTGAGAATCATCATTGAATTATAAAATAATGCATAATCCTACCTCTCGGAAAATGTAAACCTCAGGTCACCCTTCAAAAGAAACCTATACATTAAATGACATTTATACTGATAGAAATACTTATTTGTGGACAATGTGAATGGATTCACACTCACTAAATGATTGGAAACTAACATAACTTCAAGAGGGTTGGTTTTTATTTCCATTCTTGAGGGGTCAAACACACTGATACAAATAAAACCATAACCATAAACTCAATATCTAAAAACAAAAGATACCCACAATGGGTAACCAATTCATACTGGGTTAGGAACTATTACATTACCTCTCTACCATAACAAAAACCACATAGAATATTTTTTTCCAATTGAGGATAAAGTACCACCACAAAAAGGGTGATGACTAAAATTTTCCACATTAGTGTAATACCTGTAGTTTATAAATTTATAGGTTGGGGTCATAATGGAAACTCCAACACCCATACATATGATTCATGATGAACATATTGGGCATGTGAAGACTAGTATGATGGTCTATAATGTATAACAAAAAAGTGTACTCTTATTTACACCAACTAAAAAATGAACACATGATTCCTCTATAGATTTTAACATATATATTCAACTGTCAGTACTCTATTCTAAATAGAAACTAAGAATATGGGGAAATTATGGGGATGTTGAATAACTATTCTATCCTAAATAGACCTCACATTAACTAATATTCACCAAAAAACACATTTATAATCAAAATGGTATAAGATAAAGTGACATTCAATTTTATCAACAAAAAACATATATTTACATCAATAACATTGATCTAGTTATATTCAGGTGAAAACCTATCCTACTGTTCAGCTAGGGTGAAACTACGGATAGAATATCTAATATGAAAACACCCACTTGGGTGTAATAGGTATAGGTGGCTTCACTAAATATAACATCCCCATTCCAGAATACCTTCCTCCATAGTATCTACTGAAATCATTAATCTCAAAATTTTCCTTCAAAAATATATGTAATGAAAAAACTCTTAAATTCCATAGGAATCAACACATACTCAAACAACATACTTGTGTAAACTCGAAATGAGTTAAAGAATATAAGCCTCACCCTCTAATGTTTCATGGAATTGTAGGGAGATTAAAGTAATAATCAACATCTAGTATGTTTATGCTCAAACCAAATATATATTTGAGTGTTAGAATCTGTTAGAGTAAGTTCCCAAGAAACCAATTTTTTATTACTGTATTACATTTTTTTTAATATTAAATATGTTTCCATATCAAATCATGAATGTTCTTCAAAAAAATATTGTAATCTGATAATGTCCAAAGAATATATGTAATACTAAATATTCTTAGAGTTTCCCAATTATGATGAGAACCTATAAGTCACATGGTATTATTCATGAACCTTCTTCTATGGTAGTATGATATTGTTAGGTGGGACACATAAGATATAGATTATTAGAAGTTAGAGGCTCATAAGACTTTGAGACCCATTATAATGGTGTTATCCCACGGTAATCTCTAAAATATGATGTTATGAGAACATTCTCGTCAAAAGGAAATCCATATTTCTATGTGTCATGGGATATTCCTATATGTGGATATATTTATTGATCATTTGAATAATATATTATCATTAATGGATATCATTACTTGTGTAATTTTATCTATTTATGAAAAATGAGATTACATTTTTTTTGAAGTATGATACATATAGTTAGTCATGAATGATATAGAATTGTAGGATAAGGTGAGAAAGGATTTATCCCTTTTTTAGCATGATGAAATTTTATATATCGAGATATTTTATGGGACCAGAACCACTTGAGTAAATCCATGCCCATAGTTTCTGGTGGATGAGTTCGTTACGAGAAATTCATAGAAAGTAACATCAAGCATGTAGGTTGATTAAACTGATAAGAAACATGCTTGATTTGAGATATAGTGATAAAATTATTTTATTACATGGTGAATGTTTGTTGGATAATGGACTTCGATTAAATATTAACTTATTTTACTATGGATTCCTCATAATTTTTCTCGATTATAACCTTGTAATTTAGGTTTTCATGCTTAATTCCATTATGAAAGAGGCATAAAGGGTTACACACTAAGTGTAACAATAATCTAAGTTAAATTCAATTATTGAATATTAAAATTTATATTAAATAATATTTATTCTAGTTTGGTTGGTCACAATAATTTAATCACAAGTTTTTTGATATAATAAGTGTGGAAAATAATAAAAATAAATATTAGTTTCTATGTATTTAACCACAAATTATTTATTATATTTTTTTTGAAAAATAATACAGTTACATTTATTTAAATAATTTGTATTTATTCTAGGATTGTTAAATGTCAATGATGTAATGTGGGCCAAGTTTCTTTGTTTGAATAATATAAGTGTTGTGTATTTATATTCATGATGTGGACCACATGTCAACAAATTATTATTATTATTATTTGAAAATGGTTCATATAAGAAAATTAAAGATGGTTGTAGTTTTGTGTGAAATTTTGAAACAATAAACTGAATATAATAAATAACTAGTTATAGGACTTTCCTAATTGAAAAATTTTGTGCACAATAGAAAGTGAGATATTACACATATCACTAGATAGATATAAAAAAATCAAGAGTTATCTCCTCCCCTCCTCTCTCAAGCCAGTGAGATATCCTCAAGAGTTCCTCCTCTCTTGATAAAATTTATATTCTAGTCAATCATTAATAATGAAAGCAATTAGAATCAGCCCTGATAGAACCTGGTGATTATATGATATCATTTAGAAATTGTGGTGTATGTGTGGATCCCCACTAGTTAAATTCTTCACATAAGTCCTATAGTTAAATGATGGTGTAATGAGATCTATTCCAACGGTCATCAATAAAGAAAGAATTACGAGTTGAGGTGATTTTATATCTACTTCTAATTAAATATATATTATATGTGAGGATCTTTCAGCCATGGTTATGATATTTTAATCTAGTCAAGTAATCTAAATTATTAATTAGAAATAATGTCTTGCTCATCTAATTTAAGGATTCCATGTGTTTTGTGACAAGAATCCTAGTTTCTCATACCATCCACGGATATTTCCACCGCACCAGGAACCTATAAGTTGTATCAAAGTGGTTATATGATTAAATTATAATTATTTATTATTCATTGATGGATTGAATATGTTTTTTATTTATTTTAATTAAAAAAAATCATTTTAATATTATGAAATCATCATCTCTTATTTTATTTTTTTCTGTATAATATAAAAATAAACATGTTAGTGATTAAAAATGAAATATCCTCTAGATACTACAATTTATAGGTTCCAAAGTCTCTTCCTAGAGAAAGAACAAGTACAAGACATGTAATCTCTAGGTAAACACTATGTTGTAATATTTTAAAATCCCTATAATTTTCTATCATTTCATATACGGAAAATTTGATCAATGATCTAAATAAATCATAGTTATATGTAGAACCAGATTGAATAGAACATGACATGTAGAACTGTACACCGTGAAAGTATCTTAAAAACTATATAGACTTTATCATCTCATGATTGATAACACATGGTGTCCTTGAAATCCATGTATCAGATACCCGACATGAGGTCTCACATTCTATGAAACACTACATTTATACACCTTTTATTAATAGTATATGATGTGTACATCATACATATCCATGGAAAGAGACAAGGTCTGACCATGGTGTGTGTTGTGGATATGGAAATAAGAAAAGTACATGTTGTGTTCTATCCTCTTAGGAGTGTTGTAAAATTTTTACAGAATTGAGAATTAAATGTTCAATTAAACATATTAATTATATGATTATTTTGTTTTTATTAAATAATATATTCCATAAAATAGGACTAACAATTATATATAAAATTAATTTCTATAAAAAAATTTTGATAAACCTTCTGGTTTCCTCCATGAACATGTGTGTAATACATTAAGTTTTTATAAAATTAAGTTTTTTATAAATTATAGATTATTGTGAGTCAAGGATGGTTATTTTGAATTAAGAGAAATTGAAATAATTTGATTATTCATAGGTAAGTTATCATAATTATATATTTTTTTAAGTAACTAAAGATCCCTAATTAAAATTTGTGTTATTTTTCTTAATGTGTGGATGATCAAGACATTACACTATCCCTTTAGTATATTGGAAATAATTTAAATTATTATGGTTAAATTATTATTGGTGGACTTCAAGTCATACCCCCATCATTATTATGTAATATCTTTAATTCTAATAGTTTCTTTTAGGTAAAACTCTATTATCCAATCCATTGAATCCCATCACCCATGTGTAACTAAAATCTTACATAAGGACTGGTCTCCCAAGGGAGACGATGTAGTCTATGCCAAGGATCCTTGATGAAATCAATCAAGTTAATAAATAGGATAAAAGGTAAAATGTTGCACCATGAACAAAGTTACCCTACAAGGATTTTTTTCCCCATGGTTAAAGAGTAAGTTTATCATCCACTAGATAAACTAACTCATAAAGAATCTCATTTTCATGCCAGTTGTATTTATTTCTATCAGATGTATAGTTAATAATTTATCTTAGTGAATCATGAGTGTTCACCTAAAAATGAATTAAGAAACATGAAATTTGGAATAATATAAAATTATATCATGTTTATATATTTTATCATACATTGATAATTAGTTATGTAAAATACACTTAATATTTACAAGAAATGTGAACTAATCTTATAGGATTTATGTATAAGTATAAAAATACCTCAATTCAAATATTTAGATGCATTTTTCATCCACTACATAATTTGGAATCGACCTATAGTTCAATATACATCACCAGCCAATGTTGGGGTTCTTTTAATTTTCTACATTTTGTTATCTTGAATTTTTATCTTAAATTAATTTAGTTTACATCAAGGGTTGATTTCCCTAGAAAGACACGGTGTAACTAAGGTGAAAAGGATAAGGAAATATTAAATATGGATTTTATGATTCGTGAGTCCCATAAAAAGATCATGGAACTAGAAATTAATGTAGCTTGAAAGTTATACCTACCTCAAACTCGTTAAATAGCTTACCAAGACCATGTGTGTGTTATAGGAAGGAAATAATAATCCTTAACACTTGAATATCGAAGTGATTATTTAATAAAAAACTAATGGTTAGGGATATTTGTTTTCAAAAAAAATAGTGGGATATTAATAAGTATTTAAATATTTTTAAATTTATTAATCATTTTTTTATAATCAAAACATTTACAAATTTTCTAATCTTAATTTTTAGAAAATTAAAATCCCACAGCTTTGAAAATATCACCACGATCCATAGTACATAAGGATTCCCTTATCACCGGCGTGAATTTACCAGAATGGTATAGGCGCTTGCATGTTACACTATTCCAGAAGTGGAAATAATACATGCTAAAACCCCCATTTCTTGAGTTTTTTACAATCCTGGAGATCGAGGAAGTTGTATCTCTCTATCTGAAGAAAGTTGATAACACAATGGATGTCCAATTTTTTATCATACTCTATTTAAAATGATATATTAATGAAATATGAGGATATATATATATGTTTATTACATAGTTTATCACCTTCAATATCTCTATCAAGAGAATGTGACATCAGATAGCTATGGGACCTCCAATTCACTATTCATGTGCAGTTTTGAAGAGTTAGTGCCAACAGGGGAGCATGTAGTCAAGATGATTGGATAAAATTAGTACTTGGATGTCTTGGGTCTTTTGATCCCGGATGGTCTTCACCAAAATCTCATTTTATCCACACTACCCAAAACATATCTTATTTTATTGTGAATTATAATATGACCAATAATAAGGAGACACTGTTAGAACTTATTAATCATACTTTCCATGTTTATAATGATATGGGGTGTGAAACACTCATTGTCTTTATGGTGAATATGAAAAGGTAGAATATGTCAAAGGTGTTGAAGGCACATTCCAATTATAAATCTCCAAAGCACCACCCTTTTATAAAGAATAGGATCATATATACAAGGAATGGAATAAAATGTAGTATGTTTTTCATGTGCCAAGATGTGATAATGGAAGAGGAATTTCACCCTGCCAAATCAGAAAGGGGAAGCTTTAGGCATGTTCATTATTGTGTGTAATATTTCTATATCTAATGTCGGTTATTAGATACTTCATTTACTGCTTGCATTGGTATCCAAATATTCGAACCATGTAAATTTAGGATGATTAATAAAGATGGGGTGGACATATGGACAGCCAATTGAGTTTGGCTGGATGCTCTATCCATTAGAGACTACCATCTCACATTGATAAATTGATTGATTTTGGTTTTATGAACATTTATTTTGTTCCTTGTGTTACCAAGAACATTATTTCCATTTGTTACTTGGATGTAAAAGGATATATTTTCATCTTTAGAAATAATGGTTGATACTTTTATAAATATGACATATTTTATGTTATGGAATATCTAAATAACTTTTTTTATCTATTAAATTATGATAACCAAATATTATAAATTGAAAATTAAATAAACATGATTGAATCTTATAAAACCTAATTATGGAATCATTATCATTATCACAAAAAAATAAGTTTTCAAAATATTTCTATCAAGATGGATACTTAGACTCTTTTGAGATTAAGCCACTTAATATATTTCATGATTTTTTACATGGTAAGATGAAAAAATTACCATCTAGTGGTGAAGGTGAATGGTCCATATATTTTTTATAATTGGTAAACAATGATTTCTGTGTATATTTTCAAGTAGAATCTAGATGTGTATTCACATACTTTATTACTTTTACTAACGATGTGATTATTTATGGTTATATCTAATTGAGGAGGTATTAGTCCAAATCCATTGAGAAATTTAAAGAGTTTAATACTGGGGTTGACAATTATCTATGTAATATGATAAATAATCTTCAATTGGATCATGTTAGTAAATATTTTAACTATGAATTTATAAATATTCTATATAATTATGTGATTTTATCTCAAATCATTATAACTTATTGACCATAGTGGAATGGTGTTAGTGAAAGGAGGAATCATACATTATTGGACATGTTATGGTTGATAATGAGTCCAAAAATCCTTCAATTATATTTTTAGGGATATATATTACCAAAAAAATTATACATACTAAATCAAGTACCAACTAAAGAGGTATATGATATTACCTCTGAGTTATGGAGTTAAAATAAATAAGTTTTTCATATGTTAATGCATAGTGTTGTGATGCATTTTTTAAGTCTATAGTAAGTAATAAACAAGAACCCTGATTCATTAAGTGTATATCTATAGGATATCCCAATGATCTAGTTGGAAGTTACCTATAAAATCCTTCAGAAAAAAATGTATCCATCACAATACGTGTCATATTTCTTGAGAGGAAAAACATCCTCATAGAGGATAGTGGGTGTAAGGTTGACTTCAATGATTTGTTTACTCAAGATACTCAATAGTTGGTACATGAATTGATTTCACATGTCCCCATTGAAGATATTCTTGAAAGACATGTTTCGAGAAAGAGTTCAAGAGATGTAACTATATTTCAGAGATATGGTTTTCTAGTGATAAATTATGGTGATCTATCCAACAAATGACATAAATCCTATTAGGTGTAAATTGGTATTCAAGATAAATATGGACACGTAAGGTAAAGTAGATATCTAAAAAGCACTTCTAGTGGATAAAGGTTCTAAACAACATCGTGGTATTGACTATGATGTTGTAACACCCTGATATTTTAAAAGAGGAACATAATGTTTGATAGCCGATAAGACTTGAAAAATTGATATTAGATGATAAATTATATATACATTATGTTATATTCCCATTCAAATAAATACAAACTCTTTGATAGCATACAGAACACACAACCCTGAACCTAAATTAACAATTATTTAATATTTCATTATATCATAGAAGATAAATTAGATGGTATGAATTATAATGACTGAATTATTAAAAATATATTTTTCACACATACATAAAAAAATTGGTTATCAATTTATTATAAATGAAAATAAGAAATATAAATTCAAAAAAGAAAAAATGTTTTCTAAAAACAGTATTTTTATAAAAAAAATTAAATCACCCTATGTTAAAATAATTTAAAATTTATTAGAATAAATATATTTTAAAAAAAATATTTCAAAATTATCTTTTCTAGGTTTTTTTATAATTTTAAAAAAGAATTTTTTTTATGAATAGTGAAGTTAAATTATATTTTAAATTGGTTTTAAAGAAATATTTTCTAAATTATATATTTATTAATCCAATTTAATTCATATGAATAAATTTATTGTGGAATTTTTATATTAAAAAATTCTATAGGTTTGTAAATTTTCTCATTCAAAAATATTTTTTCCATCACGTACGTGGGATTAATTTTAAATTATCATTTTCCACTTATATGAATTGATTTTGAAAAAGTGGATTAAATATTTTTAATTATAATAATTAAAATTACATAATAAGGCCAAATTAATTTTTGACCACATTGAATAGTGAAAATAGTAAAAATTAATTACTCCAGTTAAGGTTAAATTGGGTTCATCGTGGGTTAAATAGAATTGATAATCGTTAAAACGACCTATAAATGAGTGAAATTATTATTTCCTGAACATATTTAGACTTTATCACCTATTATTTTCATTAATGATCCATTTTTATCATTTTTCATGTGAATAACATGGTTACACTTTATTCTTTTAAAAAATAATAATTCTGTCCTCTCCCCCAATTATAAAAGGCCACCCCCTCCACCCTCCTATTCACAAATTCAAAACCATTTTGTTCAGAAAATTATTTCTTAAATATCTTCCATAAATCCCTACCCACATCTTATATTTAGTTTTTAGATCATAAATCCAATATATGAAGGCTTTATGTGAAACCTAAAGTGCATTTCTAAATAAGAGATTAAGTGTTTAACTATATGTTTTCTTTTTAATTATTCTTTTTACTCCTTATAAAATTATCCAAATAATAACAAATAATAAAGCCATATTATAATATATATATATATATGTTAATTTGTTAATTTCATAACATTTATCCATATCCACTTCCATCAAATGGTATACAAACCATCGATCATGTGCCCGGTGGACTACCGCCTCGCGAAATGATGTAATTTGTTTTCCATCGCCAACTTTAAAGAATGGATATAATTATGGATTTAAAATATGTATATGATATTTATGAAAATATCAAACATTTTTTATTTGAGATATAACATATATATTCGTACTTTACATTCCATTGGGGATATGATAACGTCGCTCGTGTGTATGACAGACAACCACCTCGCGAAGCGATGTGACTCATTATTTACATATGATTTACATGGAATGTAGTAAGGGTTAATTTAATGTATATATGTGATATTTATGACCAATAAATACTTCTATAAATATTATATCGCATCAAACATCTTACCTTACAATCGGTTGAAAAATAATAATGTCACTCGTGTATACGTGTGGACTACCACCTTCACATAGCGATTTGAAATGTATTTCATTTTATTTTTACATTAATGGTAATAAAAAATGAATTTATTAATTTAAATTACATATAAATTATAATAATTATTTTAAAAATGTACTTTATTATTTATTTTCCTTTAGATTCACTTGTTAATAGAATAGAAACAATATTCATGTGTACATACAACATACCCTCTCCATGAATGGTGTAATGCATTTTTATGTTCAAATTTTGTGGATTACTATAAATACATATAAAATGGATGTAAAAAATACTTATATAATTTTTAAAATTAGTTATATTATTTAAAAATTATCAATTAAAGATGATGTAAATTATATAACCAAAAAATACATGAAAAACGAAGCAATTATCACCCAAAACAATGATTTTAAAAAAAATAATAAATTGGTGAAAAAAATACTGTAAATAAATAATATTTTGTACGAGATATATTATTATTGTTCGTTAATTTATTTATAATTTACCTATATTTATTATAAAATATGTTCACAAAAATATCAAGAAAATTGGACCCGAGGTAAGGGTTTCTCATCACACGTCTATTTTTGTGAGACATATGCCATATCAACCACTTATTTTTTATGTGAGGAATATATAATTTATATTTAATATATTATAACTAGAATATATTTATATTCATGGTATTTAATGTTTTATTTTATTATTTCTTTTATGGGACTTGTGATTTAGAATGTTAACAAAGTGATGATGATTTATTTCACAATCCCATCCGTATTTGGGATTGTTTATGTTTAATTATCCCTTGGGATAGTTATTTGATATTTTTATCTTAAATATAATTTTTTTATTATTATTTGGTAATTCATGAATTTTATAAAGTAATAGTAAAATTTGTACACAACATTTTAAATTATTTTTTTGAGAAACTCTTTTTAATAAAATCCAAAATATTTCAATGTTTGGCCAAAAATAATTTTCATCCAAGTCCATATGTACTAAAAATATTTTAAATATTTTTTAAATTATAAAAATGATTAATTAAGGACATTCATAACCATTTTTTACATTTAATTTTTTTAATGGAATCTCTGTCATTTTCCTAACATGGCCAATTTGGCTTTTACCAAGATTGAGAAAGTAATCCTTATTTTAATGTGTATGACATGAACATAATTTTTTCCAATCATGAAAAATTTTGATTTTAAGTATTTCATTATAATATTAAAATGTTATTTTCAATGAAAATTATTTTTAAAATATTTTGGGAACTTTTTTCTTTAAAAATAGTTTCAATGTGAACATGACATTTTTTTATAAATGTTTTTAATGGAATTTTATGGTCATTCTAGTCATAAATGAAATCAACCCATTAGTATACAGATGGTATACTGGGGATATGTTTTATTGATACCACCCTTATTAATTTTCTTGGTGTTTTATGATCTGTTTGATTAGGGATGTAAAATTTTGTTACCATTCACTATATTACTCTGGATAGTTTATGATTATGTTTATTGATTAGGTAATGTATTAACATTTCATATGATAGTATTTAAATATGACTATAGATGTTGATTATTTTTCACTAAATTAATATGAGGTAGGAATAATTCATAATATGTGATGGGAGTGGCCTATTATAGAAACCTGATATGTTAGTGGGTCTCATGAGATAAACTAGCTTGGGTATTTGGTTGAGGCCTTACCAATTTATGTAAGATTAATTGGCACAAGGACTTGACAGTATGGTTACAATTTTTGGGATTATTCATTTCTTCATTTTAATATTAGTAATTGATGTGATATGTGGTTATTAAATTTGTTATAATATTTAATATTATGTTCCACGATCATTTTATTATTTAATGGGAATTAATTGATCATCATTTATTCTTATTATATTATGGTCAAGTAATTGATTAAATGAAATTTGTTTCATTTATTTACCATTCCAAATTTATTGTGCTTATTTATTTAGGATATCTTTAACTATATTCATACCCTTATTGAGAATTTGTGATTATCCCTTTCTTATGAGTCCTTCCATATGATTCTAAGATGTTTATTATGATTGGCATGAAGGGTTATGATAGAGGTATTGATGATTTAGTCAAAGATAGTAGCATTTTTATTTTATTTTTTCACTAGTATTGAGAAATTTGTGAATGTATATTGTTTACCAATACTACTAAAATTTTTGGTCCAATAGGATGTGACTTCATGTATATAATTCAAATATAATAATGTGACCACCGACTCAGTGGTACTGTTGTCAAGGTATTTATAGTTTTAATAATATAATTTTTAGTTTAGACCCTCAAAGAAAGATAAATTAAAACATATATTAGGGACTATAAACATATGACTTACTGTGAGGATGGTTCTAAGTAGATTATAACATCCTAATATTTTTTGTTATGTTTTGATTATATGGTGCACCATGAAATATATCCTTAATTAGAAACTAAAACTGGATATGAGTCTATTACAGATGTACCAATGGGTGATAAATCTGAAAAATGTGAGTTGGGATTGACTCGAGTGTTACTTGGTATAAGAAAATAGCCCTAACTACTCACTAGGTTTGAAACTCTTTAGGGATATTCTTAGGTTAATTTACATTTTTTTATGAAACATCATGAAAGATTTGAACATATGATGATCAAGAATTACAAATAATAAAACTATGTAATTTCATATATAATTTAAATTTTCAGGATTTTGACATCTTATAAATGATTAGTCATGAATATATTATTTCCCACTATTATTAGTGTTCCTCACTCTATTCTTCATGGTTTTATTCAATGGTTGAATCCATATGGATCTATTTTAACATTGAATGTGATAGATAATATGTTGATCAAAATAGAACTAGTATTATGATTGTAGTGAATGATACAACGACTATTCTGAGTCATTTATCATGTTATATTATTAAAAAATTGCACATTAACTGACTCTCAGACTCTCTAAATATGGAAATGATAGAGTTCAATGAATGATCGTTTGGTAGATACCATTGTGAAAATAATATCCAATTTAATATATTTAGTTAATGTGGGAAGAAACACCCATGTAAATGTCTTATAAGAACATGAATATATTTTGGGGGTGGAGAATAAGTACACACAAATGTTATTTCAAAGGAAAAAAATGTAATGATCAATTAATATGTTGGATGATGATAGTGTTCTCTTTAGGTTATCAGCAATGGTTGAATATTTTAAATGTGATATGTATGGAAATTATGTAAATTTATTACCTAAGGGGAAATATAATAAATATAATCAATATTTTTTATGAGTAATTGTTATACTACTAATGGTGATGTGATTACAAATGAAATATGAAAGGAAGGATGTCACGTCCATGGTTTTATTTTTAGTTATTTTATATTTTATTTTTTCACATATTTTTAATGTGTGGATTTCATAGGAAATTAAGTTAAAACAGTGGATTTTTGTATTGACTCTAGGAGGCTCATGGTTGGTTCATTGTTAGTAGAATCCATGATCCCTCAACAATGTCACTATCTGAGTCACATGACCAAGTGCAAGGGCTTATCATCTAACCAGGCACCTTGGACAATAAATCTGTCTAAGGTAGTTAAATAAGTTCCCAATATTGTTCCCCTTCCAGGAAAACCATTTTTCTTGTTTCCCTTTCTGGACATAGGTTTCGTATGGTCGGTGCATGGTTTGATAAAATGTATGGCCAAACAATTTGGCCTACAAGAACATTAATATTTATGAAATTACTAAACTACACCCATATATTTTAAACCAGAATCACCATTTCCCACACCCATCCGAACTACCCATCCTTAGTATCCCCCCATTCTTCCACTTCATTAGGCTCTAAATTATTTGGGTATTTGGCTTGAATCCTTATGAAATCTACAATTAATATCCTTCATTCTAATTTTCCTTCTTCTTCTTCTTAGTCTATTATCCCTTATTTCTTATGTAATCTTTATTCAGATAGTTCTTGGACTTATATGGGGTTCCCATATCCTTTATTTGTTTTACATATTGATGGTTAAGGTTTTATACTTCCTTTATATGGAATCTCTTCAGTGTGGTTGTGGTTACCAACCAAATAATAAAAGTTTCCAAACTAGAGATAGGTGGTTACATGATATATCATTGTTTTAATAGTTTATTATGCTCCTTATGGTTTCACTATGTATTTTTTGGGTGGTGCGAATCATGTTTTTAGTTGGTTTTGGTGTGATAAAGGTAAATGACAATTATCCTATTTGAAATAGTATTTTTCATGTATGACTTTTATGTTGGAAGAGTGGTTGTGTAAGAAGTGGTTCATGTGACATAAGGAATGGAATTGAGTAAAAGGTAATCATAGGTACCTAGATGGTAAAAATAAGTCTATTATGTTTGGAAAATTGACAGGGCCTAGGCTCGAACTACCTATTAATGAGTTATGGAACTGTACTGAAAAAACATATATGTTTTGGTGATAAGGGCTCAAGTAGGACCATTGCGCCATGTAGTTGGTTTAATCACTAATAGGATGAGGATCCTAGGACCCCTCAAATGATAGTTCCTTAGGAATTTCCCATTGTGCTCATTCTATACATACCATTCATCTTGTTATTTTATATTCTTTCCTTTTTAATTTTAATTTTTTTAATTAAAATCACATCTTCCTTTTTCTCAAATCTAGAATGTTAATTTTTCATATAATGATAATTCATGGAATCTCTAACTGTTTTATCCTTCAAGAAATTTGGCTCAAACTCTATATACAACCTTCGGTGTGTGTAGAACTTGTTAGGTTTGATCATGCTAAAGTAATTGTTTTTTATAGTGGTGATGGTGGTTTTTTGTGCTATTGATTCTTTCTTTGGTGGTTGTTGATGGAGGTTGAATGATTTTTTGACCCATAAATCACATAGAGGTTTTGGAGATTTAGTAGTCCCTTTTCGTTTTTGGTTATGTTGGTTTTTGTTTTTAATGTAATGTTCTTAAGTCAAAATAGTGTTATGGATATTTCTTAGAATAATGATCATATTATTTATTGTTAATGGTTAATTCTCATGGGATAAATTATTCCCAAATGAAATTATTGATTCACAAGAAAAAGTTACAAGCCCAAGGGGATTGGTAAAATCCTTTGGGTCATTCCATGAGCTGGACTACGTGTCATATTGGATGGTATCCCATCAATTATTATGAAAAAAAATTCTATGGGAGAATGTTTTCCTATTTAATAGGTCATGTATTCTGGGAATGTCTGGATAGACTAGAGTTGAGATTATTTAGGCTTAAAGTTTTGTTTGGGAGTGGAGTGTTTGGCCAACCCACCTCGTTAAAATCCATGGTTCATCATGCGATGTTTTGGATTCAATTTGACTCCTCCTCTAAGTGAGATTTAATAGCTATATATTGTGTATGGATGTCGATATAGGTTGGATTGGTTTTACATTCTATTGTGTTTTATAGTTTTGTATTGATTTATTGAAATGATTAATGAGTTTTTTTACTGAAATGTTTTATGGATGATGTGTTGATGGTGTTTTTGTCTTATTGATTGATGTAGCTTCATTACTCCCGGAATAATTCCTTTTAATTAATCAAAAGAGATTTGATATATTTATCTCTTACCTGTTGAACATAGATTATAGGAATATGTTGTTTTAGCATTCTAGGCATCCAATTTGGGAATATGGTCTGGTTATTCTAAAGTTATGGAAATCAAATGGGGTCTAGAAAAAGAATAATATTAGGTGTTTTTCAAGAAAAAATCTCCTTCCTTTTGGGGTATCATGGACAACCTTGAATTTGAGGATTGTTTTGATAATATTTAAATTATTATAGGGTTTATTAATACGTAAACTAAGGTTAATGTGATGTGTGATTCGTTCATGTTGGAAGGTCCCAATCCCAGGAGGTGAGAGTCTATGGTCCAGGCTAATATAAATGAGAATATGGGATATAAGAACTTCAAGGTTTTCTTCAATAAGTAGTATCTCCCAGAGACCTTGGAAATTTCCAAGACCCAGGAGTTCTTGGTTCTATATTTGGGGGATCATACCATGTTGGAGTATGCCAAAATCATTACAAAATAGGCCTATTTCTCCCCCAAGTTGGTTTCTAATGAGTATTTAAAAGACTATATATTTTATAGGTGGATACAGTCTAACATTATGTCTTAGGTATTCTTATTCAATATAATGGTGTATACTGAGATAATAGATCATGCTCTGTTGTTGGAGAATGATATTTCTGAAAAGTCGGGTTTTTCAATAGCAGTTTCAATTGTAGGCCACGGTGGGGGAGGTTCTTTGGAGAGGAAAAGGAAACATGACATGTAGGAGAAGATGGGGGTTGGTAGCTCAGTCCACCCATCCCTACCTCCTTTTCCTTTTACGACTAGTGATAGATCAGTTGTATAGTACAATTGTGGAATTCCATGGAACATTCAGGTAGCATGTTCAGTCCCACCTTGACCCTTCCATTAGTGTGGGTTCTTAGGACACTTGCAGAGGTTCTTCATTAGTTTTATGTATATTCATTGTGTGGTGGGTTCCACATCCCATAATGAATTACCAACTTAGTATAGTGAATCAAGATCTATGGTTTCTCATTCAATTGGGCATGGTGGTAAGGTTGGGTCCTTTTATGGGAAGGGTCATCTCAAGGAAGACCCAAAGTTCAATAATTGGTCTTAGTAATTGGCATATATGAAACACCTTCCCACTATGGATCAAGTTCCATGGAATCATATTCCAGGCCTATAACAAATCGAGGTACTATGTTTATTTAATTAAACATGAATGTTGTTTTATTCTAAATGAGTTCTTGAAATTTTTTATTTCTTCATGTCTCGTGTAATAAATAATATTTCAAATTGAGATTATTCCCAATGGGATGGAATTATTGATTCCTCTTTTCAGGAAAATATAATAAGGTTTTAGATGTCCATCCTATTCTTGCACTCCTTGGAATGGGATTTACTTGTTTTGGAATTTTTCATCATCGATTTTATCATTGATATGGGTTATATGGTGTTTTTCAATGTAAATATTGATTATGATTACAAATTATTGAGATATGTGGAACCTGATGGAAGTACTCATCATTTCCATGTTGAATGGGTTCCTTAGTTAGGGTAAGCTGGGCCTCCACTTTCATAGTTGGGAAATTTGGTTTTCGGGGTCTCTTCCCTCATGTTCGAGGATAATGGTAGGGGTTTTAAGGGTAGATTACCCCTAAGGAAGAGTAGTACCGATTGGTGTTTCTTGAAAATTTATCATGTTTATCTCAAGAGTAGGATTTGAAGTTTACTATTGATTTGGTGTTAGGATCATAGTCGATATATCTTCCCTCATATCATTTGTACTTCAACATGTTTAGGGAATTAAATATACAAATGGACTATTTGGAATCCAAATGATTCATTCTCCTAAGCATCTCACCATGGGTCTCCTCTATGTTATTATCCAAAAGGCCGATGGATATCTCCGATTTTTTATTGATTACCTAAAGTTCAATAATGTAACAATAATGAATAAATACGCCCTTCCACACATCAATGAAAATTTATATCTGATCAAGGGGGAAAGGTGTTTCTCTACGATCGACCATCACTCCAGATATCATCATGTTAATATCCAAGAGTTAGATGTTCTTAAGATATCCTTCGGATGTGGGTATGACTACTTTGAGTAGTTTCTCATGCCATTTGGGTTAAAAAATTATCAGCTGATTTTCATGGATATTATGAACATAGTGTTCCATAAATACCTCAAATCCTACAACGTTGTGTTTGTGGACTATATCTTGGTCCACTACAGGACCAAGGAAGATCATGATAAACAACATTGGATTGTTATAGGAATTATTTGAGATCACCATATCCATGATAATCTCTCTAGGTGTACCTTCTAGACCAAAGAGGTAAAGGTTATGGGCCACGTGATTTTGAAACGTGTTGTTTCAATGGATCTCGAGAAGATCGAATTCATTATGTCATGGGAGAAACTAAGTTTCAACTTCGAGATCATAATATTTCAAGGACAGAAAGGGTATTAAAGGTGGTTTTTTCTTGATTTATCATGGATATATTCACCCATGATGGAACTTACCCAAAAATGGGTGAGGTTTGAATGGATGTATGAGTTTCAAGTGTCTTTTTAGAAGCATAAGAATAATTTAAAAACATCCCCTATATTGATATTACTAGAATCTGGGAAAGGATATGTGGTATTTTAAAACATTTAAGGTACATGTCTTGGGTTTTTGTTTTTACAAGATGGCCATGTGGTGGAGTCTTTTTCTCCGCAAATCTGAAAAAATGAAAATAATTATCTAACACGTGACCAAGAACTACCAGCAGTGATTCATTCCACGAAAAAATATCACCACTACCGCTTTGTTTAAAAAATTATTGTTTAATCAGATCATAAAATATTGACCTATAGATTCTCTTAGATAGATCTAATCCTAAGACAATGTTGATGGGATGAGTACCTTCATAAGATTGAGTTTGATATTTTATATACCCTAAGAAAATGAAATTTGATAGCAGATTCCCTTAGTAGAAATATATTTCTGCAATCCTTAAGGGATTCTAGTTATGTGTGGACTCGGATGTAGATTTTTTCCCAGATGCATCTTGTTAATAAGGAGAAAGGTAGAGGAATGTTCTTGACCAGTGTTCAGCAGACACACTCCCTTCTAGAGATTATTGTGGAAGATTAAATATGTATTGAGATGTAATAGTATTATATTCCATATCAAATTGGTGAGTAAGTTCCCAACAAGTGGTCGTTATATTCTAATGGTGTTATTTTATTCAAGGGCCACTCCATGGTATTGTTACCTTTGTGGTTGGTGGTGATTCAGGATATCCCCCAATCATAATGGGCCATTCACCTTGGTAATGACAATAGGTTTTATGATATTTGTCACCATTTTTGGTGTACATGTATGACATAGGATATAGCTGAATTCATATCCAAGTGTTATAAGATCCAACAGGTTAATGTCATGCACTAGATGCCCTCTTGTTTTCCTCATCCACTACACATTCCTATATTGAAGTGGGATGATATCACTATAGACTTCTTTATTGCCATGCCTTATACAGTTAGATGAAGGAAACCCACATGGGTATTTATTGACCATCTTACCAAATCATTAAATTTAATTCTGAATAATGACTCAAACATGGTGGATAATTTGGTGTGGTTTTATGTTTATAGTATAGTGAGGCTTCATGGTGTGATATCATCTATCATCTCAAATAGGGACCCCCATTTTACCTCTCAAATTTTGGAAGGCCTTCATAATGAAATGGGATCTCTATTCATGTTGAGAGAAACATACTATCCTCAATTGGATGGTCATATGGAGAGGGCCAATTATATCATGGAAGACATGCTCTAGGCATGTGTGTTAGATTTAAAAATCTTTTTGGAAAACCATTTTTTATTGGTTGAATTTGTGAATATTAATTGTTACCAAATCTCATTAATAATGGCCTCCTTTGAGGCACTTTATTGTTATCCATGTTAGTTTCCTTAGTGGTGGATTGAAGTGATTGAGACTTCTTTGCTAGGATTGAGCCTAGTGTAAGATACATCTGAAAATTATAGTTGATTAAACTTTATTTGTTGATTGTGAAGAGTTACTATAAGTCATATGTTAATCAGTAGTTCCAAGACATATAGTTTTTAGTGGATGATCAGGTGTTTTTCAAGGTAGTCCCTCGCTTTTTTCAATATCATATTGGTATATAAGGAAATTTAACAATGAAATATATTAGGATTTGTGATATTATTGAGTGAATTAGCATGGTGTGATACTAATCATCTTTTTCCACCTAGTTGATTTTGATCTATGACATGTTCGATGTCTCAAAAATTATAAATAATATCTCAGACCCATCTCACTTGCTTAATTGAGAGGAGATAGAGATGGAATCCTAATTTTCAATTTTTAAGAAAAATATATGGATTATAGACTCTAACAACAATGTGATTTTGGGAAAATAGATACCATTAGTTCATATTCAATGGTAGTACAAAAATGATGAAAATTATAAATGTGAGAGAAATTCTTGGGTGGATGAGTAGTATTTACATTTATTCTGATATCAGGATTCAGTTCAGATTTCCGGTGATGAAATTTTTTCCTAGTGGATTTAATGTTCATACCCATGGTTTTATATTGATGTATCTTCTCTCATAGTTTTGGACTAATCTTTATTTTATTTCATTATTGGAAGTTTTTTTGAAAAAAAAATTGTTTTTCATGATTGATAGTATGTGGTTCATGGTTGAATCATAGTTAGTAGAAACTATGCACCATCCTAGTGGAAACCATGCACCCTAGATAATGGCATAGTCCAGGTCACCCAACTAATGCATAGGCATGGTGGATAATAATTCTCATAGCACAGTGGCTCTTTCTAAGGTGCATGTCTAAGCGCATAGGCATGTAACCCCTCAAGGAAAAACATGATTCTAGATTCCCTCTTGGATAGAGGAACCACATTGTTAGAATAAAATATGGAAACCTATGTGGCCAAATCATGTGGACTACTTGAAATATATAGTTTTTAAAATTCTTAAACTATCACTAACTGGTTTTATCCACAAATCACCCATTGTCACCTGAATTTGATCTCCCCGGCCTATTTAACATCTCCATATCCTCTTCCACTCCCTTATACTCCAAATCATTGTTGGATTTGGGTGGAATCATTAACAAATATAGAAGTTGGATCCTCCAATCCACTATTTGTTATTCTTTTTAGTTTTTTATCCCTTATTTTTTATTCAATATTTCTCTAAAATGTGTTTAGACCTTGATAGGGTTCCAATATTCTTTATTTGGGAAAACTATTGATGTTTAAGCAGTTTTTTCCTTTATAGGGTCTCTCTTTTGAGTGATTATAGTTTCAAATCGATTTCTTGACATTTCCAAACAATAGGTAGATGGTTCAAATATTTAAAACTATTTGATGATTTTAGTATGATTTCTCTGGTTTTCAGATGGGTTATATGATTCTTTGGGTGGTATGAATTGTGTTTTTAATTTTTTTGTGTGAATTACAGTTATATTTTAATTCTCTTATTGAAAATTGTATGTTTTTATGTACAATTATAATGTTGGAAGTGTGATAGTGCAATAGGTGATTCATCTAACATAAGGAATGGAATTGATAATAAGGTAATTCTAAGTACTTATGTTGGTAGACTGGTTCTAGTATGTTAGATGATTCAGAATGGACGAGGTGTAGTGTCATCAATTGGGATTAATATAACAATACTACCTAAGAATATATTTTATGGGGATTAGGGGAACGAGCTGGATTTTTGCATACAAGAGATAGTTTGATCACTAAAAGTGTGAGGATCCTCAGACCCTTCTAACCCAACTACCTTAGGTATTTCATGTTGTCCCCGTTTTATTCATACCATTCATCTTGTAATCATATTTTCTTTCTTTTTTAATTTTAAATGATGTTTTAATTGAAATTGATTCTTCCATTTACTGAAAACTAGAATGTTAATTTTTCATCTAATGTTAATGAAACAAATATATTTGGTGGTATCCAAAATTTCATTTGGATCACACACTGTAAACACATTTTGGTTTTTATAGAACATGATATGTATGATCAAGGTAAAGGAAATGTTTTTTATGGGGGTGATGGTGGTTATATGGAATGGTGGTTCCTTCATTGGTGAGTGTTGATGGTGTTTTCCTTGGGTGTTGACCTTCATACCACATGGAGTTTTGTATGGTTTAGTTGTCCCCTAAACTTTTTTGTTATGTTTTTTTTTGGTTGTAATATAATGTTGTTGAATCATACTTGTGTTATGGACATTTCATAGTTTCATGATCAGATTTTTGTTGATTGTGGTTTCTTTTCATGTGAGAAATCATTCACAAATGTAATGCTTGATTTCCATGAACTAATTTATTGCTCATAGGGATCTGGATCAACCTTAAGGATGGCCCATGATCCGATTCTGGTGTCGAGTTGGATGGTAGATCAAACTTGTTAATTAATAAGGAATTATTAAGGAATGATATTGTGGTGCATTTTTAATGTTTTAGGAATAAAGAGGATTGATTAATGTAATAATGTATTTAGATTCAATAATTTTCTTTTAGAAGTATTTTATCAATGTTATTCTATTTATAATAATCATAATACATATTAGGAATATACTATTGTGGTTTTTCTATAAGTATTTTAGGAGACATGTTGAATGGTACAATGAAACACGATTTAGTGGAAATTTGATCTTTTAATAAATCACTTCATTGTGGGATGATAACTATTAATATTTTCTCTACGTTGATATAATAATGATTAAGTTATGTTAATGGGATGGTGTTGGTTCATGTAAAATTTGTGAGTGATTTAATGGTTTATGTAATCTTTGATGGAGTTTACAACATTTTTTTATTTAAAGAATATTATCAATAATTTTTTTTATTTAAAAAGTAAGGGGAAATATATTTTTTTGATGCATGAAACTTTTCATTAAGGTTTTACAGTGTTCAAGGTATTTACATATTTTTCATCTAACACTTAAAGATACATTAGGTTGTTTGGGTAATCTAATATTTACTTCACTTTGTAATATTCTGACCTTCCTTTTACATTTTTGGACTTTGAATTTTGACATGCATATTCTAGAAAAGTCATAAGGTTAGCTATTTATGGAATATATTATGCCATCATTTGAGTGTTATTAGAACAATTCTGATAACCAATTGTGTCATGGAAAATATATATAGATATAAGGAATGAAAATTCATTATTTTATAGAGATAATGATATAGTAATTATTAATTTTAGTGATTCATGAAAATTAAATTTGAATTGGATACTTATTTATTTCACTAAGATATGAGGATGTTGTTGATAAAATAAAATAAAAAGGATGAAATTAAACCTAGGAAATTTAAATATATCAAGACAATAAAATCTCTGTCCAGAAGGTATAAGAATTCCTCAACTCTATAAAAATGATCTGAATCAAAAATGTTATCCAAGTACCTTTATTTATTATGCATAAAATGGTCCTATAACTAATAAAATTTCCATGGTTTTTAGTTACTTGTATTTCTATAAATAGTTAAATTTCTTATGGTCAATGATACATATCACTCTCTATTAATCATTGGGCTTTAGTATTCTCTTCCATGTCCATGTTTAAATTTCCCATAACTGTTCTCCCACATGGAAACATAGTAATGTGTTATTATGGATGTACATAATACATTCCTTCCTCACTTATAAAGTTTATATTTTATAAACCATTTCTATGATGTGGTATTTTAGTAAAAGTATTTTAAAATTTCAAAACCTTGATTACCGAGATCAAGATTAAATTATGAGGGTGTAATTTATTTAAGGCATATAATGTCACACCATTGTATTTTAAAAGAGGAACAAAATGTTTAATAGTATATAATACATAAAAAAAATAGAAGGTAGATGATAATTTTACAACTCTGGACATTACAATATATTTACTTTTAAATACTGATGAACTATTTGATATCATTTGGAACATGAAACCCCGAATCTTAATGAACCATAATATTGTATACCATTATATCATAGCCATTAAATTGGATTTTATGAATAATACATACTAAATTATGAAAATTAAATGGAAATAAAATATATAAAATACAGAGATTAGGTATTAAATCAATATAAATAAAAATATAAAATCACTTTAAAGAGACATAATTTTTTCCTGAGAAATTGTATTTTTCAAAAAGGGAGATTAGTCACGGATTGAATACGTAAAATAAAAATAATTTTTTTATCAAATTTAGAAAATTTATTTGAAAAAAAAACTGAATTTTATAAGTATACATGTCTAATTTAATTTTGGTTGACTTTTTTAGAATTTTATGAAAAGAATAATTTTTTGATGAATAGTGAAAATAATGATTTTTATTGAAAAGTTATTTTTCATTTAAATTATATCAAAAGTTAGATATTATTTTAAATTGGTTTAAAAATAAAATTAGTTCAATAATATATTTATTAATAAATGTTATTCCATTTGAATAAATTTTATATTTAATATTTATATTTAATCTTTCTATGCTAATGTTAATTTTCTTTTTGAAAAAAACTCATTTTTCATCATGTCTGTGGGTTTAATTTTAACTTGAAATTTTACACTTTTATGAATAGAATTTGGAAAAAATGAATTCCATATTTTGAATAATAAAAATTAATATTACCTTATTTTTTTAACTTATTATTTTACATTAATGAATAGTAAAAATAATAAAAATTAATTACTGAGGTTATGGTAAAAATTATTTTACCAGGGATTAAAGAAAATAGATAAGAATTAAAATGTCCTAAAAACTTGAAAATTTATATTTTATGTACATATTTAATCTTTATCACTTATAAGTCTTTATAAATATCAATTTTGTAACTTTTTGACATGTGAAAAACATGGTTACACTTTATTCTTTTCAAAAATACAAAGTCTGTCCTATCTTCCACTAATAAAAGGACACCCCACTCCTCTCTTCTTCACACATCCAAAATACTTCGGTTAATAAAATACCTACCCAAATTTATTAATTAAATAAATATAATCTTAAATAGGGGATCTAAAGATCATAAATCCAATCTAGGATGTATTTTTTTTGAACAAAAAGTGGTTTCCCAAAGAAGAGGTATTGTTTTTAATTATGAGTTTTATCTTAATTATTATTATAAATCCATAAAATATTTTAAAATTTGAAAAAATAAGTAATTAATTAACTAATATATACTGATATTTTATTATTTTAAATCTATCATGCATTTCCATCTCCCATACCTTAAAATCGGAAAAACAAATCGTCAATCATGTGTATGGGGGATTATCGCCTTGCGAACCGATGCAATAACTTTTTCATCACCACATTTCATGGATTTATATAATGATGTATTTTACATATATATATTATAATTATGATATTATTATACTTAAATTTTAATTATATCACATATTAATTCTTAATTTTCATTCTACAGGGGATATGAGAATCTCACTCTTGTATATGGTGGACTACCGCCTCGAGAGGCGATGTGATTCTATCTTCAGATACGCTTTACATGGAAGGTATTAAGGAGAATTATAGCAAATATATGTCATATATTTTACCTAATAATAATTATTTAAATACAATATCAAATATAAATTTTTTTTACAATCCCTTATAATGTAATAACGGTGCTCGTGGGTATGTGTGGACATCCACATTCACGTAGCGTTGTGAAATGTTATTCATTTTATTTTTACATGTTTGGTAATATGGATTTATTTTATTCATATAAATAATATATATAATATAATAATAATTTTTATTGTTTAATTATATTTACTTTCATTTAATTACATATTTTAGGGAAATTGAAACAACGTTCATGTGTATGTACGACCTACTATCTCCATGAACAGTGTAATTAATTTTCTATCATTAACTATTAGGGATTACAAGAAAAAAAAATATAATATATAAATATGATATTTATACCATTTTTTACATTATATTTATGATTTAATGATGATCAATGTAAAAGAAATGAAATTAACAAACCCGAACATCCAGAAAATATGATGAAATTGTCCCCTAAAGAAGTGATTTTGAAAAATAATTGTTATAAAATAGGTGATAAAATAATATAATTAAATAATAAATGGTATTATTTACATAATATGGTTATATAATATATTTATAATAAACCTATATTTATTATATAGGAGGTTCAGACACATACAACGGAAATTGGGTCTGACGTAAGGGTTTCTCATCTCAGTTTTACTTCTATGAGACATATGCCATATCCATCACTTATTTTTTTTATATAATACGATATTGAAATTTCATGTCATGCATATTTTTATTTTTATGTTATATAATGTTTCATTTTATGTAATTTATTTTCTAGGGAATGCGATTCAAATTGCATCCAATGTAGTAACGGTTTATTTCACAATAACAATAGTATTAAGGATTTATTATGTTGAAGAATCCATTAGGGGAATTATTTGATATTTATATATTAAAATAAATCTATTTACTTTTTCATTGGTAATTTAATAAAATTTCATGTGATAATTCCATTTTCCCTTTCATTGGTACTTAAAATGATTGAGAATTTTTGTAAATAAATTCTAAAATTATTTCACTCTTCAGTTGAAAATTGTTTTTCCACCAAACCCGTGATTTATAAAAACCAATTTTTTAGAATTATCTAAATGATTTATTAATGATATTTTTTCACATATTTTAATTTATAAAAAATTCTTTGAAATGAATCTTCCTATCATTTTCTAAATGAAGACCATTTGGACTTTTCATAAAATTTGAAAGGAATCATTATTTTAATGAGAATAGTGTGAATAGAATTTCCCACAATAAATATGAAATTTTATATTAATAAATTTTCACCCATTTCATATAAAGAGTGAATTGGTATTTTTAAGGGATGGGTGGGGCCTACTATAGCCCCTCGATGCGTCGATAGGTCTCATAAAACAGACTTTCATGGTAGTTGGTAGAGGCCTTCCTCATTTTTGTAAGATGTATTGGAATGAGGCCAGGAAGGTATCATTGGGATATTGAGAAATATGAATTCCCTAATTATGATATTAGTTATTGAGGTTCCATGTGATTATTCCTTTATTTAGAATATCCATGGATAATATTCAAGTTCATGTGATTAATTATAAATAATTACTTCATCATCATTTATTCCTACTATATTATTATCCAGTAATTGATCAAATGGAATGGATTTATCTTTTTTACCTTACCATATTGATGATGATTATTTATTCATTATATCCTATACTTTATTAATACCCTTTCTCAGCATCTTATCTCCCATATTTCTTATATTTCATTACATAGAATGTCAACATGTGTATTATGATTAACATAATGGGATATGGTTGAATAAATGATTATGAAAATTAAGAATATAATATGTTTTATTTTATATTTTATATTATAATGTGAAATTCATGTGTGTATTTAGTTTTCTAATAATACTAAACATTTCAATCATTTGGGATGTGATTGCTTATATATACTTCCAATTTAATAAAGTACACATTAACATTAAGCTTCTAGGTTAAAGACCTTTATATATGAATAATTTTATCAAGGTTCTACGACTAAATACATCATATTTTTTCCATAGTAGCATACCATGACTATGATATTTACAATACAAATGTAAAACTACTTTCCATAATGGTTTCCTTCAATAGGATGTGTATATGACACAACTAGAAGGGATTGTGACTCCAAGAAATCCCAAAAATTTATAAATGTTGAATATATCCATAAATTTATTTAATAAAGAATCCATGTCATGGAACATTTGATTTAATGAATCCATAAAAGAATTTGGTTTCATCAATAATTATTATGAGAAATGTGTTTACAAGCAGTTTAGTGGTATTACAATTTTTGTCATATTAGTATATGTTGATGACATATTACTAATTAGAAACAATATAACAATATTAAAATAGGTTAATGAATATTTTAGAAGGTGCTTCTATATGGAGGACTTAGGTGAAGTAGATTACATTCTAAGGATCCTGATCATGCATGATAAATCTAAGAGTCTCCTTGGAATAATTGAATGTCTATACATTGACCAGATACTGAATAGGTCCAGTATGGAACAATACAAGAGGGGATTGGTCCTAGTATCACAAGGTATAAATCTTTAAATGATAATTTATCCTTCGACACAAGAGGATATAGAGGCAATGAATAATATCTCAAAGGATCCCTTCATAGGATACATCTTGTTTTCCATGTTATGTTTCATGCCTATTGCTTCCTATGCATTGAGCATAGTAGAAAGATATCAAGAAGATTTAGGTGAATAATATTTCTCTGTTTTTAAGGTTATCGTTAAGTTTCTAATAAATATTAAGAACATGATTCTAGTTTATAGAGAATATTAATAACTAGTCATCATGGGTTATATATATGTTAGTTTTTAGAAATAACATAATGATATGATGTTGCATTCTTGATATGTCTTTTGATTCAATAGTGGTGTTGTGAGTTGTAAGAGTTCAAAGAAACTTGTTTTCATAAATTATATATAAGAGTATTAGTATATAGTGTACTATAATATAGATAAGGAAGTAGTTTTAATACAAAATTTTTTTCCAATATATTGATTTGGTACCTATCAGAAAATATCCAATAATAGTTTAGTTTGATAAAACTCCCATGGTAGCTCTCTTCAGAGAGAAAAGGTTAAACCAAAACTCAATGCATATAATTTTGAAGTTTCATCTCTTGAGGTATTTTTCTCAATGAGGTGATGTTGAGGTGACAAAATTTACTATGTATTAAAATTTCGTAGACCCCTTTATGATGTATTTATATCATCTAAAGCATGAGTATCATGTGAGAGCTAGTTGAATGAATTTTTTTGTTAGTGTTATCTACTACAAGTGGGAGTCTATTAAACTTAATTCCTTATAACCATCCTTTTTAGTACATGATTACAAGTTTTTTGTTGTTAAATGATTTTCTATCTCATTTTTACTAATCTTATGCATAATATTTATATGTGATAATATCCTCAGAATATATGTACTGCTAAAAGGTCATATGAGTTCCCCACTATGATGAGAACTTAGCGGTGTCACAAAATTATTCTTGAACTTTTTTCTATGTTTAAGTGCTATTTTCTGATGATCCAAATACAAAGTAGTATATCTATGGTATAAGGCTCATAATACATTTATACACCATCCCATGGTGTTCACCCTTGGTAATCTCCAAGATATAAGGTTATGAGAATAGGATCGTGAATAGGGAATATATATTTCTATATGTTATTGAATGTTAAAAACTATGGTTGTGTGTATTGTTCCTTATAATTTAACATTTTCATTAATGCATATCATTACTCTCATTATTTTATACATTGAGGAAAACTATGATGACATATTTTTACAGTGAAGTAGTATGTAATAGGTGCATCATGAATAGTATATAAATAATGGATAATTTAAGAAAGGATTTATCACTTTTTTACAATGAAATAATAATATATATCAACAATGTTTTTTGTAATTTGACCACCTATGTAAATCCCTAACCATTGTGTTCAGTGCATGAGTTCATTTACCAAAATAAAAAAACATATTTATCATATAGGTTGATGACAGTCACATGAAACCATCTTGATTTGAGATACTGAGATAAAAGGATTATATTACATGGTAATTTTTGATAGGAGGTTTCACATCATTGCGATGATAGCTTATTTATATATGGATTCCTTGTCATGTTTCTAGATGTTATCATCCGAATTTTGGGGGTTATTCCTAATGCCACTGAGAATGATGCCTAAATTGTCACACACTAACTGTATCTGCAATCTCAATTAAATTCTAATATTGATTATAATAAGATAGAATAAAAAATATTTATTAATGTTTAGTTGGTTTCAATAATATAATCACAATTTATTCATAATAATAACTGAGTTGAATTTTAATAATAAATATTATTTTCCAATATAGGAAAATATTGTCCTTATTATATTTATCATAGAATAATGAAATGTAATTTATTTGATTAAATAGAATTATTCAGGGATCTGTAAATGTTGACGAGGGAAATAAGATAGAGTTTAATTTTTAAAATAGTATACATGATATTTATTTATATTCTTAATGCATTCCACATGTTAATAAATAAACAATATTATTGTTATAGTTATTATTAGTCATGGGTTTATTTAAAAATAATAAATATGGTTGGGGGGTTGTGTGTGATTTTCCGACCATAAATCGAATATAATAAATATAATTTTTTTATGTTTCCTAATAGAATATTTTTCTGAAAAATATATAGAGTGAGATTCTGTTAAGACATAGAGAGAGATAAATAGATATAGAGTTCTATCCTTCTCTCATCTCTCATTTCAATGAGATATCATCAATAGTTTCTCATCTCTTAAAAATAATTGTACTACATTCAGTAATGCATAATGAAATTGATCAATATCAATCATTCTAGAACCCAATGATTCAATAATTTCATTAAAATATTATGAAGCATGTGTAGATCACCACTAGAGGGATTATTCACTTGGATCATGTAGCACAACCATAGTGAAATAAAATCTACCCCACAAATCATTAATAAAGAAATACTTACAAGTTAAGGTAATTTTATATGTGCTTATAAATTAATTATAAATTACATGTGAAGATCCTTTTCTCATGGGTATTTAATTTTAATCTAGTCAATTAGTCTACTATTTTCATTAGACATTATTTGTTTATTATGTAAAGAAATTATTCAACTAAATTTAAGAGTAAATGTTGCGCAATTCATACTGCAAAAGGATTCTTCCACTATAATCAAAACCTATAGGATCTAGATAAGCATATACCACTCAAGTTTTAGGTTCCTCACAAACACTTGAGGACTCTTTCATTATATAATGCCAAAAAAATACATCCCATAATTAATCTGTTTCAGATAAATGAAAACATTCATCAGTTTTATAAGAAGTATTATCACTAAGGGTAATGGGGGAGAAATTTTCATAGATCATTGGGAAAGTGGATATCTCAAATAAAGTATCCAAACAGTACCTCATCAATCACTAATATTTTGTGAGAATCCAACCCACAAGAATGATCTCTTCACAAACATAACTCCACATACAATCTAGATATTAGTAACAAAAATCTTATAATTAATAGGATGAACATGCAAGGATTATATATTATCTTGTTGAACATACACAAGAAGGGAATTTAATATCAAAACTCACTATAATATATCACGTGTTCCATCTTACTTGTGTCCCATAATGATATCCTTGAAATCGGAGTCAAGTATCTGGCTATTAGAGTCCTAGTGAAACAATATGTAAGATGACATTATTATAATGGTTTATATTCTCTTATAATTGATCTCAATATCCCATTAACATCATTTACATATATTCCTTAACTTTAGCACACATGGAAACTAACTCTAAAAACTTTCCTTAGGATATACCTTCTTTGATTCAACTATAACATCACTGGACCAACCGAGTCCCATCATAATTTAGTTTTATTCGAAGATTTCCACCTCAATCCTACCTCAAATAGGATAGGGACTGATAACTAGAATTGAGTTGAAATGTAAAAAATTTTTGGAGGCCATAGCTTACAAAAACATGAAAAAAACATCTCCAGTACATAAGTTAAACCATAAAATAGTGGGCTATACATAATCAACTCAATAATATATAACTCACAAATGAAACAATAAGTACAAATACATCCCCCTGAGTAAGTACAATGGAATCAATGAATCTAAGATGAATTTTAAAAAATAGTAGTTATGATATCATTTTCACCTCAGGAACTTTTGGATCATATTATAACTATAGTGATTTCTTCCACCATCATGATCTACCGTGCTCAATAAGGAAATTCCATGAATCAATATGAATTGGTTCCAAAAAAACCACACTAAATCTATATCCACCAAGACCATCTCCAAAACAATTCACTGTCTAAAAAATACCACATGTGTGGGAACAAGTCTCATGCATGTATGAGGGTCAACATACTCAGTAATATTCCTTTAAATCACAAAAAAATATATAAAAAAACATGTCAACTCTACTTACAGTATGCGAGGTTACCATAAGGAAGATAAAAATGAAAACTAGAACACAAATTTAGCACAAAACTATCGAAAATAAATAGTTATAATATGATAAAAAAATTTGACAATAAATATATGGTCTATAACTAAAATCTATAGGGAAATAGAAAATTCAGGTCATCTCATCTCCAAATCTCAATAGTCAAACCACATAAGAATATAGTGAAGTTTGTTATACAAAAAAATACAACCCTGAAGTCAAAATTCAAATATATTTATAGTCTAAAATGTGACCCATGGAATTATGATAAATAACAAGTCTTACGACGCCTCACACTAATCTACCATTCCTAATACCACACCACTATATGAATCCATGAAAAAATCATGCTCATCACAGAATATAGCTCACCATTCAATGCATTATTGGACCCACCAATCCATTGGTTATAGTGGACTCATAACCTAGAATAACATGTCACTAATGTAATATTGAACCCCAATAATTCCATTAAGAAAAAAAGGTCAAAACCCATCCACAAGGAGGTGGAAATTATATTATAATTCTTCTTAAATATCCACAAATACAAACTACTCATAGCCAAAATTATAGTGTAACTTCACTAGATTAGTATGGTGACCATGCTACAACAGTGGGTAAATAACCTATAAAGGGTGTATTTCACCTTGGTAGAGGAATTTAACACCAACTATTCTCTAAGAAGGGGAAGTTACAACTCCACAGATAGAGGACCCATTCCCCAATTTGTGGGGGAGTACTAACCCAATCTATATATCATAAATGAGAGACACGTATAATAGCATAAATAAACCTGTCAAGGGATTGCCAACCCCATAATTAGTTTAAAGATCATGACTAAACCCCCTTTCCATCCATATGGAACTAAATATGAGATATACCTATCCCACCTCACAAACAGACTCATATAACCGAATAGGCCACTCCATTATGATCTATGTGGAATAATTTTCAAGATAAGACATTAATATTCCGAAAATAGACATTTTTTTAAAAAATATGCATCCTATAAAATATAATACTTTCACTTAATCAGGGATAAGTTGGGTAATTTGATAGAACTTAAGGATAATTCCATGAGTCAAAATAATATATCACATATTGGTCTCAAAATTTCTATCTCAATTTTTGGGTCTTTATATCATAAAAATTTTATCTATCTAACATAATTAAAATTGAGATATTTCAAAAAATACAATCATAATGAATAATAATAATGATGATGTTAATAATAATACTATTAATATTATTTTAAATATAAAGTAACTTTTGATAAAGTCCATCCAATGCATTTCACTTACTCATTCCTTGATTAAGTCGAATATCGACAGTATAGATTTAAGTGCAATAGGTCCCTTGATTTGTGAATGTGAATTTCAAAACTACTAAATCATTTCAAAGGGATGATTCTACCATTTTATTTGTGGTGGGTCCTCATATAATGAAAACCCTTTACTGATGATTCATGAAATGAAATATTGTTCTAATCTTATTATAGATGTTTCTGATTGTTGAATGTGACTCAACTCATTCCATTGATTTTTTAAAGAATATATAAATAATATTACCATGGGTAATCCTTATATATTATTTAGAATGTTTCTAAAATTATACTTAAAAAACATAAAATTCATATATTCTTTTAGAGAGGAAAATCAATTAGAAGATGCATTATCAAAGAAATTTATTTTTGATGTCAGTTCAGTTTGGCATATTGAGATAAAACATTTCTATTCATCATTGGTGGATTCATATGTTAGTGGTTAAATTAGAACCCATATTTTTAAAACCACATTGTAACATCATCTCTATACTTTAATTTAATAAATATTTAGGAATGATTATGCCTAATGTATGAAATTTTATAATTATTATTATAAACATATAAATTTATATATCTGCATATAACAAGAGGGAGATAAAACATTATCTCTATCACATTATGTGTAGATATATAAAAATCTATTTTCATAATAATAATTATAATAATATTTTTATTAATTTTATTTTTATCATGTATATTTTTTATTTTCCAAATACCTCATTGTAGAGACGTCAAATTAATGAACCATCTATAAAATCCTGAAGCAAATACAAAAATGGATTTTTGAATACCATTATATGATACCTACTTTCAAATCATGGAGTGAACATTGAGTTTTTTCAAATTAATTGTCTCATTCATGATATGATAAAATGATCAATTTTCATAGGATATTGTTTTTACCAAGTATCCATTTTTGGAAAATTTATCACCTATCTTGAGTATTTTTTCATATATATTAGAATGGAATAGTAAATTTGGTTATATTAGGTCGTTTGTGAGGTGGGATGGTTAGATTAAATATTTATATCTGTAGGGATGATGATGGGGTTCTAGCATGATATTTTTAGTGATTTTGAGGTTGGTACTATACTAGAAGGTGCATTTTTATCAGGGAGTGGATGCCCTATTCACTATATAAAGATAATGAAGGTACTCCCACAAACACACACATTAGAAATGAGTCCTAAATATGTAGATATATAACTCCCTCATGTTATATATCAATTGAGGTGTGGGTCTATGACCTTGGGTCAGTACTCCATTGGCTGGATTTCAACCCACAAGTGAGGCGAGTTCCCCCTATTGATATGGTGAGGTTACATTAGAATTTTGGTTATGATTAGTTTATATTTTTAAATATATGGTTAAAAATTCATCTCTAGTTGGAACCTATTATGGTTGGGTTTGGTAATTCAATTTTTAAGATAATATTTTGGTTCAATACTCACCTACTTACATGTTATATCAGGGCATGGGTTTTTAAAATCTTAGAGACCAGAGGTTCTCGTATTCCCTACAAACGGAATTTGTCTTATATAATGATAAAAATTTAACTAAATGATTCTTGTAGAGTTGTGATTGTATAAATGACAAAAAGTTTATTCTTATTTAGGAATTGTTATATCTCAACACCCTATGAGTTGCATTCATGATACGACCTATAGTTGGCTAGCAAATTCAAGGTTGTGGTCACTTCAGTATTTTGATATGTCTTGTTTACTCACGGGGTTTGACTATTTAGGGTTAGTGTTGAGATGTACAAGACTTATATATGTCTGTAAGACTTATTATGATTGATAATATATCAATTAACCACCATTATTTCTCATTTCTTTACTTTTTAGTTTGGGAAAATTTTAGTTGACATGATGTTGGTTTTATTTTATTTATACTAGACACCTATTATACCATGAGTTATGATAGATTGTTTCACTCTATTTTATTTAAAAATTTTAGGGGAATCCTATAGACTATTTTAATTATCACCCTATAATATGCCTTTTTCCTACACATATTGTGTCTGTATGGATGACACACAATTTTAGAGATGATCTGGGTGGATGTAGAGTAGGTTTGGCTTGTTATTAATTGATTCATGCTGATTCCTGAAGTTTCCTTATGATGTGTGGAGATTATTTATGGTATTGATTATTTTTGTGGTTGGGGTCTGTTATAAGAGTTCCTATAACATAGAGTAGCTCCATTGTTACCTATGTTTAGAATCATGTCAGATGAATTATTTCCCTTGTACATTCCTTGTGTGATGTATTAACAATCTTTTCCACCCGAAAGAATTACATAATATTTAGTTAATTATATATATCATGCTGGTTTACAGATTACCTTGTGCACTGGGGATGTGTTTTTATCAGTTTTTATAGGATAAGACCACCCATATTGTGAGACCTACCAACTCGGTGGTAGTGAATATACTATAGACCATTGGGTGTGGCCTTATGGTGATACTCTTGTATTAACGTTTTCTTGGGTGGGCCCCTAGTAGGCCAGGTAATTTTGGGTATGTAGAGATGTGGCTTTTGATGTGGTGGTATTGGATGAGTGGTTATAGGACTTGAAAGTGGTTTCATAGATCATTTTTTAGAAAAGGAATGGTTTTATGGTTTGGTGTGTGTTCTTTCATGTGATTTTTGGTGTTCGATGAAGTTATTGGTCAGTTTTTGTGTTTAATGGTTATTATAATTTTGGTGATAGAGAATGTTGTTAGTAATAATGAATCAGGTAATACGTATAGGTTGAAATTTAGTATGTAATGAATGTTAAAAAATATTTTTTGATTCATTAATGATAATTAAATTAATGATATCAAAAGGGGGAAATGAGATCAAGAAGTCTTGAGGTAGTGATGTATGAGATAATCCATTCATAATAGGTCCATATATGCTGGTGGGAAGTGATCCCTTTTTAGATAAAATTATTCAGAGCCCATCCTGGGTTCCTTTTGAGGCAAGAATGTCTGCCAGTTTGTTTCCTTCCTTCTAAGTGTGACTTATGTTCTCTGGTCTGGAGAGGTTATTATACCTTGAAGTGTGGTAAAAATTAGAAAAAAAAGATGTTAAAAATTCCTTTCATAGAAATTAGGATCATAAAATTATATAATTCTATCTTAGTTAGGGTGATGTTGATGGATAGTCAAATCTCCATGTTGTTAAGAAGTGAACTGAATTCTTCATGGAGAGATATACCATGACCATATAAGTTATTTAAGGTAACCAACACTAACCCCATAGTTTCACAACATCCCCTCACCCCTAACACATATGATGCCCTGATTACATGATCCATCAATGTTGAGCTTGATTCTTCTTGTAGGATGGTTATAGCAAACCCATTATACTCATTTGGTAGATCATTGAATGGAGGGGAAGGTTCTCATTATCAAAATCACCATACATAAAGAGGGAAAATTAATCCAATGATTCAAGAATAATATAAACTTCATAGATAAACATATAGAGTGTATCTACATATCTAGCAAAGATAGAGCTATAGATACCTTTAGGTTGGGATTTATTCCAAGAATTCCATATTCCCCTGTATCCTACTGGCAACAGAATAGTTCACACTTTCTGATCCTAGACATTTCCCCCCACACCCATGAAATAAAACTATAGAAAATTGGAACTAGAGGACTCCATATTATAGTGGATAGAGAGGGTTCCAAAACATCCCCACATAGCCACTTCCCACTCCCCTCAAAAGAATAGGTTCTCTATCGTGTCCTCATTTCCACTCTTACATCAAAGTCATTTAAACACCATAATAATTACCATCCATTTGATCACCTCATCTATTAAGATAGCATGGTTTTTGATATGAAATATAAGAAAATTATATTTATCTAGAATCTATTTTCACCAGATATGTTCTCATAATTAATCATCCTCAAATATAATATTCTTCGAACTATGATAATCTTTGACTACGGAAGACACCATCGATGAACTAGTGAAGACCAATATATCATTATCAAGATATATAGTGTTGTTAAATATTCCATGTTATTAGTGGTTCATAATGGAATGAATAACATATAGATACCTACATTCCTGAGAGAATGGGATGTTAGGAGTGGGACATCCTATAAAACCAATTGGTTCTCCCTCTAATTTATGGATCAAAAGTTAATATCGTCATATACAAAATTCCATCAAGCATAGAATTGGATATTTGGAATGTGACTCCTCAACATCTATCTTAAGTAAGATATTTTAACCTTTGTATATTAAAGGTGATGAAAATAAGAATGCAGTTTATAATATAGTTTACAAGAGTGATTCTTCCCCATTAAGATAAAAATTGATACTTATGATTATTGATCCAGGTAGGGAACTTATTGACCACACCCTCACCGTGATGGATACACATCCTACCTAGAGAAATTGGATCCCTTATGTATTCTTTATGACATTTTTTTATTCAAAATTCATGAAGTTCCTCAATTCTACAACCCCAATTATCTAACCAAGAATTTGGAATGTAAACACATCTCTTCTCATGCTTAACACACTACACGTTCAACTTTCTATAGTCCAATATTATTATATTAAGGTCATGAATGGATCTTCTACTCCCATTAATAAATAAAAAAAATTCCTCCATGGAGAGAATATTGGGGACTCCCTTGAAGTTTATTATATATATTAATGTAAAGATGTTTGCATTTTTAGTGCCTCTAAAAAGGGACATGGTGACAGATTCTTGGATCATAATTAATACATTGGGTGAAAAAGTGTAACCCTATATCAACCCAAAAACTAACTTAAAGAACCATCAATTATTTTCTATAAAAGTAAAAAAAACCATGGTGACATGATGTATCGAAAAATCGGCCAGTCACGCAACTCGAGAATCCCATACATTCAATAATATTCTGGATGAGGCCCCACTATTGTAACATCCAATGTAAAAAAAGAATATGGAATTTTCATATTTTTAAATATTTGAAAATTAATTATTAATTTTACTTTAAATTGGATTCTATGTTCAATGGATTACTTGATATAAAACAATGGGTTTCTTTGAAATCTTATGTTGCACACAACGTTGAGTTATACTGGAAAAATAATATTATAATTTTATTTTAAATGGTAGTTAATGCATAACTATTGTATTGGAAGGAATATAAAAAGATAAGTAAAATATGAATATACATGTTTGATAAATGTTTTTACATTTTTCCAATAAAAGTTAGAGGCTTAAAATGTGAATGAATCTAATTTTAAGCATAAATACTCTAATATTATTTAAAAGGTCGATTTACCGCCTTTTGATGGAGAACCCTCCTTAAATATAATTCCGGTCACTATTATATGTTCTATTTGAGAAAATAAAATTATTCTTTAGAATCAGAATATTAAAATTTAATTTGGGTAAATTTTTTGTATTTTTCTGATAAAATTCATTTTTAATGAACAGTCAAAAATATTGTATTTTAATTCAAATATGTTTTTTAATCTAAATTATTTATATGGATTTTTTATCTTTTAAATTTGTTTTAAAGTTTAATTAGATTATATTTTTTCCATTTATTCTAATAGTGGTCGTTGGAAATAATATCACTTTGAAATTGGACGTAAACAAGTGTCAATCTTTTGATAGATATTATTTCCTAGAAACACGCTTTTTTGTTTTGACAACGGGAATTAATTTTAAATTAATTAATGAAAATTATATGTTATTAGTTTTTTTAAAATATATATCAATTTTTAATTTGGAATATCAATAATACCTTAGGCTGAATTTTTTGTATTTTTTTGAAAAAAATCATTTTTTTAATGAATAGTGAAACTACTTAGTAGTAGTTAAAAAAACTGACATTTTCATTTAAATGAAATTTTACCGCTTCTATAAATTGAATTTCGAAAATCTAACATACATAGTTGTTATTAGGAAGTAAAATGTGGTTCAATAATATAAAAATAATTTTTGGTGAATCGTAACTTTTGACTTTTGTTTACTGCGGTTAAAGGTGAATAGGGTAATTGAAGGTAAATAATATATCATAATAATACAAAATTACCTTAATCCTTGTCCTAGATTTATTGGTTGAGTCCTGGCCGACCATGGGCTTACTTGGGTCAATTTTGGGACCCCATGGAGCCACATAAGATGGATTATGACACATTATTTTAATTAACTTAAGGTAAAGACCAAAATGGCATAAACAAATATCATTTAGTAAATTAATTTTTACATGGGGTTATATAGGTTATTTTTTAGACAATAAATATTCTTTGGAAATATAAAAATATTTATTACATCATGGTAATTATTTTATTAATTTTTAGAAATCAAATAAATTTATTTATTTATAACACAAAAATGATGCAGTATTTACCTCATTAATAAATGATTCAAATAAATAAGATTAGAAATATTAAAATAACATTCAAAACCTGTACAATTCTTATTGGATTAATTTATTTAGACCATGAGTCATCTTATCTTCGACCTTAATGAGTTTTGGTCCTTTATAAAATGAAAATCATTATATAATAAAATAATATGTTCACACTTTCCCAAAGAACCCCTCCTACCCCTTACAAAAATCTCTCAATTATAACCCATTCCGAAACACCTCTCAAGCCCCTTGTCTTTCCCAAACCCTACCCAAATTATCGCTAAATATCCCTATATTACTTTGAGAAGCCTTACCTTAAGTATATGTCACTTCAAAAAGTCCTTTTGTTTCAAACCAAAGGAAGTAACCCGAATTAAAGGTAACAGTTTCTCTTAAATTCCTTTCTTTTATTTTACATGTCCAACCTCTAAAATATTTTAATTCCATTATTTTATAACAATACAAGTATCATAAATATACTAGGATGTTTTTAAGAGATGTATTGAAACTACACATACACACACCTCTATCTAATGGGTAATGAACATTCTATTTCTGTGGATGGAAAACTAACGCCTCACAAAACAATGATTGTTCAATTATCTCAAACCACCTCTTATGGGGGACATTATGATGACATTGTTTTTATATATGATATATATTATGTTTATATTTTATTTATTCTTCTATATTTCTAATTTATAGCATACCTGTATGGTTTCCATTATGAGTAAAAGCGATAATTTCATTTGAGAATGTGTGGACTACCTCCCCATCAAAGTGATATGACTCATTCATACCATACATGGGACATATAAAAGATGTATTTATTGAAATTATTTATGATATAATACGGTAATTATAATATAAATTTTCATAATTATGTTTACATTCAATTAAAATACGAAATAGAAATGAAAGTAGCGTTCATGAGTACATACAGTTTACCGTCTCCATGAACGGTGAATTTCATTTCTTTTCTCCAAATGTTATGTAATATTATAAATAAATATATATACTGGATATATATGAGATATATGATATCTAAATCATGATTATACTCTGTATATAATGTACTCTTGAGCACATGGACAACTCATAATTATAAGGTGTACATTTTTTACTCAAGTACCAAATATCGACAAAACGACCATTATTAACTTAAATGATTACATATTTTATATAACATGGTAATAAGTGAAATAAAAGAAATATTAAACTTGAAAAAGGGTTCTTAATCATCTATAAATTAACTTATGTTTTTTATTCCAGAATAACAGGGACAAACAAGTCAAGTCGGACACGAGGTAAGGGATTTCATATCTCACTTTTAATTCTGTTAGATTTCCATTATTCACCAATAATTTGTTCAATGTGGTATATTGTGTACTTCAATTTGATATAAATTATCATTCTATTTAATTTCATGGTATTCTTTGATTCATTTTGGGGTTATTAACATTTTTCATATGACTTAATTGATTTCAATGTGGTAAAGGGTTTTATCTAACTTTTTTTCTTGTGAGATTCATGCTATATTTGTCACTATTTCCATTGTGTGGTGTACATACATCCCATTACTTTTAATAATTATGTAATATACTTCATTTATGGGAATTTACATATTCATTTAATGATCCTTCATTCATTTGGTGTTTGTTTCGTAAGTTACCAAATCATTAAGGGAACTTTTCAACCCAACATTCATTCCTTGGGTTAATCTTGTAATTCATAATTATGTCATGCTATGATTATATGTGGAATAAATATTTGTTTATATATTTTCTAATTTCCAATACCCATGGTGTGGATATACTTCTTATAAACATAATCACCCCATTGATAAATTCTCAAGTCATCGATATGAACTTGATAAGAGTAATTTTATCTTAATTTCCATTCATTGAGTTAAACTTCCAAGTCATTGGTTTTGTATTAAAACAAATATGTGTGAATGTTCTTTGATTTATTTACACTGAATATCCAATAATATTAAGTGTATTTATATTTTTCACATATTATTATGTAATTTATTTACCCTTAATCTAAGGATACCGTCTTTATAAGGTATTTCGTCTCAATTTACGTTCCATTGAGACATCAATGTTGTTATTCCCCAATTCACTCTTACATGGTGTATATACTGTCCATTGGCATATTATATCATGATTCCCTTTATTCTATTGATTTTATAAAGTTTTGATTAAATTTTATTACTCAATTATTCATATTCAAGTGTCTCTCATTTTTTTAAAAAACTATTTAACTAAACTATCATTTTAAATGTTTTAATGATTTATTATTCTCAATCGTTCTCATAAATTTTCTAGTTTTAGAAATTGTTTTAATGATTTATTTATATGAACATTGATGTTTTAAAATGATTATTTATTTAAATGTTCAAAGCGGAATGGGACACTTTGATTAAAAAATCTCTTTATTAAATGTTTTATAATGATTTTGAAAATGGCTTGATAAATCATTGATTGTGTCAAAATCCTTAAATGATATGTTGTGATTGCAATGTGGAAATGTATCTTTCTTTTATTCTTATCTTATGTGTTATGTATATGTTATGGATTTTGGGAATTGTTTATGTATAAGTTTGGTTCCATGATAAACCTATGGAGGGTGAGCTTCAGATAGATCTCTAATGAAATGGATAACGTGACGGAGGTAAACATGATGTTTTTCCTAAGAGACTTATGGAATATACTGTGATGTGTATTCCAAGTGTAACTCCCTATGTATATATGATAGCTACAATGTATGTTTGATATGGATTATATAAGTTACCATTAAGATTTATGATTTCTGTATGTTATTCATAAATATTATGATCTCATGAGGTGTGTTATGATTGAAAAGTATGGTTTCATAGATTTTTATTTTTTGATGGAATAATGATTCTTTTCATTATTTTATGACCCTTACTGAGCATTTTATGCTCATCCCAATTTTTGAAGTTTTTTTTATAGGACCTAAAGATGAATAGGATCAAGGAAGAGATCATGGAAAAGTCATGTAGTCTAAAACCTGGAACTAGATATGTATCCATTTTTCAAGTGTTTATTTTATGAAAAATGGATATTGGGTAGTAGTGTCTACATGTAATATACAAGTTGTTATTTAATAGTTATGGCCTAATTCTCTAAAACTCTAAACCTGACAAGATCCTCAATGTGAATTATTGATATAATTAAAGATTATGTAATGTTTAAGGTCGGGTCCTTATAGTTGGTTTCAGAGGTTGATTTAGATTACTTTAAATGTTAGGGTGTTATTTAAGCATTAGTGACATAACCATAATGGTTTTCATATTAGAAAGAGTCATAGTAATTTTATATAAATTGAATGAATTTATAATAACATGGATAATTATATCTTAGTTATTTAACATCCTTATAAGATATTATATGATGATTTAACTAATATACACATAATTAACTTTTAGGTTTTAGTAAATGGCTGGATCTAGCAGGCACCAAAGTAATAGTGGATGTGTAAAAAACTGTGATGCTTTTTTGAATGAGAAACTAAATGAAATGGGAGATGAAATGAAAACTCTTGTGGTTATTCTCAACCAACTATCTGGAGTCATGATTTACAACCTCATCCTTAGTGATTTTTATAAGGTATCATATATGTGAGAACCAAAGCCCTTTAAAAGTTCAGGAAATAATCATATATGTAAGTATGTTAAAAAACCAATTTTTCAAGGATGTGTAATGAAACACCAAGAAAAATTCTTCAAAGGGATGGGAATATGCTATAGATGTGGGAATTAAGGTTATAAAGAAATAACCTCCCATTGAAAAAGGAAGCATCCAGTAGAATCTAGGAAAGGGAAAGAAGTTCTTTTAGAGGGATCAATTGAATGTTTTAAATGTGGTTTCCATGGTCAGTATACAAATAGTTGTCCTATGAAGAAGTTCTGGGAATGTGATCACCATGATCGTACCAATTTTTCTTTATCAACACCTAAAGCCATTCTGATAGACGATGAAGAAACTGATAGTTACCTATAAAAGGTATGGATTATTTCTTAACATATGTTTTGATATTATTGAGTCTTAGGATATGATTCACGATTTGGTTTGTAGGAAAGAAGTATTTCAAAATGAGTGGGTAAAGAATGATTAATGGAATCAGGATGAAAAATTAATGAGTGAGAAGTCAACAAGTTACGGATTCAAGAGTTATTGTAGATTTTGTGATGATGAAATTCTTAAAAGTATTACAGCTCTTTTGATGATGGGATTACATTGGAAGACTTTTTATAGTATGTATAACCCTGAAGATTCATATATGAAAATGTTATTCAAGGAATAATTATCTTTTCTTCTGATGAGTAATGGTTTAATTTTATTTTGGAAGAATCCATGTTTCTATTATGTAAATATAGTAATTTTGGTTATTTATTAAAATGATTAACTTATCATTGAGAATATTTGATTAGGTTAATTAAACTTTAGAATGAGACTTTAAGAGTTGTGGATGTTTTTTAATATAAATGAAAAGATTTACTATAAAAGACTATGTGATAAAATCCTTCTGAGTTTTTTGATTCAATCTAATATTGGATTATTTTGAATTAATGTATTTAAAATTTTATATTGAATGGTATTTCTTGAACATTGGGTACTTTTGGTTGAATTTTTGATAATCAGAGTAGTACTTATTTTTATAAATGATTATCCTTTTAGGGATTATCTGATCATGTACTAACCAATTTTGGTTTTGGTTAATGCATAAAGATGGGTAAAATATGTGGTTCATATTTTTTTGGACCATTTTATTCTCTAGAAGTTTATTACAGTGCTTTCAATGTGAACAAGACTTATTGAATACATACTGTTTGGAGAAAATATGAGTTTGTTGTAGAATTTTATTGAAGGATGACACTCTACATGAAAATTAAATTTCCTTATGATATTAGTCTAGTAATTAATAAAATTATTCAACTCTATGAAAAGGATCCTGAAGTAAAAATGTTATAATATCCATTTTATCATCAGACTTTTACCCAACATCAAATTTTTGGTACTGTGGCGGTCAAATTTCCTTGATTAAGTTCTCTTTCACTCTATATTAATCTATGAGAGTTAGTTTCTCTTCCATATCAATATTTTCATGGAATAGTAGTATCTAGTATCTCGGGTAACCTTTGTAATTCCCTTCCGTTATTTTAAAGTGATAGTTTTATTGACTCTTTTTACGATGTGGGACTTTCAATGATGTTTCTGAGCCCAATTTTAAAATTGCAAGGATGCAATTACAAAAAGTGGGAAATGATGTAACATCCCCAGAAAATAAGGAATATGGAATTTTCATATTTTTTTTAATATTTTTAAATTAATTATAAAATTTACTTTAAAGGGGATTCTATGTTTGATGGCGTACCTGATACCCAACAACGGGTTCCTTTGAAATCTTACATTGCACACAAAATTTAATTATACTAAATAATAATAATATAAAATTATTTTAAATGGTAGTTAACACATAGTTGTTTTATTAGCAGGAATGGATAGAATTAACTATAACATGAATATAAAAGTTTGTTAATTTTTTTTACATTTATCTAATAAATGTTTGAGGCTTAAAATGTGAATGAATCTAATTTAAAGCTTAAATAATCTAATATTATTTAAAAGGTTGATTTTCAGCCTTTAGATAGTGAACCCTCATTAAATATAGTTTTGGTTACTTTTATATTTTCTATTTGACAACATAAATTTTTTTTTATAATTGGAACATTTAAATTTTCCTTCGGTAAATTTTGGTTTTTTCTGATAAAATTCATTTTTAATGAATAGTTAAAATTCATTATTTTAATTCATATATTCTTTTTAATCTAATTTATTTTTGTTGATATATTATCTTTTTAATTGGTTTTAAAGTGTAATTAGATTATATTTTTACTATTTAATCTAATGGTGGTCGTTGGAATTAATTTCACTTTCAATTGGACTTAAACAAGTGTCAATCTTTTGAAAGATATGGTTTCTTAAAAACAAGATTTTTGTTTTGACAATGGGAATTAATTTTAAATTAATTAATGCTACTTCTATGTTTGAAATTTTGTAAAATATTCATCATTTTTCAATTGGGAATATCAAATATATCTTAGGCTTAGTTTTTGGTATTTTTCTGAAGAACATTAGTTTTCGATGAATAGTGAAACCACTTATTAGTAGTTAAAAAACTGACTTTTTCTTTTAAATGAAATTTTACCACTTCTGTGAATTGAATTTCTAAAATCTAACATACATGGTTGTTATTACTAAGAAAAATTTGGTTCAATAAGATAATTTTTTTGTTTAATAGTAACTTTTGACTTTTATTTACCACGGTCAATGGTAAATACGGTGATTCAAGGTAAAAATAATATCATAATAAGACAAAATTACCTTAACACATGTATTAACCTTATTTGTTGATTCACAGCCGACCACGGGATTCCTTATGTCAATTTTGGGACCCCATGGAGCCACTTAAGAATAATAATGAAACATTATTTTAATTAACATAATGTAAAGACAAAATTGACATAATCAAATATCTTTTTGTAATTTATTTTTTACATGGGGTTATATAAGTTATCTTTTAGACAATAAATAATTTTTGGAAAAATAATAATATATCCTATATCATGGTAAGTTTTTATAATATTTATACATCAAATAATTTAAATTATTTATGAAAAAATTTGTTTCAGTATGTACCACATTAATAAATTATTTAAATAAATAAGATTATAAATATTAAAATAACATCCCAAACCAGTCCAATTCTTATTAGATAAATTTAGTTTGAACATGAGTCATTTTATCTTTGAACTTACTGAGTTTTGGACATTTAGAAACCGAATATCATTATATAATAAAATAATATGTTCACGCTTTCCTAAAAGAACCCCTCCCACCCATTGTAAAAAGACCTCACTTTTAACCCATTCCTCACACCTCTCAAGTCCCTTGGATCGTATAAACCCAAAAAAAATAAGCTCTAAATGTCCCTTTCTTCCTCCTAGAAGCTTTAACATAAATATAAGGCACTTAAAAATGTATTTTTGGATCAAACCAAAGGGAGTTACCCGAATTAAAGGTAACAGTTTCTCTTAAATTCTTTTCATTTATTTTACTTCTCTAACCCATAAAATCATTTCATTACTTTATTTTATAACTACAACAGTATCCTCAATAGACTAGGATGTTTTTAGGAGAAGGATTTTAACTACACATACACACACCTTCATCTAATGGGTAAAGAACATATTTTTTCTGTGGATGGAAAACTAACTCCTCACGAAACAATGATTGTTCAATTATATCCTACCACCTCTTATGGTGGACATTATGATGAATATGTATTTATATATTATATATAATATTTTTATTTTTTATTTATTCTTCTGTATTTTAAATTTATAGCCTACCTTTACGGTTTCCATTATGAGTAAACGCGGTAATTTCATTTGAGGATGTGTGGACTACTGACCCCTCAAAGTGATATTACTCATTCATACCATACATGGGACATATAAATGATGGAGTTATTGAAATTATATATAATCTTATACTGTAATTATAATATAACTATGTACCATTAAATTTTCATTCAATTAAAATATGAAATAGAAATGAAAGTAGCGTTCCTGCATATGTACGGCTTACTGTATCCATGAATGGTGCATTTCATTTCTTATCTCCAAATGTTATGTACTATTAAAAATACACACATATATATATACTGGATATATATGATATATATGATATCTAAATAATTAATATAATTCTGGAGATATTGGACTCTTGACCACATGGAAAACTAGTAATTATAAGTTGTTCATTTTTAACTCAAGTACCAAATATCGACAAAACAACCATTATTAAAATAAATGATTACATATTGTTTATAACATGGTAATAAGTTATATAAAAAGAATAATAAACTTTAAAATGGTTCCTAATAAAGTATAAATTTACATACGTTTGTTATTTAGGAAGAACAAGGAACAAACAAGTCAAGTCGGACACGAGGTAAGGGATTTCTTATCTCACTTTTAATTCTATGAGATTTCCATTGTTCGCCGCTAATTTTTTTCATGTGGTATATTGTGTACTTTCATGTGATATATATTATCATTGTACTTACGTTCATGGTATTATGTGATTCATTTGGTGGTTATTAACTTTTTTCATAAGACTCAATTCATTATAACGTGGTAAAGGGTTTTGTCTCACTTTTTATTCTCATGAGATTCATGCTATATTTGTCACAATTTCCTTTGTGTGGTGTAGGTACTACCCATGATTTGTACTCATTGTGTAATATTCATTCATTTAAGGGTATTTACATCTTAATTTACTGATCCTTTATTCATTTTTTGTATTTTTTGTAAGTTACCAAATTAGTAAGGGAACTTTTTAACCCAAGTTTTATTACATGGGTTATTCTTATAATTCAAAATTATGTCATGCTATGATTATATGAGGAATCAATATATGTTTACTTATTTTGTAATTTCCATGCCCCTGGGTGTGGATATACTTTTGATACACATAATCACTCAATTGATAAATTCTCAAGTCATTGATATGAACTTGATAAGAGTAATTTTAACTCAATTTCCATTCATTTAGATAAACATAAAAGTCATTGGTTTTGTCTTAAAAATAATATGTGTGAATGTTATCTGATTGATTAAAACTGAATATCCAATCTTGTTGAGTGTATTTATATTTTTCACACATTATTATGTAATTTATTTATCAATAATCTAAGGATACCATCTTTATAAGGTATTTTGTCTCAATTTACATTCCATTGAGACATCATTATTGTTATGCACCAATTCAATCTTACATGGTGTATACACTGTCCATTGCCATATTATATAATGAATCACTTTATTCTGTTGATGTTATAAATTTCTGATTAAATTTTATTCCTCAATTATTTTTATTCAAGCGTCTCTCATTTTTTTAAAAACTCTTTAACTAAAATACCATTTTAAATGTTTTAATGATTTATTATACTAACTCGTTCTCATTAATGTTATTAAATTAAAAATGGATTTAAGGATTTATTTATATGAATATTGATGTTTTCAAATGATTATTTATTTAAATGGTTCAAAGTGGAATGGTACACATTGATTCAAAAATATCTTTATCAAATGTTTTAAATGATTTTGAAAGTGGTTTGATAAAGCATTGATTATGTCAAAATCCTTAAATGATATGTTGTGATTGCAATGTGGAAATGTTATCTTTCATTTATTCGTGTCTTTTGTTTTATATATATGTTATGGTTTTTGGGAATTGTTTATATATAAGGGTGGTTCTGTGATAAATCGAGGGTGGGTGAGCTCGAGATAGCTCTCCAGTGCCTTAGGTAACGTGACGGAGGTAAACATGATGTTTTCTCTAAAGATTTGGGTAATATAATGTGATGGGTATTCCAAGTGTAACTCCCTACATAGTTGTGATAGCTAAAATGTATGTTTGATATGGATTCCATAGTGTTACCATTATGATTTATGATTTATGTATGTTATTCATATTTATTTTGATTTCATGAGGTATGTTATGATTGAAAAGTACGGTTTCATAGATTTGTATTTTTTTTGATGGCATAATGTTTCTTTTCATTATTTTATGACCCATACTAAGATTCTTATGCACATCCCAATTTATGAAATGTTTTTCACAAGACATAATGATGAATAGGGTCAAGGATGATATCAAGGAAAAGTCATGCTCTTTAAAACTTTGAACTAGAAATGTATCTATTTTTCAAGAGTTATTATTTTATAAAAAATGGATACTGGGTATTTGTGTCTACATGTAATAATCAAGTTGTAATGTAATAGTTATGGCCTAATTCTCTAAAAATATAAACCTGAAAAGATCCTCAATGTGAATTCTTGATATAATTCATGATTTTGTAATGTTTAGGGTCGGGTCCTTGTAGTTGGTATCAGAGGTCGTTTTAGATAACTTTAAAGGTTAGGGTGTTATTTAAGCATTATTGACATAACCATAATGGTTAGCATATTATTAAGAGTCGTAGTAGTTTTATATAAAATTAATGAGTTTAAGATAACATGAATAAATATATCTTAGTTTTTATCCTCCTCATAAGATATTATATAATGATTTAAAAAATATACACACACTGACCATTTTGGTTTCAACCAATGGATAGATCTAGCAGGAACCAATGTAATAGTGGATGTGATGAAAACTATGATGGTTTTCAGAATGAGCAAATAAATGAAATGGGAGCTGCAATGAAAACTCATGTGATTATTCTCAACCAACTATCTGGATTCATTATTAACAACTTGAGCCTTAGTTATTTTTATAAGTCATCCTATATGCGAGAAACAAAGCCATTCATAATTTCAGGTAATAATCATATAGGTATGTATAATCAAAAACCACTATGTCAAGGATGTGGAATGAAACACCTATAAAAATGCTTTAATGGGATGGTAAGACACTATAAATGTGGGAATTAAGGTTTATGAAGAAATAACCTACCATGGAAAAAGGAATCATCTAGTTGACTCTAGGAATGGAAAAGAAGTTCTTTCAGAAGGATCAATAGAATGTTTAAAATGTGGTTTGCATGGCCATTATACAAATAGATTTCCTATGAATATGTTCCTGGAATTTGATCACAATGATCATAAAAAATTTTCTTTATCAACACCTAAATCCATTCCGATATAGGATGAAGAAACTAACAATGACCAATGAAAGGTATGGATTATTTCTTAACATATGTTTTGATATTATCGAGTCATAGGATATAATTCATGATTTTGTTTGTAAGAAAGAAATATTTCGGAATAAGTTTGTAAAGAATGGTTAATGGAATCATGAAGAACATTTAATGAGTGAGAAGTCAACAAGTAAGGGATTCAAGAGTTAAGGTAGATCATAGTATGATGAAATGATTAAAAGTATTAAGGCACTTTTGATGATGGGATTACATTGGATGAATTTTTATAGTCTGTGTAACCCTGATGATTGATATATGAAAATTTTATACAAGGAATGATTATATTTTCTTATGATGAGTAATGGTGGAATTTTATATTGGAAGAATCCATGTTTCTATTATGGACATATGGTGATTTGGGTTATTTATGGAAATTATTAACCTATCATATAGAATATGTGATTAGGTTAATTACACTTCAAAATGGGACTTTAAGTGTAGTCGATGTTTTTGAAGATAAATGATAAGATTTATAATGGAAGACTATGTGATAAAATCCTTACGGGTTTTTTGATGAAATATTATATTGGAATATATTGAATAATTATAAGTACAATTGTATATTAAATGGTCTTTCTTGAACATTGGGTACTTTTGGTTAAATTTTGGAGATTCAGAGTAGTACTTATTTTTATAAAGTATTATTCTTTTGGGATTATCTGATCACGTACTAACCAATTTTGGTTTTGGATAATTCATAAAGATAGGTAAAATATATGGTTCATATTTTTTAGATCATGTTATTATCTAGAAGTTTATTATAGCACTTTCAATGTGATCAACACATATTGAATACATACTATTTGGAGAAAATATGAGTTTGTGGACGAATTTTATTAATGTTTGACACTCTACATGACAAGAATATTTCCTTATGAAATTGGTCTAGTAATTAATAAAAATTTTCAAAAATATGAAAAATATCTTGAAGCAAAAATTTTATAATCTCCCTTTTATCATCAGACTTTTTCCAAACAACAAATTTATGGTATTGTGTTTGTTAAATTTCCAAGATCAAGTTCTCTATCACTCTCTATTAATATATGAGAGTTAGTATCTCTTCCATATCCACGATTTCATGGAATCCTAGTATCTGTTGTCTCGGGTAACCTTTGTACTTCCCTTCCGTTATTTTAAAGTGATAGTTTTATAGACTCTTTTTACGATGTGGGACTGTCAATGATGTTTTTGAGACCAATTCTAAAATTGTGAGGACGCAATTACCAAAAGTGGGGATTGATCTAACATCCCAGGTAAATAAAGAATATGGAATTTTAATATTTTTTTAATATTTGTAAATTAAATATTAATTTTACATTAAAGTGGATTATATGTTTGATGGCATACCTGATACACAACAACAGGTGTCTTTGAAATCTTATGTTTCCTACAACATTGTGTTATACTAAATTATAATATTATAATATTATTTTAAATTGTAGTTAATGCCATGATATTGTTTTGGAAAAATTGGATACAACTAACTACAATATGAATATTCATGTTTGTTAATTTTTTTTACATTTATCCAATAAAATTTTGAGGCGTAAAATGTGAATGAATCTAATTTAAAGCATAAATACTCGAATATTCTTTAAAAGTTTGATTTACAGACTTTTTATAGTGAACCCTCATTAAATATAGTTTTGGTCACTTTTATATTTATCTATTTGAAAAAATAAAATTATTATTTATAGTCCTAACATTAAAATTTTCCTTGGGTAATATTTTGATATTTTTCTAATAAAATTAATTTTTTAATGAATAATTAAAATATGATATTTTAATTCAAATCTTCTTCTTAATATAATTTATTTATATGTTAAGATTATCTTTTAAATTGGTTTTAAAGTGTAATTAGATTATATTTTTACTATTTAATCTAATATTGGTAATTTTAATAAATTTTACTTTAAATTTTGACATAAAAAAGTGTCAATATTTTGATAGCTATGGTTTCCTAAAAACACGCTTTTTGTTTTGACAATAGGAATTAATTTTAAATTAATTAATGAAAAATATATGATTTTTAATTTTGTAAAATAGACATCATTTTTGAAATTGGAATATCAAATATAACTTAGGTTATGGTTTTGGAATATTTCTAAAAAACATTAATTTTTTATGAATAGTGAAACAACTGATTAGTAGTTAAAAAACTGTCTTTTTCATTTAAATGAAATTTTACCGCTTCTGTGAATATAATTTCAAAAATATGTCATACATGGTTCTTATTACTTAGTAAAATGTGGTTCAATAAAATATTTTTTTTGTGGAATAGTAACTTTTGACTTATCTACCAAGGTTAAAAGTAAATAGGGCAATTCAAGGTAAAAATAATATCATAATAACACAAAATTACCTTAACACATGTCCTAACCTTATTGTTTGAGTCATGGCCGACCATGGGCTTCCTTAGGTCAATTTTGGGACCCCATGGATCCACTTAAGAGCGATAATGAAACATTATTTTAATTAACATAAAGTAAAGACAAAAATGATATAATCAAATATCTTTTTGTAAATTAATTTTTTCATAGGGTTATATAAGTTATACTTTTGACTATAAATTTTTTTTTGAAAGATAATAATATTTCCTACGTCAGGGTGTTTTTTATAATATTTATACATCAAATAAATTAAAATATTTATGAGACAAAAATGATGCAGTATTTACCTCATTAATAAATGATTTAAATAAATCAGATTTTAAATATTAAAATAACATCCAGAAACCGTCCAATTCTTATGGGAAAAAATTATTTCTACCATGAGTCATTTTATCTTAGACCTTAATGAGTTTTGGACTTTTAGAAACTGAATATCGTTATATAATAAAATAATATGTTCACACTTTCCTAAAGAACCCCTCCTACCCCTTATAAAAAACAATCACTTCTAACCCATTTCTCACACCTCTCAAACCCATTATATTGTCAAAAACCTAACCAAATATTCTCTCAATATCCCTTTCTTCCTCCTAAAATCATTAACTTAAATAAAATTCACTTCAATAAATCATTTTGGTTCAAACCAAAGGGAGTTACCCGAATTAAAGGTAACAGTTTCTCTTAAATTATTTTCTTTTATTTTACTTATCCAACCACTGAAATCTTTTAATTCCTTTATTTTATAACAAAAATAGTGTCCTAAATATACTATTATGTTGTTATGATATGTATTTTAACTACACTTACATGCACCTCCATCTAATGGGTAATGAATATACTGTTTCTGTGGATGGAAAAATAACGTCTCACAAAACAATGATTGTTCAACTATCTCCTACCACCTATTATGGTGGCCATCATGATGAATTTGTATTTATATATGATTTATATTTTTCTTATGGTTTCTTTATTCTTCTTTATTATTAATTTATATCATTCATTTATGGTTTCAATTATGAGTAAACGTGATAATTTCATTTGAGGAAGTGCGGACTTCCGCCCCCTCAAAGTGATATTACTCATTCTTACCATACGCGGGACATATAAAGGATGAAGTTATTGAAATTATATATGAAATTATACTAGAATTATAAAAAAAACTATTTATCATAACGTTTTCATTCAATTAAAATACGAAATAGAAATTAAAGTAGTGTTCATGCATACGTACGGCTTTCCGTCTCTATAAACGGTGAATTTCATTTCTTATCTCCAAAAGTTTTTTACTGTTTTAAATACATATATATACTGGATATATATGATATATATGATATCTAAATCATGAATATAATTCTAGAGATATTGGACTCTTGACCACATAGAAAACTTGTAATTATAAGGTGTACATTTTTTACTACCAAATATCGGCAAAGCGACCATTATTAAAATAAATGATTACATATTGTTTATAACATGGTAATAAGTGATATAAAAGGAACAATAATATTTAAAAAGGGTTCTTAATCAATTAAAAATTGACATATGTTTGTTATTCAGGAAGAACAAGGAACAAACAATTCAAGTTGGACACGAGGTAAGGGATTTCTTATCTCACATTTAATTATATGAGATTTCCATTGTTCGCCACTAATTTTTTGCATGTGGTATATTGTGTAATTTTTTGTGATATATATTATCATTCTATTTATGTTCATGTAATTTTGTGATTCATTTGGTGGTTATTAGATTTTTTTCATATGACTCAATTCATTACAATGTGGTAAAGAGTTTTATATCACTTTTTCCCCCCGTGAGATTCATGCTATATTTGTCACTATTTCCATTGTGTGGTGTATGTAATGCCCATTATTTTTACTCTTTGTGTTAAATACATTCATTTCTGGGTATTTACATCTTAATTTAATGATCCTCTATTCATGTGGTGTATGTTTCGTAAGTTACCAAATCCATAAGGGAACTTTTAAACCCAATTTTCATTCCTTGGGTTAATATTATAATTCATAATTATATCATGATATGATTCTATTTAGAATCACTATTTATTTACTTATTTTATAACATCCACTTCCCTTGGTGTGGATATACTTTTTATATACATAATCACTCCATTGATAAATTCTCATGTCATTGATACGAAGTTGATAAGAGTAATTTTAACTCAATTTCCATTCATTGAGTTAAACATCGAAGTCATTGGTTTTGTCTTAAAAATAATATGTGTGAATATCCTCTGATTGATTTACACTGAATAGCCAATCATATTGACTGTATTTATATTTTTCACACATTATTATGTAATTTATTTATCCTTAATCTAAGGATATCATCTTTATAAGGTATTTTGTCACAATTTACATTCCATTGGGACTTCATTGTTATTATGCACCATTTCACTCTTACATGGTGTATATACTATCCAATGGAATATTATATCATGAATCCCTTTATCCTTATGATGTTATAATGTTCTGATTAAATGTTATACCTCAATTGTTTGTTTTCAAGCGTCTTTAATTTTCTTAAAAACTCTTTAACTAAAATATCATTTTAAATGTTTTTATGATTTATTATTCTAAATCATTCTCATTAATATTATTGTTTTAAAAATGGTATTAAGTATTTATTTATATGAACATTTATATTTTCAAATGATTATTTATTTAAAAGTTTCAAAGTGGAATGGTACACTTTGATTCCAAAATTTCTTTATTCAATGTTTTAAATGATTTTGAAAATGGTTTGATAAAGCATTGATTATGCCAAAATCCTTAAATGATATGTTGTGATTGTAATGTGGAAATGTAGTATTTCGTTTATTCATGTCTTAATTGTTATGTATATGTTATGTTTTTTGGGTATTTTTTACATATAAAGGTGGTTTCGTGATAAAACTAGGGTGGGTGAGCTCGAGATAGCTCTCCAATGCATTGGGTAACGTGACAGAGGTAAACGTGATGTTTTTCCTAAGAGATTTGGTGAATATACTGTGATGGGTATTCCAAGTGTAACTCCCTATATTTATATGATAGCTACCGTGTATGTTTTCCATAAGCTACCATTATGATTTATGATTTCTGTATGTTATTCATAAATATTATGATTTCATGAGGAATGTTATGATTGAAAATTATTGTTTCCTAGATTTATATTTTTTGATGGGATAATGCTTCTTTTCATTATTTTATGACCCTTTCTGAGCTTTTTATGCTCATCCATATTTTTGAAAAAAATTTCATAGGACATGATGATGAATAGGGTCAAGGGTGAGATCAAGGAAAAGTCATGCTGTCTAAAACATAGAACTATACATGTCTCTATTTTTTAAGAGTTTTTATTTTATGAAAAATGGATACTGGGTAGTAGTGTCAACATGTAATATTTATGTTGTTATTCAATAGTTATGGCCTAATTCTCTAAAACTCTAAACCTGAAAAGATCTTCATTGTGATTTCTTGACATAATTCTAGCTTTTGTATTGTTTAAGGTGATTTCCTTATAATTATAATCAATCAAAAATATTTTTCATTACCACCATGATTGTAATATTTTAATTGGGGGTCTTCCTATTGATTTAACTGATCATTTACCAAGCTATCATAATGGATGTCTAGACGTACCTTCCTTTAAAAAACTCATCTTTCTCTTCCTACATCGATTTTTTTGGGAATTTAGAATCTCATGTTGATACCACATGAAATAATTTTGTATAGAAAATTACATATACTAATGGGCCTATATTGATAGAGGATGGATCTTTCACCTTTGGGATAAGGATCAGTGTGGTCTCAAAATCCACACAGGGTAACATTTCTCCTAATAAATAGTAGTGAATACCCTAAAAGACATCCCACTTAAATAGGTCCAAATAGACCATGTAATAAGACCCCAGTAGTCCATATGTTCTTGAAGACCACTCATTGTTAATGGTACACACCATCTCTCATATTCCCCTTTCCCCTATAATTCTTTTGAATAAAGAGTACATAGAGTTTTTCACCTCACAAGGTAAGGAATCAAACAAGTTAGCATGTCCCATTGGATACCCCTCCCACATTACTAAATTTATGCCATAAATAATATATTTTAAGTGTTATTCAACCAACTCACCCACCCCATTTGTATCTCTTGTTTAGGTTCTATATCCCAAGATAATGTTTAACATACTACCTCTTTTCTTCTGTATTATACTTTCCTAAAAATAATGATGTGTTCCTATCCCCCATCGTTATCCACATGTCTCTATAATTTTAATGATCCATTAAATATTTATCAAGTATTATCTCTAATAAATGGTTTTTATTGTATAAGATATCATATAATATCTCATCATCCCAATACTCATCGAGTATGGTTTTTATTACGTCAGTCTCTTTTTTGACGGAGTCCAACTCCTCAAAGAATGGATGCTGATTAGTGATCCAGTTATAAAGGTCCCCTTTGAACTTTCTAATTTTATTATTCATTAAAAATCGTGTTGTATATTACCTGTCCTTTATATAGGCTGAGTAAACAAAACTGTGACAATCGAGATTAGAATACCATTGGTTTGAGAAGAAAAACCATCCATTGCGAGCATGTATGGTCTCCAAACTAATTAGTAAAGGAGAGCGGTGTAGTACTTCATGAACCCAGTGGGAAAATATCTTGGTAAGAGGGAAAAAATAGACCAATGTATATAAAGTTACCTATCTAAATGACACCCAGTAAAATTCTTTCCCTTTTTATTATTTTATTAGGTGAATTTTTCACCTAATAATCCCATATCCATAAGTCCATTCAGTGATGTGAATGAGTAAACATATAGTCTATCCTTCACAGAATTGGGTCAACCACAATACATATCAGATTGATCCATGATATTATTAAAGTAACCTCTAAATAGTCAGTTCATTTCCCCTATATTGAATAATTCTTGAGCATCGCATCGAAAATTTATTTCTCACACATCTCACTTGTATTAAAAAAATGAAAATAAGAACAAAAATACTGATCCAACAATTATAGTAAAATTTTGGTATAAGAAATCTATATTCTCCAATGATAAATAGTTTTTCGAAAAATATCCATATATAGTGGTTAGATAGTTCACTATGCATAGAATCAGTCATGCCTATCTTCCATGTGAAGACTAGGATCATGGTAAGATCGTATTTTTCTTCCAACATAGCCACTAAAGAAGAGTTGTTATTGAGTAGTTCATTTTAAATGAAGTTAGTTTTCTCATATGAAAATAGGACATGAATGTTCAAAATAATGATTGATATCATCAAAAGAGATGGAACTTTTAATTGGCCCCTGACACCAAAAGGATTTTAAACTATATAAGTGGTCAAGACATGGGGAGTTTAGATAGGGATCCTATTTAGATTCCACTAAGATCAGGGATGGAGACATAATAATCTTGTAACAGATCATAATGAACATCTGATAATTCACAATATTTATTCATGGTGGGTACTCTAAAAGGCTCAACGTATTTGGGTATTAGATATAAATGGGGAGAAGCTAGATCCATGTCCAACTTTTTTGGGAAAGAATGAACTAGAGTAGTTGATATAAAGACAACTAAGGTAAAGATGAGAGATCTTTTGGAAGGGCCAGGGTCATGGGGAATGAAATATCTCGGAGGATATTGGGAGTGAACAATTTATTTCCCTCATATATCAGATACCTACTTCCTTGTGACTGAAACCCATCTATCTTAGATAAGAGATCTCCATGGATTATTTCGGCAACCTGTTCCACACACGATTATGGCTATTCCCATAGATTGAAATGTGATTCCCTCTGTAAAGGAAGTGAGCAATCTATAAAGGATGAACCTAGGGTAGTATGAAATTCAAATACTTCACCAATAAAATTAATATTTTTTAGAATTCAATGGGATTCAACATCAATTAAGGTCATATCCATACCAGTGGTCGAGAAATTATGGCGATGAAACACTTAAACCCAAAATACTTCATTTTCTAGTATGCTGAGGAATGAAATTGGATTTGAAAACACAGACAATGTCTATTAGTGGTATGATAAAAAATACTTCCATGAGGATACTTAATTCCCAAAAATGTGATGAGTATGTTTCTATGCTGGGAGGTAGAGTCCAATTTGATGAAAATACAAGCCACAACGGCATTCTAAAGATGAAGAGGTCAATCATCCATGCAAAGGAAACAACCTAGAGAGTCTCTGATTTCTTGTAGGAAATAAATTTCTTGGATGGTCTGGGAATGTATGACAAGGGTTATTCATTCCACCACTAAGTGAGAATCCATTCCTATATGAAAGTCCATCGACCACCATAAGAGATGAAATTTCTATCGACCGACTAACTTGGGGATCTTGGGGTAGAACTTCACAATGTATTCTTAGGATGCAAGGTTAATGAAAAATGCCTTTGGGATCAAAACTAAAACCTGGGACTTTTCCAAAAGACCCCAATTTTAGATTAATTTATGGAAGAATGGTATGGGACGATTTTTCACACCAAACAAAGCCCCAAGTCATCTAACAGTGGAACAACACTACCTCTTTAATAGAAGTTTAATGAATTACATGAGCTGGAGAACCCACTCTGATCCTACACAATCCATCAGTAAAGGTGTTTTATGAATCCAAGAAAGGGATGGTGTCCTAAAAGATAGAGGATGCGGGAGGATATCATTGAGAAATGGAATGTAGAAAACTTCAATCAAATTGGATGGGGATTCATTCTTGGTAAAGATATCAATATGCTAACTAATATCCAGGGAGAATTGTGAGTAAGTTCCCTAAATGATGGTGTGAAGAAAGGCACATCCTTCTTGGATGAAGCTGGACAAAGGAAAATAGTTAGAAGTGAATCAAATTTTCGACGCTCATCCAGTGCTTTGAATATAGTAATTTTAAAATAAATTTCCATCTCCACTAGTAAAAAACTATTATTGACTAAAATGAATGGGTAAATGTTGGTATAAACATGAATTATGTGTAACAAGTGGTTTGTAATTATATAATGAAATGAGTGGCATAATTAATGTAATATGGCTGGTAAAATAGTAAATTGAAAATTTTGAAAAATTATGTTCAAATGGGAAATAATGAATGTTATTATAGTAGTTTTTTGTTGAAGGTGGGTATGGTTTTTTTGGAAATAGAATTTATTTCTAGTGAACAACATTGATGATGAGGTTATGATTATGGGACTTAATAGTGCTATATTATTGTGAACGTCTAGGTTTGATTTTTGTGTGACTATGTTATATATATTTCATTTACTTATGATTTACTTTTCACCCCACTGGATTCAGATAAACATAGCAGTGCCCAAATATTTTGGGTTCTACATTTTCCCTTAATAACCATGTTAATTATGGAATGAATGGATGATTACTCTATTTTTCGTCACTATCTCTTCCAAGTGTGGAATCAAATGTAATTACCTGAGGTTATGATGCATAGGTTTTGATTACCAGAGTTTATAATGTGAATGAAGAGGATGTTATGTGATATATTGATGATTTGAAAAGGATTTGATACAAGGTTTGGGTTCTGTGGGGTGGGAGCAGGGTATGATGTTGATGTACTTCATTCTCACAAGACTGTAATGTGATAAATATATAGTTTGAGGATATTATATTTTATTTCGATGTTGTATGTGGTGATTTCACTATTGTTTGTATGTTGTTTTATGTGGTGGTGGATATGTGGTGATGATGATGATGACGTGGTGATGGAATTTGTTATATATTTGTGATATGGGTTATGATTGCGTTGACACGATTGCAAAAGGGATGTGAGTAGAAAGAAAATTATTGGGGTATTAAAGTGAAAATTCAATTGGGAAGTGGTTGTAGGGTTCATTTTGATATATTCTTTTGTTATTATTTTTATTATACATTGATTCAATATTTCATGATTAGACCTTGGTGACATTTATTGATAGTTGACCATGCTTATATGAGATTTGGTTTTGTTGTTTCTTCATAGAAGAATTGGTATACATTTTCTATATTATTTGATAGGTCATAAGGAGGATCCTACTCAGTATACATGTATTCTAACCCTTATATAAATAAATATTCTATTTATTATTCCATGAGGGATTGAGTAAACATGCTGGGTTTTACTATCTCAGTTTTAGGAGATGTTGTTAGTGTCTTTCTCCTAAGATTTTCTTTTTTTTATTGTATTTTGAATACGTTTTTTAGTATAGTATTTAAATTTATTATAAAATGTTAATATTAATTTTATTTTATAAAATTTATTATTGTATGAAATCTTTTGTTATTGTAATTTTTGTGTTTATACTGTTAATCCTAGCCTCCAACATGTGGCTTGTTACAGGAGGGCTCCAAGGGTCACACTCATCTTCAATGTAGGTCTAAGAGGGGTTCCCAATGGGGTGATGTATTAGAAAATGTAATTTGAGCTATGGAAGAGAGTTAATATGGAGTTTGGAGTTACGATTTTGTGATGATTTTATAGTTCTTGTAGGGAAACGATGTTAGTAAAACTAAGTGTGTGATGAAATAAGGGATAACAAATTGTAAATATGGTATTACGGTCACCTATAGTCCTATGAAATGATCTTAATATTACTGAACACACTATCTAGGGTAATGTATATTAATTGTAAATATAGGGTATAAACCTAGGAATGTACATGTATCATGTGTTTTTGTGATTGTGATTGAATTTGAGTGATTATGGGGAAGTTAAAATGAATATAATTAAATAATTATTTATAAATTCTATGTGATTATAATTCATAGTTTTATTTGTTTACATTAAATGATTGATCCTAGTCATTATATGTATTGGGTTTAGATTTTTGTGGTATGAAAGGATGTTATGGTTGAATTTTAATGGAATGAACCAACCAAGGAAAATGAATTTTGGAAGAGAGGGTGTGAATTTTCCAACATTAGATTTTTAATAATATTATGGAACTATCTCTAGTTTTGATATGGTTCACTAATTATAGGACTTGGATATCACATTCAATTTTATTTATTATAGGGAAAAGAATTTGGTTATGTTGGATTTTATCCAGATGAGGGAGGATGTGTTCCAATGATAAATTATGTTCCTCATAGAGAACAAGGATTTAAATTTTTCATGGGATTATTTCTAGATGTTGTTTCATAAAAAGTTATTTTCATTAATGATGAAGGTGTTGAAGAGGTAAGAGTGGAACTCCCTCTAGAAAGGGATCTTAAGAATGTGAGAGTTCAACATTTTTTTAAAAACTGTATCTATTTTACCCCTTACCTTTCTCTCGATCAGGAGACAAGATAACATTATTTTTAGGAGGTAGTAAATCATTTTATTCAGTATGAGTTTACCACATTTATGTCTTAAAATTATCTAGGGGTGTAGAAGAAATTGGAGTTGACTGTGAGGATATATGCATACTTAAGATCACCTTAATAGGGATTTTATTAAAACTTCATGAGGAGTACAGATACAGATGGATGGTCATAGTTTTCAGGGGTAGTTGGGTTTTTGATCTGTATGGGGTCATCATCAGTATAATTTCTATAATTTAATAGATCTTGTTGTTCATTTTCATCCTTTATGTGCTCCAGGCCTATATTATTTATCTATGTAATTCATGGTCACTATTAATTCTTGTTCTTGACCATTCTCATTGGAAAGCATATCATGGGTGGGAAATTTCCATTTTAGATTTATAATCGGTTGCCTTAGAGGCCTTATTTATGGCAGAGCCAGCATGATTTTTTTCAACTGATGAGAGATAGAAAAATTTAAGGATATCCTAATGATATTTCCTCTCATGTAGGATATATGTATGAGTGTGTTCATGGAGGTTGTCTTCAGTTGGGCCAGTGACCTAGAGAATTTGGGTCTGGCTAGTTGCACACCATGGAAGTTTCAATACCATATAGGATAACTACTTTCTAAGGTACCAAATATGCATATGGTCTATATTTAATTTTATGTCAAATCATATAATCAAATTCCTTCATTTCACCCACCTAGGGACTTAAAGTGTAATGGATTCTAGAGCCCATGGTGTTAACTACTCCAGTTTGGGGTCATTATTATTTAATTGATGTGTTCTAGGTTTGTGAGTTCTTGGAACTGAAACATTGGTTATTAGAATATTTATTTTTACTTTAAATATAACTATATAATGTTATTTTTGGAATGGATTGGTTTTATTCTAATGTGTGTGGTCATTTATTGCTTCCATAAGTGACCTTTTTTTGTTATGTGGAAGGAGAATTCATTGTTTTCATCGGAAATTGAGATTATCAAATGAATCATCGGAGTTTAGAGACTCTATTTTGAAAACCAGAATATTTTTCATTAGTTTTTATTGAGGCATAGGTAGGGGTGTTTCGTGATTTTTTCATGGAGATTTTTAATTTTTCCCTCCAAAGAGGTTATAAATATACCTCCCCAACATGATATCAGGTTTGAGATAGAGTTTCATCCTAGAGCCTATATAATTTTGATGGATCCTTAATAGATGGAACCATATAATCTATGATATTTCAGGGTTTCATATCAATTCTTTTGTTGAAAATGGTTTCATGAGTCCTAATGTGTCATTATGGGGTTCTCTTGTGGTATTCTCTAAGAAATAGGATGGTGTTTTTAGGTTGTTTATCCTACTAGTAGTTAAATATGGTGTTGGTCGAGAAAAAATATCCCCCACCAAGGATAGATAATTTTTTAGATTAGTTGAATAGGACTAGTTGGTTTTCAAATATTGAACTTCGGTATGGATATCATCAGATAATAGCAAAGTAAGTGGATATCCCAAATACTAGTTTTAGGTATCATTATAGGAATGTCGAGTATAAATTAATGTGGTTCAATGTCACAAATGAATTAATTGTTTTCTTGAGAACCATGACCTCTATGTTTTGTGAGTTACTTGATCATTTCTTAGTAGTTTTCATTGGTAAAATTATTTTTTACTCTATTGCATAAAGTATAATGTTTAGTTTCTTAGGATATTTTTACAAGTCCATAGGTACTATTAACTTCATGTAATTGTTTCTGAATACTTTTTTGGATGCATGTGGGGAATTTTATCAAGTATGTGGTTTCACAATATAGACTAGTATTCGATCCTTCGATGATCAATGTGGGTTTTCATGTATATCACACAATAATGTAGTATAGGCTCATAGTTTCCTTGATATCAGCTGATAATATAATAAGTTTATATTTTTTTTAATATATTGTATCCCCTTTGATAACTTTTTCTATGAAGGACTGGGATTTCATGTAGACTGATCAGTTTTATACAACAATCCACTACCACAATGAGAAGTTGGATAGTTCTCCTTCATCTAGTTTCCAAAAGAGTGAGTTATTTTTGACACTTCTCATAGTTTTTAGAGTTGAATCCTGATGTAATAGAGGGAGGTGATATTATATTGGTCTAGGAATCATTTTCCTCATGAGTTTAATTATTCAACCCGTTATCCTGAGTTGATAACAACGGTGTTTGATAATATGTTGTGGATATATTACATCATAAATAAATTATTAGTTTTTTTCATAGATCAAAACAGCTTGAGGTATATTTGTTTCTAAATGGTATTTTATTCTATGATATTAGAGGTGGTTGGAGTTTCTATAGAACTATGAATTATATACCTCTTATATTATATGGAATGGAAACATAGTTATTGATGTGATGAGTAGGATGTCTCAAGGGGATACTCATTAGAAACATGAGGATGCATGTAGAGTGGTAAAGGATCTTGATGTGAGGTATCTTGGTATGGGAGAGGCTGGTGGTAATGGTTTTCTATACCACATGATATAGTAATCATATTTTTTTCAACATCAATAGGAGTCCTAGTGGGGAGACTCAAGTAGAGTTATTGAATAATCACATAATTCATGGTGATGCTCTTTAGGGGTGTTTAGATAATGAACACATTGGGTGTTTTCCAAAGATATTTTTTATTCCACTAGTGATAAAAGATTCGGTTCTTATTTTTCATTATATTTCATTGATGGAAATCATCTCATAATATATAATTTATATCATGAATTGAATAATTAGTTCTAGTATCCTAGAATGAATCATTCAATGGTGATGTTTTTTCTCATAGTGTACAGTCTGTTAGTAAAGGAATGTAGAGAATTATGGTCTTTAAGGATTTTTACAACCAACGGTTATACCCTATTAGAGATGGGATGATATTTTAGTGGATTTAAACACTATTTTTCCATGATCTTTTGGAGGATGGGATTCTGTTTCAGAATTTTTGGATTTTTTTTTTGTTTTCATATGATTTCATGGAAATAAATGAGTCAAGTGTTGGTGATGTGTTGTAGATGTGGCATGTGGATGAGATAATGAAGCTTCATGAGTTACCATGGACTATCATCTCTAATATAGATCCCCATTTTTCCTTAAACATCTTGGGAGGTATTAAGTTTTATTTTGAATCTCAACTACACCATACACTACCTTCCATCCCTAGATGGATGTTCAAACAAATATGATCATCCAGATGCTGTTGGATATGTTTCATTTAGGTGTTTTTGATTTTTGGATCATGGTTGAAGCACCTACCCTTTTTGGAGTTTTCATACAATAGTTGTTTTCAATATCCTATTGATTTGTCTCTATTATAGTAATTTTATGAGAGACCCTAAATATATTTTTTATACTAGATATAGGTTATATAATCGATGGGCCTTAGACCGTCCATGTTACAGAATATGTTCAATAATATTCAGACGATTTGAGAGAAAATAATTGTGTCATATGACCGTAAAAAGTATTATTTTGATAATTAGATATAACCTATATAGTTTGAGGTAAGAGATCTTATTTTCCAAATTGTTTCCTCATATCATGAAGAGAAGATGTTTGTTTTAGGGAGTATGTTTTAACCCTTTTTATTGATCTTTTCAGGTGTTATAGTTTGTTATGCATGTGGTGTATCCATTTAGATTCCTATAAATGAGGATACGAGCCATAATAGTTTACACATATCATAGATTCAATGATATCTTCAAAATGAATCACATTTCATTGGTTGGGGAGAGTTATGTGTAGTGGATTATGTGGAAATCATAATGCATTAGATTGAGATTTAATATCATTAGGGGGAGGTGTTTTGTGGGTTCTTCATTCCCTTAGTTCATTTTTTGTGATGGTATAGTGGATTAGAGGAATTCATTTGTGAGCATGAATCGTTAATGTCTTCTTAGTATCCTAATATATTTTGAAATAATTTTTTTCATGATATTGAGGTTTCGGATTCTATACAAAATTCATTAAGATGATTGGTTGGTATTGTTTAATTAATATTGTTTGACCAAATGTTACTTTATTTTTTGTTTATGGATTTCCTCTATTTGATAGGTATCTCACATCATGTGTTAGTATTGATTATTATTTTTTCCCTTTGGTTGCTGGTTTTGATTCTCTAAGAATAAAATTATTTAATATGTATCTAATATAGTATCATGGAACATATCATCCAATTACATTTAAACATTTAGGTGTTTTAGTTTTCAAGATAAGGTTTATGTAATGAGAGGTGAATCATGAACTTGTCTTTCAGTTAGAAAGGAGGTGTTTCAACCTGTCCATTAGTTTTATTTAATGGAGGGATAACTTGATGTGAGGTAATTTTAATACATTGGTGTTTTGTTTCATGAGGGATTTAGTCACATAGTGGGTCTTGTGTCCTTGTGTGGGGTATAAATTATGAGAGTTTGATGTAATTTTGTTTTAGATAAAATTATAATGATAGAATGACTGACATTGTAATTACATGAAGGGATCAAAAGAGAAATTTGGAAAATTGGAACATCCTTACATGTTCAAAATTACCCCTTTTGTATGTATGTTACCATTATATAACTCCTTTTCCACTTTTCTGATCACAAAATATAGGTTTTCAGTCATGGAATGATATCCTCCCACTCATATTTTTCATAGTTTGGAAGACTATCATGTATTGGAATTATGATATTTATAGGTTTGGGGGTTTTAATCTTACCCTTGCATATGAATCCTCAGAGTGTGAGGGGTTTTGGTCATGGTTTGAAATGATCTTGTGGATTTTTTATAATTTCCCTATAGTACCATCAAGAAATTTCCATATATTCTAGGACACGAATCCATGGAAGGTTGGTTTCATTGTTCTACATTTTTTTGTGTCCTCATGTCATGCTCATTATGTTACACTGTATATTTCAAAGGGATCAGGTACATTGTGTGAACATATTTTTGGTGGTGTAACATACCTTGACTATATCATATTAAAGTGGGTGAGGTTTTTTGAGTTTTAAATTGTTATAGATAAGGTAGATAATTAAATTATTTTTAGAGGTTCATTGGACATATCCCCATCATAGTGTGATCTTGACATGTCTCATCGCTACTCTTTAAAATTCCAATAATCATGTGAATTCGAAATCCCATATGGATTATTATAAATTTATTAATTTCTTACCAACATTTTGTGACTTCACATGAATCCTTGGAGACATTTGAGTGACCGTTGATTTTTTTTTCAGTATGGATTCATGAAATATTCCACTTTGTGAACCATGGTGAGGTTATCTTTTCTTTTGGATTCTATCACTTTATATTACATGTAGATTTTTTGATATCAATTCAAATCGTGTTTTTTATCATGGATTATTTATTTTATGGAGGGATTTTTTATTTAGGTTATTGGGGGATTTTCTTATGTGTTCATGTCTTGTTATCAACTACCATTATTTAATATATTTTAGTGGATGTTAAATATTTTGTTGAAGTAGATTATTAAATCCTTATACTTTATTTTTCTAAGTATAATAATTCAATTTTCATTGGGTGTATGTATGTGATAACCCAATGAATATAATTACCCAGGAAAAAGTGATGTGGATGGATGATTCACATGTTCTTTATGTGATTCTATGATATTTCATGTGATTGATGTTTGTTCATGTTAATTTTATGATTTTTTTTTATGGTCTTGACATGTGTATTATTTCTATGATTACATTAATGGAATAATATTTTATAAAATATTAACCACAAAAATAAGGTAATGAAATGGTTTATTGGAATTTTTAATTTTTGGTAAATATGATTATCATAGCCATTAAAAATTTTAATTGAAATAATTATTGAACATAATTTCATGAAGAGATTAACTACTGGTTTTAATGTGGTATTATATTGTTGGTTGTGATGACCATGTTGTGATTAGTGTGGTAATGGTAGTGGATCATTGTGGATGGTTTTCCTTAAGTGGTATGGTGGGTTGTTATGTAATTTGGAATTGGTGGCATGGGTAGTTGTGTGGAAATGGAATGGTTTTGTGGTAGTTATGTGGGTTTGTGGAATGTGGTGTGGGGTTTTCGGAGATTAATTGTTCGGTTATTATGAATTTGGGTTATAAAACCCAATTATATGGAATTTATTTGGTAATAATGAATCTATTAATGTGTATGGGCTGGAATTTCATAAGTAGTAGATGTTAATGATTTTTTGTTGACTGAATAAATGATTAAAAGCTTGGATAAACATGATTTATTATTAATGAGTGATTTAAAATTATATATATAAATGAGGGGAATGATGAATGAAATGTTTTAGAAAAATAGTAAATTCTGAAATTTATAAGTGATATTTTAATGGGAAAATATGAATATTGTTATTGCGGTCTTTTATGTAATATAGAGAATGGTTGTGTTGTAGCGAATAAAGTGATTTCTAGTAAATATGGATGATGACATGGTGATGTTTATGGGACATGGATGGATTTTCTTTGTATAACCCATTAGGTTACATTTTTGTGTAGCTATGATATATATGTTTTATTTTCTGTTGATATCTTTTGCACCCGACTTGAGTCATATATCCTTTCCAGTTCCTCAGTGTTTGGGTTTCCTGGTGTTTTCCCCATCAATTAGGATGGTGAGAGAATATATGGTTGTTTACTCCCTCTTATATGATCAATCTTTTAGGCATGGTGTTTATATTAATTTCTTATGGTAACGATATACAATCCACGAGGTATTGAGGTAATATTATTATTGATGATGATATGACGTGACTTAATTATGATGTGATATATGATTTAATACATGGTGGGGGTTATTTATGGGAGGAGGAGGCTAGAAGGACGACATACATCTTGTACATGATTCCCAACTGTGATGTGGATTGAGTTTGAATCTTTATAGTTTTATTATAATGTGGTATGTGGTGATCACATGGTTATTTCTATATGGTGGTAATTGGTGGTGGATATGCAATGATTCTAATGATATGGAGGTGTTATGTGGCATATGGTTTTAATTTGGGTTGTTATGTGTGATGGAAAAACTAAAAAAGGATAGAGCACCATGATATTTGTTGTCGTGGAATGAGAGAAACAAACCAATGGGGAAGTAGTTATGGGTTACCATTTCATATATTCAATCATTACAATGTTCTTATAATTGGATGTGATATTTTGTGAATGGTACTTAGAGAGTGTAGTGTGTAGTTGAATTGGATTATGTGCATGTTTCTTTATTTTTTTCACTAAATAAACAGTATGTTTATTCCACATTTTCATGAATCTCTTAAAGGGGATCCTATTGACTGTACATATATTCTCATCCATATATATATATATTCATTTGTCTATGAGGGATTCAGTTGTAACACCCATGGAAAAGTGAGTTCTAAAATTTTAAATATAACCACACGTGTCAAAAAGGATTTCCATTCTTTTTGGGAGCCTACCTGATTATAAATCCAAAGCTAAGTGTGTTTATTCTGTATTAGATTAATGATTGATAACATCCTTAGATGTTTTCAAGGTTTTGTGTGTGTATGGACCAGGAAATATGAAAGAACATGTGTTTTCCAGTGAGGATAGTCATTAGTTAGATTTGTGACCCTAGTGGGTAATATCTTATGGTGTGATAGGATAGAAACCAAGGAATTACTAGAAACCCATGGGGTTAAATGACCAAGTTCATGACCTATGGAGGTTGGGTCCTGGAAAATGTTAAAAAATCCAATACCCATCCATAAGTGTAGTTGAACTACCTAGATCTGAGATTTGGGGCCTACAATGAGGGAATTATTATTAAATGGGGGAGTGTAATACCCATGTAAATTTGATTGGTAAAAGAGTAAATGTTACTACTCATGAAAACTATGTTCACCCTTCTTTTTTGGAGCCTAATTAATTATAACTCAATAGTTAAATGTGTTTTCATGAGTATATTTAAGATGAATGACATCATAGGATGTGTCCCAGGGTCTGTGAGATTGAGGACAAATCATACTGAAAGAATGTCGATTTTCCTATAGGGAAAATCCTAATTATGATAAATAACATTGATTGTTAATAGTATATAGTGTTTTGGGAAGAAAAATAAGGTATTATAGGATACCCATGGGGCCATATGACCATGTTTATACCCTGGGGTGGTCAGGTCCTGAAATGGTGATCGAGTTTGACCTTACTATCTCGAGTTTTGGAGTTGTTTCAGTAGGATTTTATTTTGATATTTAATTTTAGATATTTTTTATATGAAATTTTTATGTAGTATTAGACATTGATAGTAATTTCAAATTATGGATTTTATTGGTGGGATACCATATATTCACTATGGATTATGAGTGTAATTCCTCCCATTTGTGTGATTATTACCATTAGTTCTAGGCATCAACCTATGTCCTATTTGAGGTGATATTTGGGGGTCACATTCATCTTCACAATTGATCTAGGAAAGATACCTAGTCAGGGTGGCTTGTGAAAATATAAATATATAAATATATAAATAAATACACATATTTAATCATATATAATTACATAAATGTATATATATCCATATCTACAGACATATATGTACATTATATTAATATATTGTAAGAACATGGACCTTCTTTTCAGGCATTTTCTTCCTTTTTCGGGAGTTTTTGAGAGAAGAGGAGCTTTTGGAAAAAAAAATTGTACATGTCTTTTACTTTATGAGTAAACGCCGTGTAGTCTGTTGTCGCGCGAGTCCGTCTGCTGGTCATGTCCAGGCCACACACAAGGTCGTGTGGGGTGATGTGGATACCGCATAAAGTGGAGTATGGAAAAGCCTAGTACATGACTTGTACTCCAAAAGTACACACCGTGTACTTTATTTTTCTTCATTTAATGGACCAGGATCACGTCTGACAAACAGAATCATCTTCTTCTAGGTCTCGTTCGACCAAAAGAATATGTACTGTGCCGGAACTTCTCCGAGCCCCCGAGCCTCCGTCTGTTCTCTGAATCGACCGTCGTCGATTGCGTTGGAACCTCTGAGGTAAGATCTTCCTTCTTCTAGAGAATAGTTTTCCAATTCCTCCTCTTTTCCATGTTATCATGGGTTGAAACTTTTGTGTGTTTTTTTGTATCTACGATGTTCTAAGGAGATTCAAGTCTCATGGTTCATGTATATTGATCTCATAACAACAAGGTAGGTTGTGTGTGCCTTTCTGTTCAATGTCTTTGAGTATTATGTGCAAATTCCACCAATACCCTTCAACGAGGTATTGTGTGTTTAATGTTTTTCCCCTATTGTTTTCCTTCCTTTCTTGTATTCTTGTGTAGAGGTAATTTGGCTGTGTATAAGTAAAATTTCTTTGATTGGATGTTTTTCCCATGCTTTGTTCGGCTTATGACATTTTAGTCTTGTTCATCCAATTTGGTCATTTACTTGTTTCCATGCATTGTGATCGTAGGGTGGAGTGTTGTTTCCTAACATGCTTGAGATGTTGTAGACTGGTTAGCCAGGTAGTTCCATTGGTTTAATTTGGTCATATAACATTATTATGCATTGGCCTACTTGGGTCCGTGAGAACCTAGTGCTATAGACTAAAAGGGGATAGACTGAGTGAGCTTCCTTAGAGAGTCTTTGAGCTTTAAGGTATATGGGGATTCACTGAGTGAGCATCCATATAGAGGATAGGATTACTTAGGGTTATATGGGGAAAGACCATGAGAGCTTCTTTAGAGAGTCCTTGACTGTTTTAGAATATACGGGGATAGACCGTGTGAGATTCCTCATAGTGTATCTATTTTGTTTGATTGAATCACCTAATTACTATAGTCTATAGGGGTTATTGACTATGTGATCTTCCTCAAAGAGTCTATGAACAACCTGGGCTGTAAGAGGAATTGAATGAGCATGCTTCCTCAGAGAGTCATTGACCTTGGGTCCATAAGGGAATTGACTGTGAGAGCTTCTTCAAAGAGTTCCTGGCTACCCTAGACTATAAGGGGAATTGACTATGTGTGCTTCCTCAGAAATTCATTACGATTCTATATGACCAAACTAGAGGGGTTAGGCTGACTACACTACCCAGAGGGTTGTTGTTTTTTTCTAGGTAGGACCAGAAGGTTACCTGTTGTGCTTTTCTGCTTGTTAGTTGTTGCTTGACTTTGGAACCGTGGATTGTTTATTTTTCAGCATGTTCCTGTTTACTGTTTTCTGTACTTTTACCTTCCATATATTCACTAACTATTAGGCACAGATCTTCGGGTGGATCCCTACTGGGATTTAGTCTCATACCCTATTTGGGTAATGCTTTGGGGCCCAAACAGACTATATTGTTGTAGGTATACACAATGACAAGCACCCTTTGACTTCAGGTACTTGACTTTCTATGGAGCAGGAGTGCATGGGACCAAGCTTTGGCTTGAGATGATGAGAATCTGTTATCTTTCTCTTGTACTTGTATTAGTACTGTTTGTATTTTCAGTATTGTGACTTTTTAGGCTGTTTTCCTAGACATATCAACCATGCATCATATATATATATATATGTTCTACTGTTGTTTATCGTATTAGTATTATGCTATTTTCTTTTATCTATGTTGTTTACTACTTCTGCTATTGTTTATTTTTATCTCTTCCACTGTGTACTCGACCAATGAGGGAATAGTTTCCCAACTATAACACCTAAGGTCCTTACTGCTAGTCGGCAGCCTCTGGCACTTTGGGAAATGCGTTTGAGGCCATGTGACCAACCGGGTATGGGGCGCCTCTGGGTGGCTTCTCGAACCAGGGTGTTACAAAGTGGTATCAGAAGAGTTTCTTTTCTCTTGACTTACGGTTTGGAGACTATAGCCAGGGATAGGACGGAATAGGTAGTTGGTAATAAGTTGTTCCCAGGAGTAGTTAACCCATGTACAGGGAAAAGACATACTACCACGTTTATTTCAATTTTACTGGTTTTCAAATTTTACAGTTGATTTGATTTCACCATTGGGTGATTCACAAGAATTGTGTTGTTACCGTTGTTGTTATGGCAGTTCTATTTCTATCGCAACCCGATGAGATGAGGGTATGCCATCTCATGCATCATATAGGAACTTGTTAGAAATCACATGCCATGAATTCTTGCCATGACATCTAGGATACATTATAGATTAAATGTTTTTGTGATAGAAATTGTTTAGATTATGCATGCTGTTGTGATAGATGCTTCGATAGAATATCTCTAGTTTGATAGAGAATTTGTTTGTATAGTACTCTGCATAGATGGACGCCAATCTTTGGTTCTTGAGGTGTTATGGGCCCTCATGGACCAGAATTTGGTGGATCATTACCTGGTATCCTTGTTATAAATTTTATAAGATTCCAAGCGTTGATTCTTGGGGATTATGGGCCCTCACGGATCGGAATTTGATACCTTAACGTTGTTCTATGTGTTTTCTGGGCTCCGGAGCAGTTTCTGAGGCTACTACCCAAAAAACCCAGAATAAACGGCATGTACTTTATGAATACACTCCATGTAGTTTTTAGCCGTGTCACTGATTTTTTGGGTAGGGACATAGGGTTATGAAAAATCATTCAAGAACATGCCGTGTACGGTACGTACATGTCGTTTTGTAGAGATCATGTGTCTACCCGTGTGACTAGCCACACAGAAGGATGAAACTTCAACTATACACATCATGTCCAGATTCCACAAATTGTTCCATGTAAACATGGTTCCCAACAATTTCATGATCAACATGGGTCATGGAAATCCTTAAAGTACATGCCGTTTACACATGGATCATGCCTTGTAGAGTGAATCATGTAGTCGGCCTTCTAACTAACAACACGGGTTGTAGAAAATTGTCTAGTACATGTTGTGTCCTTCATGAAACGTCATGTAGTATTGTCTTAGGGGAGTCGTGTGGCTTGACCATGTAGAAGGACTCGGGTAGGGGAATCAGATTCAAGTACATGTCATGTGTTTTGATAACACACCGTGTGTTTGGGGTGTTACATGACCAGTTTAAAGAGAAGTACACACCCATGTGAATGGCCTTGAGGAACATGTCGTGTTGGTAGTGTACATGTCGTGTAGTCATGTTTTTTAAAACTTGAATTTTTTCTTCCTCTTTTTCTCTTCATACACTCATTGTTTTCGGTGATTGATAATCTTGAATCTAAGGTGTGCATTTGACCTTGTAGTGTCATGCCACCGACATGTCCTCTGGTTGACTGCGAGTTGCAGGAGAGTGATCACATGCCCGATATGGCTGATCAGGGACTTCCTATTGATCCTCCTATTGTTCCAGCCATGGAACCAGGGGTTATACTAGTTGCAGGTCCCAATGCACAGTTTAGGGAGGTATTTCTAAGGATGGTTTAGGCCTTCTAGGGAGCGCATCCTCCTACCCTGTCGATGGATGATTTGATGTGGGTTTTCCAGCAGTATAATCCTCCCACCCTCTCAGGGGAAGGAGGAACTCAAGCAGTAGAGTCGTAGCTCAAAGACACGCTGACAATCTTTGAACATCACGAGGTACAAACAGAGAGGAGGGTGAATCTTGCGACCTACATGCTCCGAGACTCCATGAAGAGGTGGTGGGATGTCATATCTTAGGCAAGATGCCACCAGAATATGTCTTGGGAGGAGTTTTAGCGTATATTTTATGATTACTTCTACATAGAGTCCTTGAGGTCTGACTGAGCCCGAGTGTTCATGAGCTTAGAGCAGGGTACTCTTTCCGTGATAGAGTACTCCTCTTGTTTCACGGAGGTGTAGCGTTTCACACCTATCCCAATAGGTGATGAGTTGTTCCTGGTTAGGTATTTTGAGGGCGGTCTCAGGCAGGAGATCTGTTCCCAGGTGAACATCTCCAGGTTGACTTTGATATCCTCTATCATCAACCAGGAACTGATCACTGAGTGAAATTTGAGGGATTCTGGAGCAGCGAACTAGGGAAGTTCGACATCCAGACTTAGTGTTCCTCCTACCGATAGTAGTAAGCACTGTAGGGAGTCTTCTCAAGGGGATCAGAGTAGGAGTAATGTATCTTTGGGTAGCCTGGTATTATGATACCAATGCGAGAGGAGCAGGAATACTAGGACTCAGTTCTAGAGAGAACAGATGGAGTGCCGATATATCAGTAGGATGGGCCATATCTAGTGTTTTTTTCAGTTTTTTCCTCCAGCAGCTGGAGACAGGGGTTCTTCTATGACTCCACGTTTGGAAGCATCACCACCAGTTTCTCACCAGTCTGGGAACTGGAGTTCTTCTGGCCGTTCAGGCTAAGGTGGAGGTCGTGGCCAGGGTGTTCAGTCACCAGTCTATCAGCGACAGTAGGGCAGATCAGTTCAGAGCAGACAGGCAGGGTCACAGGGATGTGGAGCATGCCAAACTTTTGCAATGGAGTAGACCCAGTAGGAGAAGGATCCCAGACCTTCCACAGTTCAGGGTACAATCTTAGTGGCCTCAGTTTTATCTTCATCTCTTTTTGATATAGGGGTTTCCCATTGATTTATCTCTATTGCTGTTGTGGAGAGCCTTGGTCTCTGTATCTTTTCCTCTACGGATACATTGACTCGGGACACAACATTGGGGACTAGGGCGGTTTGTTTACATCAATGCAGAGAGTTCCCTCTTCAGGTTTCAGGGTGTTACTTCTTGTAGGACCTCTATGTCTTAGATATGACGAGCTATGATGTCATTCTTGGAATGGACTGGTTAGTCCCCTTCCAGGCATTCATCAATTGCTATCACTACAGGGTGAGTTTCATATCACCAGAGGGTGGATCTTTTCTTCATCATGATGAGTGGGATGTCAAGACGAGTCGAGTAGGACCATATCATCAGGGTTTAGGAGGAGTTACAGCCTATATTGCTACTCTATATTTGGATGAACATGGGACTTCATAGTTAGACTTTCCTCCAGTGGTGGATCATTTCAGAGATGTCTTTCTAGAGGAATTTTCAGGTTTTCCTTCTAAGAGTGAGGTAGACATTTTTATGGAGCTTGTTCCGGGAGTGGCACTAGTGTCCATTACTCCTTATAGTATGGATACACCTGAGTTGCAGGAGCAAAAGAAGTAGTTGGAGGAGTTTCAGGTAAAGGGTTTCATCCGAACCAGTACTTCTCTTTGGGGTTCGCATGTCCTGTTTATGAAGAAGGCTGACGGCCCCCTCAGGCTTTGTGTGGATTATCGGATGCTAAACCAGTTGATTGTCAAGAACCTAAATCCCTTGTCAAGTATAGATGGTCTCTTTGATCAGCTTCTAGGAGCATGAGTGTTCTCGAATATTGACTTGAGATCCGGTTATCATCAGTTGTGCATTAGACCATCTGATATACCTCTTACAGATTTATAGAGTATGTATGGTCTATACGAGTATATGGTTATGCCGTTCGGTCTCATGAACGTGCCTGTATTTTTCAGGGAACTGATGAACTGAGGGTTCCATCCATACTTGGATTCCTTCATAGTGGTTTTCATGGAGGACATCTTGGTGTACTCTCACACTCAACATGACCATGCTACCCATCTTGAGATCGTTCTATGTAACCTGAAAGAGCATCAGTTATATGCCAAGCTCTCGAAATGACACTTTTGGATGGATCAAATTCACTTCTTGGATCATGTTATCTCAGAGGAAGGAGTATTAGTGGATTCAGAGAAAGTGAGGGCAGTAATTTCCTGGGAGAAGTCGAAGAATGAATTTGAGGTACATAGTTTTCTAGGGATGACAGGATACTACAAACGTTTCATATAGGACTTTTCATGCTTTGCGTCACCACAGACAGGTCTGACCAAGAAAGGGGTGATGTTCTTATGGTCAGATTCTTGTGAGTCAGCCTTTCAGGAGATGAAAGGGAGGTTGACATCAACACTGATACTAGTCTTTGTAGAGGTGGGCAAGGGATATATTGTTTACTGCGATTGTTTAGGTATCAGACTAGGAGTTGTGATTATGTATGGAGATGGAGTCATTGCATACGGGTCTCGGCAGTTGAGGCCACACGAGATGAATTACCTGAAGCACGATCTGGAGTTGGCAGCTATTGTTCTTGACCTATGTTGTAGGAGACATTATATTCTGGGAGAGAATTTTTTGGTTTTCACTGACCAAAAAAGTCTCAAGTACATCTTCACTCAGCGTGATCTTAACTTGAGACAGTGGAGGGGGTCGAATATCTTCAGTACTTTGACATTGAGATTTCCTATACACCTAGGAAAGTCAATGTAGTGGAAAACACATTGAGCAGTATAACTCAGATACAAGAAGTTCAGGAGGCCAGCAATGAGTGGAAGCATATGTCCCTGTTCTCTGAGATGCATTTAGAGGTGCACGACAGACAGGGGTAAACTTTTCTATCTTCTATAGTTGTTACCTATACACTTCTTGGTCGGGTATGAATAAGGCAGCTATCAGATTCTGAAGGCCTAGTCCTACGGGAATGTGTGTCAGGAGAGGACCCAATTCCTTGGTGGTCCATAGGCGATGATGATATCTTGCAGTTCAAAGGATGTTTATGGGTGACAGTAGATATACATGAGGAGTTGATGTGGGATTTTCATTCCTCGGTTTGGGAAGTTCATCCTGGTGTCACCAAGATGTATCATGATCTACACCGCTAGTATTGGTGGCCTGGTATGAAGAGAGATGTTGCTGGATTTTTCATGAGGTATTCCACTTGTCAGCAGGGGATAGGGGAGCATCAACAACTAGTGGGTCTTTTGTAGCAGTAGCCCATTCTTGAGTTGAAGTGGAACGATGTAACGATGGACTTCATGACCGGTTTACCAAGGTCTCCTCGAGGGAATGATGTTGTTTGGGTTGTCATTGATGGACTCACCAAGGTTTCTCACTTATTTCCGATCAAGGAGACCTTCCGTGTTGATGAGCTGGGACGGTTGTACATCCAAGAGATTGTATGTGTACATGGGTTTCCACAATCCATTGCTTCAGAAAGGGATGCATGTTTAACTTCTCGGGTCTGGTAGGGGCTTCAGAAGGATTTGGGTACACAAGTAATTTTGAGTACAACTTCTCATCCACAGATGGATGGCCAGTCTGAGCATATGATTCAGGTGCTTAAGGACTTCCTCTGAGCATGCATTCTAGATTTTGGAGGTTCATGGGAGAAGCATATACCTCTTGTGCAGTTTGCCTACAACAACTATTTTCAGGCGTCAATTCAGATGGAACCTTATAAGGATATATATGGTAGGCCATTCCTATCACCCTTATGTTGGATGAAGGTAGGAGAAGAAGCTTTTCTAGGTCCTTGTCTTGTCCAGGAGACCACAGATCAGATAGAGTTGATTCAGAATTGGAGGGATACTACATAGTCTCAACAGAAGTCTTATGTTGATCAGTGAATACGACCTCTAGAGTTTGGGTTCTGGGATCAGGTTTTCTTGTGTGTCGCACCGAGTTTGGGATAGAAAAGGATTCAGAGACAGGGTAAGCTTTCACCGAGGTACATCGGGCCATTTGAGGTGTTGAAGGGAGTTGGGCCGGTTGCTTATCAGTTACACTTACCTCAGAGGTACCATGATATGCACGATTTCTTACAGGTTTCTCAGCTCCAACATTACTTTTCAGACCCGTCTCATGTCTTTCAACCTGAGGAGGTTGAGCTCGAAGTGGATGCATCGTCTGTGGAGCATCCTATCTGGATTTTAGATCACAGTACGATAGTTCATCATGGCCAGTCTATTCATCTAGTACGGGTGTTATGGCAGCACGGTCGAGTACATCACTAGACTTAGGAGAGGGAGGCTGATGTACGATCGCAGTGGCTGGAACTTTTCAGGGATTCTTCTTCTACGCCTCGCTATAGAAATTCAAGGACCAATTTCTTTAAGGAGGGATGTTTTTAAGAGCTCAAACCTTCTTTTCAGGTATGTTTTTCCTTTTTCTGGAGTTGTTGATAAAAGGAGAGTTCCTGGAATTTTTTTTAAGTACATGTCGTGTACTTTATGAGTACAAGCCCTGTAATCCCTTACCGCGCGAGGCCATGTGTTGGCCATGTCCGGGCCACACACAAGGTCATGTGGGGTGATGTGGAGGCCGCATAAAGTGGAGTATAGAAAAACCTAGTACATGTCGTGTACTGAAAAAGTACACGTCATGTAATTTTTTAATTAAACGGACCGTGCTCACATCTGATAGCTAGAATCGTCTTATTATAGGTCCCATTTGACAGAGAGTAGTCATACTATGCCATAACTTCTCTGAGTTCCTGATCCTCCATCATTTTTTCGAATCGACCGTCGTCGATTGCGTTGGAACCATAATGGTAAGCTCTTCCTTCTTCTAGATCATCGTTTTCTAATTCCTCCTCTTTTCCAAGTTATCATGGGTTAAACGTTTGGTTCATTTTTATATATCTATGATGTTCTAAGGGGATTCAAGTCTCATGGTTCAATTATATTGAACTCCTAACCTCAAGCTTGGTGTTTTTTTCCTTTCCGTTCAATATCTTTGAGTATTATGTGAAAATTCAACAAATACCCTTGAACGGGGTATTGCATGTTTACTGTTTTTCCCATGTTGTTTTCCTTCCATGATTTTATGCTTGTATAGAGGTAATTTGGCTATGTATAAGGATAATTTCTATGCTTGGATGTTTTTACCATGCCTTGTTCGGGTTACGATCTTTTGGTCCTCTTCAGCCTATTTGGTCGTTTACCTGTTTCCATGCCTCGTGATCATAGGGTGGAGTGTTGTTTTCTGACATGCTTGAGATACTGTAGACTTGTTCTCTAGGTAGTTCCATAGGGTTACTTTGGCCATAGAGAATTATTATTAATTGACCTACTTTGGGCGGTGAGAACCTGGTGCTATATACTAAAAGGGGATAGACCGAGTGAACTTCCTCAGAGAGTCATTGAGCTTTAGACTATACGGGGATTGACGGAGTGAGAATCCTCATAGATCTTAGGATTACTTGGGGATATAAGGGTATAGACCGTGAGAGCTTCCTCAGAGATTCCTTGATTTTTTAAGACTATACAGGAATAGACCGTGTGAGCTTCATCAGAGAGTCTCAGTTTTGTTTTTTTTAATCACCTGATTACCATAGGATATATGAGGGATTGATTATGTGAGCTTCCTCAGAGAGTCTACGAACAGACTAGGCTATAAGGGGAATTGGCCGAGCGTTCTTCCTCATAGAGTCCTTGACTTTGGGGCTTTAAAGGGAATTGATTGTGCGAGCTTCCTCAGAGATTTCTTGACTACACTAGACTATAAGGGGAATTAACTGTGTGTGCTTCCTCAGAGATTATTTATGATTCCGTATGACCAAACCAGAGGGGTTAGGCTGAGTTCAATGCCCATAGGGTTGTTGGTTTTTTCTAGGTAGGGCCATAAGGTTACCTTTTATGCTTTGCTTCTTGTTATTTGTTGCTTGACTTCGGAAATGTGGATTGTTTATTGTTCAGCATTTTCCTGTTTACTATTTTCTGTACTTTTACCATCTATATGTTCACTGACAGTTAGGAACAGATATTTGGGTGGTTGCCTACTAGGATTTAGTCTCACACCCTATTTAGGTCATGATTTTGGTCCCAAACAGACTATTGTTTTGCAGGTACAGACAAGGGAAATCTCCCTTCAACTTCAGGTACAGGACTTGTTGTAGAGCAGGAGTGCATGGGACCATGCTTAGGATTGCGATGCTGAGGAGATGCTATCTTTCTGTTGTACTTGTTTTAGTATTGTTTTTATTTTCAGTATTGTGACTTGTTTGGTTGTTTTCTTAGAAATATGTATCATGAATCATATATATATGTTCTCCTACTGTTTATCATATTAGTCTTCTATTGTTCACATGTGTATGGTTTGTTTACTAATTCCGATATTGTTTATTTATTTCCCTTCCACTGTGTACTCTTCCAATGAGGGAATAGTTTCCCCACTATCATACCCAAGTCCCTCGCTAGCAGTCGACAACCTATGGCATTTGGGGAAATGCGCTTGAGGCCATGTGACCAACCAGGTACAGGGCACCTCTGGGCGGCTTCCAGAACCAGGGCGTTACATATACATTGATTTATTTAAAATTTATAAATATAAAGATATAATCTTATTTATATATTTATTTATATTCACATACACTCAAATACATACATAGATACATATACATACACACACACATATATATATATATATATCTTTATGTGCATGAATTCATATATTTATGTAAATATATAAAAATACTTGTTTATAGCACCCCTAATCATTCTTATTGTTAAAAAATATATTTAATAATGAATTTATGTTTGTAAATATTTTTTAATATATATATATGAAAACAATTTAAAATTATACAAACACACATAAAAAATATAAGTGTGTAAAGCCCCCTCTAATTTTTATCTTTAAAAATATTTAATTAAAATAATTTTTATTATGTTTTGTATTTTTTTATAATATATTAAATAGTGAATGTTTTAAACATTACTTTCCTCTATATTTCCCCATGCTGTGGTTTATAGATTTATCATGTGATATTTATATCACCTGTTGAATTAAGATGATGTTAAGTCTAAAATCTATAGTAAACATTGAGCATGAATTTAAAAAACAAGGGGATGGTTAGCTGGCTTGAAAGTGTGAGAAAAAACTAGACGTTTACTTTTGGCATGTATAATGTGTTATATATATATTTATATAAGTGATGACTACTGCTCCTAGAACCAAATTTATATCGTGTAAATTTGATTTCTGCTCCTTGTATAGTGTGTGATATATATAAATGATAAATATTTTTATAATATATTTTGTATAATTTTTCATTCATTTTGTGATAGAGTCCTTACATTACATTTAAAATCGACAGGGAAAATATGTTCCATTTTATGATGAGAATATGGATATAATCTAACAATATTCATAAATAAATGTCCAATAGTCTAGTTGAATCATTCGGAAAAGACATATATGGTGATTAAATATTATATTTTGGTGTCCTATATGTATTGCAATAGATTCTCATGTTGTTTTTACAAGGTAATCTTATATTAGGGAGGTCATGGGGGAAGACACATCATAAGAATTCCTCATATCATGAGTTTCATCAGATATTCCACTTTGTGAGCAGGTTTTTTGGTCTACGGACTTGAGGTCATTATTACTATATATCATGAAGGGTATAATTTGATGCATGACGCAACCCATGACAAATTTTCTCTTTTTGAATTAGTTTGAAATGGGTACATCATGATTTTCATGGGTATTGACCAAATGGTAAATGTAAGATTTATATATTTTTAGTTGAGGATGAATATATATTTGGCCATTTGGCCAAGATGAAGGTGACCTAAATCCTTGTACATATTGGTTATATACGTGGTCATATCTAAATAAAAATCAATTATAAATGTATGATGAAAAATATATGTGTCCTGGTTGATGGTATATTAGTTGATAAATGGATTATATTACACATTAACTTTAATAAGAGGTTTTCACTATTAAACCTTCCTTCCGTATCATTAGGGACCATGATGTGTTGTAATATATCACTCTTGGTTAGCAGGTTGGATCTAATTCCAACAAAAAATGTTCCAATAGGGTCAAAAACTAAGTGAATTTACCGTAATGCGCTGACCCCAGAAGCCCTGTTTCAGTACATTATTACATAACATTTTCATGATCACAAGGGATCTGATCCGTAAATATCGATTTGTTTAGTAGACCTGGAAGTACTAGATACATTCATAAGTGTTACATTACATTATAAAATGAAAAAACAACAAAATTGTCTCCATTGACCACATTCATATCCCATATAAAATCGCTACAGGTAATTTATAATATACTTCGTCGAATCCTTGAAAAAATAAAACATAGAAAGGGGTGAGCTCAGATGCTCAGTAAGGATAATAATATAGAAAAAATGTTCATAAATAAGAATAAGCATTTAAGGAAATTTATAAGACTAAAACTTAAATCTTTTAAACATAACCTTCAGCATAATATGGAAAATATAAATCAAATAATTCCATTTACATATTCACATGGATATTCTACTAGTCGTATAATCAAATGCAATGTCAATATCTAATTTCATAATGATGGAATGCATAATTCTAGACTTCATAAACACTTAGTCAAGGCCTTGTGCCAATATTACCATAAATATTTTGTAATGGCCTTGTGCTAATACTCTAGTTTGTCTCACGAGTCCTACCGACGTATCGAGGAGATATAGCGGGCTCCACCTGTCACTTTCTCAATTCACTACATTCCACATATGAAAAAGTTGATACATAACATAAAAATTTGTATTAAAACTTGAATACGAAATGTCAATACATTAACCATAAACCATGAATGGTATAAAAATAGATCATCCATAGTTAAACATATAATAAATCATTAAATACAATATGGAAGATTGTATTATAATAAATCAACTTAAATCAAGAATATTATCCAGTAAAGGATGTTGACATAATTGAAAATGATCCGTAAAACTTTTTGAGAGAAAAATATTTTTTTTGTGAAATAATTTAAAAAGTCATACATTTATAAAGGAATTAATTTAAAAGATATTTTTTAATCAAATTTCCCCATACCACTTTGAATCTTTTTAAAATAATTAACTTTTTAAAACAATCATGTCCATATAAATAAATCCTTAAAACCATTTTAAAAACATGGAGATCATTGAGAAAGATTTAGAAGAATAAAATTTTAAAACATATAAAAAGTTGTTTTAATTAAAAATTACCTCAAAAGGATCATTTTGAAATATATTTTATGAAACATCAACATGGATAATAAATATGTCCCATAAAATACTTACACATTAACAATCTCAGATAATAATGAGATTGAGGAATTAACCCTTACCTTGTACATTTCCTTAGTATTTGGTATGTTAACATCCTATATAATAGATAAATCATTGTTTTTAAATTAAACATGAACCACATACATAAATATGAAATCATATATGATCTTCTTAATATTTATTTGTTAATAATATTTAAGTAGTACCATCATTTTGGGTGTTAACTGATCTGTTTTCCATTATATGCTTGGTTACGTAAGCCATGTTTGTTATGGATATTATGTATACGATTCATATCCAGAATGATATTAATTTTTTAAACATTAGTTTTAATCATAAAATAAAAATTATTCTTGAATGATTACAATGGGGAATGAATCTCATCGCATTCGTGGAGACGGTAATCCGTACGTACGCACGAGCGACAATATCATTATATTGATGGTGAAATCACATGTAATTGGATGGTATATCATATATAAACAATCATTAAAATGTTATACTTATCATTTAAATCAGTTATACTCATTTTTATACCCATCCAAATAATTAAGTGTTTGAATAACAAACTGCACCACGACATGGAGACGGTAAGTCGTACGTACGGGCGTATGGTGAACTTTTCATTTATAGGATGGATAGAATAATGAATATGGATGTACTATATTTATAATTACATAATAGAATGTATTTGGTACTATAATTATTATTTTTTTATGCAAACAACAAAGAAAGAGGAAGTGGAAGGAGAAAAGAACTTGAAAGATGGTGGTGAAATTAATACCTCTTTTTCAGGTGTTTCTTTTTGAGTTGATCAAAATGGATCCTTAGGTTTGATTTATGATCTATTTAAGGACTATATGATGATTTTAGGGAAGTTGGGAAGTTTTTGGGGTATGGTATGGCTGAGCCAAATGGCTTTGGAGGTGTGATTTTGAGAGAAGGGGATGTGCCCTTTTATAAGAGGGGTGAGAGTCACTTAAAGAAATGTTAAACATATTATTTAATTAGAAAATCATTTTCAGGTAATAACTGTTAAAAATTTATTTATATATATTCAAATGTGGTTATGGGTCTAAATAGTCTCAACAAATTGGTTTTAGTCATGTTTATGTCACCATATTAACCCTATCTTCAAGATTTAACCCTAAGTTAAAAAGTTTAACTTTTACAATGTACTCCTGTATTATTATAATAAATAGTTAATAAACATAAAATAAAATTACAAGATCACCCCTAGTGGTTAATTAATGACTTATTAATTATTATATAAGTATTTTTTCCAAATATTATATTTTTAGAAATATTATATCATTTAATAAAATAATATTTAAAAAAAACTAATTTATGCCAATTTTGACACTATTAAGTATTTGGTTTTTCTGAAATCCATAACAACTTTATTACTTCGAAAAAAATACATTTAATCAACCCTAACATGTCATATTAATATATAAAATTCGTGGATGGAATCAAAACATTCAAATTATATTTATTTTAAATATCAATTATTGTAATATTTCATTAAGAATGTAATTACGGCATCATCATTGTGTCATATATAATTTAAATTATTTAAAGTCTAAAAATTATAAATAAAATTCCATTTTTTAGGAAATCTTTTTTTCTTTCTAATTAGTACTTATTGTAGAATTTATCTTATCCATACCCCTGTATTAAAAATGGTTTAGTAATTAAACTTTGAATTTAACACTTTTAACTATTCTTTAAATAAAATAATTATAAATGCCCTAATCTAATCCAAGTGGACCTAAAGGATCATATATTTGTTCTAAGGATTATTTTTTTCTAAATACACTTATCAAATAGAATTATAACATGTGTTAGGGTAATAATAATATCATTTTTACCTTTAATTACCCTGTTTACTTTTAACTGTTGTAAATAAATGTCAAATGATACTATTCACCAAAAAATATTTTAATATAATTGAACCGCATTCTACTTATTGTTATTAAAAATTCCTCTTGGATTTCTTAAATTCAACTAACATAAGCCATAAAATTATTTTTTATGAAATTTTGTTAATGTGCCTAGAAGGTGGGTAAAAGACGTTAAAAAATTCAATAAAATTTTATACATCTTATTATATTATAAAATGAATCCAATTAATTGAATTGAAATAATATAGGTATTATTTATCTATTTTTAATTAAAATAAATTTAAATAAAATAAATAATTATTTAAATTAAATGTCGATTTTAAAAAAATGCAGTGTTTTTCACTATTCATCAAAAAATTGATAGTTTTCAGAAAAATACAAAACAATTCACCCTAGGATAATTTTGAAATTAAAAATTAAAAAAGGAAGTCTATTTTACTAGATTAAATACATATAAGTTTCATTTATTAATTTAAAATTAATTCCCATTGTCAAACCCATAAAGCAGGTTTTTTTAATGTAAAAATTTTCAAAATATTGGCATGTTTTTATGTCAAATTTAAATGTAAAATTACATATAATGACCAATATTGTATTAAATTATAAAAATATAATCTAATTATACTTCCAACCCTTTCAAATGAATAATTTATCACTATAAATTATTTTTATTAAAAAAATTTGTTTTCAATTAAAATTTAGTATTTTTCGTTATTCATCAAAATATGAAAGTGATCTGAAAAGTACCAAAAATATATTAAAACTAAATTAGCATATCCCAATTCTTAAGAAGAATTTAATTTAATTAAATTTAATATATAAAATTTTAAAATTATTCTTTTTAAAGGATTCTCTTCTAAATAGGCGGTAAAATTTATTTTTTGAAAAATAAATCTTTTATCTGAAAAATTGAATTTGTCTTTCTATTATGTCTAATAAAAACAAAATTTTAATGTTAAAATTATATAGGATATTTATAAAATCCAAAATTCAGTTAATACAATTCATAACTGCTTTTTGAATGGCTGGTTTGGTAAGTTGTGGTGCGCTCGGACATGGTGTTGTGTGTAGTGCAAACAATTGAATTACGTAAATGAGATAATGTACTATGAAATATTAGGGTGTTACATATATAATCTCATTAGATTCAAATAAATCAATTTATTATAATTCAATGGGTTATGGTTGGTGAATATTTATTTCTGACAGAAGGTAGATTGATTAAATGATCTAATTCCATGTAATTATTGGATGGTTAAATTGTTTAATTATATATAATATTATTTAATATATTACTATAATAAAATTTTTATTTATTTAATAGGTAATATATAAAATAATAATGAAACCCATAATGATCATTTATTTTTAAAATTGATTATTAATCGTGGTATGAGGTTTATTGAAATTATGAGAAAATGGCCAGTGAATTTTATTTATTTATTATATATTAAAACATAAATATAAATCCATAATTAAGTCATGTATTAAGGTTAGATAATTATATATTTATAATTCAGAAATGAGAGAGGGATATGAAAAATAAATGGTTTTTTATGGTTATCTCAAGATCTCTATTTAAAAAACACAAGTGTGGTTTGTGCAGTCAATACAGGGATATTGGAAGGAACCATATCCATTGAACTAGAACTTGATACATCAAGAATTTAGTGTCCTTAGCTGAGTTCCATTCAATGGTTCCTCTAGATAGTGGGCTAAAAGAACTCCAGTGTGCCTCCTAGTATACCAGAGGATTCTGACTAGAAGTAATTTCTTACGGTGTGTCTATGGGGTAAATATTACCTCACCAATTAGGGTGGATAATAATATATTATATGAAATAAAAGAGATGCAGAAGAAAACTCTATAAAAAATAGACTAGTAACCCATTGAAAAAGAAGTTGTAATAGGAAACAGATGGTAGAAGATTAATTAAAATTACAAATATAAATCATCCAATAGAAATAAAAAATTAGGGGAAGATGAAAAATAACTAATAGATACAAAAATGATAATAATGATTTCATGTCACTGTAAAAAATGAGTACATGTTTAATAGTGGATACGTGAATATACCAAAAGATATCAAAAACATAGAATGGAAAATAAAGAACAGAAACTACTAGAATCACAAGCATAGGCTCGGTCCTCTACTACCGTACTCCATCCTAGAAAATATTATCAAGCATTATATGTTGACAGCATCTATTTATCCATACATGTAACCATGAAATCTTCTTGGGTACCAAATTCATCTCAAGAAAGGTGTGAGATATACTAATTAGGCCACCACCAATTATGTCTATATCAATCCAGTTCATTATATATAAAATTAATAGAGTTATAAATACAAATAAATTAATGAAAAAATAAATAAACATGATGGATCATGTTTAACCCAAATACCCAACCACCACTACCTACTTTGGCCTAAGATGGACGTCTTAACCAAGGGAACCAATACAAGTAATATGGGGTATACATGGGTCATCACAAATAAAACATCAGGTATGGACCAACACAAATATTGTGATTTATATTGTAAGTTGCACCCTTATAAAATAAATCAAGAATTCCCATACATTAATAATAATAATAAATAATCCCAACCAATCCAAAAAAACATCCATCAAATCCAGTGTGGCATCTTGATATCATGCATTTAGATCCATGAAGGAATATCAAGTGTTTCTAAAAGATCCTCTAAAATACCCAATAACACACAGCCCATTCAGGGAGACCTATAAAAGGAGTCCCTCATGTCACTCATGGTATGGTGTAAGAATAACCAATGATCTCATCCTAGGTATCTAACATTGGGGACTGAGTATCACCCAATGTATGGTATAACTATCTTTCCAACAAGAAAATCAATATTTTCTCCCCTAAGTAATTAGTGCAACTCATACATACAAAAAACCACACAAATATCCCATACAAGAAAATCCAATTGTTTCTCCCAGCACATCAAGTAGTACCAATACCAAGCATAGTGTGTCCCTCAAAATATTCCTTTAGTTTGGACCCATGTTCTTTTCCAACCATTAAGTAGATAAGGCATAACATTCATGATCACATATTATCAATAAATAATTTAATATACAATAATATAGGAAAGATATACAAATTATTTCTCCAAGAAAACCCACTATGGAATAAGTCAATAATCTCCTGATAATAAGAAATAATACCAAGTAATGAGGCATAAAGAATAAGTCATTAGGAAATATGAATAATGGGGGATGTATGAGCTTAATAATAAAGTTAAATTCCTAAATCATAGCCTAAAATTCATTGTGATATAATTTATCAATTTTAAGAATTTATTTTGGGGGAAGCACACAACAATGGTGTTAAAACAATATTAGTAAAATGACATTATGCCTAAAAGAGGGGAAAACACTAATAGGGTGGTTTGGGTCAAGGAGATGAACCAAAAGGTTGATTCATCACCCAATAAGGTTTTACTAGCCATTGAAAACAATTAAATTTATTTTATTTTATAGATAGAGGAGTATCCACAAAGGTCTTGTGTGTGACATAATGGTGCATTGTATAAAATGTGACAAAACATAATAAAGAAGCTAGACTACAGACCTTAGGTTCGCATAGGACCACTCATCTGTTGTCAGACCATTAATAAATCTTGAATGAGAGGTATTGAATGAATCATCAAAATCCATGAAAATTTGGAAAATCATTTTTTAACAAAATATAACAAAAATAATTAGATAAACTAGTAATAGATGAAGGTAGAGTGGATTGAATACTGATAGGTGTCCAATGCATCTGACGATAAATAGAATGGAGATTATATGGGGGAGAAATGAGGATCCCTAGGTTAGGCATCGAGGAGGTGTGTAACATATCTCATATTCTATGTGAGAGAATAATATGACCCCTATTAAAAAGAATAAGTTGTATTTCCCAATTTTAAAAAAATGGGTTTCGAATTTCATGATGTGTATGTGCCTTACATGCTGTGTAATGATCAGATCGTTTTTCTGGGGAGAAATAAATTACATGTCATGTAACCATAATACACATCATGTAATTCTTGGTTTTGTTACCTCATACAAAAAACCTATAAATTACATGAATATGGTCTGGACTACCAAATAAATGTAGTGTATTCATTACACACCATTTATTCTGTCGACATCCAGGTTCCCGAATGCCTGCGACCTACTTTACAATAACAACCAACCGACCCTTACATATAGTTACAGGAATTAACTAAAAATAAAATAAGAAACTTACCTCACTGAATAACTGGGAGGTTACAACCTCACCTCCTTAAAACAACTCATGCATAAGATTATATTATGAGGATAAAGAAGAATTTTGTGAAAAAAGTTACATCCACTGGGCATGTACATCGACCTCTCTCTCCTAGGTCTCATCCTATACACAGCCAAGCTACCATATCAATCGGACCAATGGAATGGACATGACATAGTGTGACTTCATGCTTCGGTACAAAATACATATCATATTCTTATTAAAGGATGCATATATCTCCAGATGTATTTCCATGGCATAAAACTAATGAGATGGGTTGGGATGATACTAATGAAGTTAAAATAGGTGGAATATTCCATGCATGTAATGATACCTATGAGGTAACTTCATCTGATAGGATATCGGCCCGAATATCTCCACTATGTCGAAAGGCATGATATAATGGGTTGTGATCTTACATTGTCTTTTATTTTATCTATAACTCAATATGGTTGAAACATACAAAATTACTCTATGCCCCACCTCGAACACTAGAGGTCAATGAAGAAAATTAATATGAGTATTCTTTTTGTACTAATTTGGAGCCATACATTTCTAAATCAGCTTGACTTTCTCTGATGTCTCTCAAATGAGATGAGGACCTAATAGAATTTCCTCACCCATCTCTAACCAGAATATAGGGGAATGACATAGAATACTATAAAGGTCCTCATATGTTTCCATCTAAATAATTTCCTAATTGTTATTTTTGTAGGAAAGCTTAACATGAGGTATATGTTTCTCCCATGAACCCCTAAAATTTAGGATACATGATGGGATCTTGTCCTAAATCATCAATATGATCAATTCAGACTTCCAATCAGTCTAAGGATGATATTATATACATAATATCTCCTATAAAACAGTTCCTTATGCAACCCTTTCCAAAACAATGAAGTAGAAATTGTGTCCCAATCTGAAAAAATATAATATGCAGTAACATGAAGTCACACTATCTCCCATATATATAGCTTCCCTAGATCATCAATTGAAAAGGATTCCCAGATAGGTAGAAAGTATAAAACATTATTCAAACTATCGATGATCACACATAATGCATGATTATCTAGAGGGGATCATGACAAGCCTGTCATGAAATATATGGTAATGTCATCCATTTTCCACTCAGGAATGGATATAGGTTATAAGAGTCTAAATGGATGATGGTTATATTCATTAAATTGATGAATAGTGGAGAACTGAGTGATGAAAACTTAGATTTTTCTCTTCATATATGACCACTAATATTGATGATGCATGTATTGATACATATTGGTAAACCTAGGGTGAAATTCTCAAATGGATCGATGATATTCCCACATCAGATCTTTTCGTAAATTAGAAGGAACCCAAATATTCCCATGGAATAGTAGGACTTCATTCACCTCCAAAAACCAAATTGGAGGTGGGATATCAATCGAATCAATATTTCTTAGTATGAAGCCTTAAGAATATGATAGTTATCTCATCTATACCTTCTCTAGAAGAGAGGATTCCAATGCTAAAGCAACTAAAAATGGATTCTCATAATGTTCCTGAGCCTATAGGTGCATCTCTTAAAACATATACATCAACTGACATGCACTACAAGGCTCTTGTATGACATGTGATTGAGTCTTCTATCCCAAGGCATTTGCTACAGAATTTCACTAACCAGGTGTATTAGAAATCTCTAAATAAAAATATAGTTGGTATTTTACCCACCTGTGCTTCCTCATATTCATATCATGCTACATGGATATGTATTTATGGAATTTATGATCCACGTAAAAAATGAATCCTTCACCTTATAGATAAATCCTCTAGTTGTGTAAATCATGAACCATGACTGCTAACTCGAGGTTGTGTGTAGGGTAATTCTACTCATGAGGCCTCATTTGGTGGGCACATATTCCACAACCTAGTCACCCTGCATCAAAACTACTCCTAGTCCAATTATTGATGTATCATTGTAAATATAATATCCTCTATTCAGATATGGAAGAATCAGTATAGTTGATGAAGTCAACCATACCTTCAACTCCTAAAAATATGTCACAAAATCTTCATACCAAAATAATTTCACACCCTTTATCATCAAGACAGTAATAGTTCCTACCATTCATGAGAATAGATAGATAAATTATTTGTAATAGACAGATATCCCCAAGAAGTATTTTATAACAAACGCATTCCTGTTATATTCCCTAGAATCAATGATACTCACATTCTCTAAGAGAATAGATACACCTACCTCTGAAAAAATATATCCCAAGAAGTGAAATTTACTGATATAGAAATTGAATTTATTGAGCTTATCACATAGTTGATTCTATATCGGTGTATTCAGAATGATGTAATTATGGTTTTCATGGTTGGTTCTGGTGCAAGAATACATTGTGTTATCTTCTACAAATTCCACTAGAAAGGATTCAAGGTACGGGTGAAAAACTAATTTATCACAGCCATAATGATTGTTGGTGAGTTCGTGAGGCCAAATGGAATAACCAAATACTCATAAAATCCATACCTACATTGGAATGTTGTACGTAGTATTTATGATGGAACCTGACACACCTGATTGTATCCCAACGTCAAATAAATCATAGAGAAAACAATTACTCCTCAGAGCTGGTCGAAGTGGTCTTCTATATGAGGTAGTGGATAGATTTTCTTCACCATATGTAGGTTCAATAAATGATAATATATGAAAAATATGAGGTTAAAATCCACCTTGTTGGTGAAAATTATTGGTGAAACCCATGGTAATGTGTTGGGTTTGGTGAAACTATTTACCTCTAGACCTTCCAACTAATTCTTGAGTTTCGATAGCTCTATATGTTCCTTCTTATATGTAGGAATGGACATTTGTGCCACACCTAGAACTAGATCAATGGTGAACTCAACCTATCTTTTTGGATATAATATAGTGAACTCATTAGAGAAGATGTCCCTAAAACGATCCAAAATAGGAAGTAAATCCACATGTTTCATTCCTTTATCTCTCATAGATGGACTCTACATCTGGGATGTAACTCTACAAAACACAAGATTCATGGGTCTAGATTGACATTCCTAGATATCCCATTCACCCTTATGAATATACATGATACCCTTTGGTGGTGTTAAGGAGACCTACAAGTGATAACAGTCTATATGGGCATGATAAAGAACTAACTAGTCTATAACGAGAATGACATCGAAGTCGATCAACCCAAGGATTAAGATATTCCCTATAAAGTGACACCCACCTATCTCAAGGGTCACTCCTATAATTGGAATATGTTCTCTTTTCTAACCCTATGTGGTGTATCAAAAGTTATCACATCACTAGAGTATTCATTCACTTGGACCATACATTCCATAGTTACAATAGACATAAAATAATGCATCTCTCCAATATCAAATTGGTAAGAAACAAGAGTAGTTTCTTCTAGAATAGTACTTATAAAATTATATGGACCTAGACTCAACCCATTTAGTTTATTAAATACTGTATTGATTTGGCCTGAACTGCATCCCTGAGATGTAGCATGACTGGCCTGAGTAGGTCCACTCTACAAGTGAATGCAGTTCAAAATATGGAAGATTTGATGACCAACGTTTTAGTGTAGGATATATTGGGGTAATGATGTTCCTTGATTGTCTTGGTATGACCATAATCATGTTAGTGAAACCATATGGGTGTAAAGGAATATTGAGAGTATAATATATTTGTGGATTCATATAGTGGTCCTAGTGTTGAATCCTGAAAGTGAGTCTAAAGTGGGAGATTATTGCATTCAGTCATGTGAAACCATTTCCCAATCATGTATTATAACATTATGAATTATTTAATATATAAGTATAATTATATATCCAAATGGTGATGGTGGAGTTTTTGAATATGTTCTAGAATTTCATAAGAAGATCATTAGTAAGAAGGTATTTAGAAGGGGATGTTTGATAAAGATTTTGTAAGGATGGTGAAGGTGATGTATAAGTAAACGGGTGTTGGAAAAAATATAAAAATGTAATGTTTATATGATTATAGATTTTGATTCATGATAAATTTAGTTGAAAAAGTTAAATTTTTTATATTGAATAATTTTTTTTGGATTCCCTCAAAGTTTTTTTGGAAATTTCATAGAAACAATTGGTGAAAAGGAAGAATTTTCATATATTATTTAAAAGACTTAATGGACACTTTTTGCAACTTTTTCATTTAGAAATTACATGTCGTTGATATAATCAAGATGATTAGGTAATTTTAGAATATTTTTGCAGGAGATTTGTGAACCACATAAGAGTGATTTATATGAATCCAAGATGGATGGTGTTTTGTGAAGTCACAAAGTATTTTCATGTAGATGATTCCAAAAAGACCTAAATGAATGGAACATACCCAAAATAATTTGAATGTGAATTGTGGTTATAAATAAGATACCGGATGTGAAGTGGGGTATGTAATGGGGTTATATTTTATCTCTTAGTGAGTTATTTTAGGATCTTCACTTCTGTAAAGGCCCCCAATAACATCACAAACCCACCTTACAAATATTTAGTGAAATTATTAACATGTATAAGTGTGTTTTATTAATTATTTATGCGTAAGATAGTTCATTAATTTACAGATTTCATGAAATGAGACAATTCATAGTGGGAGTTATTTCATGAATCATAGAAGTTCATAAATGGGAGGGGTTCTTTGAGGAAGGAATTTCATGAAAGAATATATTTTTTGAAGTGGATAATTGATATAATTTCAAAGGAATACACATTAATTATGGTTTATAAATGATTTTTATAAATTAAAATCCCCCAAGAGGAGTATAAAAAAGTGAAACTTTATAAAGGTGGTAGTTTGAAAAGGAAATATCCAAATAGAAGATATAGAGAATCTGGTTTTTTTATGTAATAATTTGTAATATTCATAAGAATATTTTCAGATCTTGGAAACAAGGCAGTGAAAGATTCTGAGGCCCATTGATCTTGGAATTAATTTAGTAAAAATATATAATATATTTTTACTATACTCACACAATTTTCCTAAAAGAGTAGAATATCTCATAAATGGAGTCTCTGATTGGAAATCTGAGACCACGGTTGAATCTAAAACATGGATCTTTTTCCAATGTAAGACCTAAATTAGGCTTTCATTGGATATTTAGATGGGGAAATTGTTGGTGGATTAATTGGATAAATTAACTATTTTAAATTAATTACTTTAACAACTCTAAAAAAATAAATCATAGATAGGAAGTCCACTGTGAAATATATGAACCTCATTGAGTTCATATTTTCATTTTTACCCTAGGTATGACTTCAAATTAGTCATAGCGGGATGTTCATATGACACATCCATTGGTAGGTATAATTAATTGAAATAAATAGTTTTTTCATTTGTTTTATTAAATGACCTAATTAAATACTCTATAAAACCCCTATTTCAAGGATTTGACCATTGTTGGGCATATAAACCTTGCTAGATCCAAGTGTATGAAGAGATTATTCTTCACTGGGGGATTGACATGGAACAACATCCAGTTACTGAATGGAGGTGAATCAATATGTGGTGGGCGCAACAAATCATATTCATCACTATCGGATGTGTTATTACCCAACGATCAACCCATAATCAATAATGAACTCGTCAATTTTTTTTTCAATCCATTTTAAAGAAATATTGAAACATGAATTATTATTTTCTTTTGATTACGTGACTTAATGTTCTTCACATGAGCACCATAGAAGAATCAAATATATTTAATTCATTTTATTTCTTTTCTATGATGTGTTTCTCACCCTATTTTCCCTCTTTAAAATCATTGGACAAGTATTCTTGACTAATGGGGTTTATCAACTTTGTTATTGGTGTATTTCTACCCTTGATATTCTTGTTCGTCATCATCAGACCATGGGGTCATGATTTGACTTCTTTAAGGAGGGTTCAAGCACAATCGAACCACCAAAATTGTGGTGGTAGCATGATCGACACATGAATCCACAATTTTTAGACGAATTGATAAATGAAAAATATGGTGTTTGGGGAATGGAGAATTTTGGTACCATAAGTGAGATCATTGTTATACAAGGTGGTTCTGGAATGGAATAGTGATCCATTTATTCCTAGTTGGCACGTAGCGATGACATGTGGTGTGACGAGATTGTTTCTGTGTGGTGGTCGTGCATGAAATATCATGTCAGAGGTTGCTCGACATTAGAGTAGTAGTGACGAAACTCAGATCTCCAATAAGGTGGACATACATGGTCAATACAGAGAGCCTAAAATATTATTATTAATTATAATAATATTGGTTGTAAGTTAGTAACATGAAATAAGGATTATTATTATTATTATTAAATTAAATAACAATAATAATGGTGTTAGAAAATGTTTCTTTGAATAATAAAATTAAATGAGTTTAATTTAATATGACGAGATCCATGAGGAACTAATTTAAATGAATTTAATTAGAATAATAAATGTGAAAATTTAAATATATGAGCTGATAATATTCAATAAAATAACTAAGAAAATGGAGATTAAATGTTTAACACAGGGTATGGGGGCCAAGAGACAATGACATACATTGGATGTTTTGTGAAGGAGGATGAGTTATGTTTTTCCCATTTTTATTATTATTAATGTTTAAAAACTGAAAAATAAGAAAATTGAAGAGGGGTGTATGTACAGAAAATGGGAGAGAAAGTTGAGCATGGACCTATTAGTATATGGTTTAATAAAATTAAATAATAAATACAAAATATCATTATTATTATTCTTCTTTTCCAATGATTATCTGACCTAAACATCTTCATACAGTGTCATATTAATGCTCTGTTAGTGGAAGGATGACCTAGATTTTGATATTTTCATTTCTTGAATGATGATGAATACCTTTTTCCAACCCATGGAACTAATCCTTGAAACACTTTATAATAATAATAATAAATAATTTTGTAAATATTGTAACTCCCTCATATGGCATCTGATTATTGAACCATTAGTGTAATTGAAACCCAGAATTTAAGATAGGAGATTCCATACCAATTTCAAGTATTTAATTCAGACTTTTGGATCAAGCCCAAAAAGAACCATTCATGTGTGATGTAGTGTAATGTGACCTTTTCACCGGGTGTCTAATTAAGGCATGTGAATAGTCTATCACGAGCATTTTTTCATGAATATTGAAATGGTGTGACGCATTTGGCCATCTGGGACTGTTGTTTGAGTCACATAAGTGATATTATGATTTTAACCTTGGAACATGGATGAGCCTTGGGTGTTTGTTGTGATTTTGGGTGAGAAATGTTATGTAGTAACCTTACACACCATGTAATACTACATATTTAGTAATCCATGGGTTGTCAATGACACAGATCAGAAACAGAGTGAGACCACATGGTGTTTGGGTCCCTTACATTTCATGTACTTTTTTATGAATATTCAATCTTATTAATCTCCTTTGTATAGACTTAGATTCTGGCCAGAGAGTATCATATCCTGAGTTTTTTTTATTGTAGAACACAATTTCCCCCTCTATAGTGGATTTAGGGATACACTGTTAAATGTTTCAAGTGTGAAACCTTGCTAGGAGTTACTCCAAGAATGTGATGATCGTTCAATATCACTAGAGAACTTTTTTAGTGGTACCATATATTTGGTATGCTAGTGGGTACATGATGTCTACTAGTTGGTACCCTATATTTGGGTTTCATAGTGGATCCCTGATGTCTACTAGGTGGTACCCACTAGCTTTTCTAAGAATGGGTCCTCACCATCTATCGATCTTTACCACCCAGTTGTGCTGGGATATGGGTCCATGATATCTACTGAGTGGAACATTCCATTTGGGATGTGAAGTGGGTCCTAGACTTTTACCATATTGTATCCTTTATTTGGTAGGGGAAATGGTTCCTCGACATCTACCAAGTGGTACCATCATGCTGGTCTGGGTATGGTTCCTCAGCTTCGAATTTATGCACACTCATCTATGTAGCATAGTGAAGTGGTATGGTAAGACTTGTACAATTACTTATGGCCATACACATGCGATAATGGCCATTCTTGATAGAATTTTGGAACTATTGTCAACTCTTATAATTGGGATAATCTATGATATTGACATCCTCTTACTCTATGGATATAGATTCTTATGACTGAACACACACACACACACACACACACATATATCCTTCTTTTGTATCCACACCTTGGACTTGGACACTCTCGTTCTAAGAGAGGTGAAGACATGTGGGGAATTCCGCATGCATTTCATGTTCAATTTCTCTAGTATGGATGAGTCTAATATCCTACTATAGGTGGTTAAGACTCGATGAGTAGTTCATCTACTCAAAGTGTCAAGCCCCTTGTGTTTGGATGAGGAAACCTTCACTCTTTGTTTTGGTTGACTTGTACTCTTTCACTATATCTTGTAATATCAACTGTCTTTATTTTCTATTATATCACTTACATATATCCCTTTAGTTTCCATGGATTCCTACTAGGTATGCTTATACTTACCCGTATATGGGATTTTCCCAAACCTATCGTGTCTTATGAAGACGACGAATAGGTCTACTGTGACTACAAATGAGCTTAGGGATACTGGGTGCTTGGACTGTATAGGGTGGTCATAGCATAGGATTTATAATCTTGGCTCTCTTTTAGTTATATAATTTTATAGTTTTCTATCATTTAGGGACACATATATAGTTGTGTGTTTATTTTTCTCATTCATACATTTGTACTTTCTATAGTTTAATGCGTGATTTGATTACTTTATAGTAGTGTTTTATCTTTTATTCTTTCCCTATGTACTTTTTCATCAGGATGGATGTGTTTGAGTATAGGTACTTAAGGAAAGGAATTTCTAAGTAAGTTATATCTTCCGTACTTGTTACCACCCAAAGTAATATGGAGGTAGGCTCTGGGTAGTTTCGGATCAAGCCCCAGCTTAGGTTGTGTCATGAAATATTAGTATTACTGAAATTTCTTACCATGGTACATTGTTCGGATGTATACCCTTAATAGGATTTGGTTGGGTTTAGGGCCTCAATGTCAATGTGTCTTGAGTGAATCTCTCAGTCTAAGGAATCTAGTGATGGTGTGACGGCCGATATATCCATCCACTAGGCCTTTGACTAAATTCTTGTCGACTTGGCATGCCGAGACATTTGTTGTAGGTATTAATGGAATGATCCTCATATATGCTTGATTCTTTGAAAGTCCTTGATTCATATCCCCATATTGTTTTATATATATATATATATATATATATATATATATATTCTCATATGATCAAAATAATCCTTGATAACATTCATAATGTCTTTGTGATCACATGATACCATGATACCAATGCTGGTTCGTGACGACAATCAGATGAGTGACAAGGCCTCAGTTAAAGATCCATCCCAAGACCCCATTCCTCTGGGTGGGTAAGTAGTAGCACACCCCACTATAGATCTATAGATCATTCTAATAGAGAAGGATAAGCATACATACATGATTATCATGATCTGTGAGTTCCAGCATTAGAGACTACCGAGGCTCCATGATGAGCTAGATCCTTGGGAAGATGAGTATTTTCTAGATTCAGTGGTCAATATATTCAGGCTTTTTTGATCCTCAATGGATCAGGTAGTTTCATTAGAATCTATCCACTTCCACATAGTATCTGGGAATTGGTGGAGCCTTATAACACAGATTCATGATGATTTCACACTCTCATGGTCTGAATTCTAGAAACTATTTCCTGAGGTGTATATTCCATCCTACTTTTTCTTAGTCTAGATCCATGATCTTCTAGAGATGCAACAGGGAGGGATGATATTTTTTGAGTATGTTGAAAGGTTAATTGACCATATAAATTAGTCCCTTGGCATTATCTAGGACAAATTCTTCTAAATACAATATTTGGAGTAGGTACTCTGTAGAGAGATCTGAGCTAGCATTGTGCCATTATGAATTCCCACCTATGTCGGGGTGCGGGTGTGGGGACTAGTCACAAAGTAATTTTATTTAGAGGGACTCCAAATTACGGGAGATTTCCATGACTTTCGTAGAGCTGATTCATCTGTAGTAGCGAGTAGATGTCTGGTGCCAGGATTTACAACAGTGGACATTTCATGAGCAGACTCAAGTGCATGGTCATAGGTATCTTATAGAGGTGTGTTACTTTACTTGTGACATGTGAGGTCACATGGCATAAGATTCTCTATATTGATATGATGATTAGCACATACAGACAACTCATATACCACCATGACAGACACAATACTGTAATTTGGACCCCATAGGCTTGGATAGGGTGGTCCCTAAGGAGATAGACTTTTAATAGGAGAAAGATAATCTATGGGTGCTGGATATCACAAATAGATCCTTCCACCACCACCAAAAGGCCCACTTTTGGATTAGGGAGCTGGAGGCTATGGCGACATATTATTTTATGCTCTGGATACCTATGGTCTCACAACTCACTAGATGATAAGATGTATGGTCTATATATATTCTAATTTTTGTAGTAGTAATTATTATACCCTATGTGATGTACTATTTTATTTCTACTAATCTCTCATGTTTTAAACTAGGGTGACATGAGGTGTCAGTGTAACCATGTGTCATTTTTGGTCAACATAGCTTTAAATTCACATAGAATAGTGGTATTTCAACCACCATTATTCATTTTTAATATGAGATCAAAACTAAGAGGGGGAGTTAGTACCACCCAAAGTGGATAGTATGGAGGTGTGGTGGATGATTCCCTATTAATTGTGTGTTCATGGGAGAGTTTTCTATTGCTGTTTGTAAATAGAGGGTCTGGTAAGACCCAATTAATCGTTTAGAAATCCCTTTACTATTTCTTATTACTCTTTGGTTCTGGGAGTTAGTTTGTATGCAAGATTCTTGAAGATGATTTGATTCAGTTTGAACTAGATTTTGAATCATGATGAAGAGTGACACTTTCCCCACCTTGAAAAGTTTTTGTGACGCAATAAAAACCATGTGGGTGATTCAGTGCTTCCTGAAGTGGATAACATCTTGGAGTGGAGATCAAGATCTTTATACTTTTACAATCTTTTAGAGGTTGTGTGATAGTGTTTCAGAGAAGTTAATATCATTTTCAGTTGGGTTTTTTCTTCTTTACCTTTTTTCCTTAAGATACCACTAGTGGTTGTGGTGGAGTTTTCAGTTTGGGGTTATTATCTATCCAAGAGAGGTGATGATGTGCAGGGTATGACACATTCTATCCATGTCTAGATTCATGTGGTTGGATTAGTCTACTCACATTCCATGTTCATTAGTCCCTTTATGTTCTTGGCATCAACCTTGATGTAGTAGAAAATGGTTATCACACACGGCTCAAAGTATTTGAGACCAAATGAATATAACTATGTGACTCACTGTCAAGAGTAGGAAACAATAGTCTTTTCCTTGAGGATGTGGATGCACAACATTCAAGGGTACATAAACTGTGAGGTACTTCATGACTACATATCCTTAAGAGTTTCACAAGATGTATTTTTTGAATATGGTAATCACATAATCATTTTTCATGTATGAATAGTGATTCCTATGATGTTATTAGAGGAGGGGATGAAGGAGTTTTACACTTCTCCTTTAGTTTTACATCCCAGTGGGAAGATATATTGAAGATCCTGGTGATGGCTCAGCATCCCCAACATTTTCATAGATTATGATTTTTAAGGACTAAAAGCATTGGATAATGGATTAATTTCGAGAATATATTTTTTCCATCTAATACATTGAAAAATTCCAAATAATATTTTTAAAGAAATGAGCTAAGACGGTTCAGGATTCTGAGGCCCAGTGAGCCTAAAATTAATTTTATAACAATATTAAATATATTTTTATTATGAGCACATAATTTTCCTTAAAAAGTGGAATACCATATAAAAAAACTCTGATTAAAAGGCTCGGTTCATGGTTGAATATGGAACATAGAGTTTACCCATGTCATGACCTAATGTTTTTCAGTGTGGGATTTTTGAATGGGGTCATTTTTGGTGGGTGTATTAGAAAAATAATTTAATTTAAATTAATTTATTTAATAACCCTAACACAAATAAATCATAGTTGTAGACTCATATTTAAAATATGATAAAACCATTTTGTTTTTAATGTGGTTTTTACCCTAGGGGTGACCTAAAATTGGTCTCCATAGCACATTTAGATGAGGTACCCATTAGCAGGTTCATATAAATTATTTACTTATTTTTTTTTCAAACATAGTAAAACCCTCTATAAAAACCCTATTTTGATGATTTTACAAGGGTTTTCCTCATAACCATTTCTAGATCTAGGAGGAGTAGGATATATTTCTTCTTTGGATGATTGACATCAAATGATGATCAGTGATCAGATCAAGGGGAATCGGCAGACGGTTGATGTAGTATATCATCTTTATCCATAGTAGATGTTTTATTCAATAATAATTGATCAATAATATAAGTAGGACACATCAATTGTCGATTCCACCCCTATATTTAAAATATTTAAACATGAATTATTATTTTCTTTTGATAATTTGATTTCATGTTCTTCTAATTATCCATGTAGATGAATTAAATTTATTTAGTTCATATTATTTATTCCCTATGTCATGTTTCTCACCCTAGTTTCCATTATATGAAATCATTGGACAACAACACATGACAAACAGTTTTTATCACCATTTTTATTAGTGATTTTATCTCACCATTATTTTCATTCTTCATTTTTGGACCACTGGGTCATGATTTGACTTTGCTGGGGCAGGTTTGAGCATAGTCAAACCCCATGATTCATTGATAAATCACGAACAATGCATAGATAAATGGTTTAGGGATGGGTTGTCAAATGTGTATGATGGTGTTTACTGAATGGATTGGTTTGGTACAGTGGTTGTGAGATTTGTGATCATAGGTGGTTTAGGATTAGATTTTCATCCATTTTTTCCTAGATGGTGCATAGAGATGATGTGTGGTGTGACAAGAATGTTTCTATGTAATGGCCATATGTGAAATCTCATATAGGAGGCTAATCAGCATTGGTGTGACGGTGGATGTATTCAGATATCCGACAAGGTGTTCGGACTTTGGAAACACAAAGAACATTAAATAATAATAATAATAATAATAATAATAATAATGGTGGTGATTTAATAAAATGAAATGAAGATTTGTTATTATTATGATATTAAATAATAATAATAATATTGATAGAAAAAGTGTGGTTGGATAATAAAATTAAATGGGATTAATTTTATATAAGGTGATCAATGAGAAAATGATTTTAATGAATTAAATTATATTAATAAATATGGGAGTTTAATTAATCACATGATAATATTGAATAAAATAATTGAAAAAAATGGAGTCTAATTGTTTGAGAAGGGATTATTAGGGAAACTCCATAATGAGGTGTTCTTGAAGTTTTTGTGAAGGTGAGGGAGTTATTTTTTATTCAATTATTATGATTATTAAGGATTAAATTTTTCGAAAAGAGACAATTGAAATGGTTTGGAAGTACATAAAATGGAATATGAAGTTGAAAATGACCCTCTTGATATATGGTTTAAGAAAAATAAATAATAAAAAAATATTATTATTGTTATAACTATTATGGTTTTCAAATGTAAATAGGTCCAAAAATTCCTTATATGGTGTCAGATTGTAGTGCCATGAACATCAATGTGACCTTTACTTAGAGATTTTCATTTCAAGAAGAGGGATGAATAAATTTTTCGGACCCATGGTGTAATCCCTTGAAATGCCCAATATAAATAATAATAATAATAACATTTCAGAATATTTTATTAGTCATAGCAACCTCATACAACATTAGATTAGGGAAGGACCATTGAAACTACAGCCCTGTAATTAAGGAATAAATTTCAAGACCAATTTTAGGTATTTAATTCAGACTTGTGGCTCAATACCATGAATCAAAATTCATGCATGATGTAGTGAAATGTGACTTTTTCATATTGTATCCTATTACGGAATGTGAACAATCTATCCCCAATATTTTTCCATGGGGATTGATAGAGTGAAACCCATTAATCTATATATGGCCATTATCAGAGGAATGTTAGTGAAATTGCATTTTTACACTCAGACTGATGATGAACCTCAATATTTCAGTAGGATTTTGATCATGACATGTCATGTAGTACCCTTACACACCATTTAGTAGTAAAATCTCAGAAACCCATGAGTTGGAAGGTACATGGCTTGAAAACATGGTGGGACAATACACTATGTGGTTCCCTTAAATTTCTGGTACTCCTTTATAAATATTTTACCTTTCGTAAATCCTTAATTTGGACCCATATTATGGCCCACAAGTTTCCTATCATGAGTTTTTTCTCATATTAAGTGACGGTTTCCTTTATTTTGGATTTAGAGATTCAATGTTATGTTTTTTGGGTGTGATTCCTAGATAGGTGATGCTCGAGGATAACAATGATCACATTGGATCACCAGATACCATTCTGAGTGATACCATCTTGTTGGGATAGGTTGTGTTTCATGGATGTCTATCAAGTGGTACCCTCTATCTGGCCTAGGTAGTGGTCCTCAATTTCCATTGAGTGGTACCCTCTATCTGGGATGGGAAGTGGGTCATTGATGTCAACCTAGTGGTACTGTCCAGTTGGGTTGGGTAGTGTGTCTTTGATGTCTACTAAGTGGTACCTTCCACCTGGTTTGGGTAGTGGGTCATTGATTTCTATTGGGTGGTACCCTCCATATATGCTAAGGAGTGGATCTTCGATATTTACTAGGTAGTACCCTCAAACTGGGCATTGTAGTGGGTCCTCAACTTCCTTAGAGTTTAACCCTCATATTTTACAAATTAATGGATCCTCAACTTTTAGTTTGTTCCCACTCATCTATAAGACAAAGAGTTAAGGTGTTTTTGGACTTGTATGGTTACTTCTAGGAAGATGTGTGGGATGTAGGCCATTAATGGTGGAATTTGGTAAATTTTCGCTACTATTCTTCTTGGGATGAGATATGAGATTGATATCCCCTTACTCTTATTTTTGGATTCATTGACTGGGAATGTATATTTATCTTTATTCTAAATCCACAGCTTGTATTTGGACACACTCCTTCCAAGAGTGGTGAAGAAGTGTAGGGTATGCCATATTCATTCCGTGTTTATCTTTTAATGGTTGGATGAACCTACTCTAATTCGATAGGTGGAGAAGACTCAATGATTAATTCATATACTCACTGTGTTGAGTCCCTCGTGTTTTTATTAAGTTACCTTCAATCTATTTCTTGGGTTGATCTATACTATTTCACTGTAAATTTTTTTATCTACTTCATTTACCATCTATTATATTTCTTACTTTTTTCCATTCATATTTTTGTGTGTGCAAATATGTATGTTTACACTCACCTATGTATGGGATTTTCCTATATGAATTGTTTTTTATGAATATAATGGATAGGTCGACCACGACTACTGAGGATCATAAAGATACTGGGTACTTGAATTGTATATGGTGATTTTATCTTTGGATTCAGGAGATGGACTCTCTTTTAGGTGTTTACTTTTCCATTTTTCTGTCATGTAGAGACATTTTTTAGTTGGGAATCAATTTTTCCCCATTAATTTTAATTTTTCACTACCATATATTTTGTAATTTCATGAGGTTGATGCATTCTTGGTTTACATTGTAACATTTTTGAATCTTTTCTTCATTCCATATGCACAATTTCATTTATATGGTTATGTGTGTGTAGGTACTTAGGAAAAGTTATCCTTGATTTAGTTATCACTTCATTGCTTGTCGCCACCCTATGTCCTATGGAGGTGGTCTTGGGATAGTTTCATCTCAAGCCCCATCTTGAGTCTGGTCATAAAAGAAGATTGTAGTCAATAAAGAAGATTTCATATAGCTGTTGAAAATGGATCTTAATTTCATGCCAAAGTCAGTGTGAACTAACTCATTGTTGATACAAATCATTAAAATATTCTTTTAGTGGTGTAGTGAATTAATTTTTGTTGTGAGAGAAATGAGTTATCAGAGGTATGAATGGTTATAAACTAGCGGGATATTGAGTCTACTCTAAAATTTTTAAAAAACAATTCACTATATTTATTTATTTATATCAACACTTTCCCACTGTATTCTCCATGTATTAATCTAGTTTGAGTGAACAAATTGAAATTTATATGTCTCTGTGATGCTATCATTTTATCATATATTACAATGATATAAAGGGTTATAACTATTTTTTGAATATTATACATGATCACAAGGTGTATTATTTTAAACTATAATACCCTAATTCACCCCTCGAGGTATTTAATCTAGTGTTACCAACATTTATTTTTAGGTTCAACTGATAAAATCTGTGGAAATGCCTCTTTTTAGAATTCATGATAGTAGTTATCCAAAAATGGATTCTTACCTTGGAGGAAAGTAACCTGTAACTATAGAAGAATCAGATGTTGATTTATATAGGGTCCATGGGAATGGATTTATATATATTTCTGGTATTCATGGAATTTTGGTCAGTGTAAATATTTTGGATTTATAAAAAGAAGATTTTAATGAACAAGATGTCAATATTAGGTTAATTAATGTTTTAGGGGGATCCTTATCCAATAGAATCTACATGATTTTGATGTCATAAAAACCTCAAATTTCAAGTACGAAAAAATAATTAATATTTATAATTTTGAATAAAAAGTAAAAGAATCTAATTCTATATTTTTTGTAACATGTGTGAGGACTTGAGTATGCACCAGAATGAATCCATTGATACAATCTGTAATCAAGTAAATGTTATTATTGAGGATATTAATGGTCTCAATGAAACCCATGATGTCATATATCCTCAAGTGAATCTTGAAAATATTGTATGAATTATTTAATCCAAAATTCAATGTTCTTTATGATAAATATCTCATGGAGCTTACGTAAGAATTTCATTATAGTACTCTTGTTTCATAAGAAATGATGAGAGATGATAATGAGAATATGTAAAAGGGGAAGTCTGAGGAGGTAAAATACACTTAAAGTAAGAATATCAGTATAGAGGATGATCAAGAAGAATGAGAGGATATTGAAGTCATACACTTCCTTTCCTAAAATATAAAAATGATAAAACCAATGTTCAAAGGGAAGAATCTACTCGATTTCTATCAATGTGAAAAGGTTTGGAATCATGTAGAAAAGTGTCTAAATATGTTTCAAGATGATTATGAGAATGATAATGTTCTCACTAATAATTATTCATAAAATTTGAAATACAGGACAAAGAATAATAAAAAATCTCTAACACAATGAAACAAATTTTAGAAGTGGATAATAGATTAGATGAAAAATAGGTAGAATTGAATGGGGACTACAACAATCTCAAAGTATATGTTCTCATAAATGTTGTATACAAGTCAGACGCTAAGGGAGATGGTGAAAAATATGAGATATATTTAAATATAAGGAAGAAGTGATATAAAATTAGTGTTTTAAGATTATCTTAAATAAATAGATGTATAGATACACGAAACAAATAAATCTAATCGAGTGGTTCATGATACCTATTTTTCTATGTAATAGTAGGAAGAATAGAACTATGAGTCAATGGTGTAAATTTAAAACATAAAATATGAAACACTATATTTCCTAGAGATGGGTTTTGATTACATGATCATGGTTAAATAATATACCTAGATCAAAAATGGTTTGGAAAACCTAGTGAAAGATCAATTCAAATTTTTTAAAGAGCTAGAGTTAAAATTAAACAATTTGTGATGACAAATAAGTGATCAAGAAATATTCTTAAATATTATTATGACATCAAGAAATTATATCACATGATCTATAGATAAAATTAATGATTGTAGAGAAATTGTAGGATAGTTAGAGAACTATCAATGTTATAAAATGACATAACAAAAATATGATGCTTATATGTGTTTTGATAATAAGAATAAGTTAGTCATACATTATTCAAATACAGAGGAACACTGTCTATTATTGATGGCTAGATTTTATAGGTCTCAAAATCAAAATTCACAAAACACCCCTAACACTATCTCTTTTGTAGAAAGGAAATAAAATAATACAAAATATTTTATGTATTATTGTTTTATAAACCTATGATAGTCTCAGAATATATATTTCATGGCTAAGGGTTAATGTAGGTAATGAGAGTAATGATGGTAATAGTTCAGCATTGAACATTCCTATCATGTTTGTGATAGAAACTATTTATAGTGTGAAATTTATTAACATATGGATTAGTAGTTCTTGTCGATTATATAGATAAATATGCTATTGAATAATCAATGTAAATATACAAGGAAACTCAAATTATAAATAAGAGGGATGAAAATGAAAATTGAATTTTTATCTCTAAAATTTGAACTTTTTGTATCATACTATTAGGTAGATTAGTCATACCAATGAAAACTATTTGTGAAGTTAAATACAAGGGATAAAAAATAAAATATCTAAAAAATATTATTTATTGTGATTTATTTGAGGGTAACATATCAATATAGTGTACGGATCCTTGATAGTAGATTCAATTCTCAAATGATAATAAATAAGAATCTTATCACATGGTCAAGTATGACAAGGAATATGTTGTACTTTTTAACAATTATAATGTTTTTCAAGATAATTGGAGTAGAAAAATCTAAATTTAGGGGAAATACATGATATGTTGGCATTTATTGGTTTCTAAAGGTCTTGAACACAACTTATTTTGTTTAAATCAATTGTATGAATTAATAGATGAAGTGAATTTGATAAAAACAATTTTTTCATAAATAATATGTACGGTATTATTATTAATACATGGTAGTTCAAAAATAAGAATATATTATTTATTAATGGATATGATGATATGTTATTTCTATAAAATGAAGATGATAACATGTTTTGTAACAAAAGTATTAGTCATTTGGTACAAAAAACCTTAAATGTTTGTCTAAAGAACAGAATAACTCATGATCTATATAACATATTTATTAATGGATATGATGATATGTTATTTCTATAAGATGAAGATGATAACATGTTTTGTAACAAAAGTATTAGTCATTTGGTACAAAAAACCTTAAATGTTTGTCTAAAGAACAGAATAACTCATGATCTATATAAACTATCTTGTGATCATACATATATGTTAAACGTTTTTGAAAAAGGGGAATTACTAAAACATGAATAAATTGAAAGACCAAAATTCATTAAGGGTTCTTTATTTGGTACATATTGATATGTGTGGGTTGATATCACCAAGGTCCATTGATGGGAAGAGATAAAATTGTATATTTATTAATTATTAAAAAATTATGGCATGGTTTATAGTCATAAACCACAAGTTCAAGGTGTTTAGTTTCAATAGTTTTTACTAAAGTAAGGCTGAAAAGATGATTCTGTAGAAATTTTTGAAAGTATAAACCGAAAATATTTTGGTTTTTAAAAATATCTAGGTAACTTTTTGTCTCAATAAGAATGGGATAAGGAAACATTTGTCAATAGTGAAAACTCAACAAAAAAGAGTGTTGTTGAGAGTAGAAACTATATCATAAACAACATGGCTAGAACATTTCTTATTGAGAAAGACCTACCATAAAATATTAGATAGAAGTAGTCCGGGCATCAGTTTATATTTCTAACAAAACATTGTTGTGCTTAGAAGAATATAAGACTCTAAATGAGATGTGACAAAGTAATAATTAAATGATGAGGTACTTTCAAATTTTTTGAAATAACTAATTTATTATTAATAAGAAGAAGAACAGGAATTATGATTCTCATAGTGATGAATGAATTTTTTGTGTAATCTATTATATGAAAATGTATTATAAGTGTTTCAAAAAATGTATTGGAAAATTTAAAAAATTCCAAGTTGTTGCTATAGTGGAAAATATGTAAATTATTTATAAAAATAGTGAGAATATTGTAGAAGATAATTATGAGTAATTTATATCCTATATGTGATCAGAGTAGGGTAATTTTAATTGAAAATAGGAAACTGATGATGAGAATAATAAAGATAGAACAATACATTCTTAGAAGATAAAAATCAGAGTTAAAATTAATGACTGAAATATCATTTTTTATCTAAAACACCATTTAAAATTAGGAAAATGAGGTATATATAGAATATTTCACTCTTGTCCAAGTTATATCCAAGTTTTTTTGAAGAAGATACTAAATTGGAAATTTTTTCAATGTGATTCCTGAAGAGATTGAAAAATTTAATAGTATCGGATAAGTTAAATTGATTCGAGCCTAGTAGATAAGAACATTTTAAGTTCCTAATAGATTTTTTATAATAATGTGAATGAATATGGTATAGTGGTATTTAATAAGGAATAAATGGTGTTTAAGGGATACTCCCATATTAAATGTATAAATATAAATTAAATATTTTATCCCATGGATATTCTAGAAAAAATCGATTAATATTTGAAATAATAGTGAAGAGGGGATTCAGGATATTCATGAAGGATATTAAATTAGCATTTATAAATATAATAATTGAAGAAAAGGTGTAAATAGAGTGGATAAATGGTTTTATTGCTCAGGAAGATGAGAAAAAAGAATTTTAGCTAGAGAAAAGACTATATGTTCTAAAGTAAGAATAAAGTGAATGGTATACAAGATTAGATAAATTCAAAAAAAAACTTCTAGTGAATAGGAGTTAATTATAATATTTTTATCAATAATAAGACTAATAAAAGGATGATGGTTCTTATATTTGTTGATGAAATAATATTTTGTATTTTAGATAAAGAGGAATGCTAGTAGTTTATAAAATTCTTTGGATGTGAGTTTGAAATTTCAATTACTGGGGAGTTAACATTCTTAGTTATCCTATAGGTTATACAAGGAAGTCACAAAACAATCATATTTCATTATAAATATTCCAAGGATGGTTTGAAATGATTTGGAATAGATTATTCTATGGTAATGACAATATCACTTGCTACGCAAAGTATTTTTTCAAGGGATGTTGATAGGAAATTAGTTAGTGTCATTGAATATATATAGCTCATAAGGATGTTATTGTACTAAAATATGACACAACAAGATATTGTGTTTTCCTTTTTTTTCATGATATATGATATTAGAGTAGTCCCAAATAAATCCACTTTCCAACAATGATGAAATATTAATGTATATAAAAGATGTATTAGATTTTGGTTTTTTAATGAAACAGCATAACATGACTTACTGAGATCTATAAACACTATATAGAATAATTCAACTGATATTAAAAATTCAACATCAGGAGTTTGGATTTGTCTAATAGGATTATATATTTCTTATCTTTTAATTAGATAATATTTTATTTCATTATGTAATACAAAATCTAAATATATTACCACCACTCAAGCATGAACACAACTATTATGGATGATGTGACTACTTGAACAGATGGTATTTGAAGTTAAGTCACTAATATAAATCAATTGTGGTTAGTCTAGTTCATTTAATCTTATAAAAAAAATTCCATCACTGAAGGAAAAATTATATTGAAATCACGTATCACTTCATCAAGGAGAATGTTCAGAATTTGTAGGTGAAACTGATGTATATTCCTACCAAATATCATGTCATATGTATCATGTAAAAGGATTTACCCAAGGATGAATTTGGTAAGAATTGACTAGACATTGGATTATAGTTGACCCCCACACTTAGATAACGTGAATATGGGACCCCACATTCCACATAATGGTATAGATTTCATTGTGTTTAGATATTTTTAATTTTTCTTTTATTTCTTAAAGTAGAATGGACTTTATATTTATTGAAAATATTTAGATTCACTGTTCATGAATGGCTGGGGGTATCTCAAAACCCTTAATAGTATGAGTGAAGCTGATAGAATGGGGATATCATTTCTATATTAAATCAAGTGGTGTAGAAAACATGATGATGGGGAATATTTTTTTGTATAGACTAAATACATTTACGGGAAACGATGATGAAAGCAAGTTGATAATGAGGGTTCGATGGAGGCCAAGTGGAAAATAAAGTATTCAATAATAATATTTTCATCATAATTTTTTTCTCTCACATTATTCTTTACTCATGTGTGTTTATATTATATGTTACATGAGTCTTTGATCATTTTTCTGTGTTATAGAGTGAATATAGTGTTTACAATAGAAAGTGAGAATGATTATTCAATTATTTGGTTAAAAAGGTTGAACAATTGTCAAAAAACTGAAAGGGATGATTATTGAAAAATAATAATTTAAAATAATGTTTTAGTGTTTTATGGGTTCTATTTTAGGACAAAGTGGTTATGGATGCAGTGGAAGAATATCCAGAATCTATGCAAAATAATTCGTTGAAAACTAAGGATTTTCACAAAGCATCATCCTAATAGCATAAGTTATTTTTTGTAGCTTTTTTCATATAAAGTACATGACTATGATCTAATCACCTAGATTTGGTCATTTATGTTGATTGTAAAGTAGGGTTGATTTATGTAAGGCCCTGAATAATGGTGTTTTAATAAATTTTAAATGAGTTTTTCATGGGGTTTTTTAAATGTTGCAAAGTAATTTCATGTAGTCTATGTGGTCATTGAATGGGTTGTATTTCCATAATGGAAACCCTATGAAAAGTGTGTCATATGAAGGGGTTAAATTTAATCTCTTTAATAATGTGTTTTTATAGGCATGTTTTCTATATAAATTCCTTTAAGCACATTATTAACCCACCCCATGGAAATTAATAGAAAAGATTAACTTATAGATGGGGATTCCATAAAATATTTCAAAAAGGATTTCTTTTTTTAAAAGAAAAAAGGAGTTACTTAGGTGAGATGATTAGAAAATGGAGTGATTTAATGAATCAATGTAGTTAATAAAGGAGATGTAGTTAATGATGGAATGTAGTTTTTGAATCATACATGGAATGTTTTTTTAGAGAAACATATATGAAGAAAAATTTACAAAGGAAAATTATAAAAGGTTAGTTTGAGATTATTAGTTTATGAAGGAGATGGTTTTTAGATGTTCTATCAAAATGGACGATTTTACATTAAAAAGTGGTTTTCATATCATTGTTGAAAAAGTATCTTCATGTCACACTAATAACAATGTGAACTAACTCGGAGATGATATAAATTTTCAATAAATTCTTATGAAGGAGTATTGAGTTTCTTTTAGTCAAGATGGATGGGAGTTATTATAAGTGGTAATGGTTATAAAAAAGGAGGTACTTTGATTTTCATCAATAAAAAGTGTAAAAAACAACATGATTTAGTGATTTGGTTATATTGGTACTTTTTCATTGTATTCTCCTTGTATTGTCTCAATTTGAGTGAACCAAGTAAAAATATATTATATCATTCATGTTTTAATTTTCTCATATATTGTATAAAGATAATGATTATTGATTTTTTTATAATGATACAAGATCAAAATGGGTTATTTTAATCTTTCATTCCTTCATTCACCGTTCTCATTGGTTACTTATCCTAGTTGGTCAAACACCGTGAAGCTCTAAAGGAGATGTTAAATTAATCTGAGAATCCGCATAATATTATACTATTTTGGAGAATTCAGAAGATATTATTATTAACTAGAAGGATGAGTTAAGCCAGTGGATTACATTGACTTAGTGAAGGTGTATATACCCCAAACCCAGTAACCTGGAGCTAGTGTCTACCTTATTACATTTGTCTTAAGATACAAGGAGTCACCTCTCAAAGGACTGAATATTTTAGTAATCTTTGTAAACTAGATACATACATGAATCTTTCATTACATATTAATATACAAATTAAAACATAATTATTTTACCAAGAATTACATTATTACCTTTAGAATATCCTTGCATATAAAACATAGTAAACCTCATCTACTCCTAGTGAATGGAAACAAAATATGGGTGAGATAAAATGATTGTTAAGGGCTATGTACAGACAAAACTATCATGAATCAATAAACATAATCAACATAAAAAGGTAAATAAATGAACACACATAACATTTAAATGGAATGACTATCATGATAAGATAATAAATATTCAACATGGAATCGTAAATAACTGAAAACATTTTCTATTTAAACAACATAATTATCATGATATGATAAGTCAAAATTAATATAAAAAGGTAAATTACTAAAAACAAACAGCATTTAAATTTCATAATACAGTATAACCAATATGGAAATATTAATAAAAAATAAAATTATATTTAATCAATTAATTGTGATTGAAATGCATCTAGAAATAATGTCATTATAAAAATCTCATTGATAAAAATAACTAAATTCTGAATGAAGGAAATGGTTAATTATTAGATATCATGTCTCAGGTATATGATACATCTATCATCAATATTATTAAAAAGTTCGTTTAAACTACACATAATATATTATTTAATAATAACTAATTGATTTGTCTCATGAGCCCTAACAATGCATCAAGGGTCTATATAATTCCAAGGCCCACCCATCACTATAGGTCCAATTAATTCCTTGTATATCGATCAGTTGATTTAAAACATAAACAAAAGTCCTTATAATCAAATATCTATATTGGGTAGAGAAAAAATATTTATCATTATTTACAAATATATAAAAATAAATTTAAATCTAGAGAACCATGTGTAAAAATTTGCTATGGTTTAAGAAATAAACATATCTATGATAAATTATATGGATAATTTTGTAATATTTAATATTGAATGATCATAAAAAATAAATAATTCAATGATAAGTTAATGACTATGAAAATGAATTAGGGATGTGAATTTCAATATTATATGAGGTGAAAATAATCATAACCCATAAAAATGAAGAATAATTATAGTTTCAATTTAACATATTCCCATTGTAGTAAGAATAAAAGGGTTTTCGTTATTTATGAATAGAAACACCATAAAATTATCATTAAATTTATTTTAGGAACATATCCTTTTATTTTTGAAAATCACCTTTTAAAATATAAAATATTTTGAAAACCAATTTATTTTATAATAATTCTTTGAAACTAATAATTTTCAAAAAATTAAAAAACAAAATTTCTTTAAAATAACCTTTTAAACAATCAAAGGAAGCATCATTGAATTGTTGGTCATTATAGTAGGTAATTTTTTACATGTTGTGAATGTTAAAAAGAACATTTCTGTTCCACTATAAAAATGTAAGAAAAAGTACCTCATTCCAATGTTGCAATAATGTTAATTTCAACCCATTTTGTGAAAATTATATCAAGGGTAAAATATATTTAAAAATAATTTTAAAAAGTTTTAAAATTTAAAACCTTTTTAGAAAGCATGTTTTTCTATTAAAAATAGTTTGGATTAAATATATAAATAATGTAGTATTTTATAAAAAACAATTATCAATATTTTTAAGTACCAAAGAGTCTAGAAATTTTACTTTTACAGGAAAAAATCATTAATAACCTGAGGATAATAAAGTTAAATGGTTTTATTATTAAATTTCTATTTTCTATTTTTAAGTAAAACTCATGAATAAATAATCTCAATTTGAATGAGGTTTTGAAATAAAACCTTGCAATGATCTTAAGGTTAAATTTATAACTAGTCAATGAATTTATTATTTGAATCAACTATAAATAAAGATAAATTAATATTAAATAATATATATAAAAATCAAAATCACTTACATGAATAATATGAGAATATCAAATATGTTGATGATGTAATATAGCCCAATGAAAAGGAATTGAGTAATAAAATGCATTGCCACATGGTAAATAGAAATAAAAAACTCATTAGATTAAATAATTAAAATTAAACCATAAAATACCATTAATAATGAATTATTATTTACATTAAAAGTAAAAGGTGACATATATTACCCATATAAAAAACTATGTGCATGTCATTACAATATGACATAATGAAATGAAATTGAGATGAAATCCCTTACCTCTTGCTTCTTTTCGGATGATCCTTCACTAACCTCTTATATAATGGTTATATTCATGTTATTAATTTATAAAATAACAATAATAATATTTATAATATAATATAGGATATTATTGTTACATCTTACCACACATTCATTAATAATAGTTTATTATTTTCATTTTTAAGGTTTTCAATTTCTCGGTTTTCTCATTTATGATTTCTAATGAATGTTCTAGTTCTTGTGAATTTTATATAATTACATCATCTTCATGACAATAATCATTAAAAAATTATAATATTTTTTCCTCAATTATATGTTTACAATTTATCATGAAATATGGTTATGATAAATGGGCTATGTTAAAATCATGGAGATTGTAGGTTGTACGTATGCATAAGTAAAGTTTCCATTTTTTAATGATCATTATGAAATGGAGGTAAGTAATATTTTATCTTAAAAAATGATTATAATATCATATAAATCATATTATTTCCTTAAATGTACTTATATATTTCATCCATTTGGTTTGGTGATGAAAATAGGGTCACATCACTTTGTGAAAGCAGTGGTCCACACATACACAAATAATGTATTTATATTTATGTAAGTGAAAATGTAAAGTGATATATTATGTTCATATAATGATAAATATATCATTAATATCATAATTATTTCATTTATATCATATATATTAAATAAATTAATCCTTTTCACCTTCCATATAAATCATTAATGTATGTTGAATCATATCGCTTTATGAGGCTGTAGTCCGCCATACACAGAAGCGACGTTATCATATCTCCTCTAATATAGAGTGTAATGAAATAAATAAATTATATAATAAAACAAATAATTAAATTATGTGATAAGTATCATATATATATATACTCTATATCCATCATAATGCCCAACCATGAGATGTGGTACCAGAAAAATTAATGACATCGGTACCAGAGGTGGTAGTCCACCATACACACGAATGATGATTTTTTTACCCATTTGATGAAAGTGGGGATGGTAATTGGTAATTAAAGTAAAATATAAACATTTAATTATATTTAATATACTAATATTATTATATCGTTTTGGTTTTGAAATAATGTATGTTGGAGGATGAAGAAATAAAATAAAAACTCTTATCGATGAACACCACCTCTTCTTCGAGTATCTTCCTTATGATTTCACCAAAACCTTCCAGGGTTGAATTTTTGCCAATAAAAATGGTTCTAAGACGAGTTTACAAAATTATTGAAGTTATTTGTATAGATATTGGATTATCCAAATAGTTGTTATGTTGTGAATATGAGAGGATAGGGGTGGCCTTTAGTAAGTGTGGTGAGTGATACATTAGTCATTTTTTTGGAATGATTCAATCATAACCACATTTTTATCATATAAAAAGATTCTAAAATGGGTAATTATTGAAAATATAAAAGATAATTTCTAAATATATTAATCAAATTTTTATAATAAAAATATATATATGTCATTTTTAACCATTTTATTCTTAGTTTAACCGCTGGAAAATAAATTTTTATCGTAACCGTGATAAATAATTTTTACTCTTCTTACTATTCATTTTCATTAAAAATTTTGTTGAAATTATCGTAAAATATATAATATTTTAATTAAAAATATGGAATCCATTTTTCAAAATTCCTTTCACAAAAATGGAAAATTTTAGATTAAAAATCATCTTGGAGACGCAATAAGAAAATAGGTTTTTAAAGAGAAAATGGTTAAAAGTTTACAATGTTTTTATATAAAAATTAAATATGAAAATTATTAAAATGACATAAATTGGATAAATTGATAAAAATTTGAAATAATTTTACTTTAAAACAAATTATAATGAAATCTATCATTATAGATTATTTAAATGAAAGGGTAGTTATCAATTAAAATGGATTATTTATCACTATACATAAAAAATTGAACTTTTTAGAAAAATACCAATAAATCACCTTTTGATAATTTTGATATTTTTATTTCAAAATAGATGTTAATTTTAAAATAAAAATTCTGAAATTGGAAATAAAAATATTAAATCATTTGCGCAAAGCATGACTATACCGCCTTTTATGAAAAAATACAGTTTTTCATAAAATAATTATTTTTCTATTAAATGATTATTGTTTCATAATAAATAGATAAATTATGATGTGTGTAAACTATATATTTTTCATAATTTAGTTATTAATATTCTTACATAACATTCAAATATCTGTGTGAAAACTATTATATTAAATAATAATTTTTGAATAATATTTCACATTTCATTTGAAGTCATTGTTGTGTGTAATGCAAGATAAACTCAGGGTTGTATGTATTGAAAGATATTTATGTGATTCGGTTTATTTAAAATTAAATATATCGTATCTTCTTATGGTGTTACATTTTCATCTAATATTGGTGTTTCATGCCACATACACTATCAATTACAATGTTCTTATTTTAAAATTATTGGGTGTTAAATTCTATTCACCTTAAATAAAGTGTTTCCTTGAAATTTGAATTTTATATAGCTAATAAACCATTTGATATTTGAAAATATCACTATCAAGAAACCCACATCATAAAAGTTATAATAAAATATCATCTTCCTAAGAGAGAAAGGGGACTTCAAAGTTCATGTGGGATAACACATAACTAGGTTTTCATGTAGGAGAACATTATATGAATATAATGATAAAGAAATAGAATAAAAACATAAAAGACTATAGAGAGTGATTTAGGTCTTTGTTCAGAATCATGTTAATGATAAATGTAATGTTAAGGTCCTAAAAACCATAAATCTTTGGTAGTTTAAAATATTTTATCATTCATCAAATATGAATGTAATAAGATAAAATTTTTGTTACAATATCCTTTTTTCTAATGTTGGGGAATTCTTTTACTATCTAAGAATATAAGGAAATGTACCTATATGATACATTTATATTTCATAAAAACAAATTAATCCCTTGTTTTTTTGATAAATATCCAATTCTATCTTATTTTAATAATTAACTATCCAAAAATGAATTAGTTTATGTTTGGATCCCTAAAATTCACTTTTAATAGATCGTAAGATATATAAAAGAGTGACAAGTATTTCCATATTTGTTATACTATTATCTAAAACAAATATGATTATCAAAAGTTAACAAATATAATAAAATAATATCTAAACCTCAAATTTTAAATCACTAGTTATTAATTAACAATTATTTTTTAAAATTATTTAATTAATGACATATTAAGAAGCACATCATTTAGGCTAGCGGTTGGTGTTAAGCCCTTATCATTATTAGATCATGTGTTTAAGCCCCCCAAACTTATAAAATCTCATAAGTTGTGTCCTAGAATATAATCTAACTTTTTTTAAACTATAATAGTATATTTCATATAATGTTTCTAAAAAAATATTATAGACATCCTTGAAATAAAATATGTCATTAAATAACCTATCTATAATGTTTTTTTTAAAAAAATTCCCTCAAAATCTAATAATATTATTTGACTATTATATAATGTCATTAATGATCATATAAACCCTAAAGGTTATCAATAAATTTATCATTGTTCGTCTAATATTTAAAGACATTTTTCCTTATATAACATTACCACTAAAACATATATTCACGATAAATCTATTCCAAAATGTCCCTAATGTTGTGACACTCTTACGATGAAATTTTTTAAATTTTTTTTAATAAATTGAACTTATGATCAACCTTAAACCCATAATGGAATCAATATTAGTTAAGTTAATGAATATGTATGTACTTAAAAAAATTAATAGAATACATACACGTTTCATGATTCTTATACCAAAATACCATTGGAAAAAATATATCTAAAATTTAATTTTTGAACCATGATACATAAATTTATAATTCCTTTTATTTACACATATATACTTACTTATCCCAGGGATTATCCTTTTTAATTTGGAATTGATTTGAATAATTCATAGGTTGTCCAAATTTAAGACATTGAATCATAAAGGGATATGTGGGATGAGAATTTCTCACCTTTCATTTTACTCTTAATTTTTCCACATTAATTATTTTATTTATTCCCTTATTTTCTACTCATAATGAATTTTTATGTTCCTTCAAGAAACATTCCTATTTTTCTATTTCCACATATCTAATGTGATATAATTTTATCCTTATTTTATATACGGAATCCTCCACTCAAGATCTTTTTAATGTAAATCTTTCTCTTCTTTGGTGTATTTGGGAGTTGATTAATGTATATGATGTTAATTACATTTCAAAATAAATGTTTATGAATAATCAAGATATCCTTCACTTATATAATAATCCCATTTAGTTTCTCATAGTCACCAAAAAAATTTCTTCTTCAATGATAACTTTATTCTTTTAGGTTCCACCATTGACTAAAATCAAAATAAATAGTATGAGCAATAATAAGAATATTCAAAAAACTATATAATCATTCATAAGATGTCTAAATAATTACATATTATTTTCAATATGTAACACCTTAGGTTTAACCTTGGAGATTCAGTGTCATTATGTATTTAAATAATTCAAAATGATATATAAAGAAAATGTGAATTATCCTTGCAATATCACCCAAGAGTGTAGATACAACTGCACATTAAGCCCCATTTTCATGCACCAAGTGTTGATCAAGTGAATCCCAATTCACCATTTTTTTACTTATTACCCCAAGGTATATCTTTTTCAGAATCAAATCCACTTATAGTACATTAAAAGGGATTTAATACATGGATAATCCACATAATATCCACCATAACACACTTTAGGATGTTCTTCTATAATAATCCTCTAAATTTATCATAGGGTTATGATCTCTAATATATGTTTTTTATAAATATAGTTCTCAAGGTTTATACTAAATTTCCACTAATACCCACTATCGCGACATCAACCCCAGTAACCTTAAGCCAATGTATGACTTATTACATTGGAAAATGATAGAGGGAATCACATCCTAGGGGACTGGACAGTTGAGTAGTCATGGTAAACTAGTTGTATAAATGATTCGTGCATTCTATTTGATTATAAAAATTACAATGTCTTTTTTTATTGACAATAACATTATTACCACTTACATATCCTTTCATATAAAACATATTAAACTTCATGGATTCATTGGGAAAGGAAAAAAAATAAGGGTGGGATCAAATTCCTTCTAAGGTTTAAGTATAGAGGAAGCTATCATGAATCATTAAGCATAATTAACATCAAAATGTAAATAACTGAACCCACAACTAATTTACACAATTTGAATATCATGATGAGTTAAAATTTATCAATATAGAAGTGTAAATAACTGAGGGAATGTTCAATTTAAAAAACATGAATATCAAGATAAGATAATACATATTCAATCTTAAAAGGTAAATAACTGAAAACAAATGAAATTTAAAGAATTGGATAAGGAATAATTAATATTTAAAAATAAATAACTAAAAACACATGTCATTTAATCAATAAACTGAGAATGAAATTCATCTAGAGACAATATCATTGTGAAACATTCATGGATAATAAAAACTGTATTACGAATGATGAAAATTCATAGTTATTGGATATCATGTCCTAGGAAACTGATACCTCTTCCATTAATACCTTTCATTATTTAGTTTAAACTACAGGAAAAAACTCATGTAATGCTTGCTTACTGATTTTCCTCATGAGACCTACTAATGCATAGAGGGGATATATAATATCATTCTCTAACCACAATTTTACAAAATAGAATTCCTTATATATATAATAGTTTATTTAAATTATAAATAATTTTCCTTATCAAAAAAATATAATTATTGAGTAAGGAATACAGATTTATCAATATTTCCCTAATATAAAAATAACATTCAATAGAGAACACCATATGTAAAAATTATATATAATTTAATAAATAAAAATATCCTTGATAAATAATATAAATAATAAGTGGAAATTTCATGTCCAATGATCACATGAAGTGAATATTTCAAGGGAAAGTTAATATCTACAAAAGTGTATAAGGAAAGTGAATATAATTACTATAAAAACATCTTTAGAATTACTCTTGATGAAAATATACTGTTAATTTTGAAAATAAACTTTTAAAAAAAATTAATTTTGAAAAATATTTTCTTTGAAAATAATTTTTCAAAAAAATGATATCCATAATATTTAGAAAAAAACCATTCCTTGAAATAAACTTGTAAACATATAAAGAAATCTTCAAATAAATGTTGTCTGTGATGTTGGTTAATTTCATATATGTCATAAAACCTAAAAATACCACTCCTTTTACATTGTATGAAGGTTAGAAAAGATCCCAATTTAAAAAAAAGAATAAGATTATAAAATTAAAAAAAATAAGTAATGTAAATCATGGTTAAAGTTTTCATAAATAAATTATTTTTAAAATTATAAAAAAAAATTGAAAACATTTTTAGAAAACATTTATTATGATAGAAAAATGTTCTGACCAAAGAGAGAAATGATGTAATATTTTTTAAAACATTTTCTCAATATTTTTAAGCACCACTGAGTGGGAAAATGGTACCATTGCATGAAAAATATCATAAATAAACATAGGAAAAGAATATAAAATTGTTTTATTAGGAAATATTCAAACAATTTCCATTAACTTGAATTGACAAATAAAAAATATCTATTTGAATGTGATTGTAAAATAAAACCAAGAAATGATAATAACATTGAAGTGAGAAATATTTAATGAATCTATTATGTGTATGAAACATAAATCCACATAAAAAATTTAAAAAAAAATATAATATAAAATAAAACTATTACAAACATCCTATAATATCATAGATAACCAAGAAGTAATAAAACCCAATGAAAATAAATTGAGTTATAAACTTATTTTCCACATGGAAACCGTTATGTAAAATACCCTTAGATGAAATAATTCAAATTAATGCATAAAATTATTCATGACACAAACTGTTAAAGGGGTAGTATATACACCATAAAAAATAAACTATGCACATAGCATTATAGTATGCCTAAATAAAATGAAAAGACACCAAATCCCTTACGAAATGCTACATTTTCATTCAACATAATTTAACCACCTGTATAATGGTTTTAATAATGTTATTGGTTTATTCCAAAAATATTCTCATATTCTAATATCATATATGATCCTATTATACCATTTTACTTTCTGTTTGTTAATAATATTTAATTATTTTCAATTTTCCGTGGTCAATAGCCATGTTTTATAATTTGTGATATATCCTGAATGTTATCATTCTTGTGAATATTATATTGTTAAGTAATATCATGAATAATAATAATTATGACATAATTTCATATTTTTACATCAATTTTACTTTTAAAACCAATCATGAATTATAATTATCAAAAATTGACTCGGTTATAATCATGGAGAAAGTAGGTACTATGTATGTAAGAGTTAGGTTTTAGTTTTTCAATAATCATTAAGGAAATAAGATAATTAATGTTATATATATAAATAATAATCATAATATCATATAAAACATATTATTTCTTAAATATAGTCATATATATCATCCATGGGGGTACAGAGATGGAATGATACACATCGTTTCATGAAGACGATTGTCCACACGTACATGAACGATGTTATCATATTTAAGTAAGTGAAAATTTAAAATGATATATTATATGTAAATATTGATTCATATGTTAGTAATATAATAATTATTAAATTTATATCACATATAATCATTAAATGAATCCTTATCACCTACCATGTAATGCATTAGGGAAAGAAAAATAACATTGTTTCTCAAGGCGGTAGTCCTTCACACACACGAGCAACAGTATTTTATCTCCTATGGTATGAAAAGTAAATAATTATAGACAATATAATTACCCCATTTGTATAAATATGTTAAAAATAATATATATATATAATTTATTTCCACAATCGCACCCAACTGTGAGAGCTATTATAGAAAAATGAATGACATTAGTTCGCAAAGAGGTGGTCCACTGTACTCATGAATAATGATTTCATAACACATTTTATTGTAGTGGGGACGGTTATGGGTCATGATATTAACACAATAACATATAATTATATAGAATATACTAATTTTATTATATCATCATGGGTTAAAAATACATTAAGGAGGTTTCGCAAGAAATAAAATATAAAAGCTCGTTGAAGAATGTTACCTCTTCTTTGGGTATCCTCCTTAGGTTTTCACCAAATCCTTTCAAATATGTATTTTTGAATATAATAATGATTCAATGATAAGGGTAGTAATTTTGGGAAGCTATATTGGATTTTATTGGTGAAAAAATAGGTTTAAAGGGTGTGAAGAATAAAGGAAATGTGGTTTCATTTTATAAGTGAGCTTAGTGGAACATTTTTTTAAAGATTCAATCATACACATGTTTTTATCATGAATGAAGCCACCAAAATGGGTCATTATCACAAATATAAGATTTAAGGTTTAAATATTCCTAAAAAATAGGTTTTTTGAATTTTTTTTGGTCATTTGTAACCCTTATCTTCTTAGTTTAACCCCTGGTAAATCCATTTTTACCATTACCATAATAAATATTTTTTACTATATTCAATATTATTTTTGGCCAAAATTAAGTTTGCCTTATTAGAAAATATAAGCTATTCTAATTCCAAATATGGAATTCGTTTTTCAAAATTCCATTCACATAAATGGAAAATTTTAAATTTAAATTTAAATTCATAGACTTGACTAGAAAGTAGGTTTTTTAAAGAGAAAATGTTCAAAAAAATACAATGTTTTTACATCAAAATCTAATATTAAAATGATTCAAATGTCATAAATTTAATTGTATTAAATTAAAATTAAATAATTTTACTGTAAAAAAATCAAAATATAATTTTTCATTATAAATTATTTAAAGGAAATGTCGGTTTTTTAGGAAAATTTAGTATTTTTCATTATTAATAAAAAAATGAAGCATTTCAGAAAAATATAATAAATAAAGCCTAAGAAAATTTTCGTATTACGATTAAAAAATTAGTTTATTCAATCAAATAAATTTTTTAAAATTGGAAAATAGTAATTTTTTTGTGTGCAAAAACTGAGACTAATCCTACTTTCAGAAAAATGAAGTTTTTATAAAACATTTCTTTTAATATTAAATGATTTTTATTTTATTTTTTATAAAGAGATAACCAATCAACATGTGTAAAATATAATGTTTTCATAATTTAGTTAGTACTATTCATACTCTTTATTCAAATTTTTAGGTGATAAATATATTATAAAATAATAATATTTTAAAAATATTTCATATTTCATTTAAACTCAGTGTTGTGTGTAACTAAAGATAAACACAATATTTCATGTAACATAAGATAATAATAATTTTATAAATAATTAAAGCTATTTTATGATGTAGTATTTATTTAAAAATAAATATATCATAAATTCTTAGGGTGAAAAATTTTCTTCTATGCTTGGTGTTTCATGTCACATCTACTATCGAATACAACAAACTTATTTTAAAATTTTGTGGTGTTACAGAAGGAATTACCATGGATATTGGGTCAAAAGGGTATACATTCAATAAATATAGGAAAGTGGTGGAAGCAGGTTTTATGGTTGTTGTGGATATTGCCAATATATTTATAGTCAGTAGACATTTTTATTATGTTTATTTTTCTATTGTAATAATCAACTACATACATTAATAAAAATAAGTTACAATGTTACCATCTCATACAGTAGGACATTGTCTCAACCTTATAAAATACTTGTGTCATTGTTTTATTTTCTTTTCTCTTTCATTGTCTTCTAAATTTTATTTCTTAGTTTGTGTGGTTGTGTTGTAAAGGATGGATGGATTTTTTTCCTTTCTTAGTTCCAAAACATCTTATTGATAGGTTTTTTCTAATTTTGTAGTACTAGACATCATTTATTCCTATGGATATTATATAATATAACATTTATTTAGGAGTTTTTATACACAATAGATGCACCTCTTAAAAATATTCACCTTCCAAATTTTCAAACCGAAATCATACAATAATTAAACGATTTCACATAAACTTTTTCAAAGAAAACGCCCAAATCCCTATGATGTAAGCTCATTTAAAAAATTCTTTAAAATGAAAAAAATAAATCAGATATCTTAATTAACGATATATAACTCACATTTTCATTTAAAATTTGTAACTAAATATTATGAGTAATATAAACAACTAAAGAAATTTTCAAATTAAAAGATTAATACTAACTGGATTTCTACCAAAACCGATCAAGGATAATTTAATTAATGAATAATGAATTTTGAAGTTAAAATATAAAAAATTTACATCCTCAAAGTAAAAAAATATTACTATAAGAATATATATATTTTGATAAAAAATTGATATTATCAAATATCTCATAAATCCTAATCAACAAAAATTGATAAGAGAATAAACCAAAATTAAGTACATTGATTCAATAGAAACACAAGTTGAAAATGTACTAGATATTCACAATAACCCCAAAATCATTATCAACTATTAAATAGAGATGAAACCTACTAAGAAAATATTACCACTAAATTACAAATCATTATGAGTACCATGTAGACTATATATTCCTTAACATCCAGCCTCAAAAGTATATATCACTACCAAATTACCTTTTCTACTCTTATTGACCATTTAAAATGTATCAATCATCAAAAATACCAATGTGAAACTCTAATCATATAATCTTATCTTATAATTAATGTTATTTATCTACCCATAGAACTTTTAACACAAACCATGATAATAAATTCCAATAAAACTATATTCCTATGAAATATAATTCAAAATAAATCTTATACCTTTATGTATTCCACATTATAAATAGTAATGGAATAAAAATAATTTATATGAGCCCAAAAAAAAGAAAAACTCAACATTTATAAACCTAATGATTTTTATACAAAATTCATATCAATACTCATCGCATCCACCTCTTACATAATCCACCTTACCGTATACCTCACTTAAATGATTGATAAAACCACCATTCTTTCATTGTGACAATTTTAACTCAACAAAATGGACATTACATATATATATATATATATGATAATTAATCTCAAACCCACTCTTAAAAACCAGAGGAAAGGATTAAAACAATAATGAGTATTTATAGGAACAACCCATGAATTACCATAGGAATCATCCTTTAAAAGGAAGGATAAACTAAATGAAATTTTCTTTTCTAATAATAATCAGGATGAGGTAACCCATGACTCTAACAGAAAAATGTTCCCTAGAAACTCTACTATTCACTACCTAGCCCCATAAAATAATCCATGACCCACTACACATCCATGGACTTCTTGTTATATAATACCTTAAAAGAAGTAATTACTACTCAGTGTTGACCCATACCACCACATTAGAAGTAACTGAGCTCTAATTTCCATAAGATAGGTAAAATCAACTTCCACATCATATATACAGAAAAATATTAACTCAATTCTTAATACAAACTTCAACACAATATGTTTTTCCCAAATAATCAAAAATAGTGCTAGAAATCACAAATGTTAAAAAGAAATAATGGACTTATAACATTTATATACTCTAAAATATACAATTACAACTGCCTAATATTATAAAAAAGAAATTAAACAAGATAAAAAAGAAAAAAAACATTAGATTAACTCATTAATATTATTAAAATACATTACATACAATCTATATTTATCATCTTATATCATTGAGAATGATCTAAAATAGTAACACGGATTATAATAACTATATCTAGAAACATATAAAAATAATTATCAAGGTCCAAATAAATTTATTATTAGAATTTCCCAAAACTATTATAAAATAAAATCCTAAACCAATATACATTAAATTATATTCATAATACAATATCAAATAATTTTTTCCCTAACCCCGATTACCAAAATATATGCATAAGTTAAAGCATCATGTTTCTAGTTTCTTTATCATACATATCAAGAAGTAACATAGAGAGATAAATAGATTATTATAGACTGTTGTACTAAAATGTAAGAGGATATCACTTAATCATTAATCATAAATAAACAACATTAATCATTGGGAAATAACATACACATATTCTACTTAAAATGTCCAAACGACAATTTTAAAATAAATATAATCTCAAATTTAATAAAATAATTCTTTAAAAACTAATTCAAAAACATGTAGAAACAACATTAACCAAATAATATTAAATTAGTAAACACAAAATATAATTTTCTCCTAAAAAAAACCACAATTGAAAATAAAACTCCAAACACAAACATGGAAAAAATAAACAAAACAACTTGAAATCAACACTTTATCCTTTAGAAAATTTTAAATCCCCAAAATAATATTTCTTATATCTACATATGTTTTATGAATCATATAAAAATAAATTTAATTTCACTAATTATTAGTTATTTGTTGAGACTATGAATTAAACATGTTACTAACCATCATGTTCAATGTGAACCACTTTAACTATATGCTAAAAAATGTTGTAAAAAACCTTTTTCTAATTAATGAATATAATTTTTTTTGGAAATGGGCCTTTACACAATAAGACTTAAAACCCAATATTTTATTACCATTTTGAATATTATTTTTCATTAAATTAAATATTGATTTATTAAAAATTATGGATACCAACTGTAACAAATCATATTTTTACAAACATATTTTTTTAAAATAAACTAAAATTTTCATCTCACAATGCACTAAGTCAATTATTCCTTAAAAAATAATATACCCATTCATAAATTACATGAAACATCAAAATATCTTATGTTAAACGCAACACATAATTGGCATATGATATATACAACAATGAGTTCGCATATGATACATGCAATAGTGAGTTGGAGTACGATACAAGTAACACTGAGTTTCTACTAAACTTCATTTTTTTATTTATATTATATAATCATAACATAGACATTAACCATTGTTTTATTAATAGTAATAAATACTTTTAGAATATTTTATACAATTTTTACATAAATAAAACATTTTGATAATGAAAGATATGATTTTTGTAAAGTCTTTTTTATGTTTAAAAACATCATTTTATGGAATTAAATTATTCTAATCATGAAAATAATTTTTGAAACATTTATAAATTTAATTTGATAAAATTAAACTCGTTGTTTAATTTTTAATTTGAAAATTATATTACGGTGATATTTTGGAAGTTTCTTGAGAAACTTCATTTTTGGATGAATAGTGAATAATACAGGATTTTAATTCAAAACTACTATTTAATTCAATTTATTTATATGGATAAAATATATGTTAATTTGATATAAAATATTAAATTCATCATATTTTTATCATGTAATCAAATTTTTTCATTTAAACCATTTACACATTGAAATTGGATATAAAGAATACGCAATCTTTTGATCATTTCTACTTTAAAAAGTCACAACATCATTTCAACAAAGGTATAAATTTTAAATTAATTTTTTCCACTGGTTTGATTGGAATTTTGATCGGTAGATTCCATATTTTTATTTAGAAAAATTTATAAGGTATAATAAGTTAATTTTTTCCCAAAATTATTAGTGAATGTGATTAAAATTAATTAAATGAGTTAAGAGAAAAATTAGGCTAATAAAGTACTAAAACTTAAATTGAAGAACCAAAACAACCTTAGATCATTTACAATGCTAGTTTTATGTCTATATTTATACCATATAATCAATTATATCAAACTTGGACCATTATTTTATCCACATACAAAACGAAAAACATGGGTGGAATTCTCCCTTCAAATATTACAAGAGTGCCACCCCACCTCGACTATAAGTGGCCACCACATATACCCATTCCTCACACCATTAAAACCATTTATATTTTCCCAATATCTTCCCATTAATCCTCCCCAAAATACTCCCTTATAACTTGAAGCCTCTCTTTTTTCATAATGCATCTCAAGGAAGACTTTTGGCATAACCCAAACGGAGTTACCTGAAGGGGTAATGTCTTCTCCCATTCTTTGTTCCTTTATTTTCTTTCTCCACTCCCTACACTCAAATTATTCTATTCATGTGTGAAAAAAATTATTATCAATATAATCATTTGTATTTAAGCGATTTTTTTATCTATGCTTACCCACACCTCCATCTTATAGATATCAAAAATACTTTTACAATGTTTGGGGAATTACTACCTTAGGAAACGATGATTGTTCATTTTTAAATTACCACCAATCATGATGGCCATTATGATGGACAGTGTGTTTATATTTGTCATATATTTTTTTTATTTCTTTTATCTTATTTATTTCTTTTTAAAACATGCATCTCTTTACTTTCAATTTGGTGTTAATACAACTATCTCATTTGAGGAAGTGTGGACTACTGCCCCCTCAAAGCGATATCATTCTTTCACACACCACATGGAATATATTAATGATAAGTATAGTGAAATTATATGTTATTTATTATATATTAATTCCACTGGTATTATATATATATATATATTTCATTTACATACATTTATTCAATACGACAAAAAATGGAAACAACGTTCATGTGTACGTACGGCTTACCATCTCCATGAGCAATGTATTCCATTTCGTACTTCTTTATGATATAGATTATTATAATAATAAAATAATGAATATACCAGATATTTATATCATGTTATGCATTTTTTAATAATTATATATGAATAAGTATTAATGAAATAAAAAATTAAGACACATGCGAAGAACAAAGTTAATATTACCCTAGGTGAAACTTTAACATAGGATGGTTAAAAAGTGGGTAATATAAGGTAATAATAAAATCATTTAAGGTAATTTATATATAATAAAATGATTCTATTAAATATTTATAATGAAATTATATTTATTATATATGAATCTTGTATGAGTATAGAGAGAGTCAAGACATAAGGTAGGGGATTTAAACTCACTTTTACTTTTTGTGAGATACATGTTATACTTTACACCATTTCCTTTTATGGTGTGTATGCACGGACCATGATATTATACTCTGTATATTATACATAAATTTATGGGTATTCACATGTCCATTTTATTATCCTTCTTTCATGAGTTTTATCATTCAAAATTTAGAAATTCTGTAAAATGTTTTGTCTCAATTTTCCTTCTTTGAGACTCATGTTTTGTTATGAACCTAAACTATTTTTAGAGGTGCATATATTTCTTATTTTTATGATATATTATTATCATGAATATTTATATGATAATCTATTCAATGTTTAATTTAATTTCTTTACATAGAGAGCATGAAGAAAATATTCCATGTTATAAGAGTTTATTGAGAGAATCTCATTTCTTTTTGAGATTTTTCATGCTTTTATTGATGAAATATTATTATACATATCTCATGAATATTTATGAGTTTTCTTATCCTGTATTATTTCCTGATATACTCATGTATTTTTATCATATTCTAATTCTTGGTACATAATATATTTAAGAAAGTGTTTTTTGGAAAATCGGACTTTACCCGTTCATCAGTCGGAAATAAATGTATCTAAAATAGGGTTTCCAAGAATATTATACAATTATCCTATAATATTTAAAAGAAATATTTACCATTTATTTTACCAATATATTCAAGGTATATTATTTTTTTTCAAAAAATTATCTTTTCCGACCTTTTACCATGTAATTTTTATGTTCTTTTTACCTCGTATGACATCTACGGATTTACCCACAATCATTTCTTTGAATATTTCAATGAATTTTTAAAATAATAATCTTTAAGAAAATTTTATAAAATTTATTTTCAATGTAAATGGTTTTCATAATTTTTTCCCACCACTTTTATATATTTTCATGAAAAATGGTTTTCAAAAAGTTTTCAATCTTCTATTATATTTTTTCAAGTATAATGGTATGCAAAACATTTTCTAGATCTTTTTAGAACATTTCAATGTGTTTTCAAAGAAAAAAAATTTTAAACATTTTTGAAGATTATTTTATATTTTTTAAATCAAAAAGGTATTCCAAATTATTTAATTCCTTACATAATAATTTTTCAAGGTATATTCTAAGAAAATTATTTTCAAATTGTTTATTGTTTTAAAAATCCTTTTTCAAACATGATATAATATTTCCTTATGAAATTTTTTTTAAATATTTTTAAAAATATGTTCCTTTTAATATAGAAGATATTGATGTTACTAAGGAAAATCTAAAATTTCCCTTCATATACATTATATGAATGGGTTGATCTTAATTTCATGGTCTTTATGAACCTCATTTCTCCCTCGTGGGTTATATAATATCTATTACTCTTTCATGGGTTATGATTTCGATTAAATGATTATGAAACCTTTAATTTTCTATAGTTTGGGATATGTTTACATGTTTATGATACCCATTTAATTTCATGGGATATGATATGTTTATTTATGATATTTCATAACATGTATGTATGATTTCATTATGTAATGGGTGGGACTTATATCTCCCTACAATTCATTGGGTAAAGATTAATATCTCATGAGATAAAATAATATTGTCTTAAGAGTTAACATTGACTATTATGATGGCCATTTGGAGTGAACTATGACACCTATGATGGTTTGAGGTGTGAACTCATGCTACTATGATGGCTGAAGGAGTTAACCATAACTATTATGATGGTATGGGGAGTGAACCCATAAAACTAATATGTTCTTGGAACATATGTCTTGGCTTCTAGGGAAATCATTATATGCTTATGTGTTTTCCAAAATTCCATGTTCTATTCTTATTTTATGCATTTGTGGATTATGGTCACAATTTCATTATGATTTTTGTCTTATGAAATACCAATATTTATGTCATGATCTTTGTTATAATCTTTGATATGTAGGGTATGATCTTCAATTTTCATGATTACATTATCATACCATTATTCCCATGTTTATTCATACATGTCTCACATGTATACCCTTACAGAGCATTTGAGATAACCCATTTTATGTTTCCTTTTCCCTATGTTATGGTGATATGTACTAAGTTTGATATGTCTAAGAAGGGTACTAGTCAAGAAGGAATTAGTGGGAGATAATGTAGCTCGCATATGTACCAGGGTTTATGATACCATGTTTCCAAAGGCAATAGACTAGTATGGTCCACATGAGTCTATTAGTGTAATGTTTTATGTCTTCCAAAAAAGTAATTTACTGTTAATATTTTGAAAATGACGGTTTTTATTGTTGGTATTAGAGAAAAATTTTAGATAACATGTGTACATTAGTATGGTAAAACTTGGTGAAAACCCAAAGGACATGTCAAAGGAAAAGTATAGGTATGATTCAAAGTAAAGGAAAATGTTATAGAATTTTGTTGTAGAAAAGAGTGAGTGGTTTCCTATAAATTCTTATTTTTCTAGATACTACATGTGGATGTGGATCATAAAAAATTGTACCTAGGGTAAAAACTCTAAAACGATGTTATGGGATTGAGTTTGGGTAATCTATTACAAAACAATGGGCCTTGCTGCACACCTGGTTTGACAATACCGAGGGATATTCTTCGGGAATTCACAAACACTTCATAAACCATTGCGAATGATCTAAATATAAATTGGATATGAGTAACCAAATATAAAATTATGTTGTCATATATTAAGGAGGTTTTCATAAGTTATACATCCTATAATTAATTTTTCATGATTATGTGGCTCTTTATTATGATAAATATTTCTTACTCAAAAATTTCGGTTTTAGTAAATAATTGGAACCCGATGGAACCATGTTAATGGATATTGCGATGGAAAATGAAATGATATTCCTACTAAACAATAGAATTATATGGGAGATGGAATGAACGACCTCATTTTTATGCTCACACAACTTTCATAAGATATAAATCACGGTGGACTTACAAAAAAGAAAAGGGTGTAATAACATTCGATTGAGTTTTTGATGAGAAAACATCCACCTTCATTCACAGGGTCTCCTGGACCACATGATTTATTACCAATGATTTAGTACCACTGAAAATATATTCTATTTTCTTCAGTTATAGAAGCATGAGAATGTAGTTATAGTTTTTTATCATTTAGAAGAAGAAATAGATCTGTGGTGGACTCTAATTAAGTATATGAGGCTGCATGTTTAGATTGAATCCATGTTTTGGGATGACTTCAAGAACTTATTTTCCAATATGTAAATTTCATGAATTCTTCATACCAAGATAGAGAAGGAGTTCATTGAGCTGAAGTGAATGGATGATGAGTCTTTTGGTTCCTAAGAGGCTAATATCACAAGACTTTCATGGCATGATTCAAGAATTATCGTCCAACCAGAAATTAATGTCTATAGGTTATTTTCGGGATTAAAGCCATGTATCATAAGGGAATTAGTGATAAGAAACATTAATATCTATGAAGAGATCGTGTATTATAAAATAAAGTTTGAATTTGAGGTAATATTCACATATCAATCTCATGGAATTTATAAGAAGGAGAATATGAAGATTAAAAAAAACTCTAAAAACTCGAGGGAAAAGAAGCTGATTATTTGTTTATGACCTATGTGTGGGATGAATCATAGAGGAAATTTTTCTTAAGGGGTTGAATGAATGTTTTATCTATGGAAAAGAAGTTCATCAGGCATTTTATTTCCATGGTGATGGGAATAAGTCAACATAAAATGCTAATGGGTAAAATTCCACATAGAAAAAACCTAACACGAATCAGTGCTACAAGTGTATATTGAATGGGAATTCTTCTAACTACTTCTAAAGACCAAGGGTTTGTGATGATGATTGATGTTAGTAACCTCATAAGCCGACAGAAAAGGGTAAATCTAATGAAATCACTATATCTGATGAGGGGTGTGATAACGAAATGATAAAAGGTACACATACCCTCCCCTCTATAATTGCTAATGTAAAATTTGATTATGTATCTACCCACTCTTTCATATCAAAATAATTATCTATGGTTATTATGATTTCTACAATACAATTAGAGATGCAATTAATAGTTTCAAAACCCTAATGGTGTGATGATTGCATCTTATGTCTACAAATCCTCTCTAGTTGAAATTTGTGAGAATTCGATTCCTAACAATCTTATCATTATTCCACTGGTCAAATTTGATTTCATCCTATTCACATATTTGAATTGTCTGTATAAATCACACATCAATTTTCAATGAATGGAAGTTATGTTTGATATTTCAAAGCCTCCTATGATCATCCATAAATATGATGATATTTCTAAACATTTTGTGGTGACTATATCCATTTTATTGGTATTAATTTCCATTCAAATGGGTTATTTATATGAAATGGTGTGGGAGAAGATCTAAATCGATGATATGATTGCTTTTGGGATTATTTGGATGTCTTTATTAAATAGTTGCCTAGTGTTCCACCAAAATACATTTTTGAGTTCCTTATAGATCTTATAAATGGTTTCACACCAATTTCAATAACTCCTTAAATATTTTCCTCGATTGAGTTACAAGAATTAAAGAAGAAACTCTAAGAAAACATTGATAATGGATTCATTCCGACAAATGGGTCACCTTTTGGTGCACCAGTTCTTTTTGTGAAAAAGAATGATGGTTCAATGAAACTCTACATCGATTAATGTGAGTTGAAAAATATCAAAATCAAGAACAAGAATACTCTTCGTAGTATTTATAACTTTTTTGATCAACTGTGTGGAGCTCAATACTTTTCCATGATTGACCTTCATTGTAAATGTAATCAATTAAGTTTTAATAAGGATGATATACCCAAGAAGAAATTCCATACAAGGTGTGGGAAATATGAATATATTGGTATGATTTTTTTTCCTTACTAATTCCCTTTATATCATCATGGATTTAATAAATAAATTATTTAGAGATTACCCCATCTAGTTTGTGGTAGTCTTTATAGGTGATATTATTATATATTCAAAGAGAAAGTAAGAGCATAAATATCACTTGAGAATTGTACTTAAGAACCTATGTAAGGAAAATTTATAGGAAAATTTTAAAAAGATTGAATTTTGGCTGCAAAGGATTTAATTTTTGGGTCATATAATCTCAAGAGATGGTATTTCAGTATATCTATAAATGATGAAGGATATTGAATGATGAGCTAGACCAACCATAGAGACAGAGTACATAGATTTCATAGTTTATCTGGATATTATTGACAATTTGTGGAGAATTTCTCATGACTATCTAATCTTATAACAAAGTTAACATAGAAGGGTGTTAAGTTCATTCAGATGGGTGGATGTGACGAAAATTTCAAGGAACTGAAGGGAAGGCTGGTCAGTTCACTAGTTCATACATTACCCTATAGTAGATAAGGGTTTTAATATATATTGATTCATCCATGAAGGGATTTGGATGTTTTCTTATTAAAAATAACATGGTTATAGACTATGCCACATGATATTCTATGATCATGAGAAAATTTACAAAAATAATGATTTGGAGTTTGAAGAAGTAAATTTTCCATTAAAGATATGGTGGAATTATCATTATGGGGAAAAGTGTGATATATATGCCGATTATAAAATTCTGAAATATATATTCCCACAGATCGAGTATAACATGCACTAGATAAGATGGTTAGAGTTGATAAAGGATTATGACTGCTCAATAAATTACCACCCTAGGAAAGAGATCAAGGTGGAAGATTCTTTAAGTAGAAAATATAATGATAGCTTATCTATGATGAGTATAACATAATATCCAATATTTCTAGATTTTCAAAATATGTATATAGAAATCATGAGGTAAGGGTAAAAATATTATCTTTCTCACATGATAGTTCAACCCATTATCCAAGTGATGATTATAGAGGCACAAAAGGAATATGGAGACCTAAAAAAGAAGGTTAAAAATGTTTTAGAATTTAACATTGATCAAGATGGAATGATAAGGTTCCAGAACTGTGTATGTGTTCCATGTTGGATTTGAAGAAAGATATCTTAGAGGAATCTCATTATTCTTCATTATCTATTCATCAAGGAAGTACGAAGATATATAGTGGGTTAATAGAATACTTATGGAAGGATGGTATGAAGAGAGATATATCAGAGTTTGTATCTCATTGTTTGGTATCCATCAAATTAAGGCTGAATAAAAAAACTCTAAAGGGGTGTTATATCAATTACCTATACTAGAATGGAAATGGGAGAAAATCACAATAGACATTGTCATTATACTACCTAAAACCTATAAAGGGTTAAATTATATATGGGTGGTAGTTGATAACCTTAATATAATAGTACACTTCATTTCTATTAGAGAATATTTCTCTTTTGATCAGATTTCTACAATATACATTAATTAAGTGGTAAGGTTGCATGGAGTACCTCATTTTTAATATCATATCAGGATTCAAGGATAACATCGACATTCTAGAAAGTATTCAAAAAGAACATGATATATAATTGAGTATCATAACTTCTTATCATCCTCAAATAGATGGCTAGTCTAAAAGAAAAATTCAAACCATAGAGGATTTGTTCAGATCTTATTCTCTAGATTTCAAAGGTGTTTGGGATCAACACCTTATTCTAGTTGAGTTTTTTTACAATAATAGCTTTCAATCAAGTATTCAGATGGAACCATATGATGCACTCTATGGAGATCAATTTAGGGCTCCAACATGTTGTGATGAGGTTGGAGAAAGAAATCTATTTGGACCTGATATCCAAGAAGAAATGGTCGAGAAGTTTAAAACTATTTAGCAATATATCAAGGTAGCTCAATGTCAGTAGAAAAGTTGTGAAAATAACCATCTAAGTGATCTAGAATTTGAAGTTTGTGAAAAGGTGTTTCTAAGAATCTAACCTTAGAAAAATGTTTTCAGATTCTTGATGAAATGAAACTAAACCCTAGGTATATAGACCCCTTTGAAATTCTTGATTGTATCGAGATGGTGGCCTAGTATTTGGAACTTCCTCCAAATATCTCTCAAGTCCATGTTGTGTCCCATTTATTTTTTCTAAAGAAGTAAATACCTAACCCTTCACATGTAATGAATCCGAGTTTATACCACTGAACTAGGATCTTTATTACGAGGAGCAATATGTTGGTATTTTGAACCCATCAGAGAAAGTGTCTACGAAACAATACCAATCGCTTGGTCAAATATATGTGGAGAAATCACGTGTTATAAGAATATATATGAGAACATTATGATATAATAAAGTAGAATTGTATTCATTTGTTTTTACCTGATATAAATATTTCTTGGGAGAAATTCATTTTCATGGGGATATAATGTAACACCTCGAGTTTTTCTGTTTTTGTTTTTTAGACTAAATTAAAATTTTCATCTGGAAATGCACTAACTCAAATATTACATAAAAAATAAACCAACATGTTATAAATTAAATGAAACAGTGAATTATCATACGTTATAGGTAACACTGAGTTGGATTATGATACATGTAACATTAATTTGACATATGATACAGACAAAACTGAGATGACGTATGATATAAGAAACACTGTGTTTATATGAAACATAATTATATTGTTTAAATAAGATAATAATAACCTATACATTAATAATAGTTATAAGTATTTTAATAACTAAATTTGAAATATGTTCTGAAATTTTTTTATATAAATAAATCATAATGATAATGAAAGATATGATTTTTGGTAGTCTTTTTTATGATTAAAAACATCATTTTTTCAAATGAACCTCTTATAATAATTAATTTAATTTTTGACACATTTATAAATTTAATGTCATTAAATAAACCTAATTTTTCATTTTAGAATGTAAAAATTATGTTAGGGTGAAATATTTTGATTTTTATAAAAAACATAGTTTTTTTTTGAATAGTGAAAAATACTAGTTTTTAATTCAAACCTCCATTCTAATTCAATTTATTTATAGGGTTAAAATATAATTTAAACTTGGTATAAAAGTTTAATTAGAATATATTTTAATCAATTAATCAAATTTTGTTCATTGGAATAATTTTTACATTGAAATTTTATATAATTACTAAGCAAACTTTTGATCATTTCTACTTTAAAACTCCAAAGCGTCGTTTCAATAGCGGGATTAATTTTAAATTAATTTCTGCCACTTTTGAGGTTATAATTTTTAAAAATGGATCATATATTTGGTTTCATAACAATTTATAATGTATAATTTCTTGAACATTAATTTTTACCAAAAATATTAGTGAAAGTGATTAAAATTAATAACATCGATTAAAAGAATAATTTGGCTAATAAAGTACTGATCCTTAAATTTACAACCCAAAATTACCTGGAAACTTTTCCAAAACCAATTTTATATACGTTTTTATACACTATAATCAATTTTCTTGACTTTGGTCCATTAATGTATCCAAATGGGATAAGAAAATTGTTGGTTTCATTCTCTCTTCAAATATTTACAAGAGTGCCACCCCACCTCCACTATAAAAGGCCACCACCTCTACCCATTCGTCACACCTCTCAAAACTTTTAATATATTCCATTATTTATGAAATTAGACTCCCAAAAATCCTAATGTTTACCTTGAAACATCCCTTTTTTCATAATTATTTCCAAATAAGCCTTTGGTCATAAACCAAAAGGAGTTACCAGATTAATAGTTAAAATCTTCTCTCAAGCACCTTTCCATTATTTTCCTCATCCACAACCTTAATTGTATTTATTAAAATATTTTGTATCGACAATAATATAATAAATATAAAATTATGGTTTTATACTATGTTTTAGAAATACTCTTACACACACCTCTAGGAAATGGAGATCAAACATACTGTTTCTGTGTACGGTGAATTACTATCTCACAAAACGATGATTGTTCATTTTACATTTACCACCAATCATAGTGGACATTATGAGGGAAAATTTTTTATAAATCTAATATATTGTATTTATTATTTATTTAATCTATTCTACACTTTTTATAATATACAAATCTGGACATTACATTTGGTGTTAATACGATAATCTCGTTTGAGGATGTGTGGATTACCACCCTTTTTAAGTGATGTGATTCGTTCACACACCACATGGAATGTATTACGGATGGTTATAGTTAAATAATATGATATATATGATATATTAAATTTGATATAATGATTATATATATACACATATATAAATATTTATATTTCATTTACATACTTTCATTCAATACGATAATAAAAAAATGGAAACAATGTTCATGCGTACGTATGCCTTACCGTCTCAATGAATAGTTTATTCCATTTCATAATTAATTATGCTATTGATTATGATAATATTAAAATAATAGATATAACTAATATTTATATCATGATCTACATTCTTTAATTGTGATATAAGTATAAAGATCAACGATTAATCAAATTAAGACACATGCGAAAAACAATGCGAATATTACCCGAAGTGAATATTTTATGTAGGATCATCAACAAGTAAGTAATATAAGTTCATCATAAAATCATATATGGTAATATATATAATAATATTATTTTTTAAAATATTAATTATAAAATTATATTTATTATATCGGTGTCTTGTATGAGTATGGAAAGAGTCAAGACACAAGGTAAGGGGATTTAATCTAACATTTAATTTTTATGAGATACTTTTTATGATCACCACTCTTTAATTTTGTGTGATGTATGTACTTACCATATTTTTATTATATGTATCTTATATTTAAATTTATTGATATTCACATGTCCATTTTATGATCCTTATTTATGGGGATTAACATTCAAAAGTTAATAAATCAGTATAATATTTTGTCACAATTTTTCTTCTTTTAGACTCATGTTTTATTAAACACATAAACTCTTCTTCGAGGTGATTATATTTCCATTTTTCATGAAATATCATGAATCTAAATATTTTCATGATATTATATGTTTCATTTAATTTACATTCCTTACATGGATAGTATGAATCCAAGATACCAAGTTATAAGTTATTATTAAGGCAATCACATTACTTTTCGAGATTGTTTATGGTTCCTTTGATGAAATCATATGATCCATATCTCATGAATATTATTGAGTGTCCTTATACTATATTATTTCATGATATAATAATGTATTAAAGCTATATTCTACTCTTTGGTACATAGGATTGTTAAGAATGTTTTTTTAGGAAAACTCAACTTTACCCTTTATTCGGTCGGAAATTTATGTTTTCTATAAAGCGTTTCAAGAACATTAGACCATTATCCTATAAGATTTAAACCAAAATTTTAACCTTTGTTTATTTTATAAATCTATTAATGGGAATCTTATTGTCTCTTACTGAACAAGTCATTTTTCAAACGTTTTTAACATGCAAAAGGAATGTTTTTCAACCTCGTATGACATGTATGGATTTACTCATCGTCATTTCGTCGAAGATCCCTTTTAATTTTTAAAAGGTTAATGCTTAAGAAATTTTTTGTAAAATATATTTTCAAATTAAATGGGTTTCATAATTTTTTCAAGATTGATTTTTATTTTTTCAAGTAAAATGGTTTTCCTAACATTTCCATGCTTTTTTATATGTTTTCAAAGTGATTTCAAAGAAACAGGTTTTTAAAATGTTTTGAATCTTATTTTATATGTTTTTAAGAAAAACATTTTTAGAATGATTTCATTCCTTATTTATATGTTTTCATGGCATATTATACAAATAATATTTTCAAATTATTTTATGTATTAAAACTTGTTTTTCAAACCAGAAAGGATATATCCTCAAGAAATGTTTTCAAATGATATTTAAAAATTATTTTCCATCTAATATGATATATATTTATGTTACTCATTCCAATATCAATATTCCATTCATATCCATCCTATGAATTTTTTATTATTAAATTTTTGTTACTTATGAATCACATTTCTACTTTATGGAAAATATGAAATTGGTTACTCTTTTACGGGTTATGATTTTGATGAAATGATTATGAAATATTTATTTTTTCGACAGGTTGGGATACGTTTACATGTTTATGATTCTAAAATCATTTTATATGTTATGATATGTGTAGTTATGATCCTATACAACATGTATGTTTTATTTCATTATGTGAATGGTGGGGCCTATATCTCCCTCCAATGCATTAGATAAATATTTATATATCATTAGATAAACTAATATGGTCTTGGGAGTGAACATCGACTACAATGATGGCCATGGGAGTGAACCATGAGTATTAAGATAGTCTAAGGAGTTAAATCATTATAATATGATGTCCATGGGAGTGAACCATGACTAAAATTAGGGTACAGTGAGTGAAAACATTATACTAATATGGTCTTGGTAGCAATTCCTTGGATACTATGGAAATCGTTATGTGATTATGTGTTTTACACAATTCAATGATTTATTCCTAAGTTGTGATTTCAGGAATTATGATCTCTATTTAATTATGATTCATGTCTTATGATCATTTAATATCTCTTTCATGATATTAGTTATTATCTTTGATATGAATGGTACGATCTTCAATTTTCATGATCACATTCTTATACCCTTATGCTCATGTTTATGCTTATATGTATCCCTTGTTTACCCTTACCAAGAATTTGAGCTCACCCCTTTATGTTTCCTTTTCCCCAGGTTATGACTATATGTACTATTTTTTATATGTATAGGATGTTTGTTATTCAATAATAACCTAGTGGGAGATGATGTAACTCACATAAGTACGGGTGTTTATGTTCCTGTGTTTCAAGAGGCACTATACCAATCACGGTCATTGGTTTTGTGTTTTTATAATGTTTAATTGTTCCATAAAAGATATGTATTGTTAATGCTTTAAAATTTGAGGGTAAATATACCAACATTATCTACTCTGGTACTAGAATTTTTATGAGGAAACTCATTAAATACATGTATCTTGATTAAATATTTTTCAAATATTATAGTTAATTCCACTTCATCTTTGAATAAAAATATATAGGAAACTTCAACCAACCTTTGTAAATGTATTTCTATTATAGCTACACTCTCTGTCATACTAAAATAAGAACACCTCAATTAGGCTATTTTAAATAAAAATTTAACATTCAAAATTCACATTGTTAAAAATTCATCATCTACTATTGAAATTTTGTTTGATATTCATTAATAAGTAGAATATTATGAAATAAAAAAAGTCTAGCTATTTTCAATATAACTTATCTAAATTTCCAAGATATATCTTACACAAATACGTTTCAATTTTACATAAAACCTATAATTAAGTATACTAAAAACTCTAGAAATTTTAGTTGAAAATGAAAATATTCTATACAACATCATTAAATATATTATCTATTTCTTCTCGAATTTCACCATTTAACCATATTTGAATAGTTTTTTGATAGATATAGATCTATTAAAATCATACATGATAATATTTAGAAATATCACCATAAATCTATTATATTACTACTATCTAGTCCTATCACTTCACCAAGTGTTCTATCCATTTATGTTTCTCTGATGATATAATTATAGATAAATATAATAAATTTAATAATCTCAAACAAATAAGTTTACTGTATTTATATTACACATGTATCTTCTACATTATCAATGAATAATAAAGTTCTTTAAATAAGGTTAATTTGAATAAAACATACTTTAGTATGTTTCCTTGATCTATATCTCTTCCAAGGTTTTGATCTAGTATTTCTCTATCATTCTTAACACACTCTTCATATTTTCATATTATAGACTCAAATCCAAGGAATCTTGTCTCTAATACCACTATGACATGAAATATCTCATACAATATCCCCCTTGTGATTATGATGTTAATTAATGTTTCATATAATACCATTTTTTCATATTCTAATGGATAAGGGCTATCATATAGGGTTCAAATACTAAGAAATAGAAGTAACTACCCTTAAAATACAAAATAAAATGCAAACATAATAATATGGAAAATGAAAGAAAACATGATATTTAATAATAAAAATCAAATGGGATATATTAATACATGGATAAGAATATCTGAATTTGAATAAAATCAACCATAGTATGACAGCTATAAATAACACTAAAAATAATAAATCTTAATAAAACCTAAATTATAAATATGTGGTATAAAAAGTAGCCTCTAACTCTATGATCCAATAAATGATCTATTTTTCTAGAAAACATTTATTAATTCCACCTATAATATAATAATTAAGATTTGAAGTTAGAATATATATTTTATGGATGTACATAATTATACTCTATAGGTTTCTTATCTAGAACTCTAATTATTTACAATGGGACTAGAGAATACAAAAATATTCGATGTGTAATAACTATATTCAAAATCAAACGCAAACCAAGATATTGTTTAAAATCACTATAACTACCCATATTTGTTCACATACTCACTCCCAATAATATATAAGACAAAAACACAAAAACAATATAATACACAACACCAAAAATATAATAGGGGTCTATACAAACATTCTCACAATATCAATTTTCTATAAGTCAAAATGGTTTACATTATATCATCCACCTACATATAACAAATCACAGTCATTATCAAATCAAATCTATGTATCCACACTATATCCTTACCAAAAAGGGGGGTTTGGGGAGGTTTTATATCATTTTTTCCATCTATAAATTCAAACTAAATTTGGGTCACACATCAGAAACCCACAGTCGGTTTATACTTGAATAGTGAATGATAATATTATCATTCAAAAAATATAAAATACAATTAGAACAATAAAATAACTAAATTATTATTATTATCTTCCAATACATTCTATTATATTATTATTAATCATGTGATACTCTCATGATCCAAAAACAATTATTATCTCTCTAATAGGAGAATAAAAATGGAAGTATGATTACTAGATAAGGTATAGTGTATTTTTATTCTAATGAGTTATAATATATCTAAAGATATTATAAAAAAAAGTCAACAACATTTAAATTTTCCTAGACCTATCCATAACCTAGTGTTCTTATAGATAAATAATTTCCAACCACCATATTCTTAGAGCCAATACATAGTAAGTTTAGTACATCAATTACAACACATTCCATAAAATTTTAAAAATTATTTTTTCAATGAATTTAAATATTTTTATGATTTTAAAACAAAAAATTACATGCCTTACAAGATATATATAAAAACCCCTTATAAAAATTAAAATAAAAAATAAAAATAATATCAAGTGTCCTGAGATCATTAATGTTTTTTCATTAAATCATTTTGGTTTGGTATGAAAACATGTTTTTTTGATATATTACTCACTCGAAACATAGTAAAAATATTTTATCAACACATGTAAGTTGAAGGATCCCCATTTAATTCATTTTATCATTTCTTAAGATCATATAAATATCTATGTTAAACTTATAGTAAACAGAACGACAATATGCAAAAAGTTGACCCCTACTCAAACCAAACAAACTCCTTTATATTTCAGTATAATCAAAATCCATTATAATTTAATCATTATTAAATTAAATAATAAAATAATATTCACTTTATATAAAACCATTCCTTAACTTTATGAAATATATAATTTATTTAATTATTTTATTAGACCATGAAACCTTTATTATTTAAATATTTCATGGATCCATTCTAATTAAATTTAAAAAACATATAATAACAAATAACATGATATATTCAACTATAACATAATTATTTATCATCCATATTAATCCTAATATTTTACTATTGTGTTTCCATTATTCACTATATAAATAAAATTACAATTTAGTGATAAATATAGAAAATGAATGAGTTAGAGTAAATTTTACTAACCTCCTTGATGGATCTGGGTTTCTAGTTCAACATTCCTCACTTGTGAAACAATAATAAATATAATTGGAAAACACAATCAGAGGATACGATACAATTATTTGATTGTTAAGAAATTTTTGTGTCATCACCCCATATTTATACCAAAACTCTCCACATTCATAGTAACTATCAATGATTATTCTTTTAAATTATATAGGAATATAATTTTAATATTAGTATCACATGAGTAAACATCTATAATAATAATAACTCATTTCCTTTTTTTGGTGGAAATTTTCTTCCTCTTTTATCATCAAGTGTTGAAAATTAGTTATAAATTATATATATATATATATATATATTCATATAATTATTTAGACATAATATATATATATATATATAACTTATATGTTTAGGTTGTTGAAATAATTAATATAATGAAAATAATTTCTCATCACATACACACATGTTCTTGTGTGTGTCTATGTCTACAGACACACACACACACACACACACATATATATATACAGACATTCAAATTTAAATATCATATAATGTTTAGATTATAACATCATCTAATTTATTAATTTAACAATGTAAAAGATATCCACCATTATATATATATATATATTATCCTGGAAGAGTATATCAAAAATATTAATCTAATTATTTTATAAAATATAAATTACTCCCTTAATAAGAATATAAATATAGATAATTTTTTTTAAAAAAAATGTTGTTGATTATTTTAAATTATTAACATAATAACTGTGATTATTCCCATCATAATATTCACTTTTAATATATCCATAATCATATAATATATTTTCTTTTCAAACAAAAACAATAAAATATTATTTAATCAATTTAGATCATAATGGTTAATAAATAAATTTATAGTGATATTAAATATCAATGATAGAGACTATTAATAAATATTATCAATAAACCAGCACTAAATTTATAAAATTACTATATATTACAATCGATTTAAGAAATAAAAATAGATATACCATAAATTTATTTCCATTTTACTCTATGTGCGGGTTTCATTCTCATCAAATTAAATAATATCTATTATAATATTTAAATTAATATTCATAAATTAAATTTATTTTTTAAATTAATTATATATATATAATTTTAATCCTCTAATTATTCATATATATATAATATGCTCAAAAAAAATTACGAAAAACATTTCATTAAATTGAAAAATGATATTTAAAAAATTAGATATAAAATATTATTAATGAATTGTATTAAATTAATTTATTGTTTAATTTGACCATTAAAAATATATTCTATAGATAAATATATATTTAATCTGAATAAAATCCCATTTTTTCATTTTTTATAAAATAAAATAGATAAAATATATCTCATGAATTTGAAATATTAAATAAAAATTCTTTAAAACTAGGAACAAAATTGTATCTGAATCATTATGTTAATAAAAAAAATTAAAAAAATGTTTTCAAAAATTATTTCAATAAAATCTCTCTCTAAATTATTCAATTAGTTAAAAAGAATCATTTTTTCCATAAAAATTTACAAAATGTCCATTTTAATTTTAATAAACTATAAAAATTGGAATTTTCTCGTACACATAAATAAACTCTTTTTTTGTAATATAAAAACGAATAGAATAATGGTACATAAAAAAACTGACCCAAGTCATACTATCTCAATCCACAATTCGGTTTACCATAAGTCTTAAAGTGTATTTTTTGATCACCAAAGCTAAGGAAAAAGTGAAAAGGGTGTATGCCATATATTTTTATAATGATTTTCCCCATTCATAAATAAAACAAGATGGATTTTCACATAACATTTATCATGCTTATTCCATATATTGGATGATTCATTCTTAAAAAATAAAAAGTTACAAAAATAAATCACATTTAAGTGATATACATCATAAAACATGACAAAACCATCATAAATAATGTAGTTCATCCAAATATGAGGTTACTAAAAAAAGTAGTAATAGATATACATTATTTCTAAAAATATATTAGTAGAACAAGAAGCAATGGTGATGATCAATATGGACTTTTATAAGAAATGAAATCCTAAGAACCAATATCTACATTAGATCTAGATAACCAAACTCTATATAACATGAGGTCACCTCTTATGTGTCTCTATCACTATAGCTTAAAAACCTATGTATTTCCCACAAATAATATATATCCTTTCCCTTTTCTAGAATCATGTAAGACAAAATCTATATGCCCACAAAACCATGAATTTAGTGTGTGAGAGAAATCCTACATGAATACCATAAAGGTTCAATTCATTTCCTTTTATAATAATAGACATAAAATTCTTCTATGAAAATAATAATAATAAAAATTTATTGTGTAAATTTGATAACAAAAAGTATCTATCATTTTATTAAAATAGTTTTAATTTGATATAGAATACCCAAAGAAAATAAATTTAAATAAGTAATATAGGATAACAAAACATCATTAAAAATCAACACACTTCATGTTATGACTTATTGGTGTCTTAGAAGACAACATAGGACTCCAATTCAAAGGATTCATCGCACAATTGTATTTATGTGATCCTAATAGAACCCCATGGACTAACTCAATCACATCAGAAGAGAAACCCTATATCCAAGTAATAATATTAACTAGGGATACTAGATGTATATAATGTCACTATTTTTGTACTAATTTCTAGTTTAAAACATAGATAATAAATCCCACAAATAAAATTCTACTGAAATAAAATCATTAAAAGAAAACCAACATATAAAGGAATCTCTAATATCATAATCAAAAACCCTATAAACCCATCCTTTTATCAAAATTAATATCAAATACATCAAAATTATAATATTCTATAACTATACCAAAAATAAAATGGGGTTATTTATAAGAGAGTGTCTAATAATAAAAATCAACATTTTAAATACCATACAGGATTTTAAAATCTAAAATATAATGTAAACACTTCAAATTACAAATTGAAAAATCAACCATAAATTAAAAAAAAATATTGTACATAAAATTATATAAAAATAAATTTCAATTACATTTTATGAAACACCTTGTGTGCTATAATTATATTTAATATTTAATATCACTATCTTACAGTAAAACTCTTTTTATTTCAAACACACATATCACTGAAATATTTTGAAATCCTTTTATAAATTCATCAAATATAATGTAGATATATATATTATATTTATAGTAAAATGGTTTACAAAAACAATGTTCTAATGGATATGTAAAAAATTTAATCAATATAGAAAAAAATACTAGAACCAATTTAACAAACCCAAATCGATCAAACTAGAGGTGAATGGAGATAAAGAATGGTTTCACACAACCTAAACATCAAAACCCCACATGATTCAGATAATCCCAAAGAATATATTTTCCCCTATGAATAATTACAGAAAGTAATAAGGAAGAATAATAAATGATGTGTGTATATAGAGAAAATAATATGTGGACATTAATTAGAAACATAAAATAAAAATAAATCATATGTGAGACTCCTATGAAGAAAAAGATATAAGTGGTATTTAGTGGGAGAGTCTGTTATAATACTTTAGAATGTGAGATTTAGACATAATAGTGGCTTCATAAAATTAAATTTTAAAAATAATAAAATATCATATATATAGAAACATCTAAAAATAAACTTCATGGTCACTAAGTCCATGGAAGTGACAATGAAAACATAACTATAGTTGAACAATCACCTTTAATGGTGCTCTTACATTATCCCCCAGTTCATGCAACATAACCATTCATTCTGGGAAATTTTCTATTATGTTTCCCTTTTTATTAAAAGTTCTATAAAACCTAAATAAAAAAAGAGATAATAAAATAAATACATATATGTGACATAGTAGTATTGATAATTCTATTTAACATACCTCTTTATTTCCATAAAAAATTATTGGTCTGTCTTATTAATGAAGAGATGTGGAAATTTATCTATTATCAAGGATTAAAAATCCCATGTTTCGTGGATATCACTAGTATATTTCAAATGCACCTGAACTGAATGAGTGTATTTTCTTTTCAAAACCTCAATTTCATGGTCAGGAACTCAATTAGGTTGCTCCACCAAAAAATAATCGAGTTCCAAATCTAAATCCTCACATTTGATCACATGATTGGGAACATGATGATACTTCTTCAACTATGATATATAGAATATGATATTAATTTATGTCATTTTAGGATATAAATATAGTTTGTATAATAATTTCCAAAGACGTTACATGACCTCATACAAACAAATATACATTGGAATAATTTTACCTCACTTTGATATCCTTCAATGTCCCAACTTAAAAGATAACTTGAGAAAACCCCAATCAAACACAAAAAAAATACATGGGTTAAATACATTTTTCAATTTATTAATTATATCAAATCTATGATATTTTTAGTCACTTATGAATTAGTTATATCTTACTCATCATCCTATATAAAATTCATAGTCTCAATAACGCACTTTTCTCACACTTAGCACAACATAGAGGGGACCGACATGATCAACCATTGAGATCCCAAAAAAAATTGATTTATGTGGGGTAAAATTCATTATAATAAATCCTAGTAAATGATAAATGTGGTTTTCATGATCTTACATGTTTATGCACAGAGTAATGCTGCATATCATCCATAATATGAATATTTTTCTCTATCTGGTCACCAATTTTTGGATGATATTTCATCATAAATTTATTTTGATTTAATATATATTCCTAGAGGGCCTTAAAAACATATATTTATATGGAGATTATGGATTAGAGATAAAATTTAAATGAACTACATGTTGATTTAAAATTTCTTTCATATAAATATTTCCAAGATTCTCTAACTTCATACTCTCCTTGAGGAGAATGAAATGGGTTGATTTAGTCAACTAATTAATGATCATATATATTTAATTCCTCATATAATAAGATTTAGGTAGCCAAATTATGAATTCTATAAAAATATTATCCCACTTTCAAAAAATAATATAATGGGTTTTTAATAATTTAGAAAAAAAATTTACGTTTCCTTCACTATTTGACAAGTGAGTCAATGTGATATGAACTCAATAATTCCACACATCATCCCTATACAACTATTATAAAAATTGATATCAGAGAATAGATTGGTGGGTCCAAGGTGAGTGTCCTTACAATAATTTACAACATTCCTCGTAACCATTTTTCTCATGTATAAAGGATCTAATAGCCTCCTTCGTAAATAAAGAGCACTATCAGATGACCAAAAGAAAAAAAAACAATGGTCTCCCCACTATATAATTCTTCTATAATAAACTAATTATTAATATAATAAACCAATCTCTATAAAAAATTTTCATAGAAAGAGGATGTGACTTTAATAATAAATAGGAATACCTGATCCCCCTCTTCCTCTTCATCAAGATAAGATTAAATAAAAAAGGAAAACCAAACACCACTCTTCCTTGGATTACTTCACAGCATTATCTAGAGATTTCATACTAAGATCATATTTGACTACATTAGCCCAATATTGAGTATATGATAGATTCAAATTTATGTATTGAATATACCTTTCCCTATATATCATCATTATAAATTGTTCCTTTTGGGATAAAATATATCCTAGACTCTTGTGATTTTTATACACTATAAATTTCATTATGAATATTTATTTTCTCTATCACTTTATGGAATGCATTATTAAATCCAAATCATGGTCATGTGTGGCTTAATTATTTTCAATAAGTAGTAATTATAATGATACATACACCACTACATGATCATAATATATCAAAACACAACCCAAACCCATTATTGAAGAATCACGATTGTTGGATTGAAATATAGATGAAGATGCTCAGTTACAAGAAGAGGGTGAATTTTATGTTTAAAAAACATTCCCATTTTTTCCTAAAAGTAAATCTATGTTTAACAACATTAAACAAGGTAAATTCAAAAATCCTCTTTGGTTCTTAAAAAATGTATTATTACAAGCTCCAAGTTAAATTATTAAAGATCCTAAACATAAAAACGTTTATCATAAGGTAACATAAGCAAGTTTCTCTTGGGAAAAGATTCTACCTTAAAGAGTATATAATATTATTTACTATAGTATACATTTATAAGAAAGAAGAATAAATTCAATCTTCCTTTATTTAACAAATTTTAAGTGGAAATAATTTTTTAAAAAATTATACAAGTTTGAAATCTTTTAACCCAAAGACAAGGGTATCCAAAAAACATGAATAAAGGTCCCTTGATTTATAATTTCAATAATTTTTTCTTATGTATACTAGGTTAATCCATCGATAATAATACCATAATATTTCCTTCTATCCCCAAAATACCTTTAAATTTAAGGTTTTCAACACCTCTATATTCTTATCCCTGGAATTCATCGATTGTACACAACAATAATCAGAGTTGCACTAAATATGCTAAACAAGTTGTTCATATCAGAACAAAATGTTCATAGATCTCGCAAGGCATGACAATCTCTCTCTCTCTCTTAGGAAATCACATCACAGAATCACTACATGTAATCTCTAGATCAATATCAAGCACATTAAAATGATATCATATTTATTGGAAAAAAACATCAATGGTCATCTCTCTCCTCCAATTTTCATATTTTATCTTAGAATTTCATATGGACCTGGACATGTGTCACTCAACCAATGATTAGTTAAAAAAATTGTATGACCTTATTTTAGGTATGGGGAACATGGGAAAAATTATCATGTTTAATAAATATTAATAAGTAATAAAAAATCATTATTAAGAAACTAGGATATGATAATCTTGAATAAATAAGTTAGTAATGTAAAGTAACATTAAAAAATATGAATAATTACAATCTAGAAAATAATCAGAGTATAAAACATTAAACAACCAGATTATAGAAAAAATGGATATTTAAAGTCTCAATTATAAAGAATTCAGAGTCTGAATTCTAATTAATTTACAGTATGAATTATAAGGAATTCAGAGTCTAAATTTTGAGGAATTAGTAGTCTGAACTTTCAAGAATTTGGAGTCTGTATTCTAATAAATTCATAATCCTATTTCTAAGGAATTGGGAGTCTTAATTTCATAAAATTCGGAGTATGAATTTTATAGAATCTAAAGTTTGAATTTCATATAATCCAGAGACTGAATTTCATAGAATTCATAGTCTGAATTTCATAGAATTTGGAGTCAAAATTTCAGAGAATTTGGAGTCTAAATATCAGAGAATTTGGGGTTTAAATTTCAGATAATTCTGGGTCTTGTTTTTATAGAATATGGATTCTGAATTTCCAATAATTAAGAATTTTATTCTCAAAGAATTGGATCACTAAATTTCAATGCATTCAGATTCTGAAAATAGTAATACATGGTATCTACAGAATTGTAATATTCTGAGGTTTTAGATAAGGATCCTAATTTTTTTCTTAAGATAAAATTAATCTTGGTTTGAGATGACATTAATGAAAACAAAAAAAAACCAAGGATAAGGATAAAACTATTCATATAAAAGAAAATTAACCATAAGAACTTTATTCATAGAGAACGATAATTTAGCTTTAGAAAATGTTCTTGTGAGTTAAAAAACCGAAAGGAATGGAATATTCATAAGAAAACGTTATTGACTCAATAATCTCTCCCATTCAGAAAGAACAAAAAACCTTTCAAAAAAGAATATATGGAATAAGGTTTTTGCTTTTTGAATATTAAAATAAGTACTTATCTCTCTTTACATTGACCCTTGATGAGTACGACTAACACCCTCTTGGGGTTTGAAATCCCTATGGATCGTATTCATGTATTTATTAGAGAAGTAACTTCTTTTTACATTAGAAAATATTTTTTAAGTAATCTCCCTTACTTATTCTCCTCCTTTCTTGGGGAATTATATTCTTTTTAAATAATATTCTTTTCATCATTCTTTTCTCCCCCCTTGTGATTTTTAAAAAGGAAAGGAGAGAATGAAAAATTATACCTAAAAGGTTATGAATAGACAAGACAGTACAACGTAAAGGAAAAAAAATCATTATTATGGGATAGATTTTACATGGAAAAATAAAAAAAAATCGGATTGTAAGGAAAAATCACTCATCCTTCTTTTCCATCGACATAATCTTCCTCATTTTTGAATTTAACTTTATTATCTATTTGTAATTATCCTCAAATTTCGTGATTAACTTATCATAATCCGGCATTTTCTTCTCAGTATTTTTGATCCATTCTTCTTGAGATTTTAAAATTTTGTCTTGAGTTTTTATGACCTCTTATTAATGATTGAATTTTTCAAATAACTCTTATCTGAGTTGCATTTCTCTCTTAAGTTTTATAGCAACAAAATTGATCTTTCCATTCAGATCTCTATCATCTTGAATCCGGGAAACTTTCTCAAAATTTAGCTTCCCTAAAATACATGTTGAGATATTGTTGTTCATTTCATCTGGCATATCAAAATACTCCTTGACTAAATCACGGAATTCATCCATGATTTTCAAATTATCAATCATTATCTTAGACTATTTGGTTATTTCATTACATGAACTCTTTTGAGAATCATAACCAATAAGAAATGTTTTGAATTCTTCTTCATGCTTAATAAAATTTTCCATGACAATTCTTATCGAATTCAACTTTTAATTGATAAAATGATGAAGAAAATGACAACTATAATTGATGCATGTGAATATGTGAATTGTATTCACTAGATTCTTCATATATTGGACAAAAAAATTCTTGTCCCATGGAAGGTGAGGATTTGGAAGCAGATTCCGTTGATAGAGAGGAAACCTTATCTAGATATTAATCATCCTCATGAATGTTCCAACTAAATCATTATTAGATTTCAAAACTACATCAATTATAGGAGAATCAACAACCACAAGTTTTCATTTGTCAACATTAGGGATTTCCTTCTCATCTTTTGGAGTCTCGTGCACACTATCAGAGACTTGGATTATCTTATCATCATCAACAATATCTTTATCAGCACCTTCCTTGATATCTTTAGGATGAATAAAATAATAATTGATGATTTCATCATCAATAGGTTTTTCAACCTCACCCTATTCAACATCATTATTCTTTTCTAAGATTATTTTGGTTGATTCAACCTGGTATGTTCTGATCAGTAACCTGTAAGAAGGACTTTCTTTCTTGTGGTATTCTTCCACCATTTTTATCTTGTCTTCACTCTCTTATTCCAATTCTTATTCTTCTTCTTCTTAATCATCGTTATAAGATAATTCTTATTACAAAATTGGTTCCGGTATTTAAAATTTCATTCATAGAGTTTTAATGGGAACCGACTCTTGAATAAAATATTTTAGTACTTGGATATATTCAGAAGCTTTCTCTGTAACCCTTAGTAATTTTTGGATGATTTCAACATCTGAAATTTTATTCTTTATCATCATCTCATTTTTCTTGTTTCTCAAACTATTTAGTCACATGAATTCTTAAATATTTTTCTTTAGTAGTGTCTAAACTAAAACATTCATCTACTACCTTTTTCGTCTGCTTCTCTTCTCTACAATTGGAAACCAAATCATCAAAAAATGTTTGTTTTTGATTTTTCATCTTGGGTGGTGCTGATTTTGTTTCTGGAATGGTTTCTTATACTTTTTATTCCTTTTATTTTGTTTTTCTCTTCTTCTGGTTTATCTTGGATGTTTCACCTACTTCCCATTTCATTCTCGAAACATGGATTTTAGTTTCAAAAATATCATAAAACTCAATTAACCTGATACCAAATATAATTTTCATTATCCTTAGGGTGTCATCACTCAACAACATAATCATGAAATTTCATGATTTTGAACTGCCATGAATTTTGAATGAATCTCAAAAAATAATGAAGATCATTGACAAGATCATCAGATACATGATTATCTGAGACCTAAGGGTTACATTATGGATATTACTGATGGTATGGAGAATATACTTGATGAAATTTATCTTTCAAAAATTCACGAAGAAGTCTATTATGAAAATATCACACTTCATATGGGAATCATTATCACCCATTCTCATAATGAGAAATCCTTGCATCCACAAAGATAGCAATATGAAGTTGGTTGTTAGATGATTTATCATTGGTGACTTGACTCCCTGAAGTTAAGACACTCAATTTTCAATACCTTCTCAAAACATCCTACCTTATCTGGAAGCTTTTTAGAGAAAAATCTTTCTTCACCTTTATATGGTATATCGAGATTATTTGAATCCATGTTGAAGTAAAATGTATATGTCATTCCATATCTCTTAAAGTAAAAATATTTTCTTCCACATTCATTATAAAAACATACTGAATCATAAAATTCTACGAGAATATAAAGATAAATCAGATCTTGATTCTTCATCATGGATACACATATGATTTCCCATCCATTCATCTTGATAATTTTCAAAATCAATGAATTATACTTGTAAAAGAGATCTATTTCAACCAACCTCTCTTGAAAGACTTTCAAATCCTTGAGATCCTTGTTTTAAATCATATAATTTTTTGAGAAAATTTCAAGAAACATCCTGAGTGTATGAAAACAATGAAAACTGAACCACTGATTTGAAGAGGTGTAGAGAATCGGTGCAAAAATTATTGAAAGCCTGATGTGTGAAAAAAATATTGGGGAATTTATATAGGCTTATTAGCAAGTGATCAAATTCTTGAGTCAATCCAATGATTATGATTAGCATGATTTGATTTGATGGTTGTAACCAATTCTAAAGAATGATTTGATATGTTCTGATCTTTTGAGTTTTTTAGGAAATAAATTTATTTAAGGAAATTGATTCTGATAAAATTTACATAAAACAATATAGAAATACCATCAAGGTAATAATGTAATTATGAAAACATTATGTAAGGAAAGAAGCCTTAAAGATATAGCAGAATTATTTTGTCAATAAGAATAAGATTCTTCTGATATTTGAATAAATTAAAATATCCAGAAAATTAAAAAAAATTAGGTTCTAAGAATTCCAAAAATTGGGTTCTAAGGATTCAAAAATTCAGGTTCCATGAATTCAAAAAATCGTGTTCTCAGAATTAAAAAAAAAATTGGGTTATGAAAAATATTAATAAATGATTCAAAAGAATAAGCAAATTTACTCCCCCTTATGAAATTGAGTTTCATAATTTAAGGATATATGTTTCAACAAAAATTTAATATGAATTATTACCTTACAGTTATCATTACTATCTTTTTTTAATATTTACCAATCTATCATAGGGTAATGATTGCAAGATTTGGTGTCCTTTAAAAAAATGGTTGTACTTTTATTAGATGAGAATTTAATTTATTTAAATAATTAATTACATATAGTTCATAGTCTTGCCTGACTATAGTGTAATAATGTCCTGGAGTATTTGTTCCATTGACATGGTCATAGTAGTTATCTACTATGATGAGAACCTTGAGGTGCTATGAAAATATTCTTTAATATAGTTCTTTGGTGGGATGACATACTATAATGGTAGATAAAGTATACATACTGGTAGGTGTGAGTACTTGTATCTAAATGAGACTAAATCTCATGAAGTTCCTACTTGGTAACCTCCAAGATAAGAGATTATGATAGAAGACCTGCTAGTAAAATATTTCATGTTTTTGTGTTGTCGGATATTTCTATATGCGAGTGTATGTAATGATCCTTATACTTTATGGTTATCATTAATATGTTTCATGAATCGTGCACTATATTTTACTAACGAAAACGGTTACGCAGACCGTTGGTGTGGAGTCATTTTCCTAATAGTATATGTTGATGACATATTACTTATTGGAAACGAGATACAATTTTATAGATTTTTAATGCATGGTTGAATCAAAGCTTCTCCATGGAGGACTTGCGCAAGACAACATATATTCTTGTGATAAATATCGATTGTGATAGATCCATGGTATTGTTGGGCCTAAGTGAAAGTACATACATTGATAAGAGTCTAAATAGATTTAGTATAGAACAATCTAAGAGAATATTGTTGCTAGCATCATCTGGTATTCATCTTAACAGGGAAATGTGTCCTCAGAAACATGTGGAAGTATAGATAATAGTAAGTAATACATACACATCAACTATTTGGTCAGTCATGTGTGTCATTCAAGAAATGTACTAGGATGGATTTCACTTGTGCATTGAGTGTGGTAGGTGGATATCAAGATGGCCCAGGTGACAGTCATTGGATGGTTGTTAGGACTATCCTAATTTATTTGAGGTTTACTAAGGATATCTTATGGGATTATCGAGGATATGAGGAAGGAGTCATCAAAGGATATGCATATGCTAGTTTTTAGACTCATCAAGATTACATATAGTCACAAACGAGATAAATCTTCACATTTAATAGAGATTCAATGAGCAGGAAGAGCTCAAATAAGAGAGTTGGCATAGATTCTACAGTATAGTATGAGTATATCACAACTTATGAGGTAGATAAATATGCAGTTTGGATTCAAAGATTCATCTAGGAGCTGGATGTGATACCTAGTAGTAAAGATCCCATCACATTGTACTATGATAATACAAAAGTGGTGGATCATAAAAAAATCCAATGTCACATCAGTAGACGAACCACATACTTTGTATGTATCATCTCTGGATGGATTTTTCTCATATAGGTGAAGTTGTAGTGAGTATTATTTCCACAGAATACAATATAGAAGACCCCTTGACAAAATCCTTGACTCAGCAGAAACACGATCATCATGTGAGCTCTATCGGATTGAATGTCGTAGGTAGTAGGCTCTACTCGAAGTGGGAGTTTGTAAGAGTTGGTGTCCTAGAACCAACTGATTGTACTTTTATTACCATAATATTTAATATTTTTAAATATTGTATTACATATTGTTCATTCTTCTGGATGACTATAGTGTAATAATATCCTGGAGTATTTGTCACATTAACAACGTCCTTGCAATTATATGCTACGATGAGAACCTTGAAGTGATATAACAATATTTTTATATATAGTTTTTCATTTGGATGACATAATATATTGGGACACATAGTATACAAACCATCAGCTGCGAGTACACGTAAGAAGGTGAAATTTCCTATCATGAAGTTCGTACATGGTAATCTCCAAGATAAGAGATTATGAGAAAAAACATGCCTGTAGAAATTCCACATGTTTTGTTGTTATCTGATATTCCTATATGCGAGCATATGTAATGATCCTTTGATATTAGGATTATCATAAAAACGTGTCACAACTTGCACACTTTGATTTACTGATGAAAACCATCACGCAGACAGTTGGGGGAAAGTATGGTATGTTGGGTTCATCGTGAGTGGTATGTTATTAGTGGATATGTCGGGGAAGGATTTGTCCCTTCCATTTATAGATGATGATATCTCGGACCTTTGATTGAAAAATAACTGTCGCGCAAAATTACATGGTCATGGTGTAACAATTATTTCATTTTAGGTATTCAAAGAATGACTTATCCAGTACTAAGGTTGATGACACTATCATAAATCCTACTTGACAAGATATATAGACAAAGGGATTATATTACACAGTGAGTGTACATATTTGGATGTTGTTTTTATGTCTTTAAATTATTTCTCCTCAGATCTTTGAATCATTTCTAGACAGTACTCTTGGAATTTAAGAAATCCCACCTAATTCCAACGAAAAATATTCCAAGAGGGTCATACTCTAAATGTTTTGGGTGGTATCAGTTAAATTATATTTGAATTTAATCAATGGAATAAATATTATTCTCAAGACTGTTGAATAATTTTATTCATGTTAAAATGATTTCATAAATTAAATAAATATTTATACTTTGGATTGTGGGTAAAAATTATTTATTTATTTTATTGAACATTTAATAAAATTTTATTTAATATTTCATAAATAAAATATTTATTTAAGAGGATAAATTATTTATTAATTTATTCAGGTGTTCAATAAATGGATGTTGAGTTCGAGTGGACCAAGGTAGATCCAGTAGTAAAATAATTATTTACAAGATAGTAGATAATTATTTGATTATTTAGCCCAAGTTAAAATAATAATAACATTGTTTTTATTTTGTCATACAGAATTTTATATATAATTCCATTTTGGGCAATTTAGCACACCATAAATAATCAAGAAATATTATTATTAAAATCATGGGTTTTCTCTAAGGTTATGAATTTATTTATTTGATGTTGTGCAATTAAATATTGTAACTAAATCCCCGTGTCGATAAATAGAAACGTATGTCTATTGCGACATGTACCGAACTGTGCGCCTGGCGAATTGAGAAATGTTGAGCTAAAAATTTTCTCCTTGTAATCCTCTTCTATCCCCAATCAAGAAAAAGAGACGTTCATTAAGGCCAAACAACAAGTGATCAATAATGACTGACACAAGACCCTCGCTTCACTATACTAGCACTCGAAGAATGAGTGGTGTCCATCGGAGGCCATCAGAGCACATGTGGATCAACGCACGATGGATTCTAGTTTGGATACTCACAAGCATGACAAGAAAATATAGAAGGGTCATTCCAAATGATCAATATCATCAAAGAAGAGAGTACCAAAGATCCAGGTATTCTTTTCTTTTTAAAATTAATTAAATTAATTATAAACATGATGTGCAAGATCATCTCTATGGGTTCCGGGCCTCTACATTATTTATCTAAAACATGGATTATATTTCATGGAGACTGGACCTCATTGTCATATTGATCCCATAATAATAATCTATAGTGGTAAAAAATAAAATTTGGGTGTCGACCCAACCATGCTTTCGCTGCACCCAGAACCTATGATGATTTTGTAAAAATTGTAGTAGGTTGATATTGGATTCTGATAAATTGATGAATGATATCTCCCTTAAGTGTGTGATCTCTATGAAAGTGATGCCTAATATCTATGTTATTTTCACCAGAGTGGTGTGAAGGGGTTTTTCAAAGGAAAATGGCACTTGTATTATCACACAATATCTGTGATTTTTTAAAACCCATACCATAGTCTATGAGTATGTGTTGCATCCACACCACTTGAGTACAACAACTTCGAGCTTCTTCATATTCAGATTTAGAAGTGGAAATTCATACTGAGTGTTGCTTCTTGAAAGTCCAAGAAACTAATGAATATTTTAATAAATGAAATGTTTTGGATGTAATTTTTCTACCCATTCTACATCCCCCAAAATCAAAATCTGAAAAACATTTTCAAATATAATAATTTCTAGATGAAAAAAAATTCCTAAGTCCATGGTTCCCTTTAAGTAGAAAAAAATATCACATTTTTAAATGGGATTTCATTGGATTGGATTGATATCATGTTCATAATAATTCTGAATACATTAAGTGTAGATGACTAGCTATTAAATATAAAAAACATCCAATCATACAACTAAAAGATGACTGATCTACTGGTTTCCCACCATCATCAATATAAAGATAGTTTTAGGTATTGATTGGAGTACTTAAAAAAAATTATTGTCATATACATACATCATAAGAAGATCTTTAATATATTTATGTTGATATATGTAGGCTCCTTATGGTTTTTGAGAGTTTTTAAAGACAAGGAAAATTTTTAACTCACTCGTCAAACTCATTTCAAACTCAAATTTTATAATATTTAAAAATGATATCAGTTAAATATTTCATATTTGATATGATTATAATGAAATAAACATTAATTTTAGCAATAAAAAATTCCATATATTTCTTTATAAAAATATTTGGATCATCAGTTCCCTTAACATAGTCATTTGGTAAAAAAAATATAGTTTTTCTATCATGCCATGCTCTAGGGGTATGTTTATGTCCATATAAATCATTGGTAAGTTTTAAAACTTGTTTATGATATTTTGTGTCTTCAAATTAAAGGAGTTTTTTCAATATAAAATTCCTCTTAAACATATCCATTATGTAAAACACACATGACGTCCATTTAAAAAAGTTGAAATTGAAGAATGCTACAAATTCTAGTAGAATACGAATAGATTCAAGTCTAGCTACTGGAGTGTAGGTTTTTCCATAATCTATTCCTTCTTTTTGATTATAGACTTTATAAACTAATATTAATATATTTCTTACAATGATTCCATTTTAATAAAATTTATTTCTAAAGACCCATTTAACTCCAATTACAGAAGTATCCTTATATCTGTCAACCAAGGTCTAGACATTGTTCCTTTTCAATTATATTTAGTTCCTCAAGTATAGAATTATTCCTAAAATAATCACCTAAAGCTTTATCAGTAGTGTTAGTTTCTAACTGGGAATGAAATGAAATATGTTATACTTCATTTATTAAAGAAATTCTATTCCTTATTGGTTGATTTACATCACTGATGATACTATCATTGGGATGATTCTTTGGAAACAATTGATTTGGGTTTTTGGAAACATGTTCATCAACATAATGTAGAAAGGCTTCTAGGGTAAATACTTCAGAAATATTTTCTTGATTATTATTATTATTAGAAGAATCTTCCATCAAAGGATGATAATTAGTTTTCAAAAATACATCTGAAGATGTAGGTTTTGGTTGTTTAAAAACAAAAGTATCACTTTCACCAAATTTAACAAGAAATATTTCCTCAACAGTATAATAAATTTTGTTAAAATATCTATAAGCCAGAGAAATAGTATAGTTTCCTTAGAAAATTCATTCATCGGATTTGGGTGAAAATTTATATAAGTTATATTTATTATTAAAGATGAATATTTTTCATCCAAATACTTTTAAGTAAAAATGTCTAGGTTTTCTACTATTCTACAATTCATAAGGATTTTTATTAGGAAAAGTACTGATAAAAATTCTCTTTATTGTATAATATAAAGTAATAACGTCTTCATCCCAAAAATGTTTAGTAATTGAATATTCACTCAACAAAGTTGTAGTTATCTCTTGAAGAATTCTATTTTTTCTTTCAACAACACCATATTGTTGAAGAGTTCATGGAACTGAGAAGTTATGAGTAATTACTTTCTTACTAAAAATAGCTTCAAAATATGAATTTTGAAATTCTCCCCCATGATAACTATGGATAGTTATCAATGGGGGATTTTTCTCATTTCAAACTTTGTCTTAAAAGATTTATAATATAAAAAGAAATCATATTTATTTTCATGAAAATAGACCCATGTAAATCTAATGTAATCATCCAATAAAAAAATACATAGTATTTTCCTCCAATGCTTCAAGTTTGTGTTGGACCAAAAAGATCCATATAAACTTGATGTATTGCATCAGAAGTTGAAACTTTTCTGATTGATTTAAATATTGACTTCTATTTCATTCCATATTTAAAAGGATCCCAGACTTTTGAATAATCAAATATAAGCTCCAGTAGATACATAAAAAGTCTTTTATATGAGGGTGTTCATAAATTCCTATACTTATATTGTCTTAGTTATCAATTTCATAACCAAGATTGATCTTCCATTGTACTAAAGCAAGGTAAGTCATGGCACTAATGGGTTTCTAGGTTATTTTTGTAAACATTATCATGCCTATGGGATGAGAGAATAAACTCTTCCAAGAATTGTGTCCTAATTATTTATCATTCTGAAAATTCACAAGGTAACCATCATCACATAATTTTATTATGCTTATAAGATTGTTCTTAATTCCTTTGAAATGTAAAACATTCGAAATTAAAGATTTTCCAAGAAGAACAATGTTACCTATACCAAAAAATTTATCCCTGAGTATTATCTCTGAAAGTACCTTTTACTCCCTTCATCTTGATAATCTTTTCAAATAATATTTTTTTTACCATTCAAGTGATAGAAACATCCACTATCCTTGTACCATGTATTGTTTATTTCAATTCCATTATTTTTCTAAAAAAAATAAATTTATACATTCGAAATCCAAGGTTTCTTGAATCCGTAATTTTTTTAAAGTAAATTCTTTGGTATCCAAATATTCTTAATAAAGTAAGATTTATGATAACCTAAGGATTGGGTTTTATTTAAATAAAAATGTTTATCCCAATTTTTAACACATTGAAATTTAGTAAAAAAAGGATCCATTTGGGGAAAAAATTATGACTAAAAATAAGATTTGTGTGAGTATAACTAGATCCAAAACAATAACTTAGATTACAAATTTGTAAAGATATTTTTTCAAATGTGTTTCTTCAAGAAGTGAAATTTGATAATATTTTCTTTAGTGATAAAATTTATAATTTTAGTATAATGAATACATTATTATCCTCATAGTCATTAGTCTTATAGTTGAGTTATTCTCTAAAAAATTATTCTTAGAAATAATATTTTCAAGATCCTTGGAATGTTTATCCTTCTCATAATTAACTTCCTTATGGGTTTCAGAAACATTTTCTAAATCAACAGTTTTATAATCAAGATATATAAAATGATCTGAAATTTCTTTTCTTAAAAATGAAACTCTAGAATATGTTTTCATTAACTTATTTTTAATCCTACAATTATCATTCTCATATAATTTGGAAAATCTAGAATCTTATTTGAATGATGGTAAGGTATTATCTTCTAATTATGAACATTCATAATCTAAAGATTTATAATATTTTGAAAATTTTGAAAATTTTAGTTAAAGAAAATAATTGTCAAATATTGTGAATTGTGTACCTTATCCATAAGAAAATGGTTTTAAATAGTTTATCTGGATATAAAACCAATACTCTTTTGAATAGAATATTCATATTATGACGATTCATCTAAAGAGTCAACACCATTGGCACTCTAGGTGTCATAATATTTTAGGACCTTCTAATCCTTAGAATTTTTGTACTTATTTCTATTTCGTTCATAATGATTTTTTTATTTCATTTATCTTAAGCATAATACAATTTAGGTCTGATATATCCAGCCCTTTTTCATTCATAACATGTTACATAAGAATATTGATTTTCCTTTCTGTATTTCTTCATATATATATACTGAAAATCATTCTTCCCCACAATAATTTTCATCCTTCAAGAAAGATTAACTAATTCATTCTTAGACTGATCACTGTCACTTCATTCAGATATAATAATAGCTTTGTTAGCTTTAGATATGGTCACCCTTTCTGTATACTTTCATTTAGATGTAGTGTTAGCAAGAACACTTCCATTTCCATTATTTTTCTTTTTGAAATCAGCATATCTCTTCATTATTGTTTTATCTTAAAGAAGAGTTACAAATAACTCTTCAAGAGTGATATTAAATACCTTCCTATTTTCATCAATAGATATCCATTTATATTCCCATTCATTGGGAATGATATCAATTATCTTATCTACAAGAAAATAATCATCAATTTCTTTTTCTCAAATAGATCAAAGGATGTTTACAATAGTCATAAATCATTCTTTCAAGTTTTACACTCATTCTCCATAAAGAAATAAAAATCCATGATATTCTGCTCTAAGAATAGCTCTTCAGGTTTCAATCACTTTAGAATTTCCAAAATGTGTTAGTTCAAGATTTATCTAAATACTATTAGGAGATTCACAAGAATAAATTTGATTATATATATTCCCGGTCATAGAACATAAAATTGTATTGTGTACCTTGTAGTTTAGATGATATTCTTGTTTGTCCTGATTTGTGAAGGTTCGGATTTCTTTTTCAGGAATCTTCTACTCACCAGTGAGCAAGAAAAAATTACCCACTATGATATTAATAATAAAAGTCTTCATCCTATCTCTCAATCATTCATAATCATTTCTATAAATGACTGTTTGTCTGGTAAGATTAAGGTTATCTTTAGAACTGAAATTCATACTTGTCATTCTATAAGAAAAATAAAAAATTTATTTTCCACAAAAATAATTAGTAAGAATAGTTTATAAAATCACAAGAAAAAAATGAGCATTTAAATTTAACGAGATTATGGTGAGTAAAAACACTTATATGTAAATATCAGTATTTCAGATAGCATCTCTGATGCCAATTATAGGATCAAAATATAGATGAAGACTCAAAATTACAAGATGGTGGTAAATTGTTGGTTATAAAATCATACCCTTTGAAGCCTAAAAGGAAATATATGTTTAACAAAGTTAAACAAGTTGAATTCAAAAATCCTTTTTAGTTATTAATTCAATTTTTTATGGGAAGGGCAAAGGTCCAATATTAGAGAACCTAGACTTAAAAAACATTATCTTGAGGAAACATACGCAATTTTATATTTGGGAAAGATTATACATTAAAGCATATAGAATCTTTTTTATCAGAGTATAAAAGTATAAGAAAGTATATGAAAGGTATACTTTCATTCTTTAATAAAATTGCAATGGAAATAAATTTTTTTTAAAAAAAGTAAACAAGCTAAATTATTGTAACCCAAAAAGAAGGGTATCAACATTGGATAAAATTTCCATGATTTATACTTTCAAGAAATTCTGTCTTACCCACACCAGGTTTATCCCCTAAAAAAATATTAGAATCTATCTAGAGATACACGCAAGTCCTCTATGTTTAAGGTAGTTGGTACATATGTCTTCCCATCCCTAGAATTCCTCAATTGTACACAACAACATTCGGAGACACACTAACCAATATGAAAAAATTGTTTAGATCTGAACATGATGTTCACATATCGTACATGGCACAATAGTATCTTTCTCTAGAAATAACTTCAGTACATCACAACATGCAATCTCTAGATTGATATCGAGCTCATTCAAATGAACTCCAATTTGTAGGAAAAAACATTAAAGGTTAACTCTCTCCTTCGATGGTAATATTTTTCCTTGAATTTCAGAGAGAACTGTACATGTTTCACTCAACAAATAGTTACTTAAAAAATTGTACAACATCGTTTTATGTAAAAAAAACATCAGAAACAGTATAATTTTATTAAACCATAATATGTAAGAAAAAAATGTTTAAGAAAATATGATTTGATAAACATGAAACAACATGTTATAAAAGTAATGTAACATTAACAAGTATGAATAATCATAATCTATAAAAATAATCAGAGTGTAAAACTATAAATAATCATATTCTAGGAAAAATGGATATTCATAGTGTGAGTTATAAATAATTTTGAGTTTAAATTCAAAGGAATTGGGAGTCTAAATTCTGAGGAATTCGGAGTCTGAATTCTGAGGAATTCTTTTTCTGAATTATTTGGAATTCATTGTCTAAATTATGAATAATCTAGAGTCTAAATTCCTCAAAATTAAGTGTCCAAATTCTTAGAAATTATGAGTCTAAATTATGAGGTATTCAAAGACAAAATTATGAGGAATTATTCGTCTGAATTTCAGGGAATTTGGAATCTTAATTTCCTAGAATTTGGAGTCTGAATTTCATAGAATTTAGAGTCTGAATTTCAGAGACCTCAGCGTCTCAATTTCATAGAATTTAGAGTCTGAATTTCATAGAATTCAGAGTTTTAATTTCATAGAATATGGAGTCTTAATTTCAGATAATTTAGAGTCTAATTATATGTGGATTCGGAGTCTGAATTTAATAGAATTCCGAATCTTATTTTTGGAGAATTCAGAGTCTGAATTTCAGTGAATTCCGATTATGATTTTCAAAGAATTCTGAGTCGGAATTTCAAAGAATTTGGAGTCAGAAAACTATAAGACTCGGTATCTAAGGAACTATAAGATTCATAGATTTTAGATATGGATCCGATTTTTTGTCTTAAGAAAAAATTTATCTTGGATTGAGAAGATATTCAAAAAATTGAAACCCATGGATAAGGATAAATCATTTCATAGAGATAGAAAATATTCCAAAACAAAAAATTTCTTAGAGAAGGATAATTTATCATAAGAAAATGTGTTTGTTAATTTAAAAACACAAAGGAATAGAAAATTCATAAGAAACCTTATTGACTCAACAATAATAAACTCTGAATCCTTATAGGGTACATGAAGAACCAGCTTAGGTTCAAAAGGTAAAAACCTCTATAACACATCAAAGGATTTTTTATATGGATCACCACATTAAAATTCAAACCCCTTTATTATCAAATCAGTAAAAAGAGAGGGTAGATTTAGTAAATCCTATAAAAATATTACCTTACTATACCCAAAAAAATATTTTTACCAAAACCATATTTAATGTCTTCCAAAGGAATTACAACTTTATACATTTTGTGATTCTATTAAAATAATCCACTTATATAATACATGACATTGGAATTTGAATTCATTAATCTAAAACATTCATTTTTATATTTTTTCATATAGGTGATCCTCTTTAAAAATTCATAATATGATCCCAATATGATCATCATATTCATCCTTTTATTTAGAATAAATCATTATATCTTTTAAAAATAATATGAAAAAAATAAATATATTAATGGAAGATGAATTTTTCAAATCCATATATATTTGAATAGTTAATTATCCTAAAAAAATTAATAAATTTATCATGACCATATCTACTTCTAAATGGGGTATTTGTAATTTATGCCTCTTTCACCCATTGTTGGTGATATCCTGAAATGAAATCCATTTTAGAAAACCACCTCACTCTCCTGATATGATCAAAAAGATTATTAATTTTTGGAAATATATATTTATTTTTTATTGTTTCCTGATTAATATTTCAATAATAAATACAAAGGTCAATAATTTCATTAGATTTTTTTGTAAAGATAATCGTATATTCCTGTAGTGAAATGATCAAATGAACAAAGGAATTTCACTCAAGAATATAAATAATGAATTTTTTGTCATTATTTTTTCTAATACCATTAGATATAGAGGAAAAGAAGTGGGACTTATCACTAAAAGAATGAAAATAGAAAATTCAACATCCCTATCTAATGTAATTTGGGAGAAATTTCAGCAAAAAAATCTTGATATCATTCCATGACTATAAAAAGTTGATCTCCATGGCTAAATTATATATAATCTATAAGAAAATTTTATAATTAAAAAGTGGAAGTAACAAATTTTTTTAAGAATGTGGCATTTTATACTTGATCTATGATTTCAATCACCTTTAAAGATGTGATGGTTTCCAGAAGAAGATAAAAATTTGAACTTTTTATGAAAGTAATTAATATAAGACATTCTGCATGATGTGATGGTTATTATTAAATATTTAAAAGACATAAAAATATTTCATTGGTCGGTCTGGTTTCAAATACTGTATTATAATTCTAATGATTAAGGGGGTACAACTATCACTCATCTCTAAAGAGATGTCAACATGTTGGTGGATTACAAAGCCCTTCATTGTTTGATGAATAGTGTTTTTGTAATCATAACATCTTATCAATTTATACCTTATTCATGGAAATCATTCAATTGTTCTAACATTATGGGAATTAATTTTTTTCATCCACCGTGATTTTGTGGCTTCCTATTTTATTTTTCCCTCTTTTATATTAACCATTTCTATATAAATAAAGATTATATTTAAAAAAACATATGGGATATTATGCTAATAATGTAGCCCATGTATTGGATGAAGTTAAAAAAATATTGGTCCAGGATAAGGAAATACTTCATAATTTAAACATTAAAAATAAAAGCATTAAAGGAATAGAATTTGAACCATATGCCCTTCTTATTTCCCAATGGTTTACCAATCTTCACTGCATAAGGTATAAGTTGGTCTCATAAATTAATTACTCAATAACTTAAAATAATATAAATGAATTTGAGTCACAAATATCAGATATATCCAAAGCTGTAGAATACTTGAAAAGTGTGGTACCTTGACCTTTCACAGTCACTACCTAGGACTCTATAGATGCCTGATATACCAAGTATAGTCAACTAGATTCAGGTTTACTATAATATTTATCTAGAGGAAACATTCTCTCTATATCCAAAACCACTATAACTATCTCTATGAGTGATTCTAACTTCTTTTAAATATGTATTCCTACATCTAATAAACCCCTAAAATTTAACAACCATATTTTATTCACTAATGAGGAGTATTCTTACAAAAACACTATAGGTATCCTAAAAAATCACTAAAATTATATATCACTGAATTATCCTAATAAACTGTATTTAAATGAATATTATCACCACATTTGTATCATATTTGACTTTTTCACCATAATGGGACCAATAAAACAGGGTTAGATGGTTTTTAAAAATATCCACTACTTTATCATCATGGATCCTCACATTTCTTCTTCTGAACATATGTTTAACTTTATATTCCACCAGCTGTAGCTCAAGAACATTCCATAGTAGTCATTCTATCCATATCAGTATCATCTACTAGTGACTTATTAAACATGACAACAAATGTGGTTAGGAGAAATATAATATTTGTATAAATGATATTGGTTTAAAATACCATATCAAACCAATGGAATTTTATAATATCATTCGAGAAATGATATGTGGTATACTTGAAGAATATAGTGAAATGGGTTATATATTCCCTCATTGAATGGTTAGCATGATTATGGTTCACAACATCCCAGAACATGGACGTTTTCATGTTTTAGTACTGAATTTTTGGTTGAAAATATCCTTAAAACCATTATCAATATTATTTTCAAATATATTGGCATTTATAATGGAATTTTCCAATGAGCTTGTACCCGAGTGGTACAATCTCCTTCTTGGCATAAAAAACCCAAGATCGAGTCATAGCAAGGACAGATTTCAGGGGTACTATAGCATCAATATAGTAGGGCACTGTAGCAGTACTGTAGTAGTGGCGTACAGTAGCAGTGGTGAAACTGTAGCGGTGGAGTTACATTAGCAAGAACTGTAGTGGTGGTGGTACTGTAGTAGGTATTGTAGAAGCCTGGATACTGTTGCAGTACTATTCCCTGAAGAATCCTTTGGGCCAAAAAATTGGATTTCAAGCATATTTTTTTAGGCCAATTGGCTTTGGGCCATCAGGCTTTGTAATGGGTCTCCCTCTACCTAGTCAAAAGAGGTGTTTTATTTAATAATAAAATGAGTCTTTGGGCCCAACCTTTTTAAAAAATTATAATGGAATTCCTCCATTTTTTTCTTAGTTATTACAATATAATAGTGAAAATATCACTCTAGAATCTCTACTGTCTGTAGAAAATTAAAAATTCATTTAATTTTCTTTATCCTCTCTTTAGAAACCTGAGGTCACTAATCACCAGGTAATGTAGGTGGGTTATACATTATATACACTTGATCATGATCCATTAAATGAGTTTGATCCCACTCACGAACTCTACCAAGGGTATGAATATAATTCCTATAAGGCTCAAGGATTTAATTAAAATGAGGGTTACCTTGTGGAAAAGTTTCCAGAAATCACTCTCAAGGATTCATTAGTTTCTTATTGGGATTAATATATAATAAACAGGTATTATATAACTTTATCAAAATATATCACATGGTTAGAAACATATGGAATCATATAAAAATTTACTAAATTAAATCAATATATTATAACAATCCTTTTAAATAACCCTAAATAAATAAAAATAATGAAAGAGGTAATATAAAATCATAAAGAATCACACTGATCGAATTAATAAGGATTTTTGGAAAATACACAATCAGGTATGCATGGACCTACCATTGATAACTTTACCATAAAAATTTCAGTAGTTTTCTTATAGTGAGTCTCACAATCTGCATGTGTAGTCTATAATTCATGTAGTCTGATGGTGTAACTTCAAATTTATCCAAATTTCAATTATAAAACTTGAAATTTCACTAAATATCTCATAATACTCTAGTAAAAAATATTATTGATTGAAATGATAATATCACAAAAAAAAAGTTAAAAATTATCAATGGAAAATAAACGTGCCTGACATCCCACACTAACTTAAGTCGCATGATGATTTTTTTCTAGAATATTCATTATTTCCTACCACTTTAGTCATAATGGTCATATCACTTGTATAAATTATTTTAAAACAAGAAAAATAATATTAGGGACTTAATACTCTTTTTAATTAAGAATACTAAGTCATTAAGTCCATATACCTGATATTTCATTCCACATTGACTAAAGTGAATTTCGATCACAAAAGGTTGATAGAAATTGATCAAGGAATTAACCTTGTCTTTTAGCAATGACATTAGGATTTTATGAATAAAAAATGAAGGATTTACACATATAAATGTAGCATAATTGTTATATATTTTTTATAAATAATTGCTAGGAAATCAATAATTTCTAATATAAATCACATTCAAATGGGATAAAACTTTAAATATGGAAACATCGTCATAAATAATGTAAATATTTTAAATAATATATCACAAAAAAAGTATAATAAAAGTTATAATAGATATCAAAAAGTTATGAGTAGCCTAAAAATTTAAGGATATTATTGATGTGTCCTTTTATAATAAATAAAATCCCAAGAACTAACATTCCCTTAAGATCAAAAAACCAATATCCATGTGACATGATTTTACCTCCCATGAATCACATTCAATATAGCAATCAAGGAGAACCCATGTGATTCTCCTAAGACAAGAAGAACCATTAACTTTTCCTATATCATGTAAAACCAAATCTACATACACAAAATTGTATATATAGGATGGGACCTTAATCCCTATTGTATACCACCAATATTTTGTGAATTTAATTTTATAAGACATCCCAAAAGAATATCTAGATTGAAAATAATAATAATGATGCCATTATTAAAAAAAATTGATAATTAAAATAATTAACATTTAACTCACTTTTTCACTAAATAGATATAATTTAACAAAATATAACCAGATAAAATAAAGTGGTACGAATTATGTATTATAACAAATATCAATATAAAACATCACACATCGAGGGATGTATTCTTAGGTTGTAAGGAGGTAGCCTTGAACTTGACTACTGAGGAACCATCATTTCAGAATACTGATGTGATCCTAATGGAGCACCCCAGACTAACTGATTCTCATTGGGAGTAAATCAATGATCTAGTACAATGTGTAAACTAAGGTCGGTAGAAATGTGATATCTCGCTAGTGCAGCACACATAACTAGTTTCTTATTTAGAAACCCATGGTTTCCCATGAAATTATACTCTAATCAAATGATTAAAAATCCATAAAATATATATAGAAAAATATTATATCACTATCAGAAATATAATTATGAAACAAACCTCTAACAATATATATATCACATCCATCAACATTATATGATTACATCAATATAATGGTGATGGAACAGGGTAAACTATAGTCGAGTTCTAAATAATAATCATCCTTATTTTATAAACCAGAAATTATTTTACAAACTAAAATAGAATTTAACTCCTCATATTCCAATTTTATAATCAACCCAATTCAGAACACTACTTTTTACATCAATTCCGTCATAATAAATCTTAAATACACTCTATCAAGAACCTGGATTCACGAATTATAATCAAAATGGAAGATCACTCACTTTAAATAAAAAAATTTCCATATTAAATAGAAACATCCATATGATATCTAGAAATATCATTATAAATTAGTCCAATATAAGATAGATAATAATAATTTTAATAAAAATGGTTTATAACACCCAAGAACAATGGGTTCTTCCAAATATCTAGAATAATATAGAATCTCCCAAAAAAACAGATCTAAGTGGTATGAATCCTTTAAAAATTACATTTCTGATGGTAAAAGGCTTTACATAACCAAAAAATGAAATCCCAAATATTTTTGATGATCCCAAATCATATATTTTTGCATCATGTATAGTTAGGTCATGGAAGATTAAAGAACAACATATGAGGGATAATTATTGAGAAAATAAACACTAAACCTTTTTAAAATAGAAATTATCAAAAAAATTAAAGAGAGACTCCCAAGAATAACGATTTGAGCATTGTTTTTTTTGGAAGAGTCTCTTGAAATAATATTAAAGGTGATATGGAGAAATAAAATGGTATTCATAAAAAAAGTTATGAATTGATAAAATATCAAAATTATACAAACATTCATGGCCCTACTGAATGGTTTTTAGGACAAGGCAAAGGAATTTTAAAACCCTACGAGAATTTAATTTTTCTCCTGCATAATCCATTTTCATACCCCCCCCCCAATCATGGAACTCAACTATGCATTCTTGGAATTTTTATAGACATTATCTCTTTTGATTCCAAGAATCATAAGTCTTAAATAAATAAATAAATACCCAAATCAATACTTACTTGTAAAAACATGGGTGTATCATATATAATCATAGGGCTGATATTATATTTTCGAAATACTAATACCTCCATTGATAATTTTGTATTGCGAGAGTTAGAGAAGTGATTCTACTACTATGAGTTTCAAAAAAATTAATTCATGTTTTAATATGAAATATAACACCCAATACATATGTATTCTAATAATTAATGGAGGATCCATGGAGTTAGAATGTTTCAAAAACATTCATTAATATTAAGGTTTATTTTTTTTATCAATTTTAACATAATTCCATCCTTAAATAAATGTCATTTAATTATTTTATATTTAAATAATTAAGGAAATGTGTTAGACCCATCTTAATCATGTAATTAAATGATGTGGTGTCTGAAATAATTATAGTCTACTTGGAATAAATTATATAGTTCATGAAAGTTTGACATTATGTATATTTCAACACTACATAGTATATTGAAGTATGTGATGTAGTCTACCAATTAAAATATTCCTTTTTACAATGTCTGCTTTAGGTCATGCATTATATATTTTATAAAAATCATTTGAATCATGGTACACCAAATCACTATAGAACACATCTGATATCATAAATTAGTTGAAATTTTAAATATCACGTGTTCAATATAGTATATCAAATAACAACATGAACCATCCCAATCCACTTAGAGTTAAATACATAATATTATACCCCTTAGGAAATAGTTCTGATGTCATTTTGTATACCACACCTATGAATCCTAAAAAAATCATTGGGTTTCATGTTCTCATAGGATTCAATATAATATATAAAATAATCACATATTTTCTTTTACAAAGGATTTAGAAATAATATAATGTTTATTTCCTCGTGTACCTCATATCCTTGAGTTCACCCATCATGAACTCACCTACCTATGTGTTTAGTGAAATTAATGTTACTAAAAAATTAATATCTTGCCCATAAATAACAAATATAAGACATAAATAAACTATTTTGTGACCCCTCCTGTAATTTAAAATAAAGAAAAAATATTCCTTCCCATGCTCACCTCTAATTGTCTAAGGGTTCTATACCAACATTGAGGGAATATTCAACAATATATGGGACTCTTTACCTTCATTAATTACTAAATAAAATAATAAAAAAATATAACTAAGATAAAAATTATTAATATTCATGAATTGTAGATAACATTACAATATAAAATAAAAACAAACCATGGTAATAAAAGTTTAAAATAGAAAATAGGAAAACCAAAATGAACCCCTGATATAATAGAATCAACATATATGTTTTGGGAAGGGAAATTACTATATTTCCAAAGAAAATATTTGTTAGGAAATTAAGTTAAAATCTCTGATAATGAGAAAGAGAATTATCAAGAGTATATCAATATAGAATTATAATTGGAACAGATTTTGTAATAGCATCAAGCAATTTCTGATGTGGGGTTTTTATTGGGAGTGTCACTGTAGTGGTGGAAACATTTCCTTATATATTAGGAAGTGTCTGTTTAATGTATCCCATGATAATGAGTTTAACTAAATCATGAGACATCCCAATAAAATAATCATATTTTATTCCACATGGGAATATAACCCTGAGGTTAATGTCATCTCATATATATCTATATCTACATTAAGTTTGAAAAAGGATCTTTTTTCAAAAGTTATATCAATTTTTCATCATCAAAGAACTATGGATGAGGAGGCATAAGAGTAACCCACATCCATTTTTCAACTTTTTGGGTGTTTAAACCTAATAAAGATGTTTTATTTTAATATACATATGAAAAAATTTAACGTAATTCTAATATAATTGTGTTTGTCGGAGTGGATAATCAAGAGGGGGTGAATTGAGTTCCAAATAAAATTATTATTAAAAATCTTAGTATTAAATCTCCTCAAATTAAATAAAAATTAAACAATAGTGAATTTATATAGCTTGAAATTTTTCAATTTGTTTCTCAAAGATTAATTATTTATCATTTAAATTAATCTAAAGATTAAGATATATTTTGAATCTAACTTACTGACAAACATATATTACAAACACTTGCTATTTTTACTATCATAGATACTTTAAAACAGATTTGAATTTAAATGTAATCAGCAGCAGAATATAAGATATAGTTTAAAATTAAATAGGACGCACTAGAGGTGTAACCAAGAGGTTCAGTCTCAAACCAAGACTTAGTCCTCTCAAACAGTTTATATAAAACTTTGATCCACACCCTAGATCGGGGTTTACAACAGAACTTAGATTGTCCAGGTCCTCAGACCTCTACCACAGTTCTATGTGGGAAATCAAAAATTACAACAGCTCACAGGTTGTCCAGTCCACACAAGACCTCTACCACTATCTGCAATGGGAAACAAGAGTGTAAGGGAAAGATTGAGTGAGGATTTATAAATCCTCTAGTTCAGCATAGGAGACAGGGTGCGTTTAAAGTATAGAATACACACTTCTCAAAATGTAAATAAATGAAAGAACAATAGAGCTAAACAGATAAGGATGAGTTTAGAATACTCTATGTGTTTTGAGTGAAGCTCTTAACTCCTTAAATTGATACACATGAAGCTTTTATACCTTCTCTAGTTTTTAGTCAAGAAAAAAAGATTTCCGTTTTTGTATTTGACTTCCAGGTCCAGGTTGATCAGTCTGATCAGCTTGAGTATAGGTGAAAACGTTGGAGATCTTTTCTCCTTGAATGATCAGGTTTTACAGATTCAGAATGTATTCTTCCTTCTTCTTCTATGCATGTAAGTCCTTGTGTATCTCCATAAGGTTGTTTTTTATGTGCATGGAAAGACTGATCGATCTCACTTTAGTAGTTCGAGGTACTATTTTATATCTATCTTTAGCTCCGGCAATGGGAATGATTACATTTATACAGGTATGAGGTACGGTTTCCTGACATTAAACAGACATTAATTAATTAATAGAAGGTGCATTAAAAGCACCAAATATGACAGTTGTTAATAAATATACATAAGTAGGGTTTAGAGATATGGTGACTGGATTCCATTGGTAGCTCCTAGTATTAGTGAGATTGTATCGGTGGACATGAGTTAGTAGGTCTGTAACGTTAGTTGTTACTCTTTATAACGGAAGACTATGTATCAGTGACCGTGACTCTGTATCGGTAGCTCTTCTTATTAGTGGATCTTCTATTAAGGTATCATTCTTGTATCAGTGGATTTGTCCATCAGTAACTCCTCGATATCGGTAGCTGCTTGTATTGGTGGATTTCTCTGTATATCGGTGGCTCTATCTATATTAGTAGACTTTATATCGGTAGCTATCTATTTGTATCGGTAGACTTCATATCGGTAGATGTCTGTTTGTATCTGTAGACTTCATATCGGTAGCTGTTTGTTTGTCTATATCTGTAGCTCTTGATTATAACAGTATACTTTGTCTATTGGTGATCTTTTCTTATCAGTAGACTATGTATCGGTAGGTCTTTATAAGTGACTCAAAAACTTAATACTTATATGTTCTGTGTAAATCATATCCAGATTGAGTTAGTATTATTTCAAAACATGTATGAACATAGATAAACATTGATTAACATATTCCAAAGATTATTTTGATATATATGTCAACTCAATAGAAGGATGACAAAATTTAACATATAGATTGGATTATCAAAACATATTAAAACATAATTGAGATTATCAAAACAGGTGAGGTCAACAATCTCCCCCTTTTTTATAATCACAAATTATGGTATTATAATCCAAAATAATCATTAATATATCAGCATAAAATACATTTGGTCTCACTTCTCTGTGTGAGTAATTACATTTTCAAATCTATCAGAGAATAGAGTATTACATGAAAAAGTACCAGAGGTATGAGACAACTGTTTCATAGGTAGAATTATAAAATAAATGTACTAGGGGAAGAATATATTATGATCATAGTAGAATAGATTATGCTCATATTTCTCCCCCTTTGTGATTTTCAGAAAGTAGTAAACAATGGATTAGAGAAGTAACATAAGGTAAAAGAGAATAAGATCACATATATTTTGTGGGGTAGCAAAACAAATATAAGAAAATACAAAATTGAGACAAAAAGAGTACAAGTGATTCCTATCAAATGTCCTAGCCACGATTCAATCCACCTCCTCAGCATGTGATTTGGATTTTCCCTTGTAATCAGAAGTGGATTTAGAATTGGTAGATGCAGTTGGAGGCTTGGGAACACTAGTGACAATAAGAGGAGGCTGAGCTACTGATATAGTGCTTGGCCTATAATGTGGAACCCTCTGGATGATCATAAGATAGAGAATTCTGATTTCTTGAGCTGGTGTCATCTGAGGAATGGGGGAAGACTAAGCAGAGACGGGAAGAGCTGGAGGTACAATGATAGGAGTACTTTCAACATGAAAAAATGGCAATAGTAGATTCCTAATATCCATAATCATTCCTCCTGTTCTTTCCATAGAATAGATAAAGTCATCCTTTTTCTCTATAAACTTGTCTAGACCAGGAGTCAACTCCATGATCTTGTTTACTTGTTCTCTGAAATCTTGAGTAACTAGAGTTAATTTCATTTTCTCTAACAGAAGCTTTAAATGATTTTTCAACTAATGTTTAGTGTAGACGCTTTGGAAATAGTAATCAACTTTGTCTTTTACCTCTTTCTAAGAAGTATTGGCATCTCTCATAAAATTCTGAACAATTTTCCCTATATCCCTAGTGGTAGTCACCACTTGGGTCAAGGAAGTAGAGTCTACTGAGCCACTAGTGGATGACTGTCCAATCTATTCTCTCATCACAACTCGAATCTGATCAATATCCATAGAAGGGCTGGTAGTACTCAGAGGTGCAATAGTAAAGGCTACTATATCATTACAAGATTTAGTCATCCCACTAATGAGATTTTTCACAAAAGAGTCCTGGGTGCTGACATGCTGCTCCATGGAAATCTTAAATTCATCAAAAATGGATACCATCTGGCTAACTACACTTTTTAAAAATTCCAAATATTTGCCTTATTGAGATTTATAGTTCATATAAGATTCCAGAGAGACAAATGATTTCTTTAGAGATTCAACTTTCTCTGGCACACTTGAAACTTGATTCTAGAAGGTCTTGAATTCATCCAAAACACCATACACTGATCCAGTCATCACAGATTGAATAGATGATATTAATGAGGTTTCTATTCATATAATTTCATATAAGAAACAGGTCTTAAGATCAAATTTCAACTTTTCTAGATCAGATTTTCTTTATATATCCTTAGATAATGTTTCAGAAAGTATATTATAAGAGACCGTAGGTCTACTGATGGGTGTCTCAACTTATGAATCAGGATAGTCCAACACAAAAACTACAAAACTTGGGTCTTAAGACCAATATTAAAATCACATGAGATACTGAAACAGTACCATGTCTTTTGCGATGCTCCCCCTCAATCTGTGCATTTTCCTGTACATATACATCAATAGCAGCTTCAGCAGGCAGGACTTCCTTAGAAGAGTTTTCCACAACTCTATCCACATCATGTGTCCCAAACTGGGGTGACCGAGGAATAGATTCAGGTATGTCTACTTCAACAATTTCCTCACCAAGCATTAAGGAGTACCCAATTAGTGGATTGAGACTCAATCAGGCGGAAAAAGATGCTTCATTTTCAGATTCTTGTTCTTTCTCATTCTCTGGAGTAGGCTGGTCTTCCTCATCAATAGGGGATTTTTCATTGCGTACTCCCAACACAGTTTCCTTTCCAGATGATACATCTTCAGCAACTATACATGGAGGCTAGTCCAAATCCCCTCCATCAGCTATAGAGGTATCCTCCTCTTCAGTATCATCACTATAATGATGTTCCTCTTCATCAGGTTCTAGACATGGATCTCTTCTGTCTTTTGGCCTATTGGGATGGTCAATAGGGTTGAACTTATCAAACACTTTCTCATCATCAATAACCCATTTCATTCTCCATGGGTTCCAGCCAATCTTCATATACTTATAGACTGTGCTTTTGATGAAAAAATTGTTCCTCACAACTACTGTCTCATCCTAAGAATCAGCTACTCCTTTCACCTTTATCATTACCAAACTCAAATTTGCAACGAATAAAGCAATGGATTTTGACTTAGGCCTAGTTATATCCTCACTTTTGATCATAAACAGCCTACACATATTAACCTTGACACCATGCCTCAGTAGATGCAACAAATAAATATCTTGGTATCTCAGATTTGCAAAGTCCCCTCTTCTGGGACTTAGCACATGTTGGATGAATTTGAATAACAGTCGGTTTTCTCCATCTATCTCATCAGCCACTACCTTTCTTTGTTTTCCACTACAGGTGAGCTCTTCCAATGAAAACTCATAGTGAAAATTTTCACTAGTAGGAGGTATTGTCTTCGAGGTATACCCAAATACACCCTCATGTAGGACTTTAAGACATTAATACCATTCAATAGAAGAAAAATAAATTTCCTTTCTATTTACTAATGAAACCATTCTGTTTTCTTCTTCAGACTTCTCAAAACGAACAGAAGCCTAAAAATCCTTAACCAACATCAGATAGTGAAGTCCATTGTTGTTTTCAAAACATTCGAGCCATCCCTGTTCCTCCAATACTCATAGAACCAATGACTTTCTTGTCAATATCCATTTCTCACTGAGTTCCTTTTTGGTCACTATTTCTCTATTCTGCAAATGCGGGTTCACTGCAGGCTTCCCAAAACCTTGTTTAATTTCACTGCCACTAACTTCAGGTCCTGTTTTCTACTTCATTTCACTTAGCACATCACTATAATCCTTGACTATAAGGAGTTTTATTCTTTCCATCTCCAATCGAAGAACTAAGGGTTACGTGTAATGCAGGGGTTCGATAAGTGAGGATTCAAGAGAGGAGAGTTTGTGGTGGATTAAAATTTGACTATGGCTTAGTTTTGAAAATTTTTGAATCTAAATATAATAAAATGAATTATACAGAAAACAATAAGAGTTTCGGCTAAAGAAAAAGAAAATCAGACAGCGCATGACATATTGGTGACAATTACCAGTGAGAACCCTGATGGTGAGGGTTATCTATCGGTGAGGTCTCTAGCAGTGAGGTGTCTCTAGTGGCGAGGTGCCTCTAGTAGAGAGGTTTTTTAGTGGTGAGGTTTCTCTAGCTATGAGGTTTTCAATAAATGAGGTTTTCTAGTGGTGAGGATTCTCTAAGAGTGAGGTTTTCTAACGGTGAGGTTTTCTAGCGATGAGGTTTTAAAGCGGTGACGTTTCCTAGCGGTGAGGTTTTCCAGTGGTGAGGTTTTCTAGCGGTGAGGTTTTTATTCTTCAAAGTCTATCATTCCAAAATCATGTCTAATATACCTTAACCTATCTGAACGTAAAGGCTTGGTGAATATGTCAGCTAATTGATGTTCAATTCTTATAAATTCAAGAGTAATATCACCCTTTTGGTAATGATCTCTCAAAAAGTGGTACCTTACATCAATGTGTTTGGTCCTAGAGTGATATATAAGATTCTAAGAGATATTTATCATAATATAATTATCAAATTTTATAGATACATTTCTAAACTAATATCTGCAGTCCAATAATGTATGCTTCATCCATAGAATTTTTGCACAACAACTACCAGTAGCAATATATTCTGCTTTAGCAGTAGATAATGCAACAAAATTCTGATTTTTACTTCACCAAGATATCAGGGACTTTCCTAGAATATGACATGTTCTAGAAGTTCTATTTTTATCTAACTTGCAGTCAGCAAATTCAGCATCTGAGTAGCTTATTAAATCAAATGATTATCCTTTTAGATAAAATAATCCAAAGGTAGTAGTATGTTTAAGATATTTGAAAATTATTTTAACAGTAATCAAGTGTGACTCTTTTGGATTAGCTTTAAATCTTGCACACATACACACACTAAACATAATATCTGGTAGACTAGTAGTAAGATACTGGAAACTCCCTATCATACCTCTGTAGTTGGTTTGATCCACTGGTTTTCCAGTTTCATCAGCATCCAATATACAAGTGATACTCATGGGTGTGTCATTACCCTTACTATTATCCAAACCAAAACGTTTTAAATGAACCATTGTATATTTACTTTGATTTATGATAATACCATTTTTATTTTGAAAAACATGAAATCCAAGAAAATATTTGATTTCTCCCATTAAATTAATTTCAAATTTATTTTTCATACTCTTTGAATAATCAATACACAAAGCATTTTTAGAAGATCCAAAAAAAATATCATCAACATAGATTTGTAATATAAAGACATCTTTGGAAATTATTTTAATAAAGAGAGTTGGATCAGTAATCTCTTTAAGAAAACCATTTGAAATAAGAAAACTACTATGTCTATCATACCAAGCTTGTGGGGCTTGTTTTAAACCATATAAATCTTTAGAAAGATTAAAAATCGATTTGGAAAATAAGGATTAGTAAATCCATGTGGTTATTCAACAAAAACATCTTCAATTATAAAACCATTTAGAAATGCACTTTTAACATCCATATGATATAACTTGAAATTTAGATGAGTATCATAGGCAAGTAGAATCCTAATAGCTTCTATTATAGCTAAAGGTGCAAAGGTTTCTTCATAGACTATTCCTTCCTCTTGACTATATCCTTGTGCAACTAGTCTTTCTTTGTTCCTAACTATATTTCCAGACTCATCAACTTTATTCTTAAAATACCATTTGGTGCCTATGGTCAAAGTGTCCTTAGGTATGTCAACTAATTTATAGACTTTGTTTCTCTCAAATTGATTTAAATCTTCTTGCATAGCCATTACCCAAAATTCATCATTGATTGCATCATTGATATTTTAAGATTCTAACTGTGAAAGAAATTTTTGATTTTCGTCCTAGTTTCTTAGAGAACCTCTAGTCTATGTACCTCTATAAATATTACCTACAACAGCATCTAATGGATGATTCTTAAGAATCCTAGTTGATCTGGTAAAGGTAGGACTAGAAATTTTAGGTTCTTCTCTAGGATCGGTTTCATCAAAAGCAGATTCTGGAATATTTCCAGAACTAGTTTTCTTTAAAATAGGATCACAGAAATTGTCACTAAGGATCAGAATAGATAAATATTCTTCAATATTTTCAAGAGAAGGTTTAGGTTCATGCAAATTAGTTTCATCAAATTTGATGTGAACATATTCTTCCAAACATTTTATTCTTTTATTAAAAACTCTATAGGATTTACTAGATAATGAATAACCTAGAAATATTCCTTCATCACTTTTGGATGCAAACTTATCAATATTATCTTTAGTATTGAGAATAAAGACTTTACAACCAAAAACACTGAAGTAACTAACATTAAGTTTTCTATTATTCCATAACTCATAAGGGGTCTTTTTAAGAACAGTCTAATCAAGACTCTTTTTATAATATAACTAGCTCTGTTGACAGCTTTAACCCAAAAATAAACAGGTGATTCATATCCATTTAGTATATTCCTTGAAATTTCTTGAAGTGTTCTATTTCTTCTTTCTACTACACCATTCTGTTTAGGATTCCTAGGGGTAGAGAAATTATGAATTTAGCCATTTTGTGTGCAATATGATTCAAATTCATTATTTTCAAACTCATGGCCATGATCAATTCTCAGGGTTTTAATCTTAATTACACTATGTTTTTCTACAGACTTGGCATATTTCATAAATTAAGAACAAGATTCACTTTTGTGAGCTATAAAATATATACAATTATATCTAGAAAAGTCATCTACAAGGGCCTAGACATAGTGCTTCCCATTTAAACTAGAAACTCTGGATGGTCCAAATAAATCCATGTGAACCAACTTGAGAGGATGAGAAGTTGAAACTTATTTCTTTGATTTAAAATAAAATTTATGTTGCTTTCCCTTTTGATAGGGAGTACAAACATTGTCTAATGAGAATTTAAGCTGAGGTAGGTCTCTAACTAAATTTTTCGTAGTCTGTTTCTTAAGTGAGTGTATATTACAATGTCCTAATCTTCTGTTCCAAAGCCTAGATTCTTTATGAAAAGCATTTAAATAGATAATATCTTGCTTATCTAAAGATTTTAAATCCACAGCATAAACATTATCATTTCTTAAGGTAGAAAACATTAAATCATTTTTACAATTAAAAACATTACAAGAATAATTTTCAAACACAACATTAAATCCATCATCACACAACTGATAAATTCTTAACAGATTATATGTTAGTCTATCAAAAAGTAAATCCTTAGAAATCAAAATTGATTCATTGTTACCAATTTGGCATAAGCAGTTGATTTTGCCTTTTGATTTATCACCAATGGTGACATGTCCTCCATCAACTTTGACTAAGATTTTAAAACATGAGAAGTATCTTGTCATATGTCTTGAACATCCACTTTCCAAGTACCATGTCTTCCTACATGAACTTTTTAAACAGGTTTCCTACAAAACAAGTTTACACATAACATGATTTTGGTACCCATATTTTCTTGGATCCAGACAGGTTAGCAAGCAAAACTTTTGGTACCCAAAATTGTCTAATGGGTTACATATAATCAATAGATCCAATGGATATTTAAAGATAAACTTAGATTGATCTATAAATATATGAATAACTAGTTGAGATAGAAGAATTTCCAGAACTGGAACTAGGAGTAAACTGTCCTGTTTTTGGAAAAAAAATATTTTTTGTGATCTGTCTCTTTCCTAGTTGATAGCCTAACCCAGTGGTATACATTGGTGCTACTTGTTTGCATATAATTTGTGTAAGATTGTTCTTTCCATTAGTTAATTTTTCCAAATCATTCTTGAGTTTCTCATTAGACAGTTTTAGTTCAATATTTTCTTTTAACAGTTGAGCATTCTTTTCCTTTTCTACTTCTAGTGAAGATTTGACAGTGATAGTTAAGCATATGGTTTCTTTAAGGTTTTATACTTGACTTTTATATCATTTCAAGTATCTTCTAGCTTGTTACAATATTAAAATAACTCTTCACTAGAATTTTTTTTAGAATTAGAATCAGAATCATCTCCATAATAATAAGTATTTAAAACATGAGTATCCAATGTTTCCTCAGATGTATTTGTCATGAAACACATATTAGATTTTTGAGATTTTTCATCATGAGTGGAATCAGATTCACTTGAACTATCTTCTGAAGCACTTTGGGTTTCTTTCATAGCTTTTTTGTATTTTTTGTCCTTGTACTCATATTTCTTATTGTAATTTAATTTTGTACAGTTAGCTTTTACATGTCCTTTCCTCTTGAATTCATAGTAGACTTTTTCATAACTTTTTTCAGTTATGTTCCAATACTTCTTCCAATGACCTTTATTATCATAATTTCCCTTATAATTGGATTTTCTGAAAAAAATTATTCTTTCTGTAAAACTTCTTAACTCGTCTTGCTATCTGAGCCATTTCAGCATCACTGTAAGACGCACTCTCTTCACTGATTGAACTATCACTTTCACTTGGAATTTTCCCTTTGTCCTTATTTTTTTGAAGCAGAATTCTTGAAAGCTACAAACTTCTTTCTTGGTTCATCATCTTCTTCCTTATTTAATTTTAGTTCTTCTTAATACATCATTAATTTACCAATGAGTTCCTTGACAGTCAAAGCACTAATGTCACAAGAATATCTAATTGAAACTAATGTGCCTCTCCATCTGTCTGGAAAACATCTTAGTATCCTCATGATTTTTACTTTTACAGGAATAACTTTTCCATGTGAGCTCATTATATTTACAATTTCGTTGAACCTGAGATAAGTGTCAGAAATATGTTCATAAGGCTTCATTTTAAAATTATCATACTTAATGGTGCAAGTATTCAATCTCATTTCCTTAACATTGGTTGTTCCCTCATGGGAAATAGCCAAAGTTTCCCAGATTTCATAAGCAGTCTTACAAGAAGACATGCGATTAAATTCTTCATCTCCAAAAGCACAATACAGAGCATTCATTACTTTACAATGATTATTTTAAGAAACATTAGTAGGTTCGTAACAAGTAGTTCTTTCAGTTTCTGGAATCTTATACTGAGTCTCTATAGCAGTCCAGATATCAAATCCCATACTTTCAAAATGATTTTTTTATTTTTAGTTTCCATTGGGAATAATTAACACCATTAAAGAAAGGTGGAATTTTGGTAGCTGCACCTTCTAGTCTATTATCCATAATTAAATTTTAGCTAATATATTTAAAGAGATAAATATTTAGAAACAATATAAATTTTTAGATTTTTAAGATGCAACTAAAATCACAGTTAAAAACACTTTCACAAAAAGTGTGTTTTGAAAAACATTCAACCTTCCTTTGATACCAAATGTTGGTCAGAGTGGATACTCAAGAGGGGGGTCAATTGAGTTCCAATTAAAATTTCTGTTAAAAATATTTGTATGAAATCTCCTCAAATTAAATAAAAATTAAACTATAGTGAATTTATAAATCTTGAAATGTATCAATTAGTTTCTCAAAGACTAATTAATTTTTAGTTAACATAATCTGAAGATTATGTTTGATTTTGAAACTAACATACTAACTAACAAAAATTACAAACACTTTTTAGTTTAACTATCAGAGTTCCTTTAATATAAATTTTAATTTCAAAGTAATTTTCAGCAGAATATAAGATATAGTTTAAAATGAAATAGAATGCACATCAGGTTTAACCAAGAGGTTAAGTATCAAGAAAAGACTTATTCCTCTCAAACAGTTTATATAAAACTTTGATCCACACCCTGGATCAGGGTTTTCAATAGTACTCATATTTTCTAGGTCCTCAGACCTCTACCAAATCTCTACGTGAGAAATCAAAAATAAGAACAACTCACAGGCTGTCCAGGTCAAACATGACCTCTACCACAATCCACAGTGGGATAAAAGAGTGTATGGGAAATATTTGGTGGGGATTTATAAATCATCCAGTTTAGCACAAGAGACATGGTGTGTTTAAAGTACAAAACACACACTACTCAAAATGTAAATTAATGAAATCACAATAGAGCTAAACAGATAGATATGAGTTTATAATTCTCTATGTTTTTTGAGTGAAGCTCTAGACTCTTTGAATTGATGAAGATGAAGCATTGAGTCCATCTCTGATTTTTAGTCAAGAAAAACATAGTGTCATTTTTGTATTTGACATCCAGGTCCAGGTCGATTAGTCTGATCAGCTTGAGTATAGGTAAAAACATTGGAGCTCTTTTCTCCATGAATGATCAGGTTATACAGATTTAGAATTTATTCTTCCTTCTTCTACTATGCATGTAAGTCCTTGTGTATCTAAAGAAGGTAGTTTCGTATGTTCATGGAAAGACTGGTCGATCTCACTTTAGTAGTTCGAGGTTCCCTTTTATATATATCTTTAGCTCCAGTAATGGGAATGATTGCGTTTTCACAGGTATGAGGTATGGTTTCCTAACATTCAACAAATATTAATTAATAAATATTACTTGCATTAAAATCACCAAATATGACTGTTTTTAATAAAAAACATAAGTAGGGTTTAGAGATATAGTGAATGGTTTCCATCGGTAGCTCCGAGTATCAGTGTGCTTGTATCAGTGGACTTCAGTTAGTAGGTCTGTAACGGAAGCTGTTACTCTTTATAATGGTAGACTATGTATCAGTGATAGTGACTCTGTATTAGTAGATCCTCTTATCAGTGGCTCTTTTGTAATGGTAGAACTCTTGTATCAGTGGCTTTCTCTATCAGTAACTCGTCTATATCGATAGCTTCTTGTATCAGTGGCTCACTCTGTATAACGGTGGCTCTATTCGTATCGGTAGACATTATATCGGTAGCTATCTGTTTGTATCGGTAGACTTCATATCAGTAGCTTTCTGTTTGTATCAGTAGACTTCAAATTGATAACTGTCTATTTGTCTGTATCGGTATCTCTTGATTATAAAAGTAGACTCTGTCTATCAGTGATCTTTGCATATCAGTAGACTATGTATCGGTAGGTCTGTATCAGTGACTCAAAAACTAAGTACTTATCTGTTCTATGGAAATTATATCCAGATTGAGTTTTTATTATTTCAAAACATGTATGAACATAGATAAACATTTTTTAACATATTCCAAAGATTATTTTGATATATATGTCAACTCAATAGAAGGGTGACATAATTTAACATATATATAGTATTATCAAAACATATTAAAACATAATTAAGATTATCAAAACATGTGAGGTCAACAAATGGGATCAACTGGGCATGATATACAAGTTAATAACAAATAAAAATCCATGATTCTATTTTTTATAAAATAAATTAGTCATGAAATGACCTGAAAATTTATGGTTCATTATTTTTTAGGGGAATTTATAATTGTGTTCTTTGGGTGGGGTACATGAGTTTTGATTATTTTTTAAATGAATTATGAGATGTTTAAGGAGTTATAGTTCAATTAATGAGAACATGAAGTGAGTTTTAAGGATTTTCTGGATGAAATTTCATTTCAAGAAGCCATAATTTCTTAATACAAGAATTCATAATGTAATGAGCGGTGTGATGGAAAGTGTAAATGGATGTAATTTTAAGGTCCTCCCAAGTCCACTACTTTGTAAAAATCAGATGTTGGAGGTTTTCTGGGATGCAATGGTTATTTATTTAATGATATTTTACAATTTTTAGTTTTCCAATGGTATGTGGAATTGTTAGGTGGAATCAGTAGGTGATTTCAGTGAGTTTCATCAGTAGGGGCATCAGTGACTCACGTCACTGACTTATTGATGGTAGGTCATGATGGCGGGTCACTACCAGTAGCTCATCATCTGTGAGATGCATTGGTGAGTCGCATTGGTGACTCGTGTTAGTGACTCATACAATGGTGGGTCACACAATTGTGAGTCACCCATCAATGACTCATTGGTCATTGACTCGCATTGGTGACTCACCCAACAATGAGTCATTTCCATAGTCTGTCAAATTTTCAATTTTTCCCAGTTTTTTTCTAGATTCTCACCTTTAACATTTTATTTGATGTAAATTTGGATTATTATCTTATTGTAGTGGTTTTGAAGCCATTTGAAAGGATATAAATTATATATTTAATTTCATAATGCTTGAGATGCATTAAGATATCCAAAATGTGTAGTATTTATCGTGATCTGAATTTAATTTCTTTTAAAACCATTCCTCAGTTGATATAGGATATAGCCTTTTTAAAGCAGAGATCATTTCTCCATTGTGCATCTTATCTTTTACCTTAGTTCTCAGGTGTCCCATAACCCTTCTCCCCTGAGTGATCATGAGTTGTGGTGATCCCCAAGGATTGTATCTCCTTGGAGGATCCCCCTTTTGTTTGTTCACCCCCTATTTTGGCGGTAGGAGGAGTTACTGGTCAACTATTCTTACAAGTAGAGGTACCTTCTTCTCATTCAATTTGTGTATCATGTGGGGTGGGTATATGAATGTTCTATTGTAAAGATAATAGAATTCCAAGTAAATAAAGATAATGTAATCTGTTTAATATCGATATATTTTGGATGGGGAAAACTGAAGCATGCTTATGTTTTATTTGATACTGATATTTTTATCTATATTGGAAATATTCCTACTAAAAATCATATCGATTGGTGTCTTTTTTTTCACCTATGATGGCTAGTGGATGTTTATTATTGGTCTTCTATGAATGTTCATCTGAATAAGAAATTGGTTTCTTACGTATATTTTGTTAAATAAATGGATATCCCATGATCGAATATTCCCTATGACAACCCCTGAATTATCAAAGTGGGATTTAAGAATGAGTGTATGATAAATATGAGTACACCTAGACTTGTGAATGTGGTTGTGTGTTGTGTTTGGTTTGTTTCTCTATTATGCCTTATGCGATTGTGTGGTGCTGGGTTGGGAGAACGACTATTTCTGGGGTGGTACGGGTGGTGGAATGAATATCATGTTGAGGGATTAATTGATTGTGGAATGGATGGGTAGTGGTTGAGAAGTGGGGATATAGATTTGGGTTGTGCTATGTTATGTTAATGGATTTGATCTGTGTGGTGTTGTAATAAATTAGGGTTTCTAGGTTTATTTTGGTGAGGTGTATTGTAGGGTATTTAAGTATGTTGGGTTTTTTTTAATTGAGAGGATGGATTGTGGAAAATTAATTTGAAGATTGATGATGGTAGTGGGTTAGTTTACTATGGTTTTTTTTCCTTTGTGTGGCTGATACATTGTGGCTTGTTACATGCTTCAATTTTTAGTTTCCTAGGTAGTGATGGAATTATAAAATGGTTTAATTTATAGAGAATGAAAATTTGTTAAATGATTTGGATGGGGATATGTATACTTTATGGATTTCTGTGAATTGATTTCATTTATTAACTTCTGAAGTGACTGTTGATGGTGTTAAAAAAATCATTTAGAGGGAGAAGAAGAGTTGGCAGTATAATAGGGTGGTAGATCATTTGATGTAAAACACATATGTTGGGATGAGTTCTTGATTCATATATATATATATATATACATGTAATTACTTGGTATTTTTATTCACAATCCACTCTTGTTGAGCACCATGTGCCAAACACCCCCATTGTTATGGGGGAGGGTATCTTTCCAAAACATCATGGTGGGAGGATGGATAGTTTCCACCCACACTTCCATCCCCCCTCTTTCCAGTGGATATGTCCCATGATTCATTGGGTAGGTTGTGGTTTGTGAGGCCCATGTGTGTGTGGGTGAGTTTTTCTTCCTTGATGTCTTCAGGATGAGATGAATTTTTCTTTCCTAAGTGTCTTTGGGATGAGGTGTAGTTGTTGTCCCCAAAGTCTGTAGATGGGGTGTGATGTGGTATATGGTCCAGGTTTTTGTGGGTGTGTGTGATGCTATATGTGGTCCAGGTGTCTTTGGGCGGGATTTGTTGTGGTTGTTAGGCCCATGTGTGTGTTGGTGGGATTTGGATTGATTTGTTCAGAGAATTTGAAAGCACCTGAAGATTTTCTATTAGGGTGTGAGAGAAAATAATAAGTGGGAAAGTGGTGTGGGGTACCCTATCATCAATGTTCACTATATTATATTAAATGACTTTTTTTATGTGGTGAGTGTGACTTTGGTGAGGTTTGGGTGGTCAATATACCTTATTAGGTGATTTTGGTTTCTAATATTTTCTCACGGGGGAATTAGTATTCTTATACACTTATGCACCAGAGACTTTGGTTTTTCCCTGTTAAGTATACTTATATGCTCACCCAATATATATATAACATCTTTCGGTTTTCTAGGACGACTATAGTGACCATGTTGGGCATTCCTAGATCGAATATTGGGGATATTTATTGTGTCACTGCTTAGATTTTTCATTCATATTTAATTTGGAGGCTCTTGTTTTGTACAAGTTATATTTTAAACATATATGTGGGATAGATTTTGTATTTATTTTATCTATTTATTGAAGTTCTGTTGTGGTTGATACGTCTTATCTCCCGATAGTTCTACTATGTAAAGGGTAATGCCTCCCATTGTGTGAGATTTTTATATCCTTAGTGTTGGTCTCCAGCCCAAGGCCTGCTGAAGGTGGGACTTAGGAGTCGTTATCTATTTTACTTCATTTCCATCTTGGGAGGGGCATCTTTAGAGGGTGGGGGTCATGACTGAATGGTTTCATGGGAATGTTCAGATATATGATGGAGTTTTAAGTTAGTCATAGTGAGTATTACATGGGTTGGATGAGAAATAGTGTTAGTTGATCGTGGTATCTAACATAGGCTAAGGATGACCGGCTAGGAAATGGTATTTTAGTGCCCCTATGATCCAAAACAAGGACTCTGAGCCTAACAATGACCTAGTGAGGATACACTATTTTTAGGGTAGAGACCCTAGGAGAGGTACATGCATCATAATGACTTCTGTTCTTATTTTAATTAGTGTATTGGGGAAATTTTGAATAGATAATAATAAAATTAGTTAATATAATCTTTAAAAAAAATTCAATACTACTCAGGACAAGGAATTCCTTATTTACCTTTCAGCTATGGAACCTGGTCATCATCCACATGTAGTACTGGTAGTGGAGGCTTAGCAGACTGACCCAACTAATCGATGAAGGATTGACACATCAGAGGAGTATGTCTAGTGGCAGAGAACGTTACATTCTTTCCAGCGACAGACTCGGTTGAAGTACGAGGGCAGTGTTTTGGACATAGAGATAGAGAGTTTGCTCGAAGAAATTGTGATCACCTTCATCATTATCTTGTCTCCAATGGAGCAATGGGTTCCATTTTCTGTGATCCATATGTGGGGAGCTATGTGTCAGTGATGGATGATTTACCTGGGATAGAGGAAAGTGGCTAATGTTTTTTGGGTTGACTATGAGAAGGAGTTTCAGGAAGAATTCTTTTCTTCGACCATGAAGGATGAGAAGTGGTAGGAGTTACTCTCCCCCCAGTTGGGGAGTATGTCGGTATGGGAACTGGGAATCGAATTCAAGTATCTCCTCCATTTTTCCTAGATCTCTTACTAGATGAGGAGTCTCATGTGAGACGCCAAGATGAGGAACTTCATCCTTCTCTCCAGTACGTGGTTACCCCATTTACCTTGTCGATATACATGGAAGTCTAAAAGAAGGTATAAGTAGTTGAGAGGATTCACTCAGGAGGAGTTCTACCATGATATAAGATTCTGTATAGTTCTTAAAAGGGAAAGGTTATCAGAATTAGGTCTCAAGCACCAGGCCTTCATGGTTCTGATCAGAAGGAAGGCGTCGTCAGTAGTTTCAGTTTCGTCCTTCTTTTCCTCGTACCCATAATGTGGGCCTAAGGCCAGTGGGTTTTATTTTTGGAGACTTTCGAAATACTCATATTTAGTTCCCATCAACCATTTGATCATAGAATGATGGAGGTGGTACGGTCCAACACTCACCTTAGTAGTAGTATTCAACAGGACATTTCCAACAATAGGGACAGTAGCCTAATGTTACAAAAGAGGGGAGACAGAGCAGGTAGAGGCTGATCTCTGGGTGCCCCTCAAGGACCTCATCCTGGGCATGGTCAAATAGGTAGTTGACAGAATAGGATAAGTGGACCGAGAAATGGTTATTTTTACACTCCAAATGTCGCAGTTCCAATAGGGCCATAGATTATTCGAGGTACGCTCTGTTTAATCAATACTCTTGATTTCCCTTTTTTAATTAAGGTGCTTCTCATTCCTCTATTTCACCTAGTGTAGCACATGTTCTAGGACTAGATATAGAGAAGCTTCACGCACCTCTAGTGTTGAGTATGGCAGTCAGATGTTCGAAAATCCTATTTGATGTGTGTATGGGATGTAGAGTAATGATAACACCACATTAGTCCCATGGGGACCTTTTTTTATTATAGATGAAACTGTATGATTTCATCCTTAGAATCAAATTGTTGTACACTATGAATTTTATTAATGAATTATTTATTAGGAGAGTCGTGTTCTCATATGTGTGCAGCCAGTGTGTGGATTTCATTGGTGAGTAGATTTTTCGTATTGGAAGTTCATATATGGAGCTCCTTATTTCCTTATTAGTCGAGATGTTAGTGGAATTGGTGGACGCTAATATGATGGAGGTTCCCAACTTTGTTGTGGAGTTCATGGATTTCTTCCCCAAGGAGGTTGTAACACTACCCCCTTGATGTGACATTGAGTTTGGGATAGAATTGTAGCTCGTTTTTTCTCTGATTTGGATGGATACTTATCGGATTAAACCTACAAGGCTATGGGTGTTGAGGATTCAGATAGATAATATGATGAATAAAGGATTTATCCAGCCTAGTGTGCTACCGTGGGGTGCTCCATTTTTGTTTGCAAAGAATTCAGATGGTATTATGATCTAATTCATACACTACCAAAGGTTGAATTAGGTAACATTCAAGAATTGTTACCCTATCCCAGAGATAGATGATATTTTCTACTAGCTAAGGGGATGAAGTTGGTTCAATAAGATCGATATGTGGTCTGTTTATCACTGGCTGAAGGTGAAGGAAGCTGATATCCCAAATATTTCTTTCAGGTGAAGGTATAGACACTTAGTTTTTGTGTTTATTCCTTTCATTGTTACGAATTCACTAGCCATATTCATCGACTTATGAACACAAAATTTCATGAGTTCTTAGACTGGTTCTTCATCATATTCGTTGATGACATCCAGATCTTCTCAAATTCATTGCAAGAGTATACCGAGTATCATAGGACTGTCTGAAAGGTCATTTGTTGTCACCGATTATACGAAACATTTTCCAAGTGCATTTTATGGACCCAATAGGTGTATTTCCTTAGACATGTGGTCTCATAGAATGGTATAAAAATGGACCTTTCAAAGGTCAAAGTATTTTTCTCCTATAATGCAACGAATAATGTTTCTAATGTTTGTTATTTACTAGGCCTCTAAGGCTATTACAGAAATTTTTTACCTGATTTCTATCGATTTTTAATTTTTATGACTTTTACCAAGAATGGATAGGATTTTTTGTCGAGTGACTAGTATCATACTGCGTTCAGCTATCTGAAGTGGATGTTGGTTAGTGATCTAGTGCTCCGGTTTCCATATGTGGGAGTTGTGTTTTAGGAGTTTTGTAATGCTTCCCGTCTGGGATTATGATGTGTGTTGATTAAATAGTTGAGAGTGATCTATTATGGGTCTTGTCTATTATGTCCCCATGAACGTAACTATTCCACCCATGATTTGGAGCTAGCGGCAGTCATGTTCACACTGATGTTTCAGCAACGTTACCTCACTAGAGAGAACTTGGTGGTCTTCATGGATCACAATATCTTGTGGTATATCATTTCCCAGCAAGATCTGATCATATGACAGTAGAGGTGGATAAGAGAAATGTTGTTGTTGACGCTTTGAGTAAGAAGTCATAGAAGAAGGCTGTTCAGGAATATGAAGATGCTTATAAGGAAATGGAGAAGTTGTAATCCTTTCACATAGATATTGGAATGGATGGCAGTAAAGGTAGTCCATTTCATATGATGTTTCAGTCCACTCTGATGTAAAAGGTGGGGGAGACTCAGAGGTAGAGCTGATGCGTGATCGCATTGACTATGGTGATGCTCTAGGGGGATGGTCAGAGGATGGTCAGAATTAGATGATATTATGTGGATGGTAGTTTGTCCTAGTGGCAATGTGTGAGGGAGTTATACATAAGTTTAACAACTCACCCATAGTGGTAATTTTTGGAATTTCTATGATATACCACAGTTTGAGGGAATATTTTTGATTGCCCATGATGAATAGGGTAATGGGGGATTTTTTGGAAAAGTGTATAGTGTTCTAGAAGGAAAAGGCTGAGAACCATGTTTCGGGTTGTTTTTTTCTTCCCTTGGATTCCCCTGAGTAGAAGTGGGATGAACTTTTGGCGGATTTCATCATAGGGTTATGTAGGGATCAAGGAGGTTGTGATGTCATCTGGGTACTAGAAGATTGGATGATGAAATCAGTCCACTTTAGAGAAATTCAAGATTCGGGTACAATGGATTCCTTGTCCAAGAGGTCTGTCAAAGAGGTGGTGCAGCTTCATGGAGTTACGAGATTAATCATCTCAGATCAGGATGTGTGGTTTACCTCATGATCCTAGAAGGGATTACAGTATGCTTTTGGCACTCAGTTATGCATCAGCACTTCTTTTGACCATCATATAGATAGAAAAATAGATTGTACCATCCAAATATTTAAGGATATTTTGTGGGTGTCCATCTTTGGCATTAGTGGATCTTAGGTTAGGCACTTTACCATGCTAGAGTATTTTAACTATAATGGATATCATTATTCCATTAGTATGGCTCTGTTTGATGCCTTGTATGGAAGACTGTTGTTTTCCATTATGTTGGATAGATGTGGGGGAGGCATCACTTCTTGGTCTAGACATGGTGCATAGCACGACCGAGAAGGTGCATCTTGTTCATGAGAGGATTAAGGTAGCATAGGACCAGAAGAAGTCGTGTGCTGATTTCTAGAGGAGGCACATGGACTTCATGGTTCGGGACCACGTGTTCTTAAAGTTGTCCCCTTAACATGGGCAGAAGAGGTTTGGCATAGAAAAAATGCTTTCTCTGGGTTTCTTTGGACCATTTGATGTGTTTGGGTGATTTGGTGAGGTGGCATACCATTTAGAATTTCTACCATAGTTTGAGAGGATCCACGGTGTCTTTCATGTCTCTTTTCATTGCTAGTATCTTCTTGATGAATCCCAAGTCATTAATTAGGGAAATTTGGATGTCGAAGATGACAGGATGTTTATGGAGAAACTAGTAGAGATTGAGGGTCGTTGGGAAAATGTGTGGGGTGGGTAGATAATTCTATTGGTTTGCAGGCTGTGGAGGCATGGTGGCCTAGAGGAGAGTACATGGGAAAGGGAGACACAAATGTGTTCCTAGTACCCATAGTTGTTCTGAGTTTTTACTTGTTGTTTTTCATTTTATAATGTAATGATTGAACATTGTTTTCTATGAGATGAGTTATTTTCAGGTTCTATAATGTGTGATAATTTCCTAACAAATGAAAATAGGAAAACCTGATTCCTAATCGAGATTCATTAATTGATATGTGATTAAACTCATTCCGGAAATTCAGTGTCACCTAGAGAGAATATATCATGACATAGAAGAAGGAATTCCTTTATTCATATTTCTAGAAAGTTCGGCTTTTAGTGATTTTGTTGTGTGTATTATGCTCGTTTGGGGTAGTATATGTTAGAGGAGGTGTTCTTGGATGTCGAGGTTCCACCACATCTTTCAAACAACACATGGTGGTTCATCATTGAACTTTCATGTCATGTTGGTGACTCATATTGGTGACTCACGTCGATGACTCATCCAACAGTGGGTCACACATCAGTGACATAGCCATTAGTGACTCATGTTGGTAACTCACCCAATGGTGACTCATTTCCATAGTTTGTAAAATTTATAGTTGTTCCTTGTTTTTTTCTAGATTCTCCCATTTAGTTTTTTAAATGGCATACATTAGGTTTAATAGAATAATCTAGTTGTTTTGAAGCTATTTGAAAGGATAAAAATTACATCATTAATTTACTAATTCTCAAGAGGCTTTAAGTTAGTCAAAACGTGTGGTATTGGTCGTAATCCAACTTTACTAGATTTTAAATCTATTACTACATTGATATACGATCCGACCTTTATAAATTCGATATCATATCTCCCTTGTGTGCTTTCTATTTTTTCTTTGTTCCTAGGAATCCCATATCCCTTCTTCCATGAGCGATCATGCGTTTTGGTGAGACACATGGATTGGGTCTCCCTAGAGGTTCCTCTTTCTATTTGTGCCCCCCATATTTTGGAACTAGGAGGAGTTTCCAATCATTTGTTATTCCATGTAGGAATCTGTTTCACTCTTTTAATTTGTGTATCATGCATGGTGGGTATATGAATGTTTTCTTTTGAAGAGTGTTAAATTTCAAATAAATAAAGAAAATATAATCTATTTAATATAAATATACAACAGCTATGGAAAATTGACAAATGTTTATGTTCTGTTTTTTTACTAATATTGTGATATATATATATGCTATATGCCTACTAAAAATCATGAATGTTGGTGTTCTTTATTTTCACACTGGTGGTGGCTTATGGATTTTAATTTTGGATCCAATGTGAATGATCGTATGAATATGAAATTTGATAACCATGTATATTTGGTTAAATAAATGGATTCCTTGTGAACAAACATGCTCTTTGATAACCCCTGAATTATCAAAGTGGAATTAAAGAACCAGTGTTTTCTAAATATGATTACACCTTGCCTTGTGGGTGTGGTTGTGTGTGGCTTGGTTCCGTATTATGTTTTGTGTGATTTTGTGGTGATGGGTTGACAGAAATACTATTTTTGGGGTGTTACGAGCAGTGTATGGAATCTTATGATTAGATATTGATTGTTTTTTGAATGGATGGGTAGTGGATAAGTTGTGGGGTTGCAGGTTCATGTTTTACTATGTTTGGTTATTGGTTGTGATGGGTGTGGTATTGTTATACAGTGGGGCTAACAAGTTGGTTGTGATGAGTTATGTTATTGGGTAATTTTGTATGTTGGGGGTTTTCTTATTGAGAGGATGGATTGTGCTAAAGGGATTTGAAGAATGATGGTGGTGTTGGGTTAGTTTAATAGGGTTATTTTTCTTCTGTGTGTTTGATACCATGTGGATCATTACTTGCTTTAGTTGGTAGTTTCTTGGGTAGGGATGTAATCAATACAAGTTTTTCCTAATAAATAATGACAATTAGTTAAATGTGTTTACTATGTATATGTTTTATTTTTGTCTTTTTGTCAATGGATTTCATTTATCAACATTCCAAGTGACTATTGATGGTGTTAATAAATGAATTTAGAGGTAGTAATAGAGTTGGTTGTAACATAGGGGGTAGATCTTTTGAATGAAAACCCATAGGTTTGGATGAGCGATTGATGCCTATATATATATATATCACTTCCTTTTGATTTCCATACGCACCCCATCCTATTTTAGCACCATGTTCCAAACACCACCATTATTATTGGGTAGCGTGTCATTCCAAAACATCCTAGTGGTAGGATGGATGGTTGGTCACCTGTTATTCCCTACCCCCTCTTCCAAGTGGTGATAGACCCAGATTCATCTGGATTTTGTGGTTTCTAAGTTCTAGGTGTGTGAGGGTATTTTTTTTATTCTAATGTGTCTTAAATATGAGATGTGTTGTGCTTTCACAGGTTTCTGTGTGATGAGGTGTGGTTGGTGGCCTCGGTGTTTACGAGAGGTATGGGTATTGGTTGTGAGGAATAGGTGTGTTCCGGAGGGAAGTGGATTGATTTGTTCATAGGAGCTAGGGCTTCCAAGACATTTTATTTTAAGGTGTGAGAGTGGATAATTAGAAGGAAAGTTGTGTGGAGTACTCTATCATTTATGTTCTCTATATTTCATTACTTGACTTGCATTATTTGGTGAGTGTTCCCTTAGTGAGGATTGCATGGTCCTTATACCTTGTTAGGTTCTTTTGGTTTCTACTATTTTCTAACTGGGAAATTAATATGATTCTACACTTATCCATGAGAGACTTTGTTTTTCCCCTAAATGGAATAGTATTATTCTCACCCAACATATATAAAATTATTTTTAGGTTTCTAGGATCACAATAGGGACTATGTTAGACATTACTATCTCGGGAGTTGGGGATAGTTTATATGTCAGTGCTTAACATTTCCTTTGGAATTTAATTTGGAGACTCTTGTTTTGAAGCAGTTATATTCTAAACATGTATTTGGGATATATTTTTGATTTATTTTAATTATGTTTTTGATTTTTTGGTTTAAATGATTTATCTCCCAATCTAGTTACATTAAAAAGGGTAATGCCTCCCATTTTGTGATATTTCTATACCCTTGTTGTTGGTCTCCACCCCAAGGCATATTTGAGGAAACACTCTGGGGTCATTATATCTCTTCCTTCATTGCCAACTCAGGGGGGGAATCATTAGAGGGAGGGTTCCCGATAATGACATGGAGGTAGGGTTCCATAACATGAAGGAATGGTGTTAGGGAGGCTTGTGGGTAGCATCACAAGGGGTCCCATTATGAAACCAATGTAGGATGGTTCATCTCAGAATGACCACCCTGATCATGTCATGATGGATTCTAAATATGGGGTTGACCATCCTTCTAGGATACTATCATGTAATTTCCTAGAAGGGATATTCTTTGATTGTGGGTTTCCTAGGATTAGAATCTCTATTCGTTAACAATCATGGTGTTTCCCAAATATTATGCACTACGATGGTGGCCTATGAGGTGGGGAACTCTTCATTGGGTGAGATGTCAGGTGATGGCCAAGAAGGTTCATGTCCTGATAGGACATGGGAACAGAGGCATCACGAAATGACCATCATGGTAATGTCATGACTAAAGTACTGGGAATTTTTTAAATGGGAGAGATGGTATTTTTAGGAAATTATAATGGGGAACCCTTTAATAATTTCTTAATTTTGGGACACATGAGTAAAGGGGAAGGCTAAGATCATCTTCCCATTCTTTCCTCCTTTCCTTCACTCAATCTAGGAGGTTTGGTAGGGCTTCAACACCAGGGTTTTGAGATGGAAATTTCACCTTATAATTTTCTCCCCCTTTTCCCCTTTTATCATGACTCCTCATTTTGTGATTTTGGGGAGACAATTCCACCCGTGTATAGTATAATCATCGCACTTCATGGTTATTTTGTGTGTATCTTGAAAAAGGTGTAATATTGTGGGATATTTATTTCTATGTTCACCATTTTTCTTATAGCATGTCACTACCCATTATTATTTAGTATGTTGGAAAAATGGGGTTTAATTTGATGATGATACATGTATATAAATATTGTATTTTTATGGAATAGGTCGGGGTATATTTTCGAAGTGGATTGTACCTTGTTTCTCATGGGCTTGGCCTCATGTGGCTACCCGATGAATTTCATGTGGGTTATGTCATTTTGGTTTTTGTATTTTCATATATGATTTAGTCAATTGATGATGATTATTAATATGATATGTCCTCCTAGAATTGGAGGGGGCATCATGAGATTAGGAATGATATACAGATCACTGATTAAGGTAGTTGGACTTGAAATTGTTAAATCTCTTTTTCATTTGGTAATATTGTGTTGATATTAAGTTATTGTGATTATTTATAGAAAGGTTCATTCCTTGGGTGGTCTTACCCCATATATTAGGATACTCTCTCATCTATGTAATATTCAGTATGGTTCATATAGCTTTCTCAATAGTTTATTGGGGTGCCTTTGTCAAATTATTGACAGTGGCCATATTTTTTATTTTTGATTGAGTAAGTAAGATTTTAATGATAAATTGACTTCCTTTATTAGATTTTTTTTCAAAATGGATTTTATTTCAAGAATATTTTAAAATAAATATGTGGATTTCAGGAATGTGTTTTTAAACGGTATTTCAAATAAAATGTAAGAATCTAATGACCATTTTTAATTATTTTTGGCCAAGGTCCTAAAATGAGTATGACGATAACTGATGAATTTTATAATTGAGTATTAATTATGATTTTAATTGGTTATTAAAGTAGGTTTGAGATGCCATATATAAGGAGGTTTTGGTCCATTTGACTTTATGTGGTTGATGACTTTTTTTGTAAATCATGTTTATTTTCAATGGGGTTTCTTGGTATGATTTACCACTAGATTAGTTGTTTGATAATGATGAATGATTATGTGTGTTGTCCAATGAGGTTTTTATTTTGATATCAAAGTGTATGGTTGGTCTGGATTGAATTATTTTACCCCATATAGAGTAAAGATAAGTAAACTGTATTAGGTTTGATGGAACACTATCCAGTTCCCTGAAGTGAAGAGGGGATGTCCTCTTAACTCGTACTGGTGGAAAAATACATTTTAACATAAATTATTTATAATAATTAATGTTGATTTTGAGGAGACGTCACAAAATTTGAAAATAAAATTTTTTTTCTTCATCAGTTATAAAAAAAAATTGAAGAGTCATTCCAACATTGGTTTTATCAATAAATAGTGTAGAATGTCTAATAAAATTCAGCCAAAACATATATAGATATAATTTATATAAAAAATGATGGAAAAATATATTTAAATGTTGTTTATAATAATAATTTTTTTGTGAAATCCACCTTCAACAATATTTTTTATTATAATCAAAATCAAATGTCCAAAAAGTTACATTGGATAAGGTTTTAAAAGTCGGTTGTAAAAACGAACCAACACCAAAATCCTTTTTCGAAATCTGTTTTTATAATAGCCTATATCAGAACTAAATTATTATTTTTTTAAATATTATAAATATAAAAAATACCATGTTCATATAAATAGACTTGTAAGAAAAAATAAATAGTAGAAAAAAAATTATGAAATTAGTAGAAAAATTTCACAATGAAAAACATTATTCTACATAAATAATCAATTATAAAAAATAGATTTAAAATAAATAAAAACTCTTGTTTAAATTAAAAATTTATTGACATTTAAAATCATCAAAAAAATACAAATAAATAAATTTTATAATATTTACAATGCAATATAGTTTTTTAAATCATATGAGACACTATAGAAGTTACCTTATCTAAATTTGTCACTATTCTAGTGCTATTATCTGAAAAATTAGTTATAAAAAATAATATCCACGTTAAACAAATCCACATTGATGATGAAAATTATTTTATGAAATAAAACTTTAAAAATAAAACACACAATATATGTAATAGAAAAATGTATTGACTATACTATAAAATATATATACCATAATTTCCTGTAATTAATTTTTTATTCATATTTTTATCGATAAATTATATTTCTTAAATGTTATCTATTACCTATTTTGTTTTTATATGCTAATTAATAAAAAATATGTGACATAAAAAAATTATATTAAATGAATAATAAATTATTATAAAACACATTAATTCAATAATTCTCAAAAACTGTTAGGAACTTCACCCAACAAAGGGCATAATAAATATGCTCTGCACTCATATGGGTAGAATATGTATAACATAAAATGTCCACTAAAACAAAAAAGGTTCATCATTAATGGAATTATAATGAATATAAATTCATTATTATATAATTCTTATTACCCTTTAGGGAATATAAGGAACTGATACATAATAACTATGGTTAATAATTTTTCAACTATATATTTTACTCTAACATTCAACCTGTTGTATTTAATAGCCATTAAAATAAATTCTATATCCATACATCCATAAAAATAAATGAACAGATATGGTTGGAAAAGAGTGTGTAGATACAAAATTAGTTAATTTAAAAAATTAAATCACAATATTTTATAATTGATTATATAATTAAAAATTTAAATAAAAAAATACTAAGATATAAAACAAATTCACTATGGGTAAAGATATCTCGTCACTAATAATAATATCCATGATGCCTTTTTTAATTATTCTTTATTAATAATCTCTATCACATATTTCTACAGTTATTAGAAACTCATAATAACTCTCCAATGTAAAATAACTCATTATTTATTTTGTTAAACATAGAGAAATATGATATTAATTTGAAGGCATGGTTTCTTGATTTTTTTATTTTTAATGAATCCTTACATTTTAAGAAACTATTGAATAAGGTAAATCTATGATAAAATAAAATTTTATTAAAATTAAAAGTAAGTAAAAATTAAATAAACATCAAATGTCTACTAACCACAAATACTATTGATATCGTAACAAATGACCCACACTCTATCCAACTATGGATACTGCGTTGGTAGGAAATATAACTGTAGCATCAGGATCAATAATATCTTTATCTAATATTATTAATTGATCTAAATACATAATCTAGTGACTTGTACAATCCCTTAGATTATAAATGATTTGGTATGATATAATATACGAATTAGAATCCCCATGATGTAACACACAATACAATGTCGATTATGAATGAGGTGGTTGAGGATCGAGATAAGTAGACTAGGGTGGTATAATTTGTTTCATTATTTCTACAAACATAGGCCACATAAGTGATTTAATTTGATCTTCTATCAATGGATTTATCTCTCACATCTAACCCTTCAAGGAATATATTTCCTACTTTTATTATGTCCCACTTATTGTCTTACTCGGATGGAAAAAATGATTCTAATACTAATATCCACCACATATCCTCTAACACATCATGAATTTTTTTTCTTTCCTAATTTAGTAGCCAAAATTTTCATCATGCCAATTGGGATAAAGGTCTCTAAGGTGAATTTATCCTAAAATGAATCGTAAAATAATAAATTAAATTGTTATTTAGTGCGGTGACTCAATAAAAAATAAATATTTATTAAAATTAAAAACTACTTTTTCATTATATTATCATCTAATTATATTGATAGATCCATGAGAAACTTCCTTTTTTTTAATCCTCTCTAATTTCAATTTTTCATAGTGATTGGGGGGATATAAAGGGCTAACTGGCCCTCTTATGGTCCACAACTAGATATAGATTTTATTTCAATAAACATTTAAGTAATAATTTTCTCCCCTAATTAATGATACCCTACATTTGATAAAATATGAGGGTACACATTTTTTATTTAATCTCTTGGTGAGATCTCCCGGAGGCCTTTTATGAAATAATAAATTAATATGTTTTATAGCAATTGAAAAATAATTTTCCAATTTTATTTCATAATCAATAAGTATCATATCATAATTTATTCCTTCCACATGTTAGTGAGAAACATCTCTCGATTCCATGTATTTATAAAATCATATTTGATGGATGAGTTTTAATTCAATTGTTTTCTAAAAATATAATATAAATTCATTTTTTTCAAATCAATCCATCTAATTAATTCAAAATACAATCACATATTTTTAATTTCTTTTTTATCATGAAAATAATATGGCATTTTTATGTTAATAAATTATATATTAGTTATGAAATATACAATATTAGATGAATTTGAAAATTATAAAGAAGATAAATTTTTTTTAATTATAGATTACCATATCTAATATATCATGATATTATTGATTCCCTTTTAACCAAGATATAAAATATTAATCTTATAATTAATCTATATGCCTATATAGATCTGAAAAATATGTGCACTCAGTATTTTTGGATTATTATTATCATCAAACTAAATTTTCAACCTTTTCTCCCCATGTGGAAATAAAGGTTTTGGTAAATGTGTAATGTCACATCAACCAAATCTGGGTATAATATTTTCTAGACAATAATTATTCTATGTCATGGGTGTTTCACCAGTAGTTTTATAAATAATTTTAACAAATAAAAAATTATTTTTACTAGAAAATTTAATTTTTTTAGATATATTAATATGAAAAAAAATACACACACATCCGTAAATAATAATTTAACCCTATGTCCATCATTGAAACAAATTAATGTAATGAAATTAAGTATACTAATAGTTAATTAGAATTTTGTTATTATCAAAAGTATGAAATGTTTATTTAAAATAATAAATATAAAATTATATCTATTATGTTAACTAATATAGTTAAGGAAAAATGAATATCTAAAATTCTAAATATAAAGAAATAGGCACATTAAAATAATGACATTAGCCTTATTTAGCTATAAAATGTGAAACTGAAATTTTCGAATATATAAATTAATATAAAAACACATAAATTATTATCATTTATAAATTTAAATACCCATGTTAATAAATTATATCATTACTTAAATGTTTAATATTCAATAAGAATTAATTATAGCATGGATTATTCAACCAAAAAATGTTTAAGTAGAATTTATAATTATAAAAATTAAATTAAAACTTTTAGGAATGATCAATATATATATTTATATGTATATTTAAATATAAAAGTTAAAAATTTTATTTACATATGTTTGTTTTAGAGAAAATAGTGATGTGAACATTTTTTAACAAGAAAAATGATTAACAAAATCTGATGAATAAAACATTTAATGCAAGATGAAAAAATAGTAAATATCTATATATTTGATTATCCAAGATAATGTTTTTACATTTATAAGTTTCAAAAAAAATATAAAATGGATATTTACATAAATAATTATGGGAGTAATAGATTATTTTCTCACATCCCTTCAATATGATAATTTCATATTCAATGGACTACATTAACATTGATGTCACTGTTATCCTTAGTTAATTATATAGTAGATGAATAAATCTCACATAAGTCCTCAACATCATAAATATTATCATCACTCAAAAGAATTTTTTCCCTTGAAAAATGACAAACCATTGATCATTAAATAAGAAAAAAATGTAATTTTTTTAAATGTGCCACCAAGAAAAATAACCCTTCTTTGAAACAAAATATTTCCAAAACAATATGTGTAAATATATACACATAATGTTTCACCCCACTGTTACCTTTAACCTAGTTACACTAAAACAATAGTTCTCTAAATTTACTTTGATCAATATTTTATATATCCTCAACAACCCCCAAATATGTTGTTGATTTAAAAATTGGTTTTAATCTTTGGATCTCAAAAAATTTATTGCATCAGTGATGAAAATTACTTTATTATTTTGAATGAATCTCCTTTTATCCTTATTTTTAATATAAAATATGTAATTATTAATATCAAAATCATACAATGGGTTGAAATTAACTATTAGAAACCTTAATAACAATTTAAATGTTTCTAATGTAGATAATCAATTTTAAATATTTCCTTAAAACATGAAAAATGTAACTTTATATTTATTAATCAATAAATCTTAATTTTTTTTCAGAAATTATACCCTTAATCAAGAAATATGTTATGATATATATGGTTGAACCTCAATAAGGTTCTTAAAAATATATAAATGTGCTTATATCACTTCATCATGTGAAATTAACATTACCTTTAAGCCACATACCCATTTAACTTCACTATCAACTATCAAATGTTGAGATATATGGAGATCAAAAAGCTCTATTTCAAATAAATAATCATTACAGAACTCAATCACTTCCTCAAAGTATATTTTTTAACAAGAGATGCATTTGTAAAATGTTTATTTTTAACATACCCCTTCAAATTTTTCATATATATTTTAAAATGATATATCTAAAATAAATAAACATACCCTCATATTATTATATCTATCTAAAATAAAACATTATATATCCCATTATATCAAAAAATAATGATGGAAAAATCATTTATAATTTACTAATTATGAGGATAACTTCACTATCTAACACAATTTTAAAAAATAGATCTATGATATATTTTAAAATAAAATTGAAAATGTAATGAAACATGTTGATAGACTTTATGAAAAGTATTAGGAACATGTCAACTTGTTCAATAGATAGTAGTTGTTACATCGATATGTTAAATCAATGGTATTTTTTACTTATTAACATTATATACGTTAATGAGACAATATATTTCACATTTTAAGAAAACTGACTAGGTACATTAGTACTATGTAGACATTGAAAATATATTATATTATCACTCTTTCTTAATGTGTGATAATATAGAGGTAAATATGTTTTGTTTCCTTTTGTATTTTTAGTTAACATCAAATGTATTCCTATGGATATTAATTCCAAATTTTCATTCAATTCATCTTTCATATTTCATTTTATATTTATTGAAGTTCAACATATTTGTTTTCTCAACATGCATAATTTAAATGGTATATTTTACCTCAATGAATATCTAATAAGGTATCTTGAATTATATGGACTAATTTTGTACAAGTTTTTTATGGATAGAACATTATTTCAATCCAAATGTGACATTGATGCTTTTCACCATGTCATAATGTTCTATAGCTAAAAATGGTTTTAGGGAAAATAATACTCTTATAAAGTATTAATTTCTTATTTAAATCCTTGATAAGAATAATCCAATCAAAAAAATATTTGATGTCCCATGTATACTATTTTTTCCATTATAAAATTTATTATATAAAGTCTCTTGTTTGAAAACTGAAAAATCCTTATTACCCATATCATTGTATCTAGATAAGTTTCCAAAGGTAGAAAATTAATTTATAATTATAATTACTATAACACATTAATGAATATACTCATTCTTGTGTGAAAAAATTGTAACACGTATTTCCTATAGAAATTTTGAATAATTAATCAACAGTGATTGATAAACATCAATATCATTTCCATATTGTTTTGTTATAGAAATCATAAAGATTATAAAATCATATTTTTTTCTTCATACATATCTATGGGGACATGATGTGCACTACTAAAAATATAGGCTATGAACTGTGTTGGCTATTAAGGCTATGACATGGATTCATTCAATTAATTCACAGTTCCATTCTGATATTCCTAACTACATTTTAAAAATTGGAAATTTATAACCATGTCTCTTCCATTCTGGTGAATGAGTGTGTTGATGCAGGTTTCTATCAGAGATTCGGTTATGTGTATTCCATATTAACTTCTTATCATCATTTTAGTTTTTAAATAGAAACATTAAATTAAAAATTATTGTAAGATACCAAATTGGATTACTGGGAGGTTCAGTGAATGTAATTAAGAATGATCCATGGTTGAATTTTTCATCAATTTTTTATTCTAATGTCCCACTTTTATGAAAATTCTGAAAACAATTTATATTTCTTCCGAAAAAAAAATTTTAATTGGGGAAAATGAATTTTTTTTATACCATAATATCATTGAAAATAATATATTTTTTAAATAATAATATGAATCTGAAATCCCGTTTCCTTTTAAAGTATCTCTTTTAAATGATTTATTATTTTAGTTGAAATTTTGAGGCCCGAACCGTATATTTTTTTCATGTTAATAAATTATATCACTAATGATAGAATTATGGATTTATTTCCAACTTGGAACAATGGTTTCTCAATATATTGATACAATTATTCTAAAATTTCTATTTTTTGTTATTTTTAAGGCATGTATCATGAATTAATTCTTCAAAAAAACCCTTTATCTCTTGTTGTACATATTTATCAATAATATATCTTGAATTATTTTCTATTTCAACCAACCTAGTCCAGACTGAATAATTAGGATTAAAAACATAAAAAAATAAAATGGTTTTGGATGTCACTGTACCCTAACTTTTCTCATATTTTAACAATTCACATATAAGAAAAAAACCATATAGTGTTTTTGAATATATGCTTTAGAAAATTCCAAAAAAAATGACAACACCTTTCTCTTATTAATCACCAGTTCATAATGCATTTATCTAATTAAAAACCTTTTATAACCAAAAATGACAATATAATAAATTAGTATATTATTAAATATAATAATTTAAATATATTTAAACAAATTAAATTAAAACATATAATCATAAAAATATATAAACATGCGTTAATTTATAATAAGAAATTTATAAATAAAAAGAATTATAACAAAAAGAGTAATTTTTAACAAGAAAAAAATTTATAACCAAAAATAATTATAAGGAACGAAATATTTTACAAATGAAAATAAATTATGAACACAAAAACTAACCACAAACAAATTATAACAACATATAATTTATAAATGCAATGAATTAAAAATAAAATCATTTAAACCAAAAAAAATTATACCCCTAACATATAATTAAAAGCAATTTATAATAAAAAATAGTATAATCTCAATATAATTATAACCCAAAAATGTATAATTGAAAATTTTATATAAATGAATGAATGAATGAATGAAATTTATAACTACCGAATATTAATTAGTCAATTTTTTTAAAAAAAACTAACAAAATATGTTGATTTAGTTTGATGACCAAAGATGTAGGAACTCAAATAGGATAAGTACAATATAGATTCAGTCAGCCAAATTCATCCAATATTAGTGAAAGAAGGTAAAAAAACTAAGTATGATTAGTAAAGATTCAAAAACTATTTTAAAATCAATTGCAGGACTTATTTAATGCAATGGTGGAATGTGGGTGTGATTTGAGGTGATTAGGGTTTCCAAAAAGAGGTTGATGAAAAAATAAGGAGATCCTACATGTTAAACTATGAAATATTAAAAAATAAACTATTATAATGTAGTGCATAATCGATCAAATTAATAATTTCAAACATGAAAGGAGTGAAACTATGAGTCACGTAGTTAGGGTTTCATAAAAAAAGGTTATGAAAAAATTAAGAGGCGTGCATGTATTAAATTTTTTAAAAACTATTAATATCAGTTTTACTAGAGCTAGTACTAAAAAATTTTGAATAGAATTTTAATTATGGTTCTTCTAGAACCAGCATTAAAAGTACACCATTAACATCGATTACTATGGAACCAAAGTAAAAGTTCTAATTTTAACATTGGTTTCATAATAACTGACTTTAAAATCCCTCACATTATTGAGAACATGTGTATTCAACAATTTTTTAATTACTTTTTGGTTTTTATTCTCACAAACATCCCCATTTGTGTTACAGATGAATTTCCGTTTATGTTAATTTCATCAAATTGATATTCATGAAATATTTATTCTTGAAATATATTCAATTCATTGATCCAAGGGGAATATTTTTTATGAATTCTTGATGTGTTTAAACATATTCAAGAAACATTGATCATACATTATGTATTGAAGAGTAACGTATGGAATCAACCATATGTTAGGATTATCACATATGGATCATATTTCCTATATGGTCGGGAGAGTATGGTTATTCAACCCTACATTAAAAATCAACCCTACGTTTGAGGGGAAAAATGTATGGTTCATCAACCCTACTTTTACAAAATAATGTACATTGTCAACTATAAATTTGGTGATTTTTCTTCATATGAAAGAACCTTATTTTTGACTATTCAAGGATGGTGTTTTAAATCTTTCATATTATCCAAGAATGATGAAATGGACTTTTTGGAGAAAAATATATTTTCAAAGAAATTTTATGATCAATTCAATGGATATTTATGTTTATCAAAGGCTTGTATTCAAATTTTTTAAATCGTTACTATTCTTACAGGAAGTTACAAATATCTTGAATGTTTCTTTATTAAATTATTCACAATTTATTATACGATATTTCTAGAGAAAGTTTGACCTAGAGATATTGGACCTACTATATAAGTATCAATATTCTCTTCATTGGAAGATGAAATGTTAAACACGTATAAATATAAAAAATAAGAGATACAAAATCAACAATTATGTTGTTGCCTTTAGAGCTGCACTTTTGAGATTTACATGCTTTGATCTGTTGACTCACTATTATTGTTGCCGTTATCATTGCTAATTCATCATATTGTAACATCTTATTCATAAAAAATGATGAAGATATTTTTTTAAGATATTTTATGGATACATATATGATTAAACATATATTAAGTGTTTTATTTTTCCTTTTTTGAATAAATCTTATGAAATGTTGAATATATTTTTATTGTTGTGATATGTTAAAGATATGAATACATATTTCAATTGATTCTTCAATCTATGATGTTTAACCTGTACCATCAGACAATTTAAAATCTTTTTTTATTTGAGTTTTAATTTCTCTTACTCAGTCATGGTGATGATTCAGCATCTTGTACTACGTTTTGGATATTTGGTTCCCTGTAAAATAACCAAAAGGCCCTGTAAAAGCCTTGTAAGGTGTCAACTTTCAACACTCAGGTTTTGTTTAAAGGTAATAGGATATGATGAATTGATATTAAAATCACCAAGATTATGTATTTAAGCATTGGTGGAGTGGAAAAGGGGATATTTATACCTTGAACCACTATACTACAGTATGTTCATTTATATTATTTAATTTTTCTACTCACTCATCATTGAGATAAGGAAATGTCTGCTCCACCAAAAGAGAAGTGTTATGTATCTAAAATGTTTAAAAAAAATCACACCTCACCCTAGATTGTGTTTTTATCATCATTTTAATCATTATGACCAACAATTAGTATCAAAGTAAGGACTCTGTTGGAAATATTTCACATTCAAGAAATCTGTTTCTACACAATACCAAAAAGTCCTATCAATGTAAGTACTCAATTTCTATATTTCTATTTTTTAAAAACCATGAAAAATAAAAGGATAAAATATTTTGAAATATTGGTGATTTATATAGGATCTAGCAAACATGAGTTATTGATTCAAATTACAACATTGCAGAATGGAATGTTTTATAGAAGGTATGTTGATAATTTCTGATCCTTACATAAATAGTGATAATTAGGGATGTTGGAAAGCCCATATGGTTATTTATTTTAAAAACAATGGAATAATGGTATATTTAAATTTTGATAAGCCTTATGATATTTCTTAATAATATTTCAAATATTCAAACAATGATTAAGAGAAAGAATATGATCTCAATTAAAAAATCATGAATGCAATTGTGTGTGGTTTGGGAACTGAATAATTCAATTGAGTATCTCAATATTCTATTGAATATGAGATGTGGGGAACTATTTATAATTCCTATGAGGAACTGAAAATGTCATACAGTCAAGATATAGTACTGAAAAGATAATGTTCTATACTTCTAGAGTGGATGGGAATGAAACTATTAATCCAATGGATGGAAAGTTGACATATATTCTCAATAATGTTACTCCATTATGAGATTCAATTTCACAATCAGACTAAACATTAATATTTCTGAAATTAAGAACTCCTATGTGGAATGAAATATCTGAATCTATGTGACAATATTCATTAGTAAATAATTTTATAATGATGGAGGTGATTAAGAATTTAATGATGTTTTTAGATGAGGTGCAGGTTGAAAATGTAAATCATATCAAACATAAAAAAGATTATCTCAAGACTAATTTGGATGAATTGTCTAATTTAGGACTTCTAAATTTAGATAAAAATTTACTAGATCATGGTGAAAATTTTGATAAGTTATATAGAATGAAAAAGAAATGTACTAATGGAAATAGAATTTATGAATATATATAAATAATTCATTCATAATATTATTATCCATTAAAAAAGATCAAATTAAATACAATTAAATGTGAAAATGAACGAATGTTGTAATGGCCACCTAGATTAATTATTATAATTGACATTATGAATCATCTGAAAATTAAAAAACATTGCATAAAATTGTATGTATCATAGTTGATACTGATGAGGTACAATCAAATTACTCTCAAAAAAATAGTTTTAAAAAACATTCTTTTGTTGCGTTAAATAAATTTTTATTTATTCTATAATATAAATATATATCCATAATGATGGATCATAGAAAAATTAAAAAATCATATTATACTGCCTTATTAGATAAATTAATTTTATTAAAAACGATTATATATTTAATGATTAATTCTTCTTAAAATTTTTGTGATTTTCATGACACGAATATGAAATAACTGATAGCTAAATTCTATGATTTAAAACATGATTAAAGTATGTTAATAAAAGGTGAAAAATATTTATAACAAATTCTGGGAAGAATTAAAATAATGAAATAAAAATTTAGAATACAAATTAATTTTGAAATATTAAATCTATATAAAAATTATTATGTTCTGGGTTTAAACCTAAAAAACAAGTACACATTTAAATTTTTTTATTATGTTATTAATGGTCATTATGCAAATGATTTTTGTGTTAGAGAACTGAAAATTTTTTGTGGTAAATTTTTTTATTGTTCAAAAGAAGTATATAACATGAATAGTAGAATACCTACTCAAAATAGACAATTTTGGTTAACTAAAAATTTAGTTCATAATACCACTAGACCCAAAAGTATATGGGTACCAAAATACACTTTTATATGAGGTTTTTTAGGATTATACCACTAATAGTTATTGTTAAAATCATTAAGTGGTCAATTTTTTGATATATGAATCTCTATACCAAAGGAGTGAAAAAATACTAGAGCAGTTCAACATGAAAAATCATCAATAATATAAACAGTGATCCATAATGTATTTCATTTTTATAACTATATTATTCTATTTCATTAAATTTTATATATACAATGAAATAGACATTTTTCTTATAAGATGATAAAGAGTTTTATTTACTCTTTAAATCATGACTCGGTCTCTTATGATTATATAATTTATTTTCAAATATTTTTTTATGAAATTTTTTTACTCATTAAATAAATAGAATACTTCATTAAATTATGAAAAGTTTATATTTTATATCTTTAAACATCTTAAAATTGTTATATTTTGTGTTCTTAAAATTTTATTATGTAATCAAAAAAATATTCTACCGTAACATGTCTTTTCAAAAGTTAAAACTTATAATGATTTTTTTATTATTCAGCTAAATAAAATGAAATATCATCTACATTTTATCAAAACCAAATGTTTCATCTTCTTATTAATTGTTTTTTATTTTACCAATAATTTTATTCTTATTTGAGTTATCTTGTTCCAAAGAATGCTAAAACATAGTAACAGAAAGATGAAGTGGTCAAGTACTTCAAGTCCTGAGTAAAATATTTTTCATAAAATGAAAAAAGGTGATCCTTTAAATCTATTAAAATAATAGTTAGTTTCATTTGTTGAAGATTCATATGAAAAAACACCTTAAATATATAAGGAATTCCACATTCATAAAGAAATAGAAATATCTTCTTTTAAAATGTATTATGAATATATTATAATTAAAGAAATATCTTTTGATGAAGAAAAAGATAAGCTACAAGATGAGTTGAATGTGTCCAGAAATTCATATGATGATCTATAAAAATATTCTATATTAAAATTTTGTTTTTAAGTAATTAGAAAATCAATATTCGAATATGAGATATAATTCGATCTCAAAAAATAGACTTTGAAGATTTTAAAGTTATAAATGGTAAAATAAATGGATTTTCTTAGAAGAGAATCATTTATAAAGCTCAATCTGGATAAACGAAAAAAAATTCTAGTTGGAAAGTGTTTTTATTCTTTTTATCAGAAAAAAATATGTTCAAAATATATTAGAAGAACATTCCATAGTTTTAGTTGATTTATGTGATATGTTTGAAGTTTGGAATGTTTAGACAAAAAGTATACTCCTTCCTAAACAATAAATTTTATTTTTTGATTATTTTAAAATATAAATGTTTATATGAAAAATTTTAGTGGTACTAGTGCTATGAGTTTATTCATAATTCCATTTTTACATTTTTTATTATCTCACAAATTTTTTTATTACTATAAGTAAAAATTTTATTTTTTACTTATGAAAAAAAGTTTATTTTAAATGTTTTAATTAATTGAATAATCCTATATTCTATGATTTAGGGTGAGTTTTATACATATAATCATTATATTCATTAATATTTTACATATTATCCTTTTAAATATATATATATATATATATATATATATATATATATATATATATTTAAAGAAAGCATAAATTTAATGGGTGTTAATTTTACTACTCGTAAATTTTCTATGTAAAAAAGGAGATAATTTTATATGTTTTATTTATTGGTTTTAATTTTATGTGGGAGAAGTTTTAAATCATTTCTGATATTATCATGATTAAAATGTTGGAGAAATTTATTCTTATTTATTCTTACTTTCCTTTAAATAGGGGAGAACTATTCTAGAAAAGAAAAATTATATATAGGGATATTAAATAGAGAAGTTAATAGTTTATGCTCATGGATTATAGTTTATATGTTTATCTTCATGGGGTGATTTTTTCTATAAAAATTAATATGGGAGATGTTTTAATCTTTGTAATGGTGAGAAGTTTCATTTATAGAAGAAATAGCTTAATTGTAAAAATTGAGAGATTCGTTTTTGCTTCTTATTAAGAAATGGTTTTTAGATTTTTATTATTTCAGTTATGGGTTTTGTGATCAACATAAAGGGGGATATTTTTGAGCACATGTTTATTAAGAAATTTCATAAGTATCTTTTTTGTTTTTTAGGCTCACAAATTCCCACAGTTGTGTTACTAGTGAATTTTTTTTAATTTAATTTCATCAAATTAATATTCATGGAAATATTTATTTTGAAAATATATTCAAGTCATTGATTCTCGAGGAATACTTATTTAAGTATTTTGGATGTGTTTAAATGTTTTTGGAAAAATGGTCTATGCCCTAAGTTTGGATCAACATGTCTGGATCATATACCCTATACTTCTAAGAAAGTAAGGTTCATCAATCTTATGTATAGAATTGTCAAGACCTAACCCTACCGGTCTCGAGCGGCTACTACCCCAAGCTCGCCTCCATAGGCCAGGGGCAGGCGACAAGTGTCGAGCGCACTCTATGAAGGCAGACGATCTCCCGAACGTACAGCTACCCTGGACTCTCCGCCGAGCTCTCCTCCCTAATGGAATGGAAGTGCGCCGACTTCATGAGATGGTCTACTATCACACAAATGGAATCATGGACCTTCTATGTGCGCGGAAGTCCTGTGATGAAGTCTATAGATATACCATCCCACTTCCACTTCGGGATATCAAGGGGCTGCAATAACCCTGCCGAAACCTGATGCTCTACCTTCACCTGCTGACAGGTAAGACACCGAGAAACAAACATAGCTACACTCCGCTTCATGCCAGACCACAAAAACTGCCGCTGAAGGTCTCCGTACATTTTCCCTACACCGGGATGTAAAGCCAAGGGAGAAGTGCGGAATTCCTGCATCACCTCATCCCACATCTCCACTGGTAATACAGCTCACCCCTGAAACAGTATCTCGTGATTCCCTCCTTCAGAATACCCATCGGGTGTGTCGCCCATGAATATTTGATCACGTAGCACCTCTCTTTCAACATCCCCCAACTGCGCCACTCTTACACACTCAAGGAGTAAAGGAGTCAACACCATCGATTGCAGAAAAGGCGTACCCTCCTGCTACACCATGGTCAGCCGTAGGGAAGACAACTGCTCTGAAGTTTCATGCACTAAACGATCCTGGGACTTCCTTCTAAGGGAATCTTCTACTACATTACCCTTCCCTAGAGTGTAGACTATCTTGAAATAATAGTCCTGCAGAAACTCCAGCCAGCACCTCAGCCTCAGATTCAAATCCCTCTAAGTGAAGATGTTCTTCAGGCTCTGGTGGTCTGAGTAGACCACAAAATGCTCACCCAAAAGGTAGTGTCTCCATAACCTCAAGCCGAAGATCTCCTCTTCCAGCTCCAAATAGTGAGTATCATAATTCTTCTCATGAGGCCTCAACTGCCTCGACCCATATGCCATCACTGCCCACTACTGCATAAGTACGCACCCGAGCCCAACTCTTGAAGCATTGCAGTACACCATGAAATCAACACCCTCCTCTGGAATCCTCAACACTGAATCACTAGTCAGCCTTTGTCTCAACTCCTCGATGGCCTTCTAGCACTAATCAGTCTAGGTGAATGGTTGTCCCTTCCATGTCAATGTGGTCAAAGGGGAAGCATTCCTGGAGAAACCTTCCACAAACCTCCTGTAGTACCCTTCCAAACCAAGCAATCTCCGCACATTTGAAGCATTCTTGGGTGGCACCCAAGTAAGAACTACCTCTATCTTTACAGGATCTACATCAAATCCCTGATCCATAATGGCATGTCCTATAAAGTGAAACTCATGAATCCAGAACTGACACTTGGAGAGCCTCCCATATAGCTGGTGCTCCCGGAGTAAGTCTAGGACCACCCTCAAATGCTCTGCGTTCTCCTCCTCCATCAAAGAGTAACTGATTAAGTCATCAATAAACACCACCAAAACCGTTCCATGTACGGTTAGAAGATCTGGTTCATCAAATCCATGAAAATGGTGGGGGAATTTTTCATGCCAATGGGAATCACAAGAAACTCGTAATTCCCATAACAACAATGGAAAGCCAACTTTGGAATGTCAGCCTCATGAACCCACAACAGGTGGTAGTCGGATCAATGATCAATCTTGGAGAACCACTTTCTACCTCTCAGCTGGTCAAATTGGTCATTGAACCTTGGAAAAGGGTACTTGTTCTTTATCGTTTCTTGATTCAGGTAACGATAATCCAGACAAAGTTGTAGATTCCCATCTTCCTTTTTCACAAACAAAATTAGAGCTTCCCAGGGGGACACACTGGTCCTGATGGACCCCTTCTCACAAAGGTCTTCCAACTAAATTCATAGCTCCCGAAGCTCGGTGGGTGCCATCCGATATGATGCACACGATATCAGTGTAGTCCCCAGCTGAAATTCATTGTTGAACTCCATATCTCACCTAAGAGGTAGTTCCAGGGCATACTCGGGAAATAAATCCATGTAGTCCTCCATAATGGTAGGGATCCTGATGCCTGTAGCATTTTCTACTCCGAGAACCATGCTCGCCAACTGGTGAGAAAAATGTCGTGGTCTCCTGCTCAGAGTACCCATCCACTCCGCCACGAGGTCTCTTTCACCAAGGATGGTGAACCTCATCCCATCATAGTGGATACATCTGACTAGTCTTCACCGACAGTCAATTTGGGCGTTAACCATGGAAATCCAATCTATGTCCATGATGACTTGATAAGGTTCCATCGTGATGATGAGTAGGTCCCATATTAAACTCTATCATCTGAATGATAGTTCACACTGTCTTCAAATAAAGGTCACTAATGAGGCACTTCCTGTAAGAACCTCGAGGCTAAGTGTAGGTCTCAACACCTCTAATGGAAGCACCAACTCCCATACCAAAAGCAGTGATATAAAGGAGTGGATGGCGCTTGTGTCTACTAGTATCGAAGCAAGCGTAGAGTAAACACAAAGAGTACCTCGGACCATCTCTTGTGTTGGGGGGTCACGAACACCCATAGCCTAAAGCTTCCTGCGGCCCCTACCGCCAGCTCCCTAAGACTGGTGTAGGGCGCCTGGTGGTGGATGGGGAAGGACTTCGAAATGTCATCCCCCACCTCCAGGTCCTGCCTCTCTGCCAACGCTGCCTCCCTGAGGGCCACCCTATCCCCACCTGGGGGATCCCTAGTCACAACACTACCTCTGCCACTGTGGTGCACCCACTGCCTGTCATGGCTGCTCAGTAGGCCTGGTCGGGCAGTCCCATGCTAGGTGACCCCATCTGTCATAGACATACCACCAAATCTCTCCTGACTACCTTGGTGCTCTACGGTGCCACTGCGGTGTACAAACATGCCCCTGAGTCTGCTCACGGAAGGGTCTCCTCGACTGAGGCTCTGCTCTCTGCTGTTTTCCTGCTACCAAAGACTCTACTCTGAAGCAGCCAATGCTAGGCCTTACCAGCTAGTTTCCCTCATCCAATAAGCTCTTTGTCACAAGTTCCCTCTCTAGAACCCCGACATAATTATGGATGCCCAAGGGAACTACACTAGCACATGTCTCCCTACGATGACCCTACTCAAACTTCCACACCTGGAAGCAACTATCGCGGAACATATCCTATGAGTAGTGTGTCAGATCTCTAAACTGGGCTGAGTACTACACCGCGTTCATCCCCACTTCTTCATCTTTTGAAGCTCGTGAATCCGAACATAGCGTAAAGAGAGGGGGATTACTCCTCCCGGAAGAGATGCTAGAAGCTATCCCACGTGAGAGATGAATCATCATGGGTCGGTGTAACCAACCCCCACCAACGCCCAGTTGTCCCAAGGAAAAGGATGGTGGCTAGGGCTACGATCTGGTCCACTGGTGTCCGTAGCAGCCTAAAAAAGTCTATCCACAGACTATATCCATAATTCCACAGAGTAAGGATCCGGGTCTCCGTGGAACTTCTGTGGTTGCAGACGTTGAATGTCTCATAGCACAATCAGCCTGCGCTCAACCTCGGCATGTGCTTCCAAAACTAATTGTCTCTCTCCTAGTGGAGGGGCTACTGCTGAATCATTGGGAAAAAGGGGATCACATGAGGGTCCCTGAACTGACGCCTCATCACTCGCCATATCGTCTTCATGAACTAGAGAGGGTAACCTGGCAGGCAGCTGTCATGGTGGAATTCTGAAAATTATCAAGGATTAATACAATCAGATGAGCATATATATATATATATATATCAGTAATAACAAAGGAGAGCTGACTCAATAAGGAAATTCAAAGAATCAATCCTACCAGATGCATGTTCCAAAATTCCATACAACAAATGTCTCAGTGTGCCGAGTCGACAAGCGGGTTATCAGGGTCCTGGGGAATGGATACATCAGCCGCCCATACCATCACTCGACTCCCTGGCCTGAGAGCTGCTCTCGGGACACGTCAACAATATTTCCCTAAATCCCAATCAATTCCTGTTTAGTGACTTCCAAACAATTCCCCAAGGAACGAACCACCTCGGATACCACTTTGGTTGGACCCAAACCTACCAGTCTCGAGCTGCAACTACCTCAAGCCCACCTACATAGGCCAGGGGATGGTGACAAGAGCCGAAGAAGTAACAATATCGGGGAGGCCTTTTCCAAAGTACCTGTACACATAACCCACTCAATGTAGAAGTGCATAGTAAAAAGAAAACCAAAGAAAAAACATCTAAAACCCAACCAAAGTCATGCATCGACTTTTAAATAGAAAAAGTAAAGTACTGAAAAGTACTGAAAAGATAACGGAACCGAAAAAGTGCAAAACATGCGCCTAACCCGAAAGGTGCCACAACCCGACAACAAGTAAACAAGGTAAATAGATGGTGAGTCTCACACCTGAAAGTCCTACTACAACCACTGAACACAGCCCAAGATCTTGTTTCCTCTACACTCCTCTGTAGTCTCGATCAACCTGTCAGTCGTCTGCAAGGGCACCCCAAGTGCGGTCAAAGCCCAAGTAGGTGTGAGTATAAAGATACTCAGTAGGAATCCCCAAAAGTTCGAGGGAGAAACATAGTATGTACTAAAATGGTGAACATTAGACAGAACAAGGGACAATGTAAGAGTGCAATGGAGAGAGTGAAACTCAACCCATCAAAAGAAAGAAAGTAGACTCGTCCCAACCAAGAGGAGCTAGACACGGAAAGCACATGGCATACTCTGCATGTCTTTGCCCCTCCTAGAAGGAGAGTAACTGAACCCATGGATTTGGAAAAAAAATAGGATATATATATATACGCTCAACATGAAACCCGAACGAGTGCATAAGGGGATCTCCATATCCAAGATCATCCCTGGATAAGTTGCCAATAGTTCTAAGGATATCCATCACTGATGCCCATCTGTACCTCACATCAAAGCTTTCTGATTGCTAAACTATACAACCAAGGGTCCCGCTCTAGTAATCACGGAGAGAGGTCACTGACTATCCACATAGAAAGGGCTGAGTATGAAAGAAGTCGTCGAGTACCCCACTGCCCAGCCCTGCTGGTGGGTAAACTCTAAGAGGTTTTAGGGTAATCCATGGCCCATACCCGCTGGAGGGTAATCCTTAAAGTCAACGGGTTACCCACTTCCTAGCCACTGTTGGAGTGTAAACCCTAAGGTCAATGGGTAACCCATTGCCCAGCCCCTACTGGAGGGTAAACCCTATGGTCAATGAGTAACCCATAGCCCAGCCCCGCTGGAGGGTAAACCCTGATATGCTGGTCGGTAACCCACTGCCCAGCCCCAGTGGAGGGTAATCCAAACCTGGTTCGATAACTCTGCACTACCCGAACCATCTCTAGGTGTCACTAACATCGCTATCGTGCGTTGGTTCGGAGTGCGTCAAAGGAACCTCCGACCAACACCCTTTCATGTTTCCTCGTTTAATGAGATCTCTAAAGAGGTTCCACGTGCCCAAACTGATTACACCCTTGCAATCCTCATGGAAAAATAGGTGAGATAGACTATTTACTCACATGAAACAGACTCCAAAAAAAATGTTATTCATCACCGCTTTATGCCCATACAAAATCTCATGGGGCCCACAACTCGGTCTCAAAAAAGGTCAGCCGAATGGAACCATCACGATGCTCTCAGAAAAACACTCCGAAACGACTACTCATTCACCCTGAAGAGACATCTGATGAAAAAGACACAAAACGCTGCTCACAGCTTAAAAGACGGCCCATGGGGCCCATGCCTCAACTCTGGCTTCAACGCCTGAAACCACCCTTGACAACTTGGTCTTCACACCATGGTCATAGCACTATTGATGTCACCTTAAACAGACTCCAGATGTGTTTGTGACATCCGAATAAAAAATCTAGGCGAGGCGCTAAATAATATTTAATGGTGTATCACACCACCGAGCCCCCGTATCGGGAGATAAAAATCCCCAAGACCATCTCAAAGTCTCTGAATCCATATGAGGATCATGCTGTCATAGAAGACACACAAAACTGACACCTGTAGTGAAGGATACGGGTGTCCGAAGACAAGGGGCTAACCTCATTAGGGTTGGAATGGCCCGGTCCTGCCAGTCCACCCGGCATGGGCCGGCCAGCCTGTGGACCTTTCGCACGTCTTGGATGCTGAACCGCAGTCCACCCGCACTAAGAAAACCTCATGGACGATCGTTGTCTCACATAGAGACCCTCTGTAGGCGGGTATTCGTCTCCCGCTCAGGGTCGCGCGCTGCGACCCCCGTCACGCCCCATACAGGCGGCCTCCACTGCCGCCTAGGTGCCCCTGCAACCACCTAGAACTAAGCTGCTGCCTTGGACCACACCGCTGCCACCTGGGACCACGCCTCTTCTTAGGACCGTGCCGCCGCCTGGGACTACACCGCCGCCCCCTGGGAGCCCACCGGAAAACCAAATAATATTTGCCAGAAAACATCCCAGGTTCACCCCGGACACACCGAGACTCGAAAAATTGATCTGGATGGATCGTTGGGAAGCTTGAATCAATCCCTTCACAAATATGGCCTTTTAGAAACAATTGTGAAACATTTCAAAAAATAAGAGTTCAAATTAGATACAGAATTTAAAAACGAAAACAGAAACTCCTACCTCGATGGGCATAGCCCGTAGTTTCATGGACGGTCCGCCGGAGCCTCCATTGCCTTGCTAGAGAGGAGGGGAATCTTGAAGGGAGGTGTATTCATGTTGGGAGATCTTCCTCTAGAGAATACTAAGGGAGAATGAAGGGGGGGAAGAAGTGTTCATGTAGGGAATTAATAAAAAAATTAATTAATTTTTGAACAACCCCCAGTAGGCACGTTCCCGAATTTTGAGAGGGTCAGGGTTAAGCCACCCCTAGGGTAAAATCCATGTTATTAGTGTAAAGGCAGTCTCATAATTATAATCTAAGCCTTTGTTCAGAAGTTTTAAAGTTCAGGCCTGAGGACACTAAATTACGAAAATGTCCCTGGTGGCGTTTTCAACAGAAGGGTCGCGCCCGTGAAAGTTACACCCCTCCAAGGGTAAACGGCATGCTCCGGACTCAATGGTGCCCACAGTTTTTTCATATGAGAAACCGTTTAAGTGTTATTCTATTTATTTGTCTTATCCAGTGTGAAAATAATTAAAATTTAATTCTGGTCACACCGGGGCTCAGAATCATACGCCGTCTGAAGGCCCTGCTCTGGAATAACATCAAGAAAATTTCAACGTCTTACAGGCTCAAAACCCGGGTTCCTATAAGAATCAACCCTATGTTTGAGGAAGAAAATATATGGTACGTCAACCCTGCATTTGGTTTTTTGTAAATATATGAAGGATCCCAAGGTTTTATTATTAAATGATTTAGTTTTTAGCATGTGATAATATCAAATAATTATGAAATGGTACTAACAGAAGTAAAGATATTTTCAAATACATTTTACGGCCAATTATAAGGATCATTACCTTTTTCTTAAAGGGTCTTCTTTAACAGAGTAAATCATTTCTATTCTTACAGGATTTTATAACCCTCCTTAATGTTTTTTATTTAAATATTCATAATTTATTATGTGATAATTATAGAGAAGGTTTTACCTAGATATGTTAAACTTGTTGTATAAATATTGATAAGTAATGTGTTGGAAGATACAAATTTTTTATGCATATACATATACAGGATATGGGATACAAAATCAAAAAGTATGTCATTTACTTTAGAGTTACACTTTCAATACATACATGTTTTGATTTTTAAACACACTACTATTGTTGTTTCTATCATTGGTATTGCATCATATTTTAATCTACTCTTCTATAAGAATGATGAAGAATTTTGTGAAGATACACTTTGGAGACATACATGTTTAACCATATATCTGGTATTTTATTATAAACTATTTAAAGATAGCCTATGCATTGTTGAAGATCTAATTTCATTTGTTCTATGTTGAAGATCTAAATGCATCTGGTAGTTTCTACTGTAAACTATGAAGTTTAACTTGTACCATCAATACAATCTAACTCCATTCATTTATTTGAGTTTTGACTACTCATACTCTGTCATGGTGAAGTTTAAAATTCTAGTATTATGTTTTGGATATTTAATGCTTTCAAAAAGAACCATAATGCCTTATTAATCCCTTGTAATGTGTCAACTTCCTGCACTCATTTATTGTTTAAAGTAACTAGGTTAAGTGGGAATTATTTTACATTAATAATACCATGGATTTGAGTGTTGATTGAGTGGACTATAGAATATTTTTTCCCTAAACCCATATAAATCACATTGTTCATTTCTTTTACTTATTTCTACTTCTCACTTGATTTTGAGAGAAGGAAAGGATCAGTTCATAACAAGAGGAGTGTTATGAATTTTACAAAGTTTTTCAAGAGAATAATTCATCCCCCTATTGTGTATTTTTCTTCATTATAATCATTATGAAAATACCCATGTGTATTTTAATATAGGGTTTCAAATAACTGATATTAAAATTATGATGCCAAATATACTTTTTTTCTATTGTAGTTTGGAATAACTTCGGCAATTTGGGAAATTGAGGCTTCGGTGACATAGAGGTTTAGAATATGTTCTTGGAAAGTGAACCCTTATATTTTTGATGTTATTGGATACATGGATATGATATAGGTAAGTAACCAGAAGTGGTGGTTAATGGATAGTACATGGCCATTGCATGGTGTACTTTAATGTATGGGATAGACTATTGGTCCATTTCGGGTTTTTCATGATACATAATGAAATGTTCTTATTATTTGTTATGTGTATTACTGACATAGATGATTATATACCCTTATTGAGTGAGATGATAATGGGTTCTTATGTTATAGTATGTGATCAATGATGCGTGAAAAACACTAAGTTAGAGTGAATGACCAGAGATGTGATGTGTGACTGGCCATAAGTGAGAAGGCATAATGAGAGACTCGATGTCTGACTAGCTATGAGTAAGAAGGTTTTCTATGGTATATGATCTTTATCTGGGTCCCCCTTACGTGAGACGGGATAGAATGGGTACTTGATGTGTTATGTTGTGGGATTCAATTGAGTGATTTTCCATATCTTTTTAATCAATATTTTATTGAATTAATTTATTAATTTTTCCTTATTTTTTCAATAAATTATATTTATTAGTTTAGTATAAGAAATTATTAATTCCAAATTTTTTATATAGAAATTTGTGTTATTTATTTTAATTTATTAATTCTGTTTATTTTTTTACTATTTTTTTATTCCAAATTTTATTTTATGTGTTTGTGATTTTAATTATTACATTTTTTAATAAAATTTAACATCTTTATTTTGATATTTAAAAAATTAAACATTAATTTAATTTTTAATCATTTGATTTTGTATTCTGACAGATTTTTATATACATTTTTAAAATTTCAATTAATTATTATTATTATTATATATTAATTTATAGTGATTAAATTTATTTATTTTGGTAGTGTTAACTTTTTTTATTACTTCAATTTTATGTTGTGTTTCATTATGTTTATTTTAAATTATCAATTGAATTAGTTTTCAAAATATAATAAATTTCATATTTTAATGATTTAATATTTTAATTAATGTTAATTATTTTTAATTCTATCTATTTAACTATTCCAACTGATCCAGCGCTCCTCATTGAAGATTCTATTAGCGGGTCCACCATCAGCACTATGTGCCACTATTGGAGCAGATGATCCAACGTTGGGGTAGAGCGCCCACCATTGTAGAAACACCACCAACCACTGCCATCCCCTACTAAAGCATCTACTATAAGCCTCCTAATATACATTTTTACAACTGTGCCACTAAAAGATCCCATCTACCACGGCTTCCAACGATATCACATCAACCATCCAGTAGACACAAAGCACCAGAACTACATGTAGTACTAAAGTTTCCACCACACCCATAGATGATCCATTTACAGTAGAGCTTCCACTTCTATCTCTCATACTCCTCCACAGACATGAGAAGCCATATTATATGAAACTTGTGATCTACCACCTCTAGTAGATCAATGGTAGCACCTAAATATACTATCTCTATTTTTGTTATTGTTTCTTCCACTGGTAATAGTACCACATCTACGACTAGCAATTTCTCCATCCACACCTCTACCATAGTTAACCTGAACCATCTGATCTTCTAAATTCACACATAAGATCGAATTGAAAACCCTCTGGTGATGATGATGATCACCACCATGGTTGTAACATTTCATTCTAATCATGTAAAAATCTGTGACCAACTATTTGAACCAAACAGAGCCCCCATCACCAACTAATGAACCAAGAAAATATTGATAAATGGGGCAGCCATTGATGGTGAACTAGAGTCTGGGGACCACCTCTATGAACCATCCATTGTCGAAGCTTATGTTTATTCCTTAAAATTGAAGCCGACTTCTCCTCTTGGGGAAAAACCTCTGTTAGTTGGGTTAAAATAGAACAAAAAATTATAATAAAAAATGATTAAATGAATAAAATAAAATAATAAATTTAAAAAAAAAATAAATTAATAAATAATATAACTAGATAAAATATATTTGAATCTAACAATAATAATAATAAATTATATATTTATAAATATATAATTATATTTTAAATTAAAAAATTAATAAGAAGAATTTTTTAAATATATTTCTTAATAAAAATAATAATGTTAATATTTTTATTTGTAATTTTAGAAGTAATATTACTTTTAATAAAAATAATTGACTAATTATTCAGGGTTTTTAGTTTTTAGAATCAAGCTAGAAATGCGACCAGATGAATTTTTAATTAACTACATGTGGGTATGTTATGGTGGTTAGAAGGAATTACTCATGTCCAATATAGTTGATCATTTCTTGGTGATCAGTGCGGCATGTTTGGTGACATAGAGAATCTTGGACTAAGTGGATGCAAGAAGATGCTGACAAATTAGTAAAAAATATAATAGAAATGACAAAGTGGATTGTAGAAGTATGATCCATTCAAATTCATGAATATAAAGACTAGGACTTCTGAGATTGTGATAGAGGATCCGAGTAACAATAATCACTTCCATTACTCATGGGAGAAATCTTCTAACTCTTATTTCATTCTCTAATTTTTTAATTTACTTTTTAGGTCATGAATTGAATATGACTTGTGGATAATGATTTCTTTCATGAGAAAATTTAATTCTTTTGGTCAATACATGAACATTCTCACATCAATTCCTTAGACATATAAATTAATAGGTGAGGTTGATTTTTTTTATATTAAAAAAATCATCCAATTTTTTTTTAAATTTAAAAACGTCATGATCAATTGGTTATATTTATGATAGATTAATTTCAAAAAGAATGAAATTATATAACATCATAAAAATCAACGAGATTTTTTTTATGGATTTTACATCCAAACACATTGCTTTTTTATGTTTCTTGAAGTGTTGAACTCCAAGATTTATTAATCTACATGTTTAATATCCTTGTGAGGGAGATTAATCAAACCCTATTGTGAGGATGTGATTTCAAAAAAATAACTATGAATGAAGAAATTTATTTAATCCAATTTGAGTAAACTTCTAGTAGCTATTGATCCTTTCATCTAACCTTATAATTTTACTTATTCAATATTTTTACTACCTCATCATATTTGTTATAAATATTAGTTTTTAATAAATCATTTTATCATCTATTTTCTTTCCTCATAAAATAAAAAATCCAAAAAATATTTTTGTAGTTATTTTCTACAATGTTGTTATTGAAACTTGGTTTCACTCCCTTCCTTAGGGTTTTACACACTACTACAACTTTATTATTTTTAGTAGTATGTTATAAACAATTATAACTGTGTTTTAATGATGTATGTGTCATGTTTTCTAAATATATAATTATATTAATAATTATAACATTAATAGTAATTATTTTTTAAAATATATTCAGTAATATTTATAATAATGTTAAAAAATTAATAATTATAAAAAATATATATTAATGGTTATTATAAAAATTAACTTATTATTTTATATTTTAAATTTGAAAAATCATTCAAGAAACACGACTAGATGCATTTTCAATAAACTGTATGTGGGTTTGTTATAGTGGTTAAAATGCCTTTCTTGAGTCCAGTGCAAGTGATCATTTTATATGATTATTTCCATGTGTTCACTAACGTAGAGAAGACTAGACTATATCACTTTAAAACACTAGTGATGAACTTATAAACATCAAAATATAATTTTTAGGTGGACTACAAGAGGTGTATCCTTTTTTCACTTTCATGACTTTAAAGACTAAGAGATTGAGGCAAGTAGTCTAGATGAGTGGAGAAGGACCAAATCAGTGTAATTTTTCTATCTTAAAAGAACATATTTATTCTATTTTATATTTTAAAATAATAAATTTTTTGTGGGTAATATCTTTTCTTGTGAAATTTTAATTTGTAGTTTAATACTAAAACTTCATAATATTTATTATTATTTTCCAGAATCAGAATTGATTGGTGTGGTCAATTATAATTCTAATAATTGTTTCCCACCTATTGTTTTCAATTTCATAACTTCTTGATGAATATATGAGATTGATAATGTATATATATCTTCAACATTAATTTAAAAATCATTGGATTGTATTTGTGAAATTTAATTCAATGGAATTATTTAAATTATTTTGTTTATTTTTATTTCTTGAAATGGAGAACTCCAAGAACCATTAACAGCCATGTTTAACCTCCTATAAAGATATAATAATCTAACAATTTTTTAGGAAAAAAATATAATTAAATTTTGTGAATAAAGAAAAAAAATTCAACCAGTAGTTTAAAATTTCCATATGCATCTGTCTTGATCGTTTTTATCAATTTATGTTTCTACTATATGATCTTCATATTTGTTTCATCATATTTAGAATAATTTTCTTCATATTCAAATTCTATAAAGTAACATTTCCTTATTATCATTCTATTTATTAGATTCTCATTCTTTATAATGATTTAAAAAAAAATATCATCCACTACTTATAGTGGTTTTGTTTAAAAAATTCGATGCACTGCCATTCCCTATGGTTTTACACTCTAATTAGTATTATATAGTACTAAATAAAACTTATAAATAATTAAATCTAATCATTTTCAATGAAAAACATGTCATGTATTTTGTACTGTTTCCAGAAAAGGTTTTGTGTGATGATTTTTTGAAAAAAAAATTCTAAAAAACAATAGATTAATAGGAATTTAAAATTTATACTAGTTCTACTTCAATGTGTGTGTCTTTTATAACTCCCTAAATTTATATTTATTTGGTGTTTTAGTTCCCTAAATATGAATCCAAAAAATCTTGAAAAGTTAAGGAATAATGATGAATTTGAGGACTAAAATCATGCTAGTACACGTTTTTGTAAATGTTATGGCTATCAGTGACACAATTCATTGTAGTGTGTATATAATCCAAAAAAATATTAATTACTCTAATAGAAATAAATATAAATTTGATCAAGAAAGAGAGTTCAATTTTTTTTATTTTTTTTAACAAAACTGGATGTTAGGATGAACTAAATTTGTATGAGTGAAATTAAACAATTTATGAAGTAAAATCAATAACTTCAAAAGTTAGAAATCATTTTATTAGAGTTAAAAAAGATAAATTAATTAGACGAAGTTGAAATAACTGAAGAGTGTATTATTGTAAAATAATTTTAGAATGAAATTTATGTCGACAATGATGTTGAAATTATGGAATAGAAACCCACTATCATTGAAGAATCTACAACTGATGGGGAAAAATTGATAACATTTCCAACTCTATTAATGTATGTTGATAATTTAATTAAAAATGATAATAAAAAAAATATTTGGAAAAAGTTTATAAAAAAATAAAAGTTATTGAATAGAAATGTCTCAATATATACATGATTACAACATTTGAAAGTACATATTTTTAGGTGAGATTTGAAAACATTATTCTATTGGTTAAGAAGAATTTAGAAAATTTTAACATGAACGTTGAAAACTCTAAAAAATATATTCTTGAAATATGGATTAGAGAACCTAAAATTATGATTTGTGATATTTTGGTAGAGAAAAAAACAAAAAACATGATTTGGATAATTTTTAAACTAATGAAAAATGTGGTCTTCCATGTTTTAAAAGTGTGTAACTAATAATCATTGAAAATAATTTGATGAAGAGTATGAGGGAATTTTATTTGAATAATGGTTAAATAATGAGATTTCACTTCATGGTTCTCACATTAATCATCTATATAATGAAATTTTTATCAAGATGTAATATAGTGTTTTCAAACCTGGGAAAAAATATATAAAATTGAAAATTCTAGAAATTAAATTTCTTAAAGAAAAACTGGAAAATTGTACCTTTAAATCTGAAAGGAAACACTAAATAAATTTTTTTTTAAACAATTAAAGGGAAATTTAAGGATAGGCTGACCACACATAAGATTATTTGTGAAATTTTATAGTTTAAAAAGAATTTGTTGTTGATCTTTTATTTTCTAATGAAGATATTTTAGAAAATATATATAATATTTTGAAACCTGTATTTTTGGATGAACAAATATTAACTCTTCCCTAATTATCTATAATTTTTCTTAATTGATTTGTGTGCTAAACCTCTTTGTGGGACTGAGAGTGCATTTGAAAATGAAAAGGTTTTTATTGTTAATTTGGAAAAAACACATGTTTCTATAAAAAAACTCATCATTAACCTATTATATAGAACTCATCTCTTAGAACCCCTTATTTTGATTTTACTATGATTTTTTATTGATTTAGAGAGATTTGAATATACTTTCACACATCAAGAAGAAGTTATTTTACTATATACCTTCATAGAAATTTTAACAATATTAAATCTATGTTTAATATAGATTTGGATATCTCACCTTAAAATATTGATCATTGTGATTGATTTTTATTATGATCTGAAAAGTTTCATGTCAGTGTTTCAGGGAGTCAATTGTTTTACACCCGGACCATATTTTATTGAAATTAATAATAAAATGGATTTGGGTGATGAATCATCTACTCGGGTAGGAGCTATCTTTTAGATTTAACAAAATGATAAAGGGTGTTTTCTAAAGAAATTATCAACTTATAAGAGATAGGATATTTTCTTTAGAAAAATTAGTTCCCATAAAAATTTCTTTTCACAAAAAATTTTAATTAAATATTTTTTGGTTCATGGATGAAAAACCACACCCACCATGCGACTATGGTTAGTCTCTATAAAATTCTAACTAAAGCCTTTAAATTAATTGATTTATGGGAGTGAACTCGTGGTCTTTCTATGTTTTTTATTTTTTAATTAAAATAATGTGTTAATATTGATCTATATTTTTTTCTCTCTTTCCCACTATATTTTAGTTTTTTTTCTTCAAAAATATTTTTCATTAAATAAGGTTTCTGGTGAGGTGTTAACTAAAGAGCAGAGTTTCCCTGTTAATTTTTAATTTTTAAGGAGAATATTCATGTAGGATCCTTTTTTAAATGAAAGAGATTCATTAATTAGTGGAGTAATTTAATTTAATTCCTTTTTTCCTTATTTATTACAACTTTATCTTTCATGATATTACTAGAAATTATATTGTAATACTTATAAATCTTTTCACTCTTTGAAATTCAGTGTGGTGGAGTGATACCATTTTTTTATTGTGAACATGAATTAGGGTGTTGGGTGGTTAGCATGTTATATTTTCTCTCTATTAAAAATCCACAAGAAATAAAATTTCTATCTTGCGTACACATTTTCACAATAAATAATGTTTTACATGCTACTACTAGAACTTTATTGAAATTTTTTTATTTTGTTCCTTAAATGATAATGCATGAAAATTTATTTATCTATTGTAAATATTTATTTTGAAATATACTTTATTTGAACTATCTTGTGACCCTGTAACATGTCATTAAAATGTAGAATTGTAAAAACCTATTTTGAACCACTCTGCTTAATTGTTTTTATTCCACATTTCAATTAAAATATGAATAAAAAGTTGCGTTTAATGTGTGGGTTTTGGGTAATTATATGAGCTAACTATAATATAATGTGTACCCATCAAATCCATTTATAAAATTTCAAAATTGGTTGTTTTACAAGATTTTTTTTACTTTTAATGGGTACAATTTTTTCTTAGTCTTGAATTCTGTGATTCCACATTAAAAAGATTATACCCTTATTACCCCATAAATTTAATTGAGTAAATTAATTATTTCCCTCTTTAAATCAATTTTTCATGGTCATATTTTTCAACATATTTTTATACCACTTTTATTAAATTGGAACTTTTTGATTGAATCAGACTTATAATAATTCCATCTATATGATCAATGAAATGAAAATTCTAATTTGAGTTAAGATTCATTCTTTAATTTTTCGATACTTCTATTTATTAATTCTAAAACCATTGTATTAGTAATTTATTCTTCCATGTATTTATTTAACTAATCATTCATTCAGTTGTGTCAAAATTATTTGTGTGATAATTATGTGTCATTACTCACCCTCAGGTAAGGATAAGTTTAGAAGTATCATTGGAATGGAGATTGATATATTTTAATTTTATTTATAAAATTTAAAAATCAATCATTTTAGTATAATAGTAATTAAATATTTCACTATTACTACATTCTTTTGAGAGGGCGTTCATTCTTTCTACTTGAACTAGTCATGGGGGAAAATCATTTTTCATAAACAACTCTTTGTTCCATTACAATTGTTTGATTTTAATATTTATTTTCTTCCATGGAAATTTATTAGAGATTTCTTGATGGAATACAATGATTAAGCATGGGATAATTTGATTTTTCTTTCATTTGAGTGATTTTCCACATTTTTTAATCAATATATTAATTAATTAATTGTTCATTTTTTGTTAATTAAATGTTTTTTAGTAGTTCATAAGTTTAAATTATTGGTTTATCATTTTTAATTATAAATCTACATTATTTCTGTTAATTTATTAATTCGGTTTATTTAATAAAATAATTATTTTATTTCTAAGTTAATTTTAAAATGATTATTTAAAGTGTTTTTATTTTTTAATTATTTTTTTGTAATTAAATTTATCATAAATGTATTTTTATTTTAATTATGAATATTTAATTTAATTTTTAATCATTATATTTTGTATTCTAAAAATGTTTTATTTTAATTTTTTAATTTGGAATTTTTCTTTTGATAATAATTAATTGTTTTTTAATTTATATATATTATTATTTTTACCTATTTTCCAATTCAATTTTTACATTGTGTTTCATTTAAATTATTAATATTATTGTTTTTTAGATTTTATTATATTTAAAATACTAATGCTTTTATATTTTTAATAATGTTAAATGTTATATTTTAATTTTATATATTTCATTATTGCACCTGATCCACCACCCATCGTCCATGCTTTACCCAGCGGATCCACCATCAACATTGTGTGGCAACATTGGAGAAGATAATCCACTTTTGAGGAAGAGTATCCATCATTAAAAAAACACCATCTTCCACCACGAGCTCCTGGTAAATAATCTATTATTAGCCTTATGATCCACCATTGGACCACTATGCCACTGCCAGAAACTATATAACATTGCTTCCAATGGTATCACAACATTCGAACAACCTGTAGCACTAATGTTTCTGAAATCTCCATAAAATGAGCCAGTGTCATCTCTCATCTACAACCACATCCACAAAGCATCCATATTTCACTACACCCATGATATGACACTGCTATTAGATCACTAGTACCACCCAAATCTTCTGGTCACTATTTCTACTACAACTGCTTTCATGGGTATCACTTGTTCATCAACTACCAGCATTTTCTCTATCCACACCAGTGCGGCCATCAAAATAAATCATAAATTTTTAAAATCCTCACTAAAATTTAAACTAAGATCCCTCTATGATAATGATTATTTTCTCCACGGTCAGAGTTTTCGACATTGAGTTTGTAGAAATATGAAACTGCCTCTTTGAACTTAGACAAGCCATCATTACCGAAAGATAAACCATTTGAATCTGGATTAACTTGAAAGTAATAGGAGGATGAAGAATAGGTCGGTCACCACCGATGAAATCCATCCACTACTAGAGCTCATGCTGATTCTTTTGAGTAAAACCAATATTTCATCCTAGAGAAGAGGAAAACCCACATCATCTGGGTTAAACTAGAAGAAAAATAATAATAATAATAATAAATAAATAAAATAATATTAATAAATACTAATAAATTCAAATTAATAAAAAATACAATTATGTAATATATATTCAAATTTAAGAATAATAATGATGATTATAATGATAGTTTACATATTTCTAAATATATAATTATATTTATTATTATTATTATTATAAATATTTTTGTAAAAAAATATTAAGGTTTATAATAATGATAATATTTTATTAATAATTATAAAATTTATATTAATGTTAATAATAATAACTGAAAAATTATGGTTTTTTTAATTTCCATAATCAAACTAGAAATGTGACCCGATGCATTTTCAACAAACAACACATGGGGATGTTATAGTAGTTTGAAGGCATTTCTCAAGTCCAACAGAGGTTCTCATTTCATTGTGATTAGTTCCACCTATTTGATTATTAGAAAAGACTAAACTAATAAGTGAAAGACACTAGTGTTGAATTATAAACAATAGAATATAAGTACTGAGGATGGCTAGATAAGAAGGATATTTTTAAAATTCATTATTTAGGAGACCCAGAGACAGAGACAGGAAGACTAGATGAGTGGGGTAGAGAAAAGAAGTACCTTTTTTCTATCGTCAATGAGGAGATTTATTCTCTCGTATAGTTTATAATTATAAATGATTTTTGAAAAATCATTTATTTCTCAGAAAATGATAATTTCTGGTTTAATACTACAAATTATTTATGTTTTGATTTTTTTTCATGAATTTGAATTTATTGAGATGGTCAATTGTGAATCTGTTAATTGTTTCCTACCTCTTGACCTTAATTTTATAACTTCATGATCAATCAGGAAGGTGGATCTTGGATGATTCTCTTTAACCTAAATTTTAAAAGTGTTGGATTATTTTGGAGATGTTTTATAACACTCTAAACCCAAACATCCGGATTTAGTTCTGAAAAACATGATATATTTTTTTTTATAAATGATATCTGAAACAATACGAAATAATTTATACTATATATTAGCTTTTCTATTATGGGTTCTGAAACATTTTACTATAACATACAATTCATTATAGTTGAAATAAAATAATACAATTTTCCTATTATTCTTATGTGTGTGCTAACTCCAAAATGAATTTTTCTAAATTAGAACTTCTAAGATACCTATAAAAAATATTTAAAACAAGGGATAAGAATTTAATTTCCTATTAAGGAGTTTTAAAATCAATGAAACCTTGTTCATTAAATATCCCTTGAAAATGACAATTGAAAATAATTTTTATCATTCTTTAGATAATAATTTTAAAAATACCTTAACATATACCATTATAAAATATCATTTAAATTAATAAAAACATTGAAATATTTTAACACATTGAAAATACTTATGCTAAAGAAACTAAAAAAATAATCCACTAATTTTTCATAAAAAAAGGCATGATTTTGAAAACAAAACATTGAGACCCCTTAAAATGTTGAAGGTTGTCATAGGCCTACCCACATGTCGAGGGATGGTTTTACTCCCTAATTCACTTCCATATTTACAATGTTCAAGTATTGGATTTTTATGAAAAAAATTTAATCAATATATATATATATATATATTATTAACTATATTTTATATTTTTAAAACATTAACAAAATAGATATTATTTAAATAAATATACAGTTATAAGTTGATTAAGAAAAATTATGATAAATTAGTGAAACTAAATTTCTTAAATTTTGGACATCTCATAAATACTTATAATCTTATTAAAATTCTTGAAATAATGGTTTCATACATTAAACACATAAACACATTCAAAAAATGAATTACTATATAAATTTGATTTATTCAATAATTAATATTATTGTACGGCTAATATGTTATCTATTATAGATTATGGAAAATTTTAATAAAAATTATAACATTAAGGTATGAATAAAGACCATTCACACATGATATAAAATCTTCTGTTAAATAAGAAATTAATGTAGATATGAAATACACATAAAATAAGAATAAAGAAATAAAATACACCTATAGAAACATAAATTAAATAAATAAAATAAAAACTTTATAATGATGATGTCATAGATAAAAGTTAAACCTATCATGTAATTGTATAATAAATTTTATGAAATTAGTTGGAATGAGGGATTAAAATTTCATAAAATAAAAATATAAAATAAAGAAATTTCTTAGTCAAATGTTTATATCAAAATTTAGAAATTAATGAAATATCATTATATTTGAAAAAACTAAAACCCTACAATGAATCCTTGAAAAATAAGTATATAATTATATAAACATACATACTGATTTGTAATCTTCAGAATAGAAAGAAAAAAAATAAATTTCATTTCAAATAAATAAACATTTAAAATAAATATTTTCCATACACATAAATGTCAAAAATTATAGAATGTTTAAGAAAAACATAGTTGATAGGAGAATTTTAAAATAATACAATTCCACTTAAAATACTAAAATTCAAAGAAAATATGATTTTCAAAATAGAATCATTATAAATAAAAATTTCTTTATAAAAATAAAATCACTAACCTTAAGGACTCTTATTTCCTTATAGTATAACCAAAAAAAACATATTAGAGGTTCTACACACTTAATTTTGAAAAAATTTCTTTTATTCTTCTTGAAAGAAGTCAAAAATTAATTAAATCACACTCATTATATCTAAAAAACAAACTAAAATAACAAAATAAAGAGAATATGGCTTCGACGCCCTATCTTTCTCCTTTTATAGGCCACTGCACACCTCTTTTATTACACATGGTTGGATGAATTTAAGTCTATATTTTAATTCAACCTCAAATTAGATTTTAATGTTATGATTTTGTGTGAAAGTTAAGATGATGACACACACACACACACGCATATTTATTTAAATGTTTGAAATCTAAGAAGAATACATAAACGGGTATCTCAATTTGATCCAATGATGAAATAGAATACCCGAGGGATCAAATTTTAGTATTAAAAACAACATAAAATGTAAAATTTCAATTTATGAGGTCAAGATAAATAAATTAAATTTGTTTTCAGTTTTTGAACACTAATCCTAGAAGAACAGATATTAAAATCGATGGAAAATTGAGAGTATTCTTTAATAATCATTAAAATAAATTATATTGATAATATATTGGTCAAAATCATTGAAAATGATCAATACATCATTAAAATCATTACTAATGTATAAATAAAAATCTAGGATATTCACTATTAGAGAAAATATCTAACGTCAAGGGAAAATTTAAAAAAGTCAAATAGGTATTCAAAAAGACAAAACAATCCAAGTGATAGGGTAGAGATTTAGGCACGTAGAAATTTAATTTGACCTAATTACAGATCTCTCGACAATGAAGAACACCTTAACATCCCCTTCACATTTCAGATATAGAGTATGATCATTCTTGCAGCTTTAAACTGATGTGCTTTAGGTGTTCATTTAACATTGATCTATACACAGACTTCGACTGATAGTAGAAACCACTCACCGCCGCACTTGGCCTCGATATCCATTCACCTTTATATCATTTACCAATGCTCAAGCTACATTTGGCCACCTCTCTCTCACCTGATTTTATACCTCTCAAACCCCACTACTCAGTTCATTTGTCCCCTAACCTGATGTGAGGCCTAGCTCGAATCCATATACTCAAAACAACAGAACCACATTCTTTTTTTATTATTCATTCATTTTTTTATATAATCAATATCATTTTTTATTTGAAAATTATTTAAAAAATTTAATGAAATTAATGAAATTTTATCATATATAAATATTAAAATAATTTCTACATAGTTATAAAATATTTATAATGTTATAATTTTATAAAAACAAATCTGAATTGAAAATAAATAAATTCATTCTTTCATATAATATATAAAAATAATTTACTATTATTCTATTTTTTTTAAAAATTATATTAATATATATTCCATAAAAATCATATATATCTTATAATAAAAATTTTAGATTTAAATATTCACAGTTATGAATACTAAAATTCAATATAATATTTTTATAATTTTATTTATTTTTCTTAATTAATATTTTCAATATTATTTGAAATAAAAATTCTCATTTTAAAAAATAATAATTTAAAACTAATCCAATAAGTATATATATTTAGTATATTTTAATTTAATAATATATAAAAATATTATTTCTTGAAATATAAAGTAATATTTTATATTTTGCTTCAAAAAATATTTTTATTATAAAAAATATTTATAAAATTTTTTGTTAATTCGTATCATAGTTAGTTTAAATTTATAATCAAATTATTAAATAAAAACTTAAGTACAATTTATATTTTTGTGATATTTTACATTATTACCCCTTAAATAAATTTTCCATTCCCAATTCGTTCATCAGACTCTAGAAAATTCAAAATTTCTACCTTTATAATTAAAAAACTAGAATTGATAAACTCTGATATTGTACGTATTAGATGGAAACATCTAATCTCCAATGTTTTCAATACCATTCCTCTAATACGAATTATAACAATCTAAACCCATGCTTCCATATTTAATTCATAAAAACATGTTGTGTATTTGTTTATAAATTATTTCTCAAATAATACACAACACATTATACAATATAGTACCTTATCGAGTTTAGGTTCTGAAAAATATTATAGTACAAATTAACATCCATCAAAGTTGAAATAAAATAATACAATATACTTATAATTTTTTTATGTTTTCTAACTCCAAAAATTAAGTTTTTTTAATTAGAACTTCTAAGATACCTATGAAAAACATATAAAATATAAGATAATTATTTAATTTCCCAATAAGGGGTTTTAAAATTACTGAAAAAACTTTATTAAAATATCATTTGAAAATTAATTATAAAAATAAATTTTCAAATTATTTAGATAAGACTTTTGAAAATTCTTTTAGGAATTCCATTAGAAAATATCACTGAAATTAATTACTCCCAGAAAATACAGTAACACTTGGAAAATACATACACTCAAAAATTTCGTTAAAAATAATCGCTTGATTTTTCTAAAAACAATATAAAAACTTATGAAAACAAAACAGTAAAGCAATATAAAACATTGAAATCTATCTTAGTACTAACCACTTACTGAGGGATGGTTTCAATACCTAATTCCCTACTATATTTACAATTTTCATGTGATATATTATTATATAAAAAATTAATATTTCTATATATATACATACATTATTCCATGGGTGCCCTATTTTAAAAACATTGAAAACATACATATTCTTTAAATAAATTTACACAGACAACATAATTAAGAAATGATTTGATAAAATAGAGAAACAACTTTTCCTTATTTTTATACATCTCATTAATACTAAAAATGTTGATAATATTTCTGAGTTATATTTTTAATTCATTAAGAACATAAAACTATTTAAAAAAAGTAGTTTCCTACATAAATATAATTTATTCAATAAAAAAAATATGCATGAATGATATGTCTTGTTTTAAAAATTTTGGCCAAATATTATAGAAATTATTGAATTCATGTAATTATAATGACTTTCCACAAATAGAATAATATAGTTTTTTAGGTATGAACTTGGCGTAGATAGGAAATACACTTAAAATATGCATTGCGAACTCAAATACCCTTATTGAATCGTAAAGTAAAAAAATAAAAGAATTTTTATTAAATTATTACATCATAGAGTAAAAATAGAACTTTCGTGGAATAGTATACTAACTTTTATAAAATCATTAGGAATGAGGGATTCAAATTTCAGAAAATGAAAATCTAAAATTAATTAATTTTTTAGTCAAATTTTTAAATCATATTTTTTAAATTAATGACATACCATAATATTTTTAAAAGCTAATCCCATAAAAGGATTCCTTAAAAAATAAGTATATACATACACACTGATTTAAAATCTATAAAAAGAAATGAATAATATAAATTTAATTTCAAGCGAATAATATTTAAAATATATATTTCCATTACACATAAATTTCAGAAAATATATAATTTTTATGAAAAACTCACATTGAATAAGAATTTTAAAAAAATAAAATTCCACTTACAAAATTTATATTCTAATAAAATATGATTGTTGAAATATAATCATTAGATATTGAAATTTCTTTATAAAAATAAAATCCCTTACCTTAAAGACTCTTAATTATTTATAATAGAAAATAAAGCACCATTCTTGTGATTGAGCGCACTAAATTTGAAAAAATAATTCTTTTATTATTCTTTAGATAAGACTAAAACTTTGTAACTTATACTCAATATCACTCATAAAGGAACAAAAAGAAAAAATAAAGAAAATAGGCCTTCGACCCTCTATCTTTTTCCATTTCTAGACCTCTACAAACCTCATTTTATATAATTGGTAAGATGAATTCATGTATACAACCTATCTCAACATGAAAATGAGATTTTATCGTTTGTATTTTCTATGCAAGTTGATATATATATATATTTAAATGTTAGACCATCTAAGAATATGACATAAATGGGTATCTCAGTTTGATCTGATTATGAAATAAATGAGAAGATTGATTGAATTTCAATGTTGAAAACAACATTAGAAGTAAAAATTTAATTATAATGTCATGATCAATAAATTGCATTTTCTTATTTTTATAACTCTAATCCCAGAAGAACACATATTGGATAAACTTATAAGAGAGAGAATGATCAAACAAGAATTAAAATAAATTAGATTAATAATAGTTTGGAAGAAATAATTGAAAAAAAATCCACAAAGCATTAATATCACTGTTGTTGGATAAAGAATAGTTTTGGATAATTATGATTTGGGACAGACACTAACATCATGAAAAATTTGAAAAATGAAAAATAGGTATTCAAAAATGATGAAATAAACAAATATAAAGGGTAACAATTTGGATGCATAGAAATTAAATATGACCTACTTGTAGTTCGATAGACAATAATGAAGACCTGACAACCCCCATCACAGTTCAGATCTAGAGTTTGAACTTCTTTGTAGCTTCAAACTGAACTTCTTCGGGTGTTTGTTTAACCTAGATCTATGATCTGACTTTGATCATAGGTTGAAACCACTCATTATTTCACTCTCCCTCCACATCCTTTCACTTTAATATCGTTCACCATTAGTTTAGCTACGTTTTTCTAGCTCACTCTCACCTAATTTTATGCCTATCGAACCTTACTTATTGGTTTAGTAAACCCCTAACTTGATCTGAGGCCTTTCTCGAAGTCATATCCTAAAAAATGACAAAACCCGATTCTTTTTTTATTCATTCATTTTTTTCTATAATAATTTTATTTTTTTTCTTTTAATAATTATTCAATTAGATTAAAAACTTTAACAAAATTTACTCATATATATATATATATTATCATAATTACTACATAGTTAGAAAATATTTATATCATTATCATGTTATAAAAACATAAAATAATTGAAAAAAATAAATTAATTCCTTCATATACTTTGTAAAAATAATTTATTATTTTAATTTGGATTTTAAAAAATTATATAAATATCCATTCTTTAAAAATAATATATATCTTATAATATACTTTATTGAATTAAATATTCTTAATTATGAATACTTAAATTATATTTAATATTTTCATTGTTTCATTTATTTTACTTAATAATTATTTTCATTATTCTTAAAATATCTTCTTTTTTGTTTAAAAATCAAAATTTAAAATTAATCATTGAATAATATATATATATATTAGGTATATTTTAATTTTCTAAGATATAAATATGCTATTTCATGATATATAAATTAATATTTTTTATTTTTATACAAAACATATTTTTATTATATAAAATATTCTTAATTTATTTGATAATTCATTTCCTAGTTAGTTTTCCATTATAAATGAATCATCAAATAAATGCTTAATTGATATATAAATTTAATTTTGATGTTAAAAATTGATTTCAACATAATCATATCAAATTATTTTTCCTTTTTATGTTTTATAATATGGTGAACACCAAAAACCACTAAACTGTATGTTTAGTATCCTGGAAATGGATATTAATTAATCAATTTTTGAGGAACTAAATTCAATAAAAATTGGTGAATGAATTAATCAATTTTCAACATGTTTTTTTAAATTTCCCTATTAATTTTCTTTGATCGTTTTTCTCAATTTATGTTTCTACTGTTTGATCATTATTTTTCATTGAACATATTTCAATAACTATTCTACATAATATAATAATATAAAAAACATTATCTCTTCATCAATTTTTTAGATCCTCATTCAGTAAAAAAATTAAAAGAAACAAAATATTTCATCCACTAATTACAATGGTTTTGTTTGATAAATATGGAAAAAACACTTCCTTATGGTTCAACACCCTACTAAAATATATACATTAGTAAATTGGTCTAATAAATAATGAAACCAATATAATTTCTAGGAACAAATTTTCATTTGACCTCCCCTACAATGGGTTGGTTTGGGTATATTACATGTGACCTACACTATTAGGTGTTAGTTTGCGTACTTATTGTGTGATCCTCATGAAGATGGGTTGGTTTTGATACATTATATATAATATTCCACAATATAGGTTTGTTTGGGTGCTTTATGGGTGACCTCTATTGGGGGGTTTGTTTTTGTTCTTTAAGTGTGACCTCTCCTAGGAGGGGTTATAGGGTGAAATTGACGTGATACCTCCCCTGAGTGTAGTTAGGTTGTATACATTATGTGTGACCTCCCCTAAGAGGTGTTGGTTTGTGTACTTTTTTTTAAACCTCCACTAATAAGGGTTTCTTTGGGTTAATTATGTGCAACCTCCCCTATGTGGGGTCAGTTTGTGTGCCTTATGTGAGACCTCACCTCGGAGGGACTAGTTTGGGTAAAAACTATATCCCTTAACCTAAAACTGAGATAGAGGTCAAGGAATGATATGACACCATATTTTGAATCTTTTGGTATGGTTTGAGGCATTTAGAATAATATAACTATACTATATGTATTGTTTGAATTCGGTATGGACAGGTGCCATGGTGTCTAGGTTAATACATGAAAACCAGATATGTATGCTAGTATGTGAATTTGAAGTTATGTTTCTAGGTCGATGTGTTTCATATTCATGACATTAAAAAATTATATATAATTCATTCAGATCCATTTTATCAAAAAAATTATTCAATATATTGATAATTTAGGGATTCTTATTGATTCGTATGACACACCCCTAATGTGAGCCGTGATTTTCAACATTTATGTCTCTTATTCTTTGAAAATGCCCTTAATTTGATATAAAAATTTGATATAATCATAATTAATGTAATACTTTTGGATCTTAGAACAAAATTTTAATGGTTTTAATTATTATTTTTAATCCAAAAAGTATTTATGATTCAAAAATTTGTTCAAAATCGTTTCCTTCACTAAAAAAATTATTCTTTAGAGAACATAAAAAATGGAAAATGAATAGAGTGAATTTGAACTTTCATATTATGGATAATTCAATCATCAAAAAATAATAAATTCATAGATGAACCATTAGATCAATTATAATAGTCGATCCATTAATTGAAAAACTGATAAAGTATTGGAGTTATTGCGCAACAAAGGAAACAGACTTTGGGAAGAAAAATGTCTCTACCACCATGGATATTTTGTAGTGGTTTGTGAGCATGTCATATATTTGAATAATTTGTTCCTTTTATCATAAATAAACCCTAAAAATACCAAAAATTTAATAGGCATGGACCTGTCATATAGAACAGGGGGCACTAATCGCACCTCATCCCATAGTCGATTAACCAAATCGACCGCATCCCATGTGTCCACCATAGATCATGACATGTGTTTGGTAAAATGGATGAAAACAACCTTTATGGGGGATTCAAAATGGTAAATTTATAAAATACTTGATCTGAACCCAACACAACTAATATCAAACCAGATATACCATGATTTAATTCTCCCTTCTCATTCCATTGAAAGTTTCAAATTACACTCTGCCATGAAGGAGTTTTTTTCCTGACGCAACCAATGCCACGTTGCGAATAAGAAAGCTACCATATTTTGTTTTTGGGATTATGTCACATATATATTTGTATAAAAACACCATTACATGTTGATCCAAGAATCACATTTGGATTGATGTCATGAACCTCCCAACGGAGAGTCAAATCATTTTGTCGGAGAAGATAACCAGGGTCGAACCTGGGTGAGAATCGAGTGGTGCCCATACTGAAAATACCTCTGCACTACATTAAAAATATAAATTATATTAATAATATTATCTATCCATAGAATATATTAATACATGGAATGTATTTATTTCAATATTTTTTCTAAAAAAATATCATTGTAATAGTCCTCTTACTAAGAACTTGGACACCCTTGACACTTTATGATTTAAAATCTTCATCTGAAGATATGATAATTTAATAAGTTTATTGTTGAATCAAAATATATCATGAGAAAACAAGAATAATTTTGTAATCTATAAAATGTACCAATAAAATCATAAGAAAATGTGAAAAGGACTAATTCTATTTAGTTATAACCAGAGAATATTTCTTAATCCATAGGCCCATCATGTGCTCCCATGTGATTATTTTTTATTCAACCTAAATTGTGGATAAGTGAATGACCAACTCAAAAATAATTATGGAACTAGATCATGTGATTAACATGCGGTTGTTGTAGAAAACTCTACAATCTATAGAAAAGTTATCCAAACACTTGATTCTGGAAACGTGTTGATTATAAAACTATGTAATCACCACTCGACACTAAAATCAATGAAAATTATAAAAAAATTGATTATTCTCATGCTACTCACATGGATATCTTCAATTATCATCCTATAAACATCACAATTTTCTACTGGGTCTGGTGATTATGGAAATTCACTCACACTCTCTCACTCTCAAAGGATGTCTTCACTCACTAATCACTATGGTTTCTCATTTTCTCTTTAATTTTTCACGGTAATAACTCTAATGATTGAACATTGTGTCATTTTTTGTTGTTCCAAGGATAATTCCCTTGTTCACCTATAGATAAATTATAATCATAAAATTTCCATATTAATTCCTTTACAAATTTTAATGGTTTTAATTATTTAGAGGTTTTTTCTAGTTTTTTCTTGTATTTTCTTCTACACATTACCATAATTTCTCACATAAGCCACGTGAAATTAAATCAAAACACATGATTATAATTATTTTTTTAATTCAATAGTTATCATAAATATCAAGTCACCTTGTTTAGAAAAGATAGGGGATATAATGACCATTAAATTTCCCTATACAAACTGAAATAACCATATAGAAGTAATAAATGATTTTTCAATAGATTAGAGGAATATTAGGCAGGAATTGAGTAACAGTTTAATAGGAGAATTATGGAATGATCTAAAGTTATAAAACTACTCTTTAAATTGATATTAAAACTAATAAATTACATATACAGTTTCAAACAAATGAAACTCATGAAATAAGACTTAAAACTACCAACAACACTGTCTTGTCTGGAAAAAAACCCAAGTCCCACTCTACTACATTTTTCACAGGTTCATTAATTCATTTTTTTGATCACCCAATGATAGGTTATCATCATACCTAGCATCGTTTCCAAGGAGGTTGGCGGTTTTTGTAAGTTTTTAAAATGAATATATAATATTCTTATACCATAATTGGTTTTCATCTTGATGTTATGAGAACTTTTTTCACAAGATTCATAAGTATAAAAATTACTAAATAAGTGTAATGTAATTTTTCAAACATTCAATTGGAAAAATATCCTCCCTTAACTTCTATATCCACAATATCTATAATAGGAAATGAAAAGATAAGGATAACCTTTCTAAAGTCAATAACGATATGGGGAAAATATATGCACCAAATTTTGATATAAAAAAATAGACATTAAAATTACAAGACTTACAAGACTATGAACTCAAAATAATAATGATTGGAATACTATATATATTTCATGGATTATATTATGAAGACCCCAAAAAACACATAAAATCTATTAAATAAGTATGCAATGGATTCAGAACTAGAGGAGTCATTGTTGCTCAAATCATATGGATAAATTTACTTTTCTCACTTGAAGGGGTAGCCAAAGAGTATCTCTATAACTTGAATCCTATATAAGTAACCTAATGGGATCATCTATATAGTGAATTCCTCCATAAATTTTTTCCTATTTCAAGGTGTTCTAAAATTACAAAAGAGATCTATAAAATCAATCAAGTAAGTGGATAAACTCTCTTTGAGTTAGGGGAATGATTCAAGAAGCTATCCACATCCAACCCACACCATCTATAACAATTACATAATTTATTGGTATTATTTTACTAATTATCAATAGAAAATAAACCAAAAATAATTGAAACTTCATTAGGATGAGCTCTGGTTGAAAGATAAACCTATTGAATATAGATAAGTGATTGAGATAATCTTTAAAAATTCAAAAACAAATTGCACGATAACTATAACAAGAGAAAAATATAAGGTAAAAATTTTCAAATAAAATTAATTAAAAAAAATCAATAACTAGATACTCTTGTGAGATATATAGCTGTCAATTATGTATAGGAATAATCACCCACCACACCCCAAAGGGTCTGTTAAATTTTCATTTCACATGAATATTTAATTTAGGGATTACAACAAGATCAATTTAATGAAATATGAAATATAAGGTTATATAGGTAGTTATATAATCAACTATGTGGAAAATAATTATTTAAATATTTTCTCACAAATAAATTTACAGATGGGATCCAATAAAAATAGAGGACATGATTCTAGAAAGTTTTCCTATAGGCTTCTTGAAAAACCATCCAACCCCCTCTATTTTAGATGTAAAATTTATAACCATAATCAAGTTACCATCAGGGACAAGAAACATTTCCCTGAATAAATTCTTATATTGGTAATAGAATCAAAAAAAATATCAACAGTACATTATCGCCACTCGTGAATCAGAGCTGATGGAATTTAATGGACAATTCGTTTAGCTCATGACCACCCACAATAATATGGTAAATAAAGGGTCATGTAAGATTCATACTCAACCAATTACTAAACCAAAAGTAGGTGTGATTTATATTATAATAATAAGTGTGAAAATGGTGAATAATATCCCCTGGAGATCAAAGCTATAAATTAACAACAACAATCCCCTAATTAATTTATCTAATAAAATGAACATGAAGAGGAATCTGTAAAGACTCCCCTTATAAAGAGAGATAAGGGGGATATAAATTTTTTTGAGAATATTCTAGATTCCATAAAAATCCAACAAAATTATATTATATTTTGACTCAGGTTTTCTTTGAAGAAGAAAGTGTTTTGGATGAATTGAAATCATTCTCAATAGGCTTGGATTGTTTAAAACAATACGTATAAATGATTTATTTCAATATCCACTGGGAGAACTATGGTTAAACCTTATTTCATTAAATAATTATCCTATTAAAACATTATTAATTTTTCCTATAATATTAATCTAATCAACTAAAACATTATCTATTACTTTTATCTCATTTTTTCGGCTTGGATTGAGAAATACTATTATATATGTATCCCCTATATTTTTCTAGATTGATGATTGTATATCTCCAATCACCCTAGAAATATTTCACTTCTTATGATTGCATGTAGTGATTTATGTCTATGTACCATGTGTGTGAAATTATTATAATGAGTAGAAGAAATTAAAAGATAAATCTTGAAGAAACCAATAATTGATTAAAACATTATGATCCAAAGAGGAATTAATATAAAAATTTAACAATTAGAATTTACTAATAAGGTAATGAGTGAATTATCCTTGATGCAACCAAAAATATCTTATTGCACCATCATCATAGTGATTATAATGAAATATTAAAAATAAAAAAACAAACAGAAACAATGAATGTGTGAAGACAACCTTTTAGAGCGATTGAGCCTGAGTGAGGGTCTTGAATCCCCTAACCTTGTAGAAAAATGTGAAATTTTATATGAACAATGAAATAAATCAACAAAAATAAATACTAAATAATAATTATGTAACTTGATCATGGGAGGAATGTGAATCAGTTTGAGAAGATTCTCAATTCCACACAAAATTCATCCAGACCACAAATTCTTGATATGTTCTAAAAAACCAACCATGTTGGTTTAAATTGTGGGTATTTTAAAATATAAATAGACAAAAAAGTGGAATTATTCGGCTCACTTCACTCCCACACACTTGAACTATTCCACTACCAGGAAATATTATCAATGGATTCAATTTATTTATGTAGTTATATAATTGAAAACTTCATAACATATTTTTCAATAATATATCAATATAATTAAAAAAATCAAAGAAATAAAAACTGATTCATGTAGAGAATTACAAACTATCAAGAAATTTTTAGGTAAAAGTTTTCTAATCTTTCAATAAAAATTTACATCATGCTTCATAAATTTTCTTAATTTCTAATCCATTAAATTCTTCTATTAAATAAAAATATACTTCCTTCAAAACACATCCAAAAATTATTTTGTAACCAACCTCACATTCATTACACTTACATACATGACTCAATATAATGGTTTTATTTGGAGTTATGGTCATACTTAGAAAATTCTTATTTTACATAGTTTTAGGAAACTTATCCTCTCTATAAATTGTTACTCCTTATTAATATAATGATTCATGAGGTCTTCTAAAAGGTTGTTTTGTGGATTTGATGTTTGTAGTAAAGTGTTTAAAAATGAATAATCAGAAAGGGGAGTATTTTACACTTGAAATATAGTGCAATATCTATCATGTAAAGAAATAGGGAATCCATTTCTTGATTTTCCACATAAATATGTAACACACACTCCCCAATGTATTCTTCTTTACAAAGGATAAAAGTCATAAGATGAATCCAAATAGTATCACATTATAATAACCTCTATTTTTTTTATTTAATCTAGTTTTTTAGTGGAATTAGCATCCATTATCATTATAATGAATATTTATTATGTCCTTTCTTTTAGGGGAAGAAGCTGATAAATGTGTAATTTATAGTAGGTGTTACATTTACATTTACCTCTCTTATATTCCCCAAAATAATGAATCATTCCTCTAAAAACACCTTAGAAAGAAAATCTCCCCATATAAAAAAATAGGGAAACCCCATTACCCCACACTTAAACTCAAATTAATGATTTAATTATATTAGAGAGTAATAGTCGGTATGGGATAATTAATCATGTAATGTGATTTAACCTATAAGTCCATTAATGGTATTATAAGGGCTTAAAATGATCATTGAATGAGATTGGTCATAAGAAAAAATGATGGTATTTCCACATGAATACCTTAATAATGTTTAAAGTACATCATGAGTTCCTAATATTTTAGAGATAATAAGAAAAAGATTTAGTTTATAAAAAACACATGATTCTATCTAGAAGTTATGGCATCATAAATATGGTGTAAAATGGATAAAAAATCTCTTAGGATAGGAATAAAATTTAGGTACTATCACCAAAGGTTATAATTATCAAATTTAAGTGAGAAACATACAAATTTTAAAAAATTACAACCAAATAAATATTACATTTCTTTAATCATTTGATTTTTAATGTTTCAATAATATGATAAATATACACACTATCACATGAAGATGGAAATTTTTAATTTATTTTTCAAATAAAGATCAAATAATGTTTGAAATATATAAAAATAAAAGATTTTATAGTTTTTTTCAACTCATGAAACAGTGTAGATAAATTATTTTTTTGTCATTTTTGTGTTACTAGTTTTTTCTTTTTTTGGAATAAGAATATGTTATTTACATTATAAAACTATCTTATACCAATCCCCCACACTTATTTAAAATATAATACTTCCAATATATATTCATAAAGGGTTTATTAAAAGAAAAAGTTCAAAGTTTAATGGGAAGATCAACTAATATGAGGGAGGGTTGCAAGATGGTAGTGCTCTATTTATCTATAGTGAAGAAGTCTTTGGAATACTCCATATATTATTTCCAAAAATACTCATAGTACTTATTCAGCTGTTATTATTTCACCTTGAATGGACACTTTGAACATTATACTTCAATATACACTACACTAAAAAGAAACTTATCAGTTACTGTGAATTAACTATTCCACATGAAACGATGATTACAAGGGAAATGATTAGTTCCTAATGAAAACAACAACACTTTCTCAACCACAGAGAATTATTATTTTTATATCAATTTTTCAAAAGTATACTTAATTTTTTCTTTGTATAGTAGTGAGTCCCCGTATTCCTCACTTCTTATCTTATCAATCTCTATCATCTATAACTTCCATTATTATTCATAATTCCTAAAATATAGATTCACTTTTCTATATTCTAGTTTAATTTTGTTTTCATCTCAACATTAAAGAGGCATTTTTTACCATAAAAATTTATAGGGTCACATTCCTAATGGGGTTTTTTAGAAAGTTCTATATTCCTGCACTGCTTCCTCTAATTTCTTACTCTAGTCTCTATGATTGGGTTGCATTGTTTTGTAAAAAAGTATTTTTACTTATCTATTAGAAAAAATTTCCAGTCTATTTGGATGTACATGGTAGTAAGTGGAATGATTATGGTTAACTATATATTTTTTTCATAAGGTCCTCCATATTAATATTGTAGAAATATGTTTCTTGGTCAATGATTATATCTAAAGGTTCTATAAACCTATTAAAAGTTTTCTTAGAAACACAATCATAGTTTTTGAATAATTATTTCCTGAATATTATTCATTAATACACTTATAAATATAACATTCTACCAATAGAACATATGATAATAAAAATGATATAGTAAATGGACCCATAATATAAATTCCCTATACATCAAATATCTCTTAGAAAAAAATGGTTTTTGGGGATTCTCATGTATTTTGGAAATTTTACTATTGAAAAGGAATTTGGGAAATTTTTTATAAAAACTATATTAATTTTTAAAAATTTACGGACAAAACAATCCAACTTCAAATATCTTCCTAGTGGTCTTTTTGTCCAAAATGGGATCCACATGTAAGTGTTTGGAAAAAATAAACCACAAAGTTTATTTCATCTTCAAGTATGATTCTTATAGTTTATTTTTAGATTAGACACTAGAACAAGATAATATTAATTTTATGTATTATAATATTAATGTTAATCATTATTAAAAAACACCATATTTGGTGCATTTTATAATTTGAACATTATTTCACATCTTGATTGCAATTATTTATTAAAGTTCACAATTACCTGGTTCATTTTGAAACACATTGTAAATCCTCCACTAACCTTTATTTTAATATCATATTTTATTTTTAAATTTATTATTAAATTTGGAATATTTAGTCCCTCTGGAAAACATAAAGAATCACATTGGATAACCATCAAAACAATCCTTCCTGGCAATGAATTATTACTGAATAAAAGAGAACCATAATACACATATCATCATCTGTAATCCATTTTACTAAACCTATAATGTTCAAATTTTAACTGGAGATATAATAAATGAGGAGGAACATTTCATTCAATGGATAATAGAGCTAACTAAGAGTTTTGAAGGGATTTCTAGGTGGCCCAACTTGAAGATAAAATTTTGGCCCAGAATCTGTGGAACAAAATAAAATCCCAAAATTTTGATAATAACTAAGAAACCAAAACCCCAATTGGGTTAAAATTTCCTGGATCTTAGGGTAAATATGATTCTTAGATTTCTTCTTCTATTTTCACCCAATTTTGGCTATCTGGAAGCTCATTTCAGCACCTATTTTTGGTTCATATAACTATATCCCATTTACTGTCATGGGTGAAAAAGTCTCCATTTCACAAATTTTCCACCCACCTATGCCTACCCTCATTAATAGGGAAAAATATTATTATTTTATAAAAGACCCAAGTCATCCAAAATTACTATTTAATGTATTTTTATTAGATTAATTGAGGATTCTATATGATTTCTTTCATTGTAATGTTATGTTATTGCATTGCCTTTGTAACGATATTATTTCATTAGAAAGATCCAAAATCTCTTTACTATATTAATAAAACATATTATTCATATAATTTTCTATTATTTTTGTAAACATGTTGATTCCATTTCAATACGCTGTGAATTTATTCACACAGTGAAGAGATAAATCGTTCACACAATGGTGAAGGGTTTTTAATTTCATTATTTTTACTTTCTCAATACTACCCTATTGAGTATAATTCTCGCGTACATTGAAAGGATAGAATCAATGGATGGATAAACCTCTTATGGTTTAATCCAAGCTAGTATCAAGGGACCATAATGGATTTTTTCTCACTTTTGAATGTTAAATCACTTCTTTTAATTGAGAATTTCATTTCATGATCTCAATTATTCTTCATCATTTTTGTGTTTTAAGGACATATAATTCATGTGATAATATAAACCATTACCATGGAGTGATCATAAAAAACCCTCTAGGTGTATAAGTTATTAGAATTAGATTCTGTTTGTATTGAACAAATAAGTTCTTAATGAGATTTGATCTCATCGAATGAATCACTCTTGAGTATTAGAATTTGAAATTGTTAGAAAGGAAATTCATCCAAACTATCCCTTATATAAACTATGATCAACCATTTCTCATTAATTTAATTCACATAGGTCTCCTAGTATTTTCAAAACCCACATAAATTTATCCACAAAGTTTTCCACTTCAAAGACAATATTTATCCCTGTAGAATTTGTTTCCATAGATTCTTCCTAGGTTTCAAGGGATTTAAAAATCCACAATGCACTATAAAAACTCACTTCATCTTTAAAATAGGGTAAATTTGGGCAAGAATAAATTTTGGAATAGTTTCTTGGGAGCTAAGTAAGTTATCTTAATCACTCAAAACGTATTTTCACCCTACTTCTCTATTCTCACCAACGATTTCACTCCTAAGGAAGGCTAGTTTAGAAAAATCCAAACATGGGGAGACTCTCCCTACATTGCCCACCCTAAAAGAAGTGTGATATATATTGACCAGCCTAATTCCTATTGGTGGGATAATTAACAACCTAATAAAAATTAATATTTAAACACTTATGGTCTAGAAAAGATTCCAACCTATAATGATTTGTAATCCTAACAAATTGAATATGAGAATCCCCCTATGCAATTCCAATAATATAATTATAATACTAAAATAAAACATTTGGCTCAACCCCTTGTCCAACCTTATCCATAACAATTACTAGAGAAATAATGTCAACCAATTGAGATAATGAATTCTGAGGCTTAATCCTTGAGGTTAGAATTAAAATCCATTCAAAAGGTTATAGAACCCATTCCCACATTGGTTTTCCATTTAAAAACAGTGAAATAAGAATTATGTTTCACCCAAACATCTCATGAATATTCTAATGAATCATACTTCCAATATAGGATACCAGAATAACATGAAGGAATTTTATATGTGTGTTTAAATAAAGAAGAAACTAATTTTAGATATTTATAAGAGGGAAATTTGTCATCATCGATTTCATGTGTGTAATATTACACCATTTATTATTTTTCAGAACCAAAAATCAATAATCCATCATTATAAATCATAAACTCTATTTTTATACCAACCACTAACACTGATATTTTAATTTTTGGGGTTGAAATATTTTTAATAAAGAAACCAATTCTTTCTAAACATTTTGGGAAAATAAATTGATTTTGATTCAAATTTTCAATCCTCTTTTGGAAGTTTCATTCAAACAATACTTAAAATTGTGTTCCTTCTAACCATAATTATGTATCTATTCATAGGGGACAACCTGGATCTTTTAGTTTTCATTCATTCTTCTCTTGAAACCAAAAATGTGGGAATGATCATTGATGTATAAGGAATGATTATATGATAAATTGGATAAAAAATATCTGATATTCATATTATTATCCCACTCATTGTAACATGTATGATTGTACTTGATATGCATTATAAATAAAAGATGAATCTCAATCTAATTAAAGGGTAACAAAACAAAATCAATAATATATTAAAAGCCTATATTAGGTATGTTTGGGGATATAAGTCGAGTTAATTACTTTAAACTAGGAAATTTCTGAGAAGAAACAAAGATACACATGAATTTTATTTTATTTCATTTATTATTTTATTTTTGTAAATTTTTCTTTTAAAAAAATTTCAAAAAACTATTTTCATATATTTTTCAACTTTTTTCTAATTTTTTTCATTTTTTTGTTTATTAGTTATAATATATATGTTTTTTATCTCGATATATATATGTAATTAGGAAATAAATTAATAATAGATATTTTAAAAATATATATATATTTATATTTATATTTTTTGCAAAATACCACACTATATGTCATGGGAAAACCCCCATTGTGTCCAGCTAAGCCGTGAGACTCAATATTGTGGCCAATGCGAGACATGGGATTTCACCTTTCACTTACTTATTCCCTATAGTGATTCCATAATTGATTTTATATATAAATATATTTATCATGGATAATTATATATATATATATATATATATTCTTGTTGTTGTTATTTTTGTAATTGTTCTTTGTATTGATCTTTGGTGTGATTAAATATTTATGTACATTTTTCCTTTTTATACTTGTTTTTATTTAAGGGAACCTCTTGGGGTTTATATTTTTTCTAATTTGGTTTGTTTGTGAGAAGTAGGGGTTTTGAGGTTGAATATTTTTTTTGGGAAACCAACTATTCCCAAAAATTACAAACAATTCTACCATCCATTATAGGGATTCCATGAGTGATGCAGATATTGAAGGATCAGTTGGATGTGGAATGACCTTCATCAATATACCTCCAAGTGATATTATTCTATAACTCTTTTTCAAATTTAATTCTAGAACTACCATCATGTGCCTCGACCCCATTCTAATATTTTTCATTAAACTCTAAGGAAAGTGTTATTCTAAGTTTGGGGGATGAAATAAAATAAAAATTTATTTTTATGTTTAAAATAAATAACGGAAATTTTGAAATAAAAAAAATCACATTAATGGAAGAAAAATATTCTTTTACCTTGATCATTATATTTTACATTGAAAACATTAAAACAGAATATCAAATAATTTCACAATCCTTGATTCTAATTTTAACCGAATTTAAAGTTCATGATCAATGTTTTTGAAATGTGTGGTTCTATAATGTAATTTTTCACCGTTAACACTTCCATCCATTTAATAAAAAATTCAAAATTCACATCCTTTGTATTGTGTGGTATTAGATGAGTTCTTGGGGTCCCAAAATTTATATCATTGGATTCGTAATAATTTTAATTTTTATATGATTATCAAGAAAATCATTAAAAATATAATTAAAAAACAACAATTAATTTGCACATAGATTAATGGATTAACCTAATGTGTGGATTTTGGAGCATGGGGATTGTGAATACATAATTTTCTAGCCTATAGATGGAAATTTTTTATCTATTTATTAAAAATTTTATTTTTATTGATTGAATTAACTCGAGATTATTCCGGATTATGTGACCCTCACCCAGTTACCTATGGTCTTTGGGCCTAGGAGTCATTGGAAAAGTCTCACTATATGGGATAACTTGATTGAGTGAAATTTCATTTTATGTGGAAAACATTTCTAAAAACAAAAAAAAATAAGAACACTCATCTTAATATTAAATTTTTATTCCGGCTAATTCTTCAATATTTTCCCCTTGAATAAAAATTAACCCTCATGTCTATTGTGATTCACAACACATCACCATACTTAATTAAAATTGGATGAAATTTGACAATTAATTTAAATGAAGAAATGATCTTGGGATTGGGATATTCTTATGAACCTATAATGTGTTAAATTATTTTTATGGGTTTCGTAATTATTTGTCATGATTCCTTTTAGTGATAATTATATATTAAAATGTTCTTGGAAAAGAGATTTCAATTTCTTATTTTTTATATACCTTTTTCTCAGGACTATAAAAACTCATGTCACGGATGTGATTACCCAGTAAAAGAGGATAATATTCATTTTATATATTATAATAATAATTTTATTCATTATTCATAAACACCAATTTTAATTAATTTTAAAATCTGATCATTGTTTCACATCAGGAATTCTATTATTACTTAAACTGAGCTATTACTTTGTATATTTTGTGAGACATTGTAAATCCAACAGTGCACTTTATTTTAATTTCATATTTTATTTTAATATTTCCCATTCTATTAGAAATATTTCATCCTTATGTAGAACATTAATAATAACATTGTAAGAGAACCAAAATTTTCCATCATGCCAACAAATTATGGGTGAATCAAACAAGACATCCATCCAATTATCTGTATGATATAGCAATTTCACAACCCCAATTAATCTCAAATATTAATTATAAATAGTGTAAATCATGGGGAACTGTTTATTCAATATGTAACTGATCTAATTATAAGTATTTAATAAAGTCTCAGGTATCCCATTTTGAAGATTAAATTTTGGGAAAATTTCTATGTCCCAGAATAACATCCCAAAATTTTGATCATATCCTTAAAACCAAAAATAAAATTGGGTTTAAATTTAACAGTATATTAGGAGAAATTTTGGGTTTCAATTTCTTCTTATATGGACCACACATATATGGTCATCTATAAAATCATTTTGGTGCCTCTGTTGGGTATATGAAACCTGGCTCCAATTTCTGGTCAAGAGTGGAAAATTATACATTCAACATACTTTCTACCCACCTACGCCGACCCTAATTAATTAGGAATAATCTTAATTTTTGAGGCTTGATCCAAGAATTCCAACATTACTTTTTAAGGTAGTAGTGTTGGAGGAATTTATGATTCTTGGTGTTTGTGTAATTATAATGTCATGTTTTCTCATTATATTTATAACTTTATTCTATAAAGTGTAAGTTATTAAAATCGCCTTAGACTCTTAATAAAACTTATTCATCTTATCATTTTTTCATTTTGTTAACACATTGATACTGTTTCATTAATGTCTTCATTTTTTTGACACATTAAAGAGATAAATCCTTCACCCAATGGTGGAGTGTTCGTTATTTCGTTGTTTTTCTTCCTCAATTAAATTATAATGAGTATACTTTCTTCTTTCATTAAGATATTATCATCAATGAAGGTATAAACCTATTATGGGTTGATCCAAGGTATAATGAAGGTAGTGGAATAGATTTTTTCCTCACTTATTAATATTTGATCACTTATATTAAATGATAATTTGGTTTGGTGATCCCAATTTTTCTTCATCCTTATTGAATTGTAAGGTCACATAAATTAACTGGTAATAGAAACAATTACCATGAATTTCTTATAAAAATGATACTACAAGTGTATAGGTTAATAGCATTAGGTTTGTGTTGGTATTAAAATAATAATTCATTAAGGTGCTTTGATCTTATCCAATCACTCTATAATCTAAGAAATTGACATTGTTTAAAAGGATTGTCGCCCAATCCATCCCTTATAATAACCTATGATCAAACCACTATAATAAATTTAATTCACTTAGGTCGCTTATTTTTTTAAAAAAAATAAATCGAACTGAAAATTTGGCCTCGTCATTGCCAAAATCCATCTCTATTGAATGTGTATCTATACATTCATCTTATGTATATGAGGATTCTACAACCCAGAATACACTACATGTGACTTCTTAAACCCTACAAATTGGTAAATTTTAGAGCGGGCATTGTTCACTGAAAATTTATCATGAATAAGGGACCTCCCATGATTAATATATTTATAAAAATATTTGTTTAATAGTTTTATATTTAGAGAATAAGAAGAGTTTATTTTCTATGACCAAGACAATATACTATGTCTGTGTACCAATTATCTTAGGTGAGGTTATATATTTTATCACCAGGGAATGAATCATACATATGAGTATTGGGGATTAATTATACCTTGGTTGTGTGATATAGCCTACTCATGTGGTATTCCACCATATTTGCATTGTCCATATTGTCTTTAATATCATGGTCAAACTCTTACAGCAGTAACATCCATCTCACTATTCTAGTCTTTACATTATTTTTCCTTATCAAATATGCCAACACTACATGGTCAAAATGAATAGTTACATTACTCAAAAAATTATAAGAATATTTTTCTAAATATATATCAATAGACCAACACTCAATCTCTGTCATTGTGCAGTTTAGTTGGAATGTGTATATGTTCTTTGAATTGTAGGATATAACTTATGGAATCCTATCAATATTTTTGGAAATTGTAACCCCTACATCTTTATTAGAAGCATCTCATAGAATCTCAATGATGTGACTCCAACTTGATTAATAATTAATGGGGGAAGTTGTCAATCAATATTCTAACCTTTCAAAATGTATCCTATATGAATTATTAAAAGAAAAATATGTTTACTTCATTGGTATGTTAGTTAGGGGAAATGTAATTTTGGAAATCTAACTAATAATACTTATATAAAATTTAACAAGGCCTAGAAATGGTCAGATGTGCCTAATAGTGGTTTTGAAAGGTAGTTTGGAAATAACATCAACTTTTTCTTTATTAACTTCAATTCCCTATTAAGAAATTAAATAACCCAAAACATTTTTTTTTCAACCATAAAATGAAACATTTTAAAATTTAAACCAATATTTTCTCAATTCTTATTTTTAATATATTTTACTTACTCTCTATAGAGCTTTGAAATCAAGTCCCACACACAGGTAATTCATCAATAAATGCCTCATGTTAGTTCTGAATTCGGTCTGAAAAAATAATTACCATGAAATACCAAAAAGTAACTTGGGGGTTCTAAATAATTAAATTCATTATTTGGTCAGAATATAAATTAAAAGGATATGTAAAGGTGGTCTATTCATGGTCACATAGAGCAATTGGAGCCTGAAAATACTAATAAAATACATCAAGGAAAAAATAATGTCCCCTACTAGTTATTCAATATAATATTTTGTTTAGAAAGGTCATAGTGAGGTGCTCTTTTCTAGTTACCTTGTATAATATTTTGTAATATATGCAAACTTTCCATGTTTTTTGAATTCTTCTGAGAATTAACACATTTTTCTTATTTTTAAAAATTATGTAATGAATTTTTATTAGGTAAATATAAATGGGACTTTCCCAATGGGAAATAAAGATGGGGAAGATTACTTCAAGTACTATAAATCTTTCTATCTATTTTTTTAGTATTTACCAAAGGTTTTAGGTTTAACCTTCATTGGATCCACATCACCTTTTGAGATTAATCTTCAAGAAAACTTCTATTCATGTAGGTGGTAGTTCTAATCCTTGTGATTTATCTTATTGTCCATCCTATGGCCCTAGTGTTATTTTTTCTAAATTTAAAATCTGTTGTTGGTTATGTTTTAATTTATTTATAATTATAACTGGGAGATTATCCTTTTTTTAGAATGGTATATTTTAATTTTGATTGGGGAAACATTAGTTCTTAATTATGGGGTATTATAGTGAAGTATCTAACATAGTGTTCTCTAGTTTGGAACACAACCCATGTATGGTAGAAGTTTTATTAGCATAATTGAGTACCTCATCAAAATAACACTCATAAATTTCATAAAAATGTTCAACCCTCAAAACTGTTTCCAGATTAAGTTTATTTTCAAAAATATAATTCTCCAAAAGTATGGGTGTCTCTAAATATTACCTTAATCAGATTATATCATTTAACATTTCAATTTCATCCCTATAAGATCAAGGTAATTTAAAATTTTTTGAAGTAAAAAATAGAATACACTTCCTATGGGTGTTTCATTGAATCAAGATTGTTGAAATCTTTTGTTTCCTCAAAAATAGACATAGAAAGTGTTCCTTCATTTACATTGATGTTTGTTTTAGAAATCATTAGGAATAGAATTAAAATAATGATAAGAAAGTTTTATTTACCATTTTTTTATTCTATTTTAAAAATGTAGAATTCAGCTTGGAATGGGTAAAAATATACACATACTAAGAAGTCTTCATGAACACCTATTAGGAAGGAAGTGGCTTAATTATCTAGTTTCACAACCACACAGGTTCATTTGAGTTCCTCCATCTACATATAAGAATAAATATAATAATTAAAAATAATAATTGCAGCTTCTATGTCATATAATTCATTATAAAAATTAATCTTACCAATTGTAAAGGGAATAAAAAAAGTACATAGATCTTGTAATTTTTGGGGTATTTGAGTGTTAAAAATAGAATAGCTAGTCTTATATAATATTACCACTTCATTTTTTCATAATCCTCTTATATTGGTGCAGATTTATTTAATTGTTTTTTCATTTCGTGGAATTTTACAAATGGATTCTAGAAGAGGGATGTTGATCTTTTCATTCTTGAATACTTCCAATATCTTTTGTTGATGTGACTCATCACTTGTCTTTTTGTTGCAAAGAATATTTTTAGAAAAGGTAGTTTGGTTTGTTGTGGATCCTATATTTTTTGTTTTACCTAATCTATCTTTATAGGTTTTGTCTTTATATATTCCACTTTGGGTTCTTTTTCTTGGGAAAATTAATCAGGTGTGTGTTGCAGTTTATTTCTCGCTTCAATCTACAAGAGTGATTATTTAATATTTTTATCTCCTTTAAAATTATTAAAATAACAAGACTAAAGTTTCATTCAGGATTAGAAATAAAATGATAAGTAATCATACTAATCCTTGACTTACTATATTATTGAGGTAAATCATGAGCTGATGGAACATTCCTTTAAATTAAATCATCTCAAATCCATGAGTGGTGAGAGTTTTCTATTAAATGTTTCTAGATTCAATTAATTCCCTCCAAATGTCCATCATTGAAGGATATAATCCTTTATATGCTAGTAATTTGTATATTTTTGGAAAATATGTCTCTAGAATTGTGTGGATTTGAAGGGCTATTAAGATGCCTATTGGAATTCTTGCAGGAATGGTGGCCTTTGTTGATGTTGTCTACCAACTCAAAATTTATTAGAGGGTAAATATTTAAATAATTTGTTGCATCCAGTATGATTCTATAACTACCTCTAGCACATTACATCAATTATTTTAGTCCTTTAAACTTGTGGAAGTCCATCAGTAAAATCTTCATATGAATAGTAATGTTGGAAGACCCTTGGGGTGTGGTGGGTGAGGATTTTGAAATATTATTTATAACTATCTATCTCATAGGGGAATTTAGTTATTAAATTTTATTGTCAAATAATGGTTATTAGGAATTTTTTAACTCTTATATGCCTATGGTTACAGTTTTTATAAAAAATTGTTGAAAATGTTGAGAGATTCTCCCAATCAGTTCTTTAACATCAATAGGTGAATTATCAATCTGTGATACACTAAAAAAAGTTTCAATAAGGGTTCGATAATTTTCCATCATTCCATGGTAAAATAATACCAATAATTTATGTTCTCTATAAAAATATTATACAAAATATATGGTTATATTCAACAATCATTACCAATATTCATAGAGAGTTTAGCTAGTTGCATATTTGATTTAATTGTTCTCTTGTCCAAGTTTAGCACTCCTTGAAGTGAGAAATAATTTCTGTAGGAATACCCTAGGTAACTCATCCAATGAATTTAATTATTTATGTTTCATGTTATATGTTCACAACTTGGATGCGCCTTTATGTAAAAAGTGGAAATCCTTCAAGATTATTTGAGCCTCAGTGACTCCTCTCATTTTGAATCCATTGTATACTTCTATAAAATAACTCTTTTTTATGTTGGGCGTATTCACTAGATAATCCATGAAACCTCTGTAGTATTATAATCATTATAGTTTTTAGTTCGAAATCTTTTTTATCATTTAATTGTAATTTTTTGATATTAATATTAAAATTTAGTGAATACATTTAACTCAGAGTCCCATTGACTTAATAACAGTTATCCACTATTTTTCACATAAATTTTTTGATTTTTGGGATGAATAATCTATGAGAAAAGATTTAACCAATTGAATAGTGAAATACACTCGTTACACATGATTAGAAATTTTTAGAGATTTGAGTCTAGAAAGAATAGTTCTTTCAACCTCAGGATCAAACCCAATAAGGTTGGAAGAATTGGATTTGGTCATTTGAAAACCTTTTAAACAAAATTAAATTAAAACACTTGCCTCTTAGGATAGGATGCCTGGTTTTATGGTCACCTTTCATAGGATGATTGGAAAATATAATTTATGAACCTAAGAAAAATGTAGTTGACTCTGTCTGAGGTTGTCTCTAAAGAAGAAAATTGTTTGGGTGCATTTAAATATTATTTAATGGGTTTGGATACTTTTGAAATAGTAGATGTAACTTATTAATTTTAATATTAATTTAAATATCATTGGTCCAACCTTATATTATTCCCTCATTCTACTATTAAATTATTATTCAATTTTTCTCTAAAATTAATCTATTAAATTGAAATATCATTGATTAATTTTTTCTCGTTATTTAGATTATTATATAGAAATATAATGATCATTGTATCCCCTATCCATTCAAACCTGTTGATTGGATATATATAATCATCATCCAATTATTCGAATGCTTAAGTCCATAAGCAGTGATTTAATTCCATGTGTATTTTTTGTGTAATTATAATAATGAGTGGAATAAATTAAAATATTAGACTAGAAGAAACCTATAATGGATTAAAATCAGTAACAACATCATATAACATAATCAGAAAATTTAATGATCATAATTAACCAACAGGTGTTGAGAGAATTATCCTTTGTGTGGCCACAAATAGACTACTGATAAATCATTGAGGTTATTGTAATGAAAAATTAAAAATAATCTAAGAAGAATAGTGAACAGTGATAGAACACCTCCTTTGAGAGAAACAGAGCACGAGAAAGTTTCTAGAATCACCTAACCAGTTGGAACATTAATAAATTTATATGACGATTAGTGAAATATCTATGTGAGCTGCATGAGAATCTTTGGATTCTTTGAGAATGTTCGTTTATTTCGGTTTTGAATGGTGAATACCAAGTTGGAAAATAAAAATGTGTCTAGAATCTAGGGTTTATATTTCTTTTGTATGGTATCAATATTCTTCCCAAACTACTTCATGTTCCTCCAATTATAATGTTTTATACTTGTTTTCAGGTATTTTATTCACTTATCTCTTATTCATGTGTAAGAAGAATGTGTCATATGGGATCTTGCGATGGGCCTATGGGTTATAAAATATTATTTGTGTTATACTTGAGAGGATGTGGGCCTGTACAATTAAAAATTAATATTTACTAGTTTATGGTATGGATACTTATTTCCCCTGATTATGTCATGTTTATTTTATCTACAAAGATAAAAATCACAGACCATCCCATATTCAACTTCTAATTTGAATCATAAAGTGTCCGGGGTGCCATCATTCATAGAAAGATGATTCATCTAATGTTATTTTCTTAGGTCAAGTTTAAAATCAATTCTCTCCATGTGTAAATATTTTATTTTAAGAGATGAGATTTGCATGATATGTACTTTGGTGAATGAAACAGTGAGGTATTTCTATCATGGATGCTTCTCGATTCATTCACTTGTTCAGCTCTAATTATCATCTATACTGAAACACTCGAACTCTCTATCAGGAAGGTGCATGAAATCAATCAAATGTGGGTATTAGATAAAAAGGTTATGGAGTTAATTTGTGAAAGATTGTTTACCCTTATATATTAATCCTAAGATAATAGATTGGTTCTTCTTCTCGTGACATTGGTGTCATCAAGCATCAATCTTCTTCATAGTAGATTGGAATTTAATATCTTTACTGGCACAAGAAGAATGACATCAATAATGGAATAGTCAATTGGAAATGATTTTTGGTTAGTAAAGATCTATGATTTTATTAATGTACAATCATGACTCTGCCAAAAATTTAGTTTTCCACCTTTCAACCAAGTACGTTTCAAGATTTTTTGGGGCAACAAGTTGGTGCGGCCAATCCAGTTGATCGACCATGGGAAGGGGTGCAGTTGGTCCTCCCCTTTCTATATACATCTTTTCCATTCCTATATCATTTTTTGGTTTTTATTTTTTTATGGACTATATAAGATAAAAATTACATACGCTTAAAATAAATTGCATGGTGTCTATCATTTTAAAAAAAAATTGTGGTGTTAGAAATGGTTTTTTGTCCCATAATAGATTCTCATTATCATGTGGCAGTTCAATTCATTTATTGGTTGATTAATTGATGGATCTACAATTGGATGAAATATAATTTTTTATCCATGAATTTTTAATTTCATGATGATTTAATCTACTATTAGAATAAATTTCACAGTTCCTCCAAACCATTTCCAATTTTCTATTTTCTCTAAAGAACAAATATTATATTTAGTACAGGATAATATTTGAAACAAATTTTGGAGTCACCACTATTTTCATAAATTAAAAATATTTATTTCTACCAATAAATAATTTATTCCATGATTCTCAAGGGTCACAAGAATAATGATTGTATCATAATTGGGTTAAATTAGTGGTAGTTTCTATTAACAATTGATAAAAAAAATATTTGGAATTGTGGCTCTCATTACTTCCCAATGCTTGAACTATTTCACCCCTAAGAAATATTATTACTGAAATAAACTTAATTAAGTATTTAAAGAATTCCATAATTCAAAAACGATTTTTCAGTGAAATTTTAATTAAAGACAAAATTAAACTAATGGAATAAAAAGGGGTTCCCATTGAATATTCAAATCTCTCTTTAAAAGTTTAGGTAAACATTTTTTGTTCTATCTACAAAAAATTACATCCTAATTCATAAATGTGATTAATTTAAAAGTTATGAAATTATTCCACTAAAACAATTACCTTTAAAATCCATCCAAAAACCATTTTGTGACCTACCTTGCATGAAATACACTACTACTCTTTATGAAATATAATGTTTTTATGTGGATTTGTGATCATTCCTAGGAAATTATTATCTACCATAGGCTTTAAAAATTTATCATCTCTCTAAACTACTAATCATGAATAATACAATCCATCAAGAGGACTTTGAAATGTTTATTTAGTGGCTTTGAGTTTAGGGTGAACGTGTTAATAAATGAATCAGAAAAAACCGGATGGTTTTACTCATGAATTATAGTGCATGATCTATCATGTAAATAATTAAATAATACATAACCCAATTTCCCCCATACAAGATGTGACAGAAACACCCTAATATATTATTCTACACACTCGTAATAAGTCATGAATTGAATCCAAAAAGTATTTCATCGTAATATCCATTTTTATTTTTTTTATTTTTTTTGGTTTTTATATGGGAATGTGTTTTCATTAACAAAATAATGAATAGTTGTCATGAAATTTTCATTTATTAGGGTATTGCATCACACAAATGAGAATAATTAATGTTTCATACTCATACCCCTTTTTTATTTTTTAACACAATTTTTTATAGGTTAAGGGGATGAAAAATGGAATTTATAATAGGTGAATCATTCCAATTTATCTCTCTTAGATACCCAAAAATGATGAATCATACCTCTCATATACCATTAACAGGAAATTATTTCTAGATCAAAACCCATGGAATCTCCATTCTCCCAAACTTAGACTCAAATTAATCATGGAATTATTTTTAAAGCGAGCATAGGTAAGGGATAATATATATTGTAGTGTGGGTTAATCCTATAAGGCCAGTCATGGTTATATAATGGAATAACTATAATTGATTATCAAGGTAAGTCTCATGGAAAATTATGGGATTTCTAATCAAAGTCCTATCTCACATTGATATTTTATCATGAATTCCAAATATTTGAGAGAGAATAAACATAATTTCTAGTTTATAAAATAAATTATAAGCCTCACTTAAGAGGTGATGATAAAAAAATATTATGTCAAAATTGATCAAAAACCACTAATGATAGGTAAAAAATTAAAGGACACTCGCTAGTGGTCATGAATTCCCATTTCTATGAAAAAATCAAGAAAATATTTTAAAATCATAGTCAAAGAAAACAACTAAATTTCGAAAATAAATTGACCATTAAATATTCAATAATATGATCATGATACTCACAAACACTTGGAGTTAAAAAAATTGGGATTTCTATTTCAACTAAATAATGTTTACAAAACAAAGGAAAGAAGACTGTTTATAGTTTTGTGTAGTTCCTAAAATAGACCAGATAAATTATTTATCTTCTAATTTGTTTCTTTATAATTTTTCTTTTATTTTTTTAAATATAAATATAGTATTTAAATACAAAAACTATGTCATCTCTATCCCCCAAACATAGATCCAAAATACTTCTTCAATTTGAAATATGTGAAGCATTTTTTACGTAAAATAGTTCAAAATGAAGTAAGTGGATATATCAATATGAGAGGAAGAGACAACATGATAGTGATCTAATTATTAGAAGTGGGGGGAGTGTGTACACCTCTACATGTTCTTTCCAAAAATCCTCCTCATACTTCTTTAGTTGTTGGTTTTCACCTTGAATGGATCATTTGAAAATTATTCATGAATTTCTACTACACAGAAAAGAAATGTATGAGTCTATTTGTATGATCGAGTTCACTTAGAAGAAAACATACTAGGGAAAAATAATCTTTGAATAAAACAACCATACTTTGTCTCCCACTGGGAATTTTATTTTCTAGATCAATTTTTAGGATTTTAATTAGTTTTCCTATTTTATATTAGTGATTTTTCATATTTCCATCATCTCAGATACTCAATACCAATCACCTATATATTATTTTATTCTTTTTCATTCTCAAATTCTAGGTTGACATACCTAATGATGTTTTATAAGAAGTTCTATATTCCCAAAGTGAATCTTATAATTTCTCAATCTAGTCTCTTTGGTTGGGTTGAAATATTTTCTCTAATACTATTTTTACTTAACAAATATAAACCTCATATAGTCCATTTTGCTATATATGGAAAGTAGTGAGGGTTTTATGGTTCCCTCATATCTCTTCATGAGTGACTCCTTATTCATGTTGTCCAAATGGGTTCCTTGGTTAATGATTATAGCTCGAGTTATTCTAAACCAAGGAAATTGTGTGAGGTTATATTTTTTATTACTATAAAATGAATCATCTATAATAGTCTTGGGGATTGGTTCAACCTCATCCATGTGAGATAGCTTCCTGATGTGTTCCACTTTTATATTTTCATATCCCTTATTTTCCACTTATAAGTTTTCATAATAATTCGTTTAATATAACAGTTTTAATTTTTTTCAAGCCAAGGATAATTCTCTCATCCCCCATAATGGTGAATTTTAATCACTCATCATGGGTTCCTTGGTCACTAATTTTCAATGTTCTAAACAAGATACATTTATCATTGTAAGAAAATATAGCTTGAAATAATCAGTGGAAAGTAATATTCATACCACAACCAGTTAAAATGTGAGGTCTAATTATGATGTCCCAAATTTTCTTGGTTATAAAATGAGAATATTTTTTAATAGATAGTACCATCATGTTCTCCCATGTAAGAAATTAAATTTCCAACTAGGATATAAATTAGGGAATTAACACCCTGTAAATAAGTATGAAACATGATTATGGGAGGAAAATAAATTTGTTTGAGAAGATTTACAAATCCATAAAAATCAATCTAGACAATTGGTTCTAGAAACATACAATTTAACCAACCATATATTTACCACTCCAAAATGAAAAAAATGTATATTCACAAAGAATTTGAAGATACTCATGTTGATCACATGGATATTTTCCATGATCATCTGATTAATTTCCTAATATTCTAATGGGTTGGGAGATTCTAGAAACTCTCACTCAATCTCTTTCTCTTTATGATTTCTTCACTCACTATTTACTATTATTTAATATTTTATTTTTAATTTTTCATTATAATAATTGAAATGATGGAACACTAGGCTTTTCTTTGTCTAGTCAAAGATAATTCCCTCATCCCCTTTTGATGAATTTTGATCAATAAATTTTCATATTAATTTTTCAATAGTTATTAATTATTTTAATTAGTTATAGGGTTCTTCTAGTATTATATTTTAATTTTGTATACTCATTACAGGAATTGAGTACATAATCTACTCAAACATAAATCACTACATGAATCAAAATTATTATGATAATTTATGGGTTATCAGAGATATCCAATAACGAGGCTACGCAATAATATGGGATATAGTGATAATAGTATTTTTCTACCCAAACTAATATAACTAAAAAAATTATGCATTGATATTTAAATGGATTAGAGGAACATTAGATAATAATTGAATAATTATTTATCATTTTAATGAATAAATGATGTAAAAATAGAACACTTATCTTAAAATTGATATTAAAGAGATAAATTACATCTAAAATTTAAAATAATCTAAACCCTTTAGACAATATTTCAACATTCCCCCAATAATCTCTTCTCTAGAGACAACCCTATTCCAAATCTACTATATTTTTCTCAGGTTCATAAATTCAATTTTCATAGCCCCCTGTGGTAGGCGATCATCATGGGGTAATGAAGGAAATTTCCTTAGCATGACCACAAATGTCATAGTGGGAAACCATAAGAGTTATTTTTTTTAATAATTCTAATGATGGTACACTAGTTCATTTGTATTCACACTAAAGATAATTCACTCACCCCCCCCCCCCCCCCCTCATTGATGAATTTTGATAATTCATCATTATTTACCTTTTCACTAATTATGATTATGCTTAACTGAAGACATTTATCATTTCAATAATAAAAATCATGACATAATTATATGTAAATAAGTATCCAAACCGCAGCCTAGTAAAATGTGAGGTTAATTTGAAAAGAACTAAGTATTCTTAGTGGTCACAAAAATAAAATCAAAAATCCAAAGGTATGAAACTTCCATATAGAACAAATGGAGGACTAAAACACAACCCTTATCAAGATCCCACTTTATCAACTAGGCATAATATATAAATCAAAAAGGGGGGTTATTTTATCAATAGGTGATTTAGCTCATGTAGGAAAAGTAGTGTAACATGAACCCGAAATCCTAATATGGGAGCTTTGTCCTTCATAATGTAATTTTTGTGGAATTTGGTATCAATATCCTTCATGGAAGAGTCTAATTTGAAACCTTCAATGGCCTAAGTATGGATAATTCAATCATGGTATGCTGGGTTGGATCTTAGTTATGGTCAGTGCAGAGCCCAAATTCTATAAATTTCTATTCATGACACCCCCAGAAATGTGGTTCACCTCAATATGACTATTAATAGGTTATCAGGTACCTCTGATCAGCTTATAATTATCCAAATACAATTGATCACATGTATTTATTTAATTATAAGAAGCTCGTGTATTTAATTCAGACCAGGAGAATCATGAGGCAAAATTTTCAACAAAATTTTCGGCCATTCTATGAAAATAATTTCTAATTTAACCAAAAACATGGAAAATATCATTGTTATTATGAACTTTTTAAATCATGGGATTAATTTTTTAATGTTTTAACTAATTATTTTTAATCTATTAAAATTTTGGGGAAATGTTATCCAACATTAAAAACAAAAGATTTATACATTGTTGAAATTTGAAAATTTTTAAATGAATATAGAGACCATGAACATTATTATTACAATTTATTCAATAATAAATAAATGGTAAAGGTATTGATTGACTGTGACATCACTTTTAATGGTAGATCCATCTATTTAACAACTGGTAATTGAGTTGAGTTGTTGTGCAATAAGGAAAATCGATTGTGGGAATAAAACATTTCAACCACCATAGAAATTTGAAAAATGATAGAGATCATGCCATATATTTTAAGTTCATGTTTTTTATCTTACATCAACCATTTTAAAAAAAAAATTAACCTAAATAATGGCATAGGTATGGACTAGCAATATAGAATAAGGGGAGGACCAAAAACACCCCTTACCGTGGTCAATCAACCTGATCGATCCTACCACCCTAGGACCACCATGGATCTTGAGATATATCTAATCGAATGGATGTGAATATAAACTATATGTGAGGAATGGTTTTAAATTTATTGAATATGAGATTCATATCTACAAAAACTAAAATACACCCTTGTATGCACTGATTGATGTCAACCTGCTCATGCCAGTTAAGGTTTTGAATTCCACTCAACCTCAAATGATATTTCTTCTTAACACCTTAAAATATATATAGTGTTGAACCAGTATCACATCCTTGGATATGGGTATGAATGTGCACTACATTTATAGCGTGAATGTTTTTGCATATTAATCCAATATTAAAATTTTGATTATTTGTATTCACCTTCTCGATAGAGATTTTGGAAAAAATTGAGAACATAACGAGAGCCAAACCTAGGAAATATCTAAGAAGCTTATGTTATGGATATACCACACCATCATATTATTTAAAACATGAAAGTTTATAATATAAAATCACCACATAATATATTGATATATGGAGAATAGTGATATCAAACATGAGTTAAAAAATCTCATAATAAGAATCATCCTGTTAATAACAGTGGTTCCCTTGAAACTTGATGATTTAAAATCTCCATCCAGAGATTGGATGATTTGAGATGTTTATGATTGTAGAAAAATAAATCAATATTCCATTAGGGGAAATAAGTTATCAGACCGTATCCCAAAAAAATGTGTGTACATTAAAAAGGACCAAGATTTATTGGCTAAAACTTAGGGATATTTTTTAATCCACAAGGCCATCACATGATCCTATGGTACACTTTCTTCTTCCACCTAAAATAGAAACCAAAAAATAAACTCCAAAAAATGAAGTATATAACGTGATCATGGGATAATTGATAATTATTTTGATAATATTTTCAATGTTGTATAAAATCCATCCATACCCTTGATTATGGATATTTTTCGATCATCCCGCCAAGTAATTATAACTCAAGAATGAAATCAAAGAACATTCCTAAAGAAATTTTTTATTCTCAAGATAATCACATAGAGATTTTCATTGATCATTCTATATATTTCACATTATTTCACTCGTTTAGAGGATTCCGAAATATTCTTCCATGAACTCTCACTCTCAAAGTATATCCTCACTCCCTGATCACAAATATTTTTCATTTTACTTTTAGTTTTTCATTACAAAAACTCCAATTATAGAACACTAGGATCTTTTTATGTTTTTCTAAAAATAATTCCCTCATTACACATGTTGATGAATTTAGATCAATCATTTTTCATATTAATTCCTTTGTGGACTGTAATGGTTTTAATTAGACAGTGATTTTTTTTAGATTTTAACTTCATTGACTCATTATTGGAATTTCACACACAAGCCACTTGGACTTAAATCACTACATGTTATCAAAATAAGTGTGGTAATTTGAGGGTGACCAGAGGTATCCAATCACCTGTCTAAGAAAGGATATAGAATATGATTATAATTTTATTTACTTATCCAGAAAAAATAACCAAATATATTTAATCAATGATACTTCAATATATTATAGCAATATTAGAAAAAATATGAATAATTATTTTATATGAGAATGACGGGATGATCTAAGGAAACCCCACTAATCTTTAAATTAATAATAAAACCAAGAAATTATAGCTATTATTTCAATAAATATGAACCCATTAAACAATATTTCAATGAACTAACAACACTTTATTCACTAAAGACAACTCAAATACAACTCTAATATATTTTCATGGGTTTATAATTTTTTTGTTGATCACCCTGTGAAAGGTGCTCATCAATCCTCCTATAACCATGTCTATGTCATGGGTTTCAATTTACATGAGTGACCCTTCCTATTTAATTCTATAGAATAGGTACTTCTTAGATATATAAATCAGGCTAAGATATAGAATATTTGGAATGCTGAAAATTTAGCCGATATGATTATGTGAGTTGAGAAAAATCACATATAGTTTAATTTTTAGTTATAGATTAAAAAAATATCAACCAATGAACCACTATTGTATTATATTGATGAAACATTCATGAATATCTATTTAAAACATGTTATGTACTTATAAATCATTTTTATTATTTTAATTCATTATATTATGGGATATGGGTCCCCCAGGGATCCATATTTCCGTGTCCATAGGGTTTTGGGATATTCATTATACAGATGTGACATTCCAATTTTACAATAGACTCAGGAATGACCCTTGAGATTTGTCATGGACTTTATAATCTCCCACTAAAATATTTTATTCTCTCTCTACTAGTCAGAAGCCTCTAACTTTTGGGTAGGTGCACCTTATGATACGTAGATCCCCTATATTGGTCTCATTTTGGAATCCAAAACCAAATAATGAAACAATGGTATCATGGAATTTTTTATAAGGGTAAAATTGTTTTTATAGATGGAGATCGGTTTTTAGACATGGGAGAATAACTGATAGTATTCCCATCCCACATGGAACCGATTTAAACACTAGTTTCAATGGGAACTCATGTTTTAGTACTTAAACTTAGGGATAAGTTATCCTTAGGATCATAAATAAAAATATGGGATAAATGAGACTTTAGATTATTCATAGGGATATATTGAGATCTTGTGATTCAATCATGAATCATTATAGTATCATTACTAGGTCATGATATAATCACCTAAAGGTGGGGTTGTTTAACATGATTACTTATCAGAATCCATTATTTAATGAATAACATTATAATATAATCAATGTATTATTAAAAATGTTATTTGGGATAGTAATATTAATATGTATTAAATGTTATTTTTGTAATGATTTTGATTTTGAATGTTTATCTACCACAGGGTGATGATTTTTTGAATGGATAGTTTTTTAGAAAACCTAATTTTTAAATGAATACTAAAATTGTGGAATGAGTTGTGTGTTAAATGATTTTATAAGTTCATTTACCTAAAATAGATTATGGATCCCAATATTTTTAAATGGTTTGGGATTCTATGGTTTTGAGAAAATATGAGACAAAGTGGTTTTGAAAAATGTATTTTAAAATGACTTCATAAAAGTGGATAATTTTTTATAAAATAATGAATCAAATAGTCCTTTTATTTTTAGATTTTGATTTTCATGACAAATCCTTTGATGCCAAATGATTTTTTTGAAACCTTAAGGTACTTTTACTATGTGTAAAGAGTTTTGAATTAGTTTCAACATAAGAACCCAGTATCTGTGAAAAATATATTTCCTTGATATTTGTTCATTGGTTGGTAGTAACTACGGTATCTAGATTGTGTACTACATAGTGTGTCATGTTTATTAGAAATAATGAATTGATGTTTTTGTGTTTATTCCTAGTTAAAACATATATTTCAAAAAAAATTAGTTTCCTTTATAGACCAACTTTTCCACATTTTTAGTGGTGGGTCGGGGGTGAAATAGGTGTTTGAATTGAGCATTCAATGTGTGTGTCCTTTATTTTGAAGACATGTATGTGTCTTAGGTTCATGGGTGAGATTTTAAAATTCGGATCAAGTATTTAAATGAAGTTTTGATGGGAATGTCAGCTGTGATAGTTTATTTTTGTTTTTTTATGAGATTTTTATAGTGGGGAACACCATTAGTCTAAGTTAACCTTTATAATAGAATTATTATAGAGTGGTTCACCATAATCATACATATTAGTTTTTTATTGAATCATAGGTGTCATAGGATTGATCGGTTTGGTTTATCTCCTTTTTGGTGTTTATTTATTAGGGTTTCATACTGGCTCTCATGTATGAGTATAGTGGAAAAATCTTATCACTAAACTCAGTAGTAGACTTAATGTTGGTGGGTAGATTGGGTTTTTGCTTCATTGTGGGGATGATAAGTATTTTATATGGTGATAAGCATTAAATAAGTATTGACTATATTATATTCATGTTTATTAGGGTTTTTGATGTAGTAGAATCCATGATTGAGTGAGAATAGAGAGGTACTAATACTCATAGGTCAAAGGTGATGATCAATTTGGTTCATTGAGGGTAAAATTATGGAATTACACTAGGTTTCAATTTTAATCTTATTTTGGAGAATTCAGATGACTTTTCAATGCCTACAAGAATTTTTAAGTGATTATCAAGAGATATAAAATTAATCTCTAAGTGATTCCAACAATTGTTTTGGGGAAATACAGTCAAAACATGAAAAATTGCAACATTATAGTAAATTAGATGTGGAAAGGTAGAAACTACATTGAGAAAGTTAATAGAAATCTCAGAGTGGAACAACACCTAAGAAGTGATGATGTTTATGGATAGATCTATGGGAAACATGGTTATTGAGTTTCTAAAAATTAAGAGAAATACGTTCCTCGGTGTTTTGAATCATAAAATTTAATCATATTGGGAGTTTGAAGAAAAAATATGGTGTGTTAATAATGAATTAATTACCAATTAAGATCAGGATTTATGAGGTGAGGTACCTTCATGGATTCCCAAGGATGGTAAATTTTATAGTGGAGAGTTGTAATGACATTAAAAAATTCCAATTTTTTTTTGGGGAAATTTTAATTTTTGGTCCTAGAGTAATGAATCAGAGTTTTAATAGTGTTTGAATGATTTATTATATTTTTGATATTTGAATTTTATATAAATGTAACCTTGAGTAAGTGATTGGTTATTTTTGATTGAAATTCTATAGTCGTGATTCATCATTTTAGGATGTATGAATTCACAGTGTGAAGAGTGGAATGATATAAAGAGGACATGGTGTAGTGGTAGGGTTCCATTATGTGGTGGTCGTGAAATTATGTTGTCCTACAGAGTAAGTTTTTATTCCCATGGTGAGTGTCCACACATTGACTTAGAAGGGAAACACCATGATGGGCCCCAGGTGTTGCATCATCATGGTGTGTCCATAATAGTACCACCATGACTCAAGTGCTATGAGTTTTTTAAAGAGTCGAGATGTTATTTTGGGGAATTAATAATGGTAACCCTCTTTAGGATTTTATAATTTTGTTAATAATGAATTGAGATGGAGGTCAAGCTCCTCTTAACATTCATTCCCATTTTCCTCCCACGGATATAGGTGGCTCAAGATTTTTTTCATAACATGGATTCAAGGTAATGTATCCTCATTTATCATACTAGTTTTTACCAATTATTTTCTTTTGATCTTAGTTTCCCTAATGAGAGTTACATATATACAATTATATTAAATTAATGTGGATTCTCCCCACATCATAAGGATTTGGTGTTCGACTTATAGAGGAGGAATCATGAGGTATTGTTTATATCATAATTCACTGTTTTTTTTAGTTATGCCACTATCCTTATTTATTAATATTTTAGTGAAATTGGATTTGATTATCCCTTTCCTCGAGGTTATAAATTTTTTCTTTTATGTGGTTTATGTTTTGGTGTATATTGGGAGTGTACCGCACCTTGTTGCTCATGGTTTTGGGACTATAGGGTTGCATGGTGAATTTTACATCAGTAATAACAATTTCAGTTCTTTGTTTTAAATGTATAGTTAATAATTTTTATAGTGTTTGTTGATGATATAGGTTCTCTTTAAAATGTATGTGGTTATCATGATCTTAGTAATGTTTTACATATCATTGGTAAAGGTATGATTCCTTGAAATTATTGTGACTCTTACACAATGTTAATTTTATACTTGTGTGTTTTGATTTTGATTATTGTAAACATGTTGTATGCCTTGTGTGATCTTTACCCATATATTGGGATGGTCTCACATTAACCTAATAGTTAAAAAGGACTGTATATCTTGTTAAATGGTTCACTATTGGGTCATTGGTCATATGAGTGTCAGTGGCCCACTTTTTAGATTTTCGATTGCATGAGTTGGAATTCAAAGAGAAATAAAATACCTTTTTAATATGGGATTTTAAAAGTGAAATTTATTTAAATTGGATTTTACAATATATGAATGGATTTCAGGAAAGGGTTTTGATATGTTATTTCCAAAACATGTGGGTTGCAGAAACTATTAACATATTTTGAACAAGGTCCCAGCTTGAGTAAGACAGAACATGATGACTTTTTAAATGATTTTTAATGACATTTTGAATTTTTATTTAATGGATATTTTTAAGGGATTCATTGAGTTGGTTTTGTTTTGTTTTTCACATTTTAGTGATGTATTTTTTTCAAAATCATGGTCATTTTGAAAACTATTAGGGTTATGAATTCCTTGTGGATTGGTTGTTTCATTATGATTCGTACTTATGTGTATTGTCTAATGATGTCTTTAATTTAGTGTCAAATTTCTAGGTTGATCCAAATTGAATTGTTTAACCCCTTATATGGTAAATTTCCTTTGGTTTCATGGAACATAACTAGTTACATTAAGTGTGGTTGGGTTTTAATATGGACTATGTTTGGCCTAGTCTGGGAAATTGGTACAAGTAGAGACTTGGGTGCCCTAGTGGTCTAATATATAGTATCAAATAATGAAACATTAAATTTTTTAGGTGTTGGATACATGGATAAGTTCCACATAATATACCTTTTGAGGTTGTTAAGGTATAGTACAAGGGATTTCCTTGGGGAATTATTATTTCTCAGATATATTATTGGGATAATGTGAGTTGTACAAGCTAATTTATACAATGTTATTTCTATGTAACATGTCACTTGTTAAGAAGAAAAATGTGATTCCATATTGAGTGAGAATATGGGTTCATTTTTTATAGTATGTGATTGGTTATTTGTTAAAAAACTAGAGTGATAGGGGATTATCAGATATGTGACATGTGATTATCCATGAGTGAGAAATCATGTATTCAGACATGATATGCGACCAACCATGAGTGATATGGTTTGGTTTTGGTAATTGATCTTTATTTGAAACCTCTATTTAGTGATAATGGGTAGTTGGGGTACTATATGTGTGACCTCCCATGATAGGGATTGGTAAGAGTACTTTATATATAAACTCCACTGAGTGGGGTTGGATAGGGTACTTGATGTATGACCTCCTTGGTAGGGGTTGGTTTCGGTACATTATTTTTTATTTCCTCAGACTGATATTGGTTTGGGTACTTGATGTGTTACCTCCCCAAATATAGGTTTGTGTGGGTAAGTGATGTTTGAAATCACCAAAGAGGGGTTATTTTGGGAACATGATGTGAAACCACCCCTAAGAGGGGTTGGTTTTGGTACTTTATGTCTGACCTCCCTTGAGAGAGTTTGGTTAGTGTAGTTTATGTGAAACTCATCTGAGTGGAGTTAGTTTGGGTAATTTATGTGTGAAATTTCCCAAAAATATTTGGTATGGGTAAATCATGTGCTACCTTATCTAATTGTTGTTGGTTTTCATACATTATGTATAAAAACCACTGAGAAATTTTTTTTATATAAGTTATGTGTGACATACCCTGAAAGAGGTTGGGTTGGATGATTTATGTTAAACCTTCCTACATGGGGTTTTCTTACATAATTAATGTGTGAAATCCCACAAGATAGAAGAATTTATTTACTTATTATAGACCCTAATCCAAATACAAGGGTATATTTTGAGGTATTGTATGATATCCTACCCTGAATCAATGGGTATGGGTCAAGATCTTTGGAACAAGATGACTCACCTACCAACATTGGTAAAAGAAAGTATAGTCAAATGTAAGGGTGGACTTATTATCACAATATGAAATTGTGTGTATTATTTATGTTCATTTTGAATTATGTTTTAGTGTAAATAAATTGAAAGATCATGACTTTCAATCATTATATGTGTTGAATGAAATACCATTTGATTAGAATAGTTTTCAATATGTTGAGGTATTGGGGATTCCTACAGGGTTGTTGTACTCACCCCTAAACTATATACATGGAATGGGATTCACTGTGGATGGGTAGGCACTGATTTTTTCTCCAATTAAATAGATACTTCATGGTCAAGGACGCGTTTTTTGAGGTTATGTAGGTTTAGATGTCAAGGATTTAGCAGGCCTGATTATGTGATTACGATCGGAGGCCGTATAGTTTACATTTTAGTTAACATTACAGACATGTTCCCAAATATTCATCATTGTTATATTGTATTATTTTACCTGCATTTAAAATTGATTCCTTCCTTGTTAGGTAATGATACATCAAATATATTGTTTTACTACTTTCTATTATGGTTTGTGGAGACCCACATGGCTCCCTGTTTTCTTTTCCATTTTTTTGGGATGTCTAGTATACAGAAATGTCATGCCAATTTTTTGCTATAATTGGGAATGAAACATTGGGTTTATCATTGTAGGAATAGTTTATTATAACTATTATAGGGCCTCGTAACAAATCAGCATACTCTGGAATGCTAGATGTTGCGCCTAGGTCACGTAGAACGCCCTTCTCTAGTATTATTCAAGTGACACAGGTAATGGATTTACAAGTAAAATTAATGTACCATATAATATAATATAATATTACATGTCACAATCACCCATGAACAATAATAATATTTTATTCATGGAATTTCATCATATAATATCTATAATGAAAAAAACTCCTTCCTAGGTAGAAAAATTATAAGCATGATATAGATATGTCTTTATTACTATAGAGAAGTTTAATCACCTGGTAACCTATCATGTTACCACATATATTTAATTTTTAACTCATCTAATATCTAATGATTGTTTTTTATTTAATTTTATCCTTGGAAATTATATCCAACATAGTGTATTGTCAGAAAAATAATTCACCACATAAGGATTTACATAAACTCCCCAAGAACATTCCATTATAATTTTAAAACAATTTGACCTCTCTGTTGACCTACATGGATTCATGGGTTCATTTTTTCCCAAATCAAATCTATTTTTTACATGATCCAAACATTTCATTCCTAGAATTAAAATATTATCATATCTTAATATAATAATAAATATATATATATATATATATATATATAATTGCAGTCTATCAACCCATTTCCAACCATAAAAAAATAGGCACCATGTTTCTATTTCCTTATATATTCTACCTTAGTAATGAATTGAATCATTATTCACTATAACCAGATGAATTTCAGTCATTGGTTCCACACTATTAGTCATGAGTAACGAACAAAATATAATCATTAAGCGTTCCCCATGTAATAAATGTATATCCACTGGTCAAAAACATAATTGTAAATTTAAATAAATATTATTATAAAATTAATTCAAGGCCTAGTTTTACCCTTCTACTCTTTTTTTTACTATAAATGTAACGCCCCGATCCCAGTTTCCCAGAGTCAGTGTATTATTACGTAACATTGGCATGATCACAAAAGATCAAGTCTCGAAATACCGATTAGTTTAGTAGCCTTGGAAACACTAGATACATTCATAAATGTTACATTACATCATAAAGTGAAAAATCACAATAACATAGTCTCCATAGTCTACACTCTTATCCCCTTCAGACAATCCCTGTAGGTCAGTCATAAAATATTTCTTCACATTCTGGTAAAATAAAACATAGAAAGGGGTGAGCTTAGATGCTCAATAAGGATAACAATACAGCGGAAACATTCATAAATAAATATAAACATTTAAGGCAATGTATAACTAAACAAAAGCCTTTTAAACTTGAACTTCAGCATAATATGGCAAAAGTAGAATGAAATAATTCCATTTACTTATTCACATGGATATTATACTAGTCGAATAATCACATTAAATATCAATAAACACCTTCATAATGATGGAATGCATAATGCCAGACTATCATAACCGTGTAGCCAAGGCCTCGTTCCAAGACTACAAATAAGATTTTTTCAAGGACAGATGCCAAGACACTATTTTGTATCATGAGACCTGTCGATGCATCGAGGAGCTATAGTGGGCTCCACCCGTCACTTATTAAGTCCAATTCATTCCTCATATGAACAGGTTTAAACATTTCATAAACCATAACATAATCGTATCACATAAAACATGCATAAAGGAAACATAACATTTCCACATTTCAATCACAAGATATCAATACAACACATTGATATAATAAAAACATTATCAAAACCATTTTCAATACCAAAATAAAAGAAAAGTAAAACATGGTATTTATTTTTCATTTAAAAAAATTTATGGCTTGAAGAGGCAGTCGAAACTCAAATAATGGTCATAGCGGCGGAGAAGTCGTTGTCGCTGCATACGTATGACAAAAAAACATTCCCTTTTTTCATTTAGTAAAATGATTCATATAAAAATATTCCTTTTGAATAAACTTAAAAGTCAAATTGTTTTATACACCATATAAAAGAAATTTTTGTATTAAAACAAAATATGCCTCAATGAAAGAAGATTGAGACGAAGTCCCTTACCTCGTGTCCGACTTGACTTGATATTTCTTTAAGATCCTGAATAATAAACTAGAGTTAATTTCTACTTTCTTAAGAACATTTTTCAAGTTTATTATTCCTTGTATATCACTTATTACCATGTTATGAACATTATGTAATTATTTAAGTTAATAATGGTCCTTTTGTCGATCTTTGGTACTTGAGTCAAAAATAAAATTCTTATAATTACAAGTTGTTCATGTGGTAAAATATCCATTATATACAGAATTATATTCATGATGTAGATATCATATATATCATATATATACAGTATATAAATGCATTTATAATATTGCATAACATTTATAGGTAAGAAATGAAATGCACCGTTCATGGAGACGGTAAGCTGTGCGTACGCATGAACGCTACTTTCATTTCTATTTCGTATTTAATGGAATGAAATCATAATGATATAAAGGTATATTATAATTCCAGTATAATATCATATATAATATAATTTACTCCATCCTTTATACATCTCACATATAGCATTAATGATTTAAATCACTTTGAGGGGCGGTAGTCCGCACTTCCAAAAATGAAATTATCGCGTTTACCCATAATGGAAACCATAAAGGTATGTCATAAATGAAAAATACAGCAGAATAAAGAAAACATAAACATAATATATATCATATATAGAAATAGTTTCATCATAATGGCCACCATGAGAGGTGTTAAAAGAAGATTGAACAATCATCGTTTCGTGAGGCAGTAATTCGCCATCCACAGAAATAGTAAGTTCTTTAACCATTAGACGGAGGTGTATGTATGTGTAAATAAAATCCTTCTCATAAAAGCATCCTATTATATTCAAGATACTGTTTTTGTTACAAAATAAAGGAATAAAAGTAGTTTAAGGGGTTGGAGAAGCAAAATAAAACAAAAGAACATAAGAGAAGACATTACCTTAAAATCGGGTAACTCTTTTTTATTTGAGCCAAAGGATTCCTTGGGAAGACTTCTGCCAAAAGTGAGGCTTCTAGGAGGAATAGAGGGAAGTTGAGAGAGTATTTGGGTAGAGTTTGGTCGAGCCAAATGGCTTTGATGGTGTGAATAAGGTGGTAGATATGGGAGTCTTTTATAAGAGAAGAGGAGGGGCACTCTTGGAAAGTCATGAAATGTTACATTATTATGAAGTTCAAAGGTCCCACAATTATATATTTCTAGTATAAGGTGATAAAGGTTCGAAATCTACTCATCCAATCGGTTTTTGACAAGTGTAAGTCTTAGATTTTACATTATATTTTTCATTTTATTTAAATCATTAATTAATGAGGTAATCGTTGCGTCATCATGGTGTTATAAAAAGTTTAATTTATTTAATGTCTAAAAATTATAAAAAAACTACCATGATTTAGGATATATTTTTATCTATCCAATGAATATTTATAGTCGAAAAGTTAACTTATATAACCCCATTTAATAATTTTTTTAGTAAAACAACACATGTTTGTGACAATTTTATTTTTACTTTAAATGAAAAGTTATTAATGTCATTTTCTTACCCAAGTGGCTCCATGGGGTCCCCAAGTTGACCCATGGATTGTATTGGTCGGACATGACTCATCTAATAAGGGTATCACAAGTTTAAAGGTAATTTCATATTATTATAACATTATATTTACCTTAAATTACACTAATTACCTTTAATCGCGATTAATAAAACATAAAAGTTACTATTCACCAAATATTATTTTCATCCCATTGAACCACATTTTACTTCTTAATTACAATCATGTATGTCGGATTTTTAAAATTAAATTCACAGAAGTGGTAAAGTTTCATTTAAACAAAAAAATAGTTTTTTAACTACCACTTAGTGGTTTCACTATTCATCAAAAATTGAAGTCTTTCAGAAAAATACCAAAAATTCACCCTAAGAAATATTTGATATTCCTAATTCAAAAATTATGACTATTTTAAATAATTAGAAACATATAAGTTGAATTAATTAATTTAATAATTAATTTCCGCTGTAACAAAAAATAGCGTGTTTTTAAGAAACAATATATATGAAAAGATTGACAATTGTTTATTTCCAATTTCAAAATGAAATTAATTCTAATGACCACCATTGGATAAAATGGTAAAAATATATTCTAATTATACTTTAAAACCACTCAATAGAATAATTTATCACTATAAATTATATTTATTAAAAAGGTTGTTTTTAAGTATTTTTTTCTATTCATAGAAAATTGGAAGTTCTCATAAAATTACAAAAAAAAAATCAACTTAGGATAATTTCGATATTCCAAATAAAAAAATGAAGTCCATTTTGAAATATAAAATTTATATAATTTCAAGAAGTGGGTATTCCTATTCATAATAGATACTTTGATTGGTCACGGTGTGTTAGAACTCGAGGTTGCGTACAACACACGCTGCTCTATTATTCAAAGAGAAGTGTACCATGAAAGCTTGGGGTGTTACATTATCCCCTCCTTCAATAAATAGAATCCTCGCAGTTTGAAATTTTTCATTGAAAATAAAAGGTTGAAAATAAAAAATACATTTGCGGAAAACCCACATCAGAAATAGGGTTAATAAAAAATATAACTTTAAAATAAAGAAAGAGAAGTACAAAGGTCACCCGAGATAGCCCATACTAGGATTATATGAAAACATGGATATGGGGGAGAAAAAAACCATCAAGGTCTAAAAGAGAGCTGTAGAAAACAGGATTAGGATAAAGTTAACAAAAATAAAATCACAAACTTGTGATTGGTTAAATGATCATTGATTCCCCAGTAGGAAAAGTTAACCGAAAACATTTTTGTTTTAAGTTACCTTTCATATAGTTGAGGAATTTATTTAGGATATTTACTAAGAATGTAAGGAAATATACATACTTGTCATGTAGACTTTCATTATTTAATAAATGTTTACCACAAACCCATCTTTCACTCCAAAAGGTAATAGAACTCAAAATATTATATTTATCCTTATCGTACAAGGTTCCAAATATTAACACATACCATTTAGATTAGGAAATCTATTTTGTAATAACCAGGGACTTCATGTAGGCTAGTGGTAGGTAATAAAGTCCTGTCGCACTATGGTTGTGGGTTTGATTCCTACAGCTTTGTCTGACGCGACGGGTTATCCCCTGACCTGCAGGTTGTCCTTTTCCTAAAACAATAGTATTATAATATTCCAAAAATAATCTTCAGAAATTTTTTAACCTTAAACAATACTATCCAAAGTTCAACTTAATTCATTCCAACCTTTATAATTATCCAAAATACATTTTTCCAGACTTTCTCTAAAAGGTATCTAAATTAAAAAATCAATTGTAACATCAGATTCCCCAAACAAAGTAAAGTTTCTCTTATTTTCACATACTAAAAATATGATTACCTTCATCATATTAAAACCTTATTGAAAACAACAAGTATTGTAGTACAATCCTTATATATATCACGTTATTCTTATAACCAAAATATAATCCTTGAGTCCAAAATCACCAATACATTAATTATTCCTCTTTAACTGTAGTAACATCATAAGATTGGCCTTGATCCCTTGGCCTTTTCTAAGGTAAGTTTCCCTGATTCTTAGGACATTGATTTTCCTAATGTCACATTTCCCTACAATTGTAGCATTCAACATTGATAGCCTCTTTCTTTCCCTTGCAATCACGAGCCTGGTGACCTTTTTCTCCACATTTATAACAAACTCTGATTCCTTTTAGGAAAGTACCAGGGTGATATTTCCCACAATTATCTCATAATAGAAAATCCTTCTTTCCCTTTTTCACTTTATTTGTCTCTTGTTCTACCGTTCTCTTCTTCTCTTGCTTTACTTTGTTGTCATAAGACTTAAAGAATTCCTTTTCTATCTTGATAGCACACGAGACTATATCTTATTATGTTGAGGAAGATTGTGATACTAATGCTCAACGGAGAAATGGTTTTAACCCATCAAAGAAACGGTCAATATTACTTCTTGGGTTACGTTTTTAATCTGCTGCATGCCTCACTAATCTTGTAAAGTTAGTCTCATACTTTGCAACATTCTTATCCTTATTTTGTCTCAGACTTAGAAATTACCTTTCCATATCTGCTCGATGGTCATGGGGAAAGTATTTTTCAAAGAAATGCTCTTTTAACTCCCTCTATTCCATATTTTCTACCTCATCATCTTCCTTTTTGCTTTGAATCAATGACCACCATTGATCAACATCTCCAATGAGGTGGTAAACTGCCATGATAACCTTTTCCATTTCACTACTCCCCAAGTCATGGAATATTTTCTCTAAGGAATTTATCCATTGGTCAGCTACTAAGGGATTTGTACTCCCATTTAATGTTGTTGGTTATTTCCTCATGAAGCAGTCTAACATTGATCCTCCACATTGAGGATCAGGGTGCTCCATACGAGTAAGGTTATTATTCATAACCTGAGTGAGTTGTCCCAGTATGGTGATAAGTTGATCAGCACCAGTTGTTTCACTAGCTCCACTATAATTATCTTGAGCGGGAAGAAAATCCCTACATGGAGTGCATGAATTGATGTGGTTTCCATTCCTTCCACTGGGTGCCATTTCTAAACAATGGAATAAACTAGATTAGTTTATGAATCGAAATTTATAATTCCATACTTGTAAAAAACGTAACATAAATTGAACTATTTATGGATATAATCCATAAAAATGTTTTCTTTGAGGAAGTATATACTTATAAACCCTTCATAATTGTTTCTAAAGAAATCATGAATTATCCAAAGAATATCCCCCGAGAGTGTCGTAACCAAGAGTGAAGCAAGGCCCATTTTCTTGCACCAGTTTCTGTTCGAGTCTAGATCAAAGCGGTGTTTTCGAGTATTACCACTAGGTACATCTGTGCCAGAGCTTCATCTACCTGCTCGTATCTAGACAAGGATGTATTGCTCAGAAAATACACAAAATCTATACTTTACCAAAATTATAGGATGTTCTTATACACAAATCCTCAAATTATATCTTAGGGCTTTGTGCTCTAATTAGATTTTATCTAAATATATCTTACAAGGTTAGTACTAAACATCCTCTAATACCAACTGTAACGCCCCGACCCTAGTTACCCAGATTCGGTGCATTATTACGTAACATTGGCATGATCTCAAAAGATCAAGTCTCGAAAGACCGATTATTTTAGTAGCCTTGGAAACACTAGATACATTCATAAATGTTACATTACATCATAAAGTGAAAAATCACAATAACATTGTCTCTATAGTCCACACTCCTATCCCCTTCAGACTATCCCTGTAGGTCAGTCATAAAATATTTCTTCACATCCTAGGAAAATAAAACATAGAAAGGGGTGATCTCAGATGCTCGGTAAGGATAACAATACAGCAGAAACATTCATAAATAAACATAAACATTTAAGGCAATGTATAACAAAACAAAATCTTTTTAAACGTGAACTTCAGCATAATATGGAAAAAGTAGAATGAAATAATTCCATTTACTTATTCACATGGATATTCTATTGGTCGAATAATCACATGCAATATCAATAACCACTTTCATAAGGATGGAATGCATAATGACAGACTATCATAACCACGTAGCCAAGGCCTCGTTCCAAGACTACAAATAAGATTTTGGCAAAGCCTCGTGCCAAGGCACTAGTTTGTCTCATGAGACCTGCTGATGCATCGAGGAGCTATAGCGGCTCCACCCGTCACTTATTAAGTCCAATGAATTCCTCATATGAATAGGTTTAAACATATCATAAACCATAACATAATCGTATCACATAAAACATGCATAAAGGAAACATAACATTTCCACATTTCAATCACAAAATATCAATACAACACATTTATATAATAAAAACATTATCCAAACCATTTTCAATACCAAAAGAAAAGAAAAGTAAAACATGGAATTTATTTTTCATTTAAGAAAAGTTATGGATTGTAGAGGAAGTCGAACCTCAAATAATGGTCACAGCGGCGGAGAAGTCATTGTCGCCACATACGTATGACAAAAAAACATTCCCTTTTATCGTTTAGTAAAATGCTTCTTATAAAAATATTCCTTTTGAATAAACATAAAAGTAAAAGGGGTTTATACACCATATAAAAGAAAGTATTGTATTAAAACAAAATATGCCTCAATGAAAGAATATTGAGACGATGACCCTTACCTCATGTCCAACATGACTTGATCTTTCTTTAATCTCCTGAATAATAAACTAGAGATAACTTCTAATTGCTTAAGAACCTTATTCAAGTTCATTGTTCCTTTTATATCACTTATTACAGTGTTATGAACATTATCTAATTATTTAAGTTAATGACGGTCGTTTTTTCTATCTTTGGTACTTGAGTCAAAAATAAACTTCTTATAATTACAAGTTGTTCATGTGGTAAAATATCCATTATATCCAGAATTATATTCATGATGTAGATATCATATATATCAAATATATCCAGTATATAAATGCATTTATAATTCATAAATTTCATTCCACTAACAAGTTATCTATTCTAAAAAATACTATAGCTTAAACTATCTATGTATTTTTCCTAAATTTAATTATTACTAAACATAAAAACATAATTTAACTTCTTATATCATATACATCTATAAAAAATTATATTTTACCTCATTTTCATGAAATTCATTATATATTTATGTAAAATATAGGTCATTAAAAATCTATAAATTTAGGGGTGTTATGACCTCCCTGTTATAAATCCATTCCTCCAAGAAAATAAACATGAATATGAATGACACACCTATTATGGGTTGTATAAAATTTATTACTTATTTTTTATAATGAAGTCATAGTGGTTGGCTAGGACCATCAATCTTTTGGAGCTTTCTCTGCCAATTAATCCCTACTCTCAAACACTTTATTGTTATATTGGTATTTTTACATTTATAAAATCTAAATAAGTTTATTTTGTTTTTGATTTATAATGAAAAATAAAAAAACAAAAATAAACATAAAAATGTTGAAATAATCACTTCATTATTCATTAATATTTTATAAATTTTATTTTATATTTTATCATATCATATAGAACTATTATCCCCTAAATTTAGTTTTAAACTTAGCATAAATAAGTGATTTATTTGGAAAAAACGTTCTACGTCCATCAATAATCATGTAAGATAAATACACCTCAACCTAGTGTGTTAATAATTTGAATACCCAGATCTAAGCTATGTTATTTGATCCCTTGAACATAATAAACTAAGTTCTATGAATAACATCTCTAATAGAATGAAGTTATTAGTGATTTGGAATAGAATATAATGAGTTCAAGAGTCATACCAATGGGTGGTGGTTTATCATCACACAAAACATTAACATTATTATATCCCTAAAAATATGGAATAAAAATTTCATAATTATGGATAATTAATTCGAGAACACCAAGAAATCCTCCCCTGAAAAAATCCTCTAGTTTTTCAATCAATATACTATGGGTGAGATATTATAATGGAGACAGATTATGGAGATGAAATGAGATGGAAGGGAATGAAAAGAAATTATTAAATAAAATATATGGTTTCTGATTATAGTAATTCTTAGTCTATATTAACATAGGAATAACTTCTCAATATAATTCTAGTCGGATTTGAACTCCCAAGTCATTGAATGATCCCCCAAAATAGTATAAGCTTCCTCTTATTTATATGTATTTATTATTTTCAACTATTTTCTTAGCAAAATCCATTTACATTTCTACTTCCATAAATTTCTTAAATCTTTTCTTATTCTCTCATGTTTTTGTTCATATATGTGATTTGTTCTTCCCTAAAATCAAGAGTTTATCATTTACAATATCATTTTTCTATAGTTGTGTTGTATTTTACTTATCATGGTCTATGTGGGATCCTCTGATTATTTTCATTAGTGATAAAGTGGTACCCAAACACTCATCTTCGAGTATGGTTTATTACTCTAAAGGCATTTGGTGATCATCCCTCAGCCTATTTTCCCAAATCTAGGACACACATGCACTAAAAAATGTCTTATATGTTGAGTGATTGAATTGTACACAGGTGAAAAATAAAACATAAAAACATTCAGTTTCACATATACATAGTGGTAAAATAAATCATATATTGGATTTATTTTTCCAAATTTCAACCCTCAAACCTATAATTAATGAAACAATTCACCATAACATCTTCCAGATTATTCCAAAATATTTAATAACACTAAAAATTTTGGTTTTAATTCATTAGACAATTAAAATTTTGATTATTTATAAAAATAATATTATTTATACGTAAAAAGTATTTAATAAATTATAGGGTTAAAATCCTGAATATAAATATGAAATATATAAATATTTTGTCTCTATTAGTGACTCATTCTATAATTATGGTAATTTTAAACTACTTTAATTTCAAAAAAATTGTCCCTTCTAATTTTTATATCAACCTTTTGGTAATAATATTAGCCTTTTAAATTTGATGTTATCCCATGGAGTCTAATATTGTCATTCGATTAATTAACAAACATTGAGCATTATTCACCAAATAATATTGAGTTTTACATTTCACTACCATTTCCTATTATATCTTCACTTTGTATTATGGTACTCCACACTATCAGGAATCATTTAATATACTTCATATTTACATTGTGATCACTTAAACCTAATTACATTTAGATATCCTTATAAGAACTACCAATTAAGAGTTTTACTATCTATAACTACCCCACTTTATCACATCCATTATTTTCCTTAAATAAAACATGATATTTGAATCTAAAAAAACTCATTATAATCAAGGATAAAAAATCCTATGAAATCCAAAAAAAATATCAAGTTTCTATATACATCTCAATAATTAAAATTAATGATTAAATATTCAATATAAACAATTTACAAAATGAAAGACCAAATTTAAATTATAATAAACAAATAAATGAATCCCATGGGTTTGTTTTAAAATCATTGTAATTTTTAAATATTTAATAAAAAACCTCTTTCCGTAGAAAATATAAACATAATTACGACTAATGAATTTTTTCAAAGAAAGGGGTTTTGATAATAAAAAAAATTTAATTTGTATCCTTGATATTTTTCCTCAAAAAAATTATACTATGTATATTTCTCATTTATAAAAACATACAACACAATTTATTAGGTTTACAACAACAATTAAATTTCAAAATAAAATTCATAAACCTATTTTTATCATATATTATTATGAAAATAAAATACTTCATACTCATCATGATTTTAAATCCATTGTGTATCACTAAAAAGTATTCTTTATATTTGAATTATTAATAGGTTAAAATCATAGAAATTATTTATATTATTTTTTAAAATAAATAATCATAATCCAGAATGAACATGGTCATTTTTTCTATATGCTATTGTAAGATGTATGAATCCAATAAATAAATATTCTCATTCTGTAGTTCTATACCTAAATCTGGAAAAAAAAATATCTCACGTCCAATATTTCTTAGAGAAATTTCTCATTCGTCCCTAAATCACCTATAATTGATATCTAGACCACCTTAGATATATAATTTTCTACCATGATCATGTTAGGAAATATTATAAACTTATATTTAATTTTTTATTCTTCAATTTTATATAAAACTCTAGAATAGATACTTCTTTGTTACCATTTTCAATACATTAGTTGAGAATAAATTAGATCTTTAACTCATCCACATTGATCATAGGTGAATTTCACTAAATTCCAGAGGAATAGGATATATCTCATTATATTCTAGTATATATTTTTATTCATAAATATTATTTTTGTGGTTATTAAATAACATTTTCACATGAATAAATACCTAAATAAACAATTATTTATTTTTTATGTTATAATAATATAATATTACATGAAATAATCATTATATATTAAGACATTATAAGAAAGATATAAGGATATAGTCATTAAATCTATAAAAGGAAAGTAAATACAAGTAAACACTAATACATTATAATGTAAATATTCTTCCACATGGTTTCTAATGAAAATAGTGTTTCCAAGAAAAACTATAAAACAAATTCAATGTATTAGAAACAAGATAGATATTCTGGGAAAGAAAAAAGTGTTTGAAATGAGTATTTATGGGGGTAATTTATAGATTGATGGGTATATGTAATCCATGGTGATATATTGAATTTTTATGTCTGTGTATTCATTGAGTATAAATATAGTAATTTGAAAAAATTAATTGATGGGATAATATTTTTTGATAATATTTAGAGCATATTGGATATTGGAACAATGTAAGAATAAGATATGAACATTATAATTTTCTTGTTGATTTGGTGGGTATAAATAAGGGTAATCATATTTTAAAATTTATGTTAAAAGTGAAAAGTTAGTAGATAAATTAAAATAAGTATTTCAAATGAGGTACATTTTTTTTAGATAGGGAAATATGTAATATCATTAGGGGTTTCCCTTGAATATTTCCAATCCAAACATCAAGAACTATATTTTTAATTGAATCAAATATGGGAGAGGTTCAAGATAGTAGAGATCATTATGATATCCATGTTATCTAAATTACTACATGTAAATAACACTATTTTTATCACATCATTTGGTAATCTATATATTTACTAGGGGGTTATGCAAATAAAAGTTAGAATGTTATAATTTTGTTGCTATAGATGTTATAAAATTTTATTTTAAAGTGTTTTATTATTCATATTATTATAAAAAAATTAAATTAAATTTTTAATTATAAAAATAATCACATATTTTTCCAATGAATAAATATATAAATAACATTCAAGGAATAATTATTGAATGATAAGAAAATTTAAAAATAAAATAGTCAAGGAAATATTTTTTAAAGAAATATTTTTTTATTTATAATGTTATTTTATTTTAAAAGTTAGATTTATAATATTTAAATTTTTAATTTAATAAAATAGATTACATTTTTGGATTTTTTTAAAAGAAATTAATTGGATAGGAGTCTCTTTTTCCGTAAAATGTTGTATATAGTAGAAATGGTATTTAATGTCGGAAAAAATTTATCTATATTTTTTAAAATAGAGGAATTCATCCCCAATTTCCCATATTTACATTTTTTGTGTCACTTTATATACAAAATAACATTACTTAATGATTTAGATATTAGAATTTTTAAATATTTAACTCAGATTTTATCTATAAAATCTACATTCCTCAACCATTCCAAACTATAGTTAATATTTGTTTTTTTATCCAAATTATATCCCCTATAATAATTGGTCATGTTTGGGTGAATCTATACTAAACAAGGATTTTTAGTTACTTCATTATAAATATAGATATTAATATATGTTTGGGTTTTCTAAAAGCAGGCATTCTCTAATTTATATCTTTTTATTTAATTTTCCCAATATAACTCTTCTTGGATGATTTAAAAACAATATCGTCAAATTTATATAAAAGGGAAAAATAATGTTATAATAATATATTTATATCTATTATTTAATTTTAGTTTGTCCCTGTTTTTTTTGTTTTACCTCTTATATTAACTATTAAAATCTATTTCAATCATCATCATTAATAAGGGTTGAAAGAAAACTATATATATTTAGTGAATTATATATTTAGGTATTTTTATTGTTTTTTAATTTTAATAAATAAAAAAATATTTATAATTAAAAAAATCCTTACAAATAAAAAAAGTACCTTGAATGAATGAATTGTAGAAAATTGCATTGAAATTATATCATATCCACTATGGAATAAAAATGGAACATTAGAACTCATTTTGATTTACTTGTTCTATAAGATTTAATATCATAGAGATGATGGACTCACAAATATAAAATAAGGACTGAGACCTCCATACAGAAGAAAGATTGGAAAAAATAGATTTATTAACTTCTAAATACATATATAAACTTTTAATAACTAATTAATATTTAATAAATGGATATAAATTATAAAAATTAAATGTAATAAAAATAAATAAGTTTGTGAAATAATTAATTGATTAAATATTTTTTTATTTAATAAGGAGATGGATCATGTTTGATGAATTTGGGAGTTAAATTAAGGGATAAATATTATTAACCTCTATTTTAATTGTATGTTTCTATTTATTAAAAAAATATGATTTGTATATTTCATTTTATAGTCATATCTTATACCCTTCCCTTAGTTTCTAGGGTTGGTTTTACCTCTTTCCAGTGATTGAGTCTTACTTATGAGTTGAACACTAGATCTATCTTTCTTTATTTCATTACATTTCACACATGGTATTTATTTTATCACTTTTTATTATATATTTTTTATATATAATCCTTTATAATTTAATAATTTATGCTCTTTAGATACCATATATTGAGTGTATTATTCCTTTAAAATCAATTCTTTCATATTTTTCCTTATTCCTAAAAAAATGAAAATTATATTGAAATTAATTCTTGACATTCAAATATTTTTTGTAACATCCTAAGTCTAAATCGCTAAAATATTAAACAATCCAATTCTGGAAATCACCTTTAGAACATCTACACATATTCTAGAGTATTGTTCTAGTAGTGAGGGTCTTATTTATATAATAGGGAGAATATACCCTCGGTATCATAACCATTAAATTACAATAAAAACTAAAACATTAAAATAACAATCAAGACATAATATAAAATTTTGGCTGAATATTGACCATATATATAAGATAGCATATGGTATATCAAAATTTAATCCATTTTAAACAAAAACTAGTTATACAATAATGGACTACCTTTTATGGGATAATTGCATATAAGGATGGATTTAATTAAATTAAATAAAATAAAATTGGAAATATTATCACAAATATGGTCCTCAACATTACCTCTTAAATAACTCATATATCTCCTGAGTAAATAAATCTCTAACCCAAACAACATACCATTTCCCTTACTATTATCTCAAACATAAGGTTTTAACATCCACTAAAGTCCATGTGGAGGGTATGAGTATGGAACTAAATAAGACACCAAAATAAGGACCTTAAAATATACCACCATACATATATGTCAGTGTGTATATAGATAATTAATTTATGGAATGACTCATAAAATGTAATATATATGTTTAATAGTCATGTATTAATGAGAATATCATGTTCTTGAATTTACCTACATTGGATAATTCTAACATGTAACATCAATCATCTAATGGATTTCATAACATGGTTCACTAATTGCCTTGATTCAGGTAACCAAGAATGGGTTATTACCTGAATACAAGGACAAGCCTGACATAGCCAATCATAAGTGAATTATCCCTTTTTATCCAAATAATAGTATCATCCTTATACCTTAGGAATCATCCAAGCTACATCTAACAATGGGATATTCCAACTCCCTCGGGAATCATTAATGTTACATATGAATAATGGTATTAGTGGTATTATTTAAGAAACAACATTATTTCATCTAAATAATGGGATTCCCAAATCCCTCAATAATCATCCAATATTAATTTGAATAATTTGATTCATCATCTTCCTTAATAATCATCTAGGATGGATCTCAATAATAATAGTTTGTATATTTCATGGGAATTATCAAGATTGCATCTAAATAGTTAGAGTCAGTAGATCCTTTTCAATATAAAATTCATCAAGCACCACAACATCTCAATTGAATCCCCGGTTTCATTATATCATAAAAATAAAAATAACAATAACCTCAGCATCATATATACTAATACATAACACTCATCCTCAAATTGAATCATGAATCATATCTCACTACTCATATAAAACCTAGTCTTATATAAAATAATTAAAAACCATGTACTAATCCTTTCCATTCATAGAACTTATAATCTTATTCCATGATAATTTACTATAATATCACCCAACACATGGGCCACAAACCACTCTCTCTACACCTTAACCATTGATTTGAACCAGACTAAATTTAAATATACCATATCCCATTATCCTCAAACCTACTAACCCAATAATTAAAGAACTAATTGGTCCCCAATCCATCCCTTATTCACCTGTAAGGTGAATGTTCAATCCCAAGGCCTCTATTATACACATACATTATCCCAATGACCTTTGCAAAAAAAATTAATTCAATGTAAATTTCATGATCCAATCTAAGGGGCCTATCCTAATCTAATTAAATGATCTGAAATTTGGATTATCTCAATGGAACACCACTTATCTCACTAAAAATTTAACCATTTAACCTATTTCATTCAAGATAATCACCATAAAGGTGATTTTATTAAGATCTTAATTCCATATCTCAGTCTTTATATAAACTATAAACAATATGTATATCCTAACACTAATGCCTCAATTATATAACCCACTTCTTTAGTAACCCCCATACTCAATATCAAAAGATTAAACTAAACCCATTACACTCAACAGTCCAGTTTGATACTCGTTGGTTGTTTTTCCAAATAACCATCGCAAGAATTAAAAGATTTCACAATCAAAAAGTAATTATAATTATATTTTTTTTACTATATTATTCATTCTATACAAAATAGGTCACAATTATTTATTGTAAAAACGTTATCCCTCATGGATCTCACTCAATAAACCCTGAGTTATGTTCTATTTCTCTTATATCAACACATACAAAAAAATAGACAATATTCATGTCCTAATTTTTAGGGACCACCTACCAAATTATCAGAGTTATTTTCCATTTTTTATTCCTCTATAATATTCCCCAATACAACACAAATCATTGTTAAGATTTCAAGATCTTATATCATACAAAAAACCCCAATTAATTAATATAAACATTTATAATTACTTTTAAAAAATTAACCAAATATGAATAACCACCGAAAACTCAAAAAACATCTGGAAAAAACTATAACAAAAAAAATATGTATGGAAGGTCAATTGACAGTATCTAGCTCTCCCAAAGTGAAATCCATAAAATCTAACACTTAATAAATCACCAATTTTAACTAAAGTTTAAAAATATAAAGAAATCTCACCATCTGATTTAACTTCATCCAAATAGTGGGAGATGGCTTGTGTTCTCCTTCTCCAAGCCTCCTCTTTCCACCATACACATAAACCCCATAATATAATTTATATTTCACAAAGTTATATTGAAATCCATTATAAAAACCTAAATAAAGATCCATTAAATCATAAGACGATACTGAAGGAAGAAACATGTAGAGAATAAAGGAATTATTTCCCCAAAATATCATGAATTATTACACCAGAAATATCCATAACCTAGGGAGATAAGCATAGAGAAGAGCGGTGATGAGTTAGAAAAATATATATCCCCATATCACTTTTCTAGTTAAAACATATGTCATGTCACCAAGAAATTATATTCATACAATTATATTTTAAAAAGGAACATTATGTATACTAGGTATCCACTAAACCACCATTTCCTACCTGGTATCCCACCAGGTATGCAGTAGAGTCTTACCAAACTTCCAATGGTATAGAAAATAGTGTAACACCACTATATGTACCATCAGGTACCTAGTGAATCCAAACTGATTTCCTTGTGGAACTTTCTATAAACATCCTTTCCTTATCAATTATTATACTCTCTGAAATAATGTTTTCTTATTTTTCACAAAACCATACACATCAAAATATTCCATTTTCACATTTAAAACATATATAAAACCTTATTCCTCTAATCCACATTCAAAAAATAGAAATAAACCAAATCTTGATCCTCTAACACCTAATATTTCCCAATTTCGCTAATTTTTATTGACATAGATCTCTACAAACTCTCTATCATATGGTTTCAAGCCCCTGTGTATCATTGTCAGGTGGATCTAGTGATCCATTCAGGCCATCAAGACCTCATGTATAAGTCACGCCTATATATTCTCAATTGACATAGGCGTACCATTACTACACCCATTTCAATATGACTTTCTATTTTTTAGAAAAATTCTAATTAAATCCATTTGAAGTAGTAGGAATCATCCAAATAATTTTTCTAACTCTAAATCCATATTACTACCACTCCTCACATTTGAAAAGCATTGGTCATTATAAGACATTACCAAATTCCCTAAAAACCTATCATACCATGTATTAAAGTTGTAACAATTGATACCACCATATTCATTAATTACCTACCATGATAAAATCCATAGATCAATTCCATCACTAATTTCAAATAATAAAATTCAGCATTATCATCCCTTGAGAATCCATTACTCCCTATTAGTCATCCCTCATCCTTCAACTATAACACACTCATCATTCACCCACACCCACAATCTCTCATTTAAAATTATATTCATCATATAATTTCTTCATTAAACAAATCCATTTTAATAATCTCCTCATGATCGAAATCATTCAATATTTTGATCCACAATCATATTGATCACTAAAAGTTACATCTCACCAGATTATTTTTGTATTAACGCTTAATAAATACATGGATAAATTAAAAAATATGATATTATCTAATGAACTAAATAATTTTCACTTCCTTATTATTATATCTATCTTGATACTCAAACTAGTGACTTTTGGAATTTTTACACCATTTACACAACTAAACCATTTTCCTCGATTCAAGGCCAAATAATAATTTTTTAATGGTTCACCAATAGTATCATTCTTTATTAAATACATGTTACTCTAAATTTGGGAAATACGAAACAAATAATATTACATTCAGAATCCAAAAATTGATGAAAATCTATAAATATTATGCCTTTAAATTACTCATATAGCCCACCCCAACATAGTATTTCCCATATCATTATCTCACTATTATAACCACACATGGATCCCAAGAATATAAAAGAATCAATGCAAATAATACTTGATCGATAATAGTCAATTTAATCCCATGAGCCTCACTCCTTTGTTCTATTACATTATGTTTTTTATATAATCACATAATATTGTTTCTAACCTTGTGGCATTACCACCAACTATCACTATACTCGATTCCCTAAGAACATGTCACTTCCCACCCATAAAAACAAGAAAAACCTTAATAGTAGACATCAAGTTTATGACACCAACTATCTATACAAACCTAGTGTAACTTTTCAATTATATACTAATAGCCTTTCAAAGCTCCACCAACTTATAAAATCAAACTTTCTCAGAAGTTAATTTTATCAATTCTTGTCTAGTGGTTCTTTTTTCACATGGAAGTATTACATCCCATAAACTGAAAACCCACTCCATTTCTATATTTACATTATAAAACTATCTATTCAATAACAAATTGAATAATTTAATCCCATTATGATCATAATATAATCCTCTATAGTGTCTTCTAATTTCTCTAAAAAAATCACAAACACTATCCATGATCCCTCTCTATTCAGGAACCCATTATTTAGAATTAAATACATTTAAAACATCTATAGTCCAAGGGTAGTTTCACTAGGGTACTACACATTATAGGCACTCTCATTCCAGATATGATGTTATATAAAGATACGATCTATATAGAATTTCCCATTCTTCCTAAGTAACTCACTTAATATTCAAGTCTGAATGATTCATCCTTTACTATCACAATAAATATAAATCATCAAAGTCCCATGGTTTTTTGAAAATTTATATCCCCAAGTATAACTAATATTAAAATAACACCTTACAATAATTTTCATTTATCTTAAATTTTAAACCGATATAACCCTCGGGGATTTATCACTCCAAGCTATAATAATATGATATATTTATAAATCTATAACCAAACTCATTATTACTATCCATGGACGCACTATGAATCTATAAGGTTCACAGAGATTAAACATTAATCATACCCAATGGAAATCACTAATATCAACTCTATGTGGTCTATCTCACTTTGTATCACCCCACGTACCAAATACATTTCACATTAAATCACTTACCTAACTCTAAGGTAAGAAAGAACTTATAACATAATTAACATATGATAACTCATCTGTGTACTATATATGATACAAAGATAGAGACCCTCTTGAATCCATTGAAAAAGTGGTTTCATAAATCTATAACCTTAAAATGACTTATAATCATCCTTAGAGTTTCACATATCACACTAATCAACATCACATACCTCCATAGAAATAGTGAACCGTTGAACCATATCAAATCCAATACCTCGTATCGCACTCAAAAGTGAGCACATTATATCATGCTACCCTAATGTCACACCAAATACATGTTAGAATGAGTCTTAACACACTTTAACTAGGACCACCGTATAATCATCTGGGTTAGGATTCAATTATTCCTACCATTACATACCTCATCTATCTCCCATGAAGCACTAATTCTCTTATTATTCTTAATATAACAAAGGTACCCCACATTTATTTCTCTATACAATCTATAGTTTCTAATCTGTCTAGGACTCTCATGGTAATACCAATCGATACACTAGGAATCTCATGATTGTATCAATCCATTACTATTCCTATTATGCATGTACATCTCCATACTGATGTGTTTCTATTCCTTAACAATACAATACCTAAGACATAAAATTCCATTCAAATACATTCAAGGGTTATTATCAAACCAAATACATATATAAATATATCTCATCATGCTGAAACTCCCATAAAATATATTTAGGGTGTTTTATTAATTAAAATTTATATAATAAGTTCTTTGTTAAAACATTGAATAAAATATTATTAGATTTTAATTAATAAAACATTATTTCCAAAACCATTTTTAAAATTATATTTTTTTAAAATAGTCTCATTTTTTAACATAAACCTTTCCACAATGTCATACAGTAAAATGTATGACCACGTGGGCCTATATACCAGGTATTATATATGAACACTTGACTGCTACCCACTCTGTGAGAAGAGTATATTCAAATTAACATATTCATTTCACACTTGTATAAAAAATGACTCAACAAGAAAAAAAATGTAAATGAAATTATACTACCTTGGAAAGTATGATTTCCATATTATATGTGTCTGGTATAAACAAGTATATTATCTATACTAGTTCTCACTGCTACTAACTCTATATTCCATATATCTAAATCATATTTCGAAAGAAATAAAATTGATATTTGATACATATTATAGTGTTTAAGGTCCGATTCACACAAACAGTTATTGAAAAATGTCGCCACCTCACCTCAAGAACATCTCTTCACACACCATATGTCTTTTTTCTAATGAATATGGCTTAATATATTTAATTGGGAGACTATAAACTAAATATCTTAATTTTCCAATCATACTAGAAACTGAAACGTAGAAACAAACATCAAGATTTAATATTTAATTATATAAAAATACAACTATAATAAAAATATATCAATGTTTATATCAAACTGACATACATAGGAAACATAAATTATCCATCTAATATTAAATCTAAATATAATGGTCAATCACTTACATGAAATGAAAAAAAAATCAATTTGAAATTCTAGCACAATCTTGGTCCTCAACCTCTCCATGGAACCAAATATCATCCTCATCATGACATTCCATATCGAACCGGATCACCAAATCATTTCTCTAACATATATATCAAACATAAGGGTTTCATTTTCACTAGAGGTTATATGTAGGATATGAGTAAAAAACGCAGTAGTTAACCACAAATAAGGACCCAAAAAGATACCATACTCCATATATGTGTGTGTGTGTATAAAATAATTAATGATTACATAAAAAAATCCTAAAACAAATAAGTTGAGATTTTATTTTCTAATAAAAATAAAATAATATTGGTCCCTACCTGATTTAATCAGTGCAATAGAAGAATGTCAACCATCTCATAGATTTTGTAACATGTTGTACCACTGCCCTGATTTAGGTTTCTAATAACATGTTAGCATATGAATTGTAAAACCTTAAAATTATAAAATATGAATGTTTTATTTCATATCATGTGTGAAACACAATACTGAGTTTATATTACATTACCCACAACAATGAGTTTCTTTTAAATCTTATGTTACGTGCAAAATCGTGTTTTACCGAATAATAATATACTATTAATATCATTATCTAATATGACAATTATCACCTTCCCATTGCAATGGAATTCATGAATAAAATTTAATACCTTTTCAAAATATGTATTTTACACATTTAAATTTTACACCTATTGAAAATTAATGAAAATAAGAATAATTTGGAATAAAAATAAATGCTTTCTGAAAAACTATATTTTTCTAAAAGAGAGTTTATTGTGATTTACAATCATAATTTAAAATTTATTTTTACCACTTTTATAAAATTTATTTGAAAAAAAAATTAATTTTTGAAATCAAAATAAAAAAATATATTACTAGGAATTATATAAATTTTAATAAAAAGATTAATTTTTGACGAATAGTGAAAAATAATTAATTTTATTTTAAAATTGTATATTCATTAAAAAACATTATAATGTTAAATTATATTTTAAATTTATTTTAATGATAAATTATGAAAATTATATATAAATTATTCCAATTTAGGTCATTATAATAAACATCATATTTAATTTAGATATAAAAACATTGAAATCATTTGAACATTTTGTCTATAAAACCTTGATTTATCATCTTATCTATGAGATTAATTTTAAATTAAAATTTTTTACTTATGTGAATTTAAATGAGGAAATTTTATTTATTTTGAAAAATAAAAATTTATAATTTATAATAATGTGAAATTAATTTTTTACCTAAATGAATAGTGAGAACTATAAAAATGAATAATTGCAGTTAAGGTAAATATGGGTTTACTATGGGGTTAAACTAAGAAGAAAAGAATTAAAATGACCTAAAAATTTTTCCAAAGATCATTTCATAGTTACATTGAAATCCTTATGACCATTGTCTTTATTTTTATGAGTTTTTGGGAAAAAATTTAATGAAAATGACCCATATAAGATGTTAAGTGACAAATAAAAAACATAACCATTCTTCCTTTTAATATCTAAAAAGATTTTGGATTAGGGAAAAAATCATTGGTTCTATTATATATATTATTTATAGAGATAAATTATTATTTTTTATCATATAAAATTAACATTAATTTTTAGATATGAAATAATTACGTAATCTAAGTAAGAAATTCCAATGTAAAAAATATTTAGTTAATAATTAAATAAAATAAATGAATCTAAAAATTTAAAAAGTAAAATAAATTGATTAAATTATTGTGTAAAATGATTTTTTTAGATAAATATATCATGTTTTATATTTTTTAAAAGAAAATATTTGAATTAAATCATTGTTTAGATATTTTTATATTCAATTTAAAGGAATAATGTAAAGATTTAAATTAATGTTATTTTATGAGAAATTATATTTTATTAAATGATTTAAATTATTAAAAATTTAGTATTATGGAAGAATATTTTTAAATGATAATAAATATCAACAATTTTAGATTAATGTTCCAGGGGTTATTTTATAATGAATATATTGAACCCTAAATACTAAAAATTCTATTACCACTATTAATGCTAAAGTTGTATTTTCGCACATTACATGCACTTACGTTAAAATTAATTTCCAATATGAATTGGATTTATATTTTTTAAAATTATTTGTTATATTTATTACCATTGGTTCTAAATTATATAATATGTATCACTTTAATATAGTCTCAAATTATATATTACCTAGGATAGAATACAAGTTAGAGTAGTGAAAAACCAAAATGGTTAAAATAAGAAAAATTATAGTTTATGAAATTTTTTAAAAAAAATGTGTTTCATTTTGTGTTAGATGATTTTATAGACCATACAATAAGTAAAAACCATTAATTATCAAATTTTGTTCCACTTAAGGTAATATTGACATCCCAATAGTAAATATTTTTGTTATTTACAAAAAATTGCACTCCTCAACTATAAAAGGGATCTCACTCCCCTCACATATTAACATATTAATTAAACTTTGGTTCGACCAATACATAAAAAATAACCTTCCAGCTTCCCTACCCATATCCTAAAAGAATTATTTTTATCATATATCTAATCCACGAAGGCAGTAGTGGAAACCTAAAGACAATACCCGAAGAAGTGGTAATGTTCTTCAACAAGCGTCATTATTTTATTTCTTTCTATAGTTCCTTCAATTAATATTAAAAAAAATTATATAATAACCACATTATCTATAAAATAATATAATGTTTTTATAATAATTTTATTACCTAAAATAGTCTTTACTACCAGTAAATGTGTTAAGAAATCATTATTCGTCTCTACAGTAGACTACTACCTCGTGAACCGATGTTGTTCATTATTCTATTACCACCTTTCACGGTTGAATATTATGATATATATAAATTATATATATTAAATTTATAAAATATTTATACCTATAGGGTAATTATATAATATATTTTTTTTAACTTCCATTTCAATGAGATATGATAATATCGCTTGTCTATACTACAAAATATCACCTCTTGATGTGATGTGATTCTTGCTTCACTACTGCTTCACATTGACTATGATAAGAATTAATTTAATGATTATATGTAGTATACATGAAGTTATTATGATATTAATGATGTATTTTTTATTCTATAAATATAATATATATCATTTTCTTTCTTACCATTTCACTCTCTTAAAAATAATAACATCGTTCGTGTATATATGGACAGCGGACTTCACGAAGTGATGTGACTCTCTTTTCATCCCCACACCCCATTAATATATTTATATATATGTGGTATATATAATATTATGATCATTATATAAATATTATGTATTACTTTCCTTTATTCGATAATAATCATTAGAAAATGGAAATGTTTCTCATTTATATGTATGGCATACCGTCTCTATGATCGTAACGTAATTCATTTTTCATAACCATATTTCATGATTTTTTTAATAGTATAATTTGGGATTTTAATTTTATTATTATTAGTATTTTTTTGATGAACCAGTATAATATTTTAAATAAGTGGATCATTAATGATAAGACAAGCATAAAAAAGGCAATTAACACTCGAAACAATGAAAATAATGAAATATTATTATAAAATGGGTGGAAAATTTTTATAAAAAGATCATATAAGATATTATAAAAATTAATATGTTTCCTCTGTATGTTAATAAAATTCCTAAATACACTCTTCGTGATTTTTAAATCACATTCAATCAAAAGGAATGGTAAGGTAAGGTATTTCCTCTTAATTTACTTTCTATTGAGTCCTATTTTTAATTATTCACCAATTCACTTTTATGTGGTGTATATACATTCCCTTTGACATGTAATATCATAAATACTTAATTATTCTTTATATTTTATGCTTCAACATTAATTATTTTATCAAATTGGACTTGACTTGAAAATTACCAAATAGTGAGAGTTATTGTGAAATATCACATTCTTTTATAATTGTTAACTTTTTCTTGAAGAAACTGCTTTCATGTAATAATTTTTAAATGGAAAAAATATTATATTAAATATCCATATTATTGGGTTATGGGTAAAATTATTTCATAAACTATATACCATTTTTATATATGGTGTTATCATTGAATGTTATTTGATTAACAGATGAAATATTGATAAATGGGTATCCTATACTCAATAAATATATTTGATAAGGCACATTGTTAATGAATTAAATATATTATTAAATATATGATGAATTATTTGGACATGAAATACATGATTGAGGAACTATTAATGTAGGAATCTCAATGCATCAGTAGTCAAATTAGAAAAATCAGTTATCCAAATACGATGGGTTTTTACCAAGTATATTCTAAACTATCTTAAGGATAGATATTGCTGGTAAAGGTATCATGTGCATGGGAAGAATGATTCCCAATAAATAAGAATTACCTTTATTCAAAATCCCATTATTATTATTATACATGGGATTTCCACAATGATATTATCTATATTTATATTTTATTATTTTATTATTTATTTAATTGTATTTTTATTCAATTATTTACCTTGACATAATGATTACTATTTATTAATAGGTGATATATTCTACATTGCTTAAACATTAATGAGTTTTGGAGATCACCCTTATTTTTTTATCTTTCCCTATGTTGTGAAGATGAATCCTTTGAATGAGTTTTCATGGACGTGGAGTATTTTTTCTTATGAATTATAATTTATTTTTCTATTTCTAATGTAAAATGGGTATCATATATGTATACAGTCCTCCAAAACTATTAAAATGATAGGACTATTGGGATTCAACCTACTATATCTATGACAATGTAATAATTTAAGGAATGGGCCCCTGGATAGTGGGGTCAGGGTCATTGTAGTTGGTATTAGTGAAATTTTTTTAGAAACCTTATGAAGTAGATTTAGTAAAGCATATATTATGTAAAATAATCCTAAGATTCACATTACGGGTAAGTATAGAAGAAAATAATAATGTTTTGGTAATTTAGATATTATGTGGTTTTTCTTAGAAATACATCCATGTGTAGACACTAAAAGATGACTCGGTTTTTAGTACAGAGATACCTAGGGATAATAACATGGAAAACGGTGCATTACTAATGACAAAAGTGTTACCGGGTACATGAAAAGGGGTCTTAATATGCACATGATTTGACACTCCATGGGGAAATTCTTAGAATAATTTATATTTTCATTACAAAAATGATGAAGTATTTTAAAATAAATATATCCCCAAATAATCAAATTTTATGACTCCGAGATTAATAATTCATATATTTAAATATATGATAAGTTTTATTACATATTTATAATTGTACATTATAATCTAAAATTCATAATCAAGTTAGAAAATCAAGTATATTCCATTATTTAGAAATGGAACTTGGAAGGAAAAAATGGTGTCTATACATGTGGAAAATATAGATATTTCCCAAAAAAGGAAGCCAATACAAATGGGGGTGGAACATGGAATGTTTTGGCTATATCAGGGAAGATTAATCATTTTATGAAAAATAACCATACCCTGAAGTAGACACTTATTCCTCATAGGTATTCCCCTTTATTAGATTTATTTATGTGATATAAGACCCCATAATTTATAGGGACTAATGAATGAATGGTATCTAAGCAATGTATTAAGTCTATGAACAATATATTTATGGCATTGTGTTGTAGTAAAAAAGAAAAGGTTACCCTTATAGTGTATTCTATCAATGTTTATTCTCAAAAATGGTGTTTTTTGATCCATAATACTATGGAAGAAGAGAAAATATATCTCAATTAATGGAATGCTTTTAAGGATACATTCTTCGATAAATATTTCCCTGATGTGCAAAAATGTGAGATTAATAGAAAGTAGCTTAGATTAAATAAAAATGAAGGAGGATGGTTTTTGGAGTATGAATCTACCTTCACAAGGTTAGCTAATTATTTTATAGATTACATTCACAACATAGAGTGCAATATTGGCCATTTACGAGAAGGTATTATGCCATGTCTCTAAAGGGAATTATACTCTCAAAAATTTTCATCATCAAATGAAATAGTTTTATGCATTATAAAGATGAAGAGATAATTCTCCAAGTATTATAGCATTGAAGGGAAGAAATAAAATATAATAATAGAAGAGTAAAAAATGGATAAATTGAAAAAAAAAATGAAGGATTTTCCCACATGTGATATTTAATGAAAGAAACAATGTAGTACATACTTGAATGAAATGGGAGTTTTCTACATGTGTGGAGAGAAAGGCCACAACGGTCATTCTTACAAGGGAAAGAAATATGTTTCTAATTTTCAATGGTTCAATTGTTTGGATATGGGGTCTTACAAAAACAAATGTATCAAGAATAGAGGGAATATACCTCCAAATAAGTTATGGCATCAAGGTAAATATCATGATATTAATACAAATGAAGTGGAATAATTAACCTAATCATGTATTTGGTTCCAAGAATTATTTGGTAAAAGTTTTTTTATGATATTATGGTTATAATAATTATGATCATTGTAAGGATGGTACTATAGTACATTTTCATTGATGATTTTAATTTAAATGTTTAACAATGATAATTACAATGAAAATTTATTCTGTGTCAAGATAAACTTATTAGACACACATTACTGGGGAAAATATAATGAATAATATGTTCTCAGATGTTGATATAATGGGGTTGGGATTTAGAGATGATTGACATGGATAGTGTAAATTGGATAGTGCTAACAAACATGTAACTAATTAATTATTCTTTAACAACATTCCTTATACTATCATTAATATAGTTCACAACATATTTGGATTTACGTAATATTTTCAATAATATTTTTTTTACTTATGGAATAAGGAAAAATGCCTATTTTTAGTTAGGTTTAATTGTAATTAAGGTTATTTATATGTATTTTCGAAATACATCATGATGATATTCACATGATTGGTATCTGATGACTAAGATATACTTTATATTATTTAGGTTATTAATTGAAGGTTCATTTTGGAAAATTTAGTGACCTTTCTTATAAAGTTTTTAATATTTTTCTTTTTGAAGGATTATAAGGTTAACCATTTATGAAATAGTTTATGTTTAAAGTTAGATTAGGATTTAAATATTTATGTATTACTTCAATCTATGAAGAACCTTTCATATTGGATAACTTTTTCTAAGTATATTTGTTTTGGAAAATAGTTTGAGAGATATGAACAGAATTATCACACTGTTATTGATCAAATGATATCTCAAAAGTGAATTTTAGTGCATCGAGCATACGAATTTTATTTTTGGATATTCATTTAATAGTGTAAGGGTTTAATTATAAATTATTTAATTCAAAACCAAATGGTAATATTATTCTAATGAAATGCAATGAAATAAAGTAAGTATATCTTATCATGAATGTTCATCAAAATTATGAAAAAGGATCTTGAAAAAAAAAATTATCTTATTACCATCATATTTGATGAAGAAAATGTCCTTTTAATTAATCATATATTTAAGGTTTTTAGGCCCTTAAATTTCCATTGAACGTTAACATGCTTGTGATCAATAACCTCAATCACTCTCTAAAACTATTTATGATTTTCTTCCATGTACATGTTTTCATTTCCCACCTATGTTCTCTTATATATAAACATAGTTATGTGATTATTCGAGATGACATATGGACATCCCAATCACTTTTATTAATATTATGTTTTATTAACTATTTTAATAATGTGGTTTTGTCAAAAAATTTATTTTCAAATGTCTAACTGTTGACTTCTGAGATCATGTTTAAATTTTGAGGATGTAATTTATTTAATGTGGGGAGAATGTGAAACTACAAAATTCTAAAAGAAGAAATCTTCATTATATATAATGTGTGACATTAAAAACTATTTTTATCTTATATTACAAGCAACAACGAGTTTCTTTAAAATCTTTCACTGCACAGAAGACCGAGTTTTACCGAACAACAATGTAATATAAATATTATTATTTAATATGAAAATTATCACACATATGTTAGAATAAAGGATAATAAAGTAATTAAATAACTTATAAAAATATTTATTTTAGACATCTACATTTTAAATATATTGATAATAAATTAAAATAAGAACCATTTTGAAGAAAAATAAATGGTTTCTCAAAAACAACATTTCGCTAAATGATGGTTTAGTCAAACATTATGCACATCATTTAATAATATTTTTTTCCACTTATTTAATTTTAATTTGAAAAAAATATTCAGTTTTTAAAACATAACATGAAAATTATCTTAGGGTGATGTTTTCTTATTTGTCAAAGAAACCTGATTTTTTAATGAATTTTGAAAATACTAAATTTTAATTGAAATTTTAATTTTTTTTAAATAATTTATAATGTTAGGTTATAATTTTTATTAGTTTTAAAGTTAAAATAGTTAATTTATATATCAATTAACCTAATATGTGTGGTTGGAATAATTTTCATTTTTAATTTTTGTATAAAAACTTTTTAGGATTTGGAACAATCTCCCAAAAAAACCTGCTTTCTCAACACGGCTGCAGGATTAATTTTAAATTAAATTTTTTAAATTATATATATATGGGTTTTGTAAAAATAGATTCCATATTTTTAATAATTATAATTTATATTGATTAATATGTTCAAATAAATTTTTTACCTAAATGAAAATGAAAACAATAAAAATAAATTACCAATATTAAGGTCAAAATGGGTTTATTGAGGGTGTTAAACTAAGAGGAAAATGGTTATAATGACGTAAAATATTTTCATAAACACATTTTATATAAATATTTAGAAAAATATAACCATTTAATCTATTTTTATGAGTTTTAACCACGCTTTTCAATGAAATTTACTCATTTAATAAATTATGTAAATAAAAAGAACATAATAAACCTTTCATTCTTTTAATATCAATAAATCATTGGGATAAGAACAAAAATATCATAGGTTTGGTTATAGATGTTATTTTTAAATATAAATTTGTTTTTTTATTAGGATAATTTTTTTTAATTTTTAGATATGAAATGAGAACTTAAAATGCTTCATAAATCCCGATGCATTAATTATATAGTTAACAATAAAACAAAATAGATGATACTAAAAATATTAAAACTAAATTAAATTGAATAATTTTTATGATAATTTTTATTTTTAGATTAATATATATTTATTCATAAGTTTTAACATAATATATTATAATTCCATCATTTTATGGATATTTATTAATTCAATTTAGAGGAATAATGTCAAAATTGACATTAATGTTATTTTAGAAAAAATTATATTTTATTAAATGATTTAAAATTACTCAAAATCATATATTATGATTAGTAATTTTTAAATGATAATAATTATCAAATAGTTTCCACTCATGTACCAAATTTTCTTTTATAATAAATATATTGACCCATAAATAGTAAAAAGTTTGTTAACGTGTTTAAGGATAATACAGTTTTTTTGCACGTTACAAGCGCTTATGTTAAATTTAATTTCAAATAAAAAATAGATTTATATTTTTCGAAAATTCTATATTAGATTTATATTAATTGGGACCAAATTATATAATAATTATCACTTTAATTTAGACATACAGTTGAAATTACCTAAGATAGATTACTAGTTACCGTACTGAAAACCCAAAATGATAAAATAAGGAAACTCAGAATATAAGGAACATAATATTTAAAAAAATGTGAGTAATTGGGTGGTGAAATATTTTATTGACTATATATTTCATAAATTCCTTTAATATTATATTTTGTTTCAACTTGAGTTTTTTTTACCTCTCGATAGTGAAAAGATTTTTGTATTTACCAAAATGCCACTCCTCCTCAACTATAATAGGGCACTCACTCCCCTAACTCCTTCACAACTTAAAACCACATTGTTTCATACAATACCTAACCAAATAACGTTAAAAATTTCATACCCTCATACTTGAATATTTATTTTTTGAATAAATCCAACATAGCAAGGAATTAGTGAAACCCTAAGTTGTATACTAAAAGATGATGTAATGTTCTTCAATGAGCCTCTTTATCTTATTTATCTCTATACTACCTTAAATTATTATTAAACTATGATGATATAATAAACTCATTATATAAAATAGACTATGATATTTTTATAATAATTTAATGACCTACAACCATATCTACTTCCTTTAAATGGGTTTGAAATCATCATTCATGTGAACGGAGGACTACCGTCTTGTAAACTAGTGGTGTTCATTCTTCCATTACCTCCTTTCATGGTTTAGTATAATGATAGATATAAAGTATATATATGATATATATAACCTATTTATATATATATATATATTAATTATATCAGATTTATATTTTTACCTTTCATTCCTTATAAAATTTGATAATGTTGTTTGTGTGTACGGTGGACAATCCCCACGTGAAACAATGTGATTCATCATTCACTAATACTTCATATGGAAGGTGATATGGATTAATTTAATGATTATATTTGGTATAAATGTTATAATTATGATATTATTTACATATTTATCATTCTATTAATATAAAATATATCATTTTCATTCTAACCTTTTCACTCACTTAAAGATGATAACATCATTCATGTACGTGTTGAGTATCTCCTACACAGAGCGATGTGAATGTCTTTTCATCTCCATTAAAAATTAAGGATAAATATATATATATAATTTATTACATATGATATTCTGGTAATTTTTAAATATTATATATTACTTACATTAATTCCATAATGATCATTGTAATATGGAAATGTTACTCAAGCATTTGTATGACCAACCGTATCCATGATCATAACGTACTTCTTTTTTCATAAAAATCCTTCAATATAAGTTTTAAAAGTATAATTGATAATATTTCGGTAATTATTATTATTCAAGGAATTATGAAACCATGTAATATGTGAAATATCTAGAACTTTAATGACATAATATGCAAGATAAAATAAGGTAATTAACACCCAAAACTATGAAAATAATAAAAATTATTATCAAACGGGAGGGAAAATGTTATTAAATGATCATATATGATATTATAAATATTAATATGTTTATTTTGTAAGGTAATTACTTGTTTGAAACCACTATAAATAATTTTGAATCATGTTCAACAAAAATGAAGTGTGAGGTAAGGGATTTCATCTCAATTTACATTCCTCTGAGAAATATTTTTTATTATACAACAATTCACTTCTATGTGGTGGATATAATTCTCCCTTGAGATGTAATATATTTAATACATAATTATTCAAGGTATTTATTATTTCAATTTTTGTTATTAAATCTAAGAGTATTTTACATGAAAAATACAAAATGGTAAGAGTTATTGTCCAATTTAATTTGTTTTTGAGATTATCAGCTTTATCTCAAAAAATCAACTTCATGTACTAATTTTCCATTGGAAATTATATTTCACATAAATTTCCATATTCTTGTGTAATAGATATGATTACATCATAATTCTTATATCATTTTTACATATGGTGTTTACATTGAAATATATTTTATTAACTGGGGAAATCATAAACTTATATCCATTAATCAATATAGATATTTGATATGGAACATTATATTTGTATTAAATAAATTACTTGACATTTAAGAAATTCATTAGCAAAGCAATACACTGGTCGGGGACTGATTAGTGTTATCCCATTGATGCATTGATAGTCTCATGAGACGAATCAGTTGGAAAAATCCAATGGGTTTTTACCCAATATGTCTTAAATTGTCTTAAGGATAGATCTTGATGATAAAGGTATCATGTGCCTAGAAAACATGAAATAATATAATTAATAATATCCTTTACTCAGAATTCATTTTTTATGATTATCCATTGAATTTTCACAATGATATTATCTCAATATGTATTTCATTCTAAGATTATTAATTTAACAGCATGTGTGTTTAGTTGTATACCTTTACATAATGATTATTATTTATTTATCTTTTATAGATTACATTGTACTTAACTATTACTAATTATTTGAGCTCACCTTATTTTGTTTCCTTTCATAGGTTCATGTTGATGAATCCTTTGAGAGAGTTTTCAAGGATTATTATCATTTTATTTTGTTATATACTAAGTTTTATTTTTATTCCAAATATAAAATGGGTTTCATTTGTGTATCAAGTTCTCTAAAACTACTAAACTAATCGATTGATTGGGATTAAACCTATAGTATCAATGATAATGTAAAAAAGTAACACATCGTCTTTGGGATATTGGGGTCTCAGTCGTTACCTAAATACCTAGAGAGGGAAACTATTTCCAATACCTTAAGAATAATCAAGGATATATCCAAATAATAGGAGTATTAATATTCCTTGGGAATCCTCCAATATATATCTAAATAATGGGAGTCCCTGGATTCCTTTGGAATTATCAAGATTACATTCAAATTAGGGGAACCTAAAACTCCCTTATAAATCAACCAGTTTTTATCCATATAATGAGAATCACTATGTACCTTTTGAATTTTCTAGTTTTATTAGAAATAATGTTAGACTATTAATCCCTAAAGAATTTTCCAGTCTTTATTAGAATAATGGAAGTCACCAACTCTATTATAAATAATCCATACTATATAAAAATTATATGATTCGCTATCTTGCTCATAAAAGAACATTCATAAATCACCTTGACATTTCAATTGAATCACAATAATTATAAAACAATCAAAAATTAATTATAATTCAAAACTCAATAAATTTATACTTATCCCTATTTCATACACCTTTTTATCCCTAACGTCACTTGACACATATTAACCCTCACACTCAACAAATAGTCCTCTCTTACTAATAACAAATATTGGGATCGATAATCTAAGTTACTCCTTACCTTATTCCATGATTAACACCCAAAAAATAACCCAACCAATAAGTAATAAACCAATATTTATGATCTATGAACTTTAAGTAAAAAAAATAGAACACCCTGCTAACCCATCTCACTATCCTAAAAAACTCTACTAATCATGAAAAAACCTACTCTCTTTCCAAAAAACATTCATTTACCACTAAGGTAAATATTTTTCACCAAATCCTATTTTGTTTATATGACACCTTGAGTAGTCTGTCATTATTCAAGGAATAGAAATATCATCCAACACAATGACAATATTCAATAATCACCACTACTTTTACTTAGAATAAAACCATTTAACCCATTCCATGATATCTAATCCCAACTTATGTGGTTTTCCCATCGCCTTAAGGAAATACCATAACCTTTACATAAACCATTTATAACATAAAAATCATATCTCTAATCACGTAGGCACATAAACCACTATCATATTAATCCCTTACTCAAAATCAAGTGTCCAACCTAGCCCTAATTTACTTGGAATTCCTCTCTAAAATCCAATGGGTTTCTCTCCTAATAACCAAAAAAATAAATATAATATTAAATGATTTCCAAGTGATTTTAATTTCATTGTATTATTAGTAGAATATCTATTTTCATGCCAAATTGGATCAACATATTGATCAAACAAACTCAAATCCTATTTTTTTCCAACTTAATTCACCCTAACTCGGGTTCCTTATCTCATATATCACCCAACATGAAAAATCACATAATATTCATTTCTTAATATTTTAGGAACAATATACCTTATTATCAATGTTTTATTTCATTAGTCTTGTTCATCTAACATTTATCTGAGCCTATATTTAGTATCATAATGTTATTGAGATCTTATATCATTCCATAATTATTTATTAATTAATTATAGAAATTTGTAATTAATTTCTCATAATTAATCGAATAGGAATTACCTCTATAAACATACCAAAAATTTGGAAATACCAAAATCAAAAATAATGGCATATAGAGGTCTCATAGCATGTCTATAAAACTCCTATGAGAAAAAATAACTATTATTCAATTCATTATAATCCATAAATTTATTATTATTATTATAAAATACTAAAGGAAACTCACTTAGTGGTTTAACTTCTTAGAAACAATGATTAAAAACATAAATCCATTTTCATTGAGTCTCCTATAGCACCAACATGTGAAATACTTTTATATCATTCAAATTTCCCCTTTATGTAGTGAAATGTGACATAAAACCATAAATATTGAACCCAAAAATTAAATTATCTAAGCAGATGGAGGAGGGATAAGAAGAGAAAAGAGTGATTATAAAAAAAATGTACGATGGATGCCACCAAATAGCATCTCCATCAAAGAGTAAAGGAGAAGGAAGAAGAGTGAGGAGTGTCCAAAGAAAAGGAACATACCTTATACCTTTTTCAATTAAAACTCAAGGGGTGACTATGAAATAAAAATAACGCCTCTCTTTTTTAAAAAGGTGTACTGGTTCTACCATGTACTTGACGGGATATTACTAGCCACCTACTACCCTACCAGGTACTCTGTGGAGTCTTTATGACAACCTAGTTACCTATAAAATGATATAACACCACCAACCCTCTCACTGAGTGTCATGTGAAACAAGTCGAGGTACATAGTGGCACCTTATTCCGCCCTCCTTTTCTTCACATTTATTAAACCCCCCATAATCTACATTAGGACATTCCACCTAAACTTCCTCCTCTAACATTTATATTTCTAAATATAAAACATTCTTAAAAATTTGTCACCGTATCCTCATTTTAAAAAATAAAATTCTATAAAATTATGGTCCTACAAAACCTGACATTTTACAGTTTTTAACATATAAAAAATAGAGCATAATTGGTTTCTTCTCTTCATGTCAAGGTTTTTTCATCCATGACAATATTATTTTATGTTTTAACATTTCAAAATACCTTATTTTATATTTTACATATTTCTATAGAGATTTATATTTTTTTAATCATCCACTTTCTCTATTGGGATGATTATTATACCACTTAAAAAATTAAATAACATTTTTTATTTTCACAGGTTATACATTTTGTTCCTTTTGATGGATTTAGGATTGTTTTATTTTTTATGTGGTAGAGATATATATGTATATATTATTAATTTATGGGTGGACATAGAATTATATATCCCTATAATTTATTGAATAAATCATATATCTCATGGTCTTATTATGTATAGCACACGGAGAGTAAGCCTAGTATACTTTATTTTAATTACTAGGTTGACAAAATTAATTTATATTTATTTTATCATGTGATTAAACATCTTATACCAAAACTAGGTTTTTTTCATTTTATTAAACCATGGTTTATAATAATTTCATTATTATTTCCACATTCTAATATAATACACTATGTTTATGTATTTATACCAATATTTGTTTTTTATGCTAATTTAATTATGATATTTTGTGTGGTTACACATGCACATCCAGTTTATGTCCATTATTTGTTTCCCTTTACTGGAATTTTATCTAAACATTTCCATTATTTATTCATGTCCTAAGGTTTTTTATGAAGTTATAAATGAAAAATAGATCATATACTAATACCCTTATAGAATAAATGTATTTTTTTCTCCAAAAAGATAAAATATTTATCTAAAATCCAATTATAATTAATTTTTGGAGTATTGGGTGTCACTGAGAGAAATTAGACATATATTCATGAAGTTATAGCAATGGGAAAAAGTTTTATTGGCTATAAATAACATATAACTAGGATTATTTGTGGGATTATGTTTATATATCTACATATACCCATGGGAATCACATATCATAGACAAAGTTGGCATTAAATTATCCAATTGCCATGGTAATAAATACTTTTGTCTATACAACATCTCAATTAAACTTCTATTGCCCTAGGAATTAAATATCATGGTTATAATATATATCAACGACTACATATAGGCGTGGTGAATTGTGTTTATAGAAATATGAAACATATTACCATGCATTTTATAGCTCGTGGAAATAAATTATAATACTTATCATCAAAAAGGATATCCCACCCTCCCCCATTCCTAAAACCTAACCTTATTCTGAAATTTTATCAAAACCTAACCATACTACAAATTTTCTCCCAGGTGATCCATCCTCTAAAAAAACTATAAATACTACTCTAATATAATTATATCCTCATATCATCTATCTATAATTATTCTCTACCACAAATTAACCCTACGATATTTCTCATATGATCATATGTTCTGTATTCAATAATTTTTTAGAAATTCATCCTTTCAAGACCCCACAATTCTACCAACATCTAATTAACCTACAATTTCTGGTTGATTCATGTTATCTCAAACCATTTTTATGGATCAATCTTCAATAACTTGTTTTTTTCATAAAATTTACTAATGTGATTTATTATTTCTAATTTAAAGACACCATTATTCAATTAGTACATATCCATTAATTCTACACATCACTGTAAAATATTTATTCAAATTACATATCAAAATTCATAACATTTTCTTTTTAAAATTATTATTATATCTCTCATAATCTATATTATATTAAATAAACCATTCATTAGAATATCTAAAACAATTCCATAATCATGTTAAAATAAAATTCAACATAGTCAAATATTTGTGTCAAAATACCAAAATTGGTGAAATTATATGGTATTATTTTCTTTTAAATTTTATAATATTTATATATAGCTAAATTCATAATTGGATATAAATTTATTAATAAAAAATGTTATTTTTATTTTTAATGAAATAAATTTTTAAATTCTTTTAATTAATCATACAAATATTTTATAACCCATGATATTTATCATATCAAGTTATAATGTCATTGTACCATTATGTAATTATAAATATATTAGTTTTATGTATGATTCTTGTTAATTGTTTTTGCACATGGGATATTTTTTATCATATTTTAATAATCAAGTTATTTTTGGTAAGTTTTTATCACATGAAAAAATACCTATAATGTTTATTCGTTTTTTATATGATTAACTCTATTTATTTATAATCCCAATGCATGCAACAATTTTTTACATAATTTTATTTGTAATTTTTTATAAATATTTTGAAATTAAAAAATCTACTTTATGAAAAAAAATAAAAAAATTTATTTTAAATGTGATGAACATAAAATAGTCTTCCATAGTCTATATACCACTTGACATTCCATTTAAAGCATAAAATTTTTAGGATTGAAACTTTGTTATGAATGATCAGTTTTAATATATCACTAGTATGATATTTTTTATGGTTTATGTTATTTTTTTAATAAATGTGTTCTAATTGTACGGTCATTAATAATTATAATAATAAATTCGTGAATCTATATATTACATGTCTTAATAATTAATAAGGTATGATGTTGTTTTTGACATTTGTTAATTTTACTAACAATCTCTTTATTCATGTTATAATGGATAGAAATTATAGTAAAATATTTATTATATTACCAATACTTTTAGTAGGAGTTTATTTATTTTTGAAATTTTTCATTCAATAATAATTCAGATGGTAGACTACTTTGATCACCATGTTTTTAATGTATTTAATGATCGTGGTTATAACATGAGAAATTTATTTTCCATATCACTAAAAATGGAATCAAAAAAATATCATATGTGGTATCACAGTGTATAAAAAGTTCAATAAGATACTGAAATTTATTCATATGAAAGGACTATTCTAAAAAATATGATTTTAGATCGGTTTACATTTGTTTCTCAAGACAACATTTCATATAAACCAGTATAAGAGGAAAAAATAGAGAAATTTATTTTCCATCTTTTTATCATAATAGAAACATTGATCATATTAAAAAGATTATACAATACATAAATACCCCAATATAATAGGCATGTTGAAAATGACCAATTTTGAAACAATTATATGATTATATCATAAGAGAAAATTTATAGACTTAGTAATACTGCAAAATAATGTCTCATTATAAATTTTATGAAATTTAAACTAGATTATACATGTATTCCATAAAATTATTACAGGAAATAAAATTTGGTTTAAATATTTGTATTTTCATCAACTAATATCGATGAATTCCCTAAAGATTTTTTTAATTAAAAATGGAAAATATAGTGTTGAGTGAGTTTAAATACAATGAAAAATATAAAGGGAAGGACAATAAAGATTAACTCAATCCTAAATACCAAGGAAAGTGATTTGAAATTTACTTTAATTATTAGACATAAAAACTATTTTTATATAAAAAATAGAAATGAATATGAGATGGCATGATGTTGAAAATAATAAGGATAATATTTAAATAGAGCATCGTGTAGATAGGTTATCATGGTATAAGTTTTATAGGATAATTCCTAATTCTACATCTTCCCAAATAAATTTTTATTGTGATTATCATTTGATTATTTCATCACATTTTTTATATGGATAATACACATAACACGTGAATTATTTTCATTCAAATTTATAACTTTATGCCATAGTTTTATATGATGAATATATTTAAAATCGTGAATATATTTATATTTGGACCTAGTGATCCTAGAAAAGAAATTGACATATAGTTATAACTATAAATAGATGATTTGAAGAAGATTTAGATCATCAGTGTGTAAGAATATGATACATTTATAAAGGATTTCATTACATTTCATGCAGCATTATTAAGATCTATAAATAATTTCCTTGATTATGGGATGATTCATGGTTGGAGTACAAAGGAGAAATTAAAATTCTTTATTAGTTTGAAAATACACATTCTTAGATATTATTGTTTTTGAAAACATTCTACATTATAAGGAATCAATGATTTCTTCTTATGGATCATTAGTAAAAGAAAAAAGAAACAGTAATAATGCTATATAGAGAGTTTAAAAGCCTCAATGAATGTCAAGGGATGATATACTTAAATAACATGATAGTTTGAATTGTGTTCTTTGAAATATTCAATAAAATTCTATAAAGATATTAAATTCCACTTATAATTATAATAAAAAACAAATAAAGAAAGATATATTATTTGTGTTATCATATTGGTCATCCAACTTTTTGAACGACTACGTGTACATTATGTATATCAATAAAAATATTTGATAAATGTTAATCGAATAAATCTTTAATATAAATGTTAAAATAAAATATATTTTTTTTACTTAATGATTTAATGGAATGGGGTATAAAACCAAGTCTTAATCCTATGTTATGTCGTTAGAAAATGGGAAAGTGTATTTTTCTTATTTTGTGATGATAAATGTATAGAAAAAATTATTTTTTTTTTGGAAAATTATATGTTCTATATGGTTATTTATGTAACATTTTATAATGGGTGAATAGATAAGATATGAAATTAAAATCCCTCAAAACCCACAATTAAATTTTATTATCGCATGATTGGATTCCCATTTCAATTTTAAATTTATTATCACATATTGTGAGGGCTATTGTCATTATATTATGTCAATTTTATAAAACAAATATTCTAAAAGGATGAAGATATGTGTTGTTAAGAAAAAAAAATTCTGACCAAGCATTCTTTATGAATTTTAAAAAAATTCCCACAGTTACTTTTCACATGTATGTACAATAGGCTATGTATCTTCCCATGGAAGTACATTTTGGTGGTCCTATTTCAAGTCACTGTGTGTGTTTATTATAAATAATTATGTCTACTTTGAAATATTATGTGACTAGTATGAATCATCCAAAATTAACTTTTATGAAATGTCATTTATCACATTAATGTATGTATTTTAATTCAACATACTTGGATAATGTCACTATGGGATCAAATCATCCATTGAAACTAAATATGAGAATTATGATCCCATTATGCCTGTATTTCCTTCACTACCCCAAATTTGGAGGATATTTGGATCAAACATGTTGTGTACTTTGAGTAGGGAATAGTAGTCAATGACTCATTATTTAGTATTATCAAATAGTGTTGTGTTTAATAATTACATAAAGTAATTAAACTAATAAAAAAATATTTTTTCATTGTGTATCTTTATATCTTCTAGAATCATAAAATTTTCAAATATCTAGAGAACATAAATAAATTATCAAAAAACATTATATCTCATCTATTAAGTGGAATGAGAAATAGAACAAAAAAAACTTTCATTCTTGGTTAAATTGAAAGGTAACTGGATTCATTTTTTACATTAATTAATCATAAATACTTTTTTAATATTCAATGTTTGTATATTTTAGGTTCAAATTATATAGATGGATGACATATTTGATGAAATAATGGCATTTTCGTTTGGTTAAAACAATGTGGAACATGATTGTAAAGAAATGGTTGCCTGTGGATTTAAATTAATTTTAAATAGTTGTGAAAAAAAAAGAAAAAACAACAAGATGTTTCCATTGTAAGTAAAATAACTTATTTTTATTCTTGTTCATCATAAATTTAACCTCAATTAAAAAATATATTGTATTATGGTATTTTTGGAGATATTAATTTTATTATATTACTATGAACATAGTAGTTTCAAAAAAAATGAATGAAAATTGGATTGATTTAATGGTATTTTATGGAGAGTATATGGATAGTTGTGTATTTAGAGTGATTGATAATAAACATCAACTCCATATTGATGAGCATCAAATTCTTAAATCATAATACAGACACAGGTTTTATAAAAATTTTAACTTAATGAAAAAAATTGGCATTATTGTTGATGTTATTCAGAGAAATATTTTTGATGATGGTATGGATGATAGATATTTTTTGGATACAATTTTCAAAATTCCATCAAATATTTAATTCGATGAAATATATAATTTAATTATTAGAAAGTATTTTGAGCTATAAATTTTAAGAGAGAATACATAATGTTGACACATTTGGAAGTATTTTGTTTATATTTTTGAGACAATGTAAGTTTTTTAAAAATTTGATGCATGGTATATAATGAATTTTATTAAATATATTAAATGACTTTGTTTTTTTTCAAAAATATATTTATTATTTTAATTAAAAATTCAGATGAGTTATCATAGTGTCAAATGAATAAATAATTTTAATTAAATTATTTCTTTTATGTTGATAAATCCTCACATTAAAATTTTTTTATAACTTTTAATTGGTATTTTACATTAGCTAATAAATTTATTTATAATTTTTAATATTTTTAATTGTCCCACATTATAATTTGAAATTTTTAGGTGACTATATCATCATGTGAAGAAGTTAAAAGAAAGAAATAATAGAAATGCACAGTGCATCATAGATTTATGGATAACCTAATTTATCACCATTATGAGTATTTACAATCTTATTTAGTGATCACTTTAATGAATAGTAAGTGGAACCCCTTTCTAATTAAGACTAAGTATATTTATAATCATTTTATCTATTAATGTTACAAATATAAACTTTATTTTATGATCTAAGTTATGTTAGGGAGCATCACCAAGGATACATATCAATTAAACTAATAATTCATAGAGTATTCATGGGGGTAAACTGGAGTATATGATGAGAAACTAGACTTTTTCAATGACTACCAGTACTATAAATTCTATTATTCAGCATCCTAATTTATAGAATTATTCAATATGACATTATCAACTAGTGATTACATAACCTTATTTTCATTACAAGATGATGACGTGAACTATTCTATATCCCTTTCCACACATAACAATTTTGTATGGTAGTGATCATGATATTGTCCCTCATTATTACCTGTACCCACAATTATCTATATAGGTAATTGATCCTCAATACATCCCACCACTATATCCACATCCACAATCTTTTTTATAGAGATTTCCACAAATTTTATCCCTACCTCACTTTAGTACCCTTCATTGAATTTATATACAACTCTTTCTGTTGATATCTAACCACCCCCAATAAATGATACATCCACTACTTCTTATCATTACACAACTTTCCATAGGATAACATATACCCATTATTATGGTTGGAGATTAAATAGTACTTAATGTAGTTATTGATAAATTCATATATTTTTTCATTTACTAATTGTCTATTTTTCATGATCATATGGATCCTTTAACGAATGATGAGGTTATATAAAAATGTTGGAGGAAGGGAATAGGAATACATAAATTATGTTCTATTAAAATAAATATGGGGATATAATCTATAAGAATAATATTTAATAAATGGTTTTTATAGGTACACTTTCCAAACAGAGAAACATTATTCACATTCAAGACTTATGTTTTATAGAAGTTAGAGAGAAAATAAAGGATAATGCATGGTCTGAGATTTGGGTAAGTAATGTTAATAAACTTATATATATTAATTTGTAACATTCTATTAACAAATTTTTTCCAATGTTACTCCGATATGATTTCCTTAATGGATACAATGATAGAATTGTGAGGTTGATATAGTTAGAGTAAAAGTGATTAGAATAAAATAATGACTTGTATGTTGATTGGAAGGATAGAATTTTCAATAATATTGAGGGGATCCTAGAAACCTTTCACCTTAAAAACCATTAAATCTATAAAAGATAAATTCTATAATCAGAAAGACTATATACTTAAAATCCACCAAACATTAATACATTAAAACATTAAAACTTATGAAATTAACAAATTTCAAAACCAACAAACAAGAAAAATATAATTTTTCAAACCTAAAAACTCATTTCCTGCATAGAATCATCTTGGGAAACAATAAATTTTTAGCTAAAATAATTTAATAATTCATCTAAAATAACACAAAATACACACACAACTACACATTTCACTATTATTGCATCATTAAATCATATATATATATATATATACTCTATTTATAGGTTGGTATTTTATTCACAATGTGGTTTATGTTTAAAAAATACTATTATTGTTTTGGGTTTCAAATTTCTTTAAAATTCTTTTTATTTTATGATATTATTTATCAGTTTTTTATTTAGAATGTAGAGTTAATATTTTATTATTACTAAATGAAATTAATGTTTTTATTACATATATAATAAAATTATAAATACTAGTTTTTTATTTTTATAATGATAAATTATCTATTTTTTCTCATAAAAATGAATTGAATATTTATAGTTATATTCCCCACCCTACCATGTTATGTACAAGTAGGAAAAATAAATATGAAATCATATTAAATAATAGAACCTAAGAAATAATTATAAGTATATTTAAATTTCTTTTATTTTAATTAAATTTACTTATTTAAATTATTTTATAATTTTAATTAATGTAATATATTACTCAAACCAATTCTCAAGATTCGTTAGCCAAAAAATAATTAAATAATTTGGGCCTAAATGTTCAGTTGAATTAGGTATTAGGAAATGAGCATCGAGGTAGGTTGTAATGTGGACCAGGGGAGACTATTATACACTCTAAATATTTTACTTTCAAATAAATTTATTTAAATAGTAGTATTAGTACAGTTACATAGGAATAAAAAAATTACAATCAAATAAACAACACAAAAGTGGAAGAAGATTCTCAGTTCAAAAAGATAATAAATGAATAGATTAGTAAATCCTTGTATATATTTTCTTATTCACACATACTAGATACTTTTTAGTGATTTATTCCTATTTGATGATGGTATAATCTATTTATAATATTTCACCTACTCTTTTTTCTTATTTAGGTTTGGATGATGATAATGATTCCAATTTTCATGAAGATGATGATAGTGACTGACTGAATGATCAAAGGCCTTTTTATTTTTTATTAATTTCTATGAAATCCTTTTAAATGTTTAGGGGTAACATTTTACCTAGTCTTTATAATGAGAGGCACTAATCCTTAATACATATCCATTTATGTCCTAAATACTGAACACCCAACAGCAATACACACCTAGATGGTGCTAATGTTTTGTACCAAAGCTGCCAACTGGCAAAGCTTCTTAATATTTCTGGTTTATAATGATTAAATCGTATTTTATTATTTATTTTTCTTATTGTATTAGGAATTATTTCTTATCTTGAAATGATATTTATAATCACAAAAAATGAAGTAAAATATAAGTATATTGTTTATAAGATATTATATTTGTTATAATTATATTGGTCTATTAATTTTACTAATTAGTTTAAGAAAACAATTGGATAAATCTTAAATAAACATAAGTTGAACAAAAATATTTCATGGGTTAACTCATTTTAAATAAAATTTTCAAATTTAAATGGTTTTTTAGTATAGTTCTAATATATATTACCATTATTCACACTAACAATGTGGGTTTTAGTAAATACTTGAAAATATGATTATTTGAGTTAAAATGAATATGATGGATAATATAATGAGTGTTCTAAAGAACACCAAAATGGGATGTGATATGGTGTGAAAATATTAATGTTTTACATAACTAGGTATCTCATTTGGTGAATAACAACTTAAATTATGAATATCATTCAACTACACTAAATATGTAATAACTCATCATTGATTAATTTATGTGAAAAAAATAAAATCATTTATTGGATCATCTAGTCTTTTAATGTATGATAAATGGATAAACATGTTAAAGGTGATATTTTTTTCTTTAATTTTTTCAAAATAAGAATGTTGTTTTAGTGCATTATAATTATGAAAGTGAGGTGTATCAATAGTGTTAATTGATCAAGAGTTAATTTAATGGAATAAATTGACTCAATGGTGTGGGATGTGTATAAGAAACTGTATTTTAATAAATATTTTCCCCCACATTATAATTATTAAAATAAGGATTTAATTTCAATATATTATGAAAATATAGGATGGATCTAATGGATTCTATGAAAAAAAATCAACAGATGTGAAAAGTGTGACTCTTTCTTTATCATTGATAAGTAAAGTAAAATTTATTGTTTTATTATTGACTTAAATCCATGTATTTAAAAATCATTATAAATAAAATACATTAATAACTATGAATAGAATATTTGATTCAATCATAAGGTTTGAATAAAAATTAAAAATATCAAATGGATATGTATAAATGGTAATAATAAGAGAAAGATATATTTTTATAGAAATTCTAGTCACAACGAACCTAGAAGAAAGAGGATATCATTCCATACAAAATAAAAAATTTAAAATAGTAAACTAGGAAATTTCTTCAAAGGTAAAATATAATATTTAAATATTGTTAAAAGGGGTTATCAATAAGATGATTACTAATATTACATGAATTGATTGGTTGAAAAAAATATGGAAATAATAAAGGTCAAAATAATGATACAATTATAGTTATACATTAAAATGTTAAATTATTTGGGAATAATGAAATCCAATTCACAAAACCAAGTGCAAATAAGGAAAAAAATTATAATAATCTCAAAAATAAAGTGATAAAAGAATGGTATAATTGATCACTATTATTGGATTGGATCATTAAAATAAAGTGGTGATATATAAATTATTATTAATTTAAAAAATTTAAAAATATTATTTTATTCTATTTCAATACAATCATTCATATCATGAATGTTTTCTAAGACTATTTATTCAATTCCATAAATATTTATTCTTTAGTTGTGGATGTTGACACCTAATGTTGTGTTGATTGTATCCTACATATATAATCCTTTTCTAATTTATAATTTTTAGAATATACTTCTTCAAAATATATTAATACTTTTTTAGTATAATTCAATACGATACTAAAACTAGGTTATCTCTTTATATATAAAGTTAATATCAATTTCCTATATTGGATAATATTATATAATATCTAAAATCCTTCATTGATCCTATATTAATTCAAGGAGTATTATGAAAATCCTATGTAAAAAAATTCCCTGATTTGGGTTTTAATAACCAGTAATGAGGTATATTTGTATCAATTGTTCAGAAAAAATCTAATAATTTAAGTATTTTAATTTTGTGTGATTATATTGATTTATTTTTTAATTATTTTTCTATACTTCTCATGTATAATAAGGTATAATTTTCAATTGAACACATACTCAGTGTCAAACCATTATTATAGAGACCTTATTGAATATCCCTAATTCAAATAAAAAATTTAAGATGTTATTACAAGATAATCTGGAATATAATTTTATGTTATGATGTGCTTCAATATGGGGAGCACCCATCCTATTTATTAAGATAATGTATGGGTAAATGTATCTTCAAATTGATTTTAGTGAACTTAATAAGATCATATTAGATAAAATATATCCACCACTCCATATTAATGAATTGTTTGATCAACTTTATAACAATACTTCCCAAAGCAGTATTTTCAATACGAATATCATTAATTATGTGTAAAAAGAGAGGATATACCTAATACAACTTTATATAAAATATATAATCACTATTAATTCATAATTATTATTTTAGACATATAAATGGATGGTGCATTTCATGGATTTAGTGATTAGCAGTTTTAGATATTATCTAATAGTATTGTATAATATTAAATTACTTCAACATATATTTTATGAGAATAAAATAATATGGTGAGTATTTTGAGAATTGTATTAAATACATTATGATGGGATAGATTATTTTATAAAATCATCGTGTGTGAATTTTAGTAATGAAAAAATCATTATTTTCTCATATAATATTAATAAAAGGTATAATTATGGATCATGTAAATACAAATTTATTGTGATGATGGCTGAAACAAACTATCATAACAAATATTTATAGTATTCTTTGATTATGTGGGTACTATTGATTCTTGTTCAGGAATATTTCATGATTTTAAATTCTACTAAAAAAGGTAACCTGTAAGAGTGTAAAGTTTATCTAGATTTAATAATATGAAAGTATGTTCACAGTGATTAAGTTGTGGTTGTTCATTGAACCTATATTCATAGTAACCTCTAGGTGAGATGATTTTTAAAAAAATAATTGTTCTTCAAATAATGGATAGGGTTGTGTTATCATTAGAAATAGGTTATTTTATATTTACTACATCAATTTATCTTTGGAGATAAAAATTACATAACACATGATCGGTAGTTAACAACAGAAATATTTTCATCAAATATATCGAGGTATTATGGACACAAGTGGTATATATACACTAATCATGAAATCATAGAGTAGATATTCACATAGAAAAGTTTGAATATGTGACAAAGCATAAGGCTAAATTTGATCAAGGATAAATAATGATCAATATATTACCATACTAGGAAGGAAAAAAAGGTGAATAATACTCATGGAAGAAAAATATCCTACTACCTTATCGATGATGTGAATTAAATGATATCCAATATTTTTTTATATAAAATCATAATAGTTGAAATTATAGTCTATGAGATGAAATATTATCTTTCCAAATTTATTTATCAACCATTTATCAAAAATAAGATCAATCTCATACATATCCCTCCATTCAAAATGAATAGATACATTTTTTTGTGATATGGTATTATTATTCTTTATATGATCTACTAGAATCACCAAATGAATTTAAATGAAAAGGGAATATCCTTGAATACAAGTGTGTGCAAATGTCTCTATACAACAATATTTTTATCCATATTTTTTTATATCTCTTCAATAAAAATGTATCAAGTGTCTTCTTGAGTCATTAAGAGTCTCTTAATCCACTATAAACCAATTATCACCATGGAATCTTCTCATAGAATATAGAAGCTACTAAATTCAATAATCCAACACATTATATAGACTTTCCAATAAATATTCCCTTATTTCACTAAGATATATTTTTGTGTAGAAAAACATTTAATCATCAAACTCCAGGAAAAAATATAGGAACCCACTAAAAACATATTAATTGCATCTTCTCATAGATAAAGAAATATTTCTAAAATTTAAAAATAATTCTCTATAAATAAGGTTTTTAATTAGTGGACATGATTATTATTTGGTATTTCTATTTCTTTACTCTCAATTATAATTCTATAATCATGCATGCCTTCTGTACACATTCCCTTGACACTACTATTTGAGACACCAATAATGATTCATTTTTTCGATAATAATTCCAAATTCAAAATCAAAATCCAACTTCTTAATTAAATTATCACTCTTTAATCCATTATTTTTTATAAATACAAATATTTGAGTCAACATTGATTTCTTTTAGTTATTTAAAATTTTGAGTTAAAGTACCTCTTGAGTCATCTGTAATCCACATCATCTAAACACCCGAAAACTTTTTTTCCCCTAAATCATTGAATAGACATGTTAATTATGGATTTATTTTGGAAAATATGGAATTACATAGTATTTTATAGTATATCCATGATGCTACACTCCAGAAACCTCAAAAAAATCGATATTCTATCTGGGGATATTAATGTGGGGAATTATGCATCACATCATGGTCTTTGAAAACCATTAATCTAAAGAAGTATGAAATTATCATGGACACATTGTGGCATGAAAAGTGACTTTAGGGGAAAATGGATTCTTCTATACTGAAACCTCTTTTCCTACACCAAATAGTAAGAACAAAAAAAATCTCAGCTTACCCATTGTGGCATGAACTTTATACTCTGACATTCCAACCCAATAATCCTTATTACTAAAAATCATATCTTAGTGTGATCCTTGAAATTATATTGTAATTAATTATAAATTGCAAAATTTTTAATCATACATATGATTATCATTATGTGATGGGTTACCTTGTAGATATAATACCTCTTTAACACTAGAAACAGATCCAAAACATCAAATTCAACTAAAAACATATTTTAATCACTTCTAAGACTAAAAATGTCCTTAACCTCATCCAAATCATCTAAATTAATCTAATTTATAAATTTATTCATGTGTTGAAAATTGTATTAATTATATATATATATATATGTAAACAGTATTTCACATCACATCCATTTCTTTATGAATCAATAATTTCCACTTTAAAACTACATTCCCTAATTACACAAACAACTTTTGGGTAAAATTAAATCTCAAATAACTCTTAGATTCAAAAATGTCCCAATTTTGGATTTACTTTTTAACCCTGAAACATAAATCACCCATAAAACATAGAAATGAATCATTATTCATTTATTCAAATATTACATAAGAAAACTCAATATAAGGAATAGGAACTATAAATAAAAATATCAAAATTATCGACTAGGTTAACTCACATTTATTCCAAGAAATCATCATCTTCTACTCTATTAAATTCCAATCTTCTCTAAACCATTCAAGTCGATGTGTTGAATAAACTCCTTATGTAAATTATCAAAAAAAAATTAGAAAAATGCACAAAACCTTAACACACATATATTAAATTCATAACTTATATTTTTTAAAAGCATTCATCAATATGTTATACACATAAGGAAAAAAATATTATTTAAAATTATATTATTATATTCCCATAGAAAATAAAAATACGAAGACTAGAAAAATGATAATGGTATATAATACCTTACCCTTTTAATAGTGAAGGATGATTTTTTTTATTCAATATCCATGGTTTACTAACTAACTCCCTATTTTATAGAAAATTCATATGATCATCAAAAAACTTTATTAAATATAGTGTTAGATAAATAGAAATTCTATTTTCTTTATATTTTGTAATGTATAATTCCTAAAACTATTCATTCCCACTTCATTTCACTTAATATTCATTTTAAGAACAGCAATAATGTTATCCTAAATTTATATCATCATATTAAACTCTACCTTCAGATAATATAAATTAATAAATTCAATTTGAGACTAATATTTCAATGATATTCATGAATAAAATATTTTTTCCAACCAGTTTGGAGTTATAAATCTCTAATGGATACACATTCACTTCCAAGGGCTTCTTGTAAGGAAACTCTTTCTTCACCAAATTTATTCTCTTAATTAACATATTAAATTAATATGTTTTATCTTATTAAACCTATTGAGTTTTAAATATCACAAGACAATCTAAAATAATATGGATTGGTTAATCACATCATCTCATTACATAATTCAATTCAACAAAATAATCATTTACTCAATATATCTATGTTGAATAACATTATTTTAAACTTTAATTGTTTGTAATTGTCTAATCCCTCTATAATTTTTTCTTCTAACTATTCTCATAGAATTAAATATACTAATTATTAAAAAAAAATCTCATAATATACCCATAAGTTCTATAAAACCATCCATGACCGTAAAAGGCAAACCGTCTCACTGAACCACCAAAATATATTGTAGAACACTCCTCTAAAATTAAAATTTTTAAATTATTTTCAAACATCTATATGATGAATCATCATAAAATAATATATAAAAATGTTCCTATATATAGTATATATTTTTATTAAACTATTATTTTCATATATAGTTATAGATTTTTCTTAAAATTCATATTTTTTATAAGAAACTAAAAATACAATTATCATATTTCCTATGATTCTCATCACTATCTTCTTCAATTAATTCAATATTTAATTTGCATCAAAGAAATTAATATATTTCTTGATTATTTTTTGTGATCATTTTTTATTGAAAAATATATTAATCACACTTCAATCAAAACACACTTTTAAACTTAAAACTCAAGTAATGGGAATTATCAGTATCTCTTATGTAAAATATATTGCCTTTAGTTTGGCATCATAAATTCATAACACATCCATACTTCAATTTCTTCACTATGAATCCATATTTTTAAAGGTCAGTTCATCTCATTTGTCACATAATTGATAGAAACTTATGATTTCTTGTTTCAAAACATCAATAAAGAGAATACTTTTGGACATTAGTATCTCTTCACAAAAATTAGTTAATCCAACTACTTTGATTTTAAGTGTAACACTATTAGCTAATGTCCCTGATATTTTTTTATACTTATCATACACATTAATAAATGTATAATCACTAGTCATGTGCGAGGAATTTCTTATTTCAAAATCCAAGGTAAATTCTTTTAATATGTTTTACATGTAACTTCTACTTTGAGATCTTTATATTTTCCTTCCTATTTCTTCTTCTGAAAAAATTGGCATTTTTTCGTAATCAATTATACAAAAAAATTGGTTAATCATTACATATATAAGTGAACTAGTTGATCAATTCTCCCACATAATTCATTTATTGATTGATATTTATTATTCATTCAATCACATTAATTAACTACATCGTTGAAACTAATATTCATTGTGTGGGATACCCCCATATACAATTATTTTACTTCTTAAAACATAAATAATTATTCAAAAATCTTAAATAAAATAAAAAATCTATTTCCATAGGTATATAAATACCACAACTCTAACAGTATAAAATAAATGACAAATTCTTAGTATCAACTACTCATTATCCAAATAGAGACACTTTCATTTCTTTAACACTTCAACAGATGATCTCAACACAATTTTTTGAACCAAAATATTTTGGTTTTACTAATATATTAATCATCACTTTGGAATTTTTTTTAAATTTTAAACCCTTTCATTTATAGAATATTTCCATTTTAAGTCACCACTACAAGAATATTTTGAATTTAGGGATTCAACTAATGGGGATACATTCATCCTCATATTTCTAAATTCATTAACTTTATCATTATCCTTACCTTCAAGAATTTTAGAATAAGTAGAGTGATGTTTTTGATGATTTGTATGGTCACTAATACTTTTATATTTTTTAATAGACCTCTAACTACTCATCAAAATTTCATCAACTTCATGAACATATTTTTTAAAATCCAACTTCATATATATCAATTCATATATAGCTTTAAACAACATCATATTATAATAAATAAGTATATTTTTTTAATATTGTAAATTGGTACATCATTTAATTTATTATCGTGAGTAAGTGAGACAATAATAATTTCCACTTCTTTCACAAACTATAACTCTCTTTATTCTTAATATTTATCAACCATATTTTACATTTTAGGGAATTTACCATACATTTTGTTCTCCTTCTCATGATTAAGTATTCTAACAAGACACTCCTTCAACTCTCTCTTTAACATTAATTCAATTTTTGTCTTTTATTATTCCTCACCACTACATAACTCTTCTATGATCACCTTGACATGATCTATAAATAATAAATCACCTTTTATTTCAAAATCATTACATTCCTCTTCCTATATATATTAAAAATAACTCATTTTTGAGTTTATAAATATTTTTTTCTTTCCCATTTGAAATTGAATTCCACTCACTGGTTTTTGGAGTTTTTTAGAAAAATTCATTGATGATGAATCTTCATCATCATTCTCTCTATCCTTTGGCATTTAAAATTTTACAAAAGAATGCCTAATGTATTCATAGTTTAAACACCTTAAAGGTAGAATATAACCTCATATTGTTTCAATTTTTAGTAATTAATTGAGATGAGTGACATAATTTTGTCAAATTTTACATCAATATCTTGATTTAAAACTAATAATTTACTTTTTCCTTTCACTTACATAAAACAATTCCCATTATTTTGATATTTCAATGGTATTTATTTTTCACCATTACTTATTTACAAAGAAGAAATACTTTTCCGTGTTTAATTTTCTGAGAAAAATTTGGGCAATCCTTCATATATAAATGAATTCAAATCATAGTATTTAAAACAATAAACCATAGCATCAAACATATCCCAAAAAATACATAGTAAATTTTTAACTATCATTTAATCCTCTAGAGTTTCTAGATAACCTCTTATTAAGATTAAAATATAATTAAATCTAATGACCAATTAATCTATTTTCTCTCTCTCAAGCATACATATCTCTTAAAATTGTGCAATCCAGATGTGATGTTTTTATTTATCCAATCTATCATTCCTTTCATGAATATTTCATTGATTATACTAGATTTATTTTACTTTCTTGATCCCCATGACCTATATAAAATATTTCTATAAAATTGGTTATAAGATATAATACCTTAAATTCCAATCAATCCCAATATTTTTATTATTATTTGTAGTAATATGTGCACCATATATAACTAGAGTAATAACTTTTATTATAATGTCAATAACTTTATTTCAAAGGAATAATATGTAAAAAATAATAATTTCTTTCCAAAAGATATAATTGTCACAATTAAATGTGTTAACACCTTTTTAATTAACCTAATTAATGTAATATATATTGAAAAAACCAAAAAAATAGAACCCAAAATAAAAAAAGGAAATGAGAACATTTCACGACAACATTAAATAAAATTAATTTCTTCAAAGAGAACTCACTGCTCAGATAAAAATTGTATAGTAAATAAATGACAATTTATTGAGGTTCTATATTGAGTAAAAATTGATATTAAGTGAATAAATGAATAAAAAATAATACAATTCCTTCACCAATTAACATGTTTCATCAATTAGGATAAAAAAATAAATTTATATCCAATATTATTTATTCACCACGGTATATTTTTATATTAATAATGTTAGTTTATGGTTTTCATTTTCAAATCAATATAACCAATAAAAAAACTATAATGTAACAAGTCCACCATTACAAATAAATGGATACATCATGGTAGTGAAATGGTTTTATCCATCAATATGATATCCATAAAAATAATTAAATAGATTTAAATGATCATGATATATCCTTGAACATACATGTATAAAAATTCTTCATAACAAGTACAATTTTCTTTTGTACACATTACAATATATTTTCAAGGAAACAAAAAACAAGATACATCTAAATTAACCAAGATTCCTAGAATATTTTGTCAATATCATACTCATTGAATTATTATCCTCAATCATTAAATATATAAAATTAATATATATTAATCATCCCCTAGTAAACCAAACATATTCTTCCTTCTTCAATTGAGATATATTAAATTTTAGATGAACTCTTTATCGTCAAAAACCAGTAAAAATTTTCAGTAACCCACCCAAATACCATTGTAGTGCATCTTCATCCAAATCATGCCTTATATCTTCAATATCAAAATATTAATCTTCAATGAAATATAATAATTAGTGGAAGAAATTTCCTCTTGGTCGTCTCTTCTTAATATCTCCTACTTATCCTTATCTAATTCATGTACTTTTTCAATCCACGCATCTATTATGCAATGTATCAATACTCCCTTTTTAAAATTTCAATTTCAAATTCAATTTTAAAATAAAATTTATTTTTCATAATTTTCCATATTAATATAATCCATTTGATTAATATATAAAATTGATTCCCTATTAATCAGTTTTAGAGGATGTAAATACTGAGTTGGAGTAGCCTATGAGTCATTGAGGATTCCACTTTTTTAAAACAGACAAAAAATATATTTTTTCCTCAATTATTGTGTGACAATTTAAATCATGGAAAGATATTGAAAATAATACGGTAATTTGTTAATTTGAGTCATGAATATACAATTACACTCCAACAGCTTAGGATAGTTTACATTTAATTTTAGTAAATTGCAGTGTGACGAAATGCATTTTAGTATTGTTGCTAAAATGCTTCAATATATAAAAGCTCCAAATTTTCATGGCTGATGCTATTGTGGTGTGATTGGTGTCTTTATAATGAAATGATTTCCCTTAATATGAAAAATCATTTCCCACTCCAAAAAAAAGAGAATATAAAATTTTATAGCCTACTCATTAGATTGTAAAATTCATTTCATGATAGACCATGTCAAGTATCTCCACAATTATGTAAACATTCATGGCATGAAACATAGAAATACTTGGTGATTAAATTTGACCAATGAAATTTTTTATGGTACATTGTATCATTATTACAAGAGGAAATACCTTACAATATGGGTGTCTCTGTAATGGAAAAAAACCCTTAAACATTACACTTAAACTCTAAAAATATTCTAAGATATTTTAAGCTTCAAAATGAACTTCAACTCATATAAATTATTTGAATTTATATAATTTTTTAATTTATTATTATGGAGAATTGTTTTTGATGTGTTGAAGATGAAATAAAACAATCACATCACTCATCACACCCACTTATATATTAATAAACAACATCCACCAACCAAAAATATCACCCATTTTCATAAACACATTTAAGGTAACCTTCAATAATAAATAAAATCTTGGTAACAACATGGAACATTAATATATGAACCAAAAATTATAAAATTTAAGAAAAATTTATTTGATGTTGTCCATATATTATCTTTTTCTATTCACCCTAGAGGTAAAAAGATATATTGATATCTGGAGAGAACTTCTAGTAAGATAACATTTATAGGTGGATTATAGAGTATACATCATGATGTTTGGAATGAGAAAATTAAAAAACATCATAAGTTAAAGGGTATAGTGCAACTAATACCCACACCCACATGGAAATGTATGAACATAACTATGTGTCTCATAATAGGTCTCCTCTGAAACTCAAAAGATAATAGTTCCATTTGGATTTTGGTTGATCATATTATAAACTCAATTTAATTCATCTCTATTCACGATGATTTATCACTAGATAAACATGCACAGATATACATAATGAACATGATAAGGGTTTATGGAGTACCACTTTCATTTGTATATAATCAAAATCAAAGGTTCACCTCAAGATTCTAGTGAAATAAATAATGTTAATTGAATATAGGATAATAATTTTATATTACCAATCATCCATGAACTAATTGTTAATCTAAAAGAATGATTAAAATTTTGGATGATATAAATAGAAATTGTGAAATATATTTCAATGAAGGTTTGGATACAAATTTTCCACTAGTTGAATTATCATATAAAAGTATTTTCCACTCATGTATATAATTTGAATCATATGATGCTTTATAGATAAATATATGCCAAAATATGAAATTTTGGAAAAATTTGAATATGAAAAAATATTTGGGACTAAAACATTCTCAGTAAATGATAGAGAAGATTTTAATTATTAAATAACATATTAATGTAGAAAAAAAGTCAATGAAATATATAAGTTGATGATCCCCAATGAGATCTAGAGTTTTATATTAGATAAAATAAATCCTTTAAATATTTTCACAAAAGTGGTTAATGAAATTCAAGAAGAATGGAATGTTAAGAAATAGATATTTTATTTCCCTTGGATGTTATTAATATCATAAGAACTTTGTCTTTACTACTATAAACCATCCAAACCACTCACAAGTTAACAAACATTTCTATGTATTATGTCTAGGAAAGTATATACCAGATCCATAACACATATCAAACTTGATGATTATATAACTATATAATGATTTATCTTATATGGAAGAATATATAAGGATCATGTATTAGAGTAATAATGTACAATTAAACAACACCATGTAACTTATCAAATTACTATCCCCTAAATCCATTTTTTTATAATTTCAAAAAGTAGCTTTCTAGTTTAGTAGTAACCATATATTTTATAAAAAATTAAACCAACAACCACATTTCCAGATTTCAAAATCAAAATTCAACATCTAAATCAATCAAAATCATGTGGAAAATTTAAAAATCACTCAAATCCATGCATCGATCCCTGCACCCCCTAAAAATCAAGCACAATCATTATTTCCACTTTTCTTTTGAGAGCCTCATCGGTCGATGTCATAAAGTAATAATCCAAAAAACATAAATGATAACTTTAAGGCAGAAACATGAGGAAAATACATCAATCCCTAACATAAAAACAAGATACCAAAAAAAACTGCCCACAATCAAAATAATCTATATCAATGAAAATCTATAATTTGAAAATTTTAACACCAATAACCACAATAAAAAAGAATTCACCTACTCCATTCCTAAAATAATTTCCAATAGAAATCAACACTGATACAAATCTCTAGTCAGAATGATGGCGAACAATATAGGATGTTTCTATAACACCTTCGACCACTAGTCTGCACATCCCAAAACCTATTTTCTTCGCATTGCTCCATAACAGAATTGGAGATGGTTGAAGGAACATGAGGTCAGAGAAGGGATTGAGTAGCCAATGGATTAAACAACCAAAAAAACCTTCTTTGGGAACACCAAAATATCCCTTGATAACTATCACCATAGAAAAACAACCAACTTCAAATGTCATCATTGTCATCAAGGAAGAAAACCAGAGAGTCCACACTAGATCGATCCATGACCTTACTAGATTGTCATCCCAAACCATAACCTATAAATGACACCAACATATTCAAGGATTAAATCCATCAATCGTCCCACCAGATAGATCCACAAACTCAAATAGAAAATTCCATCCCACCCTAAAAGACCACATCAAACATACCATGCCAACTCAATAGATGTTAGATGCCAAAATCTATGGATACAACTAGAAAAACCATATGATAAAGACCTAACATACTAACAGGATAAAAACTAGAGTCCCAATTGATAAGTGGAAAACTCTAATGTGATATCTTCCACCAAGCACATACACCAGTACCATCCCAATCCTCCCACACCACCACCATGCCTAACTAAAGTGGAGTATGTAATGATGGTTTCGGAATGAATGGGAAGATAATGATCATATGAGGATAGGAAACATCTGATATAAGGAATAAGGTTATGGGACTTAACCTCTAATCCATCATCATAATCCCAAATATTCTTTCTACGCCATCAATATGGCCAATGATAGGATAAAACATAATGGGCCAAGATGACAATGTAGGTAGGAAATGAAGAAATAGACATAAATACCACAGAAAAGAAAATCAAAAAAACACAAGGGGAAGAAACCATCGATGTTGATTTGAAACAAAATAAGAGAAAACCATATGGGGAAGAAAGGATGAAAAGAAGAAGAAAATATAATGGAAAAGACACATGTGAGCAATGGTGAAACTACTGAAGAATAGTTTCAGGGAGAAACCATATATATTAAAATCACCCTATGATAGGGTGAGATGAGGGGACGGGGATAATGCGAAGGCATCCTCCCAAGTCCCCATACATCAAAGTACAATGAAAAAATTATTTGTAGGTTCTATGGTAACATTAATAGTCAATAAATCAATAATGATATCATATTTTATCATATAAGTATTGTAATTTAGATGTTAAATTTTTTTTATGGGAAAATATAACACCCTGGATTTTAGTATGAATTTTCCAAATATAACATCCATGTGTGTGATTATTGAATAACCTATCATGGAAAAAATTTAGATATAAATGAATAATTATTTTTTTATTTAAGGTAGAATATTATGACACAAAATTAAACAGGCATTGTGATACTAATATATTATAAGAAACAATTATGGATCATAATTAAAAAAACACAAAAGGATAAAAAAATATAAGTACATACTGAGATTGTATTCATGAAATATTTTTCCCCATGGTCTACCATAGAAATAATAATATAATGAATAATTGTAAAAATATTAAAAATATTAAAAATATGATATATATTTAAATCAATAAATTAGTGGTTGATACGATTAGTCGAGAGAAGTATTTGAAGGTATATAGGAGGATCAATGGGTATATATAACTTATAAGTAAATATATTCATTGGGTATATATATTTATTGAGTATATATATATATCTCTCTCTATTTTTCATCGCTTAATCGTTGGATAAAATTATTTAATATGATAACATAATTTAAAATATATTTCTTAATGAATATTTGATACCTAAATGAAGTTATTAGTGGTGTGGCCATTATAATTTACCCATTGATATTGTAATTATAAATAGAAATAATTACATTATATAATTTATATAAAAAGGGAGAAACAATGACATTGAGTAAAAGAATAATTCTATATGAGGCCCATTTTTCTTAGCTTGGGAAGGTGGTAGCATCACTAGGGTTTCCCCCTCACCAAAAAAATATAAACTTCATCAAATAATGTTTTTATAATATTCTCTTTCATATAATTTCATGTTATTGAAAATTCGTTGGAGATCCCTATTAGATTAATCACCACATTAAAAATACCACCATTTCTTTTCTCACTCTTAAGACCTATTTGGATGTCTTTAGGGGTTATATGACTAGAAGTTTGGATATTATAAATATTTAATTATTAATCTGAAAAAAAAATTATTTTATTTTATTATAGGTATTATTAAGAGCATTATTTTCGTAATAAATTTTATAATTTCCAAAAACAATAAATATTTTTTTATATAAATAAATAATTAGTTAACAAAAAAATAATAATTAAGAAATGATAAGAAGAAAAATATAATCATAAAATAATTTCATTTCATTCTAAAATATATATATATAATTCTATTGAATTTAAAAGTTAAATATATAATATTTTGAGTAAAAATTTAGTAAAATGTATTATATTTTTCAAATCAAGGTGTTAAAACAATGTAATGTGGTAAATATAATTTTTCTAAAAAATTATATTCTCCCTGTGAATAATGAAATATGAATGTTTTAATTAAAAATGACCTAAGATATTTATTATAATAAGTGCTCCTAGGTATTGGTTATAGTGTATTAGTGGGAATATGAATGTCGAAATATACAAGTCGGTAAATGGGAACCTAAATAGCTAATCCTGGGAAATGATAGGTGTGAACACAAGGGTATAGGAGGATGTAAAATATGATAGGATAATGTGAAAATAGACACGTATACTCATAGATGTTTTGGATGTTCACATTGGGCAATGAGATAATAGTGGGATGAAACAGGAAACACTTATTTTCGGATAACAATTGGAATGTGAATTGGGGCAAGGTATCAAGGAGGGAATTCATTGTGGGCATACAGGGGTCTAAGAAAATCACACATCCCCATAAAGAAGGAAAAATAATTATTTAGCATTCAGAATAGATTAATGAATGATCCAATTTCACCTTTATAAATTTTTGAGACACTTTTCACACAAAATTGGATTTCATAACTATTATGGATTGATTATTTTCAAAAAATATCCTTCAAATTAAATAAATAAAAGGGAACATCCTCCAAAATTTAGTTTTTATATGTCTTGTTCATTTTTACCAATCTTTGTTTATGTGAAAGTGTCTCAAATCCATCACTAGTAATAGGTTTATGAAGAGACATTTTAATTTAACACATTAATTTCAAAAAATTTCAATTATTTTCATAACCTAATTATTTATAGATATTATTAAACTATATAATAACATAATATATATGAAATTAAATATTTAGAAAGATGATAAAAATAATGTAGCAATTTATTAATATTGATTCTTTAATTTTATATTTTCTTCATTTAGGTATATTTAACCACCTACATGGACTGTACTAATATGATTCTATCATTATCTTTAAAAAGGGATATAAATTATAAATATTATATATATATATATATATAATTTAATATGGATTTAAGATAATTGTTTTTCTAAAATGGTAATAGGTAAGTTCACAAAATTCCTCATTCCTATTTTTAATATTTACTATTTTTATTGTTTGTAGGTTAGTTTTTATATGTATGGGGCTCATAAATTGATGTTCGGAGGGATGATAAAATTCATGGATGAACAGTGAAAGAAAGCCCCCACCAATATATCGGTGTGGACTACCAGCTATCTGGTGGAGTTACAATAGGTTTGCAAGAAACTGCAGACCCATCATCTAATCGGTGGTGCGCGATTAGCCTATTGGTTGTGCTGGAAAAATCATCGATGTTCTGCCCAACACCCTATCTGTCTAGTGTTCCCTGGCTAGGAGTTCATTAAATTCACCGTATATATTTTTTATTCCATATGATTTGAAGCATGTTTAATAAAAAATTATAAATCCAAGTCCCCTATTTCAAATTTAAGACCTCCCATATTTTCTCTAGATCACTCTCATTCATATGCCCTTAGTTATTTAAAAATAGATCAATCTAGTGAAGTTATAAAAGTAATATCTATCCATATCTACACCATTTTTATCTTTATTCATGAGATATGAGTATGGATCTATTATGGATATGTGTTTTCTATGTGGATACAATGATGAATTGTTCCTTCCTTCATAGATTAGTGATGGATATTTCATTTTGATGATGTCGCTTAATTAGATCATAAACTACCATAGATTATGAAAGTCTTATAAGTGTATGTTTATGAATCACATTCTTAAACAAATTCATGGTGAAGTATAAATGATAGAACTGTAATATTTTGATTAACCTTTGGTATATTGGTGGTGAATTTTATGTTTTAATTAAATTCCTTTGACTAAATCTTCATCCATGAAGAATATTAGATTTTTTGGGTAACCTTCCATAAAATGATAATCATGAAACTCCCTTATTCTTGAATATCATCTTGGATATCTTTTATTATAATGTTTTGATAAAGGATTGAGTTTTATTAACTAGATTAGAGGTTTTCTTCTTGAATGGTTGAGGAAATAATAATTTATTCTTAAATTGAAAATGGATTCAATGAATTTGTTACCTCTCTTTATACATACCTTGAATCTAGTTTGGTTGATATAATACTTGGGGTATATAATTCTAAAACTATATTTTTGAAATATAATATCCTCATGTCACTTTTCTAAACCTCTTTCTTGATGAAAAAGAACCTGAGGTAGAGATCCTTGATATGTGAGATTATCCTTTGTGGGTGTTCAGTGTTGTTTGTCTTTGATCCCTTGAATTGTTTTTGTGTAATTCACTAAGAAAATTAAGGTATAATGTTTATTAGAATTTGAGGACCGTGTATACTCTTATTTACTTGATTTTATATTATGATGGCATTGTCTGTGGACCAATTTTTGTAATTATTTATTGTGAGTGTGTGTTTTTCCAACGATATCCATATATAATCCATTTATTAAATGATAATTCCTATATTAAATTGTAACCATGATTGATTTTGATCACATTTTTTATATGTTGCTACTATATGATCATGGTGACATGTTATTCTTGAATTATTATGCTAAAAAAAGTTATTTGTACTTACCATGACTTAGAGGCATTAATTGGTATTCATAATAGGTGTTCCATCATGGTATTTTTAACCCTTCTAGGGGAGAATGCACATGACATTCATTAATGACAACGATAGACTCATACATAGGTTGGAGAAAGATAGGATTGTAGACTAGTCCGAACTTGGTTCCTTGAGGATACTTTGTAATATTCCAGAACTCGATTCCTTGTGGATACCAAGTAGCATGTTCATAAATTTCTTGAGGATATCTAGTAACATTTCAAAATCCTTCTAAATAGTTCTTGATCACTTATTATATATTTTACTATCATTAATTCAAGGAGCATAATTAGGCATGACTAAGGACACGGGGGGTCGATTTGTACATGGGTTCTCCATATATGATTGTTTATGATTACTAGTGAATTTATTTTTATCATGTCCCACACATGTTATACATATGGACACCTATTATGGACACATTTTTAGTGTCATAATAGGTTTTATTACTCACAACCTATATAGTTATCTTTATGTTCCTACAGAATTCATGTATAGAGATCCATGAAATAAAAAAGGGCTTGTGGAAGATAGTTGACCTGAGGAGAATGGAGGTGGGGTGGTACCAGGATGTACTCTTCAGGAATTCCCACGAGTTTTATCTATTTATCTTTTTTTCACTTATTCTATTATTTTTATTTCCAATCTAAAAGACTGATTTATTTATTGTATGACTTATGATACATCAGCTATTACATTTTATGTTTTGTATTCCACTTAATATTTATATTGTTATATTTTTATTTTTATTTTTTGTATACGAATATAATTATTGGAGTGTAAAATCTCTCTATTAATGGTGTTAATACCATCACTACTAGTTTTCAGCCTCTTGTATAGAGGGAGGCATGTATGAGGTCTTTTATATCTCTATCTTAGACCTTATGGTTCAACTCAGGGTGTTACAAAATAACTCTTTATAATTGATAAAACTACCTCCAATGAATGAATAGTGCATAATTTTTGGAAAATATACCCTTATCTACCATATACTGAAAAAAGATCACAAGAAATCATTGTACCTATTGATTAATTTATATTTTATATAAATTTATAAAGATGGATCTATGAACAAGAATTCCATAAGAAAGTAAGCATGGGACAAATAGTACTATTTACACCTGACAACCTATATAAACTATTAATAACTAATAAATAAGTAATAAATGGATATTAATGGTTAATATTAAATGATATAAATATAAATAATGGTTTGAAATGTAATTTAAATTTTATTATATAGGTATTTATACCCTTTTTTAACAATTAATGAGTTAAGGAAAGCTGGAAAATTATTTTACCTCTATTTTAATGAGATTATTCTATTATATATCTATGTCATTTTTTAATTTATATATCTTATTTTATGATAATATTATATAATATTTTATTTTTTTCTAAATATATTTTTTACCTTTTCATTGATTGAGGATTACTTACTAGTTGTAAATGGGATCTCCCACTTTTTTACTTTAGGTTTCTCACATGGTCTCTATATTCCTAACCATTTATCATATTTTATTTATTTATAGTTATAAAAATATTTTATATTTCATGCTATTTTGATACTATATATTGAATTGATTATTTCTTTATATTCAATTACATCATTTTCCCTTTTTTATAAAATCATCAAAATACTATGGAAATTTCTTCTTAACTTTCCTACGATTTTCACCTTTTTATGAATGATTTTTTATCTTTGTCAATAATTCATTTTTCCATACACATTTAAACTAATTTATGTTATATTTTATCTCCTTATATGGGGATTTGAGTTCATGTTATCATTTAATGCTCTTTATTTGGATGAATTTTCACCTCATAAAAATTATTATATGACCAATTATTATAGGTTAATCATGTTATTCCTATTGATATATCTATGATTTTTTTATTTTTCAAATGGGACACATATGTATGAATATATTTTTATATGATGAGTGGTATGAAAATTATATCTCTCTTTAAATCATTAGGTAAATTGTATATCCCATGAGATTATTATGTAAATGATGTGGGAAATGAACCTTGTCTTATTTGTTATGGTGTTAAGATATATATCCTAATATATATTTATGATATTCTATGATTATACAAGCAACACATCCCAAAGTTTTTTTATTTTTATAATCCCAAGGTTTATGATAATTTCACAATGATTTATTCATTCTAGTGTCGTGTATCTTATTTTTTGGTTCATACCAACATGTTTGTTATATTCCAATGCCTAAAAAATATTCTTTATGGTAAGTTGTTAATCACTTGTTTATATCCCTTATGGTTTCACCAAAATGGGTTATTATCTAACCCATTATTTTATTTATATAACTCCCTACTATTTCTTATATAGTGATATTTATTAAAGAGATTCATATGTAAAGAATTTTGTAGAATAAATGCTTGTTGTTTTTTGTGATAAGAAAATATATATACCTAATATATAATGATTTTAAATATTTACATTTGTAGTGAGTGTTTTAATCTTAATTTTTTATGATAATCATGTAAAATGATTTAAAATCATTGAATATGGGTTTTAGGTTTTTATATATGATTTACATTTAGGGATTAAACTTATACAAGTGGAAACATAAACATAAATTAACATTTTAAAAAAATAAAAAATTCTATGAAACTACCCAACATGATAAGAACATATATTAGACACTGTTAAAATACCTATAAATAAAAAATGTCACAAAATAATGATATTACAATCATAGTATAAAAAAATAAATAAAATTAAACTATTTATATGATATTCATATTGGTCACATAGGGAAACATCCATGAAAGAAATAATATATATACAAAAATAATGGTTTGGACCAAAAGTTAATAATTAAAACAACCCAACTAACTACCCCAAATAGAAAACTATTTCTAATATACAACTTCTATGATTATTTTAAATATTGAAACTTTATATGACCATCAATGAATATATGAACATGTAGATACACATATGAAAAAAATTATAATGCACACATAGAAACCACACTGTGGATGGGTAGTGGGTATGTATAATTATTTCAGATAATTTTTATAATTTCATCTACCATCATGAGTGAATGGGATTAGTTTAAATGGTTGTAAATATTTTAATTAAATTTGATATTAATAATAATATATGGTATATAAAAGTTATAATAATAATAAAATATAAACCATGGGTTAAAACAATATATAGTAATAACTCATGGCTAATAAAACTTTATATACCGCATATATGAAACTCAAGATATTACTATTGACTTGACAATTGTTAGAAATACATAATTTAAAATATGTAAAACCCACACTCGACTATCAAGAGATAAAAAATAATAAAAATTCCACTTGATATATATAGAACATCAAAAAATAATATGTTCCATCCTACACCACATGAAGAAAAAACAAAACAACAAGTCTCATGGGTTGTACCCATGATTTCATTAAGTTATTATTTGCTCTGGAATTTTAATATATACATCATGTATCATTTCCTATAAATATTTACCTAGGAATATAATAAATATACTTTCAATTTAGCTTCTAGAATATAATAAATTTTAGGTCCCTCATAAGTTACTTCTAAGTGTATAGGAATTGTTATCATGCCTCAAATAATTGTTATCTAAAGTATAATATGTGACCTAGACCCACCAAAAAAAATATGATTGTGGTATAATAAGTGGAACATCCATGAATTTTCATCAAACATTTAACATATAATAAAACCATTGTGTCCTCGTGGACCTTTAAACCCATGTGTTTTCTCAAAATGTACTTTCATTCCTAAATATCCAATGAAATTTAAAGATACCAATTAACTAACCATATTGATAATCTCTAACATATATTCATAAATAAATATTAAATATAAATTTAGGATAATTAAATTGATTAATAATTATATATGGGAAAATAATAAATCTTAAATAATGATTGCATAACTTGTATAATAGATTAAACAAATCATGATATCATATAATAAAATAAAACATGAAATTTCATAATCTTTAAGGAGAAGTAATAATTTTTCATTTGTGATATAAATAAAATAACATTGAAAATGATAAAAAAAAAATAACATTCTAGGTATATAAAATCATAAACAAGATATAAACATGTCATAATCAACACAATTCAATTAAATAATTACCTATCTTATCACACCGTGTATTTAGTTTCTCCCATATAAAATAATTAATTATCAATTTATTATTTAATTTACCTATAATAAGCCTGTGTAAAATTGTCCCCAAGATAACATAGGACCTGAAAAATAATACACAATGTGTACACTATCTCGAAAATATCCAATAACATTTTATAATAATATTATATATTTCTCGAATTTATGAATATACCTCAAGGATACATATGATTATTTTTATCCAAAGTGTTTTTTACATAATTAATATATTCTACACATAATATTTTAATACAATCATGGTGAAAAACTACGTAAAAATTAAAAAAAAATATAATGTTATAGTTTTCTAATCCATTTTTAACCCTAAGAAACCACAAGTAATAAGATTTTGAGACCATATATGTTATACTCTAACAATTACCTAAATCATGGGGTAATATAAACATATTTTTTAATCATCAGATATTTCCTTATATTCTCAATCAATGACGCATAACCAACCCCAAAATTTCCAATGCGTAATCATTATATATCTATTTCATTAATACCATATTATATGAAAAATATTTATATTTCAAAAGAGTCCCAGTCAAAGACTAGCTTTCCATTTTTAATTTTTTTTCAACCGCTTCATAAAAATTTATATCTCAAAATAATTTCCAATGAATCATCTATATATTCCATCATGATATACAAGATTTAGTAGTTAAAGTAACTGAAAAATTTAAATAGTCCATGATATAGGGTTTATGTAAAATTGCATTCTGCACCAAGGTAATTCATTATTATTCACAATCCCATAAGTGGATTTTTATCTAAATCAAACATTGAAGAAATATATATTTATATTATACATTAAAACTTCTCTAAAGGATATTATGATTCTAACCCCAAATCCTCTACAATGATTTTACTAAATATTAAAAATAATTCAAATTATAATAAATCTATGAAGATCTAACTATATAATTCAATTCCCTGACAAAAACTATCACTAAAAAATAAATCCCTATTTTAATGGGTTATTTTTGATAGATTTTCATCGCAAAAAAGTAAATCATGGGGGGATTCCATTTTAAAAGAAAACCTTCAAGGACAATAATGCTGCAAATAATAGTACTTATGATGGACTGTTTCAATTAAACTCAAAGTGATACTATTTTTGACAGAATAATTTTGTCATCGCAAATAATTTTATAGATGATTATATTCAATGTAATTTCCATTTCCATCATTGATACTTTTTTTAATGGCTAAACATTTCCCTAATAAATAGTTTTTTGGACAAAATTAAAATTTCCATTGAAAATTAATTTTAATCCATTGTGTTTCAGATTGATTTATTATTCCATCAAAAATGATTATTTATTATGAAAAATAAAATCCATCATAAATAACTGTAAATAAATAAAATGAATAAAATTTACTAAAAAACAAAAAAATGAAAAAAAAATATTTATTATAAAATTAAAACTTATATAATACAAAATAGGTTCATAATAAAGAAAATAATAATAGGATCACCAAAGGGGAAGGGGATCAGATCCATAAAATAGAGGGAACTCCATCCTTAAAAAATGTGTATGTTATTGCACATAATCTATCTTATACTCATGTTTTACTACTATTAACAAAAATAATTCTCTTGTTTTTTATGATACCACTCTTGTTAGTAACATTGTTGCTCATACAGTTATTGATTATCTTTTTTCTCTCTGATCAGTTTCTATATAGTATTATCATAAGATATTATTCTTTCCTCATAATATCTAAGAGATAAAAATGATAATACTTCTAGTCTCCCATTCATGATAAGTTATTACATCACTTCAGTTCCAAAATAACTAGTTAGAGTCAATCGTGAACCAATACAGATCACCCAACCTTTGAGATTAACACTCCTAATCACCTATATCCATAAAAACTAATTAAAACATGACCCACCCACTGTCTTGACCTGATTCTCATGTTTTTGAGAAATTTATATATTATATGTCTCATACAATCATATAAAATGAAAATAAAATTTAAAAAATATTATATACATTTAATAAAAATAAAAAAATAATAACCATATCTTTTCATTATCTCTCACCAAGAATCTACTCAATACTACTACCAATGTTCATCCGCATATACACATCAATATATATAATATCTAGATTAATCAAATACTACATAAATATTTCATATTCATTATGTATTATCTATATATAGATATAAAAATTATTAAATAATATTAATTATCAAACATCAATGATGTATTCTATAAGTATGACGCCAGGATTTATGTGTGTTATCTTTTCTCCTATAATTCTGTCTACCAGAAGATGATATCCTATAAAAGTATCACCTATATAGTAACAGAATAATCCCCCCAAAGCCTATGTTTGTATGTAATTAGGTCAATTAGGATAACAATACGCATCAAATATAGTCACATATATTCTATACATAGCCCTCATATGAAGGTTGTGTAAAAATAAGCTGAAACGATCATGTTTTTATACCTCATATGAATCAAAAATAAAAGATCCCATGATCTCATTAGTACGATACCATAATACCTGAAAATATTTCATAATATAGTAAAATATAAATTATATAAATTTAAAATATAATTTAATTTTTATTTATATATACCATCTGGTGCTCAAATATAAAATGGTGTACATCAGTAGAAACCTAAACTTGTGACTCACAGTGATTAAAGTAATGTTCTTAAAAATAGCACTAGCCAGACCAATGGTAAGACAAGAAAAACTATAAAAATTATAATAATTCGTATCAGAAATATTAAATAAAATAAATAAAATGAGAACTAAGTATAATTTATAATTGAATATACTTCATATAATGAGGATAAAATTCAAGATAAAGGTATCAATTTGGAACAATATTAGTAATCATCAATCATGTAAGTCCTTCTCCCTTCCTAGTAGTTAGCATTACATCAATACCATTTGAAAACGAACGAAGACGCTCATCACTAGGTAGATCATCCTAAATCAATCTACAGATCATCTCATCAAACTAATCTTGAAAAATCTGATATAAACTAGGATAATATCATGTTACCTATAGATAATTTCTAATATATATCAATTAAAAATTAATAAATATTTATTGATTGAAATTAATATATATTGATTATTACTATAAATATAATATAATACATCATTCTTCATATTCCACTTCATATTCATCTCTTTTATTTTCTTCATTTTCCACTTTAACATCATCAATTTATATATGAGCTTTGATTTCATTATCCATCATTATTTTAGACTTATTGGTTACATTATCAACATTATCAATACCTTCAACCCCTAATTTGAAAGTCTCAACATTGATATCTATATGTGTGTGTGAAAAATTAATTTATTTAGAATTGTTTCTTAAAATATTTCACCATTTTTCACATCCACATAACTAGTATCATTTTATATAAAAAAAATCTTTATATTTCACATTTATTACACTCCATGGTTCATTTAATTATCATTAAATAACATAATAATATGTATAAAAAAATTGTGTGCTTTGTTTTCCAACATAAGCGATTCATTTTATATATGAATACTTATACATTTAATGTCACAAACTCTATATCAAAGAGGAAAATGAAACCCTCAATCAATATCAAACCAATGAGATTTACAAATTGTTATGTAATTACATCCTAGATAACATAACTCAATTATTTCAACCATCATGTTGTAAGAGTCAAGTTCAATTTTTTTATGATGTGTTACATTTAAACAAACACCATATTTCATTAATTTCATTGATTCACTATATGTGCATATATGGAATCAAAATTCATTAACCACACATAAAATATATGATTTTAATCATTTTTATGGTGGATTATTAATTTATTTTATTTTATTTTCATTTAGTTACAATTTAGAAAAACATATATTAGGTCTTTGTGTTGTTATTCATCTAAAAGTCATTGTTCATTATCACCACTAAAACCAAGATCATACAGATTAAATATTAATAACTGATGGTTTATGACATCATTAACATTTCCTTTATTTCAACTCATTTGATGATGTTTTTGAGTATGTCCATATTGAATATAATGAGACAGTAAATTTAAAATTTACTCTTATAAGTGCACTTCTACAATTGATCTTTCAACTAATTCTATTTTACATACTATCTTCTTTAATTTTTCCTAATTATTTCATATTGATATATTCATTGGAACTATAATGGACTTATATATTTTAATTCATGTGGAAAATTCAATATTAAATTTTCCATTAAATTAATGTAAGGAAGTGAAAATATTTTTTCTAATTTACATAAAATTTTAACAACATCTTTTTATAGCATACTCAGTTTATAAAATTATGTTTTTTATATATAATTTATTGTAAAAATATTATATTTATGTCAACACATCCCAAATAGACTAATTTAACAACCCTATAAGACCAATCGGTAGTAATATTTTTATTATTTCATGAAAATCATGACTTTTAACCTAGTAATTTGACCATTATTGAAACAGTGAGAGAATTTGAGACATAACCATCTAGTAACATCAAGTGTTTAATTACATAAAATTATATTAAATGAACTTATTTAAAAATTTCATATTATTATTTTGGAAATATTAAATTTTTTGATCAATCATTTTTTAAATAACTCATGTTTGGGATGCATGAAAATTTGGGTAAGACATAACCATGCCTTTACAGTAACTTTTTCCCTTACAGGGGTGCCCAAAAAGGTATAAATATTTTATCAAAATATGTATTCTCAATATGAATTTCTTCTAAAATTTGATGGATAAAAAAAATCACACCAATATGAAAGGTTCCACAAAATTATTCAATTAGTCCGATGTTGATCCCTCTGATATCTATCATTTTTATTGTTTATAGTTGTTCTAAAAGTAATATGCGGTAATGAATAGATGATGGATTTTTTCCTAAATAAATAATATCACTATTTTCAACCCATATCATTAAATTTTACATTTCATAAAATTATTTATATTCCTTCAAAAAGGATGACTAGTAAAAATAATTCAAAATTGAAGGTCAAAAAAACAATGTTTTGTTCTATTGATAAGAATAAACACTTCACCATCAATAATATAGTATGGAAATTAGTTTGGACTATGTATACTCTATCCAAATATCATAAATTAATTTGGAATCTCACTTACTATCCACATTAATGTAGATATCAATGTAAAATTATACATCTCAATTAAATCATATATAGTTACATTGTCACTCCGAAATGAAATTATCTCATCAATCAGTGGGAAAAAATAAATATGGCTATTATTATTTTGATTTACTAAAATTAATAACGTCCAATAAATACATGGTTCCATAATTAATATCCAATGAGGTACGTTGTATAAAGTTTTGAAAATAGGAAAATAACAATTTTGATTTTCATGAGCACTAAATAGATACAAACCATCCATAAGAATATATAACCATATGTTATTATATTCTAAAGTAAAATATGGATACGTCTGATTAAATAGTTTCCATGAATCATTATTCTAGTGATGATTATATTTTATACTTACAAAAATATTAGAATTATGTCATTTCATCAATATATCTATTTTTTGAGACATAAATTGATCGTTTATTCTAGGTGTAATAAAAAAATACATCAATTGTTTAATATGAATAAATATGAATGTTTCTTATGGTACCTTTATACCTCAATTGTCCACATATTGGATAGTTAACTATTGAATCTTATTTACCATATTATAACATGCAGTCATCTGAACATTTATAGAAATTATGATAACTTTTACCCAAGTTGTGGATAATCTTTCTTCTTTCATAAAAATTTGATGGCATTGTATTTACCTCCTGAAAAAATTATTTAACCAAAGAGAATATTTGATAGAGATAGTTATTTTAATTTCAAAAATCAAACTTAATTGGAATAAAATTTGAAACATGTTCAAATTTTATTATCTTGAATCTAGGATATATGGCCTCCTTAGTATATTTCAATAACTAATAAAACTAATATGTTTCTATTTCAACATTTGAATTATCATTATGAGTTTTTTTCCTAAAAACTCATGTTAGTATCCTCATGTAACGAATTTTAGAACTGTGATGAATCTATAAAGAAAAAAATTATAAATTATTTTGAATTGCATTCCCCATATTGATACCACAAATTTTAATCTTTTAAGAAACAAAAACTAAGTAGATAAACCCCAACATTATCGAACATTTTAAATCTCCAAGGATAACATTTTTTACACAGATCCCTAATTGTCCCTTCTAAAAAAAATCTAAATTCGAAGATTTAAATTAGATAAAAAAATTTAAACCCCCAATGTTAATAGGATTTATACAAGGGCGATTCGGATTTTTATAATGATTTATCTAATGATACTTCCTTAATAAAAATTGTTATCTATATCATGGTCACAAAGTTTTCTTTAAAAACTACATTAATTATTTAATTATATGAAATATTTAAAAAGTAATAAAAAAAATTCAATAAATGAGAAATTAATTATTATTATTATATATTTTATAAAATACCGCTACATAAATATTGTTATAAATTTAAAAATTTACAAATAATAGTTCTTGGGTGGTGAGATTTTTCTCAAATTAGAATTGGAGGGTGATTTCACATGCGAGGGAGTGAAAATACTGTATATGGAGGTAGTGCATAGTTGGTGTCGGAAGACGACAACTAGGGTTGGGCGAGTTATAAGATTTATATAAATTTATAATGATTTATACTAATTTATTCATTATTATAAAGTAATTTATAATTTTTATTCAAATTTTTATTAATTTTTAATATCTTTTAAACTAATTGATTTTTTACATTTATTAAAATCATTGTGTTTTTTATTAATTGTAATAAATATATTTTTTCCGATTTATGATAACTTAAAATAATTTATACTAATTTATTAATTATTTTATACTAATTTACAAATTTTTAAAAAAAAAATTAACTTTTGGTGTGTGATCCTTTTCTCTCACGCAAGCATGGAAGGTTGGCCTCATGCAAGAGCGAGACTCAAACCAAACACATGGAGGAAGAATATGGTGAGTATTGAATGATGATGGACCCAAGATCTAATAAGTGTAGGAGAACAATGTCTATGACTAGGAGAGTCATTTAATTTTTTTGAATTAATACCAATTGAAACTAATTTATACAAATTTAGTCTAATTTATGGTAATATATTCAAATATATTCGTTATTTTACACTAATTTAAAATAAATTTTATTAACTTTTACTAATTTTTCCAATTTTATAATATTTCATAAAAATTAGTAACAATTTATACCAAGTTATAATAATTTATACCAATTTATGCATTATTTCATACTATTTTATACTAATTGATGGTATTTTTTATTAATTCGTTCCAATTTATAAAAAAAACTTTTTATTAATTTATAATAATTTATATGAAACATTATAATAATATATTTTATAGCTTTATTACCATGTAGTTATTTTTTTATTAATTCTATTAAATGTATCGGTTTTACCAATTTATACTAATTTATTTAAATTTAGACTAGTTTATAATTACTTTGACTAATTTATAACAATTTACATTGATATTCAAAATTATACAAAATTATACTAGTTTTTAATATCTTTTATACTAATTAATTTTATAAATATTATAAAAAAATTAGTATTTATTATTTAATAGTAATATTCAAATATTTTACATTATTATTTATTATTTATACTATTAATTTTATTACAATCATTTAACACTTTAGATCAATTTTTCACCTTGATACTAAATTTTAGTAATTTATTATAAATAATAATTTACTAATTAAAAAACAATTAAATAAAAAATTATATTAATATCATTATTAACTGGATAAAAAATAGTAATGTGACATGTAGATGTAATTGAGCCCTAATGAATTAAATTGCCTAATATATTATATAATTAAAAAATAAATATATAAAATTAATAAATATTAAAAATGGTTTTCAAAAAACATTTTAAATATTATTTTGGATAAAAAATTGTAAATATGTAACTGAGAAACCTTAAAATATCATTATTGATCCCAAATATCATATCTATAATCTATGAACATTCAAACATGAGTTTTTATTATAACTAAATAAATTTTGAGGAGGTTAAAGGAGATGGTGAATGCATAAATAGAGGACTGAGGGATGCTCATGCAGAATGATAAGGGAGGTGGCACTACCCTATATTTAAAATTGTCTTTTTTGTGATATAATATTCTATAATAAAAATCATGTCTTTTGAAGTATTAAAAACGGATGATATTGATGGATAATTTATTTATGATGAGTATTTAGGACAGATGGATCTTCTATCACAAATATTATATTCTATAAATACTTTTACCACATATCCAAAAAGTGTATGTGAAAAACACAATCAATCATAAATAATCCACTACAAGACATTTTGCAGTAGACTTGATACCCTATCTCAAAGAGCACTTTGTGCGGAACTACTTGTGATAAAATTTATATTGTCATCAAAATAATTCCTTCATGTAAATAATGTTTTGACATAATGTGCATTCTATCTCAAATAGTCCCATCATGAAACCATGTTTACAATGTAAAAATAAATTTTTTTCACAAATATTCCCCCTCATAGATGGTATTTATGGAAGAAAAACACATTCCATCGGAAATAAATTTATCCCACCACTGTGTATTCAATTTCACAAAAAATATATTATTGTATTCATATCAAAAAATTGTGTTTTCATGAAGTATGAAGTGGGAGAATATATGTTGTAGATTGTTTGGTGAGGGGGGATCAACCCACCATCCAACACTGTAGTAAACATTTACTTGAAATTTAAAATAATATTCTACTTAAGTTTAATTATGTATGATCCCACCAAAATTATAATAGGATCCACTTGATGTTTTATAATTCAATTAAAATTCAATGGGAACCACCACACTTCCGGTGGACCACTATTGGATATTAGGTGGCCTAGAATCCCTCTCTTGGCCTTACCTCCTTGATTGAACTTCTCGTTAGGGGAGGGGGACTGGACACCTTGTGTCATATGGTTTGACTCACCAACCTCAATTTAGCATTCCTTTTACATTATTCTCATTTAAAAAAAAATAAAATTCATCAACCCAATTTAAAAATAACTCTCACAACATTCATAGGTTTTCAAATTTGATCAGAACAACATTTGTAAGGGTTTTTAAAGATCTAATGGTTCTTAGGAATATTTTATGATCCCTAAAATATATTTATTATGTTTTTATTTTTTCACAATTTTTTTTTATATTTTTATCTATTTAACATGATTATACATGATACTTTAGAGAAAAAATTCTTAAAAATATTATTTTATAAGAATGGAAAAATTCAGTAAATCTCTTAAATAATTTATATGAAAATATATTGATTCCAATAAAATAATATTTATGGTTCGAGAGAAATTTAGAAGGATTTTAGGATGTATGAAGATCCTTTAGAGATTACAAAACAAGGTCTATACACAAAACATATATTGTGGGGACCATAGTTAATAGACACAAGATGTTTTTTAGAAAACCATTTTGAATGTATTAAAATGGATAAATTAGTATAGGAATATTGATTTTAATATTTATTTAAGATATTCTATTATTTTGGATGTTTGATTGAATAAATTTATAAAGTCATTAATCACAAAACCTGACCATTTTGACATAGTTTAGATAGTGCACAGAACAAGTTTTGCAAGGAAAAAAATTCATATATGTATATCAATAGGTTTAGATCAATTAATATTATATAAAATATTAAATGATTAATGGAATATTTTAGGCTAGTTTAGAGGTACCTGAAATCACTGAGTAATCACAAAACATATGTTCAACCATAATTTTTATAATCATTAAATATTCACTCTAACACAAAATATGAGTGTTTTACACATACTCTAAGTTTCAAATTAACACTTTAAGATATATGGGATTATTTTAAGAGATTTTGATGAAACATATACTAAAATATTAACAAATTCTATTCTAGGAATTCTAAAAATTGTATTTATATTTATCCTATGAATGTTGTAAAAAGTTTACTCATATAGGTATATCTAAAGAGGCATAGTCCTACTCAATGTATTCTCATTATCAATTTTGTTTTATAATTTAATATTTAAAATAATGTAATAAAGGAAACCTTGATAGGGATTTTGTCGTACAATATAAACAAAAGAAATTAAAAGGTAAATAAAATGAAATGTAATAAAAGGTTAATAAGAATAGTAGTTAAAACTAGAATTTATCCACCCAGATCATTTTATCATGTCCTATTAATTTTTCATTCATATTATTTTCACTAAATGACCTAGATAAATACTATTTAATAATTCATTACTAATTACCTCTCATGTAATAATTAATACATTATTTCCAGATGTATGCTGAAACTTGTATTATCATATATATAGTAGTGGGATTCATCCCTCAACCATGTAGATGATCTTTGCCATGTCATTCCAACTTAAAACTAATAAGTGATATATCCTATTGCACATGGCCCCAAATTACTATCATTAACCCACATATCATACCTAAATATACTATAAAAATAATAATATAATTATGTGGAGAATTTGATCACATAAAAATAAAAGAAAGAAAAAAGAGAAGAAAAGGAGGAATAATGAAAACCATTACCCAAAAGATTATGATCCAGTTGAAACGGATATTAAAAAATAAAAAAAAAATAAGTTAAAAACGAAAGAAAATAATTACAAGGAATTATTACCAAAATGGGTGTGTATCACCCAATCCATATCCACACTCACCATTGGTACATAATAATCAGGAGTCTTGAAAAACCATATCATGGTCAGCTTTGTGACCCCTTTCTTCGGTAATACATCTTCTACTTGATTTTTTTCTATATATTCATTGGAAATGACAAAATTGAGTCGATTGATATTTCTAAGGCATTCAATCCATTGATGAAGAATCTTCTATGACACATTCCTTGTTTATGAGTGCAAATTCTTGATAGCAATTTTCAAGTCAAACTCAATCCATAAGAATCTCTAGTTTAATTGAATGGTATACCAGACTACATTCAAAATGGCCCATAACTCAGCTTCAAGGGCCATGCCAATCTCAATGTAATGATAAAATCATCCCATGAAAAATCCCTGATAGGTCTGGAAAACACCTCTATAGTCTTAGAGTCCTAAAGTACCAAAAATAGATCCATCAACATTAAATATTATTCAAGAATTAAGTGGTGGGATCAATCTTATATTACACATTATGGGGATATTTTTATATAATTGAACCACACTAGACTCTCTTATGTACTTAACATAAATTATACTCATTTTCATAACCTTGGGGATGGAAACATAATAAAGGGTTGAAGTAAGATACCTTATAAGGGTAAACATAAGAGATAATAACAATATATTGTAAGTGATCAAAAGATGAACATATGGGTATGATATGGATATGTAATAAATTCATACCCAAAAATCATAGAACATAAATCATGTATAGTGGAATAATTCTTATGATAACATAACACATGAATCAAAATAGTGTGGAAACATTTGTTAATAAACAAAATCCAAGAGAACATAACATCTGTGTATGAACATGTCTAAGAGGGTCACATAAACATAGTTATGAGAAAATATTTCATTTTAATAATATCTTAAACACAATTATTAACATGCATAGATTCATGAGCATTTATTAACCAAAATTATACTCAGACACATACTTGTTATCATAGCTTAACCGTAATTATATTTATACACAACTTTTTGAACATATCTTAAACACAACTATAACCACACACAACTTTGTGATTACAGATTAACTATAATCATAATCAAACACAACTTTGTGATCATAGATTAAACACAATTATACACATGCACAACCTTGTGTGCATAACTTAACTTTAATTATACCCACACACAACCTCATTATATCATGACATATAAAACTATGAACAATGCATTAGAGGGTGATATAGTACTCCTACCACAAATTATCCATTCACATGTTTACCACTTGAAATCAATCATTAATTATATCTTAATGAGCCCATGGAATGAAAAATGGGTTTTATAACATTTCTAGAAGGTGTACCCAAAATTGACCACAACAATGTAAACAATTGTTAAACAAAAAATAAATCCCCTCAAAATAGTATTTCCTAAGAACATTTAAGCAGTGTTCCTTTAAAATTAAATTCCATGGAAATAATACCTTTATAGGTAAAAACGAAATTTGAAATGAAATCATAAAATTTTTTTTTTAGAAAACATTTTTAATGTTGTCATAAGAGGGGAAATTATCGGTCATCATGAAAATTAATTATTAGAAATGTAACATTTGGGAAATTAAATATAAGTAGATACAAAATTCATTATTTTTAATGAAATATCAGTAATTAATCATTTAATTAAGCGTAAATGTTTCAAAAAGTATAAGTGAAATTATTTTGATATCTTTTACATTTAAAAAGAATCATCAATAATAGAGCCTTAAAAGGGATATACATTTTCAAAAAGGTGATATGAAAACTTTTGAGAACATTTACCATTAAAAATAATATTTAATAATAGAACCTTTAAAGAGACATAAGTTTATCCAAAACAAATGTTCAGTGTAAGGTGAAACATTTTATTTTGAAAGGATGTAAAACATTCTTAATATTATGAAATACATTTTTTGAAAACCCACATTATAAAAAAAAGTAAAAAATATTTATAAAAGTTTATAAGGTAAATATGAAGGTTAAATTATATAACACGAAATTTTCTTTTCAATTATAAAGGATAAAATTTTTAGGATTAGAAAATATCGATAAGGAGGAGAAACAGTTCATTAAGGAGGATGGGAATTATTATAAATAATTGTGTACTTATTCAGAATTAAACACATTAATATAGAATATTTGAAATAAAAATTTAATTTACCAAGAGGGGAAAATAAATAACCATAAAATAAAATCTTAGGGTGGATGAATCTAATCATAGAAGTATAATTTCAAGAAGAGGAATTATAACTCAATAAAGGGAGTTGAGTTGATAAAAACCCATTACAACTTTGGAATATTTTGAAACGAATGTCATTTAAATAGACCAAAAGATATAGCTCTTAAACCCCCTTTAATTACATAAATATGGTAAAATATATTCATTAAGTATTAGTCACATCTAATCAAATATATTATGGTGAAAAATATGAAATATTTCTTAAGAAATAAAATTTGAGACAAAAAAAACCCATTATCATAGTTCTCTACATCAACTAAAGTGCTTAAATATTTTGTAAAAAAATGAATATCTAACTAATAAATTTTAGAACCTTACTAATTTATATGAACTTTTAAAAAAATTATTTATAATTATTATAAACATTTATATTAGTTAGTTTTTATCTATTTTCATTATCAGGTGTGATTAATCTTGATTGTTTTGAACTAGCTTCTTAATTTTGTTGTTTTTATTCATTCTTCTCCAAAATTTAATTGATAACATATCAAAAAAATTATTGTATCAGATGATTTATTATTATTTATAATTTTATAATTTCATTCTATAGTGTTTTTTGTTTTGATCTTTAAAGATAAAATCAGAAGTGATCATTCTTTGATCATTTTTAATGAACATACATTATTATCTTAATTAATGATTTTAATATTAATGTTACCATTACATAAAAATAAAATATTTATTTATTTATTTAATTTATTTTATTTTTATTAATTTATTTATCATATTCATCCATTATATTTTTTTTATATAATTGTTTTAGTAGGTGGTTAGACTGACTAAAACATCAAGATACCATAATTAATGGATGGTTATGATTAGGAAAGTGGTTTAATTTTTAATAATAACATTATTAAAGAAAAAATGATATTATTTAAATATTTTTAATGTGTTGAATCATATTTGAATATATATTTACAAATATTAGTTAAACAAGATAAAAAATGATATATGTTACTTTGTGGAGGTGGTAGTCCACATGTGTAGAAATGACATTTTTATTTTTATTAATTAAAATGGGAAATGTTTTTAATGTTAGAGTTTTTTTCCAATGACCAACTAATTTTACTTTAATTACACATATATATTGTTTATTTGATATTAATTTAATATTTTATTATATATTTTTCATTGTTCTTCATGTATTTAATATAATAATGTCCTATAGTATTTTTCGCATTGATAAGGACATAGAAATTCCCCACTACAATGAGAACCTTGAAGTTCTATGAAAATATTCTTAATATTGTTCTATAGTTGGATAATGTACAATTATAGGACACATTATATTTAGACAGTCATGTGTGAGTACTCGTAAGAGAATAAGGATTCTTCTCATAATTTTTGCAATGATAATCTCTAATATAATAGATTTTGAGAATAGACTCACCAAAACAATTCGGAATGTTTTGGTTTCATTGTATATTCTAATATTTGAGGGTTTGTAATGTTCATTAGACTTTAATGATATCATTAATGTATGTCTTGATGTAAACACATATATTTACTCACCAAAACTGCCATGGAATATCTTGGCGTATAGTTGGGTATAATGGGTCTGTCATGATTAACATGTCATGAATAGATTAGTTGAGGAAGGATTTGTCTCTTCCATATTTATAGAAGCTAATATCTACGAACTTTGATTGGAATAGAACATTCACATTAAATTTCATGGTTATGGTGTAATGAGGTGTTTATTTCAGATTTTCAAACAGCAATCTATAGATTAAATTGGTTGATTACACCCATTATACAACCCACATTATTAGATATTCTGATAAAGGCATTATATTACATGTTGAGTATTCATCTATGGTTATTGATGTTGCGACATTATGTTCTTTCAATTGGGTTCTTTGACCAATTTCTAGACAATAATCATGGTATTTAGGAAATCCTATCTAATTTCAATGAGAATTAATCCTAGAGGGTTACACCTTATGTGTTTCTACTTATCTTAATTAAAATCTATTTGAATTAATTTATTGGAATAAATGAGATTCTCAAGTCTGAGGAATAATTTTATTTATGTTATATTGATTTCATACTTTATATAAATATCTATTTGTCGGTATGTGAATAAAAATATATTTATTTATTTTATTAAATACTTGATAAATATTTATTCAAAAGTATGAGAATGAAATATTTATTTATGAATAAAAATTTATTCAGGTGTTCAATAAATGAAATAATATTTCAAAGGTCTAAGATAGTGTCTGGAGAAAATAGTAACTAATAAGTTGGTTAAAAAATATTTGTTATTTTTAAAGTTGGAATAGGACACAAAATAATAATATTATCATTAGTATTATAATGAATGGGTTTTATTAAAGTTAATAAACGTTATTTTATGGATGTCATTAAATTAAAAAAATGTTTTAACAAAAATACTAACTCTATAAATAGGAAATTATATCTTTTGTGCAGAGAATACAAAATTGATAACGTAGAATTATTGTGAACAACGAATTCTCTCTCAACTCCTCTTTCCTTATCCCACTCAAGAATGAGATGCTCAACGTATTTTTTATCAAGATAAAAAAACAAGCAATAAAAAATAAAAAATGCAAGACATTCGACTCATCACACTAGATCCAAAAGATTGAGTGGTGTTTCATGGAGATCATAAGAGCACGTGTGGATCATTTCTAGAGGGATTCTATCCTTGGATCCTTATAGTAGAACAATGTTAATCTGAAAGGGTCTTTTAGGATGATCATGACTCACCATTGAAGAATGTTCTTAATCCAAGGTAATTATTTTTTCAAATATTAAATAAATTAATTATAAATTGTATGCTCAAGATACTAACTCCTAGTTTTTTAAATTGATGATTAAAATTAATTTTAATATATCTCCCACTAAACCAATCTTCTTATGAATCGAGAACCAAAAATTAGTATCTAAGGGTCATGTCTAAATTTATAAATAATTTATTAGTTTTTTATCTATGCAATATTGTGGTTTGATTTTCATTACATTTTATTAATTATTTAATCCTATTTGAATTTAAATGGTATAAACATATTAATAATGTATGTTTAGTGTTAAACTTTATAAAAGGTTTAGTAATAGATGAAGAATGACTGGAGAAGCCAGCAGGAAGTACCAAATCTTTGGCCAGAAAAACAGGGCTACACATCATGTAGTTGAAGCACACATCATTTACCCATGTGCATTTCACCTCGATGCGTCTAGAAGTTAATTAATCATTGTGCATTCATTTCACACCATGTGTTTACTAAGCCAACCTAGAACATAGAAAGCATATACAAGGCATGTATTTGGCCTCTACATGTTGTGTAGTCTGGACGAGTTAACACGCCAAATACTCAAGTGCATGACTCAAATACATGGAAACCAAGGTATATATAGTGTAGATAGACTGTACACACCATGTAATCTCCCATTAAATGAAAAATATTACAAATTACATTAAATTAAAAATTTCATAATTAAAACCATATTTTATTAATTGACAAACAAATGTGTATTTGAAATTATAATGATGGTTTAAAAGAATATTAAATGATAAATAATTTTTTTAATTAATATTTCATTATTGGATCGTCCATTTGTTTTCCATGAATGAAAAAAATTATGGTTGTCTTTAATTATGTTCATATGATTATTATGATGAAAGGGAATTAATTAAATAATGCAAGAACATTTATCTTAAACAATAAAAAACGAATAAATAAATAAATTCTAGACAGTTACTTTTACGTACTTATTCCATGTATGATAGTTAAAGGGATTGATAAGGACCTTTGTATATATTTTATTATTCAATTTAATATAATTCATGAGTATTCAATTATTTATTACATTATTAAATATGATAGAATGTGTTTTATCTCTCCCTTCATTATTATTTGTGACTTTCATATATAATCATATTTATGTAATCCCGTTTTAACCAATAATTTGGTTCCCCTCACATATATTTGAGTCATAAATACATGTAATTAATGGAGTATCACAAGGTTTGTGGAGGAGGATCAAGATGGTTCCATTATGATGCTGACTCAGGTGATACACAGGTGGCTAGGTGGAATGTTGTAACTCATGCCAAGACTAAAAAAAGAGTTATTTCACATAGATTATAGATTGATTTAATGTATAATTATTTAATCAACTATTTGATAAAGGTCATGAACATATTATTTAAATAATTAATTAATATTTTCTATGTAATTTGCAATGTCTCGAACATTTTCAATGATAATTGTTTCCTAAATATGTGTGTTATATTATTGTTTACTCAAAAATCACTATATACATTTAATAATGAAGTGAGTATAATTTAAATGTGATTTTTGGGTTTTAACTATTATATGACCATAGTTCAATTATGTACATTGAAAACAATACTCTATATAATTATTTAAACATTATAATTAGTATTATATATTTAAATGATAATGGTAAATTAATCCAGAAAGAAGAGTCGATGGCCTCATCATGTAGAGTCTTGTTGTATGAATCCAATTGGTTATAAATTAAAATAGAGGTTGAAATATTGGGATTCACTCCTAACCATTCCCAATCTGTGTTTCAGCATTTTAAGCTTGAACAAAATATCCTATGTGAGAAGTTCATGTTTATGGAGATTACCACTCGAGCAATGTTAGCTGAGCCACCCCATGAGTCTATCACTATCGAAAACATCACCCTTAGGTATTATTCTAGTGTTATAAGGATTTATGTGTAAAGGACTTAGTGAATTTTTTATAATCCCTTTTTATAAATAAAATGTTTGTTCCATCAATTTCCATTTTTAGTTTAGTTTTTCTTAAAATTATGATGAATTATATTAATTGATTTGTTAGATGTAAATTTTAATTTTAATAAATTATATAATTATTATAATAAGATAATATATTATTAATAATGTTTATTTTAATGAAATTTTATGATTAAAAAACTCTTATTTAAATTTAATTAATAAAATAATTTTATTTTCTCAGGTGTGAAAATATTTACTATGCATTTTCTGTCAACTATTATTTTAAAAAATAGGGAAATTTATGATTAAAAGTTATTTTTCTCATATATAAGAAATTATTTTGATAATATGAAAATTATTTTTTAAATCATAACATTTAAATTACATTAGGTTTAATTGAATAAAATTTTCTAAAATATTTTGTTTTTCAGGAAATATTAAAATAAATATTTTTCAGTTTCTGGTATGTTTACTGACATCATCATGAAATAATAAGTAATTTAAAATTATGGTTAACTCTTGTGGACTAAAATAACATTTAACATGTCCCAAATGTCCAATACCATAAGAAAATACCATGTAAAGTCCCATGGATTTTCAAATACCACTATAGAGGTGTCTAAAGAAATCAATAAAAAAATACCTCACTTTTTCTATAAATACACACCCATTTATCAATTATATTTTATTCAAAATTAAACTTCTATAAATATATGATCATTTTACCTCCTAATGAGTCCCCCTAATGTGTCATCAATCCCCTATGGTCCCAATCATCATGTTTTAGGAGTTTCTCATCCAAATAAGGGAAATATCAACTTCTATTTTCCTTTCTATTTCCCTTTTTTTGTGGTATGTATTTAAAATTTCTATACAATGTTTTTTTTAATTTTATTTAATATATTTACTATGTTAATATTATTTTATTAATGTAATACCATTTTCTCCCCTCTTTTTAATGTTTCCTAAAACCATATTTCATACCCGTTATACTACCATATTTTATTCTCCTAATTTCTTTCTTTTTCATAAGAAATTATGTTATTTTATGTTTTGAATACCCAAACCTATTTCTTTTCAAGGTTTATTCATCTAGAATAAAAAATGGCCTATTTTATTTTGGTATTAACATACCTGAAACCCACTGCCATTTTTTATGGGTTAAGAATGACATAATGATATTGTATTTAAGCGCTTCTTTTAAAAATGTCATGATTATTATATGAAATCTATTTCTCTTATTCTACATGAGTTATTTATGAAATTTTTTATTATTATCTATATGTATCATGTTAATTAATACATATTAAGGGTACTCCCTTGTATCTGTCCAACGCATTTGGTAAAGAATATAATCTCTATAGATGACATGTTTTATGATACCTTGGTGAATAAAGATGGTATTATTTGTGAAACCTCGGTGATAAACATTTGTGATATTCTTATTAATTACTCAATTAATTTTTTTAGAAAAAATTAAAAGTTATGATTCGTGTTCTTATTTTTATTATATGCCTCTTTCTCATTCATTTTTTTATTTCCTCAAGATCACAAGTAAATTGTTTATCTTACTTTACCTTATTGGGACTTATTCTCACCCTTTCTTTTTAAGTATGTCCCTAGGTTATTAGAGGGAATAAATGTACTTAGGAAGAAACATGAAGAAGCATTTAAAGTGTAATAAAATAATGCTTTATGTTTTCAAGTATTATGAACACTTTTTTCTGAGAAACAAAACATTAAAAGTTCCTTTGTTTATATAATGTAATGTAATGTTTTGAAATAAAAATGCATGATTCCATAGTTGGTATCAAATGAAAGTTAATTTTTTTGTGGAAATTATAATTTGAAAACATAAGGTATAACCCTGTAGAATCATTTAAATATAGTAAAAACAACCTAGTATTTTGGTAAAATATATAATAAGTGGTTTATGATAAAATAAATTCATTTTTGGATACGAACAAGTGAATTTGTCTCTACCACATATATAACTACGGGTAAAAACTCCAACAAGGTGTGTCGGTCCTAACTTGGTGTAACCTAGTACACAAAAACGGTCCTTTCTTCACTTCTAGTTTGACGGTCATGGAAGATATGTTTTGTTAATCACTATATTTTAAGGAAACATTATGAAAGATTTATATAAAATTTAATTGTAGTTAAAGAATAAAAAATTTAACCAGGGTGTTTTAAGATTAAAAATCCTTTGGAATTATAAGATTATTAAATGAAACATGTTTCTCACAAAGGTTTTATTTTTATAGATAATGGAAGGAAATAATAGAAACTGTGAAAATGGTGATCATAATGGACCAGGCGTTGATATCCTTCCAATGGAATCTAAAATTGAAAAATTCATGATAACAATGGATCAACTAACTCAAGTTATGAGAAATTACTTGTATCAATATGAGAGAATGGATTCACCTTGAAGGGAAAAACTTTACATTGAGTAATTTATACATCAACTACCACCTTCTTTCAGTGGATCCACCGACCCATTGATTTCTGAATAATATATAAGCTCTATAGAAAATATCATTTATATACTCATTTTTTCGGAATAAGATAAAGTCACCCTTTCTATATATAGCCTAGAGGAATAATCTAATCAGTGGTGGATACTGGTTAAAAATATGAAACAAATAGGGGATATTAAAGCTATGGAGTGGGAAGAATTCAGGGGAAATATTTTCAAAAAAATTCCCTCATTCAACGTGAACAACAATAGAGAAATAATTACTCGAGCTTGATCAAAAGGAAAATTAATATGTTCTAATATATTGGATGATCATTAAAACACCTTCCCATTAAACCTCTATATTTATCATGGATCCAAATATGAAGGTTGATAGATTCTTTATTGGACTAAAATCCAATATTTAGAATAATCTAACCAACCAAGACTATGATAACTATGAGAAGATCATGAGGAATGGTATGAAAGTTGAACTAAAGTTTAGAGAGATTCATTATTCCCATATATTGAATGAAAATAAGAGCTCTTTGGAGAGAACCATAGGGAGGATCTTTGATCTAGGAAGAGGACTATTGAAAGTCCCACTCTCCACATGCAATTAATGTTGGAAGGAGAACTTTGGGAACTTCTTTCTTGGGAGTGGGAAATGTTACAAGTGTTAAAGAGAAGTCCATGTTTCTTGTAACTCTCATATTGAGGTGAAACCTCATTTTCTCAACACTACGGACTATGGGAATATGGTGCTGGCCTAACCTGAATTACAATACTTCAAGTGTGGATAGCTTTGTCACTTTTACAATAACTATCAAAATATGAAGTTAATGGAGTGGAATCACCATCAACATTAGTATATTAAAAGGGATAAAGTTATTTTTTTATCATGATGGATGGGGATAAATTTATATATGATATGGTGGTATGTAGTTTAGATATTCTCTCAAGGCTAAAAATTACTTTGTTTGATTCCGGTTCTGTGAATTCCTTTATTTCCTTCATGTTTTCAAAGAATATAGAATCAATATTTGATCTTATATAAGATGTATTGTCAATAAATACTCTTAGAGAGATTATCCAGGAATAAAAAAGTATATAAACTTCAGTATTAACTTTGGTGAGAAAAATGTTATCGCCAAACTAGTAGTCATTCCCATGATGGAATTAGGCATTATACTAGGGATGGACTGGATCTCAAAGAAAATAGATAATACTAACCACATAAGTAAGGATATATCAGTATTTTTGAGTAGAAAACCAATAGTTTTCTTCAAAGGATATATATCATAACTAGAGAATTTTCTAGAAAAACCTCTCAAAGATTTCTTTATGAAGATTATTGGTGAATATGAAGAAGGAAATAAAAGTATAAAAATAGATAATGTACCTATAATTTAAGAATACATTATGGTATTTCATGAGGAGTTATATATACCACACCCAGAAAGAGAGGTTGAGTTATCCATTGAACTCATGTATGAAAGAAATATGATATAATATACCCCCTATAAAATAGATAATGTAGAGATGGAGGAATTAAAGAAACAACTCGAAGAACTTTTGGAGAAGAGGCTTATCTAGAAAAGTATGTATACTTTGGGAGTACCCATTCTTTTTTTTAAAAAAAGGATGGATCAATGAATCTATAAATTGAATATAGAGAACCTAATGGGATCAAACTGAAGAAAAAATACCCTCTTCCAAGATTTGATGATTTATTTGACCAGCTTCATGGGGATCAATTCTTCTCAAAAACTGATCTTTGATATGGTTATCATCAATTTAATGTGAAGAAAGAAGATATCCAAAAGACTGTCTTCAGATCATGTTATGTTCATTATGAGTTTTTTGTTATTACCTTCATCCTGACTAATAGTCCTTCTATTTTTATGATTTTGATGAATAGATTATTCAAGGACTATATTGATAACTTTGTTATAGTTTTTATTGATGATAATATGATATATTCCAAAAGTCTCAAGGATCATGAGGATCATATAAGGTTTATATGGCAAACTCTATGTAAAGATAGGGTATTTGGAATGTTTATAAAATTTGAATTTTTGTTACAACAAGTTACTTTCTTGGGGAAAACTATAACCCATTAAGGAAATTTAGTTGACCCTATAAAGGCAATGGTTACGGAGTATTAGTAATATTCTATAAAATGAACTAATATTTATAGTTTCCTTGGTATAAAGGATATTATAAGATGTTTGTGAAAAAAATATCATGAGTTTATAATCCACTAACCATGTTAACTCAAAAAGGGGTAAAGTTTATCTGAACAAAGGATTATGAAGAATTTTTCCAAGAGCTTAAGAAGATATTGGTTACCACACTCATGCAAACTCTACCCTCTATTGGAGAAGGATTCATTATTTTTAGTGATGAATATCTAAAAGGTCTTGGGTGAATCCTCATGAAAAATGAAAAGGTGATTTCTTAAGCATATCTAAAGTTGAAGCCTCATAAATATAATTATCCTAGGCATGACCTAGAGATGGATACAGTTGTTTTTCATTTGAATATATGAAGGAAATATCTTTATGGGTAGAAATTTGATATATACACAGGCCATTAATGTTTGAAATATATTTTCAAACAAAAAGAATTATGCATGGGGCATAGGAGATGGTTGGAACTTTTTAAATACTATGATTATTCAATTTATTGTCATCTCATAAGAGAAAACGAATTCATTGATTAATTAAGTTGGAAATACCCTATTATTCTTGGAATGATGAGGATTTAAGTAGAAACATTGATTGAGGAAATAGTAAGATTGGAAATGGGAATCATAAGGGAAGGGACATCGTCAACCCTATCCCAAATGATTTCTCAACCATCGTTACTAGAGAAGATCAAGAAATCTCAAAGATAAGATCATTTATTATTGAAGAATATATAGGATGGGAAGAATGGGATGTTTCATGCGCTATATATTTAGCAAGAATGTGTAGTAAAATTTAGCACTACACTATGTAATCTATCTATTCCATAAATAAATAAGCATCTAATTAATAAAGTTCATAGCTCTAATTTCTATATACATTTTGGAAGCACAAAAATGTATAAGTACCTTCATGATCATTATTGGTTCTATAATAGGAAAAGGGATATTGTTGACTATACTTCATGGTTTTTTGTGTGATAATAAGTGAAGGTAGAGTGAAAAATTTCTAAAGTGGTATTACAACCATTACCCATAACATCATAGAAGTGGGATAATATCACTATGGAATTTTTCACTAGTCTCCTAAAAATATCCAAAGTAAATAATAAATTTTGGTTATAGTGGACCATCTCACCTAGACATCCTATTTTATCTTTATTTCAGAAGATTTCACTCTCGACCAACTTACCATGATTTGTGTAAAGTAAGTGGTAAGGATGAATGGAATTCCACTTTATATTGTTTCTAATCACAATCCAAGGTACACATCAAAATTCAGGAGAAGTCTTAAAAAATATCTAAATACTGAATTGATTTTTAGTAAGGATTATCGCCCTCAAATTGATGGAAAATATGAAAGAACTATTCAGACACTTGAGAACATACTAAGAACATGATCGATTGAATTTAAAAGAGAATGGGATCAACATCTCCCATTAGTTGAGTTCTCATACAACAATAGCCTCTATTAAATTATTCAAATGGCACCGTATGAATATCTATATGTAAATCTATATAGAACTCCAAACTTTTTGGATGAATTTGGTGAGATAAAGCTTCTTGGGTTTGATCTTGTGGAAGAGATGATATAAAAGGTTCATTCCGTCCAACAATACATAAAGGCTTTCCAAAGTTGGTAGAAGATCTATGTTGACAACCATCAAAGGGACATAGAGTTTGATGTTGGTGACAAATACTTCATTTTAATTTCCCCTTGTAAGAGAGTCATGTTGTTTGGGATGAAAGGATTCTTATCCATGGGTAGATTGGTCCCTATGAAATCCATGATCTCATAGGAATAGTGGCCTATCAAATTTCACTTAATCCACATAAAGATCAAGTTCATAATGTATTCCAGCTATATCACTTAAGAATGTACATTCCAAACCCTTCACATTTATTGAATACTGATGTGGTACAATTGGAACATGACCTCTCTTATTAGGATCAACCTGTGGAGATCTTGGACCATAGAGACAATATTTTTCACAATAATACTACCAACCCCATTAAAGTGTTCTTGAGGAACCTCAAATATGAAGAATCCATGTAGGAACCAAAGGAATCAATAAGGTAGAAGTAACCTCACATTTTCTCAAATGATGAAATAAATTGAAATTTAGTGGAAGAAAAAATTTTAAGGGGGGAAGAATGTCATGACTAGAACTTTTTGAATGATAATTGTTTCGTGAAAATTAGTGTCACATTATTTTTTAATCTAAAAAAAATATCTCTTAAATAATGAATTGAGTATATTTGAAATATTACCTTTTGGGTTTTGACTATTATATGACCATTGGTCAATTATGACTTTGGGAAACAATACCCTTCAAAATAATTTTAATGTTATAATTAGTATTATAAAAAGAAAATATAATGTTTAATTAATGCATAAAGAATAGTCGATGGCCTCATCTAGTAGAGTTCTGTTGTATGGAGCCCATTTTTCGAACCTTAGGAGTGAGGTATAATCTTTGAACTTCACTCATTACCATTCCCAATCCAAGATTCAACATGTTATGATTGAATTAAATCACCTATGAGAGAAGTTCATGTCAATGGAGATTAACACTCATGCAATGTTAGTTAAGTCACCCAATAAGTTTATAATTGTCACACACCTCACCCTTAGGCTGTATACAGTTTTTATAAGGGTTTATGGGTCATTTTATAAGATAATTATTGTATAATACCTTTATATAAAAAAAATTCTACAAATTTCTGTTTTGAGTTTACATTTTCATAAAAATATAATGAATTTGATAAATTGATTTTTTAGACATAAATTATACTTTTAGAAAAAGATACAATTATTAAAATAAAGTAATATTTTATAAATTTATTTTTATTTAAATTAAATATTATGATTAAAACAATCTTATTTAACTTTAAATTATAAAATAATTTTATTTTTTCATGTGTCTGAAATTTTACTACTCATTTTTTGTCCTTTATTATTCTTAATAAATAAGGATTTTTATATTTAAAAATTAAATTTATCATAAATGTAGAATTATTGTTATGAAATGAACATTTTTTTTTTGAAATCATCACAAAAAAATTAGTTTACGGTGAATTGATGAGAATTTTCTAAAATATTTTGTTTTTTATGGAATAGTAAAAATATAGTTTTGGGGTTTCGGTATGATTAATGAAATCACTATGATGTAATATGTAATATTAAATTCTGGTTGATTCTTGTGGATTAAAATTACATATTAGGTTTCTCATTCATCCAAAATCAAGGGTAAATACCATGGTAAATCCCATGGTTTTGTAAATACCACTACCGAGGTGTCTAAGGAAATCAATAGGGAAAATCCCTCACTTTCTCTATAAATACACACCAATTTCTCCATTATAATTTATTACCAATTAATCCTTCATGACTATCTGATATTTTTACCTCTTAATTAATCCTCCCAACATTTTCCAAATCCTCTAAGGTCCTATAATTGAGTTTTAAGAGTAACTCTTCAAGGTAAGGGATATCTCAACATCTCCCTTCCTTTCAAGTTCCTTTTTTCTGTGTTATGTCATATAAATTTCAATACAATGTTCTTATGTCAGATTTATTCTATCTATTTACTCTATTAATAGTATTATATTAGTGTTATACCATTTTCCCATCAATTTTTAATGCTTCTAAAACCACATTTCATATATGTTATGCAGGTGAATTTTCTACTATAATTTCGTTCTTTTTCTCAAAAAATTATCTTTTTTTCTTTTTTGAATACCCAAACCTATTTATTTTCTGGGGGGGTTCACCTAGGTTTCCAAATTATATTTTTTTGGGATTTACAAAAATGAAACTCACCTTCCTTTTTCGTGGGTTAATAATGACATGAAGATCTTGTCTTTAAGAACTTTTTAAAAAAATGCTATGATTTTTATATGAAACTAGTTTCTTTTATTCTCCATGGTTAATCTATGAAATGTTTTATTATGATATATGTGGATCACATTCACATATAAATATGAATATTTTTCCTTGATATGTCTCTAATTCATCGGGTGAATAATTTAATATTTAGATATGACATGTTTTACGATACCTTTGTGAATTAACTTTGTAATTTTTAAGACACATTGGTGATAAACATTGGTGATATTCTTATTAATGAATTGATTAAATGTTTAATACACATTTACATGTTATAATTCATGTTATTGTTATTAGGATATTCCTATTTCTCATTCCTTTATGTATTTCCTCAGGTTTTTATTGATATGCCTTAAGATCACAAGTAAACAATTTCCCTTGCTTTCCCTTACTAGGCCTTATACTCTCCCTTTCCTTCGATGTATGTCTCCAAGTTATGATATGAAATAAATGTAAATAGTATTAACCATCAAGAAACCTTTAAATTTTAATATAATACCTTTCTAATTTTTCATGTATTATGTACCATTTTTTTCAAAAAACTAAACATTAAAATATGTTTTTTTTGTACAATGTAATGTAAAGTTCTGTAATAAAAAAGGCAGCATACCATACAATTATTTGTTTTATGGATGCAAGTTCATGATCACATAAATAAATGAATTAATGTGTAGATATTTAATTTAAATAAATGTATTTTGTGTTAATTTTTTATCCATCATGGTTAATTACATAAGTAAAATCCATGTAATAATAAAAAAAGACAAGTAAAGGATAAAACAATATAAAATTTATACATGATAAATTAAATAAATGAATTATATATAAGTGTTTTATCCAACTTTGTTAATTAATTATATATCCTTGAATTAATATTAAAAAAAATAAGATAAAATTTATTCATAATTAATTAAAATCCCTAAACTTATTATTTAGTTAGACTAAGCCTCCCATTACTCAATTAGGAGAAAAACTCGATAAAACTATATGTTTGACCAACCCTTTTTATGAAAATTACTATTATAAGGGGGTTTATTATTACGTTCTTGGGTTTAATTAATCATTTTTCATCAATAGGATTATCCCTTGATAGACTTGGTGTAATTTAGAGGCAAGTGTTGAGGAAATCCAAGTAGAGATTTCAGGATTGGGAATCCACTCAACGGATCAAGGAGTTGCAAGCCATAAGTTGGAAAAGATTTTCCTACCTAAATTCCTTAAACTAGCTTGACCAACCCTCATTAAGGTTATTATAAAGGAAATACTTATCCATTAAATTATAATGAAACAACTAAAAATTCCAAGATCAATGGTGAGAACTATTGGGACTTGATAAAATATTGGGAGATTTGATAAAATCAATTAAGTTATTATTTCTCAGATAATTTGTAATAAAAAAGAAATAATAATATGAAATTTTTAAATATATAATAATATTAAATATTTAATTGTATAATAATATGAATATCTAATCATTCACATTATACCTATGATCAATATTAGATAAATACAACCTTTTAACAAGTTGTAACTTCCATGAATGGTTTAGACGCCTTCAGGTTGTTCTATTCCATAAACGAAAAACATACATGTTAGATCATCAAATAATGATGTAACTTATAAGGAGGTGAGTGATTAAGTGTGAATAGTTTATGAAAAACATTTGAGTGATGTAGTTGATATTAATTTTCTTATGCTTTCATCAATTCCTAGTGAACTTATAAAGTCTCGCGAGAACATGGATGTGTATATCATGATTGAGAACCACTATTGTCTTTACCATGAGATACCTATATAGGAATGGTTTGATATTTACAAGGATCTATTTCATAACAATATTATATAGGGTTCCTAATATGGGCCTCATTTTTTCATGCTCATTGGATATATTTAGAACCTAGAGGTTCTAGTGTTTAAACACCCTAATGAACTGGGAAACGATCTCATTCTAACACCACTTCTTAATAGATTATCCATATTTTTGGTGAATTTTAATATGAAAATAATTTAAAAATGTATTTTACATCTTCTCACTCTTTTTTTCCAAGTAGATAAGGATTAAAGTTTGAAAACCCTTCTATCCTTATAGTAAAAACAGAAAAGGAAAGTGAAGAGAGTTAAGCCCAAAGATTCTTTACTCACCTCTAATAAGATGAAGACTAAGGAGAAAGTAATGGAACCAGATGTTTTATTTTTCACATGTGTCAAGAAGGGCCGCTATAAAAAAATGCACCAAGCTAAATAATCCAGGGGATGTTTCAAAAGCATGTAATTTATTTGTTTCTAAAATGTGGTTATTAGATAAAAATTATGTGATAATATATGTATTTAAATATTAAAACCAAGTAGATTTAGAAATATTGACAGAGGGGTGGTAGATCTGAAAGAATCCAATAGAAATAAACTTATTATTGTAATTTTTTGGGACTACCTCTAGATGTTTCCGACTAGAATGATCTTGGTTTTTAAAAGTTTTTATTAATGGTCCATAGGTTATAAAAATACATTATTTCTATATCAAAACATGATATGGATAGATTTATTTTAATATTTTGGAATTAATGATGCATATTTTATAAAGACGGAATTTGTTATAGTAAGATTCATTTAAAAAAAGGTATTTATGTGTTAGATTAAATGAATCAAGTGATAGATTTTGATAAGGATGTTACTTCACATGAATCATAACACACCTAACACTAGAATCACTAGCTTGGTAATGTATATTAAATGGTCTTGACTAAGTCACATCAAGATATATATGTAGATTAATTTGAACTAAAATCACCGATATTATGTCACACATGTTTACAATATAAAATGATCAAACCCCCATTTAGTGGGATAGGTCAAAGAGATAAATAGATTCTTGAATTAGTTTATACTGATGTGTGTGGACCATTTCTTATGGAAGTAAGGGGTGGGTACTTATACTTTATAACTTTTACTATTGATTTCAGTAGATATGATTATATCTAATTAATAACGTATAATCCATAACCTTTTGATAAATTCAAGGAATACAATAATTATGTTTAGAATCGTCTTTGTAAGAATACTAAGAAACTCCTCTCAAAACATTATGGATATTATATATAATAAATATTTTATTGATTACTTGTGGGATTTTTGGGATCCTATACCACATCACTCATCATTTCACAACTCAGTGGAATTTTGTATGTGAAAGGATGATCCACACCTTATTGGGCATAGTGGGATCAATGATGAGTCATGCAAGTCTTCCATTATCCTTTTGGGGATACAAGTTACAAATAAAAGCATATATACTAAACCAAGTACCATGTAAATCTATAAATGGTATTAAATATGATATTTAGAGTGGAAGAAAAACAATATGTTCAAATTTACATGTCTGTGGAAGTGAATAATTCTTATGGCTAGTTTAGGTAAGAAACATACACCTTGAGGCACAAAGTGTACCTGTATCGGATACCCCAAGGAAACAAGGGGATGTTAAATATAAAAATACACAAACAAAAATTTTATTATGTCAAGAAAAAAATATTCATTTATAATGATGTCATCTCTAAAAGATATAATGGAATCAAGATAGATTTTGATGAAGTCGAGGATTGAAGAAAAAAAAGATTTGTCATAGGAAAAAATTCCACAGTGCTCCATGGAAGAAGAATCTATTCAAGAGACAAAAGTACTATGTAGAAGTACAAGAAAGGTCTTAGTACATGAATGTTATCATTTTCTAGTCATTGGATATAGTGACTCATTATTATTTGATAATAATGATCCCATAACCTATAAAGAAGTATAAATCACCATAGAAGTTATCAAGTGGGACGAATCTACGAATTATGAAATAGATTCCATGTACCAAAACCATGTCAGGATATTGGTTGGCCCCATAATATATGTAAATCCTTTTAATTTAAAATGGTTATTCATGATGAAACATGAAATTAAAGTATATGTTAGTACCAATAATATATACCTAGTAAAAAAGGGTTTAAACATCACCAATGAATTAACTACGTTAAAACCTTTTCACCATTAAAAATGCTGAAATCCATCAGAATTATGCTTTCCATTATGGATAACCATGATAGGGAGATTCTTAAAATGAAAATAAAAATAGACTTATACAATGGTAACATTTATAATGATGTCTATATGACACGAACTGAAGGGTTTGTGACACTAAAAGATGCCAATAAGATATGAAAATTAGAAAAATTCATTTATAGATTAAATCAAGCCTCTGAGTCATTGAAAATTAGTTTTGATGAATCCATAATAGAATTTGGTTTCATAAAGAATGAGTGTGATCATTTTTTCTACAAAAGGATTAGCATGAGTGTATTTATTTTATTAATAGTATATGTTGATGACATATTACTCATTGGTAATGAAATACTGGTCTTACAGTCTATTAAGGTGTTGTTGAATTAATGCATATCTATGAAGGACTTAGGAAAGGCAGTGTATATTCTTGGGATCTAGATCCATCATTATAGATTCAAGAGATTTCTCAACCTAAGTCAAGGTACATACATTGACATGATGTTAAAGATATTCATTATGGAACAATACATGAGGGTATTGTTGTCAGAATCAAATCAAACTCACCTTTCCATGAAAATGTTTCCTTAAACACATGAGGAAATAAAAATAATGGAAAGGATTTCATATTCATTAGGTATTGGTTTATTCATTTATTTTATTCTATTTACTTGGATAGATGTTGCCTATGCATTTAGTGTGGTAGGAAGATATCAAGATGATACAGGTGACCATCATTTGATGGTAGTCAAGACTATCATTAAGTTTTTGAGGAATACTATGGATATGTTCCTAGTTTATGGAGTAGATTAGGATCTATTAATCATACGATATTAATATTCTAGTTTCCCAACTATTCAAGATGAAATGATGTCAGAAATGGGATACATCTTCACCTTCAATAGAGGTGTTGGGAGTTGGAAGAGCTCAAAGAAAGATTTTGTCAAAGATTCTATAGTAGAGTATTATTATATTATTGATTATGAGGTATATAAGGAAGAAGCATGGATGTGAAAATTCATCAAGGAGCATGATTTCGTACCTGGAATTAAAGAACCTATCACACTCTATTGTGATAATATTGCAGTGGTGACTCTCACATAAGAGATAAGGTCACATCAACGGACAAAGAAAATACTTTGGCAGTATCATATCATGATGGATTTTTTCTCAGAGAGATGAGGTTTTAGTGAGAATTATTTTCATGGAAGAAAAAATGGTAGATCCCTTAAGTAAATCCATAAATCAGTAGAAAAATTATTATCATGTCTGATCAAGCAGAATGAAAGTCGTAGGCGATTGGCTGTATTACTAGTGGGAGTTTGTTAGATTTGGTGTCTTGGGACCAACTAACATCACATTGATTACATGTATGTTCAATGTATTAGATATTAATTTAACATATTATTATATATTTTAAATTTTTCTTCATGGATTTAATTTAATAATATCCTATAGAATTTTTCACTTTTACAAGGTCAAAGTATTTTTCCACTATGATAAAAACCTCGAATTCTATGAAAATATTCATAATATAGTTTTATAGTTGGATAACATACTATAATGGGACATATAGAATTTAGACCATCAGGTGAGAGTTCATGTAAGAATATGAAGCTTATTCTCATAAAGATTTCACATGGTAATCTCTAAGATGGGAGATTATGAGAAAAAACCAACTAGTAGAAATTCCTCATGTTTTGGTGTCATCGTATATTCCTATATATGATCTTGTATAACGGTCTTTATACTTTAAGATTAACATTAATTAATTTATTTCATGACCTATGCACATAAATTTACTGAACAAAACCACCACACCATGTGTTGGAGGTATGTAGGGTATATTGGGTGTGTCATGATTGACATGTCATTAATAGATAAGTTGTGGAAGGATTTTTCCGTTCCATATTTCTAGAATATGATATCTCTGCCATTTTATTGTAAAAGAACTATCACATTAAATTATATGTTCATGTTTCAACGGCGTGCTAATTTCATATAGTCAAAGAAATATGTACCAATTAAATAGGTTCATGATAATTCTGTGCATCCTACTTGATGAAATATTGTGACAAAGGGATTATATTATGTAGAGAGAATTTGTATGTGATTTCCAATGTTATGATATTAAGTTCTTTATCTTGGTTGTCTTCACCTATTTCTATATAGTAATTTGGGACATTAGAATAACCCACCTAATGCCAATGAGAAATAATATTAGAGGGTCACACACTAAGTGTTTCTATTGATCTCGATTAAATTCGATTTGAGTTTAATTAAAGAAATAAATATTATTATCAACATCGAGACATAAATTTATTCAAGTTATATTGATCTCATAAATTAAATAAATAGTTATTCATCATAATGTGAATAAAAATATATTTATTTATTTTATTAAATATTTAATAAATATTTATTCATCGGTTTGTGAATGAAATATTAATTTATGAATAAAATTTTATTTGGTGTTCAATAAATGAAAGAGGAGTTCGAACGGACCAATAAAATTTATGGTGATAAATATTAATTAATAAGCTGAATAAATAATATTTTTTATTGTGCAACTTAGATCATACCACAAAATAATAATACCATCATTATTATTTTGAGGCATGGTTTTTATTAAAGGTAATAAATGTTATTTAATGGCCGATATGAAATAAAATTATATTTTAACCTAATTCAAAATTATATGAATATATGGTTTTGTGTATTTTTGGAGAATCTAAAATTGATAATATATAAATGTTGCGCACAAAAAAAATCTCTCATAACTACTCCTCTATACCACTCCGAAACGGGAATCATAAGAGAGATGTATTCAAGAATGAAGAATTAGTAATTAACAATGAATAAAACCAGACATTTTACTCATCACAGTAGCACCTGGAGATCGAGTGATGTTTCATAGATATTATAATAGAAATTGTGGATCACCACTAGAGGGATTCTTTCCATGGTTCCTCAAAGTGCAGTGAAGGTATTTTGAAAGGATATTTTGGGATGATCAGCATGTTCCATCAATAATGTTTCCTTATGACTTTTCCATTTCTTGATGTTTTGAAAATCACAAACACTCTATCTCAAGATAAATTTTATTTTCCCTAAGATTTATTGAAATAAGTATGATTTTCCTTCCTCAAGGAAATTCTCTTTTTTCTCATATTTTCCTTAATATGGAATTTTTTCTTTCCCATAGAAAATTTATCCTTAACTTTTTTTCATTTTTCATAATTTAGTTTCTTTAAATATAAATCTTCTTAATCCTAAGTGAAAAAATCTGTTTCATATCTAAAACCACGGAATTCTATAAATATGTAGATATAGAATATTCTACTTTTAGGTTCTAAATTTAGACTTCAAATTCTCTGAAATTCATACTTTGAATTTTTTAAAATACAGACTCAGAATTCTCTAAAATTCGGACTTCAAATTCTATGAAGTTCAGACTCCGAATTCTATGAAATTTAGATTACAAATTCTCTGAAATTCAGACACTGAATTCTCTGAAATTAAGACTCTGAATTCTTTGAAATTCAGACTCTGAATTCTCTAAAATTCTGACTCTGAATTCTCTGAAATTCAGATACCAAATTCTCTAAAATTTAGACTCCGAATTTTCTAATATTCAGATTCTAAATTCCTCAAAATTCAGGTTCTGAATTCCTTATAATTCAGGTTCTAAATTCCTTAGAATTTAAGTTCTTAATTCCTCAAAATTCAGGTTCTGACATCTTCAGAATTCAGGTTCCGAGTTCCTCATAATTCAGACTCCGAAGTCTAAATAATTCTAATTCCAAATTCCATGAAAAATAGAATCTAAATATCCATGTAATATTGACTCTAAATGTTTTCCTATTAGACTCTGAATTTATTTTTTCTTAGACTCTGAAAAATAGATTTGATAGAGCAACCATATTTTACATACCCTTGTAATAGTTATGAAACAATTTCGTTCATTCTATTTCTAACCAACCATTGTTTGAGTGACATGGTCCCTCCATGATTCAGAGAAAAATCTGATTGTTGGAGGAGGGAGACAACCATTGGTAAAATTCCCATAAATAGGAGCTCATTTGAATGGACTTAGTACTGAATTTTGAAAATTTTGATAAATCTATAGACCACTTGCTGTTGAAGTGATTTATAGAGAGATAGATACTCTAATTCCTTGTGCGTACTGAACATCTTGTTCATCTTGCTATGTGGGACTTTGATTGTTGTTGTGCACAATCAGGGGCATCCAGGGATAAGAATACAGAGGTTCTAATTACCTTAAAGATCAGGGACATCCTTGACAAGGAAGATAGTGGTGCTGACTACCTTGAATTTTGAGGGCTTGCTGGGATGGCAAGAAAAGCTATGATATTTAAATCAATGGCTTACCCTGGTGTGGGTAAGATAGACTTTCTTGAAAGTATAAATCAAGGGACCTTTATCCAGGGTTTTTGGATACCCTACTCTTTGGGTTAAAAGATTCTATACTTGTTACTTGTATTGTTTCAGATTTGATTTCCACTACATTTTGATTATTAAGGAATGCATTAATATCTTATACTTTCTCATACTTGTATACTATTATTAGTAAGATTATATACGCATTAAGGTAAATCTTTGTCCTTGTAAACTTTGTTTAAGTTTCACTTCGAGAATCATATTTCCGGAATCTAGCACGTTTTTAGAACTAAAAGGTCTTGTGAATTTAACTTGTTTAACATTATTAAACAATATAATGTTTTATTCCATTGTTGGTGCCAAAATTTTGGAAGAAAAAGAAGAGAAGAGGCGCTGTGAACTCCCTCGCGGAGTTCCCCAAGCACCGAGCCTGCCGTGAAGTAAAGGAGGTAGGACACTCCACAAACGCCTTTGACGTTCGCGACCCATCGTGAAGTAAAGGAGGCGGGATGCTCTGTGAATGCCTTTACCATTCATGACCAGCCAAGAAGCAAGGAGGTTGACCCCACCGTGAACGCATTTCACATTCGCGACCCGCCGCGAAGCAACCAAAGACCTCTTCACGCCGCGTAATCTCTGCTTCACAATGCCTCTTTCCTATAAATACTGGGCTCCCCCCGATCACAACAGACGGACGATCCGTCCTTTCAACTTCCTATCTCCCAAATCACGAATCACCCTTTTTTCTATGAATCATGAGCTACACAAGGTACTTTTTCTCCACGAAGTGCCTCCCCCTTGCCTCATTTTATTCCCCTCTTCCGAGAGGGATTCCTTTTGTAAAGCTTGAGGGCTTTCATGAAGGAAGGGGATCCCCAAGGGGACCCGGGTCATCGCGGAGCATTTATGCTTCGCAAAACACTCCTCATGTACACGTGATCTGCATTCCAAGGAAGGGTCAGTGTACTTCGTAAAGCACATTGCTTCACGACACTTTTCTTCGCGAGGCGCCTGTGCTCCGTAATGCATTTCTCTGCGAATCCCTTCCCACTTTGCAATGCACCTCCCATTTGAACCTCCACCTCAAGCTAAGGCTAAGGCACCCCACTTCGTGAAGCACACCCCTTCGCAAGTTCCCTCCACCACGCAGAGCAACCGATCTCCACAGGGCCCTTGCCTATGTACCCCTCTACTTGGAAAATCATTTTCTCGTGAAACCCTATAGGTTTGCACGATGTGATTACAAAGTCCCCTGGATGATACCACCCGTTGTGTTTCTTCGCCTAATGATTCGTCGCATAGGCACACTAACGGCTATTTCTCCTTCGCATAGCCACGCTAACGTGGACCCCTCGATGGTTCGCTCCGAAACACCCCATCACCACAGAATTGTCGGTACATTCCCTCCCACAAGGAGTATAGGGTACCGGTTATGTAAGTCCTAGGGGAGCGAAGTAAACCCACCTCATCTGATCTGTAGGATGATAAACTTCCAAGAACCCTTGTCCTCAACACACGAAGTTAAACTGTGACATCTCCCAATGCCTCTCACGTGGGGTGCCCCCAGCTTGGACATTCTCTACGCCCCCTGGTCTGCATAGGGGATGATATCCTCTTTCTGGTAGTGGCGTTTGTCCACGGGGGAAGGGTAGCCACCTTGGTGTAAGCCCTCGTAGTTTTTCTTGCAAGAGGCGGCACTCCCACCCCTCCTCACTTCCTCGGTTACAAGGCTAGTGGAGGGCATGATAAGGAACGAGTCTCTTCCTTTCTTTGGTCCCAAGTCAATCTCCCATGCTGCTTTGTCACCCATGGGCCTCCATCCTAGAGTAAGTCGCAGCACCATGGGCTGCCTTAGATCATAATCCCCACTCCTCTTCACTTCCCACGGACGCACCTTTCACAACATGGTCATCAGGCCTTTTCTACCTCTTGTTTCTCACACCGAGCACGACTCATGTGGGCTTAGAGTAAGCATCAACGATGACACCATCCCCATCCAACATGATGTTAAACTGTATTCCAATCCAGCATTAATCCATTGTGACCTACCTGAACTATGGGGAATTTGATCCATGTCAAGGCATGGTACGTAGGAAGCCTCCACGAGGTTCAATCCCAACCCAACATCCATTGTACCAAGGACCTCATTCATGTCGGTTTGCTAACACATCCCAATCTGAACTACGTGGTCTTTGATCCATGTCAAGGAATGGTACGTAGGAAGACTCACGAGGTTCAAGCCCAACACCCATCGGACCCCTAGTCCATCTTCATGCCAGCTTGCTTACACGTCCATCTGAACAACATGGTCTTTCATCCATGTCAAGGTATGGTACGTAGGAAGCCTCACAAGGTTCAAGCCCAACCCCCATCAGACCCCCGGTCCATCTTCACATCGGTTTGCCGACACGCCACCACCCAAACTACAGGGACTTTGATCCATGTCAAGGATTGGTATGTAGGAAGCCTCAAGAGGTTCAATCCCACTATCCAGTTGTCTCGACACCCCTTCATGTCAGTTCAACATCCCCTTTTCAAATCGAACAATGGGGACTTTGATCCTTGCAAAGAAAAGGTATGTAAGAAGCCTCCTAGAGGTTTAAGCCCATCATCCACCTAGACCAAGGTCCTTATTCACGTCAGTTCTCCAACACTGCCATCTTCCGAACAATGAGGAATTTGATCCATGTCAAGGAATGGTACTTAGATAGCCTCCATGAGGTTCAAGCCCACCACTCGGTCATTCCGGCCTCCTTCACATCGGCTCACCAACACTCGGGCATCCTAGAGTGTAAGCCTCCCCCCCCCCCACATCCATTATCGAACTATGAGTACTTTGATCCATGTCAAGAAACGGTACGTAGGAAGCCTCCCTAAGGTTCAAGCCCACCACCCGGTCATTCTGACCTCCTTCACGTCATCTCACCAACACCCGGCCAGCCTAGATTGTAAGCCCCCCCACATCCATTCCCAAACTACGTGGACTTTGATCCATGTAAAGGCATGGTACGTAGGAAGCCTCTATGAGGTTCAACCCCAAAAATAATTGACATCGACCGCCTCCGTGCCAGCATGAAAATCCCCCTTTTTTACCAGAACTACGTGGACCGTGACTCCCTTCTATGGGGATACGTAGGAAGTCTCTTCGAGGCTCAAGACCAAAACCATTGTCCATCCTGATTTTTACCCATGCCACCACATCTTGGTGAGATCATGCCACCCCATTCCCCTCCACGTCATTCTGGAAGCTGTCCACATGCTGGCCCCAATATCGGTGTTCCCTCAAGGGGGTTCTTCAATCTGATCCACTCTAGCTAGTGTTCTGATCTGTCTGATTTGTCTCTGATGGACATTAAAATTGCGGCATACCCTATGTTAAATGTGGAAAGATGAGGAAAACCTCAGATACATGCCTATGGAATTGGATTCCCCGCATTCAATTTGGGATGTCTTGGGCTTCCACGCCTTCGAGAATCCATATAATAAGGGACAAAAGACTGACACGGCAATTAACCAACGTCCAGACATGTCAGTAATGCCTCAACGTGACTACTCCCCCAACTAAAGGTTGGTCCCCTTACAGGACCCCTTGTAAGGTCCTGACAGAAGTAGTGTAATTAACCAGAATCCATGAAAACATGGTACTGGGAAGAGTTTCATGAACTATGTCTTAATCTATAAGGGAGACCCGGACTAGGTGATGAATTTCGTGGAGGAATCCATGAATGGAAGGACCGACATCCCATCATCATGTTTCAATCAAGGAGAAAACGTCCCCGAACAGGGAGCAGATGTCGCCCGCCTTTGGAAAGTGGGAATGGGAGGCAACAAAACAGAACCAATGTCCCCCGAACGTGATAGACGTGTACGACCCGGCGAAAGCGTCATAAACAGAAATGGTGAACCCAACGTGAAATTATTATCATTAATGGGGAGATTAGTAGTGCTTGAGACATCAGTAGAGTGACGTGTCAACAGATCCATATATCCATCACCAAGCCCCGCCAAGAAAATAGTGGGTCTGGCATGAAACTCACCAGAAGTTGGGGTAGTCAAAAAGTTGGGCATCTCGGTCTTTGACGTTGTCAGCGTGGATCCCTCTTATCGGTCATTGAAGACGAAATAGCGTTGGGGCACTGGACATCAATTTCTTTTTCAGTCTGTAATAATGAGCTAATCTCCCTACTTTCAGGAACCCAGTTGCTGAATTCGGAACCTGATCACCTCTTGCCCACCAACGCGGGGGCAGGGGCAATATCAACGTGGCTACACCGCTTGGTTCTGCCTCTTATACAACATCCTCGATTTCCGTGACTACAGGGCACCCACACCCCCTATCCCCATTAGAAAATATCCAACGAAGGGTAATCAATGACCTGGTACGTAGGTACGAGGAGGAGGGGGTCATCCCTATGAGGGACATGGCCCGCCTATATTTAGAGGCGTTTGCGCATCTCTTTCAACGCTGACCCCAAGGGCCGTACAGGGAGATGCTGCTTCACACTCCAACCTTCAATCGTTTCGAGATCCTCTCCTCGGAACACCTCGACGACTCCACGCCCTACACTAATGAGTTAGGGGATGTTCGAGCCCGCCCGGCCAAAGTTCCGTCCCAGGAATTCCAAGCGAGGGCCTCCACCAAGTCGTTCCAGCACCACCACCCAGTTCCCTAAGATGAAGAGCAGGTAGAATACCTAATTGCACCATCGGTACAGGCTCGTAGGACCCAATGCCAGCATCGGGCATAGGCCAAGGAGGACTCCCATCAAGGGGCGTCAACTTTAGCGGCTACTATGGCCCGAGCCACCACCGATGTGCATCATCAACCGCCTGCATAGGCCGAGCTGGGGAAGCTATATGCCCGACTTGGATCGAGGCCCCAACCACCCCACGGGTAGGCTGGGTCGACTCTCCTAGTCGTAGGCACATGTAGTGGCCATCGCGGACTAACCCGCAACAATGCCACCTAGTACGGGGGCCCTCCCCGTGCAACTACCATGGAGGAAGTGGGAATTTCCCACTCCCATGCCCGACTCAGAGGTATGCCACATACCACCTTCTCCCTGAATGAGGGTCTTCCCCATTGTAGCAACACCCCATATGGGAACCTCTCCTGTGGTCATTACACTGGGTACAGAGCCATCCCCCCAGCCACGGACCGCTGGGATGGGGATGTTGCTCATCCAGTCACTCTACGATGTGAGGACCTTCCTCACATCCTCGTAGCAGCCAATGGAGGTCCTACTCATCCTAGAAACCGGAGGGGTGGAGATCAACGTCACTTCACTAACACCCAGCACGGAGGTCCTACCCGTGTTTGGTCCGATCAGTACGTGGACCTGCCTCACACTGACTTCACCAAGGGAACTAGGCATGGAGGTCCTACCCATGCTCCCGTCAGTTCTAGCAGGGGTCCTACCCGCACCAGCACCTAGGATGGAGGTCCTCCATGTGTCACCTTTGACATATTTCCCGGTGCTCCTTGCACCCCAGCCCACTCAGGTAGAAATACTCCCCACCCCAACATTAGTACAGCCAAAGGACCTCCTCGAGCAGGGAATTTCCCTTCCCTGAAGATCCATTCTGGGGCAGGAAGGAGGGTCATCGCTGCCGCAAGAAGAACACCAAAAGGCTTCAGACTATGATCAAACCTGTATGTTTCTCGGATTCTGAAGCAGTGTATGACTCATAGGTGGAAGCCTCCCTTCGGTCCTCTTTGTCAAGGACCGGGGCAGGAACAAGGTGTATCAGTCTCATCCTTCTGGAGTTTGAAGTCCACCAAATTCCTGCCTCTCTTTGCAGGTACATCCATGAGGAGGAAATTTTGGGAATCCCACAAGTTCCAACCATGCAGTAACCACCATCATAACTAGAATCACCCACTACCTCGACCAGAGATCATGTAGTGCTATTTTGAAGACTGATGGTGGATGAGCAACGGTGTGACCCATTGCCGGCAACCACAATCCCTACACCCGAAACTATGGCTGCTAGCCCATTGTATCATGACATTGTGGCCAAGTCACGACACTCTAAAGAGGATGGCCCAGAATTTGGTGGCCAGCCGACTCGTTCGTCGTATTCTCCGCTGCCCAGTCTATGGTCTCAGCGGTCCGCCTCTGTACCGCTACCGGTTCCTCAACCGCCTCCAGTTGACGAGTGGGTCAACATGGGGCCAGACCCTGAATCTGAGCCTAGGATCTTATGGGACATTCTTGTGGCAGATCACTTTCCGGAGAAGTTTTGGCCAGCGAGAGCGTTGAACTTCTGTGTTCCAGAATACCTCACCCCATAGGAAGTTGAGTGCTTCTGTCAAACCCTATGGTTGACGCACTTCCATCTTCGTTATCATCGGGTGGTGTACCCTAGGAGCCAAGTACACTTTGAGGAAATTGGAAAGCAATGTCATCTAGTCGATTTGGTCGCACTCCCCGTGGCCCTAACGCCCTGATTCACCGGGTTGCCAGACGACCCTCCAATAAATATACGTTCAGAGTTTCAAGGTACTCCACAAAATCATCAGGGAGGCTACCCCCCACGTGAAAGTCCACAGCTGGGGGAAGTACGCTTCCCTCCTCTTCATCCCTATTCGACGAAAACCCAACTTACTATGCGATATTGAGGACATGCCCCCGGTAAGGTTCATGGTCCACATGGCCGATGTCATGGACAAGGAGGACGAGCTGGAGTTTCATGATGCATACTTACACCCAGATGGTGTGCCACCACTGTTAGACCCACCGAGATAGATTACTCATTAGAAGAGAAACCACATAGGTCTCCCTGAACCCACCGAGACATTGGTACTCAGTCGGAATTTCGGTAAGGGTAAAGAGAATGTCAGAGATGTCAAGCACTCCGACCCATCCACCTCAGTGCAGAAGATGGAGGAAGACCCTGATAAGGCTGTGTTGCACCAGCAACTTGCTAGGAAGAAGAGGTTGGTCGATGAACTCCTGGCTAAACGCGATGTAGAGTGACGACCTGACTATGGTGATCCTAGGACAGGGCAGTAGGGGAAGGAACAATTTCCCCCTGGTGAGATGCCTCCGGGAAACCCTGATCATACCACTCCCAGGACAAGGTTGAATATGGAACTAATGGCAAGAGGGTGCGATACGTCTCACCAAACCCTCCCAAACGGCACGGAAATCTGAGGAATCTGGCCCAGGTTCCCCCAGTTGCCCCGCAGGCCACTCTACCAGTCGCTCCATGAGCCGTTGAGCCCATCTACCATGTCGAAGAGCCCGGAAACGCACTCGTGGTTAGGGATCCCCATCAAGACAGGGAACCCGCCCGGATGATCCATTGGTGGTACTCATTGCCCGCTTTGAGGCGTTGGAAACGCGAAAGGTGGTTGTCCCACCATATGGAAATCCATATCCAGTGTGGGTAGATGATTTTCCTGCACCCCCTGGTTTTGGGAATCCCACTTTCTCGCCATTTAACAGGACAAGGGACCCGCCGAAGCACCTAGACCACTTTTCCTCAAGGTGTGGCCCCATGTTGGGGACTCCAGTACAGCAGGAAGCCGCCAAGCTCCGATGTTTTGTGCAGAAATTGGAAGGCCCTACGTTTATCTGGTACAGCTAGCTTGTCATTGGATCAGTGACTAGCTGGGAGGATCTTCTTCGGCAATTCCTATACCAGTTTAGCTCCACCACGCGGAAGACCATCATCGCTGAACTCTTAAAGTGAAAACAAAGGCCTGAAGAGAGAGTCGTGGAATTTATTTCCCAGTGGAAGGCGCTCACATACTCCCTCGACATGCCACTGACATAGGAGAAATTATTAATGATGTACGTAGGGAATGTCAAAAATGAACTGGTTCCTTCCTTAATCACTCAGAACTACCCAAAAGGGTTCCGAGACTTCTCAGATAAGGTCCAAAACCTCGAGGAATCTCTCCAAAAGGCTATTCAGGCACATCCGCTGCCCCCTATGATCCCAGCAAGGAGGGATTACAGAGCCGAGCCCGCTACGGTGGCCCAGATAGAAGCCCCCAGGCAGCTAGAATTTCTACCAATAGCACCGGCTTCGCAACCTCACAGAGTCCCTCCACCACAAGCATAGCCTTCTTCCCAGCAGCGACTGCCTCATAATAGGCAGGTTCCCCCACACAACATGCCACCGCCATCTAGGCGGGATAATCAGGCTCTGCCTCCTTAGCAGGCTCCTCCGGCCCCTCATCAGAACCAGGCTCCCAAAGCCCCTATCCAGAAAAAAGACTCCAGGCTTACTCGTTCAGTGAGAATCAGGTACCCGGTTACTTCTGTAGTGCCCTAGAGTAGGGGATTGGAGGCTTACTTGAGTGCAGAAGGCCGACAGAGGCGAATCTCACCGATCACCCCAACTATTTCCCCTATCATCGGAGTCTGGGTCACACCCTCAAGAAGTGCTACATGTATAAATAATGGCTCCAAGACCAGGTCGATAACAGTATAGCCAGGCTAGGCCCAGTCTGGGAACAAGTGGTGGGTGTCTTTGTGAGGTTAGAAAGCGGCAGCAACGATGAAGGTGAGTGGCAGCAGGTTCCAAGACACGGATCCTAGAAGTACGATGACTGGATGGCTCGTAAAACAGTCGATTGTTCCCATGGTATTGTTCATGCACGCCTGAATCAACTGAAGCCTTCAGAAGCTGTGGCCAGCACCTCTTCATTATCATCTCTTCCAGCCTCTTCCCAGAAGAGCAATCGTCGGCGGCGCAAGAAGAAGCAATGCACTCAACCAATGTCGTCATCATCTCGTACTCTCAGCGACTTCATGTCCCCGGAAATGGGGATCCCTCCAAGAATCCTCCCAGTCGTGGATGATTCATCAAATGACAGTTAGGGGTACGCTTTGGTTAATACCGTGGATTTGGTAAATCCCTATTTGTCTCCCAACAAGGGGGAATGCTAGGCGAACCTCCCTATTTCCCCAACTGATGTGAACGTCAGCCGTGACCATGTGTGTTGTCAAGGTACGTCAGCTGGTACTTTCATCCTGGTCGTGCACGCCACTGAGACCAGACAGCAGGCCCAGCGTAGAGATCTGCACGCACAACCCCCTCATCTGGTGTCTTCAAGTCTACCTCCACCGCTGTTTGTTCTACTGTATCAGGTAGAGCTACCTCGTCCATATAGCTTCCAGTCTCGCCCTGCTATAGACCAATCTCAATTTTCAGGTCCTCATTTGGTAGCTACTCTTTAGGCCTCGACTAGTGATCAATGGGACGTACCTAGAACTAGCCAGCCATTGGTCTAGTCGACAGGGCCCACCATGACTCCAATCACAGAGTAGCCTCCTGTATGCAGAATTTCGCGCTTGGCACAGAGGTATGATGTCCTCAAGCACCTTTTTGGCATCCTAGCGAGTATTTCTATCAATGAGGCTCTTCGCCTATCATCCGACATCTGTGAGGCCCTCTTCGAGTCTCTAATGAGCCCCCTCCAGTTTGAGACAGAGGTAGCAGCTGCAGAAGCCTTCCACGCTAAGGCTGTTGAGAACGCTGAATGCCAGGCAGTTATCTCATTCTCTAGTGAAGACAAAGACCCTCCCATACAGGGTCACATTCGTCCATTGTACATATCTGGTTAGTTCAATGGTGTGGAATTCCACCGCTGCCTTGTTGACAAGGTCTCTAGGATTAACCTAATCTGGACATGGACAATATGGAAGTTGGGGTTGTCTGAGGATGATTTAACTACCTCCGACCTAAGAGTCTAGGGATACGACAGGACCGAGCAGACCCCGGTAGACATGATCTTTTTGAAGACCTAGTTTGGTGGCCTAGTTGCCAGTACCAAATTCATGGATGTCTCCCAGGACACCGCGTACAATGAATTGATGGACAGGACATGGCTCCACCTGCATGCAGAGGCCCTTTCATCGTATCACCAATGCCTCAAATACTCCCTCAATGGTCAAGTAGGCGTGCTCTAAAGAGATGCGTCTCTTTTGGCCTCTTGTGAATCCCGTTATCGGGAGACTTACTATTACAAGAGCAAGGATAAGAAAATTCTGGCAAGTTAGATTGAGCCCGCCACGACCACAAGTGATCCCTGGGCAGGTCTGAATGATGCCTACATCTTCTTGATCCATCGGTTGGAGGCCACAACCCCAGAAATGGGGAAATTCTTTTTCATTTCAGGTATAAGGGGAAGAAATATCCCCAAGTCCAATAGATGGTAGAAAATCACCTCATACTCCTACATAAACCAAGAATGGGTGGTCCCGGAACCTCCTACCCCCCTATGGTATCAGGATGTCTAACTCATGGCAATGGCGATACATCATATGTGTCTGTTTCACCAGGCTGGAATTAACCGACTCAAGTCGACACGCCCCTACAACTTTGATGTTATCAAACGTGGCCCCATGTGCCGAAGACCAGAAGGGATCGGAAAAACTTCCTTTATCTCCATGGTCTCAGCAGCATGTGAATCTCACGATATGTTGACCACTGCCGTTCAAGCCGGCATCATCCTCTCATCGGGGTCTAGTGGCTCGTGGGAAACTTCCCCTGTGGAAGATCCTTTCATTAGTGGATAATATGATCTATAGGATGCTCCCCCTTCCTTTGAAGAAGGCTTCTCTTCCACGGTTGATGAATTGGTACAGGTGAAGCTTGGTTGCGAGGCAGATCCGAGACCCACATTGATTAGTGCCGCCATGTCCGTTGAGGAGCAGAAGTGGTACATGAACTTCCTTAAGAAGCACTGTGATGTGTTCTCCTAGTGTTACAACGAGATTCCAAGACTAGATCCCCAGGTAGCTGTCCACCGCATTGGTCTCCCGAAAAACCATTGCGGGTTCAAGAAGCCTCCTAGAAAGATGCACCCTTTTCAAGGCGCCATAGTCGAGGCTAAGGATGACATGCTCATTAGATCCAACATTATCAAGGAGGTCCAGTAACCCAAGTGGCTGGCCAACATTATGCCAGTCAGCAAGAACAACAGGAAGATCAGAGTCTATATCGACTTCCGCGATCTCAACTGCCACTATCCGAAGGATGATTTTCCCCTTCCAGTGATATAATTGTTGATTGATGATATAGCCGGGTTCTAAGACCTGTCCTTCATGGATGGGTATTCTGGGTACAACCAGATCTAAATGGCCCCCGAAGATGAGGAGTCAACCACTTTTAGGGCCCCCCAAGGTACTTTCTACTACAACGTTATGCCCTTCATCCTGAAAAATGCAGGTTCCACCTATCAGTGGGCCATGCACCGCATATTCAAGACAATTCTCGGAACATTGGTGGAATACTATGTGGATGATCTGGTGGTCAAATCTCGCCAGCACCAGGACCACCTCAGGGACCTTGAGAAATTGTTCGGTTTCCTCCATTCTCACCACCTAAAGATGAACCTGCTTAAATGTGCCTTCGGGGTCACCTCCGGCATGTTTCCCGGCTTCATCGCCAGATATCGGGGCATCGATATTGACCTAGAGAAAATCAAGGCCATCTGTTAGATGTCCCCCTGAAGTATATTTGGGATCTTCAAGGATTTCAAGGCCACTTAGACTACATACGCCGATTCATCGTGAACCTGACTGGAAAGTTTAATCCCTTTTATCAGCTCATGAAGAAGGGAACCGCCAATGAATGGGATGAAGAGTGTCAGACCGCCTTTGAGGAAGTCAAGCGGTATCTGCTGCTGCCTCCAGTCCTGATTCCACTCATTTCTAGAAAGCTGCTGGTCTTTTATGTGACCACCCTAGAACGATCCATTGGCACCCTTCTTTCCCAGAAGAACAATATGGGGACAGATAACAACCTCTACTACCTTAGCCGCATGCTCCTAGATACGGAGACCAGATACTCCCCTATCGAGAAGATCTGCCTTCCACTCGTGTTTTTCGTAAAAAAAATTATGACATTACCTGCAGCACCATGAGGTACAATTGGTCTCTCGGGTAGACCCACTTAAGTACATCCTGAAACACCCCATGTTGACAGGTCATCTAGCTAGGTGGGCAGTGTTTCTTCTGTAGTTTGACATAAGGTTTGTCCCCCAGAAGGCCCTTAAGGGACAGGCATTGGCAGACTTCCCCGCTGCCCATTCGGCTCCTACCGACCAGTCCCTAGACCTTGATTTCCCCAATGAGGCAATCCTCTCAGTGGATCAAGCCACGCCATATAGGCAGATGCATTTCGATGGTTCTGTTCAAAGCCCCACCGGCCAAAGGCTAAACGATCCTAGTCTCAACAGGGTAGGCTTGGGTATTGTCTTCATTACCCCGGTACAGGCCATTCTGTTGTACTCATTCCTACTGTCGGAAGGCTGCACCAATAATGAGACAGAGTATCAGGCCCTCGTTACTGGCCTCCAGCTAGCCCTTGAGATCGAAGTGCCCCATTTTCATGTGAAAGGGGACTCCGAGCTAGTCATTAAGCTGGTCAACGGTGACTATATTGTTAGGAATCCATAACTTGTAACATTTTTGGAGCGCACTCTCTAGCTAATGGCCCAGTTCTCTTCTCGTCCAGAAGTGTCTCATGTCCCCTGATCTCAGAATGGTCAAGTTGATGCCCTGGCTGTCCTAGATGCATCACTTGCAGAGCTTGAGTAGGATGATCTGATTAACCACGTGGCACATCGGAGGGTGGTTTCTCCTGTCTCTCTGGATAATGGTGACATCCCACATGTAGGTCACCTGATGGCAGGCGCCTCCACGTCAAGACCCCCAGGTCCCCAAGATGTAGTGGTAGAATTTATTACCAAAAGGAGGGCCCCTTTTGTCGAGTACCTCCGAAATGGTTACCTCCCATCCGATCAGGCCGATCACGAGTGAATCTGACACTGCGTGTTACAATTTACCCTCCAGGACGGTCCCAGTCTTGAGAGGATCCTCTAAAAGCATGGGTTTTATGTTATTCTCCTCCGTTGAATTCAAGGAGTTGAGATTCCATAGGTCATGCAGAAGGTTCATGGCGGTTCTTGGGGTTCCCACCAGGCTGGGCCGAAACTATGTCACCAGGTTAGGAGATTGGGGTATTTTTGGCCCTCCATGATCCATGATTGCATCATGTTTTCTAAAAAGAGTCATTCATGTCAATTTCATGCCAACTTCGTACATCTTCCACCAGATCTCTTTCACACTACCAAGTAATCTTGGCCCTTTGTGGTGTGGGGACTCAATTTCATGGGACCATATCCACCAGCGACAGCTCGCCAGTATCGGTTCATCCTGACCGCTACAGATTTCATATCCAAGTGGGCAGAGGAATTTCCACTCAAGGAAGTCAAGGATTGATCCATTTTCTATTTTGTGAGCTCCAACATCATCTACCGATTTGGAGTCCCTCACATCGTGCTCACCGATAATGACACAAACTTTCGAGTAGCTGAGTTGATGAAATTGTATGCCAAGTACAATATCTATTCTAACCACACCTCCTGCTATCATGCGTAGGAAAATGGATAGATTGAGGCATTCAACAAGACACTCTCTAACATTTTTCATGAAATGGTTGGGCAAAACAAGAAGAGTTGGCCGGACAAGCTCCCCAACGCCCTCTGGGCTTATCGGACAACGACTCATAATTCTACCAAGGTTACCCCATATTCCCTGGTGTACGGAACTGAGGTCATCCTGCCCATTGAGATTCAGCTTCCCTCATTGCGAACAGCAGTCTATGATCAGAAGGTGTCAGATAAAGTAGCTGAAATCCGTTTGGATGAATTAGAAGAACTTGATGAGAATAGGCTTCATCCCCTGCATAATCTGGAGAGGCACCAGAACAAGATCCCCAGAGACTTCAACAAGAAAGTTCTCCTCCACTCCATCTTACAAGGTGACTTGGTATTGTCCCTCAGGACACCAATGATACCCGGAAAGAATCCACCCAAGTTGGAGCCCAAATGGGAAGGACCTTACATCATTCACAAGGTTTAATACAATGGAGAATACTCATTGGTGACCATGGATGGTGAGCGAATAACTCCTCCCACCAATGCCAAGATCCTAAAGAAATACTTTTCCTGAGCCTCATGGTCCTACACGACTCTAAACTGCATGTCGGTCCCACAGGACATTAAACTATCCAGTCCTGCATGACTTTAAAATGTATTTTGAGGACTATGTGTGGCTTTATTCCCATCCTCATGGGATTCGTAGGAACGCTCAGATGCCTCGTCTTGAGCCCAGCCTCGAGCTCTTCTCATTGATTATTCCCCATGGGTATAGCTTCCTCGGAGGATCCTTGCTTGATATGGAGTTGGATTCCTTATCCCCACTCATATGAGGATTATAACAGTCGCACCATGTGCCCACTTTCATTCTTCTATCCTCACACGTCTTCACCACAGGACATTAAACTGCATGGCCTACCTGAACTATGTATGTCTTGATTCCAATCCATATGGGATACATAGGAATGCCCGGAAATTTCGTCTGTTGGCCCATACCAAATGCAAGAATTCTCCCCTCAGGTCAAGAAATATGGTAGGGTGCATTATTTCACCCCAATTCATGTCGATCTAGCCTCGATCCGGCCATACGTCCCACTCCTTGGAGACGTTCTCCTCATTTAGATATGGGTACAGTTATGCTTCACCCACTCCTTGACTAGGATTCCCTCACCTTCCCCATCTGGAAGGGCCCCTGAATGGTGTGGATGCAAGGCCTAAGGTCTCTCTTACCACTTCGGTCCTATGCCCTCGAGGCTTTCAAGCAAAAAATTGATACAAGTCCCGCATTTTGAATATGGTCAGCGGTCGATGCTCGTTTGTTGCTCCCATTTCCAGTCACTATAAGGAAGTTGTGTTTTGAACATGGTCAATAGTTGTCCTGAATCATTAGGACCACCCCGAGATGTCCCAAACATCGAGGGTAGTGCTTCATTTTTTTCCCATTGTATCTAAGTGATGGACTCCTTTCTAGCGATGTCACCTATCAGGCCCCGTTGGATGGGAATAGCTGAGATCGGCTCCTTGTTTCCCACACCGAGCACTGCTCATGTGGGCTTAAGATCTGTGATGAGGGGGTACCTATACAAGAGGGCGTATGAACTTCCATCCAGCCCGGGTTATCTCTTCTAGGATTGTATGGCGTGTTGTGGGATTTTGTCCTCATTTACGTCGGTTTTCTCATTGTGGTGTACACATCCTCAGATGAGACCTTCCTTGGCCACCTTCCTCACGGTAAGGCGTTAAACTATGAGCTGGTCAGGCCTTCCTGACCAAGGCCCAGCCTCATGCCCCTTGGCCTTCCTGGTCCCCCAGCCCAGGTTCTCTTATGGGATTATACGGTGTGTTATGGGATTATGTCCTCATTCACGTCAGGATGTTCGTTGTGTCGTACACCCCCTTTTTTTCTCTCAATAGGTTATCTTACCCTCGTGTACCCTCATGAACTGTGTGTGGCTTGATTCCCATACTTATTGGATACGTAGGACCACCTAGGCAGTTCACCTGTTAGCCCAGCCCAAACTCCAGATTCTTTCCTCGGGCCCCCTGGCCCCCTTTTCAGGCCCCTGTCCTAAATTTTCATGGATTTTACGGTGTTATATGGTATCATGTCCCCTTTCACGTCGGGTTACTCGCCACGCCGTACACCTCCTTTGTTAGGGTATCCTACCTCTATCTGCGTACCATCAAGAACTATGTATTTATTTATTCCCATACTTATGGGATATATTGGACCACCCGAATGTCTACACTCCGGGTCCAGCCCCATCTCTTATAGATTTCCCTGTTATCTGGTCCCCTTGGCCTACCCTTCCCCAAGGAGAGGAGTATATGGTGTGGTATGGGACTATGTTTTCACTCACATCGGGTTTGTGATGACCACGCCATTTACCACCTCCTCAGATTTCTCTATCCCCTTACTCCATACGCATCCCTTAAAATCAGTTACTCTCAAGTTGAGCACCACTCGTCAACCCTCTTTGGTGATTAACCAATGTGTCTAAAGGGTACTCTGGTTTAGTACCTAGAATGGTGGGTTCTACTCGGACATGCTTCCACCCATTTCCCAGGCTTTTTGTTCCCCTTCATTAGGGCTTCCATCACCTTTCACATCCAAAGGGACCCCCAAATGGCATGGATGCTCGTCCCAAGGGCCCTCCTACCATCACGGGCCTGTTGAAATAGTGGGTGCCCTAGACCCAACAATGTAGTACTTTTGATTACCGTATCATGTGTACAGTTAGATATGCTTGATAATATCTTACCATTATAGTGCAGACTTTTCTGCATCCACTATAATAATGATAATGTACAAAGGTTAGTTGTCGTGTGGAGAGGTTATAACAGATCCCAGGCTATAATGAGAACCTCAAGATACAATGACATTGACCTTAAATATATGTTCTATAGTCTAGATACATCTTACTGACTGGACACAGTAGATGTATGACTATCAGGTGTTGGGGATCATAATCACTGAGACTTATTCTCATTAAGTTCGCACTTGGTGATCTCTAGTAGCGAGATCATGAGGACAGACCCGCCAATAGGAACACCACATGTTTTGAGTGTCATTGGTTGTTCCTATCTACGGACATGTGTATTGGTCTCTGGACTTGAGACCATTACCAATGTATATCAATTAATTATGTACTTTGATACAAGGTGAAAACCATGGTTGAAATTTTGTGGTGAGTTAGTTTGTGTCGGATGTGTCATTAGTGGTATGACGTTGGTTGAATGGTCAAGAAAGGATTTGTCGCTTCCACGTTTAGGAAGTTATGTATCTCAGGCCTGGTTGATTAGGATGGTGCCACCTTCATAAGTCTTTGGCCAAAGCAGTAGAAAGGAGAATCCATCCTGATACATCAACAAATGATACAGCAAGATAAGGATGATGACACAAGAGTGTGTCTTGCTTTATGAGATATTTAATGACAAAGAGACTATAGTACACAGTCAGTGTTTGTAGGATGGTAGTCGTTGCTATGACTATCCTTATCTCTTTAGGGGCCATGATGGGTTGCTAGGCCCCGCTCTTGGTCTGTGAATTTTATTCACTACTACCGAGATAAGGTCCTAAAGGGCCACACACAACAGCGTATTCAATAATCCGCACCTATTCAGCGGAATAGGAATATGGACATAGTGGGCCCCTCTGTGGGGTCCGAGCATTTTCCAAGTTGTCGATCACCAAAAGAATTAAATAAATTCATTAATATTCAAGTTATGAATATTTGGGATTGAATTTATTTAATATATTTACGAGTTTTTTAAATACGAGAAAGTGTTAATCGAATGAATTTTATTTTAATATTCAAGGTTCGTTTAATATTAAGCAAGACATCGAGTTGAGTTAAAAGGCTCGGATTTTTATCACGTAATATATTTTATATATTACTAGTATGTGATAAAAATTAATAAATAATATTGATGCAGTTATAAGTCGTCATAATTATTTATTAAGAGAATGTTGATATTAACGGGGGTCGGGGAACCCTACCGGGTATTTATCAACATGTCTATAAATAAGAGAGGAGGATCTCTCTCTTCTTGTGCACATCGCTATTCATTTGTTTATGGAATGAAATTTGAGAGCCTCTCTCTCCTCCTGCTTCCTAGGGAGAGAAGTTGAAGATCCAGGAGCTCGGATCAAGTTTCTCCTCACACATCGCAGGATCGTCGATGCGGTGATTGACGAGATGTTGAAGACATCATTGGATCACCGCGCTAGCACCCGGAGTTCGACGATTGGCGTTCCCATGGATTTTTGAAGCGCGTGTGGATGATCTAGAGGGATCCTGTTATGGATCCTTCGTGCAACGATCACCGTCGATAAGTAGCGGTCGACAACGGCTTCAGATATGCAACGGGTATGTTTTGGTTTTATTTTTGTGCTCTTTACAATCTACGCGAGAACCTCGGACCTCTCCAGGGCTCGGATCATCGGCGACGACAAGTACCGTCGTTGCACCGACAAAAATTTTAAAAATCCCCGGCCCACCGGCTTCTGCTACGGGCCCCGAAAATCCAACAGTGGTATCAGAGGGAGCACGTAGATTTTCTGAGCCAGATAAAAATTAATTTTCATAATATTAAGCAGAGGGTTCGAAAATGGTCCCAGCGGTTCAAACCGCGCTTCGATCTGATCTTGAGTGGCCAAGATACGGTCAATTTAAATTTTTTGGATTGGATCGAACATGCAGTTTGATCTCGGGTACTATTATTATTTCATCCAACGGAACCGATCAAGTTGAGATTGGTTCAACTAAAATTGTGAAAATTATAATTTTTAAAATTAAATAATTTTCACAATAATTATATTATTTTAATAATAATTATATTATTATTAGAATAATGTAATAATAATAAAATTATTATTTTATTATAATAACTTTATTATTATTTAATTTTAAAGGCTATTTAGCCTTTAGAAATTTTTGGGTGACTTGACTTGTGGTAGCAAGACTTCAAAGAAGTCTTTAAAAAAATTGAAAGTGGGTGAGAAGGGCAACCACATGGAATAGCATAGCAAAAAAAAGAGAAGCCCTACGCGTAGAAACAGGACAGCAAAAAAAAGGGGGAACATGCAGGGGTCCGAGCGGGCCCTTTCTCTCCTCCCGCACGGCACACAACAGCGCCGCCGGGAGTCCTCTTCCGCGCGTTGTAGCACTGGGCTACACCAGTACCAAGATGAGGCCTCTCTCCCTGCGGACCAGCATGCCGCCGACGCCTCATCCCCAGCCCGCCTCCCTGGTGCTCCCTCTCCCGCGCGCTGTTGCAGCCCACAGCCAGGGCCGCCGGCAGCCCTGCTGCTTCCTCTCCCGCACGGCGCAAGCCACCTACTAGTCGTAGCCTCCGCCCGGCCTCCTCTCATGCGCGGCATGCAGCTTCTCCCGCTGGAGCCGCACCCCTGCAGCCGCCTCCTTCCAGCAGCCCGCTGGCCACTATGCAGCGCGCACTGCGCCTCGCCTCAGCCCGCCGTGCACCCTGCTGAGCACCCCACACCCCAGGGACCCAGCCCGACCCTTCTAGCCCTCCGCCAGTGCCACTCCCTCTAGGTCACCACCCCGGCGCACAGCCGAAGCAAGCCGGAGACCCCGAATCTCCAGGAGGATCTGACCCCAGCCGAGCCCCAGGCTGGCCTGTCGGCCTTCCTCCGCCGCTCGGGCCGCCTTCGTCTATCCGCATGGCTGCAGCCCGAGGACAGTGCCCCTCCGCACTGACCTCCTCCCCTGTGCACTCAGCCGGCCATCCCGCTCGGGCATAACTAGGTGCGGTGCATGCAGCATCGCGGATCCTAACAGCCGCACTGGACCCGCGCGTGAACCAGCCTAGCGCATGCGCAGGCAGCGCAGCCACGCCCGGCCGCCGTCCATTCCTCCTAGCGGGAAGGTAACCCCTTGGGTTTAATTAAATAAATTAATATAATTAATTAATTTAATTAATTAAATTAATTAATATATTAATTGTAGTTAAAATGATTATTAATACCCGAGGATTAAAATTAATTTAATTTTTGAAATTAAATAAATTAATTAATTAATTTAATTTTGAGTATTAAAATTAAATTAATTGATGGACCAGTAATTAATTAAATTATTTTAATTATTTAATTCATTTAATTTAATTAAATAAACCCTCGTACTTAATTATTGCATTTTTTAATTTTTATCGCGCAATATTTTAAATTACCCGTCGTCTGGTCTTGAGCATCGACCCTTGCATGTTTGCATTTAATTTATTTAATTAATTATTTAAATGTGTGCGATGTGTGTAATTAATTAAAAGACGGTTTGTGCATCGTCTATTTTCGGTTAAAATGTATAAGGGCATGCGCGCCCAATTTATATGATGTACATTTGTTCTCGAGTCCCCCTCGCCTACGCGTGAGTATCTTTGTACTTCGGACAAAGACGACGAGCAACGTAGACCCCGCCAAGATAAGGCGGTGTACGATGATGCAAGACGACACATGGATTCCACCAAGGCGAGGTGTTATTTCAAGAAGTGACGTCGACCCCGCCAAGACTTGGCGACACTGCAGAAGACCAGAAAACATGCAAGAAAAGGGGAAAGATGCATTTTGAGTCAAGCTTCGACTCAGGTAAGATGCTCTTAGGTCCTTTAGATACTCAAGGCCAGTCGGGTAGTAGTTTTACCTTTATGAATTTATTTATTATTTTATTCATTTTTAGAACAGCGGGAAAAATACATAAAATAATAGATAATAAAATGCATAAAGAAGCGACGTTTGATTTCTATTGATGTTCAGTTGTGAGTGTGACAACATAGATGAACAATATTAATAGAAATAGATTACATTCATCGAGAGAAAAACATAAAACCCTCAAAGAAAATATTAAGTCATAAACAGCCTTCCATCATTCAAGTTTGAACAAAACCGGGTGTTCGAGGTGCCAGTTCATGCCTTAGCTGAGGGTGCCTCTTACTACTGGGGAGTTCTTATTTGTGTGGTGGGTCGAATTAACTAAAATTGCAGCAAGGATATAGCCTTAGCTAGTTTGTTGTAATTTTAGAGGCATGCATTGAGTAAATCAGTAAATGATTTTTGAAGCTGGGACTTCACTCAACAGATCAAGGAACCGCGAGCTAATGCGGTTGGCCAGCCAAAAGCCTACCTTGGACCCTCTGAGTAGTAGCGTAGCCCTAGCTTGTAGACTATGAGGGAGGTTCAGGGATCCTTGCCACTAGAATACTCAAGAGTATTCTTATTCTAGTATAGAGGGTTCCTAGAATTCGAAAAATTAGTGGGAGACATTTAATGATTAAATAATCAGTAATGTCAGATTAGGTAATCACATAAAAGTACAATCTGCTAAAGTTTATTTGTAGATAATGACAAATAATACCACAATAAAACTGCGATAAATATTAGACAAAGTTAATGTCTAAACTAAGCATGAATTTCCAAAATATACTATAGGTGCTTGCGCACATTACTACTATAATGGAAATTCAAGGTGCTTATGTCCCAACATGTTAAGACAACTTAGGAAGCATGGGTGTAAAACTGCTTTTAGGAGACTCATGAATAAAGCATGTGATGGTTCTGTCATAATGCTATCATCAACATCTGATGTTAGTTGTGGTTGCTACATCCAGACTAAGATGATGATCACATGTAGTCTCATCTCCAAGATCCTTTCAAGGAGAAAGTGAAGCAAGATTTGAATGCGATGGTCGCACTCGGTTTGTGTAAAGTGAAAGACGGTTCACAATCTTTCATTCCATCCCATTTATTATACATTTTACACCCAATTACTCTAGTTTCATTTAAAGGTTATAAACGAACCATATAGAGTAAGCGCTTCATTACTGTTAAGGTAACATTCACCACGTAATAAGAATATTGGAGATAACGCCATCTGTTATTCTTATGGCGAATACATTGAATGACAAGGAGAAAAGGCTTATGGAAAGTTATACCAAAGGCACCTTCGTCATGTCCTTCAATGACAAGTGGTCGGTTATTTAACAGGAGGTTATTTGCATAACATAATGAAATGAATTCATGGAAGTTTGAAAACTGAAATACAAGAAGCAAGTACCTGCTTCTCGTTCAGGTTATATTCATCAAATAAAAGTATTATTTTCTCTCATACTTCTTGGGTATTGAAATACAATATGATTTTCACATATTTTTGTTGAAATACAATAACCAAGCAAGTAGAGAAACATTACAATAAGTAAAGTGTCTTCTCCAAGCAGCTGAGAAAAGGTGATTCCTAAGTCAGCAGGGAGAAACACATAACTTCTAATTACCAAGTGATTGATTCAAATTGAACAAGTTGTCGAGTATAGCCAAAAACATTTATCTCATGTTCCCATTTGGACATGATGAGACATTATTCCACGTTTTGGAATGAATTTTGTTTGAGGTGACATACTCAATAAATAGTCCACTACTATTTGAATCAATGGCAATATATGATGAATATAAAATGTAAGGCCTACCCAGTTGTGGCAATGTGATTCTTTGTCAAGTAAAACTAAAAGCGGATGTCAACTACATACCCAGTATGGTATTTAGGCTCGGCACAGCTAAACACCGATGGTATAATTGACATCTTTAGTTTAGACAAAGAAACCTTTGGAAATAAAGGTACGCCACAAAGCATATGAGGTTAGTTCAACACGAGAGTGTGAACTGTTCCAAAGAAAGATATAGGTAAAGATACTTCATAAGATTCCTTTAAGTCATTAAGGAATCTACCAATGAAGTATATGTTTGGTCAGAAGATATGAGTTGCTTCAGATCGGCAGGCCGAAGAATATCTTGACCAAGCAATCATCGATCATGAAAATGTAGCGTGGTGTAATTCCTAAACGCATGTTACCTTATCTACTTCACTGTATTGATGTTCATAAGGAGGATCGATGACAAGTCTTACGTATTAACATTGATCAACAAACATGTAGCGTGTAGCAATTCCTAAACGCATATGTTATACATCAAAGTTATGATGTAAGTTGTATCAATGTTGTAACTTGCGGAAACTTCCATTATATTTCATAATGTGCTTTGCAAATAATGTCTTAAACCCATAACCAATATTCCAACTAAAATAACAAATGGATATCATACGAGTCATAGTATGATGGAAAATCCATTATGTCATAAGACGTGTTTAGATGCAAAGCGTTTGTTAGGATTTAAACAAACATGCATCAAGCTAAACACATTGTGCATCTAAGGTAATTATCCAAACAGTTGCTTAGGATATTACATAGATCCCAAAGATAGAAAAGATGTAGTCAATTATTATACCACATTTCTATACAAGGGTGTACATCTCTATTAGATATAGTGGGAGCTAAATTGACTTGGACTTAGTTAATGCTCAAGATTCACAATTGGTTGGCATATGGAACAAGTTCCACAAGTACATGTGGAATAGGAATGTTCCAGAGACACATACTGCATAGGAAGAATAAAACCATGGTGATGGTTTTATAGTCACTGTGGTCGGTGATATATTTATTCATTCAAAATAATAAATTCTATAAGTAAGCAGTATATGGAAACAAGCTAAGATTGACAAGATCAAAATTCAATAATAGATTCCATGTATCAAATTGCAAAGGGGATTACAAATTGAATGCTGTGGTGGGTATTCAAATGAAATGATACATGGATGGTACAAGTATGGTACCAATAAAGGCTCGATTGGTTATACCAAGTCGGTACGCCTAAATCTATTAGAATTTTACTTGTCAAAGCCAAACTTCTAAGATCCTTTTATTTTTCATTCGATGTCAAGTTCATCTATCGTGGAAGGTGTCTATATGACACAACCAGAAAAAGATGATGACATAAAATGATGCCAATAAGGGTTGAAAGTTACTAAAATCCAATTTTGGATTAAAGAAAGCAACAAGATATTAGAGCATTCATTACAAATGAATTTTTTCCTTGTGTCTACCATAGGTTATTGGGAGCACCAATGTTTTCCAAGAGATATATGTTCGGCAACATATGGAAAAAGATTTTGATCTTACAGTTAGATGAGATTAGGTTAAAAGTAATTCTCCAATGATTGACTTCAAGTAGCAACCTATGTTCTAGGGAATAGGATCTACTGAGGTAGATCCAAAGGTTTCTTGGTCCTATTCAATCGTACATATAGTGATATTGTATTGAAAAATACAAGTTGGAACAATTCATGTTCAGAATTGTTGCCCATGTCACATGGCTTAATCTCTCCAGGTTAACATGCTCAGAGTATGTGTAGAGATTAAAGTTGTGAATTGATATCATATGCTTCAATGATGGATCAATCACATGTGCCATAATATGTATAATAATTGATACTTCCAGGATATAATTTATTATAGGCAGATATCAATTATTTCCAGGAGCATTGCAAGTGATGCAGTCAGAACTATCATCTTGTAATTCTGAAAGTAAAAATGATATATACCTGGATTATGGAGAGGAAGGTATACTAGTTGTGGTGGGACACATACTATTAGTCCTTAGATAAATTTGATCTGGCATCGCAGTTCGGAAAAGGAGATGAGCGAGTCAAGCTCATAAAAGCTTGTGGTAGCCACACCTACAAATACCAAGTACATTGCAGCTTCTAAAGCAGCTAAGAAGCAGTTATAAATTGCAACGAGTTGTCCCAGTTCTTGGATTTTCACCTAATGAGAAAAGTATTATCATAATGAGAATTATGATATTCTTACTATCCAAGTTGTCAAGTTATGACAATAGACAAAAATAATATACTCGGGGATACCCTATCTTGAGAAATTTTACTCAACCATATGAGGTCGCATATCGCAGATATGCCACACAGTGAAAACATGGTAGGCCTAGCAGTTAAAGCCATTACTCAACAGAAGCATGGTATTTATCATGTGAGTAGCTAAAAAGTTTAGTTAGAAAGTTGGATCTAGTGCTAGTGGGATTGTTGAAATAGTGGGTGCCCTAGACCCAACTATGTAGTACTTTTGATTACCGTATCATATGTATAGTTAGATATTCTTGATAATATCTTACCATTAGAGTGTAGACTTTTCTGCATCCACTATAATAATGATAATTTCCAAAGGTTAGTTGTCGTGTCGAGAGGTTATAGCAGATCCCAGTCTATAATGAGAACCTCAAGATAAAATGACATTGACCTTAAATATATGTTCTATAGTATAGATAAATCTTACTGACTGGACATAGTAGATGTTTGACTATTAGGTGTTGGGGCTCATAAGCATTGAGACTTATTCCCATGAAGTTCGCACTTGGTGATCTCTCGTAGCGAGATCATGAGGACAGGCCCGCCAATAGGAACACCACATGTTTTGAGTGTCATTGGTTGTTCCTATCTATAGACATGTGTATTGGTCTCCAGACATGAGACCATTACCAATGTATATCATTTAATTATGTACTTTGATGCAAGGCGAAAACCATGGTAGTAATGTCGTGGTGAGGTAGTTTTTGTCGGATGCGCCATTAGTGGTATGACGTTGGTTGAATGGTCAAGAAAGGATTTGTCGCTTCCAAGTTTAGGAAGTTATGTATCTCAGGCCTGGTTGATCAGGATGGTGCCGCCTTCATAAGTATTTTGCCAAAGCAGTAGAAAGTTGAATCCATCCGGATACATCAACAAATGATAAAGCAAGATAAGGATGATGACACAAGAGTGCGTCCTGCTTTATGAGAAATTTAATGACAAAGAGACTATAGTACACAGTCCGTGTTCGTAGGATGGTAGTCGTTGCTATGACTATACTTATCACTTTAGGGGCCATGACGTGTTGCTAGACCCCGCTCTTAGTCTGTGAATTTTATTCACTACTATCGAGATAAGGGCCTAGAGGGTCACACACAACAGCGTATTCAAGAATCCGCACCTATTCAGTGGAATAGGAATATGGACATAGTGGGCCCCTCCATGGGGTCCGAGCATTTTCCAAGTTGTCGATCACCAAAAGAATTAAATAAATTCATTAATATTCAAGTTATGAATATTTGGGATTGAATTTATTTAATGTATTTATGATTTTTATAAATACGAGAAAGTGTTAATCAAACGAATATTATTTTAATATTCAAGGTTCGTTTAATATTTAGCAGGACATCGATTCTAGTTAAAAGGCTCAGATTTTTATCACGTAATATATTTTATATATTACTAGTATGTGATAAAAATTAATAAATAATATTGATGCAGTTATAAGTCATCATAATTATTTATTAAGAGAATGTTGATATTAACGGGGGTCGGGGAACCCTACCGGGTATTTATCAACATGTCTATAAATAAGAGATGAGGCTCTCGCACTTCTTGTACACATCACTATTCATTCGTTTATGGAATGAAATTTGAGAGCCTCTCTCTCCTCCTACTTCCTAGAGAGATAAGCTGAAGATCCAAGAGCTCGGATCAAGTTTCTCCTCACGCATCGCAAGATCATCGATGCGGTGATCGACGGGACGTCAAAGACATCATTGGATCGCCATGCTAGCACCCGGAGTTCGACGATCGGCGTTCCTGTGGATTTTTGAAGCGTGTGTGGACAATCTGGAGGGATCCTGTTATGGATCCTTCGTGCAACGATCACCGTCGACAAGTAGCGGTCGACAACAGCTTCAGATAGGCAACGGGTATGTTTTCGTTTTATTTTTGTGATCTTTACAATCTACGCGAGAACCTCGGACCTCTCCGGGGCTCGGATCGTCGGCGATGACAAGTACCGTCGTTGCACCGATGAAAATTTTAAAAATTCACAGCCCACTGGCTTCCGCTGCGGGCCCCGGAAATCCAACAGGGCCAACGTCCTTGAGGGTTTTGAACAACCAAATTTTACAAGTCCTGCATTGCGAATACAGTCAGTGGTTGATTCTCATTTATTTTTCCCATTTCAGGTAACAAGATAGGGATACTGTGTTTCCTCCATGGTCAACAGTTATCCTCAATCGTCACGCCAGCCTCATTAAGCCCAAAGTGTTGGTTACATGATTCACATCCTTCTCCACCTCATCATGTCCAAGTAAACCTCCAACACGCTTGACACTATTCCTTAGTGCACATCTGTACGTTAGGAGAACAAGGCCGCGGTAAGGGAGTCATTCAGGGATCCGCACCGATTTCCCTTTGATGGGCCTTCCAGGTATTGAAATAAAGATCTTCCTCCCTTATTTACCACACCGAGTCTGACTCACATGGGCTGAGGGATCGGGTCGAGGTCTGTTCTTACTTGGACGGTTTCCATAGCTCCATGGTTTGAGCTCTAAGACCATTAACTAAGATCTCCCTAGAACTACGTACATCTTGATTCCCATCCTCAAGGGATATGTAGGAACACTCAGACCTATTGTCTTTGGGTCCAGCCTGAGTTTTTCTAATTTTCCTTTTATATCCAGCCTTCTAGACCTTGACTACAAGACCGCGTGGCGTGTTATGGGAGTACCTCCTCATTCACATTGGGTTTGCAATAGCCTCACCACGCACACCCCGTTCTAAAAATTAGCCTTCCTGTTTCCTGTCCCGCATGACATTAAACTGTATGTTGTCCCGCACGACATAAAAAGGAACCCTCTAGAACTACGTGTTGCTTGATTCCCATCCTTATGGGAAACGTAGGACCACCCGGACGTCTCGTTTTCGGGTCTAGATCAATTGGGAGCTAGTTTCTCCAACACCTTTCACCCTCACCCGTATCTGGCCCCCTTGGCCCGAGGTTCCCCTCTCAGAGTTTCATACGGTACGATGTGGGATCATGTCCCCATTCACATCGGTTATGTTTTATTTTACTGTACACACTCCACACCTAGAATCGTATCTATTATTTTTACACTGCATGACGTTAAAATGTATGTTTGGTCCTATCACATGACCCTAAACTGTGACATTATCATCCAGGTCGCACGATGAAAAACGAAACTTCATTGTGATGAACATATCGTAGAGGACATCACGTTGGGTATCAGTTATTTACCATACAATTTTTCAATGCCTACTACGGCTTGATTCTTGTGGTGACGCCAGGACCTACTACCCTAGGCTTGTTGCTTCACAAAAAAAATCACACACCTTAAAGGACAAAAAAATTTATCAAATACCGCTTCTTTTGGTGTGTGGGACACGCTCGCACATCCATTTTATCCCTGGCACTGGTACCTCATCATGCCGCACCACAAGAACTATGTGCAGCTTGATCCCCATCCTCATGGGGTATGTAGGAACGACTTTTCACTTTTCCTCAAGCCCAGCTCAACTCTTTTTTTCAGTCCCTTGACCTAAAACCTCTCCCAAGGAACACCTGGTGGTCAAGACCCCCGGTTCCCATTCACATCGGGTTTTTGTAATTACCCTCCATGAGTCTCCCACGTTTCCTCCCATCCATGGTCCGAATTCTATGGCCCTAAACTAAGATCTCCATATGGGAAGGGACTCAAAACCCTCTATCTAATACGTCTAGTTGTCGTATTTATATGCGTTTTGACAAAGAGCTCGAAGTGTAAAATTTTTATGGAGAAATTTCTCCCGTCCCATGTCCAAGATTCGTGGGCTCACAATTTGGATCCCCATCCTCTTACACATCCAAAAGGACCCACAGATGACATGGATGCTAGGCTTAAGGTCTCTCCATGGAGGTTGGGCCTATGGTCTCTCCTATCGTTTTAGGCCAACATCCCTAAGGATCTTGGATGACATTTGCGATAGGTCCCATGTTTCGAACATGGTTAGCAATCGACCCTCATTTTTTGGTCCCCATTCTAGGCTAATGTGATATGGATATTGTGTTTCTACCATGGTCAATAGTTATCATCTATTTTCATGCCTCCATAATTGTGATCCAAATTTCGAGAGTCGTGATTCACACATTTCCACTCCCTCCTGTTCAAGTGGAATTCTGACATACTCAGCTTTATCTCTTCTCGCGTCTAGGTGTGCTACATAGACATGTTAGCATCATTGGGCCACTATTAACTGAGTGTCCCTTCACCCTAACATATTCCTTCCTATGTCAGGAATGTCCCCCATTACATCTTGTTTCCCAAATCGAGCATGGCTCATGTGGGCTTAGTAGTTTTGGTAGGTTGTGCACCGGTGCAGCCAGGCTTCTGATCATCCCACAAGACGTTAAATTGTGATTATAGAACTACGTACGGATTGATTCCCATCCTTATGGGATACGTAGTGACACCCCAATATTTCACCCAGAATCTAGTCCTAGTAATCATAAATCTTGTTCTTCCTCATTTATGACCCCCTGGCCTGACCCCTTGTGGGGAACCGTACAACTATAACTCTTCCCTGAACAAGTTCAGGATGCCCCAAGATGACATTGTGAAGCGACTGCTTCATCGCTAGAGAGGCCCTATCTGAAAGAAGTAATGATCTATGATTAGAGAGATATGCCCACCTAATGTGTTTCCACCATCGTGGTATGATTTAAAGAGTGTTGGACTCCATTCAAACAACCCGTCATTCCACATTCCACGCTATGCGTGCCCTTTATTTGGACCCTCTTCCTCTTTCACGTTTGGAGGAACCCCCTAACAGAATGGATGCTTAGCCTACGGTTCGCCTACTGTCTTGGGCCAATGTTCTAGAAGACAAATGAATGGCACATCGAGTTAGGCCCCATTTTATGAACATGGTCAGCAGTCTGCCCTCTTCAGTCATCCTCATTTCGGGCGAACACAACAAGGATACTGTGTTTCGAACATGGTCAATAGTTATCCTTCATTGTCACGCCACCCCCATAGTGTTCCAGATTTTGGGTATCTTGATTCACACCTCCCACACAATGTTTAGTACCAATAGTATGGTCAATTTGGCTGGAAAGCTCCTGGCAGTATTCATGATGGATGGGTGGAAGTTGGACCCTGGAGGTGAGATGGGGTTCGTATATTTGTAAACCCTTTTGATTTGTGCTGTGATCCACCCATACAGAAGACGGAAGGGCCCGCATATCCTTTGCGGCCTTTTTCCCTTGCTAACATTCCATAGCATTTTGTACAATCTGGGGAGCATCGGAATCCCCAGATTGAATCGCCCTCCTGTGGCCAGCATGGATTCCATGATAAATGTGCTAGGCCGCACCCCCCATGTTGGTGTCCCTCACTGGTAGGATAAAACCACAGATAAGGGCCGCGATAAACGCCGCCAGCCTGACTATTGGTTGTTGTTCAGTATTGACACTGAAACTCCTAGTCATCCACTAGTTGTCCTGTAAAGACACGTAAATTTCAAGGAAATTTTTTTCTTAATTTCTTTTGGATTTTACGAGTACGCATTTTCTGACGGTGCCTGATTCTGAGGCCCGATGTGCCCGGAATCATTTTCCGAAGTTTAGCATGGGTACGTTCAGTGAACGAATGAGCAGGTTTTTATATCTTATGAACCGGTGCTCCGAATCGAAATCCTAGGGCACCGATGAAACCACAGCGCCGGTAATTACTTAGGAGGACCTTTTCCGAAGGTGTGTTTTCTCGGGAGGAGTTGTTTAAAAAAAAGTGGTTTAATTGAAGAGTGAAATAAAATATGTGTTACAAATTTTATTTCATTTCTAAGTGGTTATAACCTATGTGTGGAAGTTGGGATGGGACCCACAAGGTTTCTAACTTCTCTTGAGAGGTTAAAGGAGAGGTGGGGCCCACATGATCCCCCACCCCTTCAAATTCCTTTATCTCCCCTTAAATGTGAGTAACTATTCTCTCTCTCTCTCTCCCTCATTAATCTTGCCAACTTAACACCCCATTTAATTTGACAACTCAAGCTCTTTTAATTAAATGGCTTTGTTTTTGAATTTTGAAGCTTTGAAAAGATTGGAATGTGTTAATAAAATAAGGCAAAGCCTTATTTTATTTTGGTTGTATTTTTTTGTTGGAAGAAAAGGGGAGATAACTCTTCAGTTATTTCTGAAGAACTTTATCTTCCTCGTTGAATAACGCCAAGAAATCGACGAAGAACACTGACACCAAGGAGAGACGGCGTGCCGTTCATTTCCCTCTCTGTAGCTGGTGTGAGACGCCATCCTCTTCTTGGATGCACGCCAATTCCATCATCGAAACCACCCCCGCGATGCTAGCTTCTTCAAACTTCTTTTGAGGTATGGTTTGTTTCTTCGTTCTTGTATTATTTAACGACCATCGTTAATTAATGTTTGGAATCTTTCTATCGATATAACAAGAGGAGGTCAGACCGCACAAACACGGCTGACCATCCTCCCCATTTGTTGATGATCTTCATTGTGGCTTGAAATGGAGGTGATGCGGTACCGTTGCACCGCGCGAGAACGAGGAGGACCGCGGCCGGAGCGGGCCACGGCAGAGGAGCGCGACGCTGTGGCGCCGCGCCGATGAGGCCGAAATAGGTCGTGGCTTGGAGCGCGTTGTGGTGGAGGGGCATGGCACCATCGCGCCGCACTGCAGTACCAAGGGGGCTGCGGCCGGGGTGGGCCACGTAGGAGGAGCACGGCGTCGTCGCACCGTGCCGGACGGACAGGGGCCGTGGCCTAAGGTCGTGGTGGTTTCGGAGGAGGCGGTGTGGCTCGGCCGCCTGATTGACATGCCGTTAACTTTTTTGGATTCCTCTTAGTGGGACAGTTCTTTTGTCTTACTCCGCTTGAGGTTTGGACGCAGATGGAGTACGGTCAGGTTGGTTTTAACTTAAAAACCAACTGGGCCCCTCGGACGGAAAATCCAATATCTCTCAGACATGGCGTTTGATTGACGCATCGTCTGTCGCGTTGAGTTCTTATTTACGAGACGGAACTCTGTGATACATCAAATATGGACATCGTGACAGTTGATGTATCGACCCCTTGGCTCGTGGAGCAGACCCTCCCAGATTCGAGCGTGCTGTGTGCAGGAACCCTAGAGCTGGCTGCGACTGTGACGACTGTACTTGGATCCTACGTGGGTTTGGCAGCGAGGAAGACTATACTTGGATCCTACATGGGTTAGGCAGTGAGGATGATTGTACTTGTATACTACGTGGTTTCAGCAGCGATGATGGTTGTACATGTATCCTACATGGGTTCGGCAGAGATGGTTATTGTACGTGGATCCTACGTGAGTCCAACAGTGATGACATCTGTACTTAGATCCTATGTGGGTTCGGCAAAGGAGATGATTCGGAGGCTACATCAATCATCTCCACCCCTCTTCGTTAGTATTATACCTGTGTGAGCTGATTCTTGACTTTCAATCATTATCTTCAATATGATTGATCTTGCTATCCTGTGTGGATTGGGTTGTGTTTTCCTGTGTGGATTGAGTTGTACTTTCCTGTGTGTGGACTGGGTTGAACTTGGGCTCGTGAGTTGGAGCAGTACCAGAATTGATGAATTGGGTATATGTATGGGAATATACCTAAGTAGAGTTGGTTGATACTTCATGACTGTATTTTTCCTTTGTGGTTTATCCTTCGTGGATTCTGGGAGACCTTCAGGGGTCTCGGGGTCCCTACTGATTATCATATACTCACCCCTGCACGGGCTATGCACGCACTACGTTGTGTTGGATGCAGACGATGGATAGCGCTGATCGAGGTGGAGACTCGTGGAGCTGGATGGTAGTTGGAGGAGGATCACTGGATGCGATGTACACGGAGCGGACGGCTGGACCCGAGGAGCTGAGGAGACTATCTGTACCCACCCTTAAGGTGGGAATTCTAGTGGATGGCTCGGTGTTGCTGCTTTACTTTTCTGCTGCTGTACTTTCTTTCAGTTGTACTTTACTTTTAGTTGGGTTTGTATTCTGGCCCATTTACTTTCTAGCACTTCTGTTTGTACTCAGTTTACTTAGTGTTTACTTCAGCTTGTGTACTCTGTGGTGTTTGTTTACTTTATAAAGGCAATGTCTTCCCTTTTTTATTGGGATTTACGCCTTTGGTGCTAGTCGCCAGCCCCTGGCCTATAGAAGGCGTTCTTGGGGTAGTCACGGCACGGGCCCCAAGGACGGGTCATGACATGTCCTCCAAGTGCCACCAATATGAGTGCTCCTTGCCCCAGTTGATCCCCCTTCGTGAATGTCTGAGGCATCGTGGGAAAATCTTGATCCACCGAGATGTTCAGGAACTGCTATAACCACCGCCTAAAGTGGAGGTCTTTCACTTCTTCTTTGTCTTCCCCAAGGACCAGCCCCATCAGTGCCATCCCTAGTCGCGTCATCTTCTCCAGATCCTCCCATGCACTCATGATAGGGAGGAACTCATCATACATAGCTTCCAAGATCGGGACCCCTGAAATCTGATGGACATCCCACGGACTGATGTCGACCTACCCATGGTGCAGGTGAAACTTGTTTGTCCTAGATGAACATCTTCTTAACAGCTCTATCATCACCTTTTTTGGTTGATATATATGGAATTGGGAGGCCAAGGCCACCTCATACAAACCCACTCTCCTTAGATCGGCTCCAAACTCCTCACATGAGGTGCCTACCCAGTAGGCCCATGCCCAATCGTCTGTGAAGTTGCCACCCTGGCACAGGTCCCACTCCTCGGACCACCCCTTCTTCGAATCCCTCAAGGATTCCTTCAGTATTGTATGGTATAGAATTGGAGTCATCTCCAGCTACAATGCCTACCCATCAATGTTGTTCAGGTGGTTGTACAGGCAGTCAGCAATGATGGGTGTGAATTCCTCTTGTGCATGACCATTAGCCGCCCTGAACCATTGGCGCCGGCACGGCATGCTCCTGAACTAGAAAGCTGGTTTGTCCCTACAATCCTCAGGAATAAAGACGCCATCCCTTAACCCGAAGCCATACAAGGTCAGCCTCCTATACAATGGATAGTTCTTCGAGCTCTCTGACAGCAGCTCCATCAATGAATTACGGTCTGAGTGGCTAAGGACCAACTCTCCTAGACCCAGACAATTTGCTATCACATCCCTCTAGGTGGAATCTCCAAGTACCCCCTGGGAAACTTCTTGATGGTCCATTCTGGTTTAAGACTTGGACAGTTTTCAGCTCGGGCCACGAAGCCTGTTCACGGAGCTCGTTCGCAAAGCCAAATCACGAAGCCTGGCCCCAGCCTACAAGCGCACGCTCGCGTAGTGATATCGTGGAGTCAAAGACTCACAGTTCACCACAAATCCCAATTCACGGAGAGAAGTCGCAGAGTACGCGGAGCTTCGCGAATCGAGAGCGCAGAAGGAAAAATTCACGGAGAAGGGAAAGTAAAAAACGAGAGGTCAGCCTTCCTTATTTATAGGCAGCGGCCTTCGGAGCTTCGTGGCGTGTCTGGATTGTGCTGATATTCTTGGCACGTGCAGCCTAGACGTCGGCTAACTGCCTCGCAAGCCTTCTTCACGATCCATCTCCACGAACGGCCAAAGATTTTGGTGATTGACCCTGAGACATCAACCCTTGAGTTCTCCGTGGCTCCAAGTCTGATTTGGGGAATTTTTTTGTGCCAAAATGTTGGAATAAAAAGAAAAAAATAGGCGATGTGAACTACCTCGTGAAGCCACTTTGCGGAGTCCCCCAAGCACCGAGCCCACAACGAAGTAAAGGAGGTGGGCCGCTCCACAAACGCCTTTGAAGTTCGCAACCCTCCATGAAGTAAAGGAGGCAGGACGCTCCACAAATGCCTTTGATGTTCGTGACCCTCCATGAAGCAAGGAGGCAGACCCCTCCGTGAATGCCTTTGACATTCGTGACCCGCCGCAAAGCAACCGAATACCTCTTCTCACCTCGTAAGCTCTACTTTGAAGCAAGGAGGCAGACCCCTTCGTGAAGGCCTTTGACATTAGTGACCCACCGCAAAGCAAGGAGCGGACCCCTCCACGAACGCATTTGACGTTCACGACCCACCGCAAAGAAACCAAAGACCTCTTCGCTCCGCATAAGATCTACTTTATGGCACCTATTTCCTATAAATACCGGGCTCCCCCCGAGCCCAACGGACAAACGATCCGACCTTCCAACTTCCTAGATCCCAAATCTCAAATCACCCTTTTCTCTGTGAATCATGAGCTATGCGAGGTACTTTTTCTCCGCAAAGTGCCTCCCCCTTTCCTCGTTTTAATCCCCCCTTTCGAGAGGGATTCCTTTGGTGAAGCTTAAGGGATTTCGCGATGGAAGGGGATCCCCAAGGGGACCTGGGTCATCACGGAGTGTTTATACTTCGCGAAACACCCCTCATGTACACGTGATCCGCATGAAAAGGCATGGTCACTATACTTTGCAAAGCACATTGTTTCACGACAATTTTCTTCGCGAGGCTCCTGTGATCCGCGAGGCATTGCTCCGCGAATCCCTTTCCACTTCGAGAAGTACCTCCCATTTTCACCTCTACCTCACGCTAAGGCTATGGAACCCCACTTCGTGAACCACACCCCTTTGCAAGTTCCCTCCACCACATAGAGCAACCGAGCTCCATAGGGCCCCTGCCTTTAGACCCCTCTTCTTGGAAAATTCTTTTCCCATGAAACCCTCCAGGTTTGCATGATGTGATTACAAAGTCCCCTGAATGATACTGTCCATTATGTTATTTCGCCAAATGCTTCTTCACATAATCACACTAACGGCTATTTCTTCTTCTCATAGCCACACTAACATGGACCCCTATATGGTTTTCTCTGCAACAACCCCTCACCATGGCATTACCGGTACCTTCCCTCCCACATGTAGCAGAGGGTACCAGTTATGTAAGTCTTAGGGGTGCGGTGTAAACCCACATCGTCCTAGCTGCATGGTGTTAAACTTCCAAGAACCCTCATCCTCAACAAACGACGTTAAACTGTGACATCGACCTGTGCCTCTCACGTGGGGTTCCCCAACCTTGAACATTCTCCACACCCCCTGGTCTCCATAGGGGATGATATCCTCCTCTAGGAGTGGCATTTGTCTGCGGGGGAAGGGCATCCACCTTGGTGTAAGCCCCCCTAGTTTTTCATGCAAGAGGCGGCACCCCCGACCCTCCTCACTTCCTCGGTGCCAAGGCTAGAAGAGGGTGTGATAAGGAACAAGGCTCCTCCTTTCTTCAGTCCCAAGTCCCTCTCCCACTACGCTTTGTCGCCCATGGGACTCCATCCTGGAGTAAGTCCCAGCACCATGGGCCGCCTCAGAGCATAAGCCCGACACCTCTTCACTTCCCACAGATGCACCTTTCACGACATGGTCATCAGGCCCTTGTTGCCTCTTGTTTCTCACACCAAACACAACTCATGTGGGGTTAGAGTCAGCATCAACCATGGCACCATCCCCGTCCAGCATGACATTAAACTGCATTCCAATCAAGCGGTAAGCCATTGTGCCCTACCCAAGCTATGGGAACTTTGATCCATGTCATGTCATGGTACATAGGAAGCCTCCATGAGGTTCAAGCCCAACCCAACATCCATCGGACCAAGCTCCTCATTCACGTCAGTTCTCCAACACACCCCAATCTGAACTACGTGGTCTATGATCCATGTTAAGGCATGGTACATAGGAAGCCTCATGAGGTTCAAGCCCAACACCCATCAGACCCCTGGTCCATCTTCATGTCAGTTCGCCGACACGTCCATCTGAACTACGTGGTCTTTGATCCATGTTAATTCATGGTATGTAAGAAGCCTCATGAGGTTCAAGACCAACACACATCGGACCCTCAGTCCATCTTCACATCGGTTCGCCGGCACGCCCCCACCTGAACTACGAGGACTTTGATCCATGTCAAGGAATGGTACAAAGGAAGCCTCAGGAGGTTCAAGCCAACCATCCAGTTGTCCCAACACCCCTTCATGTCAGTTCAACATCCCCTTTTCAACCTGAACTATGGGGACTTTGATCCTTGCTAAGGCAAGGTATGGAGGAAGCCTCCCTGAGGTTCAAGCCCATCATCCACTGGAACCAAGGTCCTTATTCACGTCAGTTCTTCGACACTGCCATATCCCGAACTACGAGGACTTTGATCCATGTTAAGACACGATACGTAGGAATCCTCCACGAGGTTCAATCCCACCACCCGGTCATTCCGACCTCTTTCACTTCGGCTCACCAACACCCGGGAAGCCTAGAGTGTAAGCACCCCCACATCCATTCCCAAACTATGAGGACTTTGATCAATGTCAAGGCATGGTATATAGGAAGCCCCGACGAGGTTCAAGCCCACCACTCGTTCGTTCCGACATCCTTCACGTCGGCTCACCAACACCTGGGCAGCCTAGAGTGTAAGCCCCCCCCCCACATCCATTCCCGAACTACGTGGACTTTGATCCATGTCAAGGCATGGTACGTAAGAATACTCCATGAGGTTTAATCCCAACAATAATTGACCTCGACCACCTCCGTGTCAGCGTGCCAATCCCCCTTTTTTATCCGAACTATGATGAATTTTATTCCCTACTACAGGGATACGTAGGAAGTCTCTTCGAGGATCAAGACCAAAACCATCGTCCATACTGATTCTTACCCAGGCCACCACATCTTGGTGAGATCATGCCACCCCATTCCCCTCCACAGCATTCGGGAAGTCGCCCACGTGTTGGCCCCAATATCAGTGTTCCCTCAAGGGGGTTCATTAATCTAATCCACTCTAGCTAGTGTTCTGACCAGTCTGATCCGTCTTCGCAGGATGTTAAACTTGCGGCATACCCTGTGTTAAACATGGGAAGCTGAGGAAAACCTCAAATACATGCCTATGGAATTGGATTCCACGCGTTCAATGTGGGATGCCTCAGTAATCCGTACCTTCGAGAATCCCTATAATAAGGGACAAAAGAAAGACACGCCAATTCCCCAGTGTCTAGACACGTCAGTGATGCATCAACGTGACTACTCCCACAACTGATGGTTGCTGCCCTGACTGGACCCCTTGGAATGTCCTAACAGAAGCAGTGAAATTAACCAGTGTCCAAGAAAACATGGCACTAGGAAGAGTTTCAAAAAAACACGTCTTAATCTGTAAGGGAGACCCGGACTAGGTAATGAATTTTGAGGAGGAACCCACAGAAGGAAGGACTGACATCCCGTCATCCTGTTTCGATCAAGGAGAAAACATCCCCAAACAGTGATCGGATGTCGCCCGCCTTTGGAAAGCGGGAATGCAAGGCAAAAGAACAATTCCAACGTCCCCTGAACATGACAGACACACGCTCTCCAACGAAAGATTCAGAAACAACCATATTTGAAAGTTCTAAAAGAATTTTTAATGTATAAATTTCACCCCCCCCCCCCCTTGTATATTGAGTATCTACATTCTTATTTTGATCCTAAAATTGGTATCAGTGGAATATTTCTAAAATACTTTTATTCACATATAATTTTTCTTTCTCAAGTTTCCTTTGTTCTATACTTTCCTTCCTTAGAATTTTTATCCTTGTTTACAAACATTAATTAATAACAAGATTCTGTAGAAAGATATTTTCATTTAGATGGCATGAATGAATGTTGGTCAGATTGAAAATATTACTCCTACTAGACCACCTATTTTTTATGGGAATGATTAAGAATATTTGAGAGATTGTATGAAGACTTTTTTTATTAACACTGGAGTGGACATATTTGTTATGCTTACTGGAGATTACAAGATTCCTGAGAAGGAAGACATTACATTCACCAACCAAGAAAGCATGAATATAAACTAAATTACAAGGTACATAATACATTGATTTTTTTTATGACTAGATATATATATAGCCAAATTTCATCTTGTGAAGAAGAAAATTGTATTTTGGAAGAATCTTTAAGTAACTCACTTTGGAACTTCAATAGTTATAGAAAATAGAAGAGCTATTCTCATAGGTGAATATCATGGTTTCTGCTTTCCTTATGGAGAACCCATATGTAAGGTACAACAAATATTAATGACTATTGTTAATCATTTACAATCCATGGGTGAAAATGTTTTAGATGATGAGGTACTTGTGGACAAGATTATAGATATAATGCATAATGAGTGGGAATCTAAGAGAAAAGCTATTGATGAAAATAGGAAAGTTACCCAGATTTCTCTTGATGGGTATTTTGGAACTCTTCTTCATCATGAGACCAGAATGGAAAGAGATGATGGTATAAATAGGAAGAAGAATGTAAATGGAGGTGTCTCTTTTATAACTACATCAAATCACATGAAAGACAATACTCCTAAAAGGGTTACTAGATCCAAGTCCAAAAAGGTCTCTATTTTATCTGAATCAAGTGAAAGTGAACATTCAGAGAATAAAATAGATAATATTTCTTGAAGGATGAATTGGATAGTTGGGAAGAAAGACTTTTAGTATAGATATAAAAATAAAGATAGAAAGGAAAATAAAGTCTCAGAAGTCAATTGTTATGAGTGCAAAAGAGCAGGGCATATAAGGCTAGATTGTCCTATGTTTAAGAGAAAAGATAGAAATGAAAAACCTTCGGAGAGGAATAGAAAGAAATTCTACAAAGATAAATCCAATAATGTTTTCAAATCCAATGACACCTACAGTGCCAGTGGTGGTAACTCTTTAGCAAAATCCTTTGAGTATGAATCTTCTGGACATAAAAATCTTGGTCTGTTTTCCAAGATACCTATTGGAAATCATTGTCTAATGGCTAAGGTACACAATGATGAATCCATAACCAATGTATCCTTGAACACAAATTATAGTGATAGTAAATATTATGAATGCTTGGAGGAAGAATCTTCTTATTATGAAGATAATACTTTACCTACTTATGAAGAAGTGTCTACGTTTGCTAAGCTACTTGAGAATAAAATTTCTAAAGTCAAGGAAAACTCTAGAATTACTATTCTTACTATGTAAATTTTAGATCTTTTTAAGGATCTTGATAATAAAATCCTTGATTTTGAGAGTATTTCAAAAAATATTGTGGATGTTAATTCTGAGAAGGATAAAATTTCTAATGTTCTAAAAAAAAGTAATTTGTAAGAAAAATGTTTTAGAGCCTAACTCTAGTGTGAAAAATAAGGTTTTTTAGGATAAAAACATAGTTATTAATATAAAGTTAGAAATATTTTCCTTGAGGAAGTTTTTTTCAACATTTACCTTAGGTAAGGAATATTTTGATAAGATGTATTTCCAAATTCGACCTCTAAGGAGTAATTCTAGTTTTGGTTATACTAGTTCGAAACCGATTTTTTGTAACAATTATTTTGTACCTCAAAGTTCTCTATTTTGTACTAAGTGTCAGTGTAGAAGGCATTGTGTGAAAAACTGTTCCTTAAACAGAAGTCAGTATTTTGGTTTTCATAAAGCTTATTTTTGAATGAAAATGTGGATTCCTAGAATTTTTCTTTCTGAAATTTTTGGATCAAAGATTATTTGGGTTATGAAAGTCTAACAATCTTGTTTTTAGAAAATTAAAGATAGTACCAACAGCAATACCTGGTAGATGGTTATTGGATTTTCCAGGCACATGAATGTTAAAAAAACAACTTTGAAAATATTATCAAGACGGAAGGAGGAAAAGTAACTTTCAGAGATAATGTATGGGGAGAAATTATTTGTATAGGTAACATCATTCTTCTTTGAAAAACATTAATTTCAAATGTTTTATTTTTTAAAGGTCTCAAGGAAATCCTTGTTAGGGACCACACACAAAAAGGAGGTATTGTTCTTCAATTTAGCAGAACGCAAGATCAAATACCTGATATTTTCACAAAATCATTACCATATGATAGATTTGAATACATTAAATAGTAGTTAGGAATGATAGCTGTAAGGTAATCTTCCATATTAGCTTCTTGTTGAAACCTATCTCCATACAGTAAAAAACTTCTTTTCATAGGGAGAGTACATTTCCTTGTTAGTTAAAATTTTTGAAATCAAAATTCTCTTAGTAAAATTTTCTTAGTCAAAATTTTCATAGATAAATTTTTTTTCGCAATCTAAATATTTTGTAATCTAAATTTCTTTGAAATCTATAAATTTTTGTAATAAAATATTTTGAATCTAATGTTCTTCAAAAATAATTTTTTGTATTATGAATATTCTTCCTAGAAATCTAAAAAGTATGTTTCCCTTCCTAAATTTTCATAATCATCTTTTACTTGTTGGATTTTTAATTTTATTTTCAAAATTTTCAGATTCACTTTTCCTTAAATCTGAATGTTTTTCTTAAAAACCTCAAAAGTTCAGAATCTATCAAAATCCTTCTTCGGCTATTATCTCAACAGTCATATCTTCTTTATAAGTTTTCAAATGTTGGATCAATCAGGGTAGTTGAATCATCACTTCATTTTCCTATATAAAGGACCCTCCTATGGTTGTCCCACATCAAATGCCAAGCTATTTCATGTTGAAGCTCTGCCCTTCCTACTTAATACCATTCCAAATTTCTTACGTATTCCATAGTTATGATTGTCTAAAGAAGCCTAACCTTATAAAAAAAATGGAAACCGTAAAATAAAATCACAGAATGGCATATTTATCGTGAATGGTTGGTAGACTCTTATATATTTAATAATTATGATTCAATCATATCCAAGAACATCTGGTTAAATAGCTAGGAGAGTATAGTTTTATTTAAACCCAAGGTAGAGGATCTGGTGATTCCAGAGTTGGTATTAGAGTTCAATAAATCCATATATTTTTTCAATCAAAGAGGCAAGAGAAATTTTCTTTCAAGAGTTATGGTAAGACAATATCTCTTTATTATTCCAAGGCAGATAGTCTGATTGGAATACCTTATGAAGGAGAAGGTGAATTTGGTTCCCATAAGTTACCTAATGTTTAAGGAAGATTTGAAGAGGATAAGTCCATAGAGTGCCTTGGTTTGGTTGGAGTGAAGACTCTGAAGATTCTTCATCTTTCATCATATATTCGGATTAATGAACTTTGGGTTCAACGCTTTATCATTCTAATGAAATGAGATAAAGTTACTCTAATGAAAGGTGATATATATGTTTTGGGTTTCATAGTGAACCTCTGAAAACGGAATCTGGTTATGTATATCTTAGTTACGATAGAGAATATCATGAATGGAAACCTGATGTCTCATATTATCATGTATCTGGAAATTCTATCAAATATCATTGTTTCTTGTTTAGAATCAAGGAAAATTTCTTAAAAATTGATGTCAAGAATTTTCAGGGTAATGTTTCTAAGCGATGACACTCTAAGGAGAAGGAAATTTTGATTTTCTATTGAATCTGGAGAGATTTATGATTTATCAAATGGAGAAGATGATGTTTTATTCAAAAACATGTGGTAGCTGAAACCTCCAAGAAAGGTGGAAGGGAGAGGAATGAAATGTAAATTCAAGAGATAAAAAAATTTATGTTTCCAAGAAAATTTAATCCGTACATCCAAAGTCAAAGAATAATTTTTTTTATCCAGATGAGGTAGTTTCAAAATTGAGAGAGGATAAGAAAAACAAAAAAATAATGGGAGCCTATGTTTTGTTTGGACCCTACTGAGGACAAAGCGTTAAAATAAGAGGCTACTGAAGAGCCTGATAAGGAACAAAAAGAAAAGAAGCAAAAGAAGAATATTTCTACAGATGAGATAGTACAATATATTCTTAAGGATCATGAGAAAGCTTCTGAGAAATTTTTGTTACCAGAATAATTTTTAATAGAATCAATCCCAGAGACTCCAAGGAAGAATTTGGTGATTTTAGAATGAGATCAAGAATAAGAAATAGTGTAAGAAGAAGAAGTGGGAGAATAATAAAAAGGGAGTGTTGATACTGAGGATATGATAAATAAAGTATAAGATTATCATGAGAAATAGATTCCTTATGAGAAGTTTTCAATCCAAACTTTTAAAGCCGAGTCTTTATAACTTGCTACCCCAAGAAAAGATGAGAAGGGTGAGGAAGAAGTAAATAAATTATCTGAAGAATAAATTAGCAATCATGATTTCCTGGACATGGTCATGAGCATGTTCCTAATAAATAATAAATAATAATAGTAAATAATATAGCCAAAAGGTATTCAGGTCGGAGCTGAGAAAGAAGATGTTGATGATGTCTAGATTGTTCTACTCTAAGATAGTGAACATGAATCACCTAAACAAGAATAAATAATATCAACAACAGATAAGGGAAATCATGTGATGGTTGATACTCTTACCAATTCTTTGGTAAGTAAGAAAGATATTGGTGCTTCATAGAAGAAGAAAGCCGATGTGGTTGAAATGGGATCCTCATCAACAAAGAATTCAAATTCCGAAACATCTTCTCTTGGCCATGACATTGTTGTTCAGTATTTGAAGAAGCATGTAGGTACTATTATATTATTTTCAAGCATACATTCAATATATTGAATAGATGTCTAAGTTTGTCATACTTGAGGCCGATTTAAAAACATTTTTCATTAATTATGAAGCATATAAAACATCTTTCAAGAAGATGAATAGTTGGTCAAGGAAAAATATTGAATAGATGATAATTCTCGATGAGTTTCAAGATAATTCCAAGGATTATTTTTAAACTGATGATGTTATGTTCAAAGTTCTCACCAAATTTTTTGAAGAAAATATATCTCTTGAAGAAAATACTCAAAATCAAGAAGAGAATGATGTGAATGGGAAATTGTATTTAGCTACTCATATTTGGAAGAGGGGAAGGGATATTAGAATAGAACTTGAGGAAAAACCTGATAAACAATAAGAATCCTTGAAGGCTCAGGCTTATTTTCTTAAGGATTAGGAAACAAATTAAAGCCTTGGAAAAGAAAATTGAAGATCAAGATTAGCTACTCATGCACATGGTTGATGATCAAAAGGAACTAAAGAGGTTGAAAACTATTGTAAAGAAGTTGTTTTCGAATGAGAAAGAGGGATAATTTCATTCAAATCCGATCTTTTATTGTATTTCTCTGTTAATCAAATTCTTTCAAATCTTAATGAAATTTTTGTTTCACATCATATTTTATGTTGTTTAGTACTAATATATGAGGTACCATATTTTTTTCCATTCCTGTTATTCCTTTTTGAAAATAAAAAAGGGACAAAAAGGAATGTCAATAAAAGAATACTATGTAATGACGAATTTTACCTAAGTAAGGGGGAGTTCATCTTGGGGAATGTTTTTATCATGTTTATTTTTGTAAGAATGAAAATGTAAATTCTCATTCAGGAAATCAAGAATACGATCCATAGAGTTTTTAAAGCCTAAGGGGGAGTTAGTTGTATTCATTATGATTCATAAGTAAAGGGAGATAAGTTTTTATTTTTATGTTCATAAGAATTTCAATGACCTTATATTATTTTTAGTAAGGATGTTTGTTCTTTCCAAAAAGGGGGAGATTATTGAGTCAATAAAGTTTCATTATGACTTTTCCATTCCATTATGTTTTGAAAATCAAAAACACTCTATCTCAAGGAAAATTTTATTTTCCCTAAGATCTATTATAATAAGGAAGATTTTCCTTCCACAAGGAAATTCACTTTTAACTCAGATTTTCCTTAATAAGGAAATTTTTTCTTCCCCATGGAAAATTTATCCTTAACTATTTTTCATTGTTCATATTTTAGTTTCTCTAAATTTAAATCTTTCTATTCATAAGTAAAAAAATTAGTTTCATATCTAAAACCTCATAATTCTAAAAATAATTAGATATGGAGTAGTCTACTTTTAGTTTCGGAATTCAGACTCTGAATTCTCTAAAATCCAGACTCCAAATTCTCTAAAATTCAGTCTCTAAATTCTTTGAAATATAGACTCTGAATTCTCTGAAATTCAGACTCCGAATTCCTTGAACATCAGAGTCTGAATTCTCGGAAATTCAGACTTTGAATTCTCCAAAATTCAGATTCCGAATTAATTAGATGTCAGGTTCCTAATTCATTAGAACTCAGGTTCCAAATTCCTTATAATTAAGGTTTCTAATTCCTAAGAATTCAGGTTCCGAATTCCTTAGAATTCAGGTTCTGAATTCCTCAGAAATCAGACTCTGAAGTCTATAGAATTCTAATTCCAAATTCCTTGAAAAACAGAATCTGAATATCCATGTAATATAGACTCTGAATTTTTCCTCTTAGACTCCGAACATTTTTTTCCTTAGACTCCAAAAAATAGATTTGAAAAAGCAACCATGTTTTAGTTACCCTTGTTATAGTTATGAAACTATGTCGTGAATTTTGTTTCTAACCAACCATTGTTTGAGTGGCATGTGTACAGGTCCCTCCGAGATTCAGGGAAAAATATGAACATTATATGAGGGATCCAACTGTTGGAAAGATGCCTATAATTAAGATCTTATTTGAACGATCTCAATACTGACTTTTGAAAAAGGTGATAACTCTAGGGACCACATGTTGTTGAATTGATTTCTAGAGAGAGAGATACTCTCATGCCTTGTGTATAATGAGCATCTTGTTCATCTTTCTTCGTGTGACTCTGATTGTTGTTGTGTACAATTGAGGGCTTCCGAGGATAGGAAGACTAAGGTGCTGACTACCATAAAGATCGATGACTTCCTTGATAAGGAAGATAGAGGTGCTGACTACCTTGATGTTTGAGGGCTTGCAGGGATATAAAGTCAAACTCCAATATTTCAATTGAGGGATTACCCTAGTGTGGGTAAGACAAACATTCTTGAAATTCTAAATCAAGGTACCTTTATCCATGGTTGTTGAATACCGTACTCTTTGGGTTAAATGATTCTATACTTGGTACTTTTATTGTTTCAAGTTTGTTTTCCGCTGCATTTTGATTTTTAAGGAAAGTATAACTCTCTTATACTTTCTCATACTTTTATACTCTGTTTAGTAAGATTATATATGCTTTAAGGTAGAATATTTTTCATTGTAAACTTCTTTTATGTTTAATTTCCGGAACCATATTTCTGAAATCAACCAATTTTATAGAACTAAGAGGTCTTGTGAATTTACCTTTTTTAACATTGTTAAATAATAGAATGCTTTATACCATATTTGAATGTTCCAAGGGAATTTTTAATGTATACAATTAACCCCCACCCCCTTGTATATTGAGCATCTACGTTCTTATTTCAATCCTACACAGCATTCACCAATAAAGAATGTTCATAATCTAAGGTATTTATTTCATCAAATTTTAAATAAATTAATTATAAATATTTCATGAAAGATCCTTTCTCTTGGTTTCAGGAAATGATTATTAAAATAAATTTTAATATATCTCCTACAACTCCTTACTTCTGTTAGGACTAAAAGAAATAGTTAATTGTAATTACCATTTTATAAAAACATTAAGTAAACCTAAAATACTTATTTCATTATATATGAATGATAAAATATGATTTTTAAATTTAATAAAGTAAGAAAAACATTTTATGTAAATCAAATAGTACTCGTGTTGAGAAATTATGATTTCCCCCATAATAATCCTTGGAAAAGGATGGAATGGGATAAATTCTTCTGTCTAGAATAAAAATGAAATTAAAGGGGATTATAAGGAAAGTAGATAGGTTATATTTTCTAAAAGGAATCAAAATTTTTGGAGTGGCATTGATGGGTTGGTGAGAGACCCCTTTTATAAGTGGTGAGAATGATATTTTTTTAATATTTCAACTTAGTATAAATAGGGCACATGTTTCACATGTCGATAAGACTCTAAAATATAAAATAAATGATTAGGGTGATATAAGGTTGATAATACCTTAACATTAATTTTAATAGACGTTTTAATCATTTTTGCAGGTCCTTTAGCCTATGGATTTTTACTTTATACGTTTTTTGTTTTATTATGGTAAATAATTTTTACCTAAGAAATTTATTTTTAATTACCAAAAATAAAAATATCTCTTATTACATAATTTGTTCCAAATTATTCCAAATATGAAATTAATTTTATCATATAATGTATATATAAGTAATAATAATAAATTTTAACATTATCACTTGAATTGAATAAATTTATGATTTTAGAAAAAGTGTATTTGAAAAAAAAATGTTTGGGATAAAATTATCAATAAATATTAATTTAAGGATATAAATAAGTTTATTATAAGAAAAATAAAATATATGTAGATTTTAAAATAATGAAAAATAAAATTTTTCCAAAATAATACTTAATTAAAAAAATAGAATGAGAATATTTTTTTTATTGGAAAATATTACCTAACTTCATAAATTGTCAGAAATAGGTTTTCTAAATTTAAAATATTTTTTAAAAATTTACAGTTTCAATATGTAAACAAATATTTGATAAATTAAATATTTTATAAACCTCTAGGTCATTCTTATAAATATTAATAAAGGTTACCATTTTGATAAAATTTGATGTAGGCATGACGTTGGAAAATGGGGTCATGGGAATGATACTACACTAGGACTTCGGGCCAGTTTGCGAGCCTTTGGTAAATGTAATGGGCCTCATTCCCACTAGTCATTTAGACTATTTACTGAATAAATAATGATTTATGGTTTGGTTATCCCTTGGTGGGATATGGCCTCCTTTTCCAGCCTTTGTGTGTGGTATGTCTATTTAATGTAATTGTACCCCCAAACACCTAATATATTTAATTTTTTAATTTTAATTTAAAAAATGATTTTTTATCCAATTAATACTATAATATTCATAGTTTTTTTAAATTAATGTACAAAATATAAATAAATGAGATTTTATTAAACGTATCCTTTATGAATATTAAGTGTTCTTGATATTATTCCCTACAAATTTCTAATTTAAATAATTTTAAAACATTCTTTTATATATTTTCATATACTATTTTATCAAAATAATAATTTAATGTGGTTTATTTAGTTTATTAACACTTAAAACAGTTATTTGATAAAGACAAATCCTTTTTCAATATTAATTATTTATCCCCTAAATGTAACAATTTTTAATAGATTGTTGTCTTTTTATTTAATAGTTGTTTTATTCTTCTTATAATTTCTTAATATTTTTCATATAATATTTTGAGGCTTGTTTTAGTTTTGGTCTTCATGTAGAAAAAATTATTAAAATAATATTTATTTATGGAAAATACATAGTTAAATTTCATGTTGTTATATACCCCTAAATAAAATTTATCCTTACAATGTTAATTATCACTCACTACTGAACATAGATAAGGGTATCCATATATTAATCAAAACTTAGTATATAATATAAACTTCTCTATCTTAGGTAATGATATTATGAACTAATATTACCTCATTGTATTTATAATCCCAGTATTCAGTTTCTCCCCAATTAGTTTTTATAATTTCCCATATTCCAATCATTAATATGGAGTATATGTGGTGATAACCAATCCATGTCCAAAATCACTTCATATTTCACTAAGGTAAGGATAATAAGGTTTTTAGGATACATATTCCCATAAACATATATTAGATAATGGTTATACACTTGGGATGTAATGTTTATACAAGTGGATGTTTATATTGATTACTCGATAAATTATCATTAAACTTTTCTAGATATAAACAAGTAGTTAATGATTAAAACAAATAGTTTACTTTCTGCAATGACCCCAACTCTAGTAACCTAGAGATTGTGCTTAATTTATTAAATTAGAATAGATACCGGGGGTCAAACCCAGAAGGACTGATCAATTTAGTAGTTTTGGAGAACCAGATCCATAAAAGATTTCCACAATAAATATGGAAATAAAAAAAAATAGTATTATAAAAAATTTGGTATCCTTGAACTCATTCAAAGAATTCTTCTTCATATCCTGGGGAAAGGAAATAAAATATTAGTGGCCTAAAATACCAATTAAGGGTTATATATATCAATATCTATCATAAATCAAGAATGTATAATCAATATAGAAATGTAAATAACTGAACACACATTCCATTTAGTCAATAACTCTAATATCATAATTTGGTAAGGCATAATCAATATGTCATGGTAAATAACTAAAAACACATACCATTTAATGAATAAAATAAGAATTAAATGAATCCATAGATAATATAATTAAGAAAATATCATGGATAATGATAATAATTGAATTCTAATTGAAGGAAGTGATTAATTATTTGATTTCATGATCTCAGTCATTGTTATACCTCTACTATCAAGATCTTTCTCAAGAAAGTTTAAAACTATTGGGTAAAAACTCATCTCATTTAGCCAAATGATTTATCTCTTAAGCCCTATTGATGCATCAAGGCTCTATCTATAACTGATCCCTACCCAAAAAACCATGTACAAATCATTTCTCTTATATGAAATAATCTATTTATTTTTTTAATTATTATATATTATCATCAAATATACGTATTGATTAAGGAATGTGGATTCATCAATATTCCATCAATTAATAAAATAACATTCAAAGTAAACACTATATGTAAAAATTTTATATGGTTTATGAAATATTCATTTACATTATAAAAATAATATGGATATTTAAAATAAATTTAATTTACAATGAAAATTATCACATGAAAGTGTTTGTTTTAAGGGAATGTAAACAATAATAACAGAAAGTGGGATTGTATAATAAGTTTTTTCTTTTTTCCTAACTTTTAAATAGTAACCCCTAAGAGAATAAAAATAAAAATAAAAATTAATAATCCTTAATAAATAGTAATCCATGTTAGATACATCAAATGGAAAGTATATACAATATATAAAAGTGAATATATGCATACAAACAAATATGTCTCAACAAAATAGAAATTGATACAAAATCCCTTAGCACTTGGTAATACTCAAGTAAAATACCCTTTGATGAAATAATTCAAATTGAAACTTAAAATAAAATTAATAATGAATTATTCAATATTTTACATGAAAAATGGGAAGTATTTACACCTTATAAAATAGATTTTGTGACTGATAAAAATATTCCTTAATGAAGGGAAATTGAGAAGATGTTTGTTACCTCATACATACTTTTGGTTAAATAAGACTAAAAATCATGTATAATGGTTTTAATAATGTTATATATATATTAAATAACAATATAAATATTTATAATATCATATATGATCCCATTATAACATTTTACCACAAATTTATTAATAATATTTTATTATTCTTACAATTCTGGGTGTTAATTGCCTTGTTTTTTCGTGTGTATTTTCATAAAATTTATGGTGCTTGAAATTTTATAAACATACATAATCTATAGAAATATATTAATTTTATAAATATAATATTGACTAATTAAATAAATTTTTTGAATCATTCTTAATACTTGGACATGGAAAATAAATAACATCACATTGTGGAGATGGTAAGCCATACGTACGCACGAACAACAATATCATACCCTTAATGAGTGAAAGGGTAAGTAAATAATTGGTATATTATTATTAAATAATTTATATCATTCCATTTATATCAAATATATTCGTTATATTTAACTGTATTACCCTCCGGGAAAAATTTATGTAAAAAATGAATCGCATCGCTTTGCGAGGCGGTAGTCTGCCGTACACATGGGCATTATTATCATATTTTAAAATGAATAAATTAATAAGGTATATGTAATATTATAATTCATTATATATTAAAATATCATAAATATTCCATAAACCTTTTCATTATATCATTATATCCATCCATAAAAGGTGGTGATGGAAAAAAAATTATATCGATTCGTGAGGTGGTAGTCCTCCGTACACATGATCGATAGTTTCATTTCCAGTTTGATGGAATAGGGGATGGATATAGGTGATTAAAAAAGCATAATAGTATCTTATTATATTTAATATATTGATTTTATTATATAATCATGGTTTAATAGTATTTTAAATATGTGGAATAAGAAACGAAAAAAATGCTCATTTAAGAACGTTACATCTTCTTTGGGGAAATTATTTTAGTTTGACCCAAATTTCTTCCTTGGATGATTTTATAAATAAAAATGGATAAAATATGTTGTTAAGGGATTAGGATGGTTATTTGGGTATGTATTGGAAGATACAAAGGGCTTTTCAAGTGTGAATAGGGAAGGAGACAGCGTGTCCTTTTATAATTGAGGGAGAGGACACATATGGAAGTATTTAAAAGAATCAATTACAACCACATTTCATTATTTCCAAAACCATAAAAACGTGTTATTCTAGACCCTTAGAGGTTATGAGGTCATAATATGTCTATAAAATTAGTTTCTTACTAGTTGCTAGTTTATTTTTAACCTTTATCTTCTTAAACTAACACAATAGTAAATCAGTTTTAACTTTAACCATGATAATTAATTTTTACTATTTTTAATATTCACAATGATAAAAAAATAATTTGAAATTATTATATAATATAAATTATTCTCCTTGAAATTTCTTAACCTATTTTTCCAAAATCTATTCACAGAAGTTATAGAATTCAATTTTAAATTATTTCCTTAAACATGATGAAATGGTGGGATTCCAAAGAGAAAATTCTCATAAGTATATAATGTTTTAATATTAAAATTTAATATTAAATTGATTATGATGAATTAAATTGTATTTATTATAATAAAATTGAACTGATTTATTTTAAAACCAATTCAAAATATAATTTATCTTTGTAAATAATCTAAACGAAAATCTATTTTTCAATAAAAATGGTATTTTTCACTATTCATCAAAGAATAAAACTTTTTAGAAAAAATCACCCTAAGATAATCATTATATTCAGATTTAAAAAATATTATCATAACTGTGGAAGATGTGAAAGAACCATTTTATATAAAAAAATATAGTTTTTTTAAAAAAACATTTCTTTTTCTTTCAAAGGATTCTTATTTTATTAATATCAATATATATAAAATTAATTTTTTTATACAACTATAAACCATATATTTTTTTTAATTTAGTTAGTATTATTCATATGAACCAACATAAAATCTAGGTTATAATAGTCATGTTTATATAATTTTTTAATATCAAATTTTCGTTTAAACTTGCCGTTGTGTGCATCGCAAGATATCGAAGAGATTTAATTTAATTAAAATGACGTAAATTATAACGTCTTAGGGTGATACATAATTCCATCCTTTAAAAAATTCATCCTCAAAATTTCATGGATAGTACCTTTTAAACATATGAGGGTAGTTCTTCTTTATAACATCCTCCAGTTCCCTTGTTGTTTCCTCTATTTTTGTGATTTCTCCAAAGTTCATTCACCAGATGTGTCATATGATTCCTAAATACATTCTATCAAGTTTAAAAAATATGGATGGGTTCATTAAATGAAGATATATCAGAAGCCAATTATATTTCATTAGAGGTGTGAACTTGTGTTGGGTCAGGAATGTACTTACATAACAATAATATGTGAAACATGTCATGTGCTTTTGATTGACTTAGAGTCATTTCCAACCAGTAAGTCATTTCTCCAAACTATTCCAAAATTAAAAATGGTCTGATGTGCCGAAGTCTATATTTCCCTTTCTTATTGAACCTTAGGACACCCTTCAATATAGATATTGTCAATAAAATAGGTTCTTCTACTTAGATGTCCAAATCTTTCATCTGATTGTTGTTATAACTATTTTTCAAACTTTGAACTACATTAATGTGATCCTAAATAGACCTTACTTTTTTTATTGTCACTTCAAAAATATATGATACTACATGTTTCCTTTCACCAACATCATATCAAGAAGTCAGAGTGTGAAATCACTTTCCATATAATGCATTATACAATGCCATTTGAATACTTGAATGGAAACTATATTTATAGGAAAACTCTACAAATGGTAAATACTAAACCCAAATACCTTGAATTTCAGGTGATCAAGACATCAAAATGTCTTCTATTGATTTAATAGTCTTTTGGACAATACATATTTTTTAGGATGGTAGGAAATGATTAAATAAAGCTCAATATCAAGGGAATTATAAAGACTCTTCTATAATTTTGATATAAAACGGGGATCATGATCAAACATAGTTGAAAGAGGTTCACTGTGAAGTATTATAGCATAATTAATATAGATACTTGGTAGGATATCAAGTGTAAAATAATCTCTAATATAAAGTACTTGTGAAGATTTGGTTAGGAAGTCAATAATAACCTATATTACATCATTTTTTCTAGGATTATTTGGTAGTCCTACGAAAAATTTCATAGTAATGTAATCCCATTTACAAATTGGAATAGTAATAGGTTTCATGAATCTTCTAGAATGATGTCTTATAAATTTATCTTGTTAAAAACCCAAACATCTGAACACATAATCAGTAATTTCCCACAACTTGTTATCGCACAAATATTTTTCCCCCAAATCCATACACATCTTTATGCTAGTAGGGTGCATAGATATGTTATTATTATGATCATCATCCAATAATTTTATTTTTATCTCAAGTATAAATATAATACAAAATATTTTTCCAAATTTTAGAACACCATCTTCCCAAATAATGTCTACTAATTTCTCATCATTCAAAAATTTAATTTTCTACTGATAGTTCTCATTTTTTTACTAATAGAATTTCATATTTTCTAATAAAGATGGTTTTTTAATCATTTGATAAGGGGGTGATCTCTATACTTCCTTAATAATTTTCATATCCATATTTGAATGATCCATGAACAAAGTATTCCACTTAATCCTCACTTGGGTAAGAATTTCCTAATCCTTCCTACTCAAAGCACCCACTCCTTTATTTTATTTACCTATGTGGTAGATTATCAATAAATCATAATCCTTGAGTAGCTAGATCCATATCCTTTGTCTCATGTTGAGATATTTCATTGAAAATATGTATTTTAGGCTTCAATGATCTATGTATATCTCACATATTTCACCATTCAGATAATGTCTTCATTTCATTAAAGAAATGATTTTAGCTATCAAATCAAGATCAGGGTTCAAATAGTTTTGTTCATGAGTCTTAAATTTCCTTTATTCATATTAAATAACATTATAATTATTCATTAGGACACAACCAATACCCTTTTTTGATGCATTAATATATATTACAAACATATCATTTTCAGATGTTATAGTCAAAATCGGAGCATTGACCAACCTCATATTCAGTTCATAAAAACATTCTACAAATTCATTTTTCCAAAAAAAACTTAACCCATTTAAATGTAAACATTGTTAACGGGTTATCCAATAGGGAAAATTTTAGAATGAATCTACAATAATAACCTACCAACCCCAGGAAACTACATACCTTAGTTGTGTTCATTGGTGTAATCCATTCTCTGCCTACCTTTTTCTTTGTTCAATAAACTAAGATTCCATTCTAGAATATAATATGGAAAATAAAAGAATATTATTGGATCTAGAAATCACAATTACTAAATTTCAAATATAATTATTTCTTAAAATAATTTCATGAATAATCTTCAAGTGATTTTCATTGTCCTGGTATCTTTTATAATACACTAAGATATCAATAATGAATGGCATGATATATCATCAAGATATTCCTTGAATATGTTATTAATTAGATCTATAAAAATAGAGGGTGTGTTAATCAATCCTAATGGAATTACTGTAAACTCATAATTTTCATACCTCATTCATAATGTTTTGGTTGGAATGTATTTCTTCTTTACTCATAATTGAAGATACCCATAATGACGGAAAATCTTTGAAAAATATTAGGCTCTATAAATTTGATGGAAATAGTCATCAATGAAAGGAATATGATACTTGTTCTTTGTTGTAATAAAATTTATTTCCCTATAATCAAGGAATAGTCTCATGGATCCATATTTCTTCATAACAAAGAGAATAGGGGCTCCCTATGGTGAAACGCTAGGTAAAATAAATCTCTTATCACACAAATCCTCTAGTTTTTTCTTCAAATCCACTAATTCCACAATGTATATTCTATAGTAACTCTATGATATACGTCTGGAATGAGAGATTAAATCAATAAGAAAATCTACTATAAGCGCTAGGGTATTTCTATGTAGTTATTTAGGAAATACATCAATGTATTCTAGTATAATAGGTACATACATGAATTTAATATTACCGTATCTATCCCTAGATTATGTCTACTATTATTCTCCGTGAATCTCATTCATTGTAGCTATTGGGGGTGGATCTAGACATGTCTCACATGATGATATCAATACTCTAAAGAGAGGAAATTCTACATCTTCATAATGAATCATAATTTCCTTATTCCTATAATAAAATTTTTCATCATATTTAGAAATCCAGTCCAAATTAATTATTATTTATAAATCAATAATAGTTATGAAAACAAATTCATAAAATAAATCATATTTATATTACATAATGGGGGTTTCCTGACACATCCTAGTTGTATTAATACTTCCATAATGATTTTTGACTAAAAATACCAACCTTAAGTGCTTGGTAAAGATCTATTTTTCTTGGAAATAATGGAATATATAAGATTGTGAGAATCCAAAACCAAATAAAAAAGTAGCAAAATTTTAATCAATGATTAAAGTACCAACCACAAAATCATTGGGTACTTCTCCCTCAACTATATTGATCTCATAATCTTGGTCTTCTACACATGGCCTCATTTGTTTTATATTCTCGTGAAACATGGGGAATTTGTTTTATAGTACCACATCTCCCTATAATAAAAACAATGAATACTATTTCATTCATTCATAGATTTTAATTATATATCATGATGAACCTTATCTATACACTTATATAAAACTTACAAGGTCTTCAATCATTTCCTAGGATGATTCACTCCATTGTTCTCACAAGGTGGAAATTACTTCGTTCTCTTATTCATCTTCAAATCATTCCCTTTTTATTAGTGCTCATTCGACCATTTTTTTCCGAATTTCCCTTAAACATGTAGGATCCAAATAATCCCTTCTCCATTTTTTTGCACATAAAACTATTTTATCAAATGAAAAATAATGTTTGAGATACTATCGCACTTCTAAGACGTATTTTAATCCCTTAAAAATATTTCTCAATATTTCACTTTACGTTTCACATGTAACCCATAGAAAAGTTGGATATACTTTTAAATATATCCTCATACTCAAAAACACATTCATATTTATTTTACACAAACCTAAGGAGTTTTCTATTCATTTCATTTTTCTTCATACGAGGGAACTATTTTTTGAATAATTTATCTTTAAAATATTTCCCTTCCATGATTTGTATTTCTACTTCCTCTCTAGTTTTCAGGATTTGTGACCACCATTGATCAGTATTTCCATTTTTATAATATGATGAAAATATAATAAGGCTCTTTATTATGAAACATGTAATCATTAAGTCAATCCCAATGCACCTTTTTCAGATTTATTACCGCTAAGTGTATCTATTCCAAAAAAAATCCATATTTAGAATTTAGAATGTGTTGTATTACTAGGAATAATCACATAATATCTTCCTCTACAAAACATTAGGAAATTATTCTATACATATTATAAAATTTTATGATAGGGTTATGTTCCCTAATCTATGTTTTCTTTAATTTGGTTCTCAAGTTTTATAGTAAACTCCACTGATAGAAACTTTAAAAAATCCAACTCTAGTAAACCAGAGTCGATACCTACTTTATTACACTGGAATAGATTCAAGGATTAAAATCCATTAAGTACCAACTAGTCTAGAAGTTTTGGATAACCAGATATATACATGATAACCATTTCACATTGGGAAATAAAATAAAAATCATAGTAATGGAAAACATTTTGCCTACCTAAACACATTCCTATAATTTTTCTTTATAGCTTGGCTAAATGAAACAAGACAAGGGTGAGCTCAAATGATCAGTATAGGTTATATAAAATGGAATATATCATAAATCAATAAATAATAATCAATATGTAAAGGTAAATAACTGAACATACATCCCATTTAATCAATAACTTTACTATGATAATTTTCTATTACATAATCAATATGGAAAGGTAAAAAACATAAAAAACATTCCATTTAATAAATTAACTAAGAATTAACTTCATCTAGAGATAATGTCATTGTGAAGATATCAGGGATATTAATAATAAATGACTCCTAAATGAATAAAATTATTAATTATTGGACTTAAAATTCGTATGCATCATGATATATCTACTATAAATACTGATCTCAAGATAGTTTTAATCTATAACGTAAAACCCATTTCATTGGCCAACTGATTTGTCTTATGAGACATGTTGATGCATCAAGGGGAAATCTATAACCAAACCCCACCCATAACTACATTTCAAAAGCATTGCGCATATATTAAAAAATATTTTTAATTCATGAATCTATATTCATTATCATAAAATATCTAAATTGAAAAAAGAATATATATTTATTAATATTTCCCAAGTTAATCAAATCATTGTCAAAGTAAACATTTTATGTACAAATGGGATATTTTTTAAAAAATAATGATGTAAATGATACAAATAATATGCATACATAAGTTAAATTTGATATTAAATGAATAATGGTCATAATAATGTGATTTTTTGAAGATAGTATAAACAATTACAAGACAAAGTTAGATTGTGAAGTAATTTTTTCATCTCTTTGGTAACATTTAAATTATAAAACCATGAAGAATAAACCTGAAAAGAAACATTAATCATCATGAATAAATATTTACTCATGTTAAATACATAAAATGTGAAATATATACAACTCATAATATTTAATAGGTTTATATTAACAATATTTCTCAATGCAATGGAAATCAATATGACATCCATTTCTACTTGGTAACGTTCAAGTAAAATCCCCTTTGATGAAATAATTCATATTTAAACATAAAATAACATGAGTTTTTAATTATTCATGATATTACATGTAAAATTATAATTATTTACACAATATAAAACAAATTAGGTGCATAATAATAAAATATACATCGCTAAAGGTAAATTGAGACAAAGTCCCTTACCTCACACTTTCTTTTGGTTAAACATGTTTCAAACTACTGTAAAATTTTTAAAAATAAATTTTTTTATTTATAATATAAAAATATTCATATTTATAGTATCATATATGATCCTCTTATAATATTCTACCACCCATTTATTAATAATATTTCATTATTTTTATTTTTTTGGGTGTTAATTGCCTTGTTTTCTCATGTGTGTTTTGCCATGAATGTTAAGGTTCACACACATATTATATTATTTAATCATATTCATAATGTTATTAATTCTATAAATATAATATTTACACATTATATAAATTTTTATAATCATTGTTAAATGTTTTACATGGATAATAAATCTCATCGCTTCGTGGAGACGGTAGGTCATATGTACGCACGACCGACAATATTATTCCCCTGATGAGTGAAAGGGTAAGGAAGAGGGTGATATAATGATCTTATAGAATTTATATTATATCATATATATCACATATATACATTAAATTTATACTTATTACCTTCCTCATAATGTTTAACTGAAAAACGAATCACATCACTTCATGATGTGGTAGTCCTCCATACACACGAGCGACATTATCGTATTTTAAACGGAATGTAAAGTAAGAAGTTATATTTGATATTATAATTATATAAGTATAATAATATCATAAATATCATATACATGTGTTAAATTAGATATTATATATATCCTTGAATTGTGGTAATGGAGAATGAATTATATCGGTTCGTGAGGTGGTGGTCTGTCATACACATGATCGAGGGTTTTGTTTCACATTTTATAGAATAGGGGATGGATAATGGTCATGAGATTAACAAAATAACATATTAGTATATTTAATATAATAAAGTTATTAAATAGTCATGGTTTATTAATATTTTGAAGATGGAGTGGAAGAAACAAAATGAAAACACTCGCTTAAGAACATTACCTCTTCTTCGGGGAACTTATTTTTGTTTCCACAAAAAGTATTCTTAGGATGGATTTATGATAAAACCAAGGGATCTATAATGTTTTTATTAGAGTTATTTAGTTATTTGGGAAGGTATTTCTCAAAACCAATTGATTTTTAAGTGTGAATAGAGGATTATAGGGGGTTTCCTTTTATAATTGGAGGAGACTTATATGTTATATAATCCAAATATTTATATAAAATGGGTTTTGGAAAAGTTTTTAGGTCAATTTTAACCCTTGTATTCTTAGTTTAACACCTACACAAATCAGTTTTTATCTTAACCATGATAATTTATTTTTACTAATTTTACTATTAAAAATTGTTAAAAATTAATTTAACCTTATTTGATAATATAAATTGTGGATATTTAAAATATGGAATCCAATTTTTTAAAATTAAATTCATAGAAGTGGAAAATTACAATTTAAAATTATACCCACATATGGGATGAAATGTGGGATTTCAAAGGGAAGAAGAAGATAGTATGGAAATCGCCATCGGTACTAGGCACCGTGTAGCTATGCCTAGGAGAATTATAGAAGATCATGAATTTGAGGTCAGATCTAGGTTCCTCCAATGAAGCAGATGCTGGGGAGGGGCAGTTTTTCTATATTTTGGTTGGGCCTTCAGGCCATGCTATGGGCATTGCACCTACAGACCTTTGAGTCATGTAATTGGCCTCATTCCACTAGGCCAACTGGTCATGTAACGGTTCCCTATCAGCATAGTTAAAATGAATATTATCCAAAATAAATAAAAAATCAAGGATTTTGGGAAATTCAGGTCCTAAAATAGGGATTTTCACTATTCATTGAAAAATGAATCTTTTCAAAAAAAATAAAAAAAATCACCCTAAGATAAATTTATATGATTATTTAAAAAATGATGTTCATTTTATTATAAAAATTTTCGAAGTGTTAAATTTTAATTCTATCATGAGTATACAACAAGCGATAGAGCTGTTTTATTTAAATATATATATATATATATTTGAAAAACATTTCTTTTCCTTTCAAATGATTCTTATATTATTTCTAATGAATATATATATAATTAATTTAATTTATCACTATATAGATAATTGAATTTTTATAGTTTATTTAATACTATTCATACCCTCCAACTTATTGGAAAGGTTATAAAGGTAATGTTTAAATAATATTTTAATAGAATATTTCATTTAAACTCTGTGTTACATGCATCAAAAGCTATCAAAGAAATTGATTTTAATTAAAAGGAAATAATTCATAAATTCTTTAAGGTTATACACATTTATTTTTCAATTTTGTGAAACTTATATCGATTATCCTTTGATTTCATGTCAAAATTCATCAGTTGCGATTATATAGGCTTTCCCATATTTCCTTGATTTAAGAGGCTACTTGAGTTATTTATCCTCATTAGAATTTATATTTGGTTACCAATTTGGATAATGACCAAACTCAACATTTTAATCATTTTAAATTTTTATCCTATGATTCATTGGTTTTCCTCTTCACCTCTCATTTATAATCACAATCTTGATTTCTAATCCTTTCATGCTTAAACCATTCTCTTATTCCTTTTCATAATGTTCCTGGGAACTACATTCAGTATTTTTGACATGTAGGTCTGTTAACTCTCCTTCCTCCATGAGGTATTTCATCTATGTTTCCTTGAAAATCCATATTCCATTTCTTGTGTCTAAAGTCACCAACATAAATTTCCATCATAGGTGCACATCGAACAACCTCTTTGAGCTACCAAGTCTCTTATATACAATGCCTTTTAAAGATTTATTTTTAAGCCAGCAAATAACTATACAATGTTACAATTAGGGTTGGTAAAAAAACTGAAGGCATACCTTGAAAGTCTCGTGAATCTTTCTTTATAGGTACTCACTAATTCATCCTTATTTTTTTTCAACCCCAGTAAGTATCTATCTATTTTTTCATAGAGTTTGGGGAAATATTTATTGAATACCTCCCTTTTGAAATCCTCCCATTCAATGTAGTAAAAGTATTCTTATTTCTCATATTCATAATAAAATTACACCATTGGTCAGCCTCACCTTCAAGATGATAAAAAAATAAATTTAACATATTTCTCTAAGAATTAGAGAATGGAAAATCTCTTTTCCATTTCATTGATCCATTTTATAGTAATAAGTACATTAAAAGAGATAGTAAATAATAGTGGACATTTTCACTTGAAATACGTGATATCAAGTTGATCCTTCCTTAGTGAATATGGCATCTCAACAAGGATCATATTATTACTAATAAACTAAGATAATATTTTCAAAACGTTTTTCACTCTATTTTACCATCCCATTTGGTTTCTCTTTTGGAAAATCATTGCATTCTTGACTGCATCCATTATTAACATAGTTTTTCTTTTCTCCCGACATTTCTGATTCAAAAATAGTCAATAATGAGTGATTAATAATTATATCATAAGGGATTTATAAAAATATCAAACTATAAATGTATTACTCTAAAAAACCATCAGATTATATTTTAATTAATCCTAAATCACTTTTAGTATATTAAATGTTTCTTTAGGTTAATATATCTAATATTCATTAACTAATTTTATTATCATAATAATTTTTTCACAATATATTGTAAATAGAATTGGATTAACAAAAGTATATCCCTCAATAATGTCTATCCAAGTGTACAGTCTTAGGCCCAGTTACCATTTCCCATATTGATGATTTATTTTTTACTCAATTTTCTATTTTATATTTATTATACATAGGTTCATCTATTCTATAAATTCATCGAAATTATAGTATCCAAAAATGGATGTAATTATTATGATAACAACACAATTTCTACTTTACCAACACATCAAGTTATTATTCTATACATATACTTGTCCATTGCATTTATCCATAGGGGTTTCACTAATTTCAACTAACATCAATGATAAAAAATAACTAAATTAATCATAAAAATTACAAAACCATTCCTTAATACCAAGTGTAATAACCCACTCTAAACATATCTTTGTTTTTCTTCATTTCTATGATATAAGCATTACATCTCACAAATAGTCAAAAAATCTAAAGAATGTATAGTTTAGGGTATTTGAGTACTATTTATATATGAATATTCTTTTATAGAACATGTGAACAAATATTCATAATCAAACCACATGAGACTCCCTTCTAGACTTATCAGAAGTTAAACTAGTCATTTTTTACTTGGGGATGGAAATGTATGAAAGAGGTGAGTTCAGATACCCTGTAAGGGTAATCAAAATAGATAAAAATCAAGGATTGTAGGTGAGAACAATATGATCTTTTGGTTATAATCAAGATACATAGAAAAATCATAACCTAAAAATCATATATCATAAATCATAAGTTATCGGATAATTTATAGCATGACATAAGGTGTGAATCAAAAGGTTATGGAAACATTAGACAATAAAAATAATCCATGAGATCATAACATAAGAATAATATTATACATAACAGTTTATCAATAACACAATAATAATAAAATATATCCTTGTAAACATATCTTAACCACAATTATGTCCACACATGGTCTTGTGATCACAACTTAACTGCAATTACACATATATACAACCTTGTTAGAATATATTAACTGTAATTACACCTATGAAAAACCTTTTGAGAATTTCTAAGCTGTAACTAAAACCATGAAAAACCTTATTATCATATCATAACCATAATTATTCCCACAAAAAACCATGTGATTAGAGTTTAATAGAAATTATAACTTTGCGAAACCTTGTGGGCATAATCTAACCACAGTAATACCCACACAAAAAGTCATTATATTGTGAGATATAAAACCTTAACCAATTATTTTGAGGGTGATATAGGGACCCAAACATAAATAATCCAAACCTATGTGTTATAATTAAAATCAGTCATTCATTATATCATAACGAACCCATGGAAATAAAAATTGGTTTCGTAACATTTCTAGATGGTATTTCCAAAATTTACCTCAACACGGAAAATGGTTGATATACAAAAACTCAGTCACCTAAAAAGAGTATTTAATAAGATACATTATAGGGTGGTTCATAAAAAGTAACTTCTTATTAAATATTTACTTTATAGATAAATTGGAAAATAGAAGTGAAACCATAAAATATTCTTTAGAAAAAAAATAATATTATCATAAAACGATAAGTTGTGGGTTTTTTTGAAAATCCATTTTCAAATTTTCAAATTTCAAATAATTCAATATTAATAATTTTTGAAATATTATTTTGAAATAAATATCAATAATTATTCCCTAAAATAGATATAAGAGTTTTAAAATTTATAAGTGATAACATTTTTATTACTTTTACATTAAAAAAATCAATAATAAATCATTGAAAAATATATAATGCTTTCAAAAAGGTAATGTAGAAAATTTGGAAAAAAGTTCATTTCAAAAATAATAATAAATAATTTATATTTTAAAATTAAATAAATGATATCAAAAATAATTTTTTGGTGGAAGATAAAATATTTGATTTTGAAAGGATATAAGGCCTTTTAAATGTTTTAAAATAACTTACTTGAAACCTCACATTGTAAAAAGAGTAACAAACATAATTTTTAATATTTTAGAAATTAAATATTAACGAAAAATGCTATAACCCAAACTATTTTTACCAAATATAAATTATAACATTGGGGGGAGAGGAAAATATGGATAAGGGGGAGAAACTAACATTATGGAGGATGAAAATTATTCTGAATAATGATTTACTTTTGAGAAAGAAATTTATCAATGTAGACAATTTAAATTAAATAGTAATTTTCCCCAAATTTTGAGATAATATTCCAAGAAATAATATATTAGGGTGGAATTAGTTTATATTATAATAATATGTTCAAGAATAATCTTATAACTAAATGATGAGAGTTGAGTTAATAAAAAATCCTACAAATTTTGTATAATTTGAATAGAATGCCTTTTAAATAGAGAACCTGATATGGATGTTAAAACATTGAAAATTAAATTGATATGCTAAAATAAATTAATTAGGTATTATTCACACTATATCAATGATATTATTCTTTAAAATATGAAATACATCTCAAGAAATTATATTTCAGACAATGAACCCCTACCTTAGTTCATGACTTCCACTAAAGCGAATGAATATCTTGTATAAGAAAAATAACTAAATTAATGAAAAATTTAACAACCTTATTAATATCTACAACTGTATATAAAATTTATTTATAATTAATCTCTATATGTATATTAGTCGGTTATTATCGATTTTCAATATAGTGTGTCAGGAATCTTCATCGTTTTAAACTAGATTCGTAATTGCATTGTTGTTATTTGTTATTATCCAAAACATTCATCATTACTAGATCAAAAAAACATATTTGAATTTATGTTTTATAATTATTTATAATTTTATAATTCATTATATGGTATTTTTGGTTAAGACCAATATAGATGAAATTAACGATGATCATGTTTCGGTGATTATTAACAAATGGATATTGGTTTTTTAATTTATAAGTTTAAAATTAATTTTAACATTATAAAAAAAACAAACTCAACTATTTATATTATTTATGTTCTAATAGTCGTTTATGATATTATTTTAGACCATTTTTCAAGTATGTGGTTATACCGACATAAAGATGAACATACTATAATTAATGGATGATTGCGATTATGATTATGAAAGTGTTTTATTTTGGAATAATATAATTAGTATAGTAATATAATGATATTATTTAGATTTTTTTATTTTTTTAGGTATATTTTAAGTGAATTTAATAAAAATGAGAGAAACTAGTTACAAAATGTTATATGAAGATTGTTAGAGGTGGTGGTCCGCGAACACATGAATGACATTTTTCTCACAAAAATGGTAAAGTTTGTTAATAAGAATTACCATATAATAATAAACTTTATTAAAGAAAAAAAATATTTTATTTATATAAAGAAATAAATTATATTTGAGAATGTAATAAATAAAGGAAAAGAAGTTAGGGAAAAATAGTACTTACATTGAGGACATTAGCTTTCCCTTGGTAGACTCCATGGAAATAGATGAAATGGGGTAACTTGTTGTAGAAATAATATAATGGAACTGAAATAGGATTATAGGTAAATAATATAGGGTATTTATTTATTAGGAAAATAAAATTTGGAAGTGGTGTTGAAGGGGTGGTGAGAGGCCATAGTTATATGTTGTCAGAATGGAAATTTAGAAAATATTTCAACATTATATAAAGAGAAAACATGTTTCAAATGTTATTAAGAATAAAAAATGGAAACTAATGGGCGGGGATGATAATAGATCAATAATTCCTTAACCATTTATTTTCACTCATGTTTTAATCATTTTTTAAGTCCATTACTCTTAGAATCTTTACTTTTACCATTTTTTGTTTTGTAATGGTAACTAATTCTTACCTGGGTAATTTAATTTAAATAATAAAAAATAAAATGTAAATTATTAATTTATTTATACCCGATAAATAAAAATATTAAATCTATTTTATCATATAAAATTAGAATGTTTAAGAAAAATAAATTTTAACATTAGTGCACATATTAAATAAAAACTTATTTTTAAAAAAGAGTATTTTTAAGCTTAAAATTTATGTGTAGGATAAAATTATGTTTGTATTTTATTTTTACAATATAAATATGTTTATTTTATAAAATATAAAATTTATTTGTATTTATAATCAATTCAAAACCGAATTTTATCAAAATAATATTTAATTAATAGAAAATATCAAAAAGGGTTTCTTTTATTTGAAAATATTAATTATGTTTATAAAATTTTAAACCTAGGTTTTAAAATTTTATAATATTATTTAAATATTTATAATTTTAGACCTTAAAAAATTTTTGGTTAATTTAAATTTTTTATAAACTTTTATTTTTTTATTAAATAATCTTATAAAAGTATATATTTTTTTAAGAATTGGATTTTCACTATTCACCTAAAAATAAATTATTTCAAAATGATTCCAAAAATTAATTGTAAAATAATTTTAAAATTATAAATTAAAATACGTATTATTTTTATCTAATTCAATTTTAAAAAATTTAAAATTATTTCTAAAAAATACAAAATATATAGGAAACCACTTTTATTGAATAATATTTTTATTGAACATTAAATTTTATTGATATTATTATATACCAATTTGTATTTTAATGAATGTTAATATATTAGTTCATATATTTTAATATCAGATATTGTCATAATAATCATTTAAATGTCGTCTATTTAATTAATTAACTCTCAAAACCTTTATTAGATAAATAAATTTTATTTCTAATATTAATTATTTATCCTATAAAAGTAATAATATTTCATTGATTGCTATATTTTTATTTGCTATAGATCTAATTATTATAATTTGATTATACTGTTCAACTATTATATTTATTCATGTTTTAGTTCAATGTTTGTGTGAAGAACAAGCTATTAACAAAATATTTATTTAAGGAAAATATCTAGTGAAATTTCATATTCTTAGAAACTCATTGTCTCATCTCATCCTGAAAATATAATAAAAAACAAATTAAAATATATTAAAACAAAATAATTACTTACATTACTCTCCCACATCATCTGTATCACTATTTTGTTATTTTTTCTTTAAACTATAGAGAATAGAGATCATATGATCAGAAAAACAATAAATATAAACAAAAAGAGGATGAAAAAAATGAAAATACTGAGTAAAAAATGTCGATGTCTCAAAATCGACCTAATGTAAATCCCTTCCCCATTTTTGAAACTAAGATCATACCCCTACATATAGAAAAAATACATTCACACTGGAAATAAAATCATTACCATGTTTGTGGGTGGGATCATCTCATTCCTCCATTTGGAGACTCTGAGTCATCCTATGTGGCCTCTCACCAAATGTGTATCTATTTTAATTATATCCAAATTCATTATATTTTTTGTGAAATATATCATAATAAATTCAAACTATCCATACATTTTTAGTAGGTTTTATTGTCTCACATTTACTACTTCATAGTATTGTGGGAATCATTGGAGTGGTATGTGAAATCCCTATAGCATATGTGTTTCCACATTTCAACTTCAAGTATCTTCTCATAATTGGTGAGAATCATTCTCAAATTTGGTTTGATAAAATTTTTGTGGTTTGTGATTCATAAAACTATTGTGGATGGATCCAAACATCAATCTAGAATAATCTTGATGTTTCTTGGGTTGGACTTCATGATTGTTTGAACAATATTGGTCAGATTTTGATATTGTGAAGAAATTGAGATGAACAAGTGGAATCTAGGTAATTTAGCGGTATTTTTTAATATGATTTATAACTACCTATCAATGGTGGTTACACCCACCCCATAATCCCCTTTCTTTCTTCAATGTTATTTGTTAGACATATTGAATGTGTGGGCTTCCCTATTTGAAGGTGGATGGTAATTGGTGAGGATTAGTGGGAGTTGTGTGAAACCTATAACCTCCCACCATGGTTATAAATAGAAGTCTAGATGATCCTTTCCAACTCATTTATTAAATCTAGAGAGATCCTTTTATTAGAGAGAGTATTGATAACTTCATATGAGATGAATAATTGATGGAGTGGGAGGTTAAATTATCTTACCATTGTTCATGATAAATAAAGATTCAATTTTCTTCCATTTCCCCAACCTTCTATTTATTTATTATTAGTGAATCATAATTAGTGGTATCAATTCCATTTTAATTAAAATTATTGTGAGAAAAAAGATATTATGGAGGCTAGAAAACTCAGGTTCCATATATTCAGGTTTTGAAGATAGATTATAAAAATTTATGTTATGGGATTTTTAGTGAAGAAGATATCATCGAAAACATATAGAAAATGATCTCCCAAGACATAGTCAATGTTCAGGTCAAAATTCATTTGCTATAATACCCCCCTTAATAATGAAAATGGAACTATTCTAGCACTAGAGACATATTCTGTGATTTTTCGGGTGCTGCTTCGATGTGACACATCATCTACACGCCATTTCTACATCATCAGTAAATCTTGGTTATTGAAATTGAATTGATTGTATACTGATCAATAATAGTATATTAATGATGACCAAGGAGTAGATTCCACAATTTTAATCTATTTTGGATGCAATAGTACACTCTATTTTTCATATTATTCTCAAATTTTCATTCATTTAAAATTAAATGGAGGGACCATCCATGGGAGGGATGATCAAGGTAACTTACTCAGACAAATCCATTTAGAATACATGAATAGTATATCTTCATAATACCAATGATCTTTTTAACCAAATTTATAATAATGGATTAAAACTGGGTACCACCATAGAAGTTATGTGGAAGAATATTAACATTAAGATGATTTTTCAAATCCGTCAATGGATCAATCAAAATATCTACCACTGAATTCCTTATGAGGACACTACATATGAAATATAGATAAGGATGGAGATTATATACTATTAAAAGAACTCTTGAAATAATATCTTATTAATAAAATAGTTTATCAATCATTAAATACATAGTGGAAACTCTATAAAAAATTACACTAGTGAGTTTTAAATTCTTATGATTCAATTTTTGGAAGGATGTATGGCTCTAACTGATGAATATCAGGTGAACCACTTACCTTTCACACTTCTTGATAGGTGGGATACACTTGTGGTATTCCTCATCAACTGAGTTCTTAAATTAAAACATACAACGTAAATGGTAAATGATGTATTGTTTAATGAGGAGGCCTTAAGGAATGATGGGAGTTGCAACCAGATAGAAGCTCTCCTTTTAGAGAAGCGAGGGAGACAAAAAAAGAGGTATTCAAAGATAAATAGTATATAATGGTTTAAATATGGATAGAGTAAAATACAAAAATTCCTCCATTTTGGAATAGAATGATATATGTAAAATAATTGTTGAAACTTTTGAAAAGAGAAGGGATGGTGTAGTAACCAATAAAGAAGAAATGGATACAGCCACATGATTGTGACTGGAGAAGTAGTAATTTATCAAATAACGAATACGATACTTTCCATCATACATCTATTTAAAACATGGAATAGGTAGTTGATACTACATAATCATACCATTTTACTCTGTATAATTAGTATTTCATGAATCATCATTTTAGTGAATTTGGTGTAGTAAAGATTGGTAAAACCAATTTAGTGGATATTATTGGAATGGAATATAGCCAAGTCAAGATATATTTTGGATATATATTCATCCTAAATTATTTTTGGAATGTTCCAACTCTTTGACACAAATTTTTATCAATAATATACTTTAAAATTTAAGAATACGAAAACATATTCAGTAATGGTGCATTGAAAATGATGAAAAGATCCATCATCATCACTTGAGGATACATATGTGGTACATTTTACAAAACACATGTGAAGATATTTGTACAAATCCTCAACATGATATAAGGAAATGATTCATCTAATCTATGGAATAAGAGACTCACCCACATGATTTAATGATGTAAATAAACACTAATGAAGAAGAAACACATTAGTGTTGACCAGGATGCATCACTTTATCCTTATAAACACATCTTATATTAGAAGAATCATGGAGACTCATACAATATTTCGTCATAAAAGATATCATAGTTGTTTTATCTAGTGTAATATTATGTACACGTTCCCATTGAGGTAGATTCATTATAAGGAAATAAATATTTTCAAACATTTAATGAAGATGCATCTCAAAAGGTGTGGGTGTTCTTCTTGTGGTCTAAGGACCATGTTCTAGGATAATTAAATATATTCCATGAAATGTTAGATCATGAAACTAGAAGGAACATGAAGTTTCTTCATTAATAAAATGAAAGAGATTACACATCATGTGATTTTTAATCTTATTATAGGATTTAGGTTATCTTACATGGGAAGATAGTCCCATGAACCCCATAACATAATGGGGTTACATAAAGGATTAACCAAACCATCATGTCTAAGGTTAAGATCATAATGAGTTAGGTTATCTTTCTTAATCCACTCTGGTAAGAAGTTTTAAAAGTTTCTTGACACCTTATAAATATGTCACCATTATTTCCCATGAACTTTAAAATTCTATTGAAAAAATGTTCTGATAAACATTCCAATCTCTCTCATTTATGAGTATTTAGATATTTTTAATTTTCACATGTATCAAAATATATCAATAAAATAACTACTCAGGTGATATACTCTCTGAATCTTTATAATCTATGTAGATTACGAGTTTTCATACAATCCGCTGGATCTAAAGGAAAAAAGATGATCAAAAGTAAATATATTGTGATTAATAAGAATAATATGATTGAGGAAATTAAAAAACACAAAATAAATTGAAGAGAAATTTTTGAGGAATCAATTCCTAATCCAAAAACTATACTAGAACCACTTGACACTTAAGTATATTACGTTCTAGAAGACTCATCAAAAACATACAAGGATGAAATCGAGGTGGATATTTAGTAGGTGGAGCTCCACTCATTCTACCATAAGTCAATGAGCCATCATAATATCCTGGTGATGGTGTGCCTACTGAACCTAACATTTCAAAGGATAAAATATCTATATGAGTAAAAAATCCATCAACAATATATATTAAATTAGTGTAATTATTTTAGACTAGTTAAAGAGATCTATAAGATTATCTGGAATCAGTATTTCATCCCAAAAAGACAAAATGGTTTCCCGGTATATAGGATGGGATGGATTCATTAATGAAAATCCGACATATGATTTAGTGTATCTTCCCAAGGGTAATAAGGTATTGGTAAAAAATAGGTGTTAATGATGAATAAGGATGGAAGTATAATGGTGGTCAATCACAAAGCTTTATTAGAGGTCAAAAGATTCGTTTCAGAAAAATGAGTTGACTTCGAAGAGATATTTTCACTCATGATGGAGATGGATTCAATTTGAGTAATTTTTTTGTATTAGTGGATAACTATAACTTAGATCTTGAATATAAGTTTTTTATTATATATTTTATTTATTCATACCCCACCAAGGAGACCAACATGATGAATACTGGTCGTTTTGATGATTATGGACAAGAAAACATTGTGGGAAAATTAAAGAAGATCTTGTATGGACTAAAATAGGCTCCCATAATATGGTACATGAATTTTGACACATTCAAGGTGACTCATGGATACAAGTGGTAATAGGATGATGAATTTTTTTACTTACAAGTATTTCAGGATGGTAACTCCATTTCTCCCCTACATTATATTGATGAGATTTTGATTAATGGAAAGGATGCTACAAGAATCATCTAGTTGAAAAAAAAATTATATAAGTCTTTAGATAAGAAATAATTAGGATTGAATTAATATATTTGTGGGTGTTTAGTTCATAAAATATATGAATATGATATTTTTATGTCTATATCAAGAGAATTATGTTTAATGTGTTCTAAAACATTTAAACATAGATAGATCCAAATCAGTGAGAATTTATTTCCTTGTCATTTCAATTTTAGAAATAGTACATAAATGACTTACAAGTAATAAATAAAGTTAATATAGGTTATAATATACTCCTCAATGTTTAGAAGCCAGAAATAAAATATTTTGATTATGAGGATATAGATTGACTTTTTATTTGCAGTCATGATTTGACTTCTCTCCAATCATGGGATTTAGTAATGGGATACAGTGAGATCAATTATGTGGTATCATAATGAAAAATAAAATATATATTTTCATTATGGGGGAGATGATCCACTATTGGAGGGGTATAAAAATGTGGATATCAATATGTATCTTGAAATAAAGAAGAATTTATCTAGGTACATCTATAATTTTTTATAAGGAGCTATATCATATAATTTTAGGTTGTAGAAGTGCATGATTGTATCCAATACTGAAGAAATGTAAATTTCTACTATAGAAGCTATAAAATAGATGTGGTGATTAAAGAAGTTTTTTTAGGATATTAGATTCATCCAAAAGATGTAAAATGTACATTACGATAGTTAAATTTCACTTTACTTTATCAAAAACTCCGTGAACCATTCCCCTATGAAGAAAATCAACATTTGATATCGTTGGATACATGAGGTGAATCATATTCAACTATCAGAACATTTAAATATCCACATGATGGAGAACCTGATAGATATGATGAAAAATAAAGTAACTCATTTGAAGATGGTAATTTATAGATACTCCATTGTATTTCATTTAGAAAGGGATAATTGAATATGATTTATAGCTTCTTTTCAATGGTTCTTGTACCAACCCCATTAATCCCATTGAGGTTTCAATATTAGTGGTTGTACATGATGAATTTATAGGATGGCATGGTTGAAGGTATATGAGGATTGGTGGGAGATTTTTCAAACATGAAACCTCCACACATAGATATTAAAGGAAGGAAAGGAGATCCATCCACCATTTTTATTTCAATATATATATTTATTTATATTATAGAGGCTCTAGATAACTCTATATGAGAGAAATAAAGGGTGGTGTCAGAGGAGGAATTTTGAGACCTTTGTTCAAGAGACAAAAATATCCATTTTCCTTCCACTTTCCATCTCTAATATATTTATCTATGATAAATAAATCACAACATTTAATTATATGGGAATATATGATTACTATTAGTATTTTATAGATTGTGGTTAGTGCTAAAAAACGGATAAGGTGGTATCTAATGATATGTGTTGTGGTTGTATTAGAACTTCTTAGATCTGGTGCAGATAAAGCTACATGATGTGGTTCTGGGTAAAACTCATCTGTATTAGTGTAGGGTACACTTTATCTTAACTCATATAAAAATTGGGTTAGTTTAAATAATTTGGTTGGCTAAATTGATGATATAAAGTTGTTGCTTTATTCAATTTATTTGTTGAGATATTAAACTGATGTTGTCACTATGGTGTGCGAGCTATGTAATTAGATGAATCTACCTAGATGATATAGTGAGGAATTTCTTATTATATTGTAATGTAATATACTAGAATAATTGGGATTATATTAAATTGATCCACCTTTATTAAATCAAGTATATTCTTTTTCATGTCGAGATGTTATTTCATGCTGAAGTGGATTAAAGGCTATATCATCTACTTGGTTCTCCAAGTTTGCTAATGGTTTAGTGAATGGAAAGTTCAAATCTAGTGGATAATGTTATGATCGTGAAGGATAAATTGAAGTATTGGATTGAAATTCAAGATGTGATTAATCTAGTATTGCTTGGTTAGTTGTCTCATTGTACTTATTTAGTTTAGGCTTCAATCAGTGGTTTAGTGCTCCATTATTCATCATTATTGCTAAAAAAACATAATTTCCATAAAATACAAAAATTATATATTCATAGTATTTCTATCAAATAATATAATTTGATCCGTCATTAAAATCTATATACATGTTTTATTTTAAATTTAATAAATTAACTCTATTTTTTTAAATTAATTCTAAAAACCTATAATTTTGAAAAAGTAACAATTTCCCATATTTTAATGATAACGAGGCAATATTTATCATGAAAAATGAATAAAGATAGGTAAAAATTCATTTCATCAATCCCCACACACTAATATTTTTCTCTGCAGTCATAAATTTATATCTAGAACATTAATAAAAATATCCAAATTATATATAAGTGTAATTATTACATTAATAATTCTAAACCAATTCCAAACTTTCACATTTTTAATTCATAGAAACCAATCATGTAACCTTCAATGTAACTTCTTAAAGAATTCATATTTTCATAGTTCTTGTCTTAATTAACATAGTTAAAACTATATAATCCAATAAATTGAGCTAAAATATCATTTAATCCTTACCTATTCAAGCTTCATTCAATTTAGTCCACAAATTTTAATTAGAAAATAACATGATGAAATCAATGTAACAACCTATCCCAGGTCACCGAGTCGAGGTCGGTGTGTTATAGGACCTAATTCAAACCATACCATATGTAAGAGGTTATCATCTAGTGGTAAGAGACTAAACAATATCATTAGGTTAATATTCCCTCAGTACTAGCTAAGCACCAGAACACATACAATAGAAGAAATAATAATACAAAATAAATATAAATAAACATAGGAAAAAATAAATAATTCCATAATATAAAGTATCAAAAATTATTACAATCACTAAGACATTTGATTCAGAAAGGGATCCCAATATGTGGTATATTTATGTAAATAATAAAAAGGGAAAAAATCAAAAGTTGGGTAAATTATAAAAAGATCCCAGAGCATGTCCCAGTATCACCTCAGTCCTATCTACCTCCATCCATTCAATAGTTCATCATAGAGCCATTTTACTTTGTTGGATCATTGACCATGAAGTATATAAGTGTATAGACATGACCATGAAAGGGGTAATAATTAACCCACTAAGACATCATCTATAGCACATTAGTATAAGTTCAACCAATATATAAAGGTGTATTCATTGGTGATGTTAAATAAATAAATAATTAGTATACAATATATGTCGGGTCATCATGAACATACCTGGCCACCAAAAATATGCAATAATACCTACATTAGTTCCCTACAAGAAGTAAATTTCAGCCAGATCATCAAGAATAACCATGAACATGGATTGTGTCTTCTCACTCAAGACATGACCCCACATCAAAAACCCGGTCATTACCTTCTCACTCGATGGGTGGAGTCACCATCACTGTAGTCCCCAAAAATATTTTAGTACATATTTTCCTTTAAATAAAGAATTAATTGAGTAACTTTTATAACACAAAAAATAAAACTAAAATGAAATTTTAGGTAATTTATTGAAAATCAGGGTAAAAATTAATACACTATGAGTATATAATGTGAAACGTCATTACAAAAATTAAAATATGTGTTAAACCTAAAGTAAATAAAATGTTAATAATATTATTTTTCATAAAAATATATATTTTAATTCTTTATATTATTATTATTATAACTTATATGCATTAATAACAATAAATTAACTAAATTTAATTTTTCAAAGATGAATAATTTTTTAATATAATTTTATAAAATCTATTTAACGTTAAAAATTGATATTTTTCAAAAACTATTTTAAAATTGTTTTGTATTTATCTTAAATTAAATTTACCATTTTTAAATAATTTTTATAATAAAATGTTTCAATATGAAAAAAAATAAATTAACACTCATTAGTAACTGATATAAAATAAGGTTAAGTGCCCTTAATGTTTCAAAATTCAATTTCCTATAAAAATATTTTTCATTATATTTTATGATTTTATTTAAAAATACAAATCAAAAATTTTAGAATCTAAACTTTCGAGAAATTAATTTCATTTTTGATTTGATCATACCAAAATTATCTTAGGGATATTTTTTGGGATATTTTTTGAAATGGCTTGTTTTAGGGGAATAATGAAAACTCCCATTTTAAAAAATACCACAACTTTTATGATAATATTATCATATAAAAATGACTTAATAATATAAAACCCCATTTTCAGGATTAAAAATTATTTTAAGGATTAAAATAAATCTTTCAAACAAAATATTAATTTAAATAACTATTTTTGACATTTTCGAACTTAAGTGATATTTTAGTCTAATAAAAACATATTTCTTGTAATTTTTCTTTTAATTAAGTATTAAAAATGATCCATTCAATTTTGGATTCATTTAAAATTAAAAAAACATTATTTTTTAATCATAAACAAAAACAAAATATCATTGTAGTCAATACGATACTTTATTTTTATGTAAATTTATTTATATGATAAAAATATAATTTTGTTAAAAAATTTTTGGGTTAATCATTAATTTATTATTGTTAATTTTTACCACATCTAGAAATTAAATCTTGTGACATGGTTATAATATATTTAATTATTATTTTCATATAATTTAATAAATTTAATTTCATATTTATTAATAAAAAATACATTACTAGGTTAAAAGTTAGTCACCCTAGTAAAGGATATAATAAGGTAAAATTATTAAATCAAGCGTTAAATCCTTAAGATATCAAAAAATATCATCCCTAAATGGGTGGATATAGCCTTTCTCAACATCACCCTCATATATGTTCAATTATTATCTTTTTTTATCTACATACCTTGAGAATCAATTTCCCTATTTTTATGAAATTAACATTACCAAAATGTAAAACCTCTCACTTATAAAAGGACCCCTTCACTATCCTACATATCCTCATACCAAAACCTTATTATCTATTCCTAATTATACACAAAAATCTACCCAAACCTCTTTAGCATGTCTTATACCTTATTTCCATATTAAAATACCATTCAAATATGTCGTAAGGAGTGGTTTAAAGGAAGATATTAGAAGCATATGTAATTTCATTATCTCTGGTTATTCAAGAATATTTATGTTTTAACCTACTCAAAATATATTATAACCATACTAATATATTGAAATAATTATAATTATTATATTGTAAATTTATTATTTTAATTTAAAACCCTTTATATACCTTTCATTCATTCATTAAAAAATGAAAATGTTGTTTGTGTTTTATGCGTACTTACGCCTCTATGTATGATGTATTTCATTTGTCATCACTGCTATCCATGAATTATAATATACATTTAAATAATAAATTTATATTATATTTATAACATTATTAAGGTTTTGAGAAGAAATTTTTTCATTTTATTCATAATATTAATAATAAATGTTCATCATAAAATTTAAATCTATAAAATGATCATACCAAGACACTTCATAAGTAATAACTTCCTACCATTCTATTTTATTAATCTTAATCACCTACCACTTATTTAATCACATTTCTCAATTTAAAAAAATTTAAACCATTAATCATGGATAAAATTTACTTTATCATTATACAGTAGCATGCTCTTACACATTCAAACATTTTAACATGTTTTTATTTTAGTTAGTTTTACCGCCTACATGAAAATTGTTAAAATATTATTGTCATAAATGAATAATAAAATATAAATAATGTTAATAATATATAATGATGTTGAATTTTATATTTTTTCATATTTATGTATTGTTAATATTAAAATTTATATTTACCTATAAATTTCAGTCTTTTGTTAATTCAAAAATCACCGAAAAGGGGAATTTTCAAGAATTCCATGAAAACCAACAACGTATGTTTCATGAAATGGATATATGAATATACAACAGTATTTAAAATTATTATTACCTTATAATGAATATTATTTAGTTGATGAACCCATGAAAAAGGCTCAAGGACCAGAATGGCTAAACCAAAGCATGTAAGCGAAACAAATCGGTTAAAACAAGGGTGATAATTTTAATAATATGAAATTAATATATGGGTCATAAAAATTTATAAATGGTTGGTATAATTTAAAATAAATATGAATAATGTATTTATTAATATATTTAATAAAACAAAAAATATAAAATATGGAAGTTAGAGTGCATCATACTATATGGAACTCAGAGGTAAGGGTTTTTTGCCTCAATTTCCATTTCAAGACACATATTTCAAATTATACACTTATTATTATATAAAATGTAATAATTACTATCCATTGACTTAGTTTACCATAAATTAACTTATATTCATTTGATTTAAAATTCTACTTCATGTTTTGTTTCTATGTGCTTTTGATTCATTACCAAACTCATAAGGGGATTTATCACTCTATTTGTTATCATTAAGTTATTTGCTTCCTTAATTGATTATGTTATTCTATAATTATGTAGAATATAACCATAAATTGTTTTATATTTTATATCCAATTATTTTAATTGGATATATATTTATTTCACATAATCTATTTTTTGATATATTCTTACTTCACTTATTATGCTTTGGGTAAGATTTTTTGGTATCAATTTCAATTCATTGATATGTGTTTCATTTTATGCACCATGTTTTCATTTATATGGTTTTATTTTTATTAACTACCTCATGAATGTATTATATTATATTTTTCATGTAATTCATATATTTACAAATCCAAATCAAATTCGATATTTCAATGGATTTTGAATCAAGTATTATAAGATCTGTAAGGGTCTTTTATTTCAAATTCTATTCATTGAACAATAATTCATATTTAGAACCTTTATTCATTTTTAAAGTATATATACATCCTATTTTACATATTATATCATGAATATATTTATAATCATATTATTTTATGTTACTTATCAAATTTATTTATTTCAATGGATTTTTTATTTCAAAATTCATAATGAGTTTTATTTTAAATCATTACTTTAAATATTTTGAAGAATTTTACCCAATTATTTTTCATCTATATCCACATTCTTTATAAAATATGAAGAAAAATTTTCTCTATTTTTCAAAAGAAAATCAATTTCAATTTTATCTATCTTTTACTTTTAAAAAATATTTAAAAACTATATTTTTAATTATTTTTCATACTGGTCATTTTTTACATTCTTTCAAAAGGTTTAAAAAGAATGTTTTTTCATGTTTACTACTTAATCAATTTTTCCCTTCATCATGTTAATTATTAATTATTTATCTTTCTTTCTATGTTTAAATGTTTCTTATGATGAAATCTAATTTCCCACTATTTTATGAATGTTTAGTTTTTAAAAGTTACTAAAAAAAGGGTATTTCTTTTTTTTAAAAGGATATCTCTAATGATTTTATAAAATAATTTTTCATATGTTTCAACATAATTTAATTATTATTATTCCTTAACTAGAGATATTATCTAATGATATAATCCACATTATTTATTTTTATGTATTATGATGATGTTTTCATAAAATTTTAATGAAACTTGTTTCTTTTCCATGGGTTATTTAGGATATAAAGTAATGATAAATGATATTAAGTTATTTTGAATATAAAAGTGTTGTTTAACATTATTTGATATGTTGGATCCTATATAACCCTCCAATATAGTGGTTAACTATTTATATATCATGATATAACTAAGGGAGTTAGTGATGATTCACAATCCACTATTCTAAGAGATTCAAGTAGTAATTCCTGATCCACTAATATAAGGTATATTGGTAATGATTCGTGATCTATTGGATAGAGGAATGTGGGAAGAGATGACAGATCCGCATTTTTTTTATTTTAAGGATTCTATTTATGAGAAACTCTTATGATATATCCTAATGCTTGTGTTATTTTATCATGGCCCCAGATTATTGACTTATAACACGTGTTTTATGAACTAATATTGATTCAATGACTTATAATTTATGATTATTGTGTAGTTGGGTATGGTTTTTTTATTCTATTCTTATTTACATTGATTATTTTCTTATAATCACATGTTCATATTATACTCATGTATGATATTCAATTCTTAATGCCTATTTTTACCCTTAATGAGCCTTTGGAAACAATGTTTCTATATTTCTATTTCACTACAATATAAAGAAAATTATTTCAAGTGATATATATTGAAGGGTATCATGTGTTGAAAAAATTTAAGAGATGTTATAGACTTGTATTAAAATAATAAGTTCTTAGTATAGTGGTTAAAAATACACATTGGATAAAAATGGGTTTTATTGTGTAAGTGGATTTTTTATAATTATATAAAACACTAAAACTAAAAGGTCTTAGGTATATAAGTGACTCATTATTTGTTATTAACATATTAATTATTGAAGTTTAAGTTTTGATCACATAAATTTATTTCTAATCCAGTATGTAATGAATAAGTTTTTATCATCAGATCTCAATGTATGGGTCTGGGGAATATCCATCATAGAACAAACCATTATCTCAATCATGGTTAGTTTTACCCTCTAATTATCCCTTCTCACTCAAATAAATCCAAGAATATTGTCTCAAGACTAACTTTATCACTCAATGTGATTAATACATATTAATTATGATCATGACTTCTCAATCAAGGTTGGCCATGAATCACATCTCAGTCCACACATTATTACTCAAGGTTAGATTAGATATCAGTAATCACAATAATCCAAAAGTAATAAATAGAACTACAACACAAGTTAAACACCACCATGTATGAGGGGACTCATTATCCTTACCCAAATTCCACTTTACATGGACACCTTATCATCAACCAGTCCCAAATGTCCCTCTCATGTATCAATTACCACAACAAAAATCCCCACCTTTAATTATTGAATGATGTTTAATTACATAGTTTCTAAGGCACAACCATATATCTCCCCCTCTATGGTGTAATTTATTTCCATACAAACTTACCTAGTTAATCATATACCAAAATAAAATTCCCATAATTCTATATGTGAACCCAAATTAAAGTAAATAAATACATCTTCATAAAAAAATCATAGAATTATAAGTACTTTCCTCCTCAATATTAATAGAGTATGCTCGCTAATCCACGGTCCTTGATTCAATATTGAAGCACTGAAACCATAAAATAATCCCTAAATCTAAAATTTTATTTGTTAGATATATAAATACATGAAATACATGAATAATATTCCTTTTATTACATAAATAGGTTTATACATAATAAGAGAGACTCCTCGTAATGACAACACCTTAAACATTCAAGTAATAATGATGGAGGATCTCAAAACACTAAGAAGAGTCTCTAAAATTCTCAAAAAAACATGTATGTATTATGGTAGGAGGAGGGGGAAGTTATAAGTGGGTCCTAGGTTAAATTATTGATCTAGTCCTTTAAAAAACACCCAGTAACATGGTTACATCTCGATACACCCTCACCTAGACAAATCGTAGTGTATCCCCTAAGGGTTGGGACCTGACTTCTATCGAGTAGAGGGAATGTACTTCTTATAACACTTGTATGGTGAAAGTATCTCTCCACCACATTATGGGTCTACCCTATGCCAGTTGTCGCACCCTAACACCCAAGTACCACACTAAGAATGCCCTCCTAAAGAATAATTGTGGCTACAAGCTGAATACGGTTCTCTAATAATAGTTATCAAGACATCTTTGACACCCAAAACAACTATATCTCATCAATAAGAATTAAAATTAAACTAAAATTAAAAATAACCAACCATGAAATTTTGTGGATGTTTCAAAATCCCACCACTGAGAAATTATCAGTCATGAGAAGTTTCTATGTGAATCCTTTCCAACTATCCCTTGCCACTGAGCCCACACATATGATTCCCACTCCTAAGTATCATCCTAGATCCATATGTGTGTCTATAATAATCAGATGATAATCATGTTCCTCCCACGTAACATCTTCTAACTCTAATCCACAATATTCATTGTTAACTCATTTAATGAAGAATATACTTCCAATGTGACATTGTACCTCATAATAATATGTATATGATATATATTATACCTCTGAATCTCGAACACATAAAACACATCATGCATACATTGATGTCAAGGAGGAAGATATATCGAGTAAACCACCAGTTCAATCCACTCTGTAATCACAAGCACGCTAAAAAGTCATGGTGTGATATTTCTTTACCTCCTCAAACATTTTCGTCCCAACTAAAGTGATCACTACAAGAATGGTAAGTCTCCAATAACAAAATAGAAGGGAATATGACTCTGATTTTTATATGATAAATTTTAGTTATGATCAGTAATCATTTGATTCTAAATCAAGAGAAGTTGTTTAGTGTTTTCCTACACCAAACATGGACCAATCACCACCAACTCTCATGCATCTGACCAACATAATGGTCTATAGCATGAGATATGATAAATATCCTCAATGATATCCATCTAGATTGAATCATAAAATCTATTATTATATGAAAACAATACAAATTATATATGTTCATCCCATGTTCCACCAAAATTAATCACGCACACCCTGAGTATATCTTCCAGTATTTGGATTTTTCTCTCTCACTTACCATCTATTTGTGATTGATACACTGTGCATAGTATTATCTAAGGCCCCATGGATCTTTGTAGTCCCAGATAGTACCTCAATGTTTGAAGTGTGTCTCAATCCAAAACAATGCACATAGGTACACTATGGAACCACATTATTTGATGCACATATAACCTACTAAAATTGTATGCCTACTAAGTGTCTTAAATGGGTAAGAAATGTGTGACCTTCATCATTTGATTTAATACCACTCACATTGTATCATAACCTCTTGGGGTCCTAGGTAGTTTAGTGATTAAGTCCATAGTCACGTCATCCAAATTCCATATCATCACTAGAAGGATTTGAAGTAACCCACTCGGTTATTGGTTCTTTACATATATCATCAAAAAGGTATGGAATAATTTAATGAAACTCATAATATACTTCCTCATACTTATACACTTGAAATGATTCCTAATATCATGGAACATCTTGGTAAATCATAAATGTACTCCCATCTTGTGGTCTGGTCATCCCTCATCAACTCCACCCTCATTGAAATATTTATGACCTACCTACCATGGATGTAAAAAACTTCATACTTATCATAATAACATCTTGAAAATTGATTATATACCATAATCCATTCATATATCAACCGAAAATTAGAAATAGAATCTCAGATAGCCTTATCATAGTTCACTAGAGAAGAGGTGATAATAAAATAAGTTAAAGAAACTACCTATAAATCCTCTAATATATTCTCTATCATTAAATCAGTATGTTCATCATCTTTCACTCATTATTAGAATTCTAAACTCTCTACTCTGGTTTATTCCTACTTAGATCATCCACAATGACATTCCTTATTCCTAAGGAATATTCCATCTCAAACTTGAAAGTCTGAAGATACTTGACCCAACACCTCTATCGTAGGTTCATGTCCCACTGGTAAAATATATACCAAAATATATTGTGTTCAATGTAGATGAACAATCTCCCACTATTGAAATTATGGAGCTCACACTTCAATGAATTAATCAAAACTTCCAGTTCTAAATCATGTGTAAGATAGTTCCATTCCTGGGGTCATGGATAATGAGACCCATAAAAACCAACTCGTACCCCTATAATAGAAAAAAACTCAGTCAAATTCTAAAGAATTATAATAAACAATATAAATGGTCCCTGGTTTTAGAAGAATCTATATATGTGCAAACATCATCCACTTCATCAACCTGTGGAATTCCTCTTCACATCATCAAATCAACTCGAACATGGACCCCTTCTCGATCATTCTTGTTATGTATTTTACCAAGTAATATAACTCTAAAATTAGTCACATATAATATCTAGAAAATATAGGAAAATTCATATCTGAAATATATTCCTAAGCCTAGTCAAAGATATCACTACCTCTACATTTTCTAGGTCAAATGATATCTCAGCCATTGAGATCATGTTCCTAAGAAAATACATATCCTAAATCTAGAAGTAAAACTTTTAATACTAAACATAAATTAAATTTTATTAAAGCATGCTTAAAACAATCTCTAGGTTCCCATCATGTGATTCCTAGGTTTGTCAGTATAGAAATATTAATTTAACAAACCATATAAAATATGAGTTTAGGTTTGGATAAAGGATCCAGTTCATGAGAACCGTGAACACCCCCATTTAATTTTTCAAACCAAATGTAATAAAAAGGTACTTATATAACCCATATTTCTCCTAAAATTCCACTTTGATACATCCTTCACCCTGTCCTAAAACTGATGGTAACCCAATTACATGTTGATCTTATAGAACCATAGGGATCTCCTTAACTAGTCAAATGGGTTTTCAATCCTCGAAAATATATACTAGTTCTTCAACATAACCTGATTAAGTTTATAGTAATCCACACACAACATGAGGCCACCATTAACCTTCTTGGTGGATAAAACCATATAACTCAATGTATGTGTACATAGATAAATAAATCCCTTCCCCTCATGGTCCTTGAGTTTTTTCTTCAGGTATCACAGCTCGTCTAGCAACATATAATAAGTCTAAATTGAAATGGGCTCTTCACCTGGAATGAAATAAATCATGAACTCAATCTCCCCTATTAGATTAAATTACTAACAAATAATCTAGAAATAAATATTTGAACTATTATACCACTATTGGAAAAGTGGTTAGAACTATCACTTAGTCTACTAAAAGAACAATATTGGCCATCTGTTCAATTATGGATCCCACCCAACTGATATCAGACCTAGATATACCTATATTTAGATCACATTTTTCAACTATGACAAAATAATCTCCCCAAAGGGATGTAAAAGACACCCTCATGTGGTATAAATCATTGTGAGCCCTAAATCATGTTAACCAATATATTCTAAAGATGATGTCAAATCTCATTATATCAATAACTAGAAAATCCAACAAAGGCCTAATGCTTACAACCACTATGGAACATGCAAGGAACATCTGAATAAGATCTAACCTCTTACCTATAGGTTTATAGATCACCAAAAACCAAGTGAAAAACTCCACAATCAACCTTAATCTATATACAACATAGGTACAAATAAAATTATGAAGTGATCCAATGTCAAAAAATGTAAGTGAAATTATCAACGTGATCAACACCATAACTCCCATAGTTTAAGGACCCTCATCTATATAATCAAGAACCTAGACCAAATAATACACTATTCATATCTCATATCATGAAAATATCCCTATGATCCCTATACCATTTATAAAATATACCCCCAAGGCACCTATTGTTATGGATTCCCTTGAAACCTTCATCTTTCCCCATAGATCAACCTCCAAAAAATAACCTTGTTGTCCATATATGGCCCCCCATACCTATCCCTTGAGTACATCAAATTCCTTAAACTATTACCAATACTTAACTAGGATATCCTCGATAAAATTCTAGAGACGCTATATCCTACCTCATGTATGGAACACCCTTTGTGGACAAGTACAAGACATGTAGAAATGATTAATATATCATAAATAAATCACATAAGAGAAGTCTCTACCAATACTGGGTGAGATGAACCCCTGCCTTACCCTATATATTTCTTACTACCATCACATGTCACCTCAAATATTCTCTTCCAGCTATTAGAATAGTTGCGAATAACTCAACTCAAAATGATGATACCTGTCCCACTAAAAAAGTGAATAAATCCTAATTTGATATCCTCTAATAGTACTTTTTTAATAGTTAGAATCATTTTTACAACATCAAAATAATATTTCAGGTCAAAATTACTAACCTAAATCATCACCACTAGTCATACACCTTTCCCAAATCGATTGTCCTTTTGAGCTTTATTTTTGTCCAAAATTAGATAAAAATGAATTAAATCCTCTAAATGATTTACATAATCTTCATAAGTCATCATCCCTATAAGATCTCTATAAACCCTTTACGTTTAACAAGTCTCGGTGTCTTAGGGAAGAACTCCCCAAAAAAGAGGTCCATGAAGGTTGCCCAAATAGGCTTCCAGGCCTCCTAACCTGGATCATCATGCCCCACCAGCACCTTGTGGGTCCTAATATCATTTATCCTACTAGAATGACCTTCCCATAAGTAGGTATTATAACATGATCAATGTTCCCCTCAAGGATTTTGATGATGTCCTAATAATCCTAAGGACCACCCATTCCCTAAAAACCTGGAGGGTGCTGCATCTAGAAATCCAAAGTGAAATTAACCATCATAGGACATAATTAATAGAAACCTATACATCTAACTATAACTAAGTGGAAAACTCCCTAAAGAATTTTCTCTGCTACATGGACCATAGGGTAATCATTAGTAGTGTGCTCAGCCTGACCCTCTTATACATCTGGAGGTACTGTTAGAACATTCCATTCTTTAACAATGTCTTGACCCTAGTTGGGGGTATTATATGTCATTGATGAGGTCGTATTTTGTAAAATACTAAAAAGATACTCATAAATTACATTACTAACAAAAATATTAACAATACACATGATATTAATAGGCACACATGAACATGACATTCTAAGGATACTCACCGTAGAGGTATACCAAAAACCACTAGTTATAACTTCTTAGTACTCACCTAAGGCCTTAGAAAAAGTTTCCATTATCTAAATGTTATCCAAAAGAATAATAATAAAATAATTACATTATTAGGTTAAAATAATGAAATTTTACAAATGATGTATTTGGGAAACATCAAATACATTATTGTAGTAATTTAATTAATTTAAACATATACAAATCACAGATAATCAAGTGTATCACATAGGAATCTACGTTCCAATCAATGATTCATAAACTCATACACTCTCAATAATAGGTCCACAAGAAAATATCATAACCATAACAACACAACAATACAAGAAGAACAATATGAAATCATAACATCGCAATTGATAAAAATGAATTCCAATACCCAAAAATGTAAATTACATACAATACATGCAGCAAAAATGTAACATCCCAAGTAAATAAAGAATATGAAATTTTCATATTTACTAATATTTGTAAATTAATTATTAATTTTACTTTAAAGGGGATGCTATGTTTGATGGAATACCCAATACACAACAACGGGTTTCTTTGAAATCTTATGTTGCACATAAGGTTTGGTCATACTGAAAAATAATAATATAATATTATTATTATAAATGGTAGTTAACACCTAGCTGCTGTGTTGGTGGGAATGAATATAACTAACTAAAATATGATTATACATGTTTTTTAAATGTTTTTACATTTATCCAATAAAAGTTATAAGCTTAAAATGTTAATAAATCTAATTTTAAGCATAATTTACTTTAAAAGGTTGATTTACCAATTTTTGATGGTGAACCCTCATTAAATCAAGTCATGGTCACTTTTCTATGTTATATTTGAAAAAATTAAATTCTTCTTTAGAATCGGGACATCCAAATTCACTTTGGGTATATTTTTGTATTTTTCTCATAAAATTAATTTTTTGATGAATAGTAAAAAATACTGTATTTTAATTCAAATAATATTTTTAATATAATTTATTTATATGGATAGATTATCATTTTAATTGGTTTTAATGTGTAATTAGGTTATATGTTTACCATTTAATCCAATGGTGGTCATTGAAATTAATTTCACTTTGAAATTGGACATAAACAAGTGTCAATCTTTTGATAGATATTGTTTCTTAAAAACACGCTATTTGTTTTGACAATGGAAATTAATTTTAAATTAATTAATGAAACTTTTATTTTTTTAAATTTTTAATATAGTAATAATTTTTTAATTAGGAATATCAAATATATATTTGGCTGAATTTTTGGTATTTTTCGAAAAAACATCAATTTTTGATGAATAGTGAAACCACTAAGTAGTAGTAAAAAACTGACTTTTTCATTTAAATGAAATTTTTCCACTTCTATGAATTGAATTTAAAAAATCCGACATACATTGTTTTTATTAATAAGTAAAATTTGGTTCAATAAGATGAAACTTTTTTGGGTGAATAGTAACTTTTGACTTTTATTTACCGCGATTAAAGGTAAATAGGGTAATTAAAGGTGAAAAAATATTACAATAATACAAAATTACCTTAAAACTTGTCCTATACTTATTTTATGAGTTATGGCCAACCATTGGAATCCTTAGGTTGATTTTGGGACCCTATGAAGCCACTAAGGAGTGATAATGACACTTTAGAATAATTAATTTAAAGTAAAGACAAAAATGACATCAAAAATATATTTTTGTAAATTAATTTTTACATAGGTTATCTTTTAAACTATAAATATTAATTGAAAATCTAAAATGATTTCATACATCATGGTATTTTTTTATAATTTTTAGACATCAACTAAATTAAATTATTTATGACATAATAATGATGTAGTGTTTAGCTCATTAATAAATCATTTAAATTAATAAGATTATAAATATTAAAATAACATCCAAAACCTTTCCAATTATTATTGGATGAATTTATTTTGACCATGAGTCGTCTTAACTTTGACCGTAATAAGTTTTGGACCTTTATAAACAAAAAATCATCATATAATAAAATAATATTTTCACACTTTCCAAAAGAACCCATCCTCCCCCTTATAAAAATCCCTCACCTCTAACCCATTACTCACACCTCTCAAGCCCCATGGATCATCCAAACTCTGCCCATATAAGCTATAAATATCCATCTCTTCCACCTAGAAGCCTTACCTTGGGCATAAGGCACTTCAAGAAGTCCTTTCGGTTCAAACCAAAGGGAGTTACCTAGATTAAAGGTAATGGTTTCTCTTACATTCTTTTGTTTTATTTTGTTTTATTTTGTTTTATTTTACTTCTCCAACCCCATAAACTCTTTTTATTCCTTTATTTTATAATATCTCCAGTATCCTCAATATATTAGGTTGTTTTTATGAGAATAATTTTCACTACACTTACACACACCTCTGTCTAATTGGTGAAGAACATATTGTTTCGGTGGATAGCGAATTACTGCCTCACGAAACGATGATTGTTCAAATATCTCCAACCACCTATAATGGTGGAAATTATGATGGAACTGTATTTATATATGATATATATTATAATTATATTGTTTCTATGCTTCTGTATTTTTCATTTATTTAATACCTATATGGTTTCATAGTGGGTAAATACGATAATCTCATTTGAGGAAGTGCAGACTACCACCCCCTCAAAGTGTTATGACTCGTTCATGACATTTTTTGAACATATAATGGTTAGAGTTAATGAAATTATATATGATATTATTCTGTAATTATAATATAATTATGTATCATTATGTTTCCATTCCATTACTATGACATCCCTGCTTTTTATTACAACTTAAACATGCTTTATTACATAAAACTTCACTTGATACAACAAAGAAGATCGAGAGGTTTAGTGTATTTGGGGCTTAGGATCATTACATAAAAACTTAAAACATGAAATACAACATCTTTATTGAAAACTTCCTTTACATGACCGCTACATTCCCTTGTACTTAGCATTGCATGGGATAACCTGAGGACATGCATAAGAAAAGGGTGAGCTATAAAGCCCAGTAAGGGAGTACACATGGAATAACATGAGGAGTACAATACATGTTAGGCAATAGTCATGTCAATAGAGCATAACATAAACATGAACATAAAGGCATGATAAAGAATGATAATCATAACATGGAAATGTGGCAACAACACTTAACATTTAATTAGCATGAGCCAAGGCTCATTGCACATGGAGCATGAGTAAACCCTCATTGCACATGAAGCACGAGTAAACCCTCATTGCACTTGAATTATAATGATTCAATACTCATTGCACATGACGTATCATGATACTATACTTTACCCAATGCATTGGAGCTCTATAAGGGCGCACCCTTCTTAAACATTTCATTTCATGCATAAGTGTGCCACATGGATCATAAAACATGGATTCATAAAACATAATCATTTATTCCACGATAAAGGAATGTGGAATTCATACATGAAACTTTATAATCAATAATTAAATGTGCATAAAGGTGGATACCCTTGATGGATAAATGGGCATGGTATCCACTACATAATGGCATTGGCTTAGAAAATCGGTGCGATTTCGACAGCGTAACGACGTGACATAAAAATTCATGAAAATGGTTGATGAGAGAGAAAGGGGTTCCTCGTCATATTTACATGTAATGTACAGTAAGTAGGTCATATAGATACATTTCCCAACAATTGTGATGGAATATATATTCATGGTACAAAATTATTGCTAGAATGTAAAAGAAGAGAGAGAAGTTCCTTTCAGAATTTCAGCATAGTAACGGGTGTACATGGGAGGCATTTAATGAGAGAGAAAGGGGTCTCAAATCATTCAAAAAATAATAGGGCAGTATGGGGTAGGTGCGAAATCATACCCCAACATTCATAATTGAAATTAAAAGGGAAATACAACTTAAAGAAAATTGACAAAAATGAGAAAGGAAGAAAAAACCCTTACTTGGAAGTGTGCTTCCAAAGGCTAGAGAGAGGCTTGTGAGAGGATTATTGGGAGCTTGGGGCACCTTGGGAGGATTCTAGAGAGAGTTGGTCAGAGTTTGGATGAACTCCAAGGGCTTTGAGTGAGGAGGAAGTGGGAGCTTGGGTGGGTTTATATAGGAAAGGTGAGGGAATTCTTTATTATTTAGGTTCGGGTCCCCTTACATTAAACTAATCCAAACCACAAACAATCCCATGGTTTTTTACCATAGTTTCTGGAAAAGGAAAGATAAAAACAATATTTTACAAGTCCAAGGTCCGAACTTATTAAAATATTAGGGTTTCTTATGTGGAGGTGAGTCACACTCCCATGGAAATTAATTTAAAAAGGCAAAGTGTTGAATAAGTCTTGAGGGGTTCATTAATGCTTTGAAAAGTAAGTCAAACAATCCCAAAATCACATTATTTTAATTATAAAACATATTTTGGCCGAACATAAGGATTATGGTATTTTATTACATCACCATTGGGTCATTATGATGTCATAAAACACATTATATATTTAAACGGTATTTAATTTTTACCCAAAAATTTGACTGTCTCAGAAAATTATGAAAATTTCACCGTTGGATAATTTCGACGTCCTGATTCCAGAAATGACATTTATTTTATCTAAAAAAATTTCTAAATATGTTAATTTTCACTTTTAAAATAAAAACCAACATTTATCGAAAATTCACGGGTTTTGACAGAAATGGCTTTCAAACCTTAATAAAAATTTTAATTGCATTCATAAATTTATAAGATCATTTGTATTTAATAAAAATTAATTTAATATTAATAATAATATTTTATTAAAATATTATTTAATTCAAAAATCCATTAATTTAATAAAATTGAATTCTTAATTAAATAATAACTAAAAACACCATTTGTACTTTAAAAACTATTTACAATGTATCAAAAATGACTAGAAATTATATTCATTATTATATAAAAAAATAATGTACATGAACATAGTATTACTTATTTGTTACAAAACCCCTTAAAACAGCCACATAAGACCTAAGGGTAAGGTGTGCGATGGTGACAGACTCTTGGGGTGGCTCGGATAACATCGCTCGAGTGGTAATCTCTATCAACTTCCACTTTTCCTGTAGACGGTCACGTTCGAGCTTGACATAATGAAGCTCAGCTTGGACTTGGTCAAGGGCGAAGCCTAAAGACGCCACCTCTTTTTAGAGCTCTGACAAATGGGATTCATATGGGGAAATTCTACTGGATGAGGTCATCGCTTCCTTTGTCTGAGTAAAATTGGGTTCGTTAAAGCCTTATATTTATACTAATCATGTGATCACTGTTCAACAGCTATAAAAGTAACGGTCATAACTTTTATCATAAAACCAAAGAAGTTGACATCTTATAAAAACATTTTTCATAAAGAGACATTTAACTGGATCAAGAGGCATTTTCCATTAATGAAACATTGGGTCATTACAATTACAATATGAAATATAAATGGAAGTATTGTTCATTCGTACGTACAGCTTACCATCTCCCTGAAAGGTGAATTTCATTTCCTCTCACCAAATGTTATGTACTATTATTAAAATATTTATATATAGGATATATATGATATATATGATATCTAAATCATGAATATAATTTTGGATATAATGAACTTTTGACCACAAGAACAACTTGTAATTATAAGAAGTCTATTTCTGGCCTCAAATACCAAATATCGACAAAATGACCATTATTAACATCAATGATTACCTAATGTTTATAACATGGTAATAAGTGATATTAAAGGAATAATAAACATGAAAAAGGTTCTTAATCAAGTAAAAATTAACTTCTGTTTATTATTTAAGAAGAACAACGAACAAACAAGTAAATTCGGACACGAGGTAAAGGGTTTCTTATCTCTAATTTAATTCTGTGAGATTTCCATTGTTTGAAACTTATTTATTGAATGGGGTGTATTGTGTAATTACATTTGATATATATTATCATTATTATCTTTATATTAATGGTATTTTGTGATTCATTTGGTGGTTATTAAATTTTGGTCATACGACTCGATTGATTACAATGTGGTAAGGGATTTCTTATCTCACTTTTATTCCTGTGAGATCCATGTTATATTTGTCACTATTTCCTTTGTGTGTTGTATGTACTGCCCATGATTTGTAAAATTTCTGTAATATACTTTCATTTATGGGTATTTACATCTTCATTGAATGATTCTTCTTTCATGTGGTGTACGTTTTGTAATTTACCAAATCGGTAAGAGAACTTTTTAACCCAAATTTCATTCCTTGGGTTAGTCTTATAATTCATAATTATGGCATACTATGATTATGTGTGGAATCAGTGTTTGTTTATTTATGTTGTAATTTCCACTCCCCTTTTTGTGGATATGCTTTTTATACACATAATCACTCCATTTATAAATTCTCATGTCATCGATATGAACTTGATAAGAGTAATTTTAACACAATTTCAATTCAAAGAGTTAAACATCCAAGTCATTGGTTTTGTCTTAAAAAGAACATGTGTGAATGTCCTCTTATCGATTTACACTGAATAACCAATCATATTTAGTGTATCTATATTTTTCACACATAATTATGTAATTGATTTATCCTTAACCTAAGGATACCATCTTAATAAGGGATTTCATCTCAAATTACATTATATCGAGACTTCATTGTTCTTATGCACCAATTCACTTTTAAAAGGTGTATATACTGTTCTTTGGCATATTATATCATTAATCCCATTATTATCTTGATATTATAAATTTTTTATTGAATTTTATTCCTCAATTATTTGTATTCAATCATTTCTATTTTGGTTAAGAACTCTTTAACTAAAATATTTTTTTAATGATTTATTATTCTAAATCATTAGAATTAATGTCCATGTTTTAACAAAATGGTTTTAAGGATTTATTTATATGGAAATTAATGTGTTCAAATGATAATTTATTTAAATGTTTCAAAGTGTTATGGGACACTTTGATTAAAAAATCTCTTTATTAAATGTCTTAAATGGATTAGAAAATGGATTGATTAAGCATTTATTATGTCAATATCTTGAAATGATATATCGTAATTGCAATGTGGAAATTTTATTAGTGAAATTTTTATATTTATGATATTTTGTGTGTTATGAATTTATAATGGTACTTAGAAATTTGACGGGTGTTTACGTGATAAACCAAATGACGGGTGGTGTCGTGATAAATCATGATGGGTGGTTAAGTTATAACCTCCAATGCATTGGGTAAGGAAGTCGGTCGTATGGCTGTTCTAATTAGTGATATGTGTGGAAGTCGACATCATCGTTATTTTATTTATGTATTTTTATGTCCCAAGTGACCTTTATATGTTTTGTGTTCTTTATATGGGTTTTACGGTAATCTTTTGGTTACAAAAGGGTACACAATGATATTTTATTTAGTGAAGAGTATTTACTACTTCATAAAGGTGAAAAGTATTACTTATGATAATGTATTCATGGTTTAATTTTTGTTTTTGAGAAACTAATTGTTTTCCCCTTTGTGTATCCCTTACTGAGCTTTTTTGCTCATCCCATGTTTTTGAAATATTTTTCATACGACATGAAGTGGAATAGGGACAAGGTTGTGATCAAGGAAAAGTTATGATGTCTAAAACATGGAACTGGACATGTTTATTTTTTAGAGTTTATATTTTATGAAAAATGGATACTAGGTAGTACTGTCTACTTGTAATTTTCAAGTTGTTATGTTATAGTTATGGCCCAATTATCTAAAACTATAAACCTGAAAAGATACTCAATGTGAATTATTGTCATAATTAAAGATTATGTAATGTTTAAGGTCGAGTCCTTATATTTGGTATCATAGGTTGGTTTAGATAACTTTAGAGGTTAGGGTGTTATTTAATCATAAGTGACATAACCATAATGGTTAGAATATTTGAAAAAGTCATAGCTTTTTTAGATAAATCGAATGAGTTTATGATAATATGAAAAAATATGTTTTAGTGTTTACCATCCACTTAAGATAATATATGATTACTTTACTAACATACTGACACTAAGATTTTTGGTTTTAGTCAATGGATAGATCTAGCAGGAATCAAAGTAAAAATGGATGTGAAAAAAATTGTGATGGTTTTCTGAATGATCAATTGAATGAAAATGGAGTTGCAATGAGAACTCTTGTGGTTATTCTCAACCAACTATCTAGATTCATGATCGGCCACCTAAACCTTGGTGATTTTTATAAGGCATCGTATATGTGAGAAACAAATTCCCATGGATGTTCAGGTAATAATACTAAAGGTATGTATATTCAAAAACTTATGTGTCAAGAATGAGGAAAGAAACACATAGGAAAATGTTTCAAATGGAAGAGAAGATGCTATAGGTGGGGAAGAGAAGGTCATAATTCAAGACCCTGCCATGGAAAAAGGAAGCATCCATTTGACTCTAGGATAGGGAAATAAGTTAATTCTGAGAGATCAATTGAATGTTTTAAATGTGGTGTGCATAGTCATTATACAAACTGATGTCCTACGTAGAAGATTTAGGAATGAGATCATAAAAATATTTCTTTATCAATACCTAATGTCATTCTAATTGAGGATGAAGAAACTGACAATAACCAATGAAAGGTATGGATTATTTCTTAATGTATGTTTTGATATTATTGAATCATAGGATATGATTAATGATTTTTTCTTTTAGGAATGAATTATTTCAGAATAAGTTGGAAAAAAATATTTAATGGATCATGATGAACGTTGAATGAGTAAGAATTCAACATATAAGGGATTCAAGAGTTATGATAGATTTTAGGATGGTGAAATGATTAAATGTATTAAGGCTCTTTTGATGATGGGATTACATTAGAAGAATTTTTATAGTTTGTGTAACCCTGATGTTTGATATATGAAAATTTTATTCACAGAATAATTATCTATCCTTTATTGGATATAGTTATAAAGAACCATTTGGGTTTTTATGATCCTTGAATTTGAGGAAATTACAGGTTAATACATTTTGGGATTCAAAATGAAAGTTATTAGATAAACATTATGGTTAAAAAAAGTTATGAATTTTTTTATGAATTTATATCTTTTTGGGAATGTTATAAAATTATATAGTTTTTTATAAAGGACAATATGCAGACCGCATGACAACCTGTCACGTCAGAAAAAGTTGTGGGAATCAAACCCACAACCAAAGTGCGACTAGGATTTATCACCAACCCCTGGACTACGTGAAGTCCCTAGTTAGTAAGACTAATTCATTTTAGTTAGATGATATTATGAATCAATAATAAGTTGATTTATGATTGTCTATGGAAATTATTAGCCTATCATGGAGAATATGTGATTAGGTTAATTACTTTTCAATATGAGACTTTAAGAGTAATTGATGTTATTTGGTGATAAATGTTAAGATTTGTCTTGGAAGACTATGTGATTAAATCATTTTTAGATTTGTGATTTAATCATTATTTATATTACTTTGATGAATTTTATGGATAATAGTTTATTTAATTGTCTTTGTTGAACTTTGGGTATTGTTTCACTAATTTGGAGATTAAGAGTAGTTTTTATTTTTGTAAAAGATTATACTTTTTGGGGATTATCTTATCTTTTAATAACCAATTTTGGTTTAGGTTGATGTCTAAAGATAGGGGAAATATATTTTTCATCTTTTCTAGATTATGAGATATTCTAGAAGTTTATTCTAGAACTTCAGGTGGGACCAAGTCATCTTGAATACTTACCGTTTGGGGAAAATATGAGTTTATGGTAGAATTTTATTATAGGATGACACTCTACATGAAAAGTAAGTATATTTCTTTACAAACATAATCTATTTATTAATAAAATTCATCGATTCTATGAAAAGGATATTTAAGTGGAAAATTTATAAGCTCTCTTTTATCATCAGACTTTTACCCAACCACAAATTTATGGTATTATTGTTGTTAACTTTCGGTGATCAAGTTCTCTATCACTCTATATTAATCTATGAGAGTTAGTTTCTCTTCCATATCCATGTTTTCATGGAATACAACTATTTATTATCTTGGGTGACCTCTGTAAATATCTTCATTTATTTTAACGTGATAGATTTATTTACTCTTTTTCTGATGTGCGACTTTCAATGATGTTTCGAAGCCCAATTAAAAAATTCTAAGGATGCAATTACCAAAATTGGGGAAGGGTGTAACATCCCAGGTAAATAACGAATATGGAATTTTCATATTTATTAATATTTTTATATTATTTATTAATTTTAATTTAAAGGGGATGCAATATTCGATTGCATACCTGATACACTACAATGAGTTTCTTTGAAATCTTTTATTGCACACAACATTGGGTCATACTAAAAAATAATAATATAATATTATTATTTTAAATAGTAGTTAACACCTAGCTATTGTATTTTGGGGAATGAAAAGAACTAAATAAAATATGATTATACATATTTTTTAAATCTTTTTACATTTATCCAATAAAATCTAGAGGTTTAAAATGAGAATAAATCTAATTTTAAGCATAATTTACTTTAAAAGTTTGATTTACCACCTTTTGATGGAGTTCCCTCATTAAATAAATTTTTTGTCACTTTTAAATTTTCTATATGGAAAAATAAAATTATTATTTATAATTGGGACATCAAAATTCACTTTGGGTAAAATTTTGGCATTTTTCTGATAAAATTCATTTTTTGATGAATAGTGAAAAATATTGTACTTTAATTAAAATCTGATTTTTAATAATATTTATTTATATGTTTAGATTTTCTTTTTAATTTTTTTTAACATGAAATTAGATTATATTTTTATCATTTAGTCCAATGTTTGTCATTGTAATTGATTTCACTTTGAAATTAGACATAAACCAGTGTCAATCTTTTGATAGATATTGTTTCTTAAAAACACGCTATTTGTTTTGACAACTGAAATTAATTTAAAATTAATTAATAAAACTTTTATGTTTTGAATTTTTCAATATAGACATCATTTTAAATAATAATATCAAATAATTCATAGGCTGAATTTTTTGTATTTTTCTAAAAAACATCAATTTTTAATGAATAGTGAAACTACTAAGTAGTTGTTAAAAAAACTATCCCTTTCATTTAAATGATATTTTTCCCATTATGTGAATTGAATTTAGAAAATATTACATACATGGTTGTCATTAGAAAGTAATATTTGGTTTAATAAGATGAAAATATTTTTTGGTGAGTAGTAACTTTTGACTTTTATTTACTGCGGTTAAATGTAAATAGGGTAATTCAATGTAAAAAGAATATTATAGTAACCCAAAATTACCTTAACACTTGTCCTATCCTTATTTTATGAGTCATGGCTGAACATGGTCATCCATTGGTCGATTTTGGGACCCAATGGAGCCACATAGAAGTGATAATGACACTATAGATTTATTAATTTAAAGTAAAGACAAAAATGACATAAACAAATATCTTTTAGTAAATTATTTTTTACATAGGGTTATAAAGGTATATTTTTTACTATAAATATTCATTGGTTATCTAAAAAAATATATACATCATGTTATTGGTTTTATAATTTTTACACATCAAATAAATTAAATTATTTATGACAAAAATAATGATGCAGTGTTTACATCATTAATAAATCATTTCAAATAATAAGATTATATATATTAAAATATCATCCAAACTCTATCCAATTATTATTGGATGAATTTATTTAAACCATGAGCCATCTTATCTTCATCCTTAATGAGTTTTGGACCTTTATAAAACGAAAATAATTATATAATAAAATAATATTTTCACACATTCCTAAAGAACTCCTCCTTCCCCTTATAAAAAGCTTTGAACTCTTACCCATTCATCACACCTCTCAAGCCCCTTGGTTCATCCAACCCCAACCCAAATAAGCTCTCAAGATCCCTCTATTTTACCTATAAACCATACCTTAGGAATAAGGCACTTTAAGAAGTCATTCGGGTTCAAACCAAAGGGAGTTACCCGAATTAAATGTAACAGTTTCTCTTATATTCTTTTGTTTTATTTTTTTTTATTTTGTTCATTTTACTTATCCTACCCCATAAACTCATTTTATTCCTTTATTTTATAACAATAACTATATACTAAATATACTAGGTTATTTTTATGATAATGATTCTAACTACACTTACACACACCTCCGTCTAATGGGTAAAGAACATACTGTTTTTCTGGACGGGAAACTACTACCTCACAAAACAATGATTGTTCAAATATATCCAACTACCTCTCATGGTGGACATTATTATGGAACTATATTTATATAAGATATATATTATATTTATATTGTTTCTATGATTCTGTATTTTTAATTTATATAATACATTTATGGTTTCCATAGTGGGTAAATACGATAATCTTATTTGAGGAAGTGGGGACTACCGCCCCCTGAAAGTGATATGACTCATTCATGATTTATATGGAACATATAATGGGTAGAGTTAATGAAAGTATATATTATATTATACTATAATTATAATATACTTATGTATCATTATTTTCCCATTCCATTAAAATACGAAATAGAAATGTAAGTAGCGTTCATGCGTGCGTACAGCTTACCGTCTACATGAATTGTGCATTTCATTTCTTATCTCCAAATGTTATGTACTATTATAAATACATGTATATACTGGATATATATGATATATATGATATATAAATCATGAATATAATTATAGATATAATGAAATTTTGACCACATGAACGACTTGTAATTATAAGAAGTCCATTTTTGCCTCAAATACCAAATATCGACCAAACGACCAATATTAACTTAAATGATTACATAATGTTTATAACATGGTAATAAGTGATATAAAAGGAATAATAAACTTTAAAGAGGTTCTTAATCAATAATAAATTATCTTATGTTTATTATTCAGGAATAACACGAAACAAACAAGTCAATCAGACAAAAGGTAAGGGGTTTCTTATCTCACATTTAATTCCGTGAGATTTCCATTGTCCACCACTTATTTATTGCATGTGTTGTATTGTGTACTACCATTTAATATATATTATCATGATTATTTGTATATTCATGATATTCTGTGATTCATTTGGTTTTTATTAATGTTTGGTCATATGACTCGATTGATTACAACCTGGTAAGTGATTTCTTATCTCACTTTTATTCCCGTGAGATTCATGCTATATTTTTCATATTTCCTTTTTGTGGTGAATGTAATGTGCATTAGTAGTACTATTTGTGTAATATACTTTAATTTATGGGTATTTAAAACTTTATTGAATGATTCTTCTTTCATGTGGTGTATGTTTTATAAGTTACCAAATTTGTAAGGGAACTTTTTAACCCAAACTTCATTCCTTGGGTTAATCATCTAATTCATAATTATGTCAAGCTATGATTATGTGTGGAATCACTGCTTGTTTATTTATATTGTAATTTTCACTACCCTTTGTGTGGATATACTTTTTATACACATAATCACTCCATTAATAAATTCTCAAATCATCGATATGAACTTGATAAGAATAATTTTAACTCAATTTCCATTCATTGAGTTAAACATCAAAGTCATTGGTTTTGTATTAAAAAGAACACATGTGAATGTTTTGAAATTGATTTAGACTGAATATTCAATCATATTGAGTGTATTTATATTTGTCACACATAATTATGTAAATGATTTATCCTTAATCTAAGGATTCCATCTTTATAAGGAATCTCGTCTCAAATTACATTCCATTGAGACATTATTGTTGTTATGCACAAATTCACATTCATATGGTGTATATACTATCCTTTGGAATATTATATCACGAATCCCTTTATTATCATGATATTATAATGTTTTTATTGAATTATATTCCATAATTATTTGAATTCATGTGTATCTCTTTTGGTTAAAAAATATTTAACTAAAATATTGTTTTAAAGATGTATTCTTATGAATTTTTATCATTTATATCCATGTTTTAAAAAAATGGTTTTAAGGATTTATTTATATGGACATTAATGTTTTAAAATGATAATTTATTTAAAATTTTAAATGTGTTATGGGACACTTTGATTCCAAAAATCTCTTCATTAAATGTTTTAAATGGTTTGGAAAATGGTTTGATTAAGTATTGATTATATCAATATCTTAAAATGATATTATGTATTTAAAATGTAGAAATGTTATTAGTGAAAATGTTATATTTATAATATTTTATGTGTTATGATTTTATAATGGTACTTGTACATTTGACGGGTGGTTATGTGATATACCAAATGACGAGTGGTGCCGTGATAAACCAGGATGGGTGGTTACGTTATAACATCCAATGCATTGGGTACGGAAGTCGGCCATATGGCTATTCCATTTAGTGATATGTGTGGAAGTCGACAGAATGATTATTCCATTTAAGTATGTTTATGTACCAAGTAACCTTTATATGATATGTGTTCTTTATATGTGTTTTATGGTAATATTTTGGTTACAAAAGAGTAAGCAATGATATTTTATTCAGTGAAGATTATTTAATACTTCATAATAGAGAAAAGTATTACATATGATAATGTATTCATGGTTTACTTTTTATTTAGAAAAACTAACAGTTTTCTTCTTTGTGTATCCCTTACAGAGATTTTTTCTCATCCCAAGTTTTTGAAATGTTTTTCACAGGACATGAAGTGGAATAGGGACAAGGATGTGATCAAGGAAAATTCATGTTGTCTAAAACATGGAACTGGACATGTTTCTTATTAAGAGTTTATATTTTATGAAAAATGGATACTAAGTAGTAGTGTCTTCTTGTAATATTCAAGTTGTTATGTAATAGTTTTGGCCTAATTCTCTAAAACTTTAAACCTGAAAAGATTCTCAATACGAATTCTTGACATAATTCCTGATTATGTAATGTGTAAGGCTGGGTCCTTATAAAAAAACATGCATAGCTTCCTGCTTGAGTACGGACTAAACAATATTTTTTCAAATGATCCCTAAGTAGTCAATCAACAGAAAAATGGTCGTTCATACCATTTTTTAATCCCCCAACCCATCTCACCAGGTCTAGGTCGATGCACTAAATGACCGAATGTGCGCCTCTCCATATATAAGAGGCTTCTAACAATGGTGAGGGACTAAACTATATCATGGAGAGACTTTTCCTTCTACATAAAATGTCAAGACCCGTCCCCCGGGCCCATTTCATGACTACCCCAAGCCCTTCTTCCATAGGTAAGGGGCTGGCGACTAGCACCGAAAGACATTTACCCTAAAACTGGGAAGGCATTACCTTTATAACCTGCAAACTAACGTAACTAGGCACACAACGTGATACGAACACTAGTAAACTATATAACCTAAAGAGTGATGAAAGTAAAGGGGGTCAGAAATACAATCCCAACAGTAAAGGTACATGAAACTGAAAGAACAAGTACAACTGAAGAAAAAAGAAAACAGCTATTGGGTTACCCTCCCAGGTTCCTACCTGAATGGTAGGTACAAATTGCTTCCTCAATACTCCACATTCGTCTGTCTCCTCCGTGTACCGACTCATCGTAAGGTCCACCTCCGGGCACTTTCCTATCCTAGTACCCTCAGTATCAATCAACATTGTCGATTTTCTACACAAAACACAACGAAGTGAGGGCATAGACCACGCAGGGTTGAGTATAATGATACTCAGAAGGGACCCCGAGACCCCCATGGTCTCACAAAAACCACAAAGGATGAACCACAAGGTATAAAATCAACAGATAACCATATTTAGGTATATGCCTGTACATATACCTATGTTATCAAATAATCCATCTCAATAATGAGGAAAAACTTAGAGATACTGACTCAACTCACACTAGGTTTTATTCTAGGGGTAGTAACAAGTAACATACTCAGTCTCATCACTGAACACCTCGGCTACCGGAGATCCCCTCCTCTATCAGGTATATTGGGCCTGCCGCGTCACACATAGGTGCTTCCCACAAACCTTGAACTACTGCGGTACTCCTCCTGTCGAGTACCATGGGTCTGTCGTGTCACACAGACATGCCCCCCACCATGGGTTTGTCACGTCACACAGAGGTGCTCCCCCTCATGACTTACTGAGGTACTCCTCCTATCGAGTATCGTGGGTCTACCGCATCACACAGAGGCAGTCCCCACTGTGGCCTTCTGATGTATTCCTCCTATCGTGTACATTGGGTCTATCGCATCACACAGAGGCACTCCCCACTGGGCCTGTCAAGTCACTTCATGTTGAAAAAGTCCGCATTCATCAAGTCTCAACCAGCTACTGGGTTCCCGCACTATGATCTATCATCTTCGGGAGGATCTTCTCCATTTGCTACTTGTCGATACTCCAACTATAACAAATACCCATGAAGAAGAACCTCAAAGGTCTGTCACATCATAGGGGTCTCAACGTAATAGACGGTGCGTCAATCAGACGCCCAGTTTGTGAGTTATTTGTCTTTTAGTCCCGGGGGCCCGGTTGGATTCGTGCTCGATCCAACCTGATCGTTCCCCATATTAATCCAAAACACATGTGGGGTATACTAAATGGGACCATCTCACTCCAAGATTTTCAACACCGCTGATATTTCTTCAAACGGAATGTTGGTACCAAAGTTATGGCCAAAAGAAGTAAATGGGTCGTAGTAGGCCCGAGTCATATCCGACCTGGTCGGACCGGCCCATTGGGTCTGGCCCGGCCCATAGTGCGGCCTAGCCTGTTGGGTTCGGCCCAGCCCACTGGGTCCAGCTCGGCCCGTTGGGCGGTCTTTCAGGCCACGAGGGTCCACGGGGGTTCAGCCGTGGATGGCACTAGGCCGCAGGGCGACTTGGCCGGGGCAGCCCATCTTGGAGGGTGGAGGCCACAGGGTGGCTCGGCCAGAGCGGCTTGGGGCCACAGGGTGGATCGCCAGGGTGGCTCGAGACCACGAGCAGTTCGGCCGGAGGGGCTTGGCCGTGGGTGGCTCGGCCGGAGCGGTACGGAGTGTCGTAGGTGGCTCAGCTGGAGCGGTGCGGCAGCTCAGCCGGAGTAGGGCGGCGTCTCGGCGGTCGGCAGTGGCATCTTGGCAGATGGCGGTGGCAGCTAAGCCTGGTCGGCGGCGGAGGCTCAGCCCAGATGGTGGTGGCTGGGGGTGGTGCAGCAGGGCCACGGGTAGCGGAGCCGCGGGGTGCGGTAGTCGTGGGTGCCGCGGTGCGGCTCGACTGCGGGGATTTCCGCGAGGGCGTAGAGGTCGCGAGGCGACAGTGGAAACGGGGTGGTGTCATTGTCTTGTCATCTTCATCACATTCAACACCACAAATCATCATAAGATTTTCAGAGGGTTCAGGTCATATTTTTTTGGCCCATACCCTCTGCGTTTGGGTGGTAGCATATGGCTCCTCAAGAACATGAACATTGAACATCAAATCCTAACCCCTCTGCAATGATTATTCCCAACCCGCAAAATAAATCATCTATGTTCTTTGTTTTAAAAAGTGAAGAACATCGGAATATAATCATACAAAAATTAAACCCCTACATTGTATTGTTCATTGACGGAGGTCGCGAGGGAAGAGACGGTGTCGTTGGGGATAGAAAACGTTGGTGATGTCGGCGTTCCCTCAATCGTCGGTGGAGAGGTTAATCGTTAGCAATCCTTCGATGGAGTTTAGAGACGAATTCATCGAAGGATAAGTGTTATTATTTGGAGATCTTTTCTCCCAATTCTGTTCTCCCAATCCTCCAAAATGAAAGGTAGCCAAAAATAATATATTAAACTATCTATTATGTTGTTTGCATAAATTCAAATCGGGTTAATTAATTACATAGGATGGAATAAATTAATTAAAGGGGGTGGTGTCACCATTATGTGGGTACCTCAAAAGGTTTCTCCCCACTTAATAGGGATTTCAATAGGTTTTAACCTCGGGTGGTCCCCACCCCCATATCCTCTAATGGGAGGTTAGTTTAGGTGGTCCCCACCACCATAACCTCTCATCGAAGGTTTAGTTCATCTGGTCCCAACCAGAAATATCCATATGGGTGCTCAAAATAAAATTAAATGAAGTTTATTTTATTTTATTATTTCCACGGAAAACCCAAAAAATTTATCTTTCACCCTCGACCAACTGCCATCGAGGTGAAAGTCTCCTTAAGAAAATACTGATACTGGGTGTTCAACTGTGTCCTCAGATTTCAATTCTAATCACATGTTCAAAATTTATAAAAACATGCTCATATGTTTACTGAACATACTTGAAAAAAAGTTCTGATATTCATTTCAGGAACTCCAGGCCTCGGAATCAAGCGCCGTCAATTTTTGAGGACTCATAAAATTTCCATATATTAAAAAAATTACATGGAAATTCCTGGTCTTTACATTCTCCCCACCTCAGGGATTTACGTCCCTGTAAGCCACAACTCAAACTAATGGAACAAGTGGAGGTACTGATCATGCATCTGAGCCTCCCGCTCTCATGTGCCCTCCTAGAGGTTCCAATGTTGTCAGCGTATGTGCACCAGAGGTATTGACCGCCCATGAAGGACCTGCTCCTGTCGATCCTCAGTCTCCACTGGAACCTCCATAAAAGTCACCCCATCATCGACATCCATCACTCCATGGTCGATGATGTATGAAGGGTCCTGCACGTATCTCCTCGGCTAGGATACATGGAAGACATCGTTCACCTGGTGCAATTGAGGTGGAAGAGCTAAGTGGTATGCCACCTCTCCAACTCTGCGGAGGACCTGAAAAGGTATGATGAACCCCAGAGAAAACTTACTACCTCGGACAAATATCTGCAAACCTCATCGAGGTGAGACCTGTAGAAAGACGTGGTCACCATCCTCAAACTCCATAGGTCTTCATCTCCTATCGGCATATGATTTATGCCTACTCTATGCAATTTTTATCCACTCTTGGATGATCTACACCTTTTCCATGGTCGCCTGTACCATCTCTGGTCCCACTAGTGTTGACTCCCCTGGGTAAGTCCAGCACAAAGGTAATCTGCAAGGTCACCCATACAATACCTCAAAATATTCCATCCCAATGGTGTAGTGATAGTTGTTGTTGTTTGAAAACTTCACCAAAGGTAAGTGATCCTCCCAGCTACGACCAAAGTCGAGGAAATAGGCACGCAACATGTCCTTAAGGGTCTGGATGGTCCGCTCAGTCTTTCCATCTGTCTGAGGATGGAAGTCAGTGCTCAAACGAAGCTTCATCCTGAAAGTCTCTTGCAACCCCTTCCATAGCAGGGAAGTAAAACATGCATCACGATCAGAGACAATCATCAAGCGTACTCCATGTATCCATACAATCTCCTTCACATAGAGGTGTCTCACGCTCTCTACTGAACCCAACTCTCTGATTGGTAGGAAGTGGACCGATTTGGTGAGTCGGTCGATGATCACCCAGATAGATTCATGACCCCTAGATGTATGTGTAATTTCTATCACGAAGTCTATGTATATCCCATCCCACTTCCACTCTGGGACCTCTAAAGGTTGAACCAATCCTGCTGGTACCTGATGCTCCTCCTTCACTTGCTGACAGGTGAGGCATTGAGAGACAAACTCTACTACTGCTTTCTTTATTCCTGGACACTAGTGTTGTTGTCGGAGATCCTGGTACATCTTCACCACTCCTGGATGTACCGCTATAGGAGAATTTTGGAACTCCCTCAACACCTCCTCCTTAAGTGACACTGGTACCATGGTACATCCTCTAAAGAGAATGATGTTCTCCCCACCTTCAAAAAATACATTAGGTTAATGTCCTCTGGATATTTGAGCACGTCATATCTCACAGTCAACATCCCTATGCTGCTCCTCCCAGACTCACTAAAGAAGTGATGGAGTGACTGTAAGAGACTGAAGAAAAGATTTTCCATCTCGATATATGAAGGATATCTACATAGCGACCAACAACTCCATCACCTTTCCTAGCAGCTATATACCAGACCTCCTACTAAGTGAATCTTCTACAAAGTTCCCCTTCCTAGGGGTATAGACTATCTTAAAGTCATAGTCCTTGAGGAAATCAAGCCAATGTCGCTATCTCAAGTTCAAGTCCTTCTGAGAGAAGATATACCTGAGACTCTTGTGATCATAGTACACAGTAAAACATTCACCCATGAGATAGTGTCGCCACATCTTCAAGGCGAAGACCACTGCTACTAACTCCAAGTCATGGGTAGTGTAATTCTGCTAATGTTGTATCAGCTGTTGAGAACCATATGTGATCACTTTTTTCTCCTGCATTAGGACACATCCAAGTCTGGTCCCTAATGCATCGCACTAGACTACGTACTCTACATCATCATCTAGAAGTCTGAAGTTGGGGGCACTAGTTAGCCTCTACCTTAGCTCCTGAAAACACTGTTGGCATCTCTCCGACCACACGAAGGGTTTCCCATTCTTTATCAATACTGATAGTGGTGCTGCATCTCTTGAGAAATCGGGTACAAACCTCTGATAGTATCCATCCAAACCTAGGAAACATTGTACCTCCGTCACACTCCTGGGTGGCTGCCAAGCCAGTACCTCCTCAATCTTCACTGGATCCACTACAACTCCAGCCTTTGATATGAAATTCCCTAGAAAGTGAACCTCTCGGATCCAAAACTAACACTTAGAGAGCTTACCATAAATTTGGTGCTCTCAGAGTGTATCTAGTACTACCTGCAAATGATATGCATGCTCCTCCTCAGTAGCTGAGTAGATCAGAATGTCATTGATGAAGACTACAACAATGCGATCAAGGGATGGCTGAAAGATCATGTTCATGAGTACCGTGAACACTAATGGAGCATTGGTTGAACCAAATGTCATAACCAAGAACTCATAATATTCATACCGACACCTGAAGGTCATCTTTTACACATCCTCATCTCATACTCTGAGCTGGTGATAGCCTGATCTGAGGTCTATCTTTGAGAACCACAGTGATCCCTTCGACTAATCAAAGAGTTCATCAATCCTCGGAAGTGGGTACTTGTTCTTCATGGTCACCTGGTTCAGGCACTGATAGTCAACACAAAGCCTCAAGCTCCCATATTCCTTCTTGGCAAACAAAATTGGGGCTGCCCAGGGAGAAAACCTGGGTCGGATGAATCCATTTCCCTTAAAGTCTTCAAGTTGTACCTGCAACTCACGAAGCTCCCTAGGATCCACCTGATATGCTAGTGTAGATATCGGTGCCATCCCAGGGTACAAGTCAACGTAAAAGTCCACCTATCTATGAGGAGGTAGACCTAGAACATCATCAGGGAAGACATATGCATACTGGTCCACCACTACAATAACTCGGACTCTCAACATCAACCACTTCAAGGGTAAGGCTAGCCAACTAATGTGTAATCGGCTGCACCCTCCAATGGGTAAGTCCATCCTACGCTGCATAGGCTCCCTTCTCGCCAGTGAAGGTAAATCTAGTCCCATCCATGCAGACACATCACCCTTTATGCCTAATACAGTCAATATGATCATGGACAGTAGATAACCAGTCCATACCCAAGATGACATCGTAAGACCTCGACACCACTACTAGGAGATCCCAACCAAACTCTCACTTCCTAGAGTAATATCACACTGCCGGCACCAGTGCCCAATCTTTGAATCCACTCTTGTAAGAGTATCTAGCTGTAAGGAATGAGCCAAAGGATCCGTCAGAATCTCTGAGATCTAAATGAGGGCAGTGGCAATAAATGAATGACTAGCACCTGTGTTTATTATTATTGCAGTTAAAGTGGAGTAGACACAAATCATACCTCTTATCCTCTCCAGAGCGTCGTTGTCATTGGCCTCAACTGCCTGGAGTTGAGATCTCCCCTTTTCCACCTTCTCCCTATAGTCGGGGTGGACCACCTAGTGGTGGTGGCGGTAACATCTTGAAATGTCGCCCACCACCAGCTGCACGGCCACCTCCTCTACCATGTCCGTCTGATTTCTACAGACCTCCTTGGTCGATCCTCTATCTCTGTCTAGGCGGTCCTTTGACCGTATACTGATCATCTGTACGATTTTTTGGACATTCATAAGCCATGTGACCCTTCCCACCGCATGAGTAACATTGCATGATCCATGCCTAACTAGTTCCGCCTCGGGTGCCCCGCACAACTGATCATGAGTCATACGGTCATCTACCTATAGGTCTAGTCCTATTGGACCTTTATGAAATCTTTCTACTACCAGTTGTAGAAGACTCATCTATGTGATGACTAGTAGTGGGTCTGGTTGTTGTTGATTGCTCGGCAAAGAAACACTCCACCAAGAGGGATCTCTTTAACAACCACACCTGCATTAGGATGATGAGTGAGATCAGCGAAGCCCTGATCTCCCTCCTGAGCCCCTACTCAATGGTCCGACCCTGATGAAAGGGTCTCGCACTATATCAGTGGAGTAACATGATAGGTCTATGAACCTTGATGAATACTGATCTACAGTCTTTTTTCCCTTTTGGAGATAAAGTAGCTCATGAATGTGCACTGCGTGAAGAGACGCTGGAATAAAATCAGCCTAAAACAGGCTCTTGAAGTCTTCCTAGAGAAGCATCACATCTTCGTGAACCTAAAGCATCAAGATCCACCATCTGCCCGCTACATCCTGTAGAAGGCTAGCAGTAGGGATCACCATGAGATCGGCCGGTGTCCCTACCAGTCAGAAGACTCTCACCACAGCCTCTATCCAATCTTTAGAAGCTTATGGTTCTTTCTCTCCCCTTAACTTGGGTGGCCTCTAGCACTGGAACTCGTGAAATGCACTCAAGCGGCATGCACTCTCTGATACCAGGGATGGTGGCATCAATGGTCCAATAGGTAATGGTACCGCTAGTGCCTCCACAAGTGCCTCTACTAGAAGAGGGCCTTGCACTGAGGCCTCATCACTCGATGGGATATCATTGCGTACAACTCTCGAATCCCTAGTTGGATTTCTACATAGTGTAATCCTGATAAGAAAAAAGTTCACCATGGTTAATAAGATATACCTGGTGAGCTGACTCAAAGATTTCACAAAAAAGACTCTTGAAAACATGGACGCAATCACTGTTTTTGTGCACTGAGTCGGATATCAGAAGTCAGGCTCTTGGTATATGGATATGTCGGCCGCCGCACCAACACTAGACTCTATGAACTGAAAACAACACTAATTTACCTTAACACTATTGCTTCATAGAAAATATAATAGTATTAGTTCTTTGGTAGAACATAATCCTCTGATACCAATTTGTCACGAACCGTCCCCCTGGGGCCCGTGCCGTGACTACCCCAAGTCTACCTGCCATAGGCCAGGGGCTGGCGTCTAGCACCGAAAGGCATTTTCCCTAAAACTATGAATGCATTGACCTTCTAACATGAAAAATAATATAACCAAGGACACAACAAGATACAAACACAAGAAATATTTATAACCAAAAGAGTGCTGAATGTAAAGGGGGAAAGAAATAGAATCCCACCAGTAAAGGTTAAAGAAACTTAAAGTACAAGTACAACTGAAGAAAAAGAAAAACAGTTAATGGGTCGTTCTCCAAGGTTCCTTCCTGAATTGTAGTTATAGATCACCTTCTCATCACTCCACATCTATCCATATTCTCCATGTACCGACTCGTCATAAGGTCCAACTCTGGGCACCATCCAGTCCTGGTACCCTCAGTCTCGATCAATGCTGTCAGTCGTCTGCACCAAACACAATGAAGTGTGGGAATATCCCGTGCATGGGTGAGTATAAAAATACCCATTAGGGACCACGAGACACTCATTGTCTCAAAAAACCACCAAGGATAAACCACAAATAATGAAATCAACAGATAACCCTGCATAGGTAAATGCCCATACATATACCTAAGTTATCAAGTAATCCATCACAATCATAAATAAAAACCCAAAGATACTGACTCATCTCAGACTAGGTTATATTCTTGGGGTAGTAACAAGTATAATCCCTAGTCACATTGTCAAAAACCTCAACTATTGGTGATTCCCTCCTCTATCAAGTATAGTGGGATTACAGCGTCACAAGGAGGTGTTTCCCACAAACCTTGGACTGGTGAGGTACTCCTCCTGTCGATTATCGTGGGTCTGTTGTGTCACATAGAGGTACTCCCCAACATGGGTCAGCCGCGTCACACAGAGGCGCTCTCCCTCATGACCTGCTAAGGTACTCCACCTGTCGAGTACCATGGGTCTGCTGCGTCACACAGAGGCGTTCCCCAATGTGCCCTGCTAAGGTACCCCTCCTACCGTGTACCATGGGTCTGTAGCATCACACAGAGATGTTCCCAACTGTGGGTCTATAGTTTCACATAGAGGCGCTCCCCACTGGGCATGTCAAGTCACTCCATGTCGAAAAGGTTAGCAATCATCAAGTCTCACCCAGCTACTGAGTTCCCACACTATGCTCACTCATCTGTGGAAGGTTCCACTCCAGGAGCAATAGTTTAATACTCCAACTACCACAAAGTCCCACGAAGAATCATCTAAAAGTTAATCCACATAATAGGAGTCTCAACGCAACAGACAACGCGTCAATCGGGCGGTCAGTCTGTGAGTTATTAGCCTTTTATCCCTGGGAGCCCAGTTGGATTTGTGCTCGATTCAACCTGATTGTTTCCTGTCTGAAACCAAAACACCAGTGGAGAATACTCAAAGGGACTGTCCCTCTCAATTATTTCCAACACTGCTGATGGTTCATCAAACGGACGTCCGGTGCCAAATTTATGGCCAAAAGAAATAGATGGGTTGTTGTGGGCCTGGGTCCGGTCCAACCCGATCAGCCCGACCCAGCTTGGGTCGAACCGGCCTGTTGGGTTAGGCCCGGACCGCTAGGTCTGGCCCGGACCGCTAGTCATTCGTTCATGTCGTGAGGGTCCGCGGATGGCATGAGGCCACACGGAGACTCGGAAGGGGTGGCTCAGCCAGGAGGGCGGAGGCCGCAGGGTGGCTCTGCTGGAGCCGCTTGGGACCGCGGGTGGTCGGTCGGAGTGGCTCAGCCACAGGTGGCTCGGCTGGAATGGAACAGAGGGCTGCGGGTGACTCAGCCGGAGCGGTGTGGCGGCTCAGCCGGAGGGGCACTGCGGATTGGTGGATGGCAACGGCAGCTCATCGGACTATAGTGGTGGCTCAGCAAACGACACTGGTGACTCAGCGGACAGCGGTGAAGTCTAGGCAGAGGGCGCCGGTGGCTCGGCCCGGTCGGCGGTGGTGGATCAGCCTGGACGGTGGCGGCTATGGGTAGCACGGCAGGGCCATGGGTGTCAGAGTCATGAGGCGTGGTGACCATGGGTGCTATGGAGCGGCTCGGCCGCCGGGTGGTGTCGTTCCACCATCTCCTTCGTCGCGTTCAACGCTACAAATCATCACAAGATTTGTGGAGGGTTCAGTCTATGTTTATTTGGCTCATTCCCTCAGCGTTAGGGTGGTATCAAATGGCTCATCAAAAACATGAACATTGAACGTCAAATCCCAACCCCCCTCTAATGAATGTTCCCAACCCGCAAAGGAAAACATCTAGGTTCTTTGTTTTAAAAGGGGAATAACATGGGAATATAATCATACAAAAATTTGAACTCTACCTTGGATTGTTAGTTGACAGAGGTCGTGAGGGAGGAGAGGACGTCGTTGGGGATAGACGGATGTTGGTGACATCGGGGTTCCCTCGATCGTCGGTGTAGAAGTTACTCATTTGCGATCCTTCGACGGAGTTTGGAGAAGAATTCATTAAAGGAGAAGCATTCTTTGTTGGAGAGATTTTCTCCCAATTCTTTTCTCCCAATCAACCAAAATGAAAGGTAGCCAAAAATAATATATTAATCTCTCTATTTAGTTGTTGGCATAAATTCAAATTGGGTTAATTAATTACATATTTTGGAATAAATTAATTAAAAAGGGTGGTGGCACTATTTAGTGGGGATCTCAAGAGGTTTCTCCCCACTTAATAGGGAATTCAAGGGTTTTTAACCTCAGGTGGTCCCCACCACCATATTATCTCATGGGTGGTTAGTTCAGGTGGTCCCCACCACCATAAACTCTCATGGGAGGTTTAGTTCGGGTGGTCCCCACTTGAAATATCCACATGGGAGCTCAAAATAAAATAAAATTATGTTTATTTTATTTTATTATTTCCATGAAAAACCCAAAAAAAATTATCTTTCACCCTCGACCAACTACTGTCGAGGTGATTGTCTCCTTAAGGAAATAATGATTCTGTGAGTTCAACGGTGTCCTCATATTTCAATTCCAAGCACTGGTTCAAAAGATAAAAAAACCCACCCATGCGTTTACTAAACGTACCCGAAAAAAGTTCATAAATTCATTTCGGGAACTCCGAGCCTCGAAATCAAGCATCATCAATTTTTGCAGACTCGTAATATTCCCATATATTAAAAACAATTACATGGAAATTTCGGGTCTTTACATAAAATAAACACTCAAACATAGATAGTTTAAGTCTTAACAATATAAAATCATTATAAAACCAAGAAAAATAAATAAATAACATCTTCATAGGTATTATAAAAATGGAATAAAATCACCATTATATCTAAGTCAAAAAGGGATTCCTACATATGGTTAATTAATATATATAATCAAAATAAAAAATTAACCAAGGAATGGAAGGAAAATATTTTGGAGTATTTCCTAGAATCACATAAATAATTTCTATCTCCATCCACTCAATAATCCATTATAATTCCATTTCTCTTAGATGGATCCCTAAACATGAAGTCTCCATGTGCATAGAAATGCATGTGAGGGTGTGAGTCAAAACCCAATAATATGCCAAAAACAGGCCCATAACATAAGTGTATAAAATTTATAAAGGTTTATGGATCAATATAAATAAATAAAAAAATGATAAAAGTCATCCCTTAACATTTCATTGTGAACTAACCAGGTTTCCCAAAATACCCAGCTATACCTACATTGATTTTTTACTAGAATACAGAACCATGAAAACGATCTAGAACATGTATCATTCCTTCTTACTTAAGGAACTATCCCACATAAAATGTTTTACCACACCCTTGTTTTGAAATCTTGACCTCAATTATCTTTACTAGTTTATTTATTTATTTATTTGTTATCTTGTTCTCAAGGTTTCAAATAAGTCTCCTTGAATTTGATTATGTTTTTAGTGTTTTCCTTCTATTCATGGTTTGCTTTCATGGTCACCACAAGGTTTATCAAACCATGTAGATGACCCTTAGGTGGTTCTATTAAGGTGCACAATTTGGGGAACATGGTTTAGGAGAAACTATATGAGTTACTCTTATATAGGTCATTTTTAATAAATTTTTTAATGTACATGGTCAATTTATACGAGTAGAAATGTTTTGGGGGAAACTAATGGGGTTACAATTATTTGTGGTTTATGTAGTTAATGAGTTATACACTATTAATAGAATCCATGTAGACACTATTTGGGAGTGTCCTATAGTTTAACATAACCACTCTGTGTGGTTGGTGTATAATTTTTTAACCCATACAGTAATTGTGCTAGATGTCCAAATTATTTTAAAATGTGATTTTACCTATATATCCATCTCAATTTTTTACCCCAAATACCTTATATCCTTCTTTAGTCGTACCATAAAAATCCATAGGTCAATTTCCCTTAGATATTCACCTCCTATTTTTTATATATTGTATTTCTTTCTATTTCTGTGTCATTTCTTTGAGGTGAGCTCCATTAAACCTTCACCACTCTTCTTTATTTTTGTTCCTTTACTCTCTTCTTACTGACCTAGAAAGGTCGTGGAAACCTAGGGTTATGGTGGGATAATTTTTTATTAGTTTTCTTCCTATTTTAGGGTTTCTATAGTTCTTTATGGACATCTTGGACCATTATATCCTCTTTAAAGATATTTGGTTCCATGTCTAGAGAAAATAATAGATCTGGGGTGGGATGACCATTATATTATCCTTTAAATTATGAAACTAAGATTTATTTATTTATAAATTAATATTTTAAATATATTAAATTGGAAAGAAATATAATTATTAGTTCCCTTAGAATGAAACCCAGTTTTCAAATGATTTTTATGGAATATGATGGTGTATTCCTTTTCAAATAAGTAGTCCATTTCTATTTTAGTTAGCCTTGCACATAAAATGTCTGAGAAAATTTCTAAATGACCATTATGAATAAATCCTAATAATTAAATTGGATATTTGATCTTCAAATTGGAAAATGTTTTATATAATTTTAAAGGATATTTTTGGATCTTTAATAATGAATCGTATAAATTTTATTTTAAACTATATTAATAAGGTTCAGTTGGAACTTTTGTAATAGGATTTATTTGGTTAAAACACATACTTTAGGCATTCCTCCTTTTTCAATGTTGATTTTAGAAAAATGGATTTTTCCCTAGTAGGGGACACATATATCGTACCACTATTATTGCTAAATTATCGGTTGTTTCCATAAAGGGTTATCCAGGGGTGTCTTGTTTAGGATCCCTTCTTCATATAACTAGATATGTACATGTATTAATATTTCTATCATTTTTGGTTAATTTTTATTGCATCTTCACCATTTTATACATCATGGGAAACTAAGAGTATCTAATGGAACTTAGGAGTACACATGTTGTACCAGCCTAGGATTTTTCTCTGGCTATTGGCCCTTAGTATAAATAAGCTATTATTTTTGGATTTTTCTCCTTATTTAGGTCAGGTTTAGTATGGTTATGTTTTAGTGATGTAATATTTCACCAGATGTGCTGATATGATGGTTTAGTTTTAATATATTCTAGAACATCCCCGCGCAACTCCTATGTACTCACACGATCACTAGTAATTAGCCTTATTATATGGATTATTTTTTATTTATTTTCTTCTAGTTGGTAATTATTTATGGTTCCCTTGATTTTTGAGAATGTTATTACTATTACTATTATTTTTATTGTTATTGATGTTGATTCTGTATTATTTAAAAGAGCCAATGATTCCATATTAATAAAAACTTGAACATTTGGAAAAAAAATTAGAACAATCTTTAATCAAACTTATATGTGGCTATTTTAAGGGAAATATTTTTTTAAATGTTTTAAACACCATGTTTTAAATAGAAAAATGTTCAAATAAAAAAGAGCAATTAATTGTGATTGGTTTTTAATCTAAAATTAATGACGTATATTTGTAATTTTTATTTTAAAATAGTATGAGTTGGATATTTTATTTAATGTTAACGCATAATTTTTGGTTTCTTTATCATACCAACTGATTTTCATACCCACTCATATTTATATTTTAGTTTTAGGTTCAGATTTAGGTACAACTTCATCGCCATAGAGAGATGGTATTTCGGAGGTTGGATGGTGACTTGTGGATGTACATGGTGATAGATTTGGGTTTAAATTATATTCTTTCATTATCATAGAATATGACAAGTATTTTATTATTATATTGATTTTTTTTTTGTTTTTATGTTTTTCATTGACTCAATTAGATTATTTATTTATTTTTAGTCACTGTTGGGGTCTTATTATTGTATTATATTTATGTTTATTAGGAAAAATCATTCTAATGGTTCTATATATGATTCCTCAGTGCTTATCACCAGCCATTGTGGGTCAGGAATTCTCCTTCAGTTATGTCATAAGTTGGCATAGGTTTTTGGTTCATTTGTGTCCCAATGTTTGTTCATGAAAAAATAGTATCATAGCCTAGGTTCATAATTGGGTATAGGTCCCATAGACACCCATTATATTTAGGAATTAATGGTATACAATAGTTAGGATTATTGAAAATCTTGGTGAATATTAGGTTATGTATCTGACTAAAACTTGCCTCATATAACTCTCAAGCTTCTAGGGTTGTCTGGGATGAATAAATTTCAAAGTCAAGCTTAGTTCTCAATTTTTTTCAACATGTTGAGTATTTATTTGAGCCTTTATAATTTCTATTTATAATTAAATGTTTTTTGGAGAAATGTTTTGTTTTAATGTGAAATTAGGGAGATATATAGGGTTTCACAATTATTAGAAATGGTTTAGAAAACTATGTGAAAACTATGAAACTTATATAGATGGATTCCAATGGTGATTCATATGTTTATTGAAAAAATATTCAAACCATATGGATAAAATGTGAATAGTTTTTTTTTAAAAAAAAATTAAATTTCAGTTTCTTAAATAGTATATGTTGATTTCTTTTTCCTTTTGATTGATCTTGAATGGATTTAGATGCTTTATATAATTTCTTTATGTGGTTAAAAATTGGTTTATTTGGGTAATATTAATTTGATCAATTTGTTAAAGTCTTTTATGGGAATTTTATGTTGAAAATTAATTTTAATAAAAATAATTAATCGTTTATCAATTAGAAACATAATAAGGATTGTTTTTGGGGAAGACGTTGTTTTAGATTACAAATGATTTAATATTTTTACATGCTATTGTGTTAGATTTTTTCAAATAATTTGTGTAATTATTTTAAATTAATTACATTGTATTTTTTTAAATAGCTTTGAAATATTTAGTACTTTAAAGGGGAAATGTTTTAAATTTTGAAAGTGGCTTTTCCATATATTAAAAATGGTTTTAGAAAACGTTTTTAAGTGACTGTGGTTGGTATTTAAAAGAGGAAGTGGATTTTTTGAAATAAATTTTTCTTCGATTTCTAAATGTGAAAAAGATATTTTAGGTTCATTGTGTTTTTTAGGGTGTATTGGTTTTTATGAATCATGTTTTAATCACTCGATATAAAATTGGTGGTTTAAAAGGAAAGGGAGTTTTGTAAAAGCATTTAAATTTATGTTTCATATTTTGATCATGTTTTTTAGTTTAATTTATATTTTTTGACTTGAATTATGGAGCATGGATTTTTTGGGATCATGTTTTATGTTGTGATTATTTTACCTCCCAGAACAGTCCTGATGAAAGGGGTGAATTTATCATTGTTCGGAAAATCTATAGGATATTTCCTTTTGATGTCTAATTATGGTTTCTTTTTAAAAAAATTTAAGTTCATATATTTTGGATACTTGTTTTGGATGATCATCATGAAGATGGATTTATAGAGTGGTTCTTTGTTAGTGTATCTTCTTAGTTTCTACTTTGGTTAATACATATGTAATGTTGTTTGTTTTAGGTACCATATATACCATAGTGTTTAGGTGATTCATTTTTGGACTTGATGTGATTGTTTCCCAGTGATGATGTTTTTTCATATGGGCTTTTTATGGGGATATTTGGGGGAATTCTTGGGATATTGGGAAAAAAGTTACATATAACTTTGGATTTTGACTCGCTAATAACATAAATATAAAAAGTGGGTTCATTAGGATCTGGTGTTATAAGAGTATTATTTAAGGTTTATTCTTTTTTCCTCTTCCCATTTCTATTATTGATTTATTTTTTAAGAATCATCTATTTGAGGTTTCTTTGATCATAACTTTTCCTTTCTTACTAATCCTTCCATGGTTGTTATTATTTGAGGTGGTATTAATCTAACATCACAACCTTAGTGGAATGTTTAAGATTTGTTATAGATGACATTCTACTTGGTTTCCTCTATATTTTAATTGAATCTTATACGGACCTTTATTATTTTTTAGGTTATCTTCCTTTATATGATATTGATCTTTCATGTTTTCAAAAGTAAGATTATATTTTATAAGGTCATTATATTACATAATTTATTAATATATTGGGGAGACCACCATAAATTAACCTTTCGTGGGGATATAGTCTTTATGACTAGGTGTCTGATTTTCATCATGTGTTTAAGTGGTGATGTGTGGTTGGGTACTTATTCTGTGATTCTACCCCCACCACTCATTCATGAAGAAATAATGTTTATAATGAATCATAAGAGGATATTGGGATATATGAGACTGGAAATCAATTACTAATAATTTTTCACATCTTTTATTCTTCAGTTAGGGTGTTCCATGGTTTTTGTAATCATATTTTATGCAAATAACTTTTCATTGATTGAAGTTCCCTTCACAAGTTTTTACTTTTATGATCTCTTCGAGGTACCTTGGGGTTATATAAGTAAAGGGAATTATACAATTATAATGTGTTCCATTTACATATTGGGGATATAATAGTTAATCATTAGTATCAATTTTAATTGGTCTTTGTGTTTTTTAAATCATTTATTAAAATGGGACTTAAACTCTTCTTCTTCTTGAATCAATCATTTATCTCAAGATTTATAGGGGTAAAAATTATTTTTTAGATATAATTATCATACCCTAATATTTATTTTCTTTATTATTTTATTTATTTTTGATTTATTAATATTTATCTTGAGTTTTGGGTTGAGTCCCCTTGAATTTTCTCAGGTTTTGAGAGTTTTTCTTCTATGCATGGTTTTATTTCATGATGACCACATGGTTTTTCAAATCATATTGATAATACTTATATAGGTAACCCAGGGTTCAGGATTTGGGGTGTACATTTTAGTATAAATTGTGTGAGCTACCCTTAAATATGGCCTTTTTAGTTTTTAACAAGCACAATTAGCCTACATGGGTAGCACAAGACTAGGGAAAACCATGTTGGGTTGCATTGACATATGGGTTGTGTGGGGCATGTGTCATGAAATTTTTTCAAGAAACAATGTGGAAACAAAATGAGAGTGTTATAAAATTTAATGGAACCATTCTACATGATTGGAACACGGTTTTTCGACACATTTGGTAACCATTCGAGGTGTCTAGATTCTTAAAAAAACAATTTTACCTATCTACCCCTTCTTAATTCTTATCCCCAAATCCATACTATCCTTCCTCACTCAAGTAATTATACTATAGGTATCCCCCATAGATATTCATCTTTTACTTGATCCATATATGGGATTTATTCAGGTTTTGGTGTTATTTTATTGATGTGATCTCCTCAAATCCTTATCCTCTCTGTTCATTTCTTTTCATCTCTTATTCATTCCCTAAAAAGGTCATGTCAAACTAAGGTTGTGGGTTGATTAATTTTAATTTGGTTTTCTTCTTGTTTTAATGTTCTCATAGTCTTTTTCAACATCTTACTACATATTTTAAAACCTTAGGTTCCATGGCTAAAAAACTATGGATATGAAGTAGGTTTCCCTTGTATTAGAGTTTAAATTCTAGAAATATGATTGATTTATTTATAAATTCATGTTTTAAGTATATTATGTACGTAAAAAATATGATTATAGATCAAATAAAATGGAAATTGTGTTTTTAATTGATTTCTATGGAATATGATGGTGATTTCCTTTTTAAATATATATTTTGAATATTTTTTATTTAACCTCTCACACAAAAATGTTTGATAAAATTACCAAAAATCCCTTATAATCAAATTATGATATTTCTAGTGAAGATTTGGTCTTAAAAATGGTTCTTAAATTTTTTTAGAACTTTAAATGATATTATTAGTTTTTTAAGAATGGATCTTAAAAATTTTATTTTAAAGGATATTAATGAGGATTGGTCGGAACTTTTGAAAGTGGATTTATTTAGTTAAAACACATCTTTAATACATGCCACTCTTTGTTAGTTTTAAAATAATAATATTTTCTTAGGTAGGGGACACATATATTATATTTTTATTATTGATAAATAATAGTTTTTTTTCAATAAGGGCTATCTTAAGAGAGGATATGTTATGATTTATTATTCATATAACTAGAAATGTACATGTATTTATATTTACATAATTATTTTTTATTTTTTATTGTCACACAACCATTTTATAAATCATCAGAAATTGAGAGTAACTAGGGGACCATTCACGAACACATACTACACTGTCCTAGGATTATAATCTAGATAATGGGACATAGTATGGAAATTCCCTACGTTGGTAGATTTCCCATCATTTAGGCCAGGTAGGGTAAGACCAAGTGTTAGGGTAGTTAGATTGTATTAAGAATTATTATATGATGTATCATTTTTAATATGTTTACACATTCCCTCATATTCTAAGAACTCCAATTATTAATGCTACTATTCCTTATTATGTGGATTATGATTCCATTATTTGTTTATATTTGGAAACTATTTACATTTATCTTTCTTTTCTGTGATTCTATTTTATTATTATTACTATTATTATTGTTACTACTAATTGTGTCTTATTACAAACATCCCATGTTTCATTTTAGATAAATTGTCGAATGTTTTTAAAACGTTTTAGAACTATATTTACTAACACATGTACAATGGTATTTTAGATGAAATATCATTCACAAATTATTTAAACATCATGTTTTAAATGGAACTTTTTTCAAAGAAACAAGGGTAAATAATCATTATTATTTTTTAATCTGAAATAAAAAAACATATATTTTTAAATTGTATTTTGAATCATCGTGAGTTATATCATTTATTTAAATGTAAATTATGGTGTGTTGTTTCTTTATAAAACTTACTAAGTTTCATACTCATTCTTATCAATATTATAGTTTTATGTTTTGGTTTTGGTATAGATTGATCACCTAGAAGTGATGATGGTTTTGAGTTTAGATAGTGACTTTTGAAGTTGTGTGGTGATTAGGTTGGGTTTTATGTCTTTTTTTATTTATCATTGTATTGACTAAGTTAACCATTATCATAATGGTTTTTGTTTTATTTTTATTATTTTATTTGATCTAGTTACCTTGTTTATTTATTTTTTGGGATTTATTTTTTTCTTATTTTAATATTTTTTATTTTTGTTATCATGTAAACCTCTGATGTACAATTTAGTAATGTTGTAATTTTAGTAAATATTATATTGTTTTTTTATTAGGTGAAATCATTACCATATTTTATATCTGATAATCTAGTTTTTGTCACTAGACCATGAGGATCAATAACCCCCTTCAAGTATGTTGTGGGTTGGATTAGGATACTAATTTAGTGGTGGCCTGATGTTGGTTTGTGACACTTCTCAATCAAGGGAGGTTACCAACACAACATAGACCACATTTTCACTCAAGCTATATCAAATCCTATAACTATTCCTTATCACTCATGAAATTCTGCACCTTCTATCTCAAGAAACTCTTTATCACTCAAGGTGGACCTAGATATCATAATCTGGACCATGATTTCTCACATAAGGTTGGCCATATATCCCATCTCAAAACACACCTTATTAATCATGTTTTTTGTGAAATTAACAATACCAATAAGTAACCGAAATTTAATATGAACATAACACACATTAAAAACACCATGATATTGGGGACTAATCACCCATTACAAATTTCCTCTTAACTAGGTCACTTTATCCTTAACTGAGCCTAAACGTCCCTCACAAGTCCCAATTCCCCTAGTGGATAGCCTTACATTTCCCCATTAAATGAGTTATGATTACAACCTATCAAGATAAAACCCCATAGAAACCTATCTAAGGGGTCAACTACATCTATATGGACCAAAATCGTCAATTTAATACCAAAAAAATATCTCTTAGGGATAAAACTTCACCCACAAGTAAGTAAAGTAAAAAAATATGAATTTTGTAGCATGGTAAGGTATTCATAACCCAATATTTATGTAGTTTACTCATTAATACTCACTTAATAATTCAATATAGAATAATTGGAACCCTAAAATATGTCTGAAATCCTCATATTTTGATTTTATACAAAGATAATACCCTAAAATTATGTAATATTAGAAAATCTATGGCTTGGATATGATGATACATACCAAGAGAAAATCCCCAAGATGAAAAAAACTTTAGACAATCACGATATGAGGATTAAAGATATCAAAACACCAAGAGGAATCCCTTATATTCACCAAAACATTTTATGGGTCATTATAGGATGAAGGGAAAGTGATGAAGGTATATGTTAAGTTACATATATGAAACTTTAAAAAATAACCCAATGAAATGATCCTGACATGACCTTGGTGGTTGCACTATGATGAACCCCTACCTAGCCTCATTGTAGCACAACCTCAAAGGGCCAAGGAATGACCTATCCTAGGTCAATTGTTTTTCTCACCACCACCTATAATACCTAATTTTACTTATTTTATCTATATTTAATTCATTTCATAATTTCCAATGTTTTTATAGTGCTTAGGGGAAGAATGCAGTTATAAACTATAGTGGGTCATGTCATGATAAGGAGGCCATGTTGTGACCAATATATCTCTCAAGTATATATTTTTTGGACCAAATACTAGTCACTCTGTGATAGAGAGGTTGTTTCATGACTGGGGACTTCCCCTGGGTGTTTCAAACTACTAATTTTAGGGTCACACCATGTTGCAACCCTAGGTAGTGACAACTAGGTTTAGGGAGAGATCATTCATTCCATGATGAGTAGGTCCCACTATAACATTGATCTTCCCATTTTTTTTTAAAAAAATGTGGAATTCTAATTTTTTACATTGTCTCAATTTATACCATTAAAGGGTATTTTCCCCTCACTCAATGATCTTGGATCCAACGACCCCCTATGAAACTCATTTTCGATCCTTATCTATTACATGGATTATTTAATAGATTTAATTTAAGTGTAAATGATTATTATTAATGGTAAAATAATACAAGTCTCTTCTTATCACTCTATGTTTCATCTAATATTCTCTTATTTCCCAAATAACATTTTAGTGAACTAGATTTTAGGACTAATCAAAATTAAATTGTATATTTTTGAGATTTCATATTTAATGTGTCCTTTAAATTATTATCAACACTAGTTATATATGATTAACAGTATAAATAGTGGAAGAGTCATTATTGTGGAATTTTACTCTATTCTTGATCCATTAAAATTAAAACCAATATTACTTATTAAATTTTAGTGCATTGTTTACATTTTTTATAGATTCTTTTAAGAAGATCTAATAATTTTTTCTAAATAAAGATAGTTATTTATAAAATTACCTTGATTTAGAGGAGGTTACCCTTTCATTTTAATGTTTAAATTTGTTTTTAATATTCCATTCAAACTAAGTTTTCAACTAAATTTTTTAATGGATTTTCTAATTAAATATATCAAAAGAAAAAAATTAAAAACTATGTTATTGAGTTTTATTTACAAATAAGGTGGTGATTGAGATCTCTAAATGTATTTATATATTCTTTAATTATTTTAGTTTATTAAAGTTATTTTTATTATTTGTATTATTTTTTTAACTTTCATTCCTAAATAATGTTACAAAGCCTCGAAGGAACCATTTAAAATTTTTTTCTAAAGTGATTTACCCTAGAATCATTCCCCATAATGTATTGTAAAATTTTATGTAAATTAAAATGTTTTAATGTTTTTACCAACATAGAAGGATGTGTATATTTTTTATTTTCACTTGATGAAAAGGTTTTGTTTCTTTAAATGGAGTTTAGAGTTGATTGTTAAATTTTTTTGTTATTAAAATGATTATATAAAAGTGATAGTTTACTTGGTTCCAAACTATTAATAGGTCAGAGGAAACCATGGGTAGATAGGTGGGAAGTAAATGTACACATACTACACTTTTTTAGAATCATGCTCTAGCTAGTGTCCCCATGTTTTTTATTCCACTTCCGAGGTGTATTTTCTATCAATTTGGTTGGGTATGTTAATACATAGTGTTAAGGAAGGTTGTATGATACACGATGTTGGTATATATTAGTTATTTATTAGTTATTCCTATATTTTTCAAATATATCATAGGATCCCATGATAATTCTTGTGATCATGCTTTTGTATTCATTATTGTTTTGTGATATTAAATCTAGGTTTATATAAAATAAGTTTTTAAATCATTTTCCTTTCTTCATAAAATGGTTATTCTATAAAAGTCATAAATAGTTATTTAAATTTGAAAATATTTATGATTTATATGTAAATATATTTTATAAAGAAAATTTTATTGATACATGTTTAAAAAAAATTAAAACCCACTTTTACTTATATTTTAAAATATTATAAAATGGACTTATTTGTAAAGGTCTTGCATTAGGTTTAAAGATGATACCTATTTGGAATATGTTTCTGAAGAATATCATATTGCATGTTTCATTATGGTTCAACTTGAACATAGAATTTGGGCACTAATTTATGTTTTGATACCTTAAAGGAAGAAATTAAATATGGTTATAAAGTTCATGGAGATGGTTTGAAGTGTTCTTCACTTTTATTTATTTTTGGTATCTTCCTTGTATCAACCAATTATACTTTTTTCCTTATATTTCTTTATTTATAGTAGCCTCATGTTTTTTTTCATTTTTGGATGTTGAAATATGGGTATGAATTTATTTTTTTTCTTGTTTATATTCATTCATGGTGGTATTTTCTTTGTCTCTCATTTGGTTTTTCACTATTTATAAATTTCTTATTTATTTTGTGTGGCCTTAAAATTTATAGTGTGGTTATTTTGGACTTCCTAGCGGAAATACTATATTTTTAATTTTATTATCAAGTTAAATAGATATAAATGGAGTATATGTGATTCTATGGAACTATTTTTCATCCTATAGGGATTAGTAACACCCCTTGGGACATTCCATAGTCCAGCTTAAGGACCAGGATCAAGGATATCTTAGGTTTCTTTCTGAAAAATGGTATCAAAGCCTATTGTTATTTGTGGATCCTTGGTATATAGGAGATATGTTTTTTATAAATCAATATATAGGACATGATAATGTTTCTATTCACCACATTTCATAATGAAACCTATGTTCCCTGGGTTTTATAACATGTTTATGTCCCAAATTTGAGTTTGGTTCTCAGTTGTTTTTTAGATTTCTAGTATTTATCTAAGTGTTCCTATTTTTTAAATGGAATTTAAGAGTTATTTTGATACATTATTTATATTAAAGTTAAATTATAGAGTATAGATATTGTTTCATGGTTCTTCTTCGTGGCTTCAAACCTCATACATTGATAGTGTGGACTAGTCAGGGTCACTTTCAATGATCTTTACATGGTTAACAAAAAAAAATTTATGTTGTGTGTCTAAAAAGTGTGAATATTTTAATTTGTCTAATTTAAATAAATCCCATGAGATTTTTGAGTTACATTATTTATCCAAATGATTTATTTATTATGGATTTAGGTTTTTTCATAAGGTTAGTAATGTTATCAGGGTAAATTAATTGTAGATTTATAATGGGATATTTAGTGTTTTTTTTATAGTGACTGAAGTTCATAAATTGATAAATATTTCGAAAATGTTTTGGATTTGTAAATATAATTTTATTTTGAAAAATAAATTTTTTTAATAATGGTGGGGTGATGTTAAATGTTTTATAATATTTTATGTGGTGTTGTAAAAGTATATTTCTTTAGAAACTTATAGAGATGGCTTTCTAAAGGAGACTTTGGATATTTTTTTTATTTCATTGATTTAATATTATGTGTGTGTTTATTAGGAACATCTTTTAATAAAAATGAGAATAAATAATAAAAATTATGGTTTTATCTATGTGAAAGGGTGGATTTAATGAAATGTTTTGATTTTAAAACCAATTTCCATAGTTCATTTGAAAAATGGTATTTTATGAAAGTTTTTTATTTAAATACTATTTTTGGTGCTTTATTTTAAAAAGAGTTATAATATTAAATTTTATTTTGTAAATTATTTTATTTAATTTTGGAAAGTGGAATTTTTTTTTGGAATTAAAGTATATTTTTATAAATATTTTGGTCTCCCTAATTGGAAGGTTAATATTTAAAATCCTATAAGAATTGTGAAATAATTTTTTTGGTTTTAAAAATGAGGTTATATGTTATCCATGATAATTTTTTTATAAAATTATTTTTCATACTATTAATTGAAGGTTGAAAGTTTAAAATATTTTTTATAGTGTATTCATTTTAGTGGATTTTTGAATTTGTATTCGACATGATATTTATATCAAGACTGGTTGATTTGAAGTAGGAAATGTGTATGGAGTGGATTGTATTTTTTGATATTTTAATTATATCTATAGTGACACAAGATAAACATAAAATATATAGTATAATAAACTCATGATTTAAATAATACATATCATAATAGTCACACAATCCAAGGATTTAATGTTTTATTGTCTTAGATATTACATACAAATGAGTATTTTTTTTTTTGCAACACTTATACAGAATTTCCCATAATCATGAACCTCTTAACCCAATTCTCAATATCTCACCTGATATAATAGTATTCATAATAAAGTTATTCAAAATATAAAAAGGGGTGAGCTTTTATGCTTAGTAAAGGAAAACATATCATGATGTGTCATATCATAAATATGAGGGAGAACATTAGGATGAGATTAGTATCTTATTAAAATATTGAAATACATTATATTATAATCATAAAACATGTTATAACAACACAAAATCCTAAAATTATCATTAATTAATCATAAAATATAAAATATATAACATGTTAACTTGAAATTAAAGTGAGTAATACTATAAAAATAAGGAATGGTCATGAAAACAAGGAATTTCATGGAAATAAAATGAAACTCAAAAATTTGGAATAACTTGACAAATAACTTGGAAATTTTAAGAACTATAAAAATTGGAAACCCTTTGTGATTAAACCCATTATACCCAAACTAATGTGAAAAAACTCATTATGTACACATTTGAAAATGTGACCAAACCCCTCATACCCATGCCCAAGTGTACAAAATAATTATGTCCACTTCTGACTATATCATGAGAAATAAACATAAATGTGTTAATTTTAGGGTGATATAAGACCCCAACCATCATAATCCATACATATGTGTGCCACTTAAAATCAATCATAAAAACATCTTAATGAACCCATAGAATAAAAGTGGGTTTTCAGATAACATGAAATTATGAAATTATAGGATATAAATATATCATATTCCAAAAGAAATCATAACATAATAACATATATATGAATATAAAAACATTACATCACGAGAGTTAATCCTTGGAGAAAAAATATAATTGAAAATACCAAATTTTTCACAATACCTTTTAAACATTGTTATAAAAGATAATGTATGAATTACCTTTAAAAAACAATTTTGTGAAAGGAAATAGTATAATTTAAAAGAACCTTATTATAAATAGTTATATATAAAATATAATTTAAATAAATAAAGGTTATTAAAAAATATAATAAAACATTTTATTTTGAAATGATGGGAAACCATTTTTAATACTTTTAAATGCCTTTGTTTCAAACCCCACATTGTCAAAAGAGTATAGAATTTTTATTTTAAAAACGGGTAAAGAGAATTATGATAATCATATAAAATAATTCATATTATATTTCCCAAAAATAGTGTATGAAATTGGGGGGAATGAAAATTTGGACATGTCAACAAAGATTAATTGGTAAGAATGGGAGTTATTCATACCAGAATTATACTTTTAATTCAGACGACATTTTTATCAAATAAGTAGTTAATAATGATGAGAAGTAATTTCCCCATAGAACAAAAGAAAATAACATATTTAGTTGGGGAATTACAGGTTCAAATAAATCTTTAAATTATATTCATGTAATTAATAATATGACCTAATGAATTTGAAATTGTGTCGATAAAACCATTACCTTTAATTATTGATTAGTTAATCACACTCTAACATATTGTACAACATACCTAACTATATTATTAGAATATATCATAACTTATTACATATAAAGAACCTTTTTAAAAGATAATTTATATGGACACACTTTAATGATATAATAGTTGGGTATTCACAACATGAATACTATAAATTATGTCATGATTTTAGCAGCATGATGGGTATACAAAATGATTATTGAATGTGTTTAATAAGTGAAAAATGTATTCTATCATTAATATAAAATCATATAGATAGTATATGATTTATTATGACTTGTGTAATTATAATAACATGTAAGTAAAGAACCTTATAAAAAATAAATTTCCTAAATTGAAAATAGGGATGGATTCAATGAGTGATTTTAGTAGCATAACGTCTATATAAAACATTTTGTAGAATAGGTTTAATAATAGTTAAGATCAGTATCTAATAAAAATGGAATCATATTGACATTAAATTCTTTATTATGAAAATATGAAATCATAATCAATTTAGACACAAATGGATTATCACAAACTAACTACTGGATTCAAAGGAGTTGGGGGAGAACCCTTACCTTGAGAACTATATTCTTTATGTTTGGTAGGGCTCAATTTAACCTTATAAAGTCATTGGGAGGGATTTATAGATATAAAAGTAGTGGAACATAATGATAAAGTTATTTTATGTGGGTAAATATAAGTTAATGGGTGGGAGTGATGTCTTTTTATAAGTGAAAAAGAGGGGCTTTTCATAGAAATTAAAGTTACATGACGAGTAAGAATGGTATTGTATGGGTGTTAGGCGGGTTAGATAACTTAGGTGAATTAGGTGAATCAATGGTAGGTGAGACTTGTGTGTATGACTTTAATAGATAAAAAGTATTTTATGATTGTGTAAGTGGCCTTTTAATTAATGAAAATCTGTGATGCTTTATTTTCCCACATTTTCCCTTATTAATCTTGATTAAAAAATCATTCTTGGTAATTAAATTATTAATAAAAAATATAATATGAACATTCTTAAAAAATTTCTACATGATGAATCTAATTTTTGGGTAAATTTAACTTAATTCAATTTATATGTATGAGATAGTTAACTTTTAAATGAAAAGACAAAACATGCAGTGAATCTATTTTTCGAGAAAAATATTGTTTTAATCATTAAGTGTTCATAATATTATTTACCATTTATTGCCTATTAAATGATTATTAATTAATTTTTTATATATTATTTAACCTAAAATTATATCCTTAATTTAAAATATATTCATTTATTTTAAAAAACAAAATATTTAGAAAGGTATTATTCTTTGAAGAATAATATTTTTACTACAGTAACTAATATTTACCTTGGAAACATAATTTTATAACCAAAAATAATTTATCTTCATAACATTAATTGACCTTGATTATTAAAATTATGAAAATTATTTTATATAATTAAATTTTTAAAATTGGTAAAAACTAATTTTAATATAAGAATTCATAAGGCATAGAAACAATTTTAAGAAACATATATCTCTTAAAAATGAATTTTGTTTTATTATACGCATTATATTTTTTTTTATAAAGTGGTTTATTCTATTTATACCCAAAAATTTGAAATATATAATATAATGTTAATATTTTATAATATTATTAAGGTAACATGATTTTTCAATTTAGTTTAGTATTATATGCATGACAATCTACTCACATGGTATTTAAATAAAAAAGTAATTATTAAAATCATAGGTCATTACTTTCTACCCCCTTAAAATAAATTTATCCAAAATTTTTTGTTATATAGATAAAGACAAGTGAGGATAGTTCTCTCTAATAATATCCTCAAGTTCCCATGTAGCCTACTCAAATTTAGGATTCTACCATAGAAATTTGATTAGATGGGTGGTCTTGTTCCCTAGAACCTTTGTCATTGATCCATGATTTCCACAGATTGTTCTTCATATCAAAGGTCATGTTCTAATTGTATAGTTTATGAGCAGAGAAGTGATACATGGAACACATCATGAACATGAGAGAGGTGTGGAGGGAGTGTTAGGTGATAGGTTCTACCCAGACACTATCAAGGATCGTGAAGGGACTGATATATCTAGGGACTAACTTCCCTTTATTTATAGAACATATAACTTGATTCTAGGGAGATATTTATAGAAAAACCTTATTAGTTAATTCAAACTCCATATCTCATTGATGATTATTTTCATAACTCTTTGGATGATTCCATACAACTTCCATTTTTCGCTGAGTGGTTTGAACCTTATCTATAATTTCTTATACATGGTCAAGACCAATTTTCTTCCTCTCCCCAACATCATACTAGCATACTTATGTAAAAAATATCTCCCAATAAAGATCTACAAAATGGTTCCATATGAATGCTATACTAGAAACTATTGTTATATGAGAATTCTACCATGGGGATGTATTAATCCCAACAACCTTGAAACCCATCAAACAAGATCACGTGATATCATATAGAATTTTAATTATCCTCTAAGGCTAACCATCCATTTGAGATGATAATCAGTGATGAAACTAAACTAATTATCAAATTATTTCTATATACTTCATAAGAATCTAGAGGTAAACCTCATATCCTTAAAATATATAATGGATAGTGATACTCCATGTATCCTTACCTCTTCCCTATTGTATATCAATAAGAATTTTTTCGGTAGAAATCATCTTTAATGGAAATAAATGTTCCAAATTCATAATTCAATCAAAAAAACCTAAATAGAATTATAGCCTTTATATTTTTTGGGGTGTCTTATAAAAAAATACATGGTGATGATTTCAAATTTTCATACCTATATGGTCAATGAATACAGTATACCCCTATAATTTTTTCATTTATCTATAACATGACTATATACCAAGCATTGAGATATTTATTATTCAATTTCTGTCACGACCCGCCCTCGGGGCCCGTGTCGTGACTACCCCAAGCCCGCCTTCCATAGGCCAGGGGCTGGCGACTAGCACCAAGGCGTAAATACCAACAAAAAGGGAAGGCATTGCCTTTGAAAAGTAAACGAGCACCATAGAGTAAGCAAGCGGAAAAGTAAACACTAAGCAAAAACTGTACAAGCTGTGCTGAAAGTAAAAAGGGGCCGGAAATACAATCCCAACTATAAAGTACAACTGAAAGGGAAAAACAACAACTGAAAGGAAAATCCGCAGCATCGAGCCGTCCTCTGGAAGTCCCACCTGAAGGGTGGGTACAGATAGCCTACACTGCTCCTCGGGTCCACCTGACCGCTCCGAGTACGTCCCGCCCAGTGGTCCACCTCTAGGTACCGTCCTGCTCCACACGCCTCCACCACGATCAGCGCTGTCTGTCGTCTGCAACCAACACCACGAAGTGCGGGCATAGCCCGTGCAGGGGTGAGTATAAGCTACTCAGTAGGTACCCCGAGACCCCCGAAGGTCTCCCGAAATCCACAAAGGATAATCCACAAAGGAAAGATACAATCACGAAGTAACATCTGACACGGCTTAGGCATATGCCCATACATATACCTAAGTCATCAATTCCCGTTCGGCTCCAACGTCCGAGCCCAAGCACAACCCAGTCCACACAGGAAAGAAAAATGTATACCCACACAAGATAGCTCAACACAATCCACAAAGGAGAGTAAACAGTAAATCCACACAGGATAGCTCAACACAAACCACAAAGGAGAGTAAACAGTAAATCCACACAGGATAGCTCAACACAATCCACAAAGGAGAGTAACACAAGATTCAGTTCACACAGGTATACTTCTTCGGATGACGATAAAGATGATCACTGATCCATCTAAGTCGTCGGACCCACGAAGGATCGATAGGTAACTAACCCCCGCAATGACCCACACAGGATCGGGCCCACACAGGACCTGTAGGCGCTGGCTCACACAGAACCGCTGAGCGCGGACCCACACAGGATCGGACCCACACAGGATCGGGCCCACACATGACCTGTAGCACTGATCCACGTAGGATCGCTGAGTGTTGTAGTCGTCACAGTCCACTGAGGATCTCTGCACAGTCGTCGTCGCAGTCCACTGAGGATCTCTGCACGGTCGTCGCCGCAGTCCACTGAGGATCTCTGCACGGTCGTCGCCGCAGTCCACTGAGGATCTCTGCACGGTTGTCGCTGTCGAAGAAGCAGTCGCAGCCAGCTCTAGGGTTCCCGCACACAGTAAGCTCATTCGGGAGGGTCCGCTCCACGAGCCGAGAGGCCGATACATCAACTGTCACAAAGACCGAAGTTGATGTATCCAAAATTTCTGTATCGTCAACAGGAACTCAACGTCGCAGAGGGCGCGTCAATCGGACGCCCGGTCTGAGAGTTATTGGCTTTTTCGTCCCAGGGGCCCGGTTGGTTTTTAAGGCAAAACCAACCCGAACATACTCCACCTGCGTCCAAACCTCATGCGGAGTGTGCCAAAAGATCCGTCTCACATAGAATAATTCAACGAAGCTGACGGCACGTCAATCGGACGTCCGTAGCTCAAGATATGAGTGTTTCCGCTCCGAGGGCCCGGTTGGTTTCGTGTACGAACCAACCCGGCCGAACTCAAAGTACTCCAAAACCTTAAGTGCGATATACCGAAATGACCGTCTCGATCCAAGGATCGCGTTGCCACTGACGGCGGGTCGTTTGGAGGCTCGTAGCTCAAGTTACGAGCATTTGAACGAAGACCGTCCGAAGACGGGGGGTCCGGCCCCGGGCCGACCCGACCCGACCCCCCCTGGGTCGGCCGAACCCGGTCCGACCCGGTCCGACCCGGTCCGGCTCGGCTTGGCCGAGCGGCCGAGCGGCCCGACGCGGGGGGAGCTGCCGCCCCGCGTGACACCCCCGCGACACCCGCGGGGTGTCGGCCAGCCAACCGGACGCGGCTGAAGCCGCGTTCCGGGTGACGCGGGGGGCTGCCACCGCCCCCGCGTGACACCCACGGGACACCCGCGGGGTGTCTCCTGGCGCCGAACGTGGCTTCAGCCGCGTCCCGCGAGCGCCGCCGCCGCGGCCGGTGCCGCAGCGGTCTCGTCCGGAGGCGTGCCGGGCGCCGCCGTGCCGGCGACCCGCGCCACCACCGAAGTCGCTCCGGTGGCCTGTTTTTCTTCCCGTCTGCGCCGTTGCTTCTCCCGGGACTCGTTCTTCACTGCTGGATCATCAAACATCCATTGCGGCATGTTCCGTCGTCGCCCGTCAAATCCGCACAAGAACGGAGAACGGCGGAGGGTTGTCGGGCCGTGTTCGTTTGGCCCGCACCCTCCGCGTTAGATATAAACAACAGGAGAAATTAAAGTTTAACACATGAACGCATATCCGAAACAATTTTTAATGAAATAAAATTGTTTCATAAAATGGGTTCCTCATTTGAACGGAAACAACAATTTTAATAAATTTAAAATTGTTCACAAAACCAGTTCTTTATCTTTTTAAAGAAACATTTACGGGAAGATAAAAAGGGGTAATTCCAAAAATAAAATCCCTACCTCGTAGTCGTCGCGCGTGAGCATTCTTCGCGGAATTGCTCATCGCGGAAGGTGGAGATCGTCGCGTCGTCGCGGAACACGGCGTTGAGTCGGTGAACTCAACGGACCATGAAAAGGCAGATTTAATTTAATTAATTAAATCCGTGTTTTGGTAAAGAACCACGAAGGAGATTAAAAAGAAAGTCCGAGACTCTTACCTCAAGCAGCCGATTGAAGATCCGTCACGGAGGAAGAGTCGTCGCAGAAGAACGTTGCAGGAATGGAACGTCTGCGTCACGGATCACGGCGTCGCGTCGTCGATTTCCGGGTTCAGCATTCTTCGCGTTCTTCGTGTTCTTCGCGAAGGAGGATGAAGGTTCAAGGATCCTCTCTCAACGAGTAATCCTCCAAAAGATAGGTTGGTCTTATTTTATTATTATGCCAACACAAGAAAAGGGGTAAGTAACGACCCATCAATTCGTTGAATTAATTCAACGAAAGAAATAGCTCATTTAATTTACGAAATAAACCGCCCAATTAAATGGTCTGTTAAGAATTTAAGAAAACGCGTCAGTTGACTTTCATAATGACGGGTTTTCGCGGGTGCGTTACTTAGCGGAAAGAAACGGCGGGGCTCGTGCGGGCCCCACCTCACAAATATCCTACCAAGGGGGTAAGATATTTCTGGATAGCATCCTATCCAGATCAACTCGGTTTAAGCTGTCTTTAAGTGGCTTCAAGTGGCTTCCAAGTGGCTTAAGTGAAATAAAATAAAGTTGTCGCAAAATTATTTTATTTCTTAACTTTAAGCCCAAAAATTAAAAACCACACCCGAGAAAACGCAACTCCGGAAGAGGCGTTTCTAAGCGAATATCGGCGCTGCGATTTCATCGGTGCCCTTGGAATTCGATTCCGGGCACCGGTCCAAAAGTTAGAAAAACCCGCTCGTCCGTTCACTGAACGTACCCGAGCCAAACTTCGGAAAATGATTCCGGGCACACCGGGCCTCGGAATCAGGTGCCGTCAGAAACTGCGCTCTTGTAAAATTCTAAAGAAAATTAAGAAAAAAAATCCCTTGAAATTTACGAGTCTTTACATTACTCCCACCTCAGGGATTTACGTCCCCGTAAAGATACATCAAAAACTAGGGAAACAAATGTGGGTACTGAGCACGCATCTGAGCCTCTCGCTCCCATGTGCTCTCCTGGAGGTTCTCGTGCTGTCATCTGATGCGCACAAGAGGAATCGATCGCCCACGTAGGACCCGCTCTTGTCGATCCTCTATCTCCACTGGGACCTCTGTAAAAGTCACCCCATCATCCACGTCTAGCTCCCCATAGTCAATGATGTGCGTCGGGTCGTGCACGTATCTCCTCAGCTGAGATACGTGGAAGACGTCGTGCACCCGGTGCAACTGAGGTGGCAGAGCCAGGCGATAAGCCACCTCGCCAACCCTGCAGAGGACCTAGAAAGGCCCGATGAAGCGTGGAGACAACTTGCCGCCTCGGCCAAATCTCCGCAAACCGCGTCGAGGTGAGACCCGCAAGAAGACGTGGTCGCCATCCTCGAACTCTAGTGGCCTCCGCCTCCTGTCAGCATATGACTTCTGCCGGCTCTGTGCTGTCCTCATCCACTCCTGGATCACCTGGACCTTCTCTGTTGTGGCCCGGACCATCTCTAGTCCCACAAGTGCTGACTCCCCAGGGTCTGTCCAACACAAAGGAGATCTACAAGGCCTTCCGTACAACGCCTCGTAGGGTGTCATCCCGATGGTGGAGTGGTAGTTGTTGTTGTACGCGAACTCCACCAAGGGTAGGTGCTCCTCCTAGCTGCGACCAAAGTCGAGGACACATGCGCGGAGCATGTCCTCGAGAGTCTGAATGGTCCTCTCCGTCTGACCATCCGTTTGAGGGTGAAAGGCGGTGCTCAGACGTAGTCACGTCCCGAACGCCTCCTGCAACCCCTTCCAAAGCCGGGAAGTAAAGCAAGCGTCCCGATCGGAGACGATAGTCGATGGCACACCGTGAATCCGTACAATCTCCTGAACGTAGAGACGCCCCAAGCTCTCCATTGATCCCTGCTCTCGGATGGGTAAGAAGTGTGCCGACTTGGTGAGTCAGTCAACAATAACCCAAATGGAGTTGTGACCTCTGGAAGTGCGTGGAAGTCCAGTCATGAAATCCATCGATATCCCGTCCCACTTCCAATCCGGGACCTCCAAGGGCTGTACCAAGCCTGCTGGTACCTGATGCTCTGCCTTCACCTACTGGTAGGTGAGGCACCGTGAAACGAACTCTGCCACATCCTTCTTCATGCCCGGCCACCAGTGCTGTCGTCTAAGATCCTGGTACATCTTTGCCACTCCTGGATGTACCGCCAAAGGAGAAGTGTGAAACTCTCTCAGCACCTCCTCTCGTAAAGCGACTGGTACCAAGGTACATCCTCTGAAAAGGATGTCGTGCTCTACTCCAAGGGAGAAACCATCAGGTGCCTGTCCCGAGGATATATGTGCACGCCGCATCTCACAGTCAGTGTCCCCACGTTGTGCCTCTCTGACTCGTTGCAGTAGTGGAGGAGAGACTGTGAGAGATTGAAGGAAGGATGCTCTGTCTCTATCCACGAAGGATATCTGCAAAGCGGCTAGCTGCTCTGTCGCCTCCTCAAGTAGTTGGATGCCCGTCCTACTGCTGAGGGCATCAGCTACCACGTTCCCCTTCCTAGGAGTATAGACTATCTCAAAGTCATAGTCCTGGAGGAACTTGAGACATCGACGTTGTCTCAAGTTCAGGTCCTTCTGAGAGAAGACGTACCTGAGACTCTGATGGTCAGAAAAGACTGTAAAGCGCTCGCCCATCAGATAGTGATGCCATGTCTTTAGAGCGAAGACCACTGCTGCCAACTCCAGGTCATGGGTGGCGTAGTTCTGCTCATGCGGCCTCAACTAACGTGATCTGTAGGCAATCACGGCCCACTCCTGCATCAGGACACACCCGAGTCCGGTCCCTGATGCATCACAGTAGACTATGTATCCAACTCCCTCCTCAGGAAACCTCAAGATAGGTGCGCTGGTCAACCTCTACCTCAGCTCCTGGAAGCTCTGCTGACATCTGTCTGACCACAAGTAGGGCTTCCCCTTCTTCGTCAACGCTGAGAGTGGGGCCGCAACTCTGGAGAAGTCCGGCACAAATCTCCGATAGTATCCGGCTAGGCCCAAGAAACTTCGCACCTCTGTCACGCTCTTGGGTGGCTCCCAAGCTAGCACTGCCTCGATCTTCGCGGGATCCACTACAACTCCCACCTCAGAAATGACGTGCCCTAAGAAGTGGACCTCACGTAACCAGAACTGGCACTTCGAGAGCTTGCCATAAAGCTGGTGCTCTCGGAGTGTGTCTAGTACAACACGCAAGTGGTAGGCGTTCTCCTCCTCCGTCGTCGAGTACACCAAAATGTCATCGATGAAGACCACGAAAAATCGATCGAGGTATGGATGGAAGATCTTGTTCATGAGGCTCATGAACACTGCTGGAGCGTTGGTTACGCTGAAGGGCATAACCAAGAACTCATAGTGGCCATACCGGCACCTGAAGGCCATCTTCTACACGTCCTCATCTTGAACTCTGAGCTGATGATAGCCTGACCTGAGGTCTATCTTCGAGAACCACCGTGCTCCATTGAGATGATCAAAGAGGTCATCAATCCTCAGTAGTGGATACTTGTTCCTCACTATCACCTGGTTCAGGCGACGATAATCGACACACAGTCGCAAGCTCCCGTCCGCCTTCTTGGCGAACAAAATCAGCGAAGCCCAGGGTGAAACACTGGGTCAGATGAACCCCTTGCCCTGCAAGTCCTCCAACTGTACCCGTAGCTCTCAAAGCTCGGTGGGGGCCATCCGATATACTGGAGTGGATATCGGGGCTGTCCTGGGGTACAGATCAATATAAAAGTCTACCTCTCTGCGAGGAGGTAGTCCTGGAACGTCGTCGGGGAAGACGTCCGCATACTGATCCACCACTACAGGAAAACTAGGACTCTGCACGTCAACTGCTCCAAGGATGAGGCTATCAAACTGATGAGTGATGGTTTGACCTCTCCTCTGCATGAGTCCATCCTGTGCTGCTAAGGCTCCCTTCTCGCCGGTGAAGGTGAACCTGCTCTCATCGGTGTGCACACATCGCACCTTGCGCCTAATGCAGTCAATCTGAGCATGAACCGTAGATAACCAATCCATGCCCAAGATGACGTCGTAAGGCCTCGAAGCTGCTACAAGAAGATCCCAGCCGAAGCTCTCGCCTCCTAGAGTAAGCTCACACTACCGGCACCAGTGCGTGATCGTCGAGTATGCTCCCGTAGGAGTCTCTAGCCGTAAGGATCGAGCCAACGGCTCTGTCGGAATCTCCGAGCTCCGAACAAGGGTAGTGGCTATGAAAGAGTGACTCACTCCTGTGTCTATCAGAACTGTAGCAAGGGTGGAATAGACACAGATCGTACCTCGAATAATCTCTGGAGTGCTGTGGTCGTAGGCCTCTTCTGCCTGGAGTTGTGCCTGTCTCTGCCCGCCAGCTCCCTGTGGTCGGGGCGGGCCTCCTGGTGGTGGTGGTGGTAGAGCCTCAAAGCGTCGCCCACCACCTGCTGCTCGGCCATCTCCTCTGCCTCGTCCGCTTCCTCCCAGCGGACCGCCACGTTCGACCCTCTACCTCTGCCTAGGTGGCCCCTCCACCATCTGCTGCTCCTCGGTACGGCGGGTCGGGCAGTCACGAGCCATGTGGCCCTGCCTGCCGCAGGAGTAGCACTGCCTGCCTCTCGGAAGACTGGCCCCGTGCTTTATGCCCCGCACTGCTAAGCCAGTGTCCCGAGGTCGTCTGCCGGAAGGTCTGGTCTGCCTGGAACCCTGTGTCATCCGTCGGCTACCAGCTGCCGAAGACTCTGCTACCTGCCGCCCTGCGGTAGGTCTCGCTGTGGACTCAGCCAGGAAGCTCTCAATCAGAAGGGCTCTCTCCAGCACTCCTGCCTGGGTCGGGATGCTGAGGGAGATCAGCGATGCCCTGATCTCGTGTCTCAATCCCTACTCAAAGGTCCGGGCCCGGAAGAAGGGGTCCCGTACCATTTCGGTCGAGTAGAGAGAAAAATCGGTGAACCTCGCCGCGTACTGAGCGACCGTCAAGCTGCCCTACCGCAACTGAAGAATCTCCTGAATGTGCACCGCTCAGAGGGTGGCCGGGATGAACTCTGAGCGGAAGAGGCTCTCGAAGTCCATCCAGATGAGGGAGGCCTCATCATGTACCTGGAGCATCAATCTCCACCATCGCCCTGCTGCTGCGTGCAGTAGGCTCGCCGCGAGAATCACCATGAGGTCTGTTGGTGTCCTCACTAGCCTGAAAACTCGGACGACCGCCTCCAGCCAGTCCTCGGCTGCCTGGGGGTTCGTCTCCCCACGGAACCTGGGTGGTCGCTGGCGCTGGAACTCGTGCAGAGCTCCGAGGCGTCGTGCATCGTCATCTGCCAGTGCTGGAAGCATCGGGGGCTCGGCAGGTAAAGGTACCGTCGGTGCCTCTACTGTCAACGGGCCTTGTACCGAGGCCTCGTCACTCGGCGGGCTATCATCGTGCTCTACTCTCGGAACCCTAGCTGGCTGCTGTCGTCGGGCCATCCTGAAAAGGAAACAATTGCGCCACGGTCAGAACAGTATACCTGGTTAGCTGACACAAGTAATCACAAAGAAAACTTGAAACACACATGCAATCAATGTTTTCGTGCATTAAGTCGGGAATCAGAAGTCAGGGTCCTGGTGTATGGATACGTCGGCCGCCGCACCAACACTGGACTCTCTGGACTGATAACCACACTCAATACGCTAAACACTATTGCTTCACATAGAAGAAAGATCAGAGTATTCAGTAGAACCGACCGCCTCTGATACCAATTTGTCACGACCCGCCCTCGGGGCCCATGTCGTGACTACCCCAAGCCTACCTTCCATAGGCCAGGGGCTGGCGACTAGCACCAAGGCGTAAATCCCAACAAAAAGGGAAGGCATTTCCTTTGAAAAGTAAACAAGAACCACAGAGTAAGAAAGCGGAAAAGTAAACACTAAGCAAAAACTGTACAAGATGTGCTGAAAGTAAAAAGGGGCCGGAAATACAAGCCCAACTGTAAAGTACAACTGAAAGGGAAAAACAGCAACTGAAAGGAAAAGTCGCAGCGTCGAGCCGTCCTCTGGAAGTCCCACCTGAAGGGTGGGTACAGATAGCCTCCACTGCTCCTCGGGTCCACCTGACCGATCCGAGTACGTCCCGCCCAGTGGTCCACCTCCAGGTACCATCCTGCTCTGCACGCCTCCACCACGATCAGCGCTGTCCGTCGTCTACAACCAACACCACGATGTGCGGGCATAGCCCGTGCAGGGGTGAGTATAAGCTACTCAGTAGGGACCCCGAGACCCCCTAAGGTCTCCCGAAATCCACAAAGGATAATCCACAAAGGAAAGATACAATCACGAAGTAACATCTGACACGGCTTAGGCATATTCCCATACATATACCTAAGTCATCAATTCTCGTTCGGCTCCAACGTACGAGCCCAAGCACAACCCAGTCCACAGAGGAAAGCAAAATGTATACCCACACAGGATAGCTCAACACAATCCACAAAGGAGAGTAAAAAGTAAATCCACACAGGATAGATCAACACAAACCACAAAGGAGAGTAAACAGTAAATCCACACAGGATAGCTCAACACAATCCACAAAGGAGAGTAAGACAAGATTCAGCTCACACAGGTATACTTCTTCGGATGACAATAAAGATGATCATTGATCCATCTAAGTAGTCAGACCCATGAAGGATCGATAGGTAACTAACCCCCGTAATGACCCACACAGGATCGGGCCCACACAAGACCTGTAGGCACTGGATCACACAGAACCGTTGAGCGCGGACCCAGACAGGATCGGACCCACACAGGATCGGGCCCACACATGACCTGTAGCACTGATCCACGCAGGATCGCTGAGTGTTGTAGTCGTCGCAGTCCACTGAGGATCTCTTCACAGTCGTCGTCGCAGTCCACTGAGGATCTCTGCACGATCATCGCCGCAGTCCACTGAGGATCTCTGCAAGGTCGTCGCTGTCGAAGAAGCAGTCGCAGCCAGCTCTAGGGTTCCCGCACACAACAAGCTCGTTCAGGAGGGTCCGCTCCACGAGCCGAGAGGCTGATACATCAACTGTCACAAAGACCAAAGTTGATGTATCCAAAAGTTCCGTATCGTCAATAGGAACTCAACGTCGCAGACGGCGCGTCAATCAGACGCCCGGTCTGAGAGTTATTGGCTTTTTCGTCCCAGGGGCCCGGTTGGTTTTTATGGCAAAACCAACCCGACCGTACTCCACCTGCGTCCAAAACTCGGGCGGAGTGTTCCAAAAGATCCGTCTCACATAGAGGAATTCAACGAAGCTGACGGCACGTCAATCGGACGTCCGTAGCTCAAGATATGAGTGTTTCCGCTCCGAAGGCCCGGTTGGTTTCGTGTACGAACCAACCCGGCCGAACTCAAAGTACTCCGAAACCTTGAGTGCGATATACAGAAAAGACCGCCTTGATCCAAGGATCGCGTTTCCGCTGACGGCGGGTCGTTTGGAGGCCCGTAGCTCAAGTTACGAGCATTTGAACGAAGACCGTCCGAAGACGGGGGGTCCGGCCCCGGGCCGACCCGGCCCGACCCCCCCTAGGTCAGCCGAACCCGGTCCGACCCGGTTGGACCGGTCTGGCTCGGCCAGGGCCGGTCCGGCTCGGCTTGGCCGCGCGGCCCGACGCGAGGGGAGTCGTCGCCCCGCGTGACACCCCCGCGACACCCGCGGGGTGTCGGCCAGGCAACCGGACGCGGCTGAAGCCGCGTCCCGGGTGACGCGGGGGGGTGCCGCCGCCCCCGCGTGACACCCGCGGGGTGTCTCCTGGCGCCGGACGCGGCTTCAGCCGCGTCCCGCGAGCGCCGCCGCCGCGGCCGGTGTCGCGGCGGTCTCGTCCGGCGGCGCGCCGGGCGCCGCCGGCTTCTGCGGGCCGCCGGAGTTGCTCTGGTGGCCTGTTTTTCTTCTCGTCTGTGCCGTTGCTTCTCTCGGGACTTGTTCTTCACTGCGGGATCATCAAACATCCGTTGCGGCACGTTCCGTCACCGCCCGTCAAATCCGCACAAGAACGGAGAACGGCGGAGGGTTGTCGGGCCGTGTTCGTTTGGCCCGCACCCTCCGCGTTAGATATAAACAACGGGAGAAATTAAAGTTCAACACATGAATGCATATCCGAAACAATTTTTAATGAAATAAAATTGTTTGATAAAACGGGTTCCTCATTTGAACGGAAACGACAATTTTAATAAATTTAAAATTGTTCACAAAACCAGTTCTTTATCTTTTTAAAGAAACATTTACGGGAAGATAAAAAGGGGTAATTCCAAAAATAAAATCCCTACCTCGTAGTCGTCACGCGTGAGAGTTCTTCGCGGAATTTCTCGTCGCGGAAGGTGGAGATCGTCACGTCGTCGCGGAAGGGTGTCGCGTCGTCGCGGAACACGGTGTTGAGTCGGCGAACTCAATGGACCATGAAATAGCAGATTTAATTTAATTAATTAAATCCGTGTTTTGGTAAAGAACCACGAAGGAGATTAAATAGAAAGTCTGAGACGCTTACCTCAAGCAGCCGATCGAAGATCCGTCGCGGAGGAAGAGTCGTCGCAGAAGAATGTTGGAGGAAGGGAACGTCGGCGTCGCGGATCACGGTGTCGCGTCGTCGATTTCCGGGTTCGGCGTTCTTCGCGAAAGAGGATGAAGGTTCAAGGATCCTATCTCAACGAGTAATCCTCCAAAAGATAGGTTGGTCTTATTTTATTATTATGCCAACACACGAAAAGGGGTAAGTAACGACCCATCAATTCGTTGAATTAATTAAACGAAAGAAACAGCTCATTTAATTTACGAAATAAACCGCCCAATTAAATGGTCTGTTAAGAATTTAAGAAAACGCGTCAATTGACTTTCATAATGACGGGTTTTCGCGGGTGTGTTACTTTGCGGAAAGAAACAGCGGGGCTCGTGCGGGCCCCACCTCACAAATATCCTACCAAGGGGGTAGGATATTTCTGGATAGCATCCTATCCGGATCAACTCAGTTTAAGCCGTCTTTAAGTGGCTTCAAGTGGCTTCCAAGTGGCTTAAGTGAAATAAAATAAAGTTGTCGCAAAATTATTTTATTTCTTAACTTTAAGCCCGAAAATTGAAAACCACACCCGAGCAAACGCAACTCCGGAAGAGGCGTTTCTAAGCGAATATCGGCGCTGCGATTTTATCGGTGCCCTCGGAATTCGATTCCGAGCACCGGTCCAAAAGTTAGAAAAACCCGCTCATCCGTTCACTAAACGTACCCGAGCCAAACTTCGGAAAATGATTCCGGGCACACCAGGCCTCGGAATCAGGTTCCATCAGAAACTGCGCTCTTGTAAAATTCCAAAGAAAATTAAGAAAAAAATTTCCTTGAAATTTACGGGTCTTTACAATTTCACTCTTGATTTTATCCAACTATAAGTTTTTTAGATATTTATAGATATTATTACTTCTTAGATGTATAGAGAAGGTTGAGAAATTTCCATAGTTCGAAACATCCTTCTTTAATTTCGGATTTGACGGAATACATATATGGGTTCCAAACCTTATAACTCCAACTTTTTCAATGTTTATCTATAGAATTTTCTCTACCTTTTTATGTAGATCTAAATCATCTTTTTTGGATTCTTTAATTATTATGAGGTTGTAATTTTGAGTAGTCAGTTTCCAAATATACTAAATTTTTTCATCCCATTATAACTTCAAGATTCATCCCATAAAAGTCTATGAATATTGGGTCTTTTTTTATCCTCATCATGGATAGAGTAGTATGGTCATTCATACTCAGAGTGTCATCCACCTTATTTTACTTCCCCATGTGGTAATTTTTTGACCAGTCCTAATATTTTATTAATTCAACTATATAATTTAGTGAATATTAAACTCCTTTTGTGTGAATATATATTTCAATATTTTATGATCAGAATATATATCACACTTTTATACATAGAGATAATATAAAAAAATAATTAATGAAAATGTTACTACTGAAATATATAAATCATGTGTTGGGTAATTTTACTCATGAATATTTAATTGGCATGAAGGGTAACAAATTACCTTATCATTTTCCATAAGGATTCAACACAAACCCTTTTTCAAACCATCACTATATATTACAAACTCTTTACCACTACTATGTAATGTAAGTACATGAGAAATCACCAACCACTTATTCAGTTCCTTATGACATTCTTCACATTACTCTATAAAATGGATCATTACTCCCTTCTGTTTCATCTTGATTATTTTATTTTATATCTTGGATAAATTTCTCAAAAAATATCATTAATAACTTTTATACCCAGGAAAACTATAGATCATGGTTACAGTGAATTGTTTGGGTTATATATGTAATTGGGTATTAACAATTTTATATATCTCTTTATTTCGATAAATCACTCTTACAAATTATTTAATTAAATTAACTTTTTTTTCAAAAATATTATTTCTTTCTAGAATTTTTTAGCATTTCATTATGATCTTTGGTTGATTTTAATTTTTACTATTTATATTACAATTTTTTGTAATTTTTATTAAAAACTAATATATCTATACAATCCATCAAGATGAATCATCAACCACTATTAAGGGTACCCAAATGTTTACACTCATGGAAAGTATATTCCTCATGGTCCATATAAAAGATGGTGGACCATAGTGCATGCTATAAGCGCTTGATCCTGTGTATAAGGACGGAGGAGCATGACCGCAGAATTTGTGCTTGGGTAGCCTGAATGGACTACAGGTCGTGTGTGTAGTGTTTTGTTCTGAAATATGTTAAGAACACCTTGCTTAATATACCTCTCTACCTCCAATAATTGGTTTCTATATGAGATTATGCATAAAAATTGTGATTTAATCTCATCCTTTGAATCATTTATTTTTCACCGATCTAATTTCCTTCTCATCAATGGCTCTTATTTTGAACTCCCAACAAATTTTTTTGATGTTTTAATATCTCTCATATTCCTTGGATGTTTTCTATGTCTCTATTACATCATATATTTTAAAAATAAACACTCACTTTTCCCATCATACTTTGGATTTCATGCCTTACCACAAGCTCCTACTCGATCATCTCATTTAATTTATAGGTTGTTGTGAAAGATATCTATAATACGACGACACCATAATCCCATATCCATCACATTATTATATCTCATTTTAATGTTTAAAAGGATAAATTCCAGAAGGACCTTATGGTTTAGTAGTTTTTGAAATCCAAATTACATACATGATATTGATAATACATTGGGAAAAGAAAATAAAATATGATAAATAATAAAATAAAACACACTACGTCCTAGAAATATTATTCAAATATTTATTATTCATAACCTTGGGAAAGGATACATAATAAATGTGAGCTAAACTTTTCAATAAGGGTAAGTAAAATTAAATCAATAATGAAAAAATGAGAATAATTAACATGGAAAGGTAAATAACTAATAATGCATGCCATTCAAATAATTAGATAAGGAAAAATTAATATGGAATGTTAATAAATTGAAACTTATTCCATATAGAAAAAATGAGAATAAAATATATACATATTATTTTCAAATGAACAATCTCATAGATAAATAATAACTTGAATATCTATGAAAGAAATTATTGGACATCATGTCTAGGGAACACGAAAACCCATACCGTCAAGATCTTTCACAAAACGGTTTAAAATTATGGATAGAAACACATTTAATTTGAAAAAAGTATCTATCTCATTAGAACCTATCGATTCATTGTGGGGTTATATAATGTTCCATCCCTAACAATAATTTCCAGTCTAAATCATTCCTCATAACAAATAATCGAAATAAACAATATTCTTTATCAAACAATTGTATTGAATAAAGAATATGTATTTTATCAATAAATACCATGAAGGTATAATATTAAATGAAACTTATAATATCATTAAAATATTTAAATTCATGATATAACATGTCTTAAGGTATTATATACCCCCCTATAAAAGGAACTAGGAGAATAACATTACAATATGACTCAATGAAAGGAAATTGAGATGAAATCTCTTACCTTGCATTTCCTTTTAGGTTAACACACTTTAACCTCTTTTATAACGGTTTGGAGAGTGTTAATAACTCATTATAAAGCCATATTCATTTTTATGATATTATATTCCATCTTTTTATAATATATTATTACCCATTTGTTAACAATCTTTCATTATTTCACTATTTCGGGTGTTAATTGCCTAGTTTTGTCAAGTATGTTTTGACTTGTTATTTGATTCTCATATTACATAGATCATTATTTAATTATCTCCATAATTTAATCAATGAATTATTTATCATATATATTGTTCACATATGTATTTATAATAATCTATAATATTTGGAGATATGAAATGAAATGCACCGTTTCTGGAGGCGGTAGGTCATACGTAAGCATGAAGCTACTTTCATTTCTTTATCGTATTAAAATATTGAAATATGAATGATAAATATATATATTATAATTCCAGTATAATATATATATCTTATATGATACATATTTTTATTAAAATTATCCATAATAATTTTGATGCTTTTCATGAATGAATCACATCTCTTTAAGGGAGCAGCAGTCCACACTTCGACAAATGATGTTATCATATATTCATAATATGGAAAGCATGAAGGTATGCTTAATATAAAATTTATAGAATATGAAATAGGTTATAATGTAAATATTATATTATTATTTAACCATATAAAATAGTTTTATGACTATCCATTAAGGTGATAATGGAAAAATAACAAAAACAATATTCATAGAGTCAATTAACCGGCATAACTTGGACAACAATCTCATTTCCTTGAATAAGAGGGGGTGAGAAATGACATGGATATAATATATTCCATTTGAAAAATAACACTCTAGTATATACATGATTCTAGAGTTATCCTTCATTTATTGATGAATTAGGTGAGTAGAAATTTTAAAAATAAATGAAATTAAGAGAGGTACTTTGAGAAAAATGCTTCTTGAATTTCACCTCCTTGAAAGACACTTGATGACCTTGGATTTGGTCTTTTGGTGAGACCAAAAGAACCTACATGTGTAAAAGTTAGAAGGATATGTTTTTTAAAAGCATTGAAGAGATACAAGAATTTTTGGGTCGAAATGGGGAGGTGAGGGGTGGTATTTATACTTGAGGAGAGGCGGGTTCAAGTGATTAAATTATTGATTATTTATTATTTAAAGCTAAACACATTGAGGTGGAATTAATTTCAATGAATTAGAATTTAAATTAATGTTATTTTTTCTATTTAGGGTTGAAACACACTTCAAAAAAAATTAAATTTTGAAATTTTTAGGTTTGATAAGCTTTTACCTTTTTACGTTAACCCTTGTCACAATTTTACCTATACAATGGTCTATAATTTTTTTACCATGGAAACGTTTTTATTCCTAAAAATTTAATTTAACATTTAACCAGATTTGGACCTTCTGATTTCAAATATATTATCCTTTTTACCTAATCGAATTCACATAATTAGGAAAATTATATTTAAAATTAATTCCACAAACAAAATGAAAAAGCAGGTTTTTAAAGTGAAATGTTCAAAAGATTGAAAATTTTTTATATATAATTTAAATTTAAATTTGATTCAAATGAACTATATTTGTTTTATTGATAAAAAATTAAAATAATTATACTTTAAAATAAATTAAATTATAATCTAACAATATAAATATAATAGTCAAAAAATAATTTTTGAATTAAAATCTAGTATCTGTCACTATTCCTCAAATATATGATATTTATCATAAAAATACTAAAAATTCAACCAAAGTAAATATTTATTCCCTGATTCCAAATAAGACAATTATTTTTTCAAATAGGAAATATAAATGTTTCATAAATTTTATTTAAAATAAGTTCTCCATTAAAAGGTGGTAAAACTGTTTTTATGAAAATATAGGTTTTTATATGTAATATTGGTTTTTTTATTATTTTATTCCTATTAAATATATTGCGGGAATATAAAAATATTTTATTGGATATATAACATATAAATTCAATATAAAAACTATCTATAAGTGTTATAAATTAATTTACTATGGAAAATGAGACTAAAAAGTGTTTTGTTTAAACCTGGTGTTGCGTCATTGAAAGAAAAAGATAAATTTATTATGAATGGAAAAATATGATAAAGTATCAGGGTGATACATGATTCCCTCCTACAAAAATTTCAACATCAAAATTTCAGGGATATTACATATTAAAATATTTTGGTAGTTCTTCTTTATATAATCCTCTTGTTCCCATGTTGTTTCTTCCATTTTCTGATTTCTCTAGAGTACCTTTATAAGACAATTTGTCTAATTATTCAATATTTTCTCTCTGATATCAAGAATTTGGATGGGTTATTCACATTATCAAAGGTTATTTTCAAACTCTATTTTATCATAGGTGATCACATGTGTTAAGTAAGGAATTTACTTCCATACTAGAGATATATGAAACACATTGTGTACTTTTGAGAGATCTAGAGGAATTTCCCAATGATAAGACACTACTGGAAATCCAGCATTTCCCAACGGTTTAGAACCATTGGGAAAGGCTGCAGAACCGTTGGTATATTTTATACCAACGGTTCTGCAAACCGTGGGGAAGTAAGCTGTTGGTAAAGGCTTTTCCCAACGGTTTACACAGAACCGTTGGGATAGGTCAGAAAAAATCAACCTATCCCAACGGTTCTGCCAAACCGTTGGGAAAGACCTTTCCCAACGGTTTGGCCCATTGGTAAATCAACAGATAATTTTCTTTCCCAACAGTTTACAAACCGTTGGTAAAAACAACCATGTAACAGGGTATCCCAACGGTTTCAAACCGTTGGGATAGGGTGTTTTTACCAACGGTTCAAGGAACCGTTGGTAAAAACAGCTACATAGAGCCTATGCCAACGGTTTGAAAACCGTTGGCATAGGCTTTGCTGTGCAAATTGCACAGCAGCCTGCAATTTGCACAGCAGGTCTGGTTTTTGGGCATTTTCAATTCAATTTTCAATCCAATTATGCCCTCGTTTTCAATTCATTTTTCAATCCAATTATTGTACCTATAACACATATAATGCATACATATAGAGAACAAACCAACACATACAAATAATGAAAACCAACCAACCAACACATATAATGCATCCTGAAAATATACACATCCATAATTAAAGTATAATTCATAACATAATTATAAACATACATAATTCATTTAGAATTCATTTTAAAATTTAGATGACAATTATATGTGGAATCCGAAATTAAATTCATAATTTGATCGGTTTTTTCTATACCATATATTTTTACCTCAAATGATGTCCATTTTAAACAAAATACATACACCTGAAGTGATACCGGCCAAGCCGCACCTCAGATTGAGTCGGGGTTGACTCGTACACGTCACATTTGACCCATGGATCGTTGTGATAAAGTATCGACACAATCCGAATACGTTTGGTCGGTTTTCCGTATGCCAGTTGATGTTTTTCACTTAAAATGACGTCCTTTTGAAACAAAAGACGGACACTATGAGTGGTGCCGACCACACCGCGTCTCCAATTAAGGCGGGTTTGATTCGTACACGTCACATATGACCCATGGATCATTCTCCTAAAGTTTAAATGGAAACCGAATGCGTTTGGTCGGTTTTCCGTATGTACTTAAAATATTGTCCATTTTAAACAAAAGAGTGACACTTAGACTAATCCTGACCACACCGTGACTCAGATTCATCCCGGGTTGGCTCGTACATGTCACATATGACCCATGGATCGTTGTGATAAATTATCAAAATATTACGAATGCGTTTGGTCGGTTTTGCGTATGCCAGTTGTTCTTTTCATTTATAATCATGTCCATTTTAAACAAAAGAGACAGAGTTAGAGTGGTGTCGGCCACACCGCGTCTCGGATTAAGACGGGGTTGACTTGTACACGTCACATATGACTCATGGATCGTTGTTCTAAAGTATCGATAGAATCCGAATGCGTTTGGTTGTTCTTTCGTATGTCAGTTGATGCCTTTCACTTAAAATGACGTCCTTTTGAAACAAAAGACGGACACTTTGAGTGGTGTCAGCCGCACCACATGTCGGATTGAAGCGGGGATGATTCTTACACGTCACATAAGACCCATGGATTGTTCTCCTAAAGTTTCAACGGAAACCGAATCCGTTTGGTTGTTTTTCCGTATGTACTTAAAATGGTGTCCATTTTAAACAAAAGAGAGTCACTTAGACTTATCCTGGCCACACCGCGACTCAGATTCATCCCGGGTTGGCTCGTACACGTCACATATGACCCATGGATTGTTGGGATAAATTATCAACAGATTCGGAATGCGTTTGGTCGGTTTTCCGTATGTCAGTTGATGCTTTTCACTTAAAATGACGTCCTTTTGAAACAAAAGACGGACACTTTGAGTGGTGCCGGCCACACCACATCTCCGGATTGATCTGAAACCACCGTGCAACATTCTAATTATTATTCGTGACATGTACGTGCAGACGGCACGTCAATCGGATGTGCGGTTTGCACGGTACGACTCAATATTCGTGTTTTAAGTGATGCGCGCGCTTCGTAAACGCGCGTGAGGGGGTCCAAACAGGCCGAACGAAGTTGGAATGGCCTGAAATCAGACGACAAAAACGGGAGAGTTATTTATGAAGTGGTCGAGTAGACGAAACGTCAATCGGACGTGCCGTGTGCCCGCGGTGACCGACAACGCAGTTCTGGTGTCATAAACGGCCAAAACGGGCGTCCAACGGTCAAATTCATAGCGGACGACCTCATATTGAGCTGAAACCACCGTGAAAAATTCTAATTTTTATTCGTGACGTGTAAGCGCAGACGGCACATCAATCGGACGTGCGGTTTGTGCGGTATGGCTCAATATTCGTGTTTTAAGTGATGTGCGCGCTTCGTAAACGCGCGTGAGGGTGGTCCAAACGGGCTGAACGATTTCGGAATGGCCTGAAATCAGATGACAAATACTGGTGAGTGATTTATGAAGTGGTCGAGTAGACGGTACGTCAATCGGACGTGTCGTGTGCCCGCGGTGACCGACAATGCAGTTCTGGTGTCATAAACGGCTAAAACGGGCGTCAAACGGTCAAATTCATAGAGGATGACCTCGGATTGACTTGAAAACACCGTGAAACATTCTAATTATTATTCGTGACGTGTACGCGTAGACGGCACGCCAATCAGATGTGCGGTTTGCGCGGTACGGCTCAATATTCGTGTTTTAAGTGATGCGCGCGCTTCGTAAACGCGCGTGAGGGGGGTCCAAACGGGCCGAACGAATTCGGAATGGCCTGAAATCAGAAGACAAATACGGGTGAGTGATTTATGAAGTGGTCGAGCAAAAGGCACGTCAATCGGACATGCCGTGTGCCCGCGGTGACCGAAAACGCAGTTCTGGTGTCATAAACGGCCAAAACGGGCGTCCAACGGTCAAATTCATAGCGGACGACCTCGGATTGACCTGAAAACACCGTGTAACATTCTAATTATTATTCGTGACGTGTACGCGCAGACGGAACGCCAATCGGACGTGCGGTTTGCACGGTACGGCTCAATATTCGTGTTTTAAGTGATGCGTGTGCTTCGTAAACGCGCGTGAGGGGGGTCCAAATGGGGCGAACGAAGTCAGAATGACCTGAAATCAGACGAAAAATACGAGTGAGTGATTTCTGAAGTGGTCGAGCAGACAGAACATCAATCGGACGTGTCGTGTGCCCGCGGTGACCGACAACGCAGTTCTGGTGTCATAAACGGCCAAAACGGGCGTCCAACGGTCAAATTCATAGCGGACGAACTCAGATTGAGCTGAAACCACCGTGCAACATTATAATTATTATTTGTGACGTGTACGCGTAGACGGCACGTCAATCGGACGTGCGGTTTGCGCGGTACGGCTCAATATTTGTATTTTAAGTGATGCACGCGCTTCGTAAACGCGCGTGAGGGGGGTCCAAACGGGCCGAACGAAGTATGAATGACCTGAAATCAGACGAAAAATACGGGTGAGTGATTTTTGAAGTGGTCGAGTAGACGGCACGTCAATTGGACGTGCCATGTGCCCGCGGTGACCGACAACGCAGTTCTGGTGTCATAAACGGCCAAAACGGGCGTCAAACGATCAAATTCATAGAGGAGGACCTCGGATTGATCTGAAAACACCATAAAACATTCTAATTATTATTCGTGATGTGTACGCGCAGACGGCACGTCAATCGGACGTGCAGTTTGCGCGGTACGGCTCAATATTCGTGTTTTAAGTGATGCGCGCGCTTCGTAAACGCGCGTGAGGGTGGTCCAAACGGGCCGAACGATTTCGGAAAGGCCTGAAATCAGACGAAAAAATACGGGTTAGTGATTTATGAAGTGGTCGAGCATAGGGCACGTCAATCAGACGTGCCGTGGGCCCGCGGTGACCGACAACGCAGTTCTGGTGTCATAAACGGCCAAAACGGGCGTCCAACGGTCAAATTCATAGTGGATGACCTCGGATTTACCTGAAACCACCGTGCAACATTCTAATTATTATTCGTGATGTGTACGCGCAGACGGCATGTCAATCGGACATGCGGTTTGCGCAGTACAGCTCAATATTCATGTTTTAAGTGATGTGTGCGCTTCGTAAACGCGCGTGAGGGGGGTCCAAACGGGCCGAACAAAGTCGGAATGGCCTGAAATCAGACGAAAAATACGGTATAGTGATTTCTGAAGTGGTCGAGCAGACGGAACGTCAATCGGACGTGTCGTGTGCCCGCGGTGACCGACAACGCAGTTCTGGTGTCATAAACGGCCAAAACGGGCGTCCAACAGTCAAATTCATAGCGGACGACCTCAGATTGAGCTGAATCCACCGTGCAACATTCTAATTATTATTCGTGATGTGTACGCGCAGACAGCACATCAATCGGACGTGCGGTTTGCGCGGTACGGCTCAATATTCGTGTTTTAAGTGATGCGCGCGCTTCGTAAACGCGCGTGAGGGTGGTCCAAACGGGCCGAACGATTTCAGAATGGCCCGAAATCAGACGACAAATACGGGTGAGTGATTTATGAAGTGGTCGAGCAGACGACACTTCAATTGGACGTGTCGTGTGCCCGCGTTGACCGACAACGCAGTTCTGGTGTCATAAACGGCCAAAACGGGCGTCAAATGGTCAAATTCATAGTGGACGACCTCGGATTGACCTGAAACCACCATGAAACATTCTAATTATTATTCATGACGTGTACGCGCAGACGGCACGTCAATCAGACCTGCGGTTTGCGCGGTACGGCTCAATATTCGTGTTTTAAGTGATGTGTGTGCTTCGTAAACGCGTGTGAGGGGGGTCCAAATAGGCCGAACGAAGTCGGAATGGACTGAAATCAGATGACAAATACGGGACAGTTATTTCTGAAGTGGTCGAGCAGACGGCATGTCAATCAGACGTGCCGTGTGCCCGCGGTGACCGACAACGCAGTTCTGGTGTCATAAACGGCCAAAACGGGCATCAAACGGTCAAATTCATAGAGGACGACCTTAGATTGAGCTGAAACTACCGTGCAACATTATAATTATTATTCGTGACGTGTACACGCAGACTGTACGTCAATCGGATGTGTGGTTTGCACGGTACGGCTCAATATTCGTGTTTTAAGTGATGCGCGCGCTTCGTAAACGCGCGTGAGGGTGGTCCAAATGGGCCGAACGATTTCAGAATGGCCTGAAATCAGACGAAAAATACGGGTGAGTGATTTATGAAGTGGTCGAGCAGAAGACACGTCAATTGGACGTGCCGTGTGCCCGCGGTGACCGACAACGCAGTTCTGGTGTCATAAACGACCAAAACGGGCGTCAAACGGTCAAATTCATAGCGGACGACCTCGGATTGACCTGAAACCACCGTTCAACATTTTAATTATTATTCGTGATGTGTAAGCGTAGACGGCATGTCAATCGGACGTGCGGTTTGCGCGGTACGGCTCAATATTTGTGTTTTAAGTGATGCGCGCGCTTCGTAAACGCGCGTGAGGGGAGTCCAAACGGGACGAACGAAGTCGGAATGGAATTAAATCAGACGAAAAATATGGGACAGTGATTTCTGAAGTGATCGAGCAGACGGCACGTCAATCGGACGTGCCGTGTGCCCGCGGTGACCGACAATGCAGTTCTGGTGTCATAAACGGCCAAAACGGGCATCAAACGGTCAAATTCATAGCGGACGACCTCAGATTGAGCTTAAAACACCGTGCAACATTCTAATTATTATTCGTGATGTGTATGCGCAGAGGGCACATCAATCGGATGTGCGGTTTGCGCGGTACGACTCAATATTCGTGTTTTGAGTGATGTGCGCGCTTCGTAAACGCGCGTGAGGGGGGTCCAAACGGGCCGAACGAAGTCAGAATGTCCTGAAATCAGACGACAAATACGGGAGAGTGATTTATGAAGTTTTCGAGTAGACGGCACGTCAATCGGACGTGCCGTGTGCCCGCGGTGACCGACAACGCAGTTCTGGTGTCATAAACGGCCAAAACGGGCGTCCAACGGTCAAATTCATAGCGGACGACCTCAGATTGAGCTGAAACCACCGTGAAACATTCTAATTATTATTCGTGACGTTTACGCATAGACGGCACATCAATTGGACGTGCGGTTTGCGCGGTACGGCTCAATATTCGTATTTTAAGTGATGCGCGCGCTTCGTAAACGCGCATGAGGGGGGTCCAAACGGGCCGAACGAAGTCGGAATGGCCTGATATCAGACGAAAAATACGGGTGAGTGATTTCTGAATTGGTCAAGCAAACGGCACGTCAATTGGACGTGCCATGTGCCCGCGGTGACCGACAACGCAGTTCTGGTGTCATAAACGGCCAAAACGGGCGTCAAATGGTCAAATTCATAGCGGACGACCTTGGATTGAGCTGAAACCACCGTGAAACATTCTCATTATTATTCGTGACGTGTACGCGTAGACGGCACGTCAATCAGACGTGCGGTTTGCGCGGTACGGCTCAATATTCGTGTTTTAAGTGATGCGCGCGCTTCGTAAAGGCGCGTGAGGGTGGTCCAAACGGGCCGAACGATTTCGAAATGGCCTGAAATCAGACGACAAATACGGGTGAGTGATTTATGAAGTGTTCGAGCAGACGGCACGTCAATCAGACGTGCCGTGTGCCCGCGGTGACCGACAACGCAGTTCTGGTGTCATAAACGGCCAAAACGGGCGTCCAACACATTTCGAATGCGTTTGGTCAGTTTTTCGTATTTCACTTTTTGTTTTCACTTAAAATATTATGGAAATTCATATAGAATATTTTTATATCATATTTAGTATGGATTAGATTTTAGTTGATCATTTTATGAAACATTTCAGAGCTAATGAAATTAAGGAAGGTGGAGGGGCTGTCCGGGGGGCTGTCCGGTGGGTGTCTGGGGGGCTGTCCGGGGACCAAGGAGGAGGGTGGGGGGGCTGTGCGGGGTCTGTCCGGGGGGTGTTTGGGGGTTGTTCAGGGGGTTTTCTGGGGTTGTTCAGGGGGCTGTCTGGGGGTTGTTCAGGGGGTTGTTCCGGGGTTGTTCAGGGGTTGTTCAGGGGTTGTTCAGGGGTTGTTCTGGGGGTTGTCCGGGGTTGTTCAGGGGGCTGTCCGGGGGGTGTTTGGGGGGTTGTCCGGGGTCCAAGGGGGAGGGTGGGGGGTTGTCCGGGGGGCTGTCCCGGGGGCTGTCCGGGGGGCTATCCGGGGTCCAGGGTGGAGGGTTGGGGGCTGTACGGGGGGCTGTCCAGGGGGCTGTCCGCGGGGGCTGTCCGGGGGGGCTGTCCGGTGGGTGTCCGGGGGCTGTCCGGGGACCAAGGAGGAGGGTGGGGGGGCTGTGCGGGGTCTGTCCGAGGGGTGTTTGGGGGTTCTTCAGGGGGTTGTCCGGGGTTGTTCAGGGGGTTGTCCGGGGGTTGTTCAGGGGGTTGTTCAGGGGTTGTTCAGGGGTTGTTCAGGGGTTGTTCAGGGGGTTGTCCGGGGTTGTTCAGGGGGCTGTCCGGGGGGTGTTTGGGGGGTTGTCCGGGGTCCAAGGGGGAGGGAGGGGGGGTTGTCCGAGGGGCTGTCCGGGGGGCTATCCGGGGTCCAGGGTGGAGGGTTGGGGGCTGTACGGGGGGCTGTCCGGGGGCTATCCGCGGGGCTGTCCGGGGGGTGTTTGGGGGGTGTTCGGGGTCCAAGGGGGAGGGAGGGTTGTCCAGGGTCCAAGAATGAGGGGGGTTGTCCAGAGATTTCACAAACACACAACCACTAAAAGACAAAAACATCCATAAAAACAGACAATATATAAAAATAACTCAACTCCAATACTATATTACGAGTCTAGATAAAACCAACAACTAGAATAGATTAAACATCAAATCTCAGTAATATAAGTCAAAAATGTAACGGATCAATATGTCCCACATCAGCATCACCATCACCATCATTATCATCATCATCACCCTCGTCATCGTCCTCCTCATCGTCCTCACCCTCCACAGCACCTTCCTCCTCGCCTTCGCCCTCCTCCTCGCCCTCCTCTTCTCCCTCCTCTTTCGCATCAGACTCCTCGCCATCATCATCTTCAAGCTGGACATCGGCCTGACCACCACTGGAACTGCCACCTGGTGCACCATATGTAGAATGTATCGACGACATGTATTCATCAATCGCTAGGCTGGCCTCTGCTGGAAGTGTTGGACGTAGAACTTCAATAAATTTCATAAATGCACTATTTGCCCTAGCAGACTGTTCTGCCGTCTCTGTGGCCCTTTTCTCAGCCTGTTCTGCATGTGCCCTAACTTGTTGCAGCTCGGTGGCACTACAACTCGTACCTGAGGTAGGCCAATACCTCTTCGGGGCTATCCTAGGTCGGCAGCGTACTCTGCCAGAATGATCCTCTCCCAACACCTGATGTAAGTGATCAGATGGCCCAAAATTGTCTGCTTCTTGGGCATCGAGGGCCTCTAAAGCATCCTGTTACAAATATAAATATATTATTAAGTTACAAAATAGATATTAAAATATAAAATCAATAGATTAAAACTTACAATCTGCTTCTGAGTCTCTTCGTTGACAGCACTTCCATCCTTTTTTCGTCTACTCGAGCAAAACAGTTTTGCTCGAGGCACACGTCCTTTAATATTTTGTACTTGCCACTACAATGACATTGAAAACAAAAGTTATATAAAAACTTTATCAAATGATTAAATAATTGAGGAAACAAAAGAAAATGTAAGTCGTAAAGAAAACTTATAAACAATTGTCATACCTGCTGCCTCTCATGATCCGACATCGTCGTGCGTCCTAGTGTATGGAGGTATTTTTTTGCATCAATGTTTTTTTTATTTTTTCCAGATGATTCCTAAATAAAATTCGATAATGAAAAGGATAATATTAATGAAAAACTTGAAAGTTATTATTTAAATACCTCAAATGTAATTCATACCTTAAACTGGGTACTCGTCCAATGAGTAATCATCTGACGATACTGCTCTATAGGACAATCATCCACGACTAGTACCGCCTCTAACTCAGTGCCAACTCTAGCACGCCAGCCAATATATAGCTCATGCTTGTAGGCTCTCCAAAGTTCTCCTAAATCCTTTAGACGTTCCAGTCGTGCACCCTCACCATCAGGAAAATTAAATCGAAGCTGAAATCAAAATATTAATTCATATAAATACAAAAATAATTCATGGCATTAAATACAACAGATTTTTTTACCCATATCTCTGCCCAAGATCTATCTTTGACCTCATGTGGCAAATGTCTCCATGACAGCGGGTTGACGGGAATGATGTCGGAGTATTTGGCAAGGGTCTCCAGAAAACTCCGACATTGCTGCCCTGTTTTCTCAACCATCTGATTGTCTTCATTATATTCCACCATAACCTGTGTGCGACGGTTCCACACCGAACGCATGCGTGTACGGCCCCGCCCCTGCCTCCTGTCAGTAGATGTATCTGTCATGAAAGAAAAACAAATATTTTATCAAAACATGTTATAATGAAAATAAATATTGCTATAAAAATTTGTTAGGGTTTTATAAATATACATGCGCTAGTCTGATCAATGAGTGGCGCCGGATCCACAGAACCTGATGGAACACCCTCTGGTGGAACAGGAGTCGAAGACGGTCGAATATAAAAGCTCGGAGAGACAGAAGTAGAAGGAAAAGAAGATGGAACAGCTATATGACCTGATGCTGACTGGGGAGTGGGAATCATCATGGGATGTGAAAATGATGGGGCAGAAGATGCAGAAGGTAGCGAAAACATGGGAGGCCTAAATACCCCGTGTGTCCCTAACGACACACCAGGATCATAATGTCGGAAGTCTGAAATTTCAGTGGTAGGGGCAGGGTCTAGTCGGGCACGCGCAGCTCTACGTCCACCTCTGGTATGAACCCTCCTCGTACCACCGGCCTGAGTACTAGGACCAGTACTAGGCTCCTCGTCGAATAACTGTCGACGTAATGGTGGATCCTACAAAAAAGTTTACAAAAAAAATTAATCACATGACATTATATATTCTTTAAATATATATATATATATATATATATATATATATATATATATATATATATATTTGAAATAAAGTACTCACTGTAGGCACTAATGGTGGAATGCCCATCTCCTCCATCCGACGATTGTTCTATGCCATTTTTTTCTCCGTCTCTCTTCAATTGGCTGCATTTCCTGCATTTGAAAACAAATATGTAATTAATTAGAAAAATAAAATTATGTGTAAACCAAAAAACTAAATATATGAGGGAATGAGGGGATTTATTGGTAATTTATCTATCAATTGTTTTAGAAGAGCTTGAATGAATTTAATAAAACATACAAGTTGTAATGTTCACCAAGTTAGAAATATTGTTTGATTTGGTTTGAATATAGTTCAATTCCAAATTAGAAAATGCAATTCAAATAAAACAGCAACCAATAAACATTGAAAATTCACATAACGGTCAAGTCAGCTAAAACATATTTGTGATCAATACTAAATAAAAATGAATATTACCAACCTTAACAACCCAAATCGAGGTAAACCAAAAGAATTGAGAACATGGATGAATGATTCTATATATTTCCAACCACAACTTCAGGTTCACAATCAACTCTGACAATTGAGCTATTGGAGTCATCAAAAGAAATAAATGGATTGGTTCCAATGGCAATAGGGACAGTGTCAATTCCATCATTAGCATCATCAAAAATATGTCTTGGAATTACTTCAACTATGACACCAAATTCAGGTTGAAGTTGATCTTTGACATAAAAAACTTGTTTAGCCATTGATGCCAACACATATGGTTCTTCGATTGCAAGAGTGCAGGTCATATTAATTACTCAAAATCCACAATCATCAATAAATGTGCCATGTCTCATCATCGAATCAAACCAATGGCATTTCATCATTGTGACTCGTCCATGAGAGTAATAATACAATATTATTATTTTCTCAACGACTCCATAATAACCCACATTTTCAAGTCGCGGTCTACTATCTGATGCACTGTCATAACAATCTGTTGTGGCAGTAACCATAATACCATCATGTTGTGTTCTCATGTTTTTGGCTCGTTCAGTGACAATAAATCTGTACCCATTGATAACAATTGATTTACAGTCACGAACCACGGTATTAGGACCAAAATCCAAAGCTCTTATTTCCTCAGAGACAGAGTCAGCAGACAAACTCAATACTTTCAATATAAATGATAGTTAAACTTAAGTAAATATTGAAATAATTAATTTAAACAGTAATATTTTTACCTTCAATTTTAACCAAGTAGAAAACTCTTTGCTATGCAAAGTCTCTCTCCTTCTCAAAGATAAAGAACGATGCTTCCTATTTATCATTTTTTTTATGTTCCCTGTAGATAAAAAAATATGAATAGTTTAATAGATATATATGTAAGATATACATATTCAATTTTGTTACCTGATATAGTCATCGAACAAATCACAGTTGAACAAAACTGTGCGATGTGTCATCTCTCGCTCTTCAAGGCTTAATGTCTTCAATGTATATGATCCAGGAATTCCTCCTGTTTGAGGAAGTGATGGAAAACTGGGTTCAATTTTCTCATATTGTTCTTCTTCATTTCTCATTGGTCTGTTCATTCTTGTAGTAAGATCAGACAAATACATTGAACAGAAATCCATACATTCTTGAGCTAAGTAACTGTTCACGATAGAACCTTCGGGATGATTCTTGTTTCGAACATAAGACTTTAATGTGAACATATTTCTTTCAGTTGGATACATCCAACTAAAAGAAACAGGTCCTCTAAGAAGTATTTCAGTTGGAATATGGACAGTCAGATGCAACATGCATGTGAAAAATGATGGGGGAAATATTTTCTCCAACTCACACAAAATTAATGGGGCATCTGTCAACATTTTTTGCAAGAAAGACTTGGACAACTTCTTAGCACAAATATCTCTAAACAAATGGCACAACCGAATAACACCCACCCTTACATTATTGGACAAAAGATGACGGATTGCTATTCGAAGCAACTCATGCAGTAGAACGTGATAATCATGAGTCTTCAAAGATTTTAGCTTCAACTCTCTTCTGTTGACCCGTTTAGATATGTTGCTTGAATAGCCATCAGGAACTCTAATAGTCTCTAATACTTCCAAAAATTGTTTTTTTTTCAGTAGGTGTCATCACATAAGAAGCACATGGAAGTTTCCATTTATTTTCACTGATACGCACAGGATGCAATTCTGGTCTGATTCCCCAATCCACCAAGTCACGTCGAGATCGTAAATCATCTTTTGTCTTCCCCTTGACATTTAGAAGAACTGAAAGCAACATTTCACATATATTCATTTCAATATGCATTATGTCTAAGCAATGACGTAGCAAATTGGTTGACCAATAAGGCAAATCAAAAAAGATACTCCTCTTCCTCCAATTGTAACAGGTTTCTGTGGAAACATTCTTTCTCTTTCCAGATTTCATTTGACCCTTCCCGAATGAAAAACTGAAATCTTTCAATTCATTAAGCACATCATTTCCAGACATACGCTGATGTGGATCATCGGTCTCTATAGTATTATCAAATCTTCGACGATTCATTCTATATGGATGATCCTTTGGAAAAAATTGTCGATGTCCCATAAAACTGAAACTACAATGATGTTTCAGTCTTCTGGATCATGTATTCTTCATACAAACTGGACATGACAGTTTTCCCTTCGTGCTCCATCCAGACATCATTGCATAAGCCGGAAAATCATTGATCGCCCACATAAGCACAGCATGCATCTGAAATATGTCTTTCGAACATGCATCGTATGTGCGCACACCCACATCCCAAAGAAGTTTCAACTCTTTTATTAAAGGTTGCATGTATACATCAATATCAATGTCGGGATCAGAAGGACCAGATATGAGTATACTCATGAAAGTGAAATATTTTTTCATACACAACCATGGGGGAAGATTATAAATGTGTATAAAAACCGGCCATGTGCTGTGCGAAGTAAGCATCTGCCCAAACGGATTAAAACCGTTGCATGAAAGACCCAGCCTCACATTACGCACGTCAGCTGCAAAATCAGGATGTCGAGCATCAAATCTCTGCCATGCAAATCCATCTGCAGGATGAACCAACTCATCATTAGTCTTCTTTCTCTCGGTATCATGCCATCTCATTTTTATTGATATGTCATCAGACATAAAAAGATTCTGGAGTCTGGGGATCAATGGAAAGTGCCACATTACTTTCTGTGGAACGCGGGATGGTGTTCCATCAGATTTTGACTTCCAGCGGGATGTGCCACATTTTATACATTCATTTCGTTCAGCGGTTTCTTCCCAGAATAAACTGCAATCTTTCAGGCAAGCATGAATTTTGTTTCTGGAAAATCCAAGTTCTTCAACTAACTTCCATGCCATATAGTGTTTTGAGGGAATATCTGCATCATCTGGAAGTAAATCCTTCAAGAGGGTAAGAATGTAATCGATTGTTGTATTAGAAATCCCATACATAGTTTTTCCATGAAACAATCGGATTAAAAATTCCATCTTTTTCATTTTATCACATTGTCGATATACTGGAGTCGTGGCAGCATCATTCAATTTTTTCACCCTATCAATATCATCATTTTCACTAGATGCATCAGTTTTCCTCATATCGACGTCTTCTTGAGTCGAAATCCTTTCTTTTTCATGATGACGAATAAATGGAAACCGATCATCTAACAAATTCTCCATTCCAGTCCTTTCATTTCGATCATCACCAATTTGAGATTTCATTTTCTCCCCATTGTGATACCACACAAAGTACTTTGCTTGAAAACCATTTTTGGTTATGTGGTAGCTGACTTCTTCACGACTCAAACAAGGTCTACCAACACAATTGGAACATGGGCAGTGTATGCGATCACTATCTGAAGCATTGTGAAATGCAAAATCTATAAAGCTCTCCAAATTGTTTTGAAAATCGCTTGAGATATGATCGGTTTCATACATCCAACTTCTGTCCATTCTGTAAAAAAATTCATATAAGTCATTTTGTCATAAACAATTCAATAGGATTTAACTTTAATAGAAAATACATTTAAGTAAATGATAAAGGAAGAAAATAATCATGGTATCAACTACACATGTGAAAAAAACATACTAATGTGTTATTGAAAAAATGTAAAACCAACAAGAACTTAATGTGTTATCACATCAGAGCATGCCTCATCCCATAACCATATTAGTAGGGTACCCTCGTGGACAGCCTCGTCCACCCCCGTGGACAACCCACCCACCCCCTTGGACACCCCCTACCCCCTAGACAGCCCAACCACCCCCGTGGACAGCCCACCCACCCCCCTCGACACCCCTTCTCCCTATGGACAGCCCCTCACCCCCTTGGATAGCCCGCCCACCCCCCTGGACACCCCTACCCCCTGTGGCCAGCCCACCCACCCCCCCTGGACAGCCCGCCCACCCCTCCTTGACAACCCGGCCACCCCCATGGACAGCCCGTCCACCCTTGTGGACAGCCCGCCCACCCCCGTACCCCCTGGACACCCCGTACCCCCCCCCCCCGGGATAGCCCCGCCCACCCTCCCAAACAGCCCACACCCCCCTCCCCTGCAATCCCACCACCACCACCTAGACATACCAACCCCCCTAGACACCCCACACACCCCTCCCCCACCAGGACACCCCACCCAGACCCCCGGGACAGCCCACACCCCCTGGACAGCCCCGCCCACCCCCGTGGACAGCCTTTCCCACCCCCGTGGACAGCCCCGCCCACCCCCGTGGACAACCCACCCACCCCCGTGGACGCCCCCTACCCCCTAGACAGCCCAACCACCCCCGTGGACAGCCCACCCACCCCCCTCGACACCCCTTCTCCCTATGGACAGCCCCCCACCCCCTTGGATAGCCCGCCCACCCCCCTGGACACCCCTACCCCCTGTGGCCAGCCCACCCACCCCCCCTGGACAGCCCGCCCACCCCTCCTTGACAGCCCGGCCACCCCCGTGGAAAGCCCGTCCACCCTTGTGGACAACCCGCCCACCCCCGTACCCCCCTGGACACCCCGTACCCCCCCTGGATAGCCCCGCCCACCCTCCCAAATAGCCCACACCCCCCTTCCCTGCAACCCCACCACCACCACCTAGACATACCACCCCACCTGGACACCCCACACACCCCTCCCCCACCAGGACACCCCACCCAGACCCCAAGGACAGCCCACACCCCCTGGACAGCCTCTCCCACCCCTGTGGACACCCCCTACCCCCTAGACAGCGCAACCACCCCCGTGGACAGCCCACCCACCCCCCTCGACACCCCTTCTCCCTATGGACAGCCCCCCACCCCCTTGGATAGCCCGCCCACCCCCCTGGACACCCCTACCCCCCGTGGCCAGCCCACCCACCCCCCCTGGACAGCCCGCCCACCCCTCCTTGACAGCCCGGCCACCCCCGTGGACAGCCCGTCCACCCTTGTGGACAGCCCGCCCACCCCCGTACCCCCCTGGACACCCCGTACCCCCCCCTGGATAGCCCCTCCCACCCTCCAAAACAGCCCACACCCCCCTCCCCTGCAACCCCACCACCACCACCTAGACATACCACCCCCCTGGAATGTGTAGAAATAACATAAAAATACATGATATATAGATAGCACAAAATACTCAACCTATGGGTTCACATTAACTACATAATCACACACTTCACTACTACCATAAAACACATAAACCACACCACCACCACAAAAGACGAATAGCATTTCTCACATTCATTTATAATCCACTTCATTCACACTTACATTGTCCATTCATTTAATGTTAAATTAATTAAATCCATTTACCACACATCCATTTCTATTCCATCTCATTTATTTAATATCTTGTTTTTTTGTTTTAACAGCATAATTTATTCCATAGATAACCAGGAAACTAATAAAACCACCACACAACAACTCACCATCTCACAATAACCATCGACACCATGTTACATCGACCAACCATCTCACCAAAACAACCACATATCACAATAAAAATATTGCACATCACAAACCACCGCACAAACAAAACCACCTCACCACATTATACACCACAACTTCATCACACAACACCTCCACATGACACAACACCACCACACATCATCACTATCATACAACTTCACATGACACATCCATGCCCACTAACCATCACATTACAACCCCACATATCACAAAGCCCAACTGGTCACCTCAATCCCCATAAAACAGCCTACAACATACAATGAAACACAACAAAAAACCTCTCATAGAGGCAACATACCCCAACTTCCACAATTTATTTATTCAAGGTCTTTTATTACATTACCCCTTTATTTAGCATGGACATTATAACACAACTGATATTCCAGGGGAAACTAATTAATTAACAAAATATTTATTCATTTCCCTATTTTACACGGTGAAATCAAATAAAAATCCAAACTTAAAACTAAAATATTAGATCAATAACAATAAAAACAAGGTGCCATATGTGTATAAAGAAAAAATTACTTGATTTGAGATGATTCAAATGGGTTTTCACCTATTCGGATGGGGGATTTGGAGAGCAGCAGAGAGCTGGAGGTGGATTGATAACTTAAAACTAAAATACTAAAGCAATAACAATAAAAATAAGGAAGTATATGTGTATAATTGAAAAGATACCTGATTTCAGATGGTTTTCACCTCTTCGGATAAGGGATTTCGCGAGAGGAGAGCGGTGGAGCAGATGAAATTAGGTTCTGTGCGAATGGGGGAGAGCAGCCTCACGGCTGGATTTGGGGGAAATAATTCCCAACAGTTTTAAAGAACCGTTGGGAAAGAGATGCTAAGGACCCCTTTGCCAACGGTTTGAGGAAACCGTTGGCAAAGGGGTGACCCTTTCCCAATGGTTCAAAAGAACCGTTGGCAAAAGGTGATTAACACACCCCTTTACCAACGGTTTCTTCAAACCGTTGGCAAAGGGGAGGCTTTTCCCAACAGTTTCAATGAACCGTTGGGAAAGGATTTCTTAATCCTTCAAGCCCAACGGTTTTAGCAAACCGTTGGTAAACACCCGTTGTGAAAAACAGCATTTCCAGTAGTGAGAAACAACTTGAACCCTTTAAAGAATCTAAAAGGGTCTGATGTACCTGGGACTCAATTTCCTTTTCTTAACAAACCTTATAACACCCTTACATAGAGATGATTTCAAGAAGACATGATCTTCAACTAGGATCTCTAAATAATTCCTCTAATTATCGAAATAACTATTTTTCTTAAATTGAGATTCTTTAATATGGGCCTGAATAGCCTTTATTGTTGTATTCATCTCTTCAACATGTTCTGGGCCTACAAGTTTCCATTAACCAACTTCATCCCAATATGTTGTAGTATGAAATCTCTTTCCATATAATGATTTATAAAGAGCCATTTGAATACTTGAATGGAAACTATTATTATAGAAAAACACTACCAAATTTATGTATTGATCCCACATACCTTGAAAGTTGAGTGATCATGACCTCAAAATATCTAACATCGTCTGAATAGTCCTTTCAGACTATCCGTTAGTTTGAGGATGGTAGTCGGTGCTCAAATGAAGATCAGTGTTAAGATCCCTCTGAAAATTTTTCCATAATTTTTATGTAATGTGGGGATCTTGACCCAATACAATCGATAGAGTTGCTCCATGAAGTCTTACAATTTCATTAATATAGAGCCTTGTGAGGTGCTCAAAAGGTGGGTCTTTTCTTATACTAAGGAAATGTGTATATTTGGTTAGGTTATCAATGATAAAACATATGGTATCATTATTTTAAGGAGTATTTGGTAGTTGATAGAGATAATATTTTGAATACTTTTAATGTCTATTTAGGTTATTTAAACCTCACCAATTTACCAATTTGTTCTTATTTGTAAAATTTTGGGATTTACAGTGTGTTTTGGGATAAAAATTTTAAATTGCATAATTATTGTTTTTTAACAGATTTTTATCATAGGGGTATTTTGGTCATTTCTCAAAAACTATATTTCAAAATTTTGTGATTCGAATTTTTTTTGAACCACTATTTTATTTTCGTCAACTTTTTCTTCAAAATCAGGGTCTGATTCATGAATATAGAGGCCCAAAAAAATCCATGAAGTTGACATTTTTTTCGGGCGAACAGTGTGGACCCCACCATCATAATGGAAACATAATTCAGCCTAAACTCTTTGAAATGATAGTATTACACTTGTATATAAAATCGTACTCCCAGGCGCATTCAGAAAATTAATTTCATACTGTTTGGTGTCCATTATGGAGGCCATTGAATGAAATCATTTTAAAGGAAGCTGCCTGAAAGCTTCATCCTAAAAACATCATCAACAATAAAAAAATCATAAATCATTATGGGCACATCAAATGAATATGAAATTTGGAGGGTAGATGGAAAAAATATTTATGAACAACATCTATAAATGTTCCATGTGTGAATTGGCCAATTAATGGGACAAAAAATGTGACATCTTTTGGAAGATGAAATCTGCCTATAAAAGGAGAGGAGCTCCTACCTCTAAAGGACATTCCATTCATCACCACACCATCCGCCACAAAGTGAGTTGTATTGAGAGATAAAATGGGAAGGTGGAGATTGAGAAACTTAAGAATATTCCATCCTTTGAGGATTCAATAGATAATATAAAGTCTTCTCAAGTGATGCAATGAAAAACAGCAAGTGGTTGCAGACGGTGACACCTGACGGACACTCTATTCCGAGTTTTGATTTTAATGTGTAATCCCTTTTTTTAATTTATCTTGAACCTATATTTTTGAATGAATATGGTTTCATTCTTTCTTAAATATATTTTCAACAAATTTTTTGGATCTTTTTTCCATCTATAAATTAGAACAATTTATTTCTCTCTTTAAAATTCTTTGGTGAGGTCTTTCCATTGAGCATAGAAAATTTAATTAGGTTCAATTACTTGGAGGTCATTATATAATTGAGTCACTTATATAGTTGGGACCCCAATAATATTGAATTATTAATATGATGTCTATTCAAATTTTAGTGTACACCTGGGGGTCCTTGGGGGTAAATTTAGAAATTTAAATTAAGATATATTTTTATATATACAAGGAAGAGGGGAGTGTTTGAGAGGGTGAAGCTTGTTTGCAACCGCTATTTTTAATCCTGATTTCAAACCCAGTTTATCTTTCCATTAAAATTATTTCACTTTATTATTTAACTCAAATTGTATTTCTATATTGTTAATCAAATCCACATTTTCATTTCTAAAAAAATAATAAAAGTGACAGTTTTGCAACATAATCTGCAACCTCCTCGAGAGACAACTTTGTGGTCACCACTATGCTACATTAAAAGGGAAAATATTGATTGATATTTTTACGGAAAAAAACGCTCACATCAGTAGTTTTGCGATAAATTCCATAGTTATTTCATCCCAATTACACACATGAATAGGAAGAGGTTGTAGGACTCCATTAGGGTGATACCTCATAGCTTTCACTTGTTGAAAAACCAAACATCTGGGCACATAATTAGCAATTTCCCACTTCGTGTTATCCCATAAAAAATATTCCTTCAATTCCCTATACATCATTTTACTACCATGGTCCATAGAGAAATTTTATCTATAAGAATCATCCAATAAATATCATTTTATCTTGGTTTTAGGGGGAACACATAGCCTATTTCCAAATTTTAGGACACCATATTCACTAACAAAATATGCTAATTTTCCACCATTCTTTCCTTTAATTTTCTTTTGGAATTCATCACCATAAAATTGATAATTATTTATTCTTTATAATAAATATGGTCTTGAAATCATTTTAGAAACTATTGATGTCTTCACTTCCTTCTAAATTACTATATCTATATTTACTAGATCTATGAACATAGGATTCTTCTCAATCCTGATTTGGGTTAGAAATCAATTATCCTTCCTACTCATGGAATCCTCTACCTTATTATATTTCCATGGGTGGTAATATATTAAGTAATCATAATATTTTAGTAGCTTGAGTCATCGCCTATGTCACATATTGAGATCCTTTTGTGAGAAGATGTATTTTAGGCTCTTATGATCCGTGTATATTTCACATCTTTCAACAAAAAGATAATTTCTCTATATTTTCAAGTAAAATATTACATTCTCTAACTCCAGATCATGTGTTGGATAGTTTTGTTTGTGAGTCTTCAATTTTCTTGACCCATATGCAATAACTTTATCATTTTTCATTATGAAAGAACCATACCCCTTTTTTGTTTCATCACTATATATGAAAAACCCATAACTACTAGATTGTAGATTCAAAATAGAAGCATTGATGAATCTTCTCTTTATTTCATCTAATAATTATTCACATTCCTTTGTCTAGACTAACTCGCCATTTTAGAAGTAATCTTGGTTAACGGGTTAGCCAATTGGGAAAGATTAGGAACGAATCACCGATAGTATCCTTCCAAACCAATGAAACTACATACCTCAATTATGTTTTCTTGGAATAGGCCATTCTATAACTACCTTTTTCTTTGTAGGACCAATCGATATTCCATCCTTGGAGACAATATGGCCATGAAAACTAACTTATTGAAGACAAAAATCACACTTACTAAATTTCTCATATAACTCTTCCCTTCTAAGAGTCTTAAAAATGATCGTCAAATGATTCTTAGGATCCACATAGCTTTTATAATACACTATAATATCATCAATGAATACCACAAGAAAAATAATCAATATATTCTTTGAATAATATGTTCATTGGGTCTATAAAAACAAATGGTACATTAGTTAATCCAAATAGAATTACTATAAACTCATAATGTCCATACCCTGTCCAAAAAGTTTTCTTCGGAATTTCTTCCTTATTTACTCACAATCGGTGATACCAAAAATGAAGATCAATATTTTAAAAATATTAGGGGCCATGAATTTTATCAATAATGTCATCAATATGAGTTATAATATACTTTTTCTTTATTTTAATAGCATTTATTTCCTTACAATCAATGCACAAACTCATTGATCTTCCTTTATTCTTAACAAAAAGAATATGGGCTCCCCATGGTGGAACACAAGGCTGAATAAATCCCTTATTACCTAGTTCCTCTAATTGGTTTTTCAACTCTAAAAATTCCACATGGGTCATTCTATATAGAGTTTTTGATATTCCCATTGCATCAAGAATTAAATCAATAGAGAACTCAACTTCTTACTCTAGAGGATTTCTAGGTAAATCATATGGAAATGCGTCAATATATTCCTGCACAATTGGTACATCCTAAATTTGAATATCACATTCCTTATCAATAAATGTTGTTTCTTATTCCACCCTATGAATTTCATTTAGTAGAGTTATAGAAGGTGGATCGGTATAATAACCATATGATGATGTTTCTACTCTATTGATAGGGGATTTTACATTTTCCTCACAAATTTTATCTTCGTTCTTTTTGAAATATATTCTCCCATAATAATTTGAAATCTCATCCATACAAAGAATTATATCAAAATCAACCATAGGTATAATGATAGGGTTTTCTACTAAATAACATTTATGTTTCATAAAAGGGACTAACTGACACATCTTTGTTACAGTGAAATATCTCTTAGTAGTTTCTAATGACAACTCCTTTATTAAATCAAATGGGAAATTTCTAATTTTCATGGAAAACTAGGAAGATATAAAAGAATTACATGATCAAAAATTGAATAAATCATTGGATATGATTGAGGAAATAATTAAAGTACATACCACAACATCATTACAAACTTTATCCTCCACATTTTTTATCATGTAAGCCTGGAAATCACCCCTTGGCCTATTCTATGATAGATTCCCCTAACGTTTGGGGAATTAATTTCTATAGTGTCCTATCTCTTTATAATTTTAGATCTAGACATCATTTATTTGTTTCTTCCCCTGTCATTAATGAGCTTGGTGTCCCCTATCTTTACAATAATAACAAACTCCTAATACCTCAAATAATTTCCCCAGGTTATTTTTCCTACAGTTCTCACAAGATGAAAATAGCTCAAACTTATAATTCTTATTTGATGTATTCTATTTTTCATGGTTCTCAAATGGCCTCTTCTTGTCTTGGTTCCCTTTGAATATATTGATCCTAGAAAATTCATTCTCTATCATGAAGGAACATAAAAATATTTTATTATATGATGAAAATTTATAAGAAGCAACGCCCTTCAAAGATTTTTCTGAAGACCTTAAAACAAGTGATTGATATTTCATGTTGTGTTGCATATAAAATCTGTAGAAAACTCAAATAAGCTTGTAAAGGTATCTTCATAACATGTCATTCTCTATTATTCCTTTTTCTTTAAGCTTATGAACTCCCTCTACATCTCAATTTTTTATCACAATGGAAGTATTTATAGAAGAATGTCTCCTTAAAATGTCTCCATTCCATAAGTTCTATTTCTTCTTCCTCTCGGGTATTTTTGGATTAAGGTCCAACATTGATCAACATCACCTTTGATACTATAGACCACAAGTGTATCCTTTTCCATTTCTCTTCATCCAAAGGTCATAAATATCTTTTCTAGATACTCATTCCATTGCTCATATATAATTAGATTAGTAGTCCCACTAAACGATGGTGGATTCAGTCACATAAAGAAATCCAGTATAGGATATTATCTCTATAGAATTGGTTTCTCTAATATAGAATGGTTATTTGTCATAATTTTATTAATTTGACATAGTTTTTCCATTATTTTCTCCATTACAATACAAATTATGTTGGTTTACTCTACAGGGAAACCCCTATAACTTCCTCGTATATTGATACCATTCATCCTTCCAGGTTATATTTCTAAATAATGACACATATTGGATTATCTCACAAAATCATAAATTTCAAATATGGTATAAAATACAACATAAATTAAAAAAAATTACATTATAAATCATAAACTTTTGTTACTTTTTGGGACATCACTAATTTTAAATCCTTAGTAATGGATTGTAAATAAAATGTGAATTATCTTAAGTGAATCCCCAAATTATATCTTAGGGTTATGTTTCCTAAAAAAGGTTTTCTAAAACTAGTTTTCCAAGGTTGCTATTAAACATCCTTTGATACCAACTGTAACTCCCAAACACCAAAATCATAGAGGTGGTGAATTATTATATTACATTGGAATATTTACAGGGAAAAATCTTGAAGTACTGTATGGTTTAATTGTTTACAAAATATAGATTATATATATGATACCCATAATAGGTTGGGAAAAGAAAATAAAACATGATACATAATAAAATAAAATACATTGTATCCTTGAAATATTATTCAAATATTTATTATTCATAATGACACGTGCCTATCGTGGGGTGTGACAAAAACAAATAAAACCAAAGTTAAAATGTAGAAAAGTGGTTAACCTAAGTTGTCTCCAGAGAGGAGTGCACAACAATTACGTTTCTCACTTAAATTAAAGAAAGAAGAAGAGGTTCTTTTTTACAGTTGTTTGAGTTCAAAAATAAAGAAAGCAATTGAAAAGAAAGGTTGAACACTAATGGATGAAGAGAGTGATGGGTTCAGGGTAGGATCACCTTTTTTAATGTCATCATAGTCACAAATATCATCTTACAACTCTTCCTTTTTAATGACAAATGAAAGACTCCTCGATCGAGTCATCTATCACCCTTGGTTAAAGAAGAAAATAGAACTCACTACTATGTGCATGAAAGTTCATAAACAATTCCTAAACAACTAAGGCAAGTCCCGAGCAGGAATTATTAATCCTTAGAACTCTAGAAAAAGTATACTAGTTCCACACATGTGCCAACGATCGTTAGACACTCACCACCTAACACAATCTGCTCGATCGAGACAAATTTCATTAGGCAGAGGGAGATAAAAAGTCTTTAACCAAAGCTATTAAAAATGAATAAACCAAACTCAAAACATGATCGCATTAAGAGAATTTGGAAAAACTGAGAATATATGTCACTCAAAATAAAGATAAGGTTTTACATTTAAGCACAAAACTCCGACATTACAAAAGATAAACTCCCCCTTCCCCGATCACTCAAAGGTTTTACCCCTCCATGCGAAGGGTATTAGATTTGAAAGGGGAAGAAGAGAGCATAATAAAACTAAATAAAAAGAAAATAGAAAATAAAAAGAACTTCAAGAACTCAATCCTCCAGCACATACCTTCTTGCACCTTCTTCAACCCCTTTGAATGGAAGTGAATACTCTTATTTATAAGCTTGGGGAGTAGAAAATTTCCCTCCAAAATTACTCCCCCGAAATTTTGAGTCCGGTTGGCATAGTAAAGGACAGATTTTGAGAATTGTTCCTTCTTGAAATTTGTTCCCCTACATCTATTCTGTCGACCCACAAAAGTTGAGCCTAATGGGTCCACGTATGAAGGAGATATGACCACATTACTCCGGATATTTAATTCTGTCTAGGTGACTCTTCGTATTCAAAAACACTGAGTTCCAACGCATTAATGACCATGAAAATGAAAGCATAAGATGCGTCCATATTAATGAAATTTGTTCCTACTGATTTTATCTAGATCAATATAAAATTTCAGCTCCAATGGTTCGACCATTAATGAGATATGGGCCCCAAAATAAAATTATGCAGTTCTGTACACAGTTTTCGAGGCCTGACTTGTGAGCTGAATTTGGGCTTCTAAATGATGGATTGAGCTTTGGGTCCAGAAGGATAAAATGAATACCACGAGAATATAAATCCTAAAAAAGTAATCATACAATTTGTATCACAAATATAAAATATATGACCGAAATACAGAAGCTCCACAAAACTGCTAAATTACCAGAATTAACCAATTTCCACAATTAAGCCCATAATTCACCAAAATACTAAAATGATGAAAATCAGATCAAATTGATTAATTGGAAGGGTTTAAATCATTGAAACAAATATGAAAAATTATGAAAATATTATCTCTATCAATTCCCCCACACTTAGCACTTGGACTCCCAGACAAGTCAAAATCAAAATCAAATCAAACCAAATTCGAAACACATGCCATTTAGATCCACCAATTCCAAACCATGAAATAAAAGTTATCATGCCTCATCCATAACCATTATTACAAGATCTAAAATCAGGTAATTCAATATTTTTCCCCTTTATTTTTCCTCCCATGCACACAAGACACCTACCTCACATTAATTTTCTTTCATCTCACAAATATCACTTTTCAACAAAGTTTTTCTCTTCCAGACCAATGCAAGGGGCGCCATAGGTTTGAAAAACTCCTACTTCTCCACCCGATGTGAGTCAAGGACATTTGTTTATCATGAGGACTTTTCAAGGTTTTTCTATGGCTTTTGGTTGGTAGGATTTTTATGTGAAAAAATCTGAGTCTGAATGAGGAAGGCTTGGCTCTTTTTGAAGCAAAATTGCACAATTCTAATTTTCACTCAAGTATGGTATCCTCCTCACTCCACTTAGTAGAAATTCAGGTCCATCATCATGAAATATCAAGAAATGTTCAAACATCTCAACAATTCTATAGAAAAAATTTCAATCTTCTTAAGCATGATTTTCTTGAAAGCTCCAGAAAAGGCACAGCTTTCTTCCTCCATTAGAAGCTCCAGAAAGGCACAGCTTATTTTATCATGAAAGCTCCAGAAAAGGCACAGCTTTCAACATAATTATTTTTCATCAGCACACACATCTCTTTAGAATTTTAGTTTCCACCTGAAGTTTCACCAAATGAGGTAGCACAACACAAGACAGATTCCCCAACACTTAAGTTCAACTAGATCATGCAATTTCACTTCAAGAGCAGGTTGGAAAGGGAAAATTGGCTTGTAATGTGGCTAACCTAACAGGTTGTTCATGGCTTCCCTGGGATACAAGGATTAATTTACAAGGTAGGCCATAATTAAAGGGATTATCTTGAAAAGGGGGCTTTCAAACCAACGAAATGCCTCAATCATTTAAAACACATGTACCCCAAACCCTCAAGTTTTGAAAGGAATGAATCAAATTCTGGTTAAAACAAGAATTGTGTGGTTCTCTCAAGAAGTGAGGTGAATGAAAAGAATATAAAAATAATGGTTCATAATCCTCACAGGAAAATGATTTCAAATATAATGACTGTGATATGTGGCATGGGATTCAAAAACCTGAGTACTTTTCATGAAATTCCCAAAGAATTGAACTTGAAACAAAATCATTTTCATCATTCATTTAAGCTCAGTTTCATGGAATAAATTGGTTCACTCAATGACATGGGTTTCAAAAATAACAATGATAATCATTTCAGCTCAAATGTTTCAAAAACACACCAAAAAACTGAAAAATAAACACACACAAAAATTTGAAAAATCACAATTTTTTTTTGAAAACAAACAACAAATGAAAATCCAAAACTAAAAAGGTTCCCTCCCCCACACTTAAATGATAAAGTGTCCTCGATGCATTTAAATGGATTTAACATGTAAGAAGATTTTAGAATGAATCACAACAACAAGAAAGTGTAAAGGAGAGGTACAACCTGAATTATTGGTAATGCAACATTGAGTTAAGCTCCTAAGTGTTGCGCACTAAAAACCTACAAGAAAAAGAACAAAAGAAAACATAAGAAATTTATTAAAAAATGAAAATAGAAATAGGATGAGAAAGGGAGGATAGATCTTGGTTTAATCCCCCAAGTGGGCCCTGGGTTTTGACTGCCTCCAGATGGGCAGTTTCAGTTGGTTATCCCCAATCTCAAGGTGGGTTGAGTTTATTTGTGATGAACCAACAAAACTTCTTCTTCACATCAAGTGCTTCATCCTTTTTGTTGAGGACACCATGGGTATAGTACACCAAATCCACCCCTAGTACAATAAGATACAATTTTCTTGGTGGGGGTAGGACAAAGAATGATTCCCCATATTTCTTCGTTTCCAATTTCACAGTCACCTCTTCATTCTCCGGTGATTTCTGAAGGTATGTTGCATCATTGGAAAAATCAAAGGAATAGTAAAAGTATAATTCTATTTGAAAAAAGTTAAATCATGAAGTGTAAATATCATATTCATCACTTCCAAAGTAAGAATCTTGAATCTCTTTTTCCTTAGTCAAATCCACTTGGATTCCCTCTTGAAATCCCTCCAATAAATGGTCAACATGTTCTGGGAGCTCCATATGTTATTCATTAAGCACATATCCCTTTTCTTCCTCATCCTCCAAGACAATACATGAGTTTTCTGAGTCTGAAAAGCAAGGGGAGGTGATACTCAATTAATTTTCAGTAAAATTAGAAGATAATGAGTTCAAAAAAAGATTATCTCCCTCAGTTTTCTCAGCTTCATTTGCTTCTTCAGTGGGAAGTTCCTCTTTAAGTAGAGTGGTAGAAGATGGAGGAGGGTAGTCAGGCTCCTCAACATTCTCTTCAAATTCAACCACATTGGTGGTGTATTCCTTCAATGATTATGGATCTTCTACATTATGAGGAACTGGGGGATCAAGTAGTTCCTCACACTACTTCCAGAACTCATCCAGATCTTGTTGATCTCCTGTACTTACTGGTTCTTCAACATCAAGGATGAGTGGAGAATACACTTCCACCAATGGATCAGGTTTAGGTTCCGGTTGAGGTTCTTGATCCAATCTAACCTTTTCTAAGGACTTCAATATTTGATAATCAATGTTGACTTGATTCACCATTTCCATCAGTTCTTGAAGCGAGATACCTGTGACATGGCCATTCATCATTTGCTTGGACAAAATAGTGAGTTCATTAAGATTTTGAAAGAGGGATTCCTCGTCATTATAAACCATTTTCCCCTGAAACTGAGAGTAATCAATCCAAGAAGAATAATTGCAGTTGGCATACATCATGGATTTTTTTTTGATTTTTTTAAATAAAATAAATGAAAATATTTACAAAATGTTAGAATTAGATTGTTGGCACAACCTCCCCGGTAACGGCGCCAAGTTATGACACGTGCCTGTCGTGGGGTGTGACAAAAACAAATAAAACCAAAGTTAAAATGTAGCAAAGTGGGTAACCTATGTTGTCTCCAGAGAGGAGTGCACAACAATTACGTTTGTCACTTAAATTAAAGAAAGAAGAAGAGGTTCTTTTTGACAGTTGTTTGAGTTCAAAAATAAAGAAAGAAATTGAAAAGAAAGGTTGAACACTAATGGATGAAGAGAGTGATGGGGTCAGGGTAGGATCACCTTTTGTAATGTCATTATAGTCACAAAGATCATCTTACAACTCTTCCTTTTGAATGACAAATGAAAGACTCCTCAATCGAGTCATCTATCACCCTTGGTTAAAGAAGAAAATTGAACTCACTCCTATGTGCATGAAAGTTCATAAACAATTCCTAAACAACTAAGGAAAGTCCCGATCAGGAATTGTTTCTCCTTAGAACTCTAGAAAAATTCTACTAGTTCCACACACGTGCCAACGATCATTAGACACTCACCACCTAACACAATCTTCTCGATCGAGACAAATTGCACTAGGCAGAGGGAGATAAAAAGTCTTTAACCAAAGCTATTAAAAATGAATACACCAAACTCAAAACACGGTCGCATTAAGAGAATTGGGAAAAACTGAGAAAAGATTTCATTCAAAATAAAGATAAGGTTTTACATTTAAGCACAAAACTCCGACATTACAAAAGATAAACTCCCCCTTCCCCGATCACTCAAAGGTTTTACCCCTCCATGCGAAGGATATTAGGTTTGAAAGGGGAAAAAGAGAGCATAATAAAACTAAATAAAAAGAAAATAGAAAATAAAAAGAACTTCAAGAAATCAATCCTCCAGCACATCCCTTCTTGCACCTTCTTCAACCCCTTTGAATGGAAGTGAATACTCTTATTTATAGTCTTGGGGAGTAGAAAATTTCCCTCCAAAATTACTCCCCCAAAAGATTGAGTCCGGTTGGCATAGTAAATGATAGATTTTGAGAATTGTTACTTCTTGAAAGTTGTTCCCCTCTATCTCTTCTGTCGACCCAAAAATTTTGAGCCTAATTGGTTCACGTATGAAGGATATATGGCCACATTACTCTGGATATTTAATTCTATCCATGTGACTCTTCGTATTCCAAAACACCGAGTTACAACGCATTATTGACCTTGAAAATTAAAGAATAAGACGCGTCCATCTTAATTAAAGTTGTTCCTACGGATTTTCTCTAGATCCATGTAAAATTTAATCTCCAATGGTTCGACCATTAATGAGATATGGGTCCCAAAATAAAATTATGCAGTTCTGTACACAGTTTTCGAGGCCTGACTTGTGAGCTGAATTTGAGCTTCCAAATGATGGATTGAGCTTTGGGTCCAGAAGGATAAAATGAATCCAACGAGCATATAAATCCTACAAAAAAAAGGAATCATACAATTTGGATCACAAATATAAAATATATGACCGAAATACAGAAGCTCCACAAAACTGCTAAATTACCAGAATTAACCAATTTCCACAATTAAGCCCATAATTCACCAAAATACTAAAATGATGCAAATAAGATCAAATTGATTAATTGGAAGGGGTTAAATCATTGAAACTAATTATGAAAAATTATGAAAATATTATCTCTATCACATAACCTTTGGAAAGTATATATAATAACTTTTTTCTCAAATTATTAGTTTGTGAGGGTAAAATGGAAGTAATAAAGAATAAATGAGAATAATTAACGTGGGAAGCTAATAACTGATAACACATTCCATTAAAATAAAAAAATAAGGAAAAATTAATATGGAAAAGTAATATACTAAAAAATATTCCCTATACACAAAAAAAACTGATCATGAACTGTATTAAAATAATTTCTGAATGAAAAATAACATGGATAAATAATAACAATAATATCTATGAAGGAAATTATTAAACGACATGTTTGTCGCACATAAAAACCCATACCATCTAGACCCTTCACAAGATGGTTTAAAAATACTAATAGAAACCCATTTAATATGGAAAAATTATTGGTCTAATGAGAACCTATAAATTAATCAAGGGGTTATATAAATTATTATCCCCATCCATCATTTCCATTCAAAAATATTCCTCATATCGAATAATCAAAATAAACAATATTCCATATTAAATAACTGTGTTAAATAAAGAATGTGTAGTTTATCAATAATACCCATGAAGAAATAATATTAAACAAAACATATAATATCATGAAAATAATGGAAATCATGATATATAATTGTAAAAAAGTAGTATATACACCATATAAATGGAACTATGTGCATTACATTACAATATACCTCAATGAAATGAAATTGAGATGAATTCTCTGACCTTGTGTTTCATTTTAGGTGAATGCCATTTTACCTACTATATAATGGTTTGGAGAGTGTTAATTACTTATTATAGAAACATAATAATTTTTATAATATTATATATCATCTCTTTATAATATATTTTTACATGTTTGTTAACAATCATTCATTATTTCACTATTTCATGTGTTAATTGCCTAGTTTTCTCAATTATGTTTTGACTTGTTATTTTATTTTCATATTACTTAGATCATGATTTCATTGTATAAATAAGGTAAATCATGAATTAATGATATTATATATTGAGTACATATGTATTTATAATAATCTATAATGTTTGGAGATATGAAATGAAATGCATCATTCATGGAGATGGTAGGTCGTACGTACGCATGAACGCTACATTCATTTATTTTTGGTATTCAAATATTTCAAAGTGAATTATAAATACATATATTATAATTATATTATCATATATATGTCATTTAAGTTGCATATATTTATTAACTTTATCCTTAATAAATTCCATGCATAGAGTGAATGAATCACTACACTTTTATGCGGCGGTAGTCCACACTTCCACAAACTGTAAAGACCCGCAAATTTCAAGGAAATTTTTTTCTTAATTTTCTTTGGAATTTTACAAGAGCGCAGCTTCAGACGGCACCTGATTCCGAGGCCCGGTGTGCCCGGAATCAATTTCCGAAGTTTGGCTCGGGTACGTTCAGTGAACGGACGAGCGGGTTTTTCTATCTTTTGAACCGGTGCCCGGAATCGAATTCTGAGGGCACCGATGAAATCGCAGCGCCGGTATTTGCTTAGAAACGCCTCTTCCGGAGTTGCGTTTGCTCAGACGTGGTTTTTAAATTTTACGGCTTTAAGTCAGAAATAAAATAAAGTTTGTGCGACAACTTTATTTTATTTCACTTAAGCTGCTTGGAAGCCACTTGAAGTCACTTAAAGACGGCTTGAACTGAGTTGAACTGGATAGGATGCTATCCAGAAATATCCTACCCCTTGGTAGGATATTTGTGCGGTGGGACCCGCACGAGCCCCGCCGTTTCTTTCGCTAAGTAACGCACCCGCGAAAACCCGTCAAAGTAACTGAAAAGTCAACCGACGCGTTTTCTTTAATTCTTAACAGACCATTTAATTGGGCGGTTTATTTCGTGAATTAAATGGACTGTTTCTTCGTGAATTAAATGGGTCGTTTCTTTCGTTGAATTAATTCAACGAATTGATGGATCGTTTCTTAACCGGTTTCGTGTTGGCATGTTATAAAATAAGACCAACATAAAAATCCTTGGAAAGGATTTGAGATAATCTTCGTTCCTCCACCCTCTCCGCGAAGAACGCGAAGAACGCGAAGAACGCGAAGAACGCGAAGAACGCGAAGAACGCGAAGAACGCCGGCGACCGGAATTCGACGACGCACACCAAGATCTGCGACGTCGACGAGATCTACCCGCGACGTTCTTCGGCGACGTCTTTCTTCCGCGGCCGATCCTCGTTCGGCAACAAAGGTGAGAATCAGATCTTTTCTTCTCCCTTTTTAATTTCAATATCAACGGATTTAAACTAATTAAATCCGTTGATCTTGATCCGGAGATTGGCGACGCGACGAGCGATTCCGCGACGACGCGGCGATCTCCATCTTCCGCGACGAGCAAATCCCGCGACGATCCCCCGTTCGGCAACGACAAGGTAAGGGATGTTGGAATTCTTTTTAAAATCCCGTGTTTATTCTTTTGAAATATAGAACCCGATCACGAAACAATTTTAATTTATTTAAAATTGTTGATTGGTTTCTTTCCTGTTTCTCCCGTTGATTATGACTAACGCGGAGGGTGCGGGTCTAACGAACAAGACCCGGCAACCCTCCGTCGATCTTCCTTTGTGTGCGGATTTGGCGAGCGACGGCAAAAGCGCGACGCAAGGGCCATATGTTGATTCCGCAGTGGAGGACGCATCCCGGGAGGAACAACGGCGCAGACGGGAGGCAAATCGGGCCACCGGAGCATCTCCGGCGGCCCGCGGAAGGAGGCGGCGGCGCGGGTCGCCGGCGCGGCGGCGCCGGCGACCGGGGGCGGCGGCGCCCGGCGCGCCGCCGGAGGAGTCCGCCGCGGCCGAGCCGCGGCGGCGGCGAGCCGCCGGACCGCGTCCGCGGTCCGGCCTTCCAGCACGCGGCCCGCGCGGGCCGCGTTTTCTCCAAAGCCGCGGGTTTGACCCGCGGCGGCAGCGCTTCGGCCGCTCGGCCGAAGCCGAGCCGGTCCGGTCGGCCGGGCCGCGCCCAGGCCGGACCGGACCCGGCCGAGCCGGTTCGGGCCGGGTCGGGCCGACCCGGTTCGGCCGACCCCAGGGGGGGTTCGGGCCGGGTCGCCCCGGGCCCAGTACCCCCGTTTCGGGCTCTCTACGGTCTTTCGCCCATATCTTGGGCCTGGGACCTCCGATTGACGAACCGTCAGCGGCTACGCGATCCTTGGATCGAGACGGTCGTTTCGGTATATTATACTCAAGGTTTCGGAAGACTTTGGGTTCGGCCGGGTTGGTTCGTACACGAAGCCAACCGGGCCCTCGGAGCGGAAACGCTCATAACTTGAGCTACGGACGTCCGAACGACGTACCGTCAGCTGTGGTAGTTTCCTCTAAGTGAGACGGAACTTTTGGCATACTCCGCCCGAGGATCGGATACAGGCGGAGTACGGTCGGGTTGGTTTTGCCCTAAAAACCAACCGGGCCCCTGGGACGAAAATGCCAATAACTCTCAGACCGGGCGTCCGATTGACGCGCCGTCTGTCGCGTTGAGATCCTGTTGTCGATACGGAACTTTTGGATACGTCAACTTCGGACTACGTGTCAGTTGATGTATCAGCCCCTCGGCTCGTGGAGCGGACCCTCCTAAACGAGCTCGCTACGTGCGGGAACCCTAGCGCTGGCTGTGACCTCGACGACAGAGCAGAGATCCTCCGTGGACTGCGACGACGGCAGAGCAGAGATCCTCCGTGGACTGCGACGACGGCAGAGCAGAGATCCTCCGTGGACTGCGACGACGGCAGAGCAGAGATCCTCCGTGGACTGCGGCGACGACTGTGCAGAGATCCTCAGTGGACTGCGTCGACTACTGCACTCAGCGATCCTATGCGGATCAGTGCCCGATCCTATGTGGGTCCTACTACCGGTTCTGTGTGAGCCACTGCCTACCGGTTCTGTGTGAGCCACTGCCTACAGGTTCTGTGTGAGCCCGATCCTGTGTGGGTCTTCTGCGGGGGTTAGTACCTATCGATCCTTCGTGGGTCCGACGACTGAGACGGATCAGTGATCGTCTTTGACGTCATCTGAAAAAGTATACCTGGTTGAGCTGAATCTTATGTTACTCTCCTTTGTGGATTGTGTTGAACTATCCTATGTGGATTTACTATTTACTCTCCTTGTGGATTTGAGTCTTGCTTTCCTTTGTGGATTGAGTTGTTCTTGAGCTCGTGAGCAGAGCTAGAAGTGGGGACTTAGGTATATGTATGGGCATATACCTAAGTCAAGTCAGATGTTACTTCGTGATTGCATCTTTCTTTGTGCTATATCCTTTGTGGATTTCGGGAGACCTTCGGGGGTCTCGGGGTCCTTACTGAGTAGCTTGTACTCACCCCTGCACGGGCTATGCCCGCACCTTGTTGTGTTGGTTGCAGACGACGGACAGCGCTGATCACGGTTGGGGCGTGGAGCAGGACGGTACCTGGAGGTGGACCACTGGGCGGTACGTACTCGGAGCGGACGTGGGACCCGAGGAGCTTGGAGGCTATCTGTACCCACCCTTCAGGTGGGATTGCCAGTGGACGACACGAGGCCGCCGTCTTTTCTTCAGTTGCTGTACTTTACTTTTCAGTTGTACTTTACAGTTGGGCTTGTATTTCCGGCCCCTTTTCTTTTCTGCACTTTACTTTCCGCTTGCTGACTCTGTGTGGTTGTTACTTGTAAAGGCAATGCCTTCCCTGTTTACTGGGATTTTACGCCTTGGTGCTAGTCGCCAGCCCCTGGCCTATGGAAGGCGGGCTTGGGGTAGTCACGGCACGGGCCCCGAGGACGGGTCGTGACAAATTGGTATCAAAGGTGGTCGGTTCTACCGCAAACTCTGATCGTCCTTTCTTTCTATGTGAAGCAATAGTGTTTAGTGTATTGAGTGTGGTTATCAGTTCAGGGAGCCCAGTGTTGGTGCGGCGGCCGACGTATCCGTACACCAGGACCCTGACTCCTGATTTCCGACTTAATGCATGAAAACATTGATTGCGTGTGTGTTTCAAGTTTTCTTTGTGATTACTTATGTCAGCTCACCGGGTATACTGATCTGCTTTATGAAAGTCTCAAGTTTTCCTTGTGATTACTTGTGCCAGCTCACCAGGTATACTGTTCTGACTGTGGTGCTCTTGTTCTCCTTTTCAGGATGGCCCCGCGACGACTGCCAGCTAGGGTTCCGAGTGTAGGGCGCGACGGCAGCCCACCGAGCGACGAGGCCTCGGTGCAGGGCCCTTTGCCAGCAGTGGCACCGGCGGTAGTTTTACCCGCCGAGCCACCGATGCTTCCAGTACCAGACGCCGACGATGCACGTCGCCTCAGGGCACTGCACGAGTTTCAGAGCCAGCGACCGCCCAGGTTTCGCGGTGAGGCGGACCCCCAGGCCGCCGAGGACTGGCTAGAGGCGGTGGTACGGATCTTCAGGCTAGTGAGGACACCAGCGGATCTCATGGTGATCCTCGCAGCGAGCCTCCTGCAGGAGGCGGCAGGACGATGGTGGAGCCTGATGCTCCAGGTTCACGATGAGGCATCCCTGCTCTGGACGGACTTCGAGAGCCTCTTCCGCTCTGAGTTCGTCCCGGCCACCCTCCGAGCGGTGCGCATCCAGGAGCTTCTCCAGCTGCGCCAGGGCAGCATGACGGTCGCTCAGTACGCGGCAAGGTTCACGGACCTATCTCGCTACTCGACTGACATGGTACGGGACCCCTTCTTCCGGGCCCGGACCTTCGAGCAGGGCTTGCGACAGGAGATTCGGGCGTCGCTGATCTCCCTCAGCATTCCGACCCAGGCGGGAGTGCTGGAGCGAGCCCTCCTGATCGAGAGCTTCCTGGCAGAGCCTTCTTCAGCGGCGAGACCTAGCGCAGGGCGGCAGGTAGCTGAGTCTTCGGCAGCTGGTAGCCGACGGATGACTCACGGGTCCAGGCAGACCAGACCCCCACGCAGACGGCCTCAGGACACCGGCTCAGCAGTACGAGGCACACAGCGGAGTGCCAGCCTTTCGAGAGGCAGGCTGTGCTACTCTTGCGGCGGGCAGGGTCACATGGCTCGTGACTGCCCGACTCGCCGATCAGAGGAGCAGCAGACGGTGGAGGGGCCACCCAGGCAGAGGCAGAGGGTCGACCGTGGCGGTCCGCAGGGAGGAGGCGGACGAGGCCGAGGAGCTGGCCGAGTAGCGGGTGGTGGGCGACGCTTTCAGGCTCTACCCCCACCACCACCAGGAGGGCCACTTCGACCACAGGGAGCCGGCGGGCAGGGACAGGCCCAGCTCCATGCAGTGGAGGCCTACGACCCCGACATGCCAGAGATGATTCGAGGTACGATCTGTGTCTATTCCACCCTTGCTGCAGTACTTATAGACACAGGAGCGAGTCACTCTTTCATAGCCTCTGCCCTTGTTCGGAGCTCGGAGATTCCGACTGAGCCGTTGGCTCGATCCTTACGGCTAGAGACTCCTACGGGAGCAGACTCGACGATTACGCACTGGTGCCGGCAGTGTGAGCTTACTCTAGGAGGCGAGAGCTTCGGCTGGGATCTCCTTGTAGCGGCGTCGAGGCCTTACGACGTCATCTTGGGCATGGATTGGCTATCCACGGTTCATGCCCAGATCGACTGTTTTAGGCGCAAGGTGCGATGTGTTCGTACCGACGGGAGCAGGTTTACCTTCACCGGCGAGAAGGGAACCTTTGCAGCACAGGATGGACTTCCGCGGAGGAGAGTGCAGCCCATCTCACATCAGTTGGCTAGCCTCATCCTAGGAGCAGTGGACGTGCGGAGTCCGGCTTTTCCTGCAGTGGTGGACCAGTACGTGGACGTCTTTCCCGACGACGTTCCAGGGCTACCTCCTCGTAGAGAGGTAGACTTTTACATCGACTTGTACCCCGGGACAGCCCCGATATCTACTCCAGCATATCGGATGGCCCCCGCCGAGCTTCGAGAGCTGCGGGTACAGTTGGAGGACTTGCAGAGCAAGGGGTTTATCCGACCCAGTGTTTCACCCTGGGCTTCCCCGATTTTGTTCGCCAAGAAGGCGGACGGGAGCTTACGACTATGTGTCGACTATCGTCGCCTGAACCAGGTGACAGTGAGGAACAAGTATCCGCTGCCACGGATTGATGACCTCTTCGATCAGCTCAAGGGAGCGCGGTGGTTCTCGAAGATAGACCTCCGGTCAGGCTATCATCAGCTCAGAGTTCGAGACGAGGACGTACAGAAGACGGCCTTCAGGTGCCGGTATGGCCATTATGAGTTCTTGGTTATGCCGTTCGGCGTAACCAATGCTCCAGCAGTGTTCATGAGCCTCATGAACAGGATCTTCCAGCCATACCTCGACCGATTTGTCGTTGTCTTCATTGACGACATTTTGGTATACTCGACGACTGAGGAGGAGCATGCCTACCACCTGCGAGTTGTGCTAGACACACTCCGAGAGCACCAGCTTTATGGCAAGCTCTCAAAGTGCCAGTTCTGGTTACGTGAGGTCCATTTCTTGGGGCACGTCATTTCTGAGGCGGGAGTTGCAGTGGATCCCGCGAAGATCGAGGCAGTGCTAGCTTGGGAGCCACCCAAGAGCGTGACAGAGGTGCGGAGCTTCTTGGGCCTAGCGGGATACTATCGGAGATTCGTGCCAGACTTCTCCAGAGTTGCGGCACCACTCTCAGCCTTGACGAAGAAGGGGAAACCCTTCGTGTGGTCAGACAGATGTCAGCAGAGCTTCCAGGAGCTGAGACAGAGATTGACCAGCGCACCTATCTTGAGGTTGCCTGAGGAGGGAGTTGGGTACGTAGTTTACTGCGATGCATCAGGGACTGGACTCGGGTGTGTCCTGATGCAGGAGCGGGCCGTGATCGCCTACGGATCACGTCAGTTGAGGCCGCATGAGCAGAACTACGCCACTCATGACCTGGAGTTAGCAGCAGTGGTCTTCGCTCTGAAGACTTGGCGGCACTATCTGATGGGCGAGCGCTTCACAGTCTTTTCTGACCACCTGAGTCTTAGGTATATCTTCTCTCAGAAGGACCTGAACCTGAGACAGCGGAGATGGCTTGAGTTCCTCCAGGACTATGACTTTGAGATAGTCTATACTCCTGGGAAGGGGAACGTGGTAGCCGATGCCCTCAGCAGGAGGACGGGCATTCAGCTGCTTGAGGAGGCGACGGAGCAGCTAGCCTCCTTGCAGATATCCTTCGTGGATAGAGACGGAACAGCCTTTCTTCAGTCTCTCACAGTCTCTCCTCCACTTCTACAGCGGGTCAGAGAGGCTCAGCGTGGGGACGCTGACTGTGAGACCCGGCGTGCACTGATATCCTCAGGTCAGGCGCCTGATGGTTTCTCCCTTGGAGCAGAGCACGACATCCTTTTCAGAGGACGTACCTTCGTACCAGTCGCTTTACGAGAGGAGGTGCTGAGAGAGTTTCACACTTCTTACCCATCAGAGAGCAGGGCTCAGTAGAGAGCTTGGGACGTCTTTACGTCCAGGAGATCGTACGGCTTCACGGTGTGCCTTCGTCTATCGTCTCCGATCGAGATGCTCGTTTCACTTCCAGGCTTTGGAAGGGGTTGCAGGAGGCGTTCGGGACGCGGCTCCATCTGAGCACAGCCTTCCACCCTCAGACGGATGGCCAGACGGAGAGGACCATACAGACACTCGAGGACATGCTCCGTGCATGTGTTCTCGACTTTGGTCGCAGCTGGGAGGACCACCTACCCTTGGTGGAGTTCGCGTACAACAATAGCTACCACTCCACCGTCGGGATGGCACCATACGAGGCGTTGTACGGCAGACCCTGCAGATCACCGTTGTGCTGGACAGACCCTGGCGAGTCAGCACTCGTGGGACCAGAGATGGTCCGAGCCACGACAGAGAAGGTCCAAATCATCCAGGAGAGGATGAGGACAGCTCAGAGCCGGCAGAAGTCATATGCTGACAGGAGGCGGAGGCCACTAGAGTTCGAGGATGGCGACCACGTCTTTTTGCGTGTCTCACCTCGACGTGGTTTACGGAGATTTGGCCGAGGCGGCAAGCTGTCTCCCCGCTTCATCGGGCCTTTCCAGGTCCTCAGCAGGATAGGAGAGGTGGCTTATCGCCTGGCTCTACCACCTCAGTTGCACCGGGTGCACGACGTCTTCCACGTGTCTCAGCTGAGGAGATACGTGCACGACCCGACGCACATCATCGACTTTGGGGAGCTGGACGTGGACGATGGGGCGACTTTTGCGGAGGTTCCAGTGGAGATCGAGGATCGACAGGAGCGGGTCCTACGTGGGCGGTCGATTCCTCTTGTGCGCGTCAGATGGCAGCACGGGAACCTCCAGGAGAGCACTTGGGAGCGGGAGGCTCAGATTCGTGCTCAGTACCCCCATTTGTTCCCCTAGTTTTTGATGTATCTTTACGGGGACGTAAAGCCCTGAGGTGGGAGTAATGTAAAGACCCGCAAATTTCAAGGAAATTTTTTTCTTAATTTTCTTTGGAATTTTACAAGAGCGCAGCTTCAGACGGCACCTGATTCCGAGGCCCGGTGTGCCCGGAATCAATTTCCGAAGTTTGGCTCGGGTACGTTCAGTGAACGGACGAGCGGGTTTTTCTATCTTTTGAACCGGTGCCCGGAATCGAATTCTGAGGGCACCGATGAAATCGCAGCGCCGGTATTTGCTTAGAAACGCCTCTTCCGGAGTTGCGTTTGCTCAGACGTGGTTTTTAAATTTTACGGCTTTAAGTCAGAAATAAAATAAAGTTTGTGCGACAACTTTATTTTATTTCACTTAAGCTGCTTGGAAGCCACTTGAAGTCACTTAAAGACGGCTTGAACTGAGTTGAACTGGATAGGATGCTATCCAGAAATATCCTACCCCTTGGTAGGATATTTGTGCGGTGGGACCCGCACGAGCCCCGCCGTTTCTTTCGCTAAGTAACGCACCCGCGAAAACCCGTCAAAGTAACTGAAAAGTCAACCGACGCGTTTTCTTTAATTCTTAACAGACCATTTAATTGGGCGGTTTATTTCGTGAATTAAATGGACTGTTTCTTCGTGAATTAAATGGGTCGTTTCTTTCGTTGAATTAATTCAACGAATTGATGGATCGTTTCTTAACCGGTTTCGTGTTGGCATGTTTATAAAATAAGACCAACATAAAAATCCTTGGAAAGGATTTGAGATAATCTTCGTTCCTCCACCCTCTCCGCGAAGAACGCGAAGAACGCGAAGAACGCGAAGAACGCGAAGAACGCGAAGAACGCGAAGAACGCCGGCGACCGGAATTCGACGACGCACACCAAGATCTGCGACGTCGACGAGATCTACCCGCGACGTTCTTCGGCGACGTCTTTCTTCCGCGGCCGATCCTCGTTCGGCAACAAAGGTGAGAATCGGATCTTTTCTTCTCCCTTTTTAATTTCAATATCAACGGATTTAAACTAATTAAATCCGTTGATCTTGATCCGGAGATTGGCGACGCGACGAGCGATTCCGCGACGACGCGGCGATCTCCATCTTCCGCGACGAGCAAATCCCGCGACGATCCCCCGTTCGGCAACGACAAGGTAAGGGATGTTGGAATTCTTTTTAAAATCCCGTGTTTATTCTTTTGAAATATAGAACCCGATCACGAAACAATTTTAATTTATTTAAAATTGTTGATTGGTTTCTTTCCTGTTTCTCCCGTTGATTATGACTAACGCGGAGGGTGCGGGTCTAACGAACAAGACCCGGCAACCCTCCGTCGATCTTCCTTTGTGTGCGGATTTGGCGAGCGACGGCAAAAGCGCGACGCAAGGGCCATATGTTGATTCCGCAGTGGAGGACGCATCCCGGGAGGAACAACGGCGCAGACGGGAGGCAAATCGGGCCACCGGAGCATCTCCGGCGGCCCGCGGAAGGAGGCGGCGGCGCGGGTCGCCGGCGCGGCGGCGCCGGCGACCGGGGGCGGCGGCGCCCGGCGCGCCGCCGGAGGAGTCCGCCGCGGCCGAGCCGCGGCGGCGGCGAGCCGCCGGACCGCGTCCGCGGTCCGGCCTTCCAGCACGCGGCCCGCGCGGGCCGCGTTTTCTCCAAAGCCGCGGGTTTGACCCGCGGCGGCAGCGCTTCGGCCGCTCGGCCGAAGCCGAGCCGGTCCGGTCGGCCGGGCCGCGCCCAGGCCGGACCGGACCCGGCCGAGCCGGTTCGGGCCGGGTCGGGCCGACCCGGTTCGGGCCGACCCGGTTCGGCCGACCCCAGGGGGGGTTCGGGCCGGGTCGCCCCGGGCCCAGTACCCCCGTTTCGGGCTCTCTACGGTCTTTCGCCCATATCTTGGGCCTGGGACCTCCGATTGACGAACCGTCAGCGGCTACGCGATCCTTGGATCGAGACGGTCGTTTCGGTATATTATACTCAAGGTTTCGGAAGACTTTGGGTTCGGCCGGGTTGGTTCGTACACGAAGCCAACCGGGCCCTCGGAGCGGAAACGCTCATAACTTGAGCTACGGACGTCCGAACGACGTACCGTCAGCTGTGGTAGTTTCCTCTAAGTGAGACGGAACTTTTGGCATACTCCGCCCGAGGATCGGATACAGGCGGAGTACGGTCGGGTTGGTTTTGCCCTAAAAACCAACCGGGCCCCTGGGACGAAAATGCCAATAACTCTCAGACCGGGCGTCCGATTGACGCGCCGTCTGTCGCGTTGAGATCCTGTTGTCGATACGGAACTTTTGGATACGTCAACTTCGGACTACGTGTCAGTTGATGTATCAGCCCCTCGGCTCGTGGAGCGGACCCTCCTAAACGAGCTCGCTACGTGCGGGAACCCTAGCGCTGGCTGTGACCTCGACGACAGAGCAGAGATCCTCCGTGGACTGCGACGACGGCAGAGCAGAGATCCTCCGTGGACTGCGACGACGGCAGAGCAGAGATCCTCCGTGGACTGCGACGACGGCAGAGCAGAGATCCTCCGTGGACTGCGGCGACGACTGTGCAGAGATCCTCAGTGGACTGCGTCGACTACTGCACTCAGCGATCCTATGCGGATCAGTGCCCGATCCTATGTGGGTCCTACTACCGGTTCTGTGTGAGCCACTGCCTACCGGTTCTGTGTGAGCCACTGCCTACAGGTTCTGTGTGAGCCCGATCCTGTGTGGGTCTTCTGCGGGGGTTAGTACCTATCGATCCTTCGTGGGTCCGACGACTGAGACGGATCAGTGATCGTCTTTGACGTCATCTGAAAAAGTATACCTGGTTGAGCTGAATCTTATGTTACTCTCCTTTGTGGATTGTGTTGAACTATCCTATGTGGATTTACTATTTACTCTCCTTGTGGATTTGAGTCTTGCTTTCCTTTGTGGATTGAGTTGTTCTTGAGCTCGTGAGCAGAGCTAGAAGTGGGGACTTAGGTATATGTATGGGCATATACCTAAGTCAAGTCAGATGTTACTTCGTGATTGCATCTTTCTTTGTGCTATATCCTTTGTGGATTTCGGGAGACCTTCGGGGGTCTCGGGGTCCTTACTGAGTAGCTTGTACTCACCCCTGCACGGGCTATGCCCGCACCTTGTTGTGTTGGTTGCAGACGACGGACAGCGCTGATCACGGTTGGGGCGTGGAGCAGGACGGTACCTGGAGGTGGACCACTGGGCGGTACGTACTCGGAGCGGACGTGGGACCCGAGGAGCTTGGAGGCTATCTGTACCCACCCTTCAGGTGGGATTGCCAGTGGACGACACGAGGCCGCCGTCTTTTCTTCAGTTGCTGTACTTTACTTTTCAGTTGTACTTTACAGTTGGGCTTGTATTTCCGGCCCCTTTTCTTTTCTGCACTTTACTTTCCGCTTGCTGACTCTGTGTGGTTGTTACTTGTAAAGGCAATGCCTTCCCTGTTTACTGGGATTTTACGCCTTGGTGCTAGTCGCCAGCCCCTGGCCTATGGAAGGCGGGCTTGGGGTAGTCACGGCACGGGCCCCGAGGACGGGTCGTGACACAAACGATGTTGTCATATATCCACAATATTGAAAGAATGAAGGTATGTTTAATATAAAAATAACCTAATATGAAATAGGATATAATTTATATATTATAATATTATTTAATTAAAAAATAGTTTTAATACTATCCATTAAGGTGGTAATAGAAAAAGAACAAAATCAATATTCACATAATCGATTAATCAGCATAACTTGGAAAAAAATTTTGTTTCTTGGAATAAGAGGATCAGAGAAAAAACATTTATATGAGATATTGCATTAGAAACATAAAACACTAGTATATATATTATTCTTTATTTTTCATTCATTTATTGATGATGAAGGTGAGGAGAAAGTTGAAAAAGAAAATAAATTATGATATGTACTTTGAGAAAATTACCTCTTGAATATCATCTGGATTTGGTCTTTTTGTGAGACCAGAAACACTTGGACGTTGGCAGAGGGAGGAGGAGAGGTTTGTACCGATATTTTATGATCTAAAAGGACTTTTGGTTCGAAATAATGAGGTCAGGTGTGGTATTTATACTTGAGGAGAGGTGGGTTCAAGTGATTAAATTATTCATTATTTTAAATTTAAAGCTAACCACATTGAGGTGGAATTAATTTAAACTAATTATACATTAAATTAATGTTATTTAGGCTGGTTAGGGTCGATCCACACCTAAAATAGCCATTAAATATTGCAATTATTAGTTATGTTAAACTTTTACCTTTTAACTTTAACCCTTGTCACAATTTTATCTATACAATTGTAAATAGTTTTATTACCATGGTAACTATTTTATACCTAAAAATGAAATGGAATTTTTAACTTACATTATACCCTTTGATTCCCAATATGGAATCTATTTTACCTAATTAAATACAAATAATTTGGAAAATTTTATTTAAAATTAATTCAGTAGACATTATGAAATATCGGGTTTTTAAAATGAATGTTCAAAATTTTTAAATGTTCATATATCCAATTTAATTTTAAATTTTTTAAAATGACCTATATTAGTTTTATTGATAAAAAATTAATCCATTTTTACTTTAAAATCAATTAAAATTGTAATCTAGAAATAAAAAAAATTAGACGAAAAAGCGGTTTTGAATTGAAATGCAGTACTTTTCACTACTCACTAAAATATGAAATTTATCAAAAAAAATACCAAAAATTCAAACAACATAAATTTTTATGTCCCTATTTTATATAAGAAAATTATTTTCTCATATGGAACCTATAACTATATCAAAAATTGTATTTAAAATAGGTTCTCAATTAAAAGGTGGCAAAACTGTTTTTATGAAAATATAGGATTTTGTGTATAATATTATGTTTATTTTTATGTTAATCCTATTAAATATAATAAATGAATGTAAAAATATTTTATTGGATAAATAACATATAAATTAACTATATAAACTATCAATAGGTGTTATAAATTAATTGAATGTGGAAATGTGACTAAATAGTGTTTTGTTTAAATATGGTGTTGTGTTCACTGTATAGAAAAGATAAATTTATTCTGAAAGTAAAAATAGGGTAATGTCTCGGGGTACTACACAATAAATTTTATACCTTATTTACATATTTAATTTTCTTCTCTAGAATTTATTCAATATCATTAATTTCTACTGGTTCAAATGTTCTTCTTTCCCTTGGTTAGATGCTCATCGAGTCACTATTGGAAATTTCTAATGTTCGGTGACAAGTCACCATTTGTAAAAACCAATGGTGAGTAATGTGTCTCTGTTATGATGCTCTCAATGGTGGGCTAGTGACCATCTACTAGACACCCACAGCTGGTAATTTTACCCAACGTTGGAACTCAATAGTGGGTCAGTGAACCACCACCATCCTTCAATGATGGGTGACTTACCCACCATCAGACATCAAAAGTGGTCCATCTTTCCCACCAGGTGTTGTCTCTTCCTACTTCACATGGACACAACATAAGCTTATCTAAAGCTCTGACAAGATATATTTCCTCTTTAATGAAGTGTATTTTTTTATTCTTTTTTATTTTTGATTTTCTATTTTTAATTTACTTTGCTTTGGCCAAATGTTATTCAACATACAATATGAGCCTTTTATCTTCATTCAGTTGCATGATATATTATATCAGTTATTATTCCATATTCTGGAAGTATCTTCTTCATGTTTCTAAAAGATATATTTCTTCTTCTATCAAGTGAATCATTTTCTTCTTAATTATTTGGAGTTGTCTTAATCTATTTTATTATTTTCATAAAAAAAATATTCTTCTATTTTTCATCATGTTTATCAGAATCTTATTCATTTTTTTATTATTTCTTTAGAATCATGGGAGTTTCTATATTTTAATTTCATTCTTTATATTATTATTATTCATTTCTTAATTGAATAATAAATGTTTTGTTTTAACCATCTCTAACTTCAATCTATTATTTGAAAATACTTTTAATTAAGTCGTTGTTAGTACCCAAAGGTGAATCATGAGTAACCTTTGGACATCCAATGGTTCAAGATTTTTTATTCTTCACATGATTCCATTTATGATTAAGATGTGTGGAATTGCATTACGTTTTTTTAATATTTTTTCATAAAATTTAAATAGTAGGTAATACTCTATTTTTTCATTGTTGGACATTTCTAATAGTAAGTAAAGACCCAAGATCTCTATTTTCAATGGTATGTTAGTGACCCACTATTAGTCAAAAATTGTTTCCAAGATTTTATTTCTTAATTTACATTAATATTGTTAAAATAAATCAATTTTTCCAATGTTTTATTATTTTATGTGGAAATATAATTAAAACGGTTTTTAAAAATAATTGTATCGTTTTTTATTTACAATAGTTCAAGCAGATTGTGTTTCATATGATACTCTATTTTTTAACAACATTTTGTTGGATTTATGATATATAGAATTATATTATTATTTCATTTTTTTTAAATTATAATTTTTTTTAAAAATATTATTCATAATATTTATTAAATTTTCATTTTAATATTTCATTAATAAATATAATCCTGATTATGTTTTTCATAAAAATAGGTTCAAAAAAATAAGGTAACATCCTTATTATATTTTTTTTATACACTAACAAGTTTATTGAGGACACTGGATACAAACACACTTCTGTAGATCTCAGTTTTAATGTTTCAGGATATATTTTCAAGGATAAAAACATAAAAAAGTACATATGATTCTTTTAGCAAGGATAAATTGATACATTTTATGATGCTCTCAAATTGATCAAGAAACATCTTCAATTTCTATTATTCTACTATGATCCCTAAAAATATTCATCTCTTTCATCTTCTACCTCTAAAGTGATCTATGACCAAGAGATGCACCAAATTTCTACATCATCTTCTCAACTATTATTTTCAATTGTTTATATAATTTCTTCATTGTAATTATTCCTACCACATGTGTTTCTTATGAAGATCAAGTTTAAGAATTTTCCATCCAAAAGATGCCATTGGGTTATTACTCCCATTTAAAATGAAGTTTGGGTTATTCCTCTTAGAAAAATGGATGTTAGGTTATGACTCCTTCAAAAGCAAGGTGTTATACCACCAGGTGTGAAAATGGTACTTTTGTATTTTTATGTAATTGGGTTATCACTCTTATTCAAAAGTGACGATATATTTCATATTAATATCATTGAGTAGTAGAGGAGATTGATGAGAGTAATAGGATCTTGGTGATCCCAACCACTATAAAAATTTCATGTATTATCTATATTATTTTCACTATAACTATTAACACAATTATTTCTCTGATAAATTAGTATTTGGAATAATGAATCAAAATGAACTATTCACCCACCTCTAGTCACTACTTTAATACCAAGGGACCTGGAAATTGGTATCAAAGTGTGGTTAGACTTTAAGGATTTGTATTCCATTGTTTCATTATCTGTTTCTGAACTAACCATTATCAAAAAATTAAAAGTCTAAGGAAAAGATCCACTAATTTTTCGTGGATAATCACAATTTCAAGATGTTGAATACCATCATAACACCTCACTTTAATATAAGTTACTATGTATACTAGATGAATCTAATGGATTAATTTCTTAAAAATATAGGTATTAATTATTAGGCTATAATGTCAAAACTATATAAACTGTATGAAGGTTATTTAGAGACTCTCACTGGTAATTATGGTTCAAAATACATTTTAAATTAAAAAGTTGTGAATTAATTATAATTAACTGTAAGTATAATTACGTATAGTCATATTTCATCTTGAAAACTACTTTTGGAATTTGGAGGACTGTAAAAGTCACTCGTTACTGAATTAATAAGTTGTATAAAACCAATCTAGGTATACACAGAGCTGGTTTTCAAGAATTCAAGAAGACTAATCAAGAAATAATAAATTATATGTGCATTAGATTCACCAAAATTTTCAACATCATGGTTTCTCTTAGATAGACCATAAAGAATGAATCTCTCGTCGAAAGATTAATTTGAGATCCTCCGCAGAAATGGCAATCAAATAAATTTTCTATTGAAGAATTAAAGTGTTTAACATAATATTCAATGGATGAGTTGACATGATCACTTCTCTAATATGATACAGAAATGAAAGAGGACAATTATGGTGACCATGATAAAAGTATAGGTATTTCATTTAAGTCAAATATAAATGTTATTGATAATTATTTTAATTCTGAGTCGCAGAAAAGTGAGAAGGATGAGATTTAAAATTTCACTAAAGGTGTTCATTTGTAAATGAAGGGTGAGAGAGGATTTAGGAATAATCCTAGAAGAGATCATAAAAAAGGATGATAGAAAGGGTGGTAAAATATGTAAAACTAGTAAATATGTAGTTTCCAAATTAAATATCTTTGATTATAGGAAAAAGGTGCATATAAAAATAGAGTTTTACATATTAAAAGAAGATATAAAATACAAGAAATACCAGAAGGATCAAAGAATGGAATATCATGCAAGATTGAGTTGTATAGAAGAGTCGGACTCAACTAATGTTGGTTCTAAAGGTGAAAAGGAATCTAAAAACTATATTTGATGGATATTATTGTAACTAAAGAAAACTTTGATTATAATTACAGTTTTGGTTATAAAACTGATATTGAAAATGAATTTAAATTATTAACTCCACAAAATGAAAATTTTTAAAGTGATATCTTGAAAATGGATGAATTATATAGGGAACTGCAAAGATAAAATTTTAAAATTGAAGAAGAAAATAAAAAAAACGAAATGTTTCTGTTTTAATTAGAATATAAGATAAAAAGGTTTTAGATTATAAACTTCTTATAGTTGAGGATGTGAATATAAGAATAAAAAATTTATTTTAAATAAATTATGAAGATCAACACATAATATTTAAATTATTTTTTGATGATTTAGATAAAATTTAAATGGAAGGAAAATGTATTAAACATTAAAATAATAAACTAAATTTTTTTTATCATGTTCAAATGTGAAAATATTTTAAAACCTGAATGTTATATAGAAACATAATTAAAAACCTAAAAAGTAAAATACTAGTTAAAAGGAAACCATGTCTATTTTTGTTTGAGGCAAAGAGAAATCTGAGAAACTAAGGGCTATGAACAAACCCAAATATGATTAAAAGGGTTGTGTATTTAATAATCATGTTCCTAAGATGTATAGAACTATTTCTGTTAAATTCAAAAATGGTAATATGTTAAATTTTACTTATTTTAATTATAATATGAAATGGAATTATAAAAAAATGTTATTTAAAGTATACATAGTCTTTAGGGTATACTAAGCCTTTCATTTATAAATATTTATCAGCTAGATTACCCTAGAATAAATTTCATGAATATTTATGGGTACCTAAATATTTTTCTACTAATCTGGTTGGGCCCAAACTAGGTTGGGTACCAAAACAACCATATTTTTTATTTTTTTTGTTTGAAATATGTCTGAAGATTTCCAAAGACGCATGGTATATGGACAATGGGTGCTCAAGGAACATGACTGGTGAAATTTCAAACTTCTTATCTTTTAACTCTGGTAGCGGTGGCACTGTCACTTTTTTTGACAACTCAAAATGTATGGTTAATGGTTTTTAAGAAGTAGTGATATTAACTTATATTATAATTTTTAAAGTACTTTTAAAAAAAGGATTAAAACATAAGTTAATTAGAAAATCATAACTTTTTAATGATGGAATGAATGTAAAATATGAAGATAATAGATGTATTCTTTATAAAGATAGTAAAGTTTTATTTTATTTTAATAAGAAATTATATATATATTATATTCATTTTTTATAACTAACCTGGTAGACTGTAGTACACTTAAATTTTCTAGATACATATCACACTCTATGGCACAAGAGGTTGGGACATGTTCATCTTCAACAGTTTTACAAGCTGGATAAACATGAACATGTTCTAGAACATCCAAAGTTTAGTACATGTAAGATTTATATATATGATTCTTGTCTTAAAATTAAGTAGTACAAATAATTATTTTGATTTTTTTTATATGGTTAATACTGCAAGATTCATAGAAGTAATACATCTTAATATTTATGGACCCCTGAGATCTACTATTTTAGGTTCTAAAAGATATGTTTTTTTAGTTTTTGATGATTTCAGTAGATTTACTTGGACTATTTTCTAATCCCACAAAAGTGAAACCTTAAACAAATTTGTTACTTTCTACGATAAAATTCAAAATAAAAAAGGTCACCTAATTTGTTATATTAGAAGTGTTAAAAGAGTATATTTTGTAAACTTTTAATTTGAGAATTTTTGTGAAAATAATAGATATTTTCATAATTTTTCCACCCCTATAACACTGAAACATAATAGTGTTATAGAGAGTAAAAATTGAACTATTAATGAAATAGAAAGAACAATGCTTAATGAATTCAACCTTCCAAAATATTTTTGGGATGAATCTATTAACACTCCTTATTATATCATAAAAAGGGTTTACATCAAAAATTTGTTAAAGAAAACTCCATATTAATTATTTAATAGTAAAGAACCAAAAACAAGTTATTTTAAAAAAGTTGGACGTACTATCTATATTTTAAATACTAAAGATAATCTACAAAAGTTTGATTCAAAAAGTGATAAAGGTATATTTTTTGGGATACACTAATAATAGTAATAATTATAGGGTATATAATAAAATAATAAAACAATAGAAGAATATGTTTATGTTAAGTTTGTTACAAATAATGAAATATAGAGTACTTATTCTATTGATAAGGCTGCAAATTTAAAATAATTCAACATTGATGATGATAAAACTGAAAATAATGATGCATAAATTGAGGGGGAAATATCTCATATTAATCTAATCCTTCAATATGGAAAACTCATAAAGGTCTATCTTTAGAAAATGTTACAGGAAATGTTGAATCCAATATTAGGACTAGACACTAGGTTTTAATTTACAATGCTTATTATACCTTTGTATATGATCTTGTTCATATTAATATTAAATATTCTTTGAAAGAATCTAACTGGGTAAATTCCATGAATGATGAACATGACTAGTTTAATATATGTAAAGTATATAATCTTTTTGAGTAACCTAAACATATAATGTCTATAGGAAGAAAATGGATTTTTCAAAATAAGTTGGATGAATCTTGTAATATAGTTAGAAATAAAAAAAAATTAGTTCCCCAAGGTTACCTTCAAGAATAAGGAATTTATTTTGAAGATTCATTTTAACCAGTTTCTATTTTAGAATCCATTAATATTTTATTATATTTTACATTTTTTAAAATTTTTAATCTTTTTCATATGGATGTAAAAAGTTCATTATTATATGGTGTAATTTCATAAGAGATTTGTGTAAAACAACCGCCTGGTTTAGAAAATACTGAATTTAAAAATCTCTTTTTCAAGCTGTCTAAATATTTATATAGTCATAAGAAATATCCTCAATCTTTGTATGAAATATTAAATCTATTTTTTATAAAAAAATAATTTTGTTAAAGATATGTTTTATCCAACATTAGTCATAAAAATATTTTCAAATGATATAATGATCATACAAATCTATCTTGATGATATTATTTTTTGTTCTAAAAATGGTAATCTAAGTAATTATATTTTAAAATTAATGAAATATGAATTTGATATGAGTTTGGTGGTGGAATTAAAAATTTATTTTGTTTTAAAAATTAATCAATGGAAAGATGGTATTTTATTAAATCAATATATGTATTCAAAACGAATTGTAAAAAAATTCACTTTATTCTTTTAAAACTATGAGAACCCTTATAAGAAAAAACTATAAAGTAGATAAATATTAATTTAGAAAATCTTTTTGTGATAAGTTATACAGAGTCATGATATGATGTATTTTTTATATTACTGATTCAAGGATAGATATTGTGATTAATATTTTTATTGTTGCTAGATATTAGTCAAATCCCAAGAAAGTTACCTTAAAGTAGTTAAAATGGAAATTAGGTATATTAAAGACTTGACTGGAAAATCACTTCAGGTATGTGTCACTTTTTAGGAAAATATTAATTTCATGGAACTCCAAGAAAAACTATTAGTAGCACTTTAAACAACTAAGGCTGAGTGTGTTTCTAATGCTAGTTGTCACTCAATGATTATTTGGATAAATTTTTTTTATGATTTTAATATTAATTTTGATAAAAATTCTATATACTGTGATAACACTAGTGATATTTAAATATGTAAAAACCCCCTTTAGTAATCAATAACTAATAACATTAATGTTAAATTTAATTTTCTTAGGGATTATGTAAATAAAGTTGATATATTTTTAGAATATGTTCCAACTAAGAAACAGTAAGATGATATTTTCACTAAACCCTTGGATTCTGTTAAATTTGAGAAAATGGTTTTTGAATTGGGTATCCTGGAAGCATAAATTTTGTTTTATACTTTTCCTATTTTGATAAAACAATTCATTTTTTTACATGGGTTATGTATCTCACTAATATTTTCTACTCTTCTCAAAATGATAATTAGATCATTCTAATTAAAAATGTATTCTTAAAGTAACACTATTTAAATTCTTTCTTCTTTGAATACTACATTTTTCTACTATTATAATAATTTTTTCATTGAAAGACATTTTTTTATATATATTCATTGTTTTTTGTTTTTGGCATGTTTCCTATATTTAAAATACTGTTATTTTACTTTTATTATTTTTTAATTAAATATAAATATCTACTTGAACAATGTAATTTTCTTTAAATCTTATGATAAATATTTTTAATATTTAATTTCAAAAGGTTTTTTTTAATTAAAAAGGTAACCTGGTTTAAAATTTGATTCTTATTATGCTTCTTGATAAATTAAAAAAGGGGAGAAAATGTTTTTGAAGATTTATTAAATTTCTTTTAAATTATTTTAATATTTAAAAAATAATATGTTTTGAAATTTACAAAAAGTGGGAGATTTGATGTAATCAGGGATTAAAGATTTTATATCACTATTTGTTTTGATAAATTACTCTTAAATAACATTTAATTCAATTCAATTTTGTTTCAAAAATATTATTTCTTACTAACATGTTGGAACATTTTTTTATGATATTTTGTCATTTTTTATTTTTACTCTATATTAAATTTTTTTGGTTGTTATTAAAAAATTATCTATTTGTGCAATACCTCAAGTCAAACCATCAACCACTCTTAAGGGGTCCCGAAGGTCTACCCTTGTGGGAGGTTTAACCCTCATGGTCCAAAAAGAGAATGGTGGATCATAGTTTAAGTTATAAGCCTGTGGGATTGTATATATGGCATGAGGAGTATTCCCATAATACTTGGGCATGGGTAATCCACAAGACCCACAAGATGTGTGTGTTGTGATTTGGTTATAGCTAGTGTTATGTAAAACGTTTTTAATAAAAACACATGGCCTCCTATAGTTGGTTTTAATCTGGGATGATGTTTAAAAGCCATGATTTAATCTTGGTCATTGATGAATTTAATTTTCATCTGTTTGGATTCCTTCGCATCACATTCTCGTATTTTGAACTCCCAGGTGTTTATTATTTCTATGTTCAAATATCTTTCATCTTATGTGGTGGTTTGGTTTGTCTCGAGTACGCTGATGGCAGTAACAAGAAACATACTCATTTCAAATCATCCATTTAATTTCATGGATTTTTAATAGCTCTTTCTAGATCTTCTCATTTCATTTATAGGTTTTGGTATAGGATATCAGTTTTTACCTTATTTATAGCTTTCTTCTTCTTATCTAGAATATATTCTATTTCATTTGTTTCTACTGTTGTGAATGTTCATCATTCCCTTGTTTAGTTGATTATTGAGTCACCGTTGTAAATTTTCAATGTTTTGTGAAGAGTCACCATTAGTAAAAACCAGTGATGACAAAAGGGTCTCTTTTCGGATGTTCTCAATGGTGGGTTAGTGACCAACCACCAAAAACTAATAGTGGGTAATTTTACACACATTTGGAAGCCAATTGTTGGTTAGTGACCCATCTCCAGCTTTCAACGATGGGTGATATACCAACTGTTGGACATCAACAGTGGGTTAACATTACCACTGATTTTTGGCTCTTCCTGATACATCAGGATACTACATGAGCTTTTCCATCACTCTAAGGGGATCTCTTTCATCTTGAATTGAGTGTAGTGTTTTTATTCATTATGTTTGTGGATTTTTTCAATATATTGTAATTTTATTTGGTCGAACATTATTCAAGGTATAATAGGATCCTTTCATCTTCCTTCAATTTTTCAATATATTTTATGAGTTATTATTTCATCTTACGGTAGTAGCTTCTTTCAAGTTCCTACTTCATCTATTTCTCTTATATAAAATTCATTGTTTTATTCTTAATTTTTTAGAGTTGTATTAATTTATTTTACATTTGTTATCCTAAAAAATTATTCTTTTTTTCATCTTGTTTATTAGATTCTTATTCATTTTTTATTTTTTCTTCAGAAGCATCACTACAAAATAATTATTTTTTTCAATAGGGGAATATTTGTTGGTAAAAGTATGTTTTCTGTTGGTAAAACATTTTACCAACAAAAATTGTCCTGTCACTAAACTGTTGGTAAAAACTCTATCGCTAAATGTTATTGTGACAGATAAAATAATTCTATTGCAAATATAATTATACCAAAAAATAATATATATGTTGGTAACAATGTTTACCAACATATTAATACGACTAATATATCTGTTGGTAATATTATTAACATTTATCGACATTATCAACAATTAATATTTGTTTTGTATATTATACTCCAAATTTTTGTATTCCAATATTTATTGTTAAAATTTTATATTATATTTATTAATATAATTATATATAATATATTTATATATTTATTATATAATTATTAAAAAATTAGCTTATATAAAACAGAAAAAAACAAAGTCATTATTTGAAAAAACACATTCCAATATAATTTAAATACATGTTCAAACTTCATTAAAAGACAAGCAGCTCCAATAAACATATTACAATCATGTTTAAACATGTTCAAACCCTAAGATACTTCACATCAAACTCAATGAAACTTCATCATCAATCTATTTCTTGCAAACATCAAACGCCACTATCGTGGAATCCCCATATCTTCACATGATCTATTATCTACTGTAGTGGATAAGGACATTCACAACATCACCATCATCCTTTCGACTGCAGTGGACCACCCTTCTATACTTGAAGCTGAACTTGTCTCCGCTCCCTCCAGTTTATACATGCACCATCAGAAGCAATGTTCTGATAACACAAAATAACAATTAACAAATAGTTTTAATTTAAATGCAGGATATAAAAATAAATGCACATGATATAAATAAGATAATAATCTAACCAGTGGAAAAACATCCATAAGATAATCTAACTAGATACCACAATCATAAAATTATCAAGTAGAAACAACAACCATAAGATAATCCAACTAGATACCACAATTATAAAATTATCCATCATGACCACAACAAGAATATATAACGAATACCAAAAAAATTTCTATAATATAAAAATAACCAGTGACCACAAGCCATATAATCTGGAAAGAGAAACTACATTTTTTAACATTGATTCACCTAAGAAAAACACTCACAGCAGCTAGAATGGAATGAACATGAAGAAATTGAAGGTAATTACAACACATAGAATTTTAAATTGTATATATTCACCTGTTATTTATTTTATTTTATTTTGTTACACTTTTTTCCAACAAAAATTACTTAAATAACACTAATAATAATCAACACCAAAAGGAGGGACTGAAAAAAAATTTAATCTCACCACAAGAAAATGGAACAGAGCATTCCAGAGAGAACCGGGATATGATCAAGGACATTCAATCATAGAAGTCTTCCCCTTTTTCCACTCTTCCTATAAGTATTTTCAGTCGGTATGGGTTTCATGTCCTCAATGTGTCCAATCTTCATGCCAAAATAGCAAATTTGCACCTGTTGTTATCAAGAAATGAGAAAACAAAAATAAATATATGAGAGACGACCAAAAATACTTGAAGACCATATCCTATGACCAAACAAAGTCTCTCAAATCAATGATTGGTGGTGGATGCCTTGAAAGGGAAAAATATGAGTGGGAGAACCATGGTGTAGACAAATAAACTTAGACAACCCACGAAAAAAACAAAACAAATAGAAAACCAAAACACCAAGAATTTTCAGCACTACTAAAAAATAAAAAGCACGGAACCTGCAACCAGGCTAAAGCTCAAATTTCATTACTAAAATCCAGATGAGAACTCCCAGTCCAGCAGAAAATAGCATTTATAATGCACCAAAAAAACCATTCCACACAGGCCTAACAAGTAGGAGTGGAAAATAGCATTTATAATGCACCAATAAACCACTCAAGAGAGGCCTAAATAGTAGGAAAGGAAAAGATGATCCAATGCACCAGTAAAAAAATTCTAGAATCCAACCAAAACTCAAACTGCATGAACCAAAAACCTCACCCAAATGAAATAGATAACAGCTTCACCCTGAACAAAAAGTGAAAAATGCACAAACTTCTAACAGCTGCTGCAAGTATATGATCTAGGATGCAAAAGAATGGAAGGACAATAATCACCATCTAAAACACTACAACATAGGACACCATTTCCAAAAGCACAATGTCATCAATCACTTCAGATCAGAACCCAACCGAGAAGAATGTTAACAAATTAGTACATTAGAACCATACTGATATCAGTTAATAGATTAAATATTTTAAGAGAGCATATTAAAGTCATAACATACCACTATACAAGAACTAATTTCTAATAAAGTTTTCTTGTTATCAAAATAATGTTGTAGGAACATGTTGATAGTGTAATTAATGAAAAATAGTGTTTCATCACAAGCATCCCTTATAGATCGAGCATTCATGATCTCTGGAAACAGGTTTGTTCTTTTTGAAATAGAGGGTGTGAAATATCCATCCTTCGAAAGAGGGATTCACCAACCCAAACTGGTTTTTTATGTGCAGGTCCTCAATGGTCGCTTGCAACAATAAATCGTATGGAAAACTATGAGAAGTCTGACATTTATTCCAACTTTAATGCATAATTACCAACAAGTTCTCAATTAATATGAAAAAGAAATATTAACAACCTAATATTTCTCATCAATTACTAAAAAGCTGTAATTTTATATTAACAAAGAAACTAACTTTCAAATAACATATAGTGTAAGTAATTATAAATACTAAAATAAACTATGATTCATTAACAAGAAACAATATTATTTTATGACCACATTAATATATCATTGTGATATTCAAAATATAAATGAAATTTAATATAGATATATACTATTATATAAATTTCAATAAATTAATCATTGAACACAAGACATGCATTGTAAAAACTCTTTTAAGTATAGACTCTCAATATCAAATTCAATAGTACACTAAATTATTAATGTAACAAAATTAATATAATGAATTTGAACATCACATAGAATGGGAATCATACATTAATAAAGAAAAGGCACAACATTGTATCATTCCACATACCAAATAAAAAAATTAATTGTAACTAGATTCAAAATAGACAAACATTATTCATAAAATTTATAATGAATCCCCTTCTAACTAGATGATTTAGGATGAACTCGTATGTTAAAAATTCAATATCCACTAATTAAAGGTTTACAGTTTCAATGTGGAATGTATGTTTTACCAAAATGTAGAGAATGGAAATATTTTAGTTCATTTAAAATGGAATTCGTACCTAGAATGATACTTACAAAAGAGTTTGGTCAGTCTTAATTTCAGTAAAGAACACATTCGTCTTCATGAAAACCATACTCCTATTGAATATCAAAGACATTGTGCAACAAGTAATTTTCATGTATAAAAAGTTTCTTTTTATTGGGACCAATATATTAGTATTAAAGCTACTATATAGAAGGGGTTCATCAATTTTATGATGACTAGCAATAGGTTTTTATCTATGAGTGATGAAATTTAAAATAGTGGAATTAAATAAACAATTAAGCCCAAAATGGGTAATCATGAAATTGATTTCACATTTTTTCACTTCCAACGTGTTCCTCACATCCTAATTCGTCTATTTCTCTCCCAGAATTTACTTTTTCCCTAGCTTCATCAGATTAACTGAACAATCTGATTGAGTAATAAATTCTATGCTAACAAATTCATTAGAGAATTATTCACATCAAACCACAGAAATTTTCATTTGAGAGAACTCAAAAATTCACTAGATGGTGTACCTTTACTGCATCTTCTCCTATCAATCATGAGGAGTTCCAGGTAGTCTATATTAGCTTCAGTTGATCCATAATCAGGAAATAGAACAATGTCCCCTCCCTTTAATCTGACAGAGATCAACTTTCCTTCACTGCCATGATGCCCGAAACTAAAAAAAAGAACTCTTTTAGGATACATCTTTAGGAGATTTCTTAGGGAGCATAATTCTAGTAGTGGTCTTGAAAGTTGGACGAATCATCTACATGAGAACGAAATTAAAAGTTGGGATCAATCACTTTTCCATTCCATTCGATAATTGAATAAATTTTAATTCATTGGAGTGGTTTAGAAGTAAGTAATTAGCATCCCACAGTCACCAAAAAAAGAACACTAACAGGAAATCACGTTTAATCTGAATTTCACTGAAACCCTAACCTAAATTCAATTCAATTTAAACAATATATACCCATTATTTTAGGTGCTGAAAACATTAAGAGAGTAAGTGCATACCTGATTGTGAGCGTAGGTGGTGATCGCTATAGCGTGGGTGACGAGCGACGAACTGGGAGTGTGAGCGCAGGTGGGGATAGTTACGGCTTGACGGCGAGCAACGAAGATCGGTGGTGAGCGCAGGTGGGGATCACTACGGCATGGGCGGAGAAAGACGAACCTGTAGTGTGAGTGTAGATGGGGATTGTTATGGCTTGATGGCCACCAAATAAGATCGGTGGTGAGCACAGGTAGGGAACATTGCGGCATGGGCGGCGATCGGGGGACATCGCGTGGTGGGTGGTGAGTGGTGGAGTTCTCTGAACAAATGTGAGGGGAAAAATAGATAATGTTTTTTTATGATAGTTTTACTAAACTATTACTAATAAAAAAAATTATTGTTAAAATGGTTTGTTTGTACTGAATAAATACTAGTAAAAAATTTAAATGTTGAAAATAAATAGTTAGAAATATTAATTAATAATAATAAATTCATTTGTTAGCAAAAAAAATGTCGGTATTAATATGATAAAGTAACAAATTTAATTTTTAGTAAAATATATGTTGGTATTAAAAAATTAATAACAACAGATATATTATTTGGTAAAAATAAATGTTGGTACTTGAATATAATACCAATAAAACATAATATCTGTTGGAATTACTCATTTATACCAACAGAAATATTGTTTGTCACTAAATTTCTATTGGTAAAAGTCAATTTATTTATAGTGATGGATGAGGCTCTATTTTAATTTCATTTTGTTAGTTTTTATTATTCTATGCTGAATTGAATAATAATAGTTTTGTTTTATCCATTGGTAACTTCAATCTATTTTTGGACAATACTTTTCAACAAGCCACTGTTGGAACCCAACGGCGATTCATTGGTCATCATTGGAAATCCAATGATAGCTAATTTTTATTCTACCCATGAATAAATTTATTTTTAAGATTCATAGAATTTAATTCATTTTTGTTTTCTTCTTAAAATTACAAGGGCAGGTAATACTCGGTTTTTTCACTGTAGGACATTTCTAATGGTAGGTAAAGACCCACCACTCACAGTTTTCAATGATAGGTCAGTGACCCACTATTAGTTAAAAAATTCCAAAATTTTATTTCTTAATTATAAATAATATTGTCAAAATAAATTTATTTTTCAATTATTTTATTATTTTATTTTAAAATATATTGAAATAGTGTTTAAAAATAATGGTATCTTTTTTTAGTTACACCTGTTCATGCAGATTTTTTTTCATACGATGCTCTAGATTTTCACAACATTATATTGTATGTATAATATAAAAAAATTATTATTATTTGAATTGTTTTTCAATTGTGATTTTTTAAAGAATTATTATTCTTAACATATTAAACGTTCCTTTTAATATTTCATGAATAAATATAATCCTAATTGTTTTTTTCATCACAACTTTAACAAAATAAGTTAATGGTCATATTATATTATTTTTACACACTAATAAGTATCCTGAGAACACTAGACACAGACATGATCCTATAAATCTTAGTTTTAATGTTTTGGGTGATTTTTCCAAGGAAAAAAACATAAAAAAGTCCATATGATTCATTTAACACGGATACTATGATACATTTTCTACTGGTCTCAAATTGATTAAGAAACATCTGTGACTTTTTTTATTCTACTATGATCACTAGAAATCTTCATCTTTTTCATCTAATACATCAAAACTGATCAAATAATATGAGTTGTGATAAATTTCTACATCATATTATCAACTATTTTTCTCAATTGTTTTTGTTATTTCTCTATTTTAATTCTTATTATCACCTTTTTCCCTCTAGAATTTTGATTTAATATTTTCCCAACCAATATTTGTCATCGGGTTATTCCTCCCATATAAAAGGAAGGTTGGGTTGTTCCTTCCAGGAAAAGGTAAGGTAGGTTTTGACTCCTTTAAAATTAATGTGTTATACCACTAGGTTTAAAAAGGTACATTTATATTTTATGTAATTGGGTTATCACTTCTATATAAAAAGTTTGGATTTAGTGCATACTACTCTCCTTGATGAGTATAGGATATTGATGAGAGGATAGGGATCATGGTGATCCAAAACTCTATAAAAACATCCCATGATATCTATTTTATTTCCACTTTAACTTTTAACACTATTATTTCTATGAGGATTTAGTATTTGCAATAATAAATAAAAATGGATAGTTCACCCCCCCCCCCCCCCCCTCTAGTCACTATTATCATACCAACAGATCTAACATGAAAATTATTGATAAGTTATATCTTTGTTGGATCTAATGATCTTCCAATTATTGTAATTACATAACCACAGAATGATACTTTCTATATCTTGAATTCAGACATTCTAAATTTGGTATATAGTTTCTCCTTTCTCTAGGTCTTTAACACAATCTGTTAAATGATATTTATTCTCTTTCTTACTCTTTGAGTTTAAAATAATATCCTCTATAAAGATAGTCATAAATTGATCACATTAGTATCTAAAGTCTCTATTCATTAGATCTATAAAGATAGGATAAGCATTCATAATCCTCAAGGGAATCACTATAAATTTGTAGTTTCCGTAACTCATACGGATTGATGTCATAGAAATATCCTCCCTTTGGGATAATAATTAATGGTATCCAGATCAAAGTTCATTCTTTGAGAATTATTGATAATAATGGAGTTGATATAATATATTATTGTTATGGGGTAGAGTATACTTGATTTTGGTCCTAGATTTAATGAATCATTATATTTAATGAAAATATGCATAAACACAACCTTCTTTTTGATTTTTAAGACTGGTGCACCACACAATGAAACACTATATCATATAAAACCATTGTATAAATTTTCATGTAGTTTATTTATTAACTACTATAATTCAATGGGATCTATTCCCTATGGATACATTGAGATGGGAATGGATTCAAGTATGAGTTGGATTGAAAACTCAGCCTCACACTTCAATGGAAGACTATAAAGTTCATCCATTAATACATCAGTATATTCTCTTAAAATAGGCATTTCATCAATATATATTTCCTCCCCAATAATTTGATTTATCAATCCCTCATTATTGGTTATCATAACTAACATTATAGAATTTTATTTCATATGGATTTCACAAATGACATGTATATGTTAACCTATGAATATCTAGGTTTCAATCTAGGTTATCCATAGTCATTTTTATATTAGGTTAGTTAAAATCATACTCAAATCTGACATTATGGTTCGTAAAGATAATATGATTAACAAAATCATATCCCCATAGAGTATCAAACTAGGTGTGCAGTTAGTCCTCTTTTTCATTTATCATATCATAGTTGAGTTAATAGCCAACATGTTATCATTAGGTTTATTACCCATAAGTACATCAATTTTATATCCTTCTTTCAATTTTTATATCATGACAAGGGTGTAATTTTATGGATAACCACACAATCATTTCATTACCAAATGATAAAGAGGTTATCCTATACTTACTCATCCATAGATATTTACCAAGGGTTTTTTCTAATGTTCTATATAATAATATCTATAAATAAATAAACTATTATCTAATTCCAACTATAGTGACCCAAGATAGACATAATATAAATGTAAAAAAAATATCATGATTTAGATAATACATATCATAACTATATCTCAATCAAATTACTGAAAGGTTTACTGTCTTGGATATTAGCTTCAGAGATATCTTATTTTACAACACTTACTTACATTTCTCCATAATAATTCACCTATAAACCCTTTTATATATATTTCACATGATATAATCATCTTTATATAATAGGTATTAGTAATATAATAAATGGGTGAGCTCATACACTAAGTAATGGAAAAACATATCAAAATGTGTCAGACCATAAACATGAAGAAGAGCCGGAGGAAGGCATAAATATATTAATAAAAAATCAAAATACTATAGTTGATCACTACAAAACATGTTATAGTAATATATTATCTTAAAAATATCCTTAATGAAGCATAAAAGGTAAAACATATAGCATGTGAACATTACATAAAAGTGAAAAATACTATAAAAATAAGCCATAATCAGGAAAGCATGGAATTTCATGGAAATAAAATGCTTCTTAAAAGTTTGGAAAAAATTGATTAACAACATGGAATTTTAGAAAACCATAATCATTGTAAATCCTTAATAACCAAAACCATTATAAAAATGTCTATGTGTACAACCTCATTAGCTCTATGCCTAGAAATGTGAGAAAACCCATCATGCCCATGCTTATGTAAACAAACTCATTATATCCAATACTAAATATCTCATGAGATATAAACTTAAAATAATGTGTTGGATGGGAATATATGACCCACCCATCATCATATATACATATGTTCACCACATAAAAACAATGTAAGAACCCGGATCTTTGTTCAGGTATGTTTTTCCTTTTTTCTATAGTTTTTAAGAAAAATGATTTTTCTGGAAATTTTCAAAGTACACGTCGTGTACTTTCTGAGTACATGCCATGTACTCTGATCCGGCTCGAAGCCGTGTGCTGGCTGTTCCCGGGCTACACACACGGTGTGTAGGGGTGGCATGGATGCCGATTTTGGCAGAGTACAGAAAGGACCCAGTACACGCCATATACTCTAAAAGTACACGCCGTGTACTTTTCTTTTTTTCACTAAATGAACCGGGGTCACATCCCATCGTGATTTTTATCTTCTTTTAGGTCTCGTTTGCTTGGGAGCGACTCGTACGGTGTAATCTTCCCCGAGATCCCGCCTCACCATCTATTCTCCGATTTGAGCATGGTTGATTGCATTAGAAGTGCAGCGGTGAATTCTTCCTTCTTCTTGATCCTTGTTTCTTTATTCCTCCTTGTTTTCAAGATATCATAGGTTGAGTGTTTTGTGCATTTTATCATATGTACGTCATTCTAAGGGGAATATGTCATCGTGGTTCACATATATTGATCTCCTAGGATTGAGGTAGGTGGTTTGTGCCTTTCTATATAAAGTTGATGAATATTTTTTGCAAATTCCACCAATACCCTTGAACGGGGTATTGCGTGTTCCTGTTTTTCCCTTGTTGTATTGCCTGCTTTTCTTGATTACTAGAGTAGATGTTTTGCCTGTGATTATGGTAGCTTTATTGTACCTTGAATGTTTTCTATGCTTGTTCTGCCTATTTTTAATTTTTCCAATTGTCATGCCTAGTTGTAGGATTGTGGACTGCTGCCTTGTTTTTCTGCTGAGCATTAGTTGATAGCCAAGTAGTTTTTGAGGTTACTTGGACGATGTACATGCGCGTTGACCATGTTTAGTTTCACTCAGGACTATGAGAACCTAGATTAGTAGACCAAAGGGAGAATTGACAGAAGGTCTTCTCTAGAGTGTCTTTTAATTTACGATACGAGACCACAGGGGGAATTTTTGAGTGCTTCCTTAGAGAGTATGTAGTTCCTCGAAGCGGTCCAAAGGGGGAATAGACGTTGAGTGCTTCCCCAAAGAGTCTATTAATTTCAGAGCTGAACCGGAGGGGTGAGACTACATGTTCCTCCTAGAGGGTTGCTGGTATTTATAGGTTGGACCATAGGGGTTAGGCTGTGAGAGCTACCCAGAGGGTTACCTGTTTTCTTCTTATTGTTGGCTGCTTACTTGTGTACTTTATTTGTTAGAACTATGGATTGTAGCTGCTTGTGCTTTCCTGTTTATGGCTTCTTGTTTTATTACTTGCCTTGTATTCATTGACTGTTAGGCACAAATCTTTGGGTGATTGCCTACTAGGATTTTATCTCACACCCTATTTGGGCCATGATTTTGGGCCCAAGCAGACTATATTGTTGCAGCTATAGATAAGGGAAAGCACCCTTCTACTTCAGGATCTTGATTGCGCTGGAGCTGGAGAGCATGGGACCGAGTCGGGGCTCGCGATGCTGAGGAGTTTATTTTGTTTTTATTTTGAACTTTTTTTCAGTTGTATTCCCGCACATTGTTGTGTTTTTTGCTTTCCATAGATACTTGTACCTACTTAATCATTGTCATCATTGCTATATATATTCATTGTTTCCACTGTTTGTTTTCTTCTATTATGCATGTTGTTACTACTTCCGTTGTTGACTGTTGTTTTTTCCACTATATACCCTACCGAATGAGGGTATAGTTTCCTCACCGACTCACCAAGGCCCTCGCTGCTTTTCGGCAGCCTCTGGTGTTTGGGGAAACGCACTTGAGGTCATGTGGTTAACCGGGTATGGGGCACCAGTGGTGGGGCTCCGGATTCGGGACGTTACAAAGTGGTATCAGAGGAGTTATTTTCTCTTGCTTTACTGTTTAGAGACTTTAGATAGGGATAGGACGGATTCGATACTTGGTATTAAACTGTGCTCGAGATTAGCTAACCTGTGTATAGGGAAAGGCCATACTACCTCGTTAATTGCAGTTTGCTGGTTTTGCATTTTTATGGTTGATATGTTTTCACCTAGAGTGATTTGCATGACTTGTGCGGTTATTGTTTTAATATTTCGGTTCTATTTCTGTCGCAACCCGATGAGATGAGGGTATTCCATCTCACGGATCATATATACACTTTTAGAAATCACATTCCATGCATTCTTGCCATGCCATCTAGGGTGCATTAGCGATTTCATGCTTTTGTGATAGTATTTTTGTAGATTAGGCATGCTGTTGTGATAGATTCTTGATAGAATCCCTGCTATTATGTAATAGAGCCATTATTTTCCCTTGTATGTGACTACGGGAGATGCTGAGTTTTGATTCGCGGGGAGTATGGGCCCTCATGAATCAAAATTTGGCAACTCTTTCTCTTGTTTTTAGTAGTTCTGGGAGTCTGAGCATTTTCAGAGCTACTGCCCAGAAAAACCCTGAATACACGGCGTGTACTTTTTGGATACACGCCGTGTAGTTTTCAGGCCATGTCACTGACCGTGTGAGCAGAACACGGTGTCGTGGGAGTAACTTCAGGAACACGCCATGTACGATTGGTACATGTCGTGTAAGTTTAGAGTCGTGTACCCGGACATGTCACTTACAACACGGGCCGGGGAAGCTCGGGTAGAACACGTCGTGCCCTTAGGGAACACGCTGTGTAGTCCTGTCTAGGTACACGGCCGTGTCACGAACAACACAGGTCGGCGTTACCTTCTTTTCCACACGTCGTGTTTGTTCATAACACGCCGTGTAGTCCGGTCCAAGTACCCGGCCACGTCACGAACAACATGGGCCGACATTACCTTCTTTTCCACATGTCGTGTTTGTTCAGAACACGCCGTGCAGTCTTGTCCAGGTACCCGGCAATGTCACGAACAACACGGGATGGGGTCACCTTGCCTATGCACGCCGTGCTTTTTCAGATCACGCCATGTAAGGTTCAGACGTGTAGACGGTCGTGTATTTCACAAACACGGGCTGCCGAAGCCTTTTCTAGTACACGTCGTGTGTGTTAAGAACACGTCATGTAGTCTTGGGTTAAGTCAGACCGTGTGGGTTAGCCGTGTAAGGAGACTCGGGTAGGGGAACCATTTTCAAGTACACGTCGTGTGTGGGTGCAACACGCCGTGTAGTTTGAAGTGTACATGACTTGTAGGGCAGGAGTACACTCCCATGTCAGTGGGTTAAGAAGACATGCCTTGTAGTTTTATACACGCTGTGTAGTCAAGTTTTGTAAACTTGTGTGTTTTTCTTCCCCTATTTCCATTTTGTACTCTTGTGTTCTCTATCCTTGTTTTCCTGGTCTAAGGTGTGCTTTTGATCTTTCAGAGCTATTCCTCCGAGACATCCTCCGGTCGTACGTCTGTCATCGGACAGTGATCAGATGCCAGATAGGGCTGATCAGGGACTTCCTGTCGATCCTCCAGTCGGACCAGCCTTGGCACCGACTGTTATACCAGTTGCAGGTGCTGATGCACAGTTTAGGGAAGGTTTCATGAGGATGATGCAGGCCTTCCAGGGAGCACCACCTCCTTCCACGTCTATGGCAGATTTGACGCGGGTTTTTCAGCAGCAGCATCCTTCCACATTCTCGGGGGAAGTAGGACCTCAGGCTACAGAGTCATGGATGGAATCCATGCTAACTATATTCAAGCATCTAGAGACACCTCCAGATAGGCGGGTCAAGCTCACCATCTACATGCTCTGAGACTCCTCCAAGAGGTGGTGGGACATGATCTCACAGGCAGGTCAGCAGCAGGCTATGGTTTGGGAGGAGTTCCAGCGTGTGTTCTATGACTTCTTCTACCTGGAGTCCCTGAGGGCCGACCGAGCCTAGGAGTTCATGAGCTTAGAGAAGGGTACTCTTTCTGTCATGGAGTATTCCACTCGTTTCACCGATCTGCAGCGCTTCACGCCCCTCCGGGATGGGAGTGGGGTGTTCTTATCAAGGAAGTTCGAGGATGGTCTCAGGCAGGAGATCCGCTCACAGGTGAACATCTTCCAGTTGACTTCCATTACTTCCATCGTCAACCAGGAACTGATTGCGGAGCGCAATCTGAGAGACTCTGGAGCTGCGAGCCTGGGCAGTTTTTCTTCCAAATCTAGTTTGCCTCCAGATGATAGCAAGAAGCGCTGTAGAGAGCCTACATGTGGTGATCCGAGGAAGTGAGATGCATTGTCAGGCGGCCAGGTGATATGCTACTAGTGTGGTCGGTCAGGGCACATGAGGCCGAAGTGCCAGAGGGACCCCGTGGAGTGCCGATCTTACGGCAAGATGGGTCACCGTCAGCGTTTCTGTTAGGTTTTCTCACCAACAACTGGTGACTGGGGTTCTTCCATGACTCCTCGTCCAGGAGCAGCACCACCAGTTTCTCACCAGTCGGGGAACTGGAGTTCTTCCGGCCGTTCGGGCTGAGGTGGAGGTCGAGGTCGTGGCAGTCAGACACTAGTTCCTTAGTAACAGTAAGGAGATTCAGCCCAAAGTGGTCAGCCAGGGGTGCAGGGCCACGGTGTAGGACAGTCTTTTGCCGTAGAGCAGACTTATCAGGAGCAGGATACCGTCCCTTCTACTGTCCGAGGTATGATTTCAGTAACCTCAATTTTATCTTCAGTCCTTTTAGATACTGGTGCTACACATAGCTTTATCTCTATAGCTGTTGTGGAGATCCTTGGACTCTGTGCCTTTTCTTCTGCCGACTTGTTGACACTAGACACACCTTTGGGGATGAGGACATCTAGTGTACGCCAGTGTAGAGAGTTCCCTCTCGAGGTCGCAGGGTATCGCTTCTTATGGTATCTCTATGTCTTAGAGATGACAGGCTATGATGTCATCCTCAGCATGGACTGGTTGATTCCCTTTCAGGCAGTTGTCGACTGTTATCGCCGAAGAGTGAGTTTCGTTTCACTAGAGGGCAAGTCTTTTCTTCATAAAGGCGAGTGGGACGTTCAGGCGAGTCGGGCAGGACTCGAGCATCTTGGGCTAGGAGGGGTGACAGCCCATATCTCTAGTCTTTATCTGGATGACCAGGGGACTCCACAGTTGGACTTTCCTCCAGTGGTGGATCTCTTTAGGGATGTCTTTCTAGAGGACTTTTTAGGTTTGCCTCCAGAGCATGAGGTAGACTTCTCTATTGAGCTCGTGCCAGGAGCGGCACTGGTGTTCATTACTCCCTATAGGATGGCCACACCTGAGTTGCAGGAGCTCAAAAAGTAGTTGGAGGAGCTACAAGCTAAGGGTTTCATCCGACCTAGTACTTCTCCTTGGGGTTTTCCTATCCTGTTTGCAAATAAGGCAGACGGTACCCTTCAGCTTCGTGTGGATTATCGGAAGAAGAACTAGTTGATGGTCAAGAACCGATATCCTTTGCTGATAATTGACGACCTTTTAGATCATCTTTGAGGAGCCCAGGTGTTCTCAAAGATCTACTTGAGGTCTGGTTATCATCAGTTGCACGTTAGACCATCAGATATACCTCTGACAGCCTTGAGGAGCAGGTATGGTCTATACGAGTATACAGTCATGTCGTTCGGTCTCACGAACACACCTGCAGTTTTCATGGCACCGATGAACCAAGTGTTCCATACTTACTTGGACTCCTTTGTCATGGTCTTCGTGGACGATATCTTGGTGTACTCTCACACTCGACACGACCATGCCACACATCTTGATATCGTTCTGAGTACACTGAGAGAGCATCGGCTTTATGCTAAACTCTCGAAGTGCCACTTCTGGATGGATCAGATTCACTTCTTGGTTCATGTCATCTCAAAGGCAGGAGTATCAGTGGACCTAGAGAAAGTGAGAGCTTTAGTCTCCTGGGAGAAGCCGAAGAACGTCTTTGAGGTACGGAGTTTCCTAGGGATGGCTGGATACTACAGACGCTTCATTCAGGACTTTTCTCATCTAGCAGCACCTTTGACAGGTCTGACCAAGAAGGGGGAGAAGTTCTTATGGTCAGATTCTTGTGAGTCAGCCTTTCAGTAGATGAAATGGAGGTTGACATCAGCATCGATACTAGTATTGTCGGATCCAGGAAAGAACTACACTGTTTACTATGATGCTTTAGGTATCGGGCTGGGAGCTGTGATTTTGCAAGGGGATAGATTCGTTGAGTATGGGTCTCGGCAGTTAAGGCCACATGAGAGGAACTAACCAACGCATGATCTAGAGTTGGAATCTGTTGTTCATGCCTTACGCTGTAGGAGACACTATCTGCTGGGGGAGCACTTTGTGGTCTTCAGTGACCACAGGAGTATCAAGTATATTTTCACTCAGCGGGATCTGAACCTGAGACAGCGTAGGTGGGTCGAGTACCTTCAGTCCTTTGATTTTGAGCTTTCCTATATGTCGGGGAAAGGCAACACAGTGGTAGATGTGATGAGCAGAAGAACTCAGATTCAGGCAGTTCAGGAGGCCAGTAGTGAGTGGTAGCTGATGGCTCTATTCTCTGAGATGCATCTAGAGGTGCACGACAGACAGGGACAGACCTTCCTATCTTCTATAGTTGTTACCACTACACTTCTTGATTGGGTACAGATGAGGCAGCTATCAGACTTTGAAGGCTTAGTCCTGTGGGAGAGTGTGTTAGGAGAGGAACCTCTTCCCGGATGGGCAGTGGGTGAGGATGAGATCTTGGGGTTCCAGGGATGCGTATGGGTGCCAGCAAACATACGTGAGGAGATGATGTGGGATTTTCATTCCTCAGATTGGGTAGTTCATCCGGGCATCACCAAGATGTATCGAGATCTTCATCGCCAGTACTGGTGGCCAGGTATGAAGAAGGATGTTGCTGGTTTCTCCATGAGATGTTCTAATTGTCAGCAGGTGAAGGTAGAGCACCAGTGACTAGCAGGCCTTTTACAGCAGCTACCCATTCTGGAGTGGAAGTGGAACGATGTCGCGATGGACTTCGTGACTGGGTTGCTGAGGTCGCCTCGAGGGAACGATTTTGTTTGGGTTGTCATCGACAATCTTACGAAGGTTGTGCACTTCTTTCCAATTAAGGAGACCTTCAGTGTTGATGATCTGGGATGAATTTACATTTGGGAGATCGTTCGCCTACATGGAGTTCCACACTCCATTTTTTCAGACAGGGATGTGCGCTTTACCTCTCGATTCTGGTAGGGACTTCAGAAGGCCTTGGGTACATAGGTACTTTTGAGTACAGCATACCATCCCCAGACTGATGGCCAGTCCGAGTGCACAATCCAGGTGCTTGAGTATATGCTTCGAGCTCGAATTCTAGACTTTGGCAGTTCTTGGGAGAAGCATATCCCTCTGGTAGAGTTTTCCTACAACAATAGTTTCCAGGAGACCATTCAGATGGTGCCATATGAGGCTTTGTATGGTAGGTCATGCTGATCACCCTTATGCTGGCTGGAGGCAAGAGAGGTAGCTCTGTTGGGACCTCGTCCTGTTCAGGAGACTTCAGAGAAGATAAAGCTGATTCGGAAGCAGATGGCTACGGCACAGTCTCGACAAAAGTCTTATGATGATCAGTGGAGACGACCTCTGGAGTTTGAGGTCGGAGATCAGGTGTTCTTGCGTGTCTCACCAAGGTTAGGACACAAGAGGATTCAGAGACAGGGTAAGCTTTCATCGCGGTACGTCGGACCGTTTGAGGTCTTGGAGAGAGTGGGGTCGGTCTCCTATCGGTTGCAGCTACCTCAGAGGTATCAGTCCATGCACAACGTCTTCCACATCTCTCAACTCGGATGTTACTTTTCATACCCGTCTCATGCCTTTCAGCCTGAGGAAGTCGAGCTCGAAGCGAATGCGTCGTTCAAGGAGCATCCTATCTGGATTGTCGATCGCAGTACGAAGGTTCTCCGTGGGCGTTCTGTTCCTCTGGTACAAGTGTTATGGCAGCATGGGCGAGTAAAGGACGAGACCTGGGAGAGGGAGGCCGATGTACAATCGTAGTGGCCGGAACTATTTGTGGATTCTTCTTCTATTCCCCGTTAGGGAAATTCGAGGATGAATTTCTTTAAGGGGGGAAGTTTATAAGAACCCGAATCTTCGTTCATGTATGTTTTTCCTTTTTTCTGGAGTTTTTAAGAAAAATGATTTTTCTGGAAATTTTCAAAGTACACGCCGTGTACTTTCTGAGTACACGCCGTGTACTCTGATCCGGCTTGAAGCCGTGTGCTGGTCGTGCCCGGGCCACACACACGGTGTGTAGGGGTGATGTGGAGGCCAATTTTGGTGGAGTATAGAAAGGACCCAGTACACGTCATGTACTCTAAAAGTACATGTCGTGTACTTTTCTTTTTTTTCACTAAATGAACTGGGGTTGCGTCCCATCACAATTTTTATCTTCTTTTAGGTCTCGTTCACCCGGGAGCGACCCGTACGGCCGAATCTTCCCTGAGCTCCTGCCTCGCCGTCCGTTCTCCGATTCGAGCACGGTCGATTGCGTTGGAAGCGCAGCGGTGAGTTCTTCCTTCTGCTTGAGCCTTGTTTCTTGATTCCTCCTTGTTTTCAAGATATCATAGGTTGAGAATTTTGTGTGTTTTATCAGATCTACGTCATTCTAAGGGGAATCTGTCATCGTGGTTCACATATATTGATCTTCTAGGATTGAGGTAGGTGGTTTGTGCCTTTCCATAGAAAGTTGATGAATATTTTGTGAAAATTCCACCAATACCCTTGAACGGGGTATTGCGTGTTCCTATTTTTCCCTTGTTGTATTGCCTATATTTCTTGATTGCTAGAGTAGATGTTTTTCCTGTGATTATGGTAGCTTTATTATACCTTGAATGTTTGTTATGCTTGTTCTGCCTGTTTGGAATTTTTCCAGTTGCCATGCCTAGTTGTAGTATTGTGGACTGCTTCCTTGTTTTGCTACTGAGCCTTAGTTGATAGCCAAGTAGTTTTTGAGGTTACCTGGATGATGTACACGTGCGCTGAGCATGTTTAGTTTCACTCAAGACTGTGAGAACCTATAGTAGTAGACCAAAGGGAGAATTGACGGAAGGGCTTCTCCAGAGTGTCTTTTAATTTACGATACGAGACCACAGGGGGAATTGACGTTGAGTGCCTCCTTAGAGAGTCTGTAGTTCCTCGACGTGGGACACAAGTATAATAGACGTTGATTTCTTCCCCAGAGAGACTTTAGCACGATACGAGACTATAGGAGGAATTGACGGTGATTGCTTCCCCAGAGAGTCTATTAATTTCAGAGCTGAACCAGAGGGGTGAGACTGTGTGTGCCTCCTAGAGGGTTTCTGGTACTTATAGGTTGGACCATAGGGGCTAGGCTGTGAGAGCTACCTAGAGGGTTACCTATTTTATTCTTGTTGTTGTATGCTTACTTGTGTACTTTATTTGTTAGAACTATGGATTGTAGCTGCTTGTGCTTTCCTGTTTACGGCTTCTTGTTTTATTACTTGCCTTGTATTCATTGACTGTTAGGCACAAATATTTGGGTGATTGCCTACTGGGATAGTATCTCACACCCTATTTGGGCCATGATTTTGGTCCCAAGTAGACTATGTTGCTACCAGTATAGATAACGGAAAGCGCCCTTCTACTTCAGGATCTTGATTGTGCTAGAGCGGGAGAGCATGGGACCGAGCCGGGGCTCGCGATGCTGAGGAGTTTATTTTGTTTTTATTTTTCACTTTTTTTCAGTTAAATTCCAACACATTGTTGTTTTTGCTGTTTTCCATAGATACTTGTACCTATTGCATCATTTTCATCATTGCTATATATAATCATTGTTTCTGCTGTTTGGTTTCTGCTGTTATGCATGTTGTTACTACTTCCGCTGTTGAATGTTGTTTTTTCCACTGTATACCTTACCGAATGAGGGCATAGTTTCTCCACCGACTCACCAAGGCCCTCGCTGCTAGTCGGTAGCCTCTGGTGTTCAGAGAAACATGCTTGAGGTCATGTGGAGAACCAGGTACGGGGCACCCATGGAGGGGCTTCGGATTAGGGACGTTACAAACAATCTTAAACAAATCTTAATGAACCCATGGAAAAAAGAATGGTCTTTCACATAACGTGAACATAAGAATTCATAGGATATAAAACAAATTTCACAAAAGGAATCATTACATAAAAACATATAAATGGTGATAAAAATATTTGTTCATTATAGATAAACCTTTAATTAAAAATACAAGTAAAATATAAAAAAATCACAAAACATTTTACACATTTTTATAAAAGATAAAGTTCAAATTATTATCAAAAAAATTAAAGATAAAGATTATACTTTTTAAAACATTATTATAAATATATGTTAATAAAATGTCCTTCAAATATATATCTTTTTTAAAAATAAAAGATAAAAAATATTATTTTGAAAGGATGAAAGCACATTTTAAATATTTTGAAATTCCTTTGTTTGATAACCAAATTTGTTAAAAGAGTTTTAGATATTTATTTTGAAAATTGGTAAAAGGAATTATTAGAATAATTGAAAATAAATCATATTATTTGTAACAAAAATAGAGGATAATATTAGAAGGAAGGAAAATGTGGCCATGGTATAAATTATTCCATATTAAGAATGTTATTTATTCCTACCAACATTATACTTTTAATTTTGAATTAATTTTATCAAATAAATAGTTAATGATGATGATAAGTAATTTACCCAGATAACAAAAAGAAATACAATATAAAATGGTTTAATTTTAGGATAAAATAAATATTTAAAATTATAATCATGTAATAAAAAATATAGCCTAATGAAATAGAAATCAGGTCCAAGAAACCCTTACCTGGAATTATCAATTGGTTGATCGCACTCTAACCTCTTGTATAAAAAGTACTTCTATATTAGTCACATATTTCAAAACCATTTTCAAATCCATAAACTTTTTAAAACATACTTTATATGGTTACCATTTCATGATGTCATATTTGGGTATTAGTAATATGAAGATGGAAAATCTTGTAATGATTTTAGTAAAATGATGGGTATATAAAATAAATTTTTAATGAGATTAATGAGTGAGAAATATAGTCTCTTAGTTATAATAAATAATTTAGACCTTAAGGTATTTATAATTAAATTTTAATTATAATAACATGGAAATAAAAAGGATTATAACCAAGTAATTTATTGAATTTAAAATAGGAGGGAGAGAATCAATTAAGGTGTGATTTTAGTAGCATAATGGATATCTAAAAAAATTTATTGAATGGTATTAATGAGAAGAAAGTTTATTAACTTTTAAAATGGGATAATTTATATATTAAAGGTTTAATTAAAAATATATTAAAGTAAAATAAATTAAAATTCCAAGGTATTATCACAAAATAAGTACTTCAATCAAAAGTGCTGGATGAGAACCCATACCTTTCTATGTAGCTTCTTAAAGCCTAGAAGGAGTCCATAGAACATTAGGAACTCCTTGGGATAGATTTCAATAACAATACATATGGGAAATTCAACACCAAGTAATTTTAGGTGGATGTGGATGAGATAATGGGTGGTATTGAGAACCTTTTATAGGTGAAAAGAGTATCTTTTTCATAGAAACAAAATTTCAGTGAGGTGTAAAAATGGTATAACATGGTTGTTGGGTTTTTTGGGTGATTTAGGTGAATTATGTAAACAAATAGTATGTGGGATTCTTGGGTATGAATTTAATATCTAAAAAGTCATTCTATAAGGTTTACGAGATGTTTTAATTATTAAAAACTATGATCCTTTATTTACCAACATCTACCCTTATTAATCTTGATTAAAAAACTAACCATGGTAGTTATTTTTTTGCTAAAAAATATAAGTTATCCCTTCTATGCAATTTTTTATGTGTTTAATCTAGTTACGAGTCCCATTTAATCTAATTTAATTTAAATATATGAGAAAGATATGTTTTAAATTAAAACATATAATATATATAAACTTTTTTTAAAAAAAATTATGTTTTAATTGTTAAATGTTTTTAATATTATTTAACAATAACTACAAATTAAATGAGTTTTAATTAATTTTTTTATATCCTTAAACATAAAAGTATAGTCTTAATTTAAAATATATTCACTTAATTTAAAAAAATGAATATTTATAATGGTATTATTCATTAAAAAATAACTATTTTATTGCGGCAACAAATATTTACCTTGTTAACATAATTTTTTACCTAAAAAGAAATTAAAAACATTACTTAATTTGATCAACATAATATAAAAAATGAATATCATTTTATCATATACAATTTATAAAATTGGGACAAAAATAATTTTAATATACTCGTGTATAAAACATAGAAACAAAGAAACATATATCTTATCAAAATGAATTTTGATTCATTATACCCATTTTATATAGTTTTTATTATGTGGTTACTTATAGTGATTCCCAAAAATTATCAGCTCAAATATAATGATAATATTTAATAATTTTATCAATTTAACATGGTTTTTAATTTTTGTTAAGTGTTTCATTAAATATAATATACTAACATGATATTTAATTTAGGAAATTTAATTACAGAAATTGTGGGTTATTAGAATTTCCTCTATAAATATCATGATGAGAGGTAGAATGTCAATCTATAGAAGTGATCCTTAATTTTTTTTCCTCTTATTTTCTGGGAGTAACTCAATTTTCATAGGGTGATAATTTTCTATTATGAGATTTATAATTTTTGAGTTTAGAGTAATTGAATATTTTTAGGGAATTTGTATTTGATATCTTTGTTTGGTGTTTCAATTATTAAATCTTATGGATTTTTTTTAATGATTATAACTCATAGTTAGGTTTTCCTATCATATTATTGATGTGATGATAACCTTATGGTGGGGTTTTTCTTCTTAGGTTTTGTTCATGGGAAGTGTTTCACATTGGACTGATGTTTTAATCCCATGTTGTGCTTGTTGACACATTTTTTTTATAGGTGTTGCATCTTATTTGGTTATTTATTGAATGGTTACATACCTATTATTTATTATTGATTAATTAATGGAATTTAATTCTAGTTTCTTGGAGAGTTATTATTCCCTAGTATATTTTATAGACATATGTTTTCCTGTGGTAATAACTTGCCCTTAGGGGTTTCTATCTCTTATCTCACCATTTTAAAAAAATATTAAAATAGAGGTAAAAACACCATATATGAATGGTTTTGAATAAAATCATATAGAATCCAATATTTATTTTCTATGTGTGTGATCCATTTTCCTTCTTAAAGGAGTTGGTATTCTAGGCTGTTGAGGTTGTCCTTTTCCTTTCCCAACTAGATCCTCCTGAAAGGGGATTATAAGATTTGTATAACCAATTATGTAATGAATTGTTTATGGATTGTAAATTAACCGTATTCTATTTTTTTATTTGATATTTTATTGGGTTTGGGTGTTCATTGTTTTTCAAGATCATATCATATAATATTATCCTAAATTCGTTATGAATTTTTGTTTTATTAATGGAAAATTTCCTCGATGGCCTAATATGAGATACTTTATGGTTTCATATGTATAATACATTGGGTTATTATGGCATTATAAATTTATTATATTGATTATATTTTGGGTTTTTGAGGATGATATTAGTTAATCATTTCATATTTTAGACTTATAAATCAGGTATTTAACGAGGAAACTAAAACTCATTTTTATTCCTTAGTTAATTGAATCTTTTAATACTTTTACGGACATAAAGTGGTATATTGGGGAGAATTTCCACACCCTAACCTCCACTTAAAAGTATTTTTTAATTTATTTGTTGTTTTTATATATGTTTTTTTAATTTAATTTTTTCTTATGGATTTTCTATATTTCAGGGCAATATGAAGTTTCTAAGGTATGTCATGCCGCAACGGGGATGTTATGTTTTGACCAATCCATATCTAAGGTAAAAAGTTCTAGATTATAGACTAGTTATGCCATCATATAGAGGTCACTCTATGGTCAAGGACTTCCCCATGGGTAATCACATTGTGAAGGTCATTATCATTTTGTGACATGAACCTAGGCTGTGAGGGTTGGGTTTGGGGGGAGACTCATCATACAATGACAAGAAGGTTGCAGTACAACATTTTTCCAACCAATTTTATTTAAATGTGAATTATTACTTTTCCCCTATATCTATTTAAAAAAATGTAGGTTATTTTCCACTCACCTAACCCTCTATAAATCAGTGACCCCACATGTGAATCTCCCCTTCGATTATCGCTTGGCTTCATCCATGGATTTTTTCAAGTATTAAAGTTGATTTTTAAATATAATCACATCTAAGTCACGTCTTCTCAATATCTTATTACTCTTCTATTATTTTATTTCCCTAACAAGGTCTTAAAGGGATAGGTTTCATGTATAATAAAAATTATATTTGGGGATTTTTCATATAGTGTTTTCATGTGTCCTTTAAATTATTTTCTCATCTTATTTTGGTGGATTAACATAGGTAAGAGTTGAATTGATTTAATTGAGGTGGTTTTCTCTATTATTTAGACTTTATAATTAAAATCATGGGTTTTTTATATTTTTTTGTAGGATTTAAGTGTTTAATAAATTATAGTATGTATATATAATAATTATTTACCAAGAATGTTATTTTTTATTTAATTTTTATTGACTTTGAAAGGGTTTCCCCTTTTATTATAATGTGTAAATCTATTTTTAATATTCCATGCACACCAAGTGTTTGACTAAATGCCTAAATTTATCTTACAAGTATGTTTATAAATATATGGAAATGTTTTGGTTTTAAAAACTATGTTGTTAGGTTTTCTTAAAAAATAATAGTGTTCTTGTGTTCTATAAAAGATTTTATATACTCATGAATTATTTTTGTTGATTAATGATATTTATTTTTTTTCAAATGTTTTTTCTATAACATATTTTCTTTAAGAATTTTACAAAGGCCTGATTTTCACCTTTTAAAATGATTTAAAACAGAGTTTCACCCTTGAATAATTTCATTTAATGTGTCATAGAAATTTATGAAATTGAAATGTTATAATATGTTTCACCCCACAATGTAAAGTGTGTATTATTTAATTATAATTGACAAAAAGGTTATGTTATTATGAAGGGTGTTTATAATTTAGAGTGTGGATTGTTTATATTGATATGATTATGTACATATTTTAATTTATTTGTGACACATATATTTATATGTCCTAGGAATCCATGGGTTCCTGGGTGGGAATTCAAGGTTTACATATTACACAAGTTTAGTATCATGAATTATCCAGTTACCCCAATATTGGATTTTCACTACTTAGAGGGATTTTACCCTTAAATAGGTCGAGTAGGGTAATATAGAGTTTTAGGGAAGGTTTTATTATATAAAAAATTAGTATATATTGGTCCTATATTATCTTTATCCAAGATTATCCCTTGATCTCATGGGTGACATTTCATTTTAATAAAGTGAAAATGTGAAATTTTAATTTATATTATAACAAGAAATATGTGCATTATATTGATGCTTAATTGATTCTTATAGATAAAAAATTACTTGAGGTTCATTTTACTAAGTTTTAGGAAAATTTTAACTCTCATTCTTAGTTCTGAAAACTTGATAGGTGATATATAATTTTAATAAAAAAACCAACTTGAAATTGTACTTTGTATCATACCATGAAATCCAAGTAATAAACTTACAATCAATCGATTCATATAGGTCACAAATTACACGAGGATCATTTTACTATGTTTTTGTGTAAATATGAGGTTATTTTCTCATTTTGACCCCTTGATTTGTGATATATAATTTTTATAAAAAACTTGAAATGTTAGTTTGTATTATACAGATCAATTCGAGAATTTTATTATTGCATGGTCAATTCATAAAAGTAAAAAATTTCCCAAGGATCACTCTTTTAATTTTCCATAGAAATATAAACTCATTTTCTAAGTTTTAAATCCTTGTAGGTGATTTGTTAATTTAATATCAATGCGAAGGTGAAATGGAACATTCGATCATGCCGATTAATTTGGGATTCATATTGATGTGTGGTTATTTCCAATAGATAAAAAATAGTTCAATTTTTTTTAATATTTTCATGTTAATTTGATCTTTTTTTCTCAATTATAAACCCTACATATATTATTATCATTTATTAATAAGTTTTAATAATCAGAAATCATATTTTTAATCATACTGATCAATCCTAGAATCAAATTAATGTATGGTTGATTTCTTTAGATCACAAAATATTTGAGGATCATTATCAAAAGTTTTCACATCAATTTGAGCTCAACTTTTAATTTTTTGACACCTTTATGGGTGATATGTCATTTTAACAAAAATAGAAAGGTGAAATGTAACTTTGTATAACATTTATAAAACAATGTTTTGGAGATATGTGAAGTTATTTCATATGGATTACAAATTATTTGAGGATCATCATGATAATATGAACTCATTTTCTTGGTTTTGACCCCTTTTAGGTGATCTGAAACATTATTAACAATACAAAGGTAAAAAAATGATCATATTAAAAAATTAAAGTATTTTATTTAGATGAATTTTATTCTTACAGATCCAAAATGAATTTAATATCATTATCTGATTTTTTTACACAAGTTGGAAAAAAAAGTCTGAGTTTCGACATCTACACTTGTGATTTGTCATTTATTAATTGGTGTTAACAATTTAAAATAATATTTTACATTATACTATGAAATACATGAATGAAATTGATTAATGGTAGATTCATACATATAAAAAAATATTCAAGGATCATTTTCCTATGTTCCTCTTCCAAAATAAACTTTCTTATGTGGTTTTGAACCCATTGGTGAATGATATGTTTTTTTAAAAAAAAGGTTAGATTGTACATTAGATTATATTAAGAAATTCAAGAATTTAATTGATGTTAGATTGATTCCTACATATCACAAATAAAATGAGGATCATTTTCTAAAGTTTTCATGTCAATGTGATGTTTTTTACTCAATTTTGACCCCTTCATAAATGATATGTCATTTCAATAAAAACAAGTAGGGTTAAATGGAAATTTGTATCATACTGAACATTCTGAGAATCATATTGAAACATAAAAAATTAATAAAAATTAAAAAGTCCATAAGTATCACTATCATAGGTTCTCATGATAATAGGAACTCATTTTCTTGGTTTTAATCACTTTTAGGTGATTAGTTAGTTTAATAATAATGTGTAGGTTAAAAAAAATTTCCATCATGAATTTTAATTAATCATGGTCTTTATGAAATAAAAACAAGATTAAAAATATAATAGAAAATCACATGTTCATGATTTCTGTAAAAATTATGATATCATGTAATTTTCCCACTCATTTCTAAACAAATATACTTCTTATTTTGAATATATTGACTACCCAAAATCTAGGTAGTACTCAAAAAATACAGGCAGACAAGTGATTAATAAATATTTAAAATAAAAGTGTAATTTCATTTTAAAATTCATCTTTCGGGATGATATATTTTAGAAGTAGTATGATATGTGTCATAAATTTATAAATGTAATATCTACAATCATTATCATTATTTTTCAGATGCTACAAAAACATTATAAAAAATAAGTAATTTTTAGGTGTGTTTTGATAGTTTAATTTTATTATATATACTGTAATTTATATCTTTATATAAAATTCCACAGTAATATTGTACTCAGTCACTGACCTCATACCATGGATTTTTAGATATTTAATTATCTCTCTATCATAACAAAATTATCATTAAAACATTATATAAAATATTTAATTTTAATTTTATTAGTAAAATATTGATTATAGTGCATTATTAATTCAAAAAGGACATCATGTGTGGTTGACTTGTTGGAATTACATGATTTAGATCTTAAAAATATACTTTTGTAGTCTCCAAATTGTCTCCAATGGTAATCCAATGCACCCTAAAAATTAAAAAGGAATAAGTAGTGAAATATATATATATATATATATTATGATTTAAGTGTAAATTTTTTCACCTATATTGTAGGAATTAAGAAGATTATGTTTTATGTTATTATCTGTTCAAATATATAGGATAATTGATCTATTTTTTAAATTCATTCTTTATCCACTTATTTTTTTATAAAAACTATATTAGCAATAATGATTCCAAATTTTTTTTCATAGGGATTTAAATTTATTTACTAGTGATATATACACCTATATAAATTAAGAAGAGTAACTAGATATAATTAATATAATAAATAAATTATTGGAACAACATATTATAAAAATATACCTCATGTATACATTAAAAATTTAGATTCCCAACCATTCATGCTTGAGAATTTAATTTATACTGTCAAGATCAATCACATGTGTAATGACCTCTCTGATCATTTATTAATAAAATTCAATATAGGTCATATTTTTATATTTTAATGTTATATCCTCAAGAACATGTAATTAAAATAGTTGATTCAATGAAATTGGAGGGGTAAAGGTACTCTCGAAAGGTAAAAAAAAATTCATCATTGATCCACAATACTATTTTGATCTAACCATTTATTCCCCCTTCTATTTATTGTATTATAATATAATACCTCATTTAATACCATTTTGAGCAATTATTAAATGTTCTTAATTTGATAAAATTTTTCAAGTACATACCATATTATCATCCAGAATCTTTATAAAATTAAATGTCCCTGTTATGAATCTTCCAATAGCATGTTGGACCATGGTAACAATAATATATTCAAGGGGAAGAGGTGGATTTTTTCTTGTCTCATGGGCTACATTAATCACCAATCCCAAAATGAACTTTTCAAAAAAATATTATGTAGCATATCTCCAAGGATATTGAATATAATACCCCTCACAACTAGGTGATGAGTGGGTATTGATAGATATAAATCAAAGTCACTTTCACTCTATAATTTTAGCATAATAATGTTATCGTTAGTTTTTTTATTCAATTTTTTGAAAAAATATTATGAAAAAATCAATCACCTTTGGTAAGGTTGGTGGTTGAGGGGAATGGATAACCTCAAAGAAAGTGGGGTTTGGGTATTTATATAGTGGTTTTTGTTCTATTATTGGTTCTCTTTGACCACTTGGACTATATTTCTCCATCAAACCAAACGTAATAATAATTTATTTTGGAGTATCTATTTTTCCATGAATGTATTTAATTTTATCATTTTTATCCCCTTCTGACTATGATTCCTCAAAATATGCTCGAGGTGACACTCCAAAACCTACTCCGCTATCGCATACATATTATTCTAGCAACTTCAATGCTATTGTAAAGAGTATTTATTTTGGTACAACTAATTAATATTCATGTCTCTAAACCATATAAATAATATTTGACTATAATTATATATTTTTATATAATTTTTTATAAATAATAACAAAGTACTATTATGTCATACTTAAACGTGACTCCCATACTTGTTGTGTGTTTTCATATAATATTTTTCCATATTTATTTATATGATCCTCCTTCTAGGGCACATGACGTGGGATAGAAATGGGTTATATTTTGATTAATCAATCTATATATAAATAAAGGAACATAATTATTTGTTTTTCATAACACATAAAACTATTACTATAAATTTAAAATGCAAACCATTTTTTCAATTGAAGTTAACCCCTTCCTTATTTTATGGTAAGGGCAAGTTTTTTAGATGCACATTGTTTATTCTCATAAATCATTGGTTAATTAATAAATTAATAATTTTAAATAAAATTGAAGGATGAAAATAATGTAAAATAAAATTTTACCAATTACAATGCACCTGAAATGATTCATCCTCATGATGGTCATTGAAAAAAAACAATGTTTCTTGTTTTATAATGTGTTCTTACATAGCAGATTGGTGGGGATTTACATTCCCATCATCACCCTTGAGATGTCTCTTTGTCATAAGTGTCTGAAAGGATCTGTGAGCCCTTCAATCAATCATTAATACAAACGTATTAAATAAGTAATCTAAAATAAATGTACTCTATAAGGGATAATGAAAATCAAATCAAATATTCATTATAATATTTGTTTGTCAAAATATATAAAGTATATCAATACATAACCCAAATGTCTTCTAAAATGATTGTATTCAATGCAGGAATATCTTTATTCCATGTATTTATATCAATCGGTACATGAATTAAAGTTGTGACCCTAATGTAACTAATGAAAATTGACTTCTTGAAGTCATCAGGTTAGTCATAAGGGTGAGAATTCAATCGATTAAATGAATTAATTAACCAACCAAAAATTAAATTGGATGATTTTTTTAATTTTTTCTATAATTTGATTTTTTTCATTTTTCATATTAGTTAACTCAATAAGTTGGTTATTATCAGTTATGAATATAGAAATCCAATTTATCTGACATAACCATCTATATTTGTTAAATAACATATTTTTTGAAAAAAATAATTATTATTTAGTGAAAATAAATTTAATTTTAGAATTTAAATAATCATTTCAAATGTTAGATTTAATGGTTTTAAAAATTTATGTTATAAAAACAAATTTTGAAGACAAAAAAAAATTATTTATTAGATTTTTAATTTATAAAAAGTTAATTTGGTTAATTCAATTTAATTTATTTATTTTAAGAAAAAGTCAGTTATTTCTGTTTTCAGTTTTTCATTTATGTTTTTTCATTTTATTTATTCATGGTATGTTATTCAGTTATTTCATTTTTAAAAAAGTGAAACTAAAATAAATTAACTAAACAATTTCACACCCCTAGTTGACCACATTGATTCCACACATCCTCGAATTGTATACCTTTTATTCTTTCCTTAAAAATTTTTGTTAACACCATTGTGTCACACTGCTCATGTTTTTTATAAACAAGTTGTTATCCTCCTAAAAATTCTTCAATTTCAACATTAATGTTGTATTATTCATCAGTATTGGTAGTATCAATGTGTGGAGATTCTAGTTTCTACATAAGTAGTTAAAGAATTAATTTATATTATTTAAATAAAGTATTGAACATATAAGATTATGATTGAAACCATTATATTTAAAAAAAACTGTAACCAATACATTAAACTCTCCTCTTCTTCTATAATGTTTTATGGGAATTATATCCTATATCAAGTATCTAAATCTACTCCTTGTTGGGAAATACGGGAAAGAGACGAATGCACAAACAAAAGAAAAAGCGAACGCGTAGCGGAAATTGAATCTTTCCCCCCAAATAGAAGCGGATGCGCAACAAAAAAAATTAAATGTGCAGAAAAATAAATTTGACACCGGAAATTTTTACGTGGAAAACCCGAAAGGGAAAAACCACGGGACCTAGTCTAGAAAGAGGAATCCACTAAAATGAATAAGTATACGGTAGAGACTCCCCCAAAAATAAAAGGGATCTCAAAAGTAATACTCTCCAATGAAAATAAAAATGATAGTCGATGAAAGGCGATCACCAAATTGGATCTGCTCTTGATATTGTGGATGTCCTATAAAAGTCTTGTCACAACCTCCTTTTATAGCAAAACAATCTGCGTGATGATGTGTCTCCATGTCAAAAAACGCGTCTCCGTGTGAATTAATTCACACGGTCTTGATCCTCATTAAAAACACCTCATTAATAGAGAAACTGCATGGTGCTCCAATTGAGGAGGGATTACATGGTGCACCAACCATGAAGGCGCCAAAAAAACTCCCCCTCTGACTCAAGTGGGGATCACCGCCAAGACTTTTGCACTTCTGATAAAAAAAATACCAGCCTCCCCTACAAAAAGAAATCCAAAAACAATCTCTGACTATCATCAACAACGAAACACGCATCATGACTCTTTCTAGTCAATTAGACTTTAGATATCCTAGAAACACCTCTGGTACCGCCGCTGTCTTCTGATAACGTCCTTCGAGTCCTTCAAAAAACTACTCCACCAGATGTCTGCCACTGTGTTCAACAACTAAGGACTTCAACCAATCCCTTTGATACCAGATGTTGGGAAAGACGGTAAAGCGATGAATGCGCAAACAAAAGAAAAAGAGAACGCACAGCGGAAATTGAATCTTCCCCCCCCCAAATAGAAGCGGATGCACAGCGACAAAAATTAAATGTGCAGAAAAAAAAATTTGACACCGGAAATTTTTACATGGCGCACCAACCAGGAAGGTGCCCAACACTCCTTATGGTCCTCTCTAAAATACAAGATTCTATATATATTGGAACTAATATGAAACAATTGTGGTTTCCTAATAAAAGGTTTATCCTCGGTTAGATTTTCATCTAACACAATAGTTTTTTCAATTTCCAAAAAATCAATTATCCAGTTTCTATTTATAGGATTATAAATATAAAATACCATTACTATTTGTTATTCCATTGTGGATAGTTCATCCTTGTACCCTTACATGATGAAATTCACCTTCATAAAGCTCAATTCATCATCTTCAACTGCGCTTATTTTTTCTACCCTTTTTCAATAGAAAAGAGACACTTGAAATATTATATAAAACAACTCATATATTTGTTCAATAATTATAATGTATGACATATTCATATAAATTGTATTTTTATCCTTAGTACCATATATATGTATTGTTTCTTCCACGAGTTTAACTATAGTATTTTTCATCATTCTACATTTATGTTGTTCCTTTGTATAGAACATATAACATTCAATTAGAAAATAAGATAATACATATACACATAGTCCTCTAACTAGCCATCGAATCCATTCGAAAATTTAATTCTAATTTTCAAACAACTCCTTATAAATAAGTTCTCAAAACTATCCTATAAACTATTTTTTATGTGTATTTGATATACATACTTCATCCCTTGACGGATTTAAATGCCTAAGAATTAATTTATGGGGTTCAATGTGTGGGGAAACCTCTATATTATTATGTTTAACATAAAGGTGGGATTTATCCCACTCTGTAATAGTAATTGTAACAAAATCTACTTTCAAAATCCATTCACCCACTAGTTGTCCACTGTGACGATATTTTGGGAGACCAATGATATAAAAATTTGACAGGTGGTCGATATAAAATTCAATAGCTTATTTAAAAACATATCACTAAGTAATATAACCATCTGGATGACTTCGATCATAGATATACCCTTTTAAAATATTAATATACAATTAAATTGAGTATATCCATCTATAATGTATAGGTCCATGTATTTGGATCTCTATAAATAAGTGAAGAATGGTATCATTGAATGACTATGGGAAGTACATTTCCAATTCAATTAATATCTAAACAATTTCCTTTTCCATGAATGGAAAATTTTTCGATTCTATAACTTTACTACATATGTCACTGAAAAAGAAACAATTTTTGGTAAATGTGTGTCAAACTTTTTTTGGACAAAATTAAATTTAAATTTACATACATTAAATCTTGCTTCATGATTTTAGGCCCTTAAAATTAAAATCAATCATTGATAGGATATTATTGATATTTGAATAATACCACTTTAGAAACATTAAATATTCAAACAGTTTAAAAATTGATGTCTCTTTTACATAGAAAGAGTGTTAAATGCTGAAGGAAAAAAATTATACCGTTCACCCTTCACTAGAAAAAACTCTTCCCTTATCCCCATGTCAATCAGGTCCAACCTAGACTTAATTTCATCCATTGTTTTGTTTGGGTAATTTAGTAATGTTCCAATAACACTATAATATGGATCTTTTATACATGCATGGAATCATGAAAATGTATGACATTCAAACAATTCTAGTATGGTAATTAAAAAAACTGATCTCTTTTTTCAACTTTTTTTCATAAGGTTTTATTAAGAAGGTTTACCAAAAATGGTGATAGTAGCCTTAACTTTCTTGAACTGTTGATCACTTGTTAATGGAGACGATGTTGTATCTTGTGTTATGTTCCCATTAAATGATGTTATCCATGGTCTGTATTTATTCCATCGGGGTAAAAATTTATGAGGTCCTAAAAACCTAGTCTTGGAGGAATGTTTCAACTTAACTGAGTTTATACCATATTCCTTAATAGGATTTCCCAACATTCCCTTAATGTTATATGATGACAAATACCCATAAGATGGAATGTGATTTATAATCCCATGAAATATTTCTCTCAATTTGAACTCTTCACTTTTATGAGCATCATAAAATGAAACAGCCATATTCCATATCAATTTTAGATCTTCAATCAATGAAACCAAATAAACATCAATATCATCACCGAGTTCTTTTAGTCCATATATAAGAAGAGAAAATATAATGTATTTTTACGTCATACATAACCATAAGGGATATTTATAATTTAACAGCATAACTAACCATGTATTATGAATAATACTTTATATATCAAAAGGATCCACTCCATCTATAGATAGAGCAATACAGAGGTTTCATGAATCATTTCCAATTTCAAGATACTCATGATGAATCTTCATCAACTAAGGAGAGTTTATTTAGTAATGTGTTTTCCTCTATTGAATTCATTTATCTATGTTCCACATCAATTTTTTAGCGGTCTCCGCACATTAATATAGTCATATAAACCTAGGAATGATTGGAAAATACAATAAAAAATTTAAGGACTTGATTTATATTTATTATATCGATTTGTGCCACAGTTATAGAAATTTATATGTGATTTATGGTCATTATTATACAATATAAAGTCATTTAGACAAGCATGTATTCTTTCAGAGATCATACACAATGAATTTAGAATTTATTTATCATCATATATTCAATAAGTATGATCATTTTCTTTTAGTAGCATATCATTCATGAGAACACGATGTTCTATAAATCTAGTGTCTCTCCATCCGCAACTAGCTTTCCAATTATATAGCTTCAGTTCAGTTGAAAATGTTATATGTTTAATATAATCGGTATACAATGCTCTCTTTACATAACTCTTCAGCTTCTCAAATTGATTTGAAAAATCACAAATTTCGTCTTCAATTACCATTTTCATTTCTTCAATATGATCTTCATCGTCATTTATACATTGAGTCGTATCTGATAATCCATAAAAAAGAGTATCATCTCAATTAGTATCTACATTCAGTTCTTCCCTGTATTTTTTTCAACATTTATAGCTTTGACCTATTTTGTGGAATATCAAAATTTCTTCCAATTCCTCTGAACTATTTTTTCATCAATAACAATAGTGTAAACATGAACAAAGGGTTTGGGAAGGGTCATAAACATTCTCTGTTACAAGCTTGATGAACTCTTTAACCTCATCCTCAAACTCTTTTGTCATATGATTAGAATCCATCGACTTTTGATTCATTACGATCATATTTGGTTTGACAATATTCATATATTATAAAAAGTAAATAAATATTCACAAGGTATTCATATAATGTACCATATTTTATAATCATAAATTATATAAAGTATAACTTTAAAAAATATACTTATAAATTCTAATACATACATATATAAATTATATAAAAGAATACATATTAAACCAATGTTTTATAGTACAATACAAAGTATATACATATATTAAATCATAGATTTTGGAAAGAATTAAGTCTTCTCTCTTAGAGAGGATTGTTTGTCTAATGTGAAGTTGGTAACTTCATGCACGATGAGATGATATAATGTAATAATTTTTTTAATGGAGTTTTAAACATTTAAATATAATATAAACTAATATTAATATATAAATTTATAAATTTATATATATATATATACTCATAGATATTAAAATACTCAAACACACATAAACAAAAACATATATACAGGTATACATATACATATAAAATAAAAACACACACACACACACATATATATATATAATAACAATAAAATGTCATATCTCATGGCATGTTTCTATAAAAAATCATTAATCATATTCTTCGATCATTCTAACTTAAAATATAGTTACTAGCTTGACCCAAACCATAACCCAATGAATAATATTGAATCCATTAATATTTATAAGGCCTTCACTTATTTAAAAAATTAATAACATTATTTTCTTATCTAAAAATCACCTGTACTATTAATTTTTCCACTAATTCACCAATTAATTTTTCATTATGTGGCTACCAAATTTCATTTAATTGATAAAAACCATTTTCAATCCACTGAACCCAATTTACATTTTCCATTAATAAATAATAATAATTTTTAAAATTATTTTTTAGGGAATCACTATCTATAGTTTATATTTATATATAACAACCCAATAATCTGGAAAATCAAACAAAATCAGTGAATCGAAATGGAAAGCACCCAAAAATGGTCGATTCGCCCAAAAAATAGTGAAGAACGATGCAAAAAACTAGTTACAGACAAACACGTAGAGAAAAGAACTGTTATAGTTAAATAAGGACAGGTAAAATTAAAGAAACCAAGAAAAAAAATAAGAAAGATTGATGGAGAATCTTTAAAAATAAGTTCGGAATATCATACCATCAATTTTTTATATTATATTTTTCTAAAAAATGAATTACTTGCTAATAAGATTTTTTTTCCGTATGAGTTTCAATATGGGATAAAGAGGGAAACAATCTTCTAAGGTTCTTTTTGGAAAGGGAAAAATATTTTATCAATGCCAACTAAAAGTGGTATATATAAGTGCTTATGATTTCATGCTGATAAAATATATCGGTGTGTAATCTAGCACTGAAAAAACATAAAAAATAAATAATGAATAAATAAATAATATTAATTATATAAATAACCAAAATATTAAAAATTAATTATAATAATTATTTAATTTTAAAAAACTAAAAAATAATAATTTAAATAAATTAATAATATAAATTACAAACATATTAATGATATTGAAACATAATAAATAAAAATGTAAAAAATATTAATCATATAAATTAAAAAAATATTGAAAATATTAAAACATAATAAATAAATATTAAAACCTGAAAAAATTCCAAAAATATTTACAATGAATGAATATTAAAATGAATAATTAATATTAAATTAATTAATATTAAAATTCAATAAATAAAATTGAATAAATTGTAAAAATATTTCAAAAAAGTGAATTCATAACATTAATTACATAAATTACACATATAAAAATGAATAAATAAATAATATTAATTATGTAAATAATGAAGTTATTAAAAACATATTATATTAACTATTTAAATTGCAAAAATATTAAAAATATATATAAATAAATTATAATAAAAATTTCAAACATATTAAAAATATTAAAACTTAATAGATAAAAAATGAATAGATATTAATCATATAAATTATAAATATATTGAAAATATTAAAACTTAATAAATAAATATTAAAAATTTAATGAATTTAAAAAAAAATATTAAAAATTATTAAATATTAAAAATGAATAAATAATAGAATAATAAAAAATATTAAATTTGAAAAAAATAAAATAAAATAAAGTGAATTCATGAAATTAATTGCATGAATTACAAACATGTAAAAATGAATAAAAATGATGAAATGAATAATATTAATTATATAAATAAGTAAAATAATTAAAATGAATTATATTAACTATTTAACTTGCCAAAATATTAAAAATTCTTTTAAATAAATTAATTATATAAATTTGAAACACATTGAAAATATTAAAATTTAATTAAAAATGGATAAATATTAATCTTATAAATTACAAACATATTCAAAATATTAAAACATAATAAATAAATAAAAATAAATAAAAATTAAAAAATGAATAATATCCAGATTTTTGAAAATTAATAAATATTAAAAATGAATAAACCAAAATAATTATATGAAATGTATTATAAAATGTATTAATATTATGATAAATGTAATAATAAATGTACTGATATTATAAATAATTTTTCATTAATAAATGTATCACTAAATGTATTAATTATAATTTAAAATGTTGTTATTTATTTGAAAGGGTAACTATTTATAAATTTATTGTTAATATAAATGTACCAATAGTAATATTATGTATAGATATTTTTCTTGATATATCAATAATTATAAAATTATAAAATTAAATATTATCATTTTAATATATGTATTATATATATTAAAAATTTATATATATATATATATGTAGGTATTATATTGATTGTATATAAAAATATAATTTATTAATAACTTTTAGAATTTTTAATAATAATTAAAATTGTTATTATTTAATTAAATGTATAAATATTTTCAAAAATATTTAAAATATACATTACTAATTATGGAAATTGATAACATTCAAATAAATTCATTTAATAATTTAAATACTTTTAAATATTTAAAGTTGCATTTATTTCAATTACTTACCCATTTAAGATATGTGTGATGACACCATCCTCTTCATCTAATTGATTGTATTTTTTATTTCAACCTTGTTATTATGTAGATAAATAATGCACATATATTTATAAACAATTATATATATATATATATATATATATTATTTATAAAAAAATATACATATTTTTATATAAAACACATTCAAAAAAATCTAAATATGTATCAATAAATTAAATTATTCATAATGACTATTATTATTATTTTTTCAAAGCTAATAAATTGAATCTTTTATAATCACTCAAAAATCACTAATAAAGCCCTCAGGGTGAAACTTAGTGGCAGCTACCCCTATGAATCATGGCGTGGTCTCGAGTTTAAATCTCACCAAGTACATCCCTATATTGTATGTTGTCTATTTTTCTTTGTAATGTATCTCCTTTCCCCGAAGTAATTGAGGATTTTCTGCCAACATTAAAAAAACTAATAAATGTAACCTTTTATAAACGATTTTTTTAGCGCTAATAAATTTAAGCATTTATCAGTGTTTCTAGCTATCGCTGATAAAATCCACTGGTGATAAAAAAAGTTAATCTATGGTAGTTTCCAGGGGGTGGGTGAGGTATGATGAATTTTAGCTAAGACATGTGTGTTGTTCTGTTATTATATGTATTATTTTAATTACATCAAAATAAGTTTTTCAATTTCTAAATTTATTTAAATTTTTCATTATATATATATATATATCTAGTTATTTATGTATTTAATTCTAACCATGTTTAATATATATTTTATATTATTATTATCATTATTGTTTTTATTATATATACATATTTTGTAAATTATAATCATGTATATAGATGTAATATATTTATAACTTATACACCTTGTACTATTATTTATATTTAATAATTACATATTTTTCATTTTTTGAATTACTGATGGTTGTGCAAGAAAAAATGAGGAGGGGGAGATCCATGGGTTGCACACCATTTAATTTAGCTATCATGCCACCCAGGAACTAGTATCCAGGATCTCCACCTCAACCATTGTTAAACAGGTGTGCATCTTCCCTTTATCTGATTATTTGAACCACACGTTAGCCACCATCAACCAACATCATCGGCCTTCCCTGTACAATCCTGAAACTTGTATCTCCCACCATTACCCCACACCATTCTATATTTATATATACACACACATATTTATAAATATATTTATTTATAGTTATATATATAATTTATAAATATATATACATATTTATTTATTTATAAATATATTTTATATTTAAATATAGTAAATATGTATATATTATTAACACATAAATAATTATATAAATATATTTATTGATATATAAATATATTTATTATACATATTTATAATTATTAAAATATATTTATAATCATATTTTTTTCAATATAGTAAAAATACATGTTATAAAATATATCATTATTATAATAAATTTATTCATATATATATTTATAAATATATCTTTATAAATATATTCAAATATAAATATATATTTTAAAATATATTTTTATATTTAAAAATATATTTATAATTATATATATATATATTGATATATTTATATTTATATTTATATATTTATATTTATATATATTTAAATTAATACTGATAAATATAATTTTTTTCAATAAAAAATATACATATCAGTATATTTATTTATATAATTTTAAATATACATTCCTTCATATTCCTTATTTTTTTATTATTTGATAATCTTTGTTTTAAACTAGGTTGACAGAAAGCCTTTACATGAATGAGAGACCCAGAGATTCAATGCTTGTAGTACACGGCCCAGAACCCTAGGGGAAAACCCATTTAAATCTATATGACTCGACTAAATTAGACCAACCCCTCTCCCACACCTCTTAAATTCTACATCCTCTCACCACCCGACGTGGCTAAAAACTTTCAATGCCTTTTGTTCAGATATGCATGGGTCAATTGATGGAATCATATCCCTCCTTTGGTCCCAGGTCTAGTTTGGTCGGGCTAGTGACTGTGTATGTTGTGATCCATCAACTCAGGGTTTCTCTAGAAATCTGAACATGTTCTCCTTCATGGCCCACAATATAAGAAAAAATGAATTTATTGATGGTTTTCAATACCACTGCTAAAAACTTCCTGGAAAAAATTATGGCGCTTTTAAAAAAATAGTCTCTAAAATTATTTATTTTTTGATTTATTTTTTTTATTTGTATTGATGTTCTTACTAATAATGGTTACATTTTAATGGTAATTTCTTAAAAATAATTACTATATTAAAAATATTAAATAATTAATAGTTTATTATTATTTATTATTTATAATTGCTTACTATTTATTATTTTAAAAAGTAATTAATTATTATGTTTTATAATTAATTAATTATAATTATTACTTTTTATTTATTTGAAACATAGTTTAATTCTAGAATAAGGTGAAAATAAGAATTCAATATCATGTAATTGTGATTACTATTTTTTTGATGTCTATAAAGGTTCATAATGCTTCCAAAACATAAGTTTTTGTCCAGATGACATGATTTTTGAACATTCGATGTGATTTTAGCTTCCTTTAACAGTGTCTCCTTATGATTTATGGGTATTCCATGAATTTAATCCATGGATTTATTTTCATATTGGTTTGATGGTGTTGAAATTTTTGTGATTTTCCCTATTTTGGAAATTTATCATCTATCATATATATATATATATATTTATGTATCTATGTATTTAATTACACTTAAATATATTTATTTATAATTTATATATATTTATCAATATTTATTTAAAATTATATACAATTGTATATATACATAGATTTTTATATGTAATAACTAATATTTTCCTATAATTATATTCATTTATAGAACCAATATTTATCTAATTTCTAAGACCAAATAACCATCTTTGACCACAAAAATTAGGCTTACCTACTTATGTAATGTTATTTATAAAATTTTCTCAAATATTTGTGTTAATTTATTACATTATTTCTAAAAATCAAAGTTCTTTCATCCCCAAGAGACTCATATATGATAATTCCATTATTTCACACAATGTATTTCACTTCATGAAAACATGTTTTGCTGAAAATATAGGTATTATGGCCTTAAATATTTATATAGAAAAGGCCTAAGATAGAGTCAAATGGTCATTCCTTCAGTTTGTTATGAGTAAAATGAGATTTTTCCCAAAATGTATTGAGGTCATCATGCAGTGTATCTCTTTAGTTTATTTCCGGATTAAAATCAACAAAGGCCTCTCCTGGAGTTTTTATAATTATAGGGGCCTTCACCAAGGTAACGCTCTTTACCGTTTCCTTATCACTTTTTTGGATAATGAGTTCTATAATGTTATTTCAGTTGTAGCAAAGGATAACATGATTCATGGGGAAAATGTGTGTAGATGGAAACCTCCCATTTCCCATCTCTTATTTGTTGATGATATATTTATATTTTCAAGGTCCACCTTAGAAGAATTCCATTTATATATATCAGAATCAGTATCAGTCACTAAGGCAACAGTGCCCTCAGTTTGGTATGTTTGGGAACTCTGAAAATTTTTGTCCTAATATCGATTTAACTTCCCAACAACTAGAAACTTAAAACTCTGTCAATTATGGTCCTAGGATTCCTCAAAAAGAAGATCTATTCTCAAAAACTACAACCAAGGCTATAGGAATCATCCAAATTTGTCAGGGAATGATCACGGAATTATTAAGCAACCAACTTCCCCTAATTATCAGAACCAACCAAGACCAAACTTTCAAAATCAACAACGAGGTGAGTCTTAAAACACTTAAGGAAATAATGATAATCAAATTTCTTCTAAACTGTATCAAATTTTGAATAAAATTAATTCACAGGAGGAAAAGTACATGGCTCAATTTAATAAACATCAAAATCAATATGAGTCTGATAAAATGAAAAATGATGTGAGAATGCAGAATATGGAAACACAGTTAGGGCAACTAGATAGATATTTTTCATCTAGGGAAAAAGGTAGACTTCCAATTACCACTGAACTTAACCCTATAGATAATTCCACGGTAGTTGTCACTAGAAGTGTACTTAATACTCAAACAGTTGCTGAAAAAGACTTTGAAAATACTCAAAATGAAAATCTGTTTCAATATGGAAATAAAAATCTACTTTCTACCCATGCTAGAAATTCACAGGTGAACAGAGGGATTTGTAACCTAAACACTTTATTTATTTTTCCCAAGCCATGTATCATTGTCCTAAGCACTGTTCAATGCACCTATTCAAGGTGAACATATGGCTTTAAGTAAACAGAAACGCACCCAGCATCCAGGGTCTCAGAGACTCACCATGGGATCCTAGATACCCAAATTACTCCAGTTTCAAAAGATTTATATCAAAAATCATTTACATTGGGTCATTAAATCAACTAATTTTAATAATTTAAAGAAATATGAATGATGTACTTAGAATCAGAATCACATTTCCATTTACAAAGGGTTATGACCATAATTCCATTAAAAAGGGTACCCATGTCACTATTAGAAGTAGTTCATAAACCAAATTTCCATCAAATCATTAAGCAAGCTCACTCAGGAATCATCCAAACTCATTAATTTCAAACTCTAATCAGATCTTACTACTAGTAAGGAACTTATCCTAAGGCAAGACCCAGTTGAGTTCAATGTAAAGCCTAAAATTATGCAAGAATTTTGAAAAAAATTATCCATTTTTTACAAAAAATTTGAATTTGTAGTGGGAATTGATGGGCTTACAATTAAGCATAATTTAGCATTTTCAAGAATTGACCCCCTCCCCCACACTTAAAACCCAAATTTGTCCCCAAAGTTGACTTCTAAATATAAATAATAACAATTAATCAATTAAATTTCAAAACAGATTTTCAATTTAGTAGATATATGACATGTATAAAGGGTCCCAATGAAGTTCAAAGATATTGTTTGCCACAAAGGTTAATTTACAACAAGTTCATTAGCAATTACGTGCATTAAAATTTATGTACAGTGACAAATATTTTCAATTCAACTCAAGATATATCATGTAAGGTTTGGGTTCATAATGGATAGGAATGAAAGCATGTTTTAACCAAATTAATTCAGTTGGATAATCAACTAAGCAGTCAAAGTTCATTCTAAACACCCCAACCCCAAGCGGATTCACAGACTAGCAACATGTACCCCCCCACACTTAATTTCATGCAGTGAATGATTTTAATAATAATGAAATTCAGTTTTCCCTAGTGAAGTAAATGCAAATTTTTTTAATTAACACAATGACATATAGCAGAATTTCATTCCAATATAAGCAGAATTTTATATAGCAAAAATAGGAGCAGGATTTTTATAAAAACATTAAGGAGTAGATAGATGAAACCGAATTCAACAGTAAATTACTTCCCTGACTTAATGTTTTTTTATCCTTCATTATGAGAATTCCACTCCTTAAATGACACGGTAACATCATCCTAGAGACAAAGAACATCTAAACCAAGAAGAAAAATCCTACAAATACTATGCATACAGGAGGTAGAAAAACATGACTTTATTCAAAGTAAAACAAGAACAAAGATAAAATTAAACACAAAATAAATATCATGGGTTGACTCCCAAGAAGCACTGGATTTAAAGTCTTCAGTTAGAATTTATTTAATTACAAATTTTTATTTATTAACAAAACAAAAACCATGGGTTTCCTCCCATGCAGTGCTAGGTTTATAGTCCCCATCCAGAATTCATTCAAGAACAGTTTTCTAGCACAGTGAAGGCATCCAATCCCTTTGTATGTCCCTCAAAATAAAGTTTCAGTCTCTGCCCATTGACCAACATGGGTTTATTCTCTTCACCAACAATTTACAAAGCACCATTCTTCAGCACTCTCACAATAGTAAATGGACCAGACCACTTGGGCTTCAGCTTTCCAGGAAAGAGTTTCAGTATAAAGTTAAAGAGAAGTACCTTCTTTCCAGGTTTTGAAATCTTTGTTTTGAATGATATAATCATGAACAATTTTAGTCCTATATTTATAAATTCTTTAATTATCATAACTCTCCCTCCTAATCTCATCAAGTTCACTCAGCTCAAGAAATCTTCTCTCACCAGCACTCTTTAAATCAAAGTTCAGAGCCTTAACTTCCCAATAAGACTTATGTTGAAACTCCATAGATAAATGATAGCATTTCCCAAAAAGAAACCTATAAGTAGACATAGCTATCGGAGTCTTAAAGGAATTTCTATAATCCCATAATTATTCATCCAGTTTGAGTGACCAGTCCTTATTAGAATTTGAAACGGTTTTTTCAAGTATTTTTTTAAGTTCCTTGTTTGAAATTTCCACCTGTCCACTGGACTGTGGATGATAAGGAGTACCAATTTTGTGAACACAACCATATTTTTCCATTAAATATTTAAATTTATAGTTCATAAATTGTGTTTCATTATTAGTAATAAAAGATCTTGGGACTCCAAATCATGTAAAGATATTCTTTTTAACAAATTTTATTACACTTTTTTCTTGATTGTTGGGCAGTACAACTGCCTCAAACCACTTTGAAACATAGTGAATAGCAACAAGAATGTATTCATTCCCATGAGATGATGGAAATGGACCCATGAAATCTAAACCCAAGACATCAAAAATTTCAACTTCCATAATACCTTTTTGGGGTAACTCTTGCTTTCTACCCACATTACCCAACCTCTGACATCTATCACAGCCAACCACAAAACTCCTATCATCCTTAAAGAGTGTAGGCCAATAAAACCCAGATTGTAAGACTTTTTGAGCAGTTATCTCACCACCATGGTGACCTCCCCAAGGTGAAGAGTGAAAACTATCCAAGACTGGCAGCATCTCTTCCTCAGGTATACATCTCCTAAGAATACCATCATCACATCTCCTAAACAGTAAGGGATCATCCCATAGATAATATTTAAGTTCAGAAATAATTTTTTTTCTTTTATTACTGAACGGATTTTTAGGAAAGACACATACTTCCAGGAAGTTGGAAAAATCTACATACCAAGCAGATTACCTAATTGACATAGTAAGAAGCTTCTCATCAAGAAAGGAAGATTTTATCTCCCTAGGATTTTCATAATTAGATTAGGTAACGGAAAGACTAGAAAGATGATCAGCAACTAAATTTTCAGCTTCAAGCTTATCCCTAGTCTCTAAATTAAATTCTTGTAACAATAGAATCCATCTAATCAGCCTGGGTTTTGTTTCTTTTTTAGACAGAAAGTATATTAATGTAGAATGATCAGAGAAAATGGTGACTTTAGAACCCAGCAGATATTGTCTAAACTTCTCAAGAGAAAACACAATAGCTAACAATTCTTTTTCAGTGGTGGTATAATTCTTTTGGGCATCAACAATAAATCTACTAGCATAGTACAACCACATTCAGTTTCTTATCTCTCCTTTGTCCAAGGACAGCACCTATAGCAATGTCACTAGCATCACACATAAGCTCAAATGGTAGTTTCCAATCAGGTGCAGTGATGATGGGTGATGAAGTGAGTTTCTCCTTAAGCAGATTAAATGATTTCAAACAATTATCATCAAAATCAAAAGGTTCATCCTTGAACAGCAAAGAACACAAGGTATTAGTAATTTTAGAGAAATCCTTTATGAATCTCCGGTAGAAACCGGCATTCCCTAGAAAACTTCTAACACCTTTGACATTAACAGGAGGTGATAGTTTTTGAATAACTTCTATCTTAGCAGTATCAACTTCTAAACCTCTCTTAGACACCTTATATCCAAGAACAATACCCTCTGTGACCATGAATTGACATTTCTCTCAATTAAGAACAAGGTTGGTTTTAATGCATCTCTCTAAAACTAACTCAAGATTTCCTAAACAAGTTTCAAAAGTACTCCCCACAATAGAAAAGTCATACATGAAAACATAAATGATTCCCTAAATCATATCTAAGAAGATAGCCATTATACACCTTTGAAAGGAGGCTAGGTCTCCACACAACCCAAAGGGCATCCTCCTGTAGGCAAATGTTCCAAAGGGTCATGTGAATGTAGTCTTATCCTAATCCTATGGATCAACAGGAATCTGATTGTAACTAGAATACCTATCCAGAAAATAGAAGAATTCATTTCCAGCAAGCCTCTCAAGAATTTGATCCAAGAAGGGCATTGGAAAATGGTTCTTCCTAGTGGCTGCATTAAGCTTCCTATAATCTATACAAACTCTCCATTTTGTGGCTTTCCTAACTTGGAATTCTTCATTATTTTCATTTTTAACTACAGTGAAACCTCCCTTCTTGGGGAAAACCTAGACAGGGATGACCCAGGAACTATCAGAAATGGGATAAATCATTCTAGTGTCCAGCAGTTTGATCACTTCCTCTATCATGACTTCTTTCATGTTTGGATTTAATCTTCTCTGACACTCTATACTAGGCTTATGATCAGGATCCATAGGTATATTGTACATAAAAAATGAATTAATAATACCCTTGATATCAGCTATTTTCCAACCTATGTAAGATTTAAACTTTTTCAACACATTCAACAACCTTTCCTCTTGGTTTTCATTCAGTTTAGGAGAAATTATTACAGGAAAAGTGGAGTTCTCACCCAAAAATGAATATTTAAGATGGGAAGGGATGGGATTCAGTTCAATATCAGGTGTTTCTACACGAGAAGGAAGACTCTTAGGCCTGGGAGGTCCAAGATCTTCAACATATTTCTTGTAAGGAGTATTGAAAAATGAAATATTTTCAATTTCAAGCTCAGATTCAGAGATAACAGTTCTACTGTCCAAGGTGGGTAGTATGCTATCCAGAATTTCCATATCATAATTCAATATATCGATGAAAGAAAAATCATCAAGTTGTCTTAAAAGTTCTCCCTCAGTATTATCAAAGTGCTCAGAAGTGTTGGTACTAACAGAAACATCCTCAGTTTCACTCAGAAAGTTCCTAAGTTTAGAAACAAAGTACTCTCCTTCAGCAGAAACTAGACAGTTATCCATATTTGGAAAATTTTCCAGATTGGTTATTACAGTATAATTTTCAACTTCTAGAATATATTCACAATGATTTTCAGCTTCATAATTAATTTCATCCGCAAAAGATTGATTTTCATATTTTTCAATGAGTTTAAGTTGATTTTTATAAGAACATTTAGCTTTAAAGAACTCAATTTTTTAACAATTTTCAGAATAAGTTGGTTCCTTAATATTTTTAAAAACATTGAACTCTTCTTCTTGTTCACAAATTTTGAATATCATCTGACCCTTTGAGACATCAATAACAGCACCACCTATGGCCAAGAAGGGCCTACACAGGATGATAGGTACCTCTTGATCACACTCCATATCTAAGACAAGAAATTCAGCAGGAAGAAACGACTTCCCAACTCCAACTGGCAAGTCATCTACCCTAACCACAGGATGAGTGAAGGATCTATCAGCTAACTGTACTATAACCGTGGTGGGTTGAATTTCACCCAGCCTCAACTATCAAAACAGTGAGTATGGAAGCAGATTAATGCTAGCACCTAAATCACACAAACAGTTGAGCAGACCATAATTTCCTAGAGTACAAGGGATGACAAAGCTACATGGATCTTTCAGTTTAGGTGGGATTTTCTTTTGAAGCACAGCACTGCACTCTTCAGTGAGGCTGTAGGTAGAAAATTCATCAAGGTTCGTTTTATTTGAAACAATTTTCTTTAAGGATTTTAGATAAGATGTAATTTTAATTAAGGCTTGAATGAAAGTGATGTTCACTTGAAGCTTAGACAGAAGACCAAGAAACTGAAGAAGTTTATCCCTAGTGTTACTTTGAGGTTTCAGTTTCTCAGGGAAAGGGATGGGTGGGGAAAAAATTTCAAAATAGTGGGAATATCCCTCACCTCTTACACAACTTTTTCTTTTCCTTTATTCTTTTGATTTTTAGATAAAGTTTCACCTTGAGTTTCAGGTGACAAGTTCAAATTTAGATCATTTTCATTACTTTTCTGTGAATTTCCAGCATGGGTACAAAGAAGATTTTTATTTCCAGATTGAAACAGATTTCCATTTTGAGTATTTTCAAAGTCTTTTTCAGAAAAAATTAGAGTATTAAGTCCACTTCTAGTGAAAACTTCCATGGCATTCTCTTTAAGGTTAAGTTCAGTGGTACTTGGAAGTCTACCTTTTTCCCTAGATGAAAAATCTCTAGCAAGTTGGCCTAATTGTGTTTCCATATTCTTTATTCTCACGTCATTTTTCATTTTATCAAACTCATATTTATTTTTATGTTTATTAAATTGATCCATGTACTTTTCCTCCTGTGAATTAATTTTATTAAATATTTGATCCAGTTTAGAAGACATTTTATTATCATTATTTCCTTGACTGTTTGAAGACTCCCCCTTTATTGATTTTGAATGTTCAGTCTTGGTTGGTTCTGATAATTAGGGGCATTTGGTTGCTTAATAATTCCTTAATCCTTCCAGGATAGATTTGGATAGTTCCTATAGCCTTGGTTGTAATTGTTTGAGAATGGATCTTCTTCTTGAGGAATCCTAGGACCAAAATTGACAAAGTTTGAAGTTTCAGGTTGTTGGGAAGTTAAATCGATATTAGGAAAAAAATCATAGTGCCCAAACATACCACACTGGGTGCACTGTTTCCTTAGTGACTAATACTGATTCTGATTTTCAATTTTATTTACAGTTTGTTTTGAATTCTGGTTCATTAATGTTTGAAGTTGGTTGGTGATTTCAGCTAGTTGAGCTTGAGTTTCATTCATTGAACCATTATTAGAACTCCTATTCACTCTCATTCTTCTTTAGTTTTTATGTTGAGAATTAAGGGCCAGATTGTTAAAAAGTTTCTCAACTCATCATCTGTTTTATCATTGTAACTACCCCCAGTATCTTGATCCACTAAATTCTGACCAGAGGAGGAAAATCCTTCATAGAAGCTATCCATGAGGAGATGAGATGGGAGTTGATGATGAGGACACTGCCTAAGAAGGTCCCTAAATCTATCCCAAGCTTCAGGAAAAGATTCTCCATCCTCTTGCTAAAAACTAGAGATCTTAGTTCTCAGTTCTCCTTTTAATCTTTGTGGATAAAATTTCATAATGAATGAGTTGTAAAATTGATCCCAATTCTCAAAAATGTTTTCATATAAACTTAAAAACCAATTACTAGCATTCCCTTTTAGGGAAAAGGAAAAAAAATCTCATCCTTATCTCATTTTCAGTGATTCATAATAAAGGAAGTTATTGCACAGTGTTGTAGAAATCTCTAATGAAGACTAAAGAGTCCTCATTAGAGAGCCCATTAAATGCAGTCAGCAATGAAATATGTGACTATTTCAGCTCATAATTTCTGTCCCTATGAGATAATCTAATAGACGATGGATTTATTGACACTTGTGGGAGTTGGAACTTCCTCATCCTAGGCATTTCATGTTCATCTAAGAGTTCTGGATGGTTATTTTTAAAATTATTATTAGTAACACTATTATCTTGATTTTCCATTTCAATTTTTTTTCCTTAGAGTAGTGAGATGTTTATCTAATTCAAGGTTTAGGGGCTCTAATATAGCACCAAATGTTCTTTTTCTCATACAAATAGCAGTAGATAGTAATAGTTTTTTTTACAGTTTTCAAATTTTTCAAATTTTTTTTATGATTTTCTTTTATATGTGTTTTTTTAAATGTTTTTTAGTGAAATGGCTCGTTACTTCCCCATCAACCGTGCTAAAAACTTGTCATAAACCATTTTTGGAGCCAGTCAAAGTTCAATATTTATTTTCCTACTAATTATAGTAAATTTGGTAAGCAGGTTCGAATTCATGGGGAAGGGTATTTTGGCCCTATACTCAAAAAAACTAACAAAAGAGCCCGTTGTTGTCAGCAGTGAGGATGAATTTATAATCTTTTTTTATATATATATTTTTATAAGGCACAAATGAAACAACAAATTTTATTTAAGTCTTTGTTCTAAACTATATCAAAGTAAGAAATAGGCTCAAAACAACAAGTAACATATAAACATTGCATTGAAGTGTAAACAATCTGGAGAAAAACCTCTGGGGAGTATATCAACTCTACTGGTTTTGAAGGTATACTTTCTCATGATTTTTATTAAAACTAACACCACTAAAAAAGAGTGATTTATTTCCCTCACCAGGAGATAAATCACTCAAGCTGGCCAATTTCAGAGTTCACCACCCTTAGATTAACGAACTTGAAAATTCATATTTCAAAAGATCATAGAACTAACTCGTTGTATGTCCTGTAGCTTTTTATTTCCATTTTAATGTTCAAGAAAATCAATTCACATTTAAACTCACTGTATAAATGTGTAAATATTAGATTAATCATAGGTGGTACATTGTAATTGAATATAATCAGAACTGATCTCACCAATCAATTCTGATCACATTAACAGGATAGTGAGAAAAGAAAAGAACGATAACCAGTAGACTCAATTTTTCCCCTGAACTTTAAGTTTTTAGCCTAAAATTTCTTTCTTTATGTACTTTAAAAAAATTCAATTATAGAGGAAGATAATTAAAAGAGAACAGAGGAAGAAAAATCCCTCTGCTCGCATGAACTCTTACTACTCCAGGTCCTCGGGTCTCCAGGGAATGGTTCTCCGAGAGTTGTTCCAGGTTCTCTGCTCTTTAGTCGTGTGTTTCTTCGAGTGAATATGTCTCCCAAGGAATGAATGAAACCCCAAAAAATTCTGTTTCTTGCTCTGTTTTATATTCTTTGTCATCTGCTTCTTGTCACCAATCAATTCAACCAACTTCATAAATCCTTTAGTTGTGCACCGCACATGTGTGTTCTTTTGTGACTAGCATGTCACACTAGTATTTCCCTCTTAACTAACTCCAGATGAGTTATTTAAGTGTATCTGTATGTACTCCCATCTCTTGAATGAACCTATGAAACTAGTTTATAAAAATAAATCAATTAAAACACAAAGAAAGTTAATTAAAATTTTATAGTTATTTTTTTGTTTACTGTTATTATAATTAAAGTTAATAAATAAATATCTTAGAAGATAGTTATTTTTAAATATTATGATTATTAATTTATTATAAAATAATTAATAAAGTTATTAAGTTTTTATTAATAATTTAGTAACTAGAAAGTAAAACTTAATTTGATTTCTTAAATTAATATTAATTACCTTATTAAAATAATTATTCTATTAGAATTAAAATTAAAGAGTTAAAATATTTATATTAATTACTAATTATCTTAATATATGAATTATTATTGTTTATATTTTAATTCTTTAAGTCCTTATTAGTTGTCTCATATTCTATTTTATAATTTATCTACTTATTATTATAAAAGTTATTATATATTACACTATATTAGGTTGACTAATTCATTAACTATTATTATTATATTTTTCTTTATCTTTATCTCATTGTTTTTATATTATTATTATTATTATTTTTATATTTTTAGGTTAATCAACCCCCCAATTTCGGTGCTACTGGGGAGGGGGTCTTCTTCTTCATCGGCTCCTTCTCCAGGTTCACGGCTCGGCGACTCTGCTCTAGCGGAACTCCCTTTCAGCACGGCGGTCTGAGCACCTCCTCTAGACTCCCTCAATCAAAGTTTGGAACCCTCCAAATCCAGTGGCTCCAATTTCTATAGGTGGTGTGGCATCTTCAGTTGCAAGCTTCAATAGCCACATGGCTTAGATTTCACAGTGGCGAACAATAGTTCGGAACCTGGAAATCATGGTTAGAAACAAGGGGCATGGTGATAGATCGACTTGGGATCTTCTTCTTGAGGTCAAGATCTTCAAAAAATGACACGTCCCAGACCTAATTCCTCCACTTGTAGCACCTGTTACGGAAAACAATGGATTTATCATATTTGGATTTTTTTTTTTTTTGATCGCTTTGATTATGTTCGATCTGTGTAAGTTTTATTTATGGTTTTTTTTTTGGAATGAAGTGTCGTGGCTATGTTTTTTTGTGGAGAAGATGTTGTTGATGGTCCAGAGTAGGTGTGGGGAAGCCACGGTATGAGTTCTTAAAGCCAGGAAGAAGATTTGGTAGTGGTGCAGAAGGATTTGTGAAGTGAGTATTAAGGGGAAGAAAAGGCAGGACACTGGTGGTGTCACAGTTATTGTGAATCCATGAAGGAAACGGTGCGTGGTGACGAACTTGTGAGACAACAATCAGGGATTACGGTGTGTGAGGTTGCTATGGAAATGGAACCATGAAGGGAAGGAAGTCATGGTGAGACAAGTGTGAGGGAGTCACGGTGTGATAGTTGGAAGTTTTGTTGTGGCACCATGAAGGTGAGATGAAGGGAACCAGTACATGGAGGAAACGGTGCGTCCGTCACGGAGAGACCGTGAAGGATAAATATTAGAAAAACTGAGACACTGGAAAGGAATACGGTGATATGGTTAAAGAGGTGTGTGGAGACACCATGAACTTACAAAATAAACAGAGTAAATAAATTAAATTAAAACTTAAATAGAATATGAACAAGATAATTAATACAAACATAAACTGAATTAAAACAAATTCAAATTTAAACAAACTTATACAACCAAATAAACTTAAATTAAATTATTAATAATTTCTATTCGCATGACTTAAATTATTACTATACTAAAAATAAAATTAAAAAGCAACTAACTTATTAAAATTTAACATAAGATTTATACATTAATACGACAAAGTTAAATTGTTTAAAATAGTTACATTATCAAATTAAATTAATTTAATGTAGAAAGATAATTATTATATTATTAAACCATTATGTTAATTAATGAAATAGAATTTAAAGAGACTAAAAAATTGAAGTAGGTCTATAATCTTTTATTTTAATTAATGAATTATTAAAAGATGACTTAAAACATTAAGTTACTTAAAATTAATTAATAATTAAAACATGAAGTATTAACTTAAGACTACATTAATTATGTGCATAAGCAAACTAAATTAATTATTAAATTATTGTTAAATTATTAGCTATGAAAAACAAAAACAACAATCTAAATAAAAAAATAATTTAAACTATAAAATTAAAGTAGGAGATAAATTTATTGTTTTAAGGCTTATAATACACAATTAATTATAAAAATTAATAAATTAATAAATTTAGTGATAAAATTACTTAAGTGCCATTTTTTATTAAAAAGTGTTAAAATAAATAATTAAATTGATGAAAATTAATTAAAAAGATGTGGCAAAACATGTGTTTTTTAAGGCCACATCAATGATAAATTTCTATTTTCAAGGGCCACCTTAGAAGAATTCCATTTCATTTTCACCTGATTAGCTTGTATGATAGGGCTTATGGAAAATCTTCCAACCTTGTTAAATAAAAAATATCATTCATTTTAGGAGTCCCCATGAGAAAGAAGTAAGAACTCAATAGAGATTCTGGTATTCAGGTGGTCAAAAAGCATAATAAATAACGTTGGATGACCATGATTTATAAACGGTCTAAAAGAGAATATCTAAAGCAAGGAAGTGAACTCTCATCAAGGTGGTGGTACAGGCAATACCAACCTATTTTATGTCCATATTTGAGCTCATTGGTTGTGTCTTGGATCAAATCCTTTCACACATTTCCAACTATTAATGGGGTCTTAATAATTGTAGAAATAAAATTCATTTGGTAGCTTGGGATAAACCTTTCCACCTGAAATAAAGAGGGAGAATGGGGTTATGGGATAAGAGATGTTTCAATGATGCCTTGCTGATGAAGCAAGGGTGGAAGATACTGCAACACCTGAATTCCTTATGAATGTGGATACTCTAAGACATATATTTTCCTCATTCCTGTGGATCAGTATAAGACCCCCATCCCAACTATTTCAGGAGAATCCAATGAGGGGTGTACAAGATCCTATGTGATTGTCTTTATTGAAGAATCAGAGATGGTTCCACGATCAAGGATTGGAGACGTCCTTGACTGGTGGATAGTGATAGGGTGAAGGCTACATCACTAGAGGTTCCTGGTTGGGAAGAGGCCATTATTTGTTCCTTGTTTAATAACTTAGTCACCTACTAGTGTATAAATGAACTAGAAAGTTGGTTCAATTAGAGTGATAGAAGAATTATTATAAGCATTTCATGTGTGATGGATATGGGTAAGGAAAAATTATGCTAAAATAATGAGTGATTGAGAGTTTACTCAGTTAAATTAGGGTATAATATACACTCAAAATGAAAATCTGGGAGGACGATGTGCTTTGGAAGATAGCATGACATCTAAAAGTTCCGCCCAAAGTACGATATTTCTGGTGGAAAATATGTATCATCATCCTCCCTTCCAAGGAGTTTCTTATATACTATCACATAGTAGGTGATCCTCTATGATCATTGTGCATAGTCGCATCGGTGTCCATAGTGCATACTATTTTCTCTTACCCCGAGGATAGGGCTATATAGAAATCATGGAATTATAATGCAGATGTCATGACATAAATGGTGCATGGGATTGAAAATATTCTAATGAAGTGATATTTTATCTTATAAAGGAGATAGTTGATTCATATTAAACCATGACTTGGATTATTTATGTAAGAGGAACAATATCATTTTTAATCAACTGTTGAGACTGAATTCTTTCTAGATCAAGCAATCTGTGTCCAGGTTAAAGGCATGGAAACACAATGAGGTATAACATGAGACTCCAAAAACATATTTGTATACTGAAACATGGAATCCTCCCCCAATTAATGTGTTGAAGATCAATATTGTTCTAACTCTCTTTGTAGATAGATTAGTGGGTTTTAGTGTAATTGTTCATGACTCCATCAGATGGATTGTTATAGTATTCTATGAATATTTTTACACGCATTAGGAGCCATCGTTAGCTGAACCCAGACCATTTGTGCAGGAATGAGGCTCACCATTGAGAGAGGATAAAAATCTGTCATTTTGGAGTTTAATAGCCTTACTATTATTAATGTTATCCATACGCTAGAGAATGATCTCTAATATTTTGGCTTCCTAGTGATAAATATCCACTCCTTTTCTTATATTTTCTCTCCATACACTTTCTATTTCATCAGAAGAGAGGGGAATGTGCCAACTCATTTTTTTGCAACTTGTGGTCTCACTATTGAGTCGCATTTTTGGTTGGTTTATTTCCATATGTGGAAGAACTCTCTTGTACTTCATAATCATAAATCTGTTAATTAAAATCCCTTTCTTGTCAAATAATTTATATTTATATATTTGATATTTATTTATATATTTATATGTATCCTGTTCGTTGGTGTGCATGTGTCTGTATGCTTGTATTTATCTACATTTATGTAAAAAAAATTATATTTATATATTTTTATAAATATATAAATGTATTTAAATAAATTTATATGTAATTATATATATTTATTTACTATTTATTATTATTGTTTATTATTTATTGTTTATTATTTGTTATTTTTTATTTGTTATTTATTATAATTTCATTTATTATTTATTATTTATTATTTATTATTTATTAGTTATTTATTATATATTGATTTATTATTAATTTTTAATTTTTTTAATTTTATATATTTAGGATTAATTTTTTTTATTTTAATTTTATTATTAATTTATTGTTAATGTATTATTTATTTTTTATTTATTAATTATTTATTATATATCCATTAATTATTTATTATTAAATTGTTAATTAATTATAAAATATATTGATTTATTATTTATTATTTATTCATTATTCATTATTATTTATTTATCATTATTTATTATTTATTAATAATTTTTTTTATTTATTAATTATTTATTATTTATTTTGTATTTATTTGTTATGTATTATTTTTTTATTGGTATTTTTTATTATTATTATTCTTTAATATTATTATTTATGTATGCATATTTATAAGTATTTATCTGTATATTTATAACCATGTTAAATTTTTTTTACTCACCATATTAAGAGTTTATGGTAGTGGAAGGGTCATTATCGAATAACTAAGAGGTATGATTTTCAAATCTCATCCAACGCATAAATTTACTAAATTTATGCATGGAATATGAATTCATGGTATGATAATTAATAAATAATAAATAAATAATAATAAATACAAAGATAATATACAAATAGACAATTATTTATTTATTTATTTATTTAAACATGTAAATAAAAGAAATTAAAAAAAATTAAAAAACAGCTGCTAAAACCTGCTGCTAAATGATTTGTAACAGTTCTAAAAAATTTTGCGAAATGTTTCACAAAATAGTAATTTGCAGCGATTTAAACTGATGGAAAACATGATTTTTGGAATATTTTTGGGGAACTTCTGGCCCAAAGGCTTTGAAAATTTTTGGTCCATAGGCTCTATGTCCCAGATCCTAATGGATAGCCCGAAGGATGCGTAGTGTAAGGGCCCAATTTCATGGATCAAAATTTCAATTCATGTGAATAGTTCGATTGCAATAGTACTGCTATAGTAACTACCCCTAAAATTCCTAAATTCTCCTCCATCCAAATTTGAACTCAGGTCTTTCATATAGGTTTACATGGTTCTTAACAGTATGTTGTTGCTAATGGGAAAGAGACCCCATATTTTTTGTATTTCTACATAATCCCCTTTTATAACTTTGTTAAGAGAGAAAACTTACATGGCTTGAAATCCCAATGACATGATACCATTACATATCTCGTAAGCCCAGTGACATAAGACCATTAATTGACCCAAATAACCAAGCCCAAGACCCCATACTGAAGGATCCCTTTTTCCTTATCTTCTACATCTTTCACTCCTTCTTGTAGTCCTAACATCACATATATAGTCAGTCATTACTTCCTCCCCTACTTGGGGTCCTTAACAAGTGTATGCTAGCCGCTCCATGGTTGAACCTCCATGTCAAACTGATCATCAGTTCTCAAATTTTCCCTTCTACTTCTCCACCGGTGAAGAACTGCTCCATCATGAAGTCTGGGTCCACTGTTTGTAGTCTTGGACGCCCAAGATGCTTCCTAGAGTCCTTACCATGGTGACCCATCATCCCTACATTGATAGAATGAAGGCCCATTGGCTCAAAATCCCAGTTCTACGACTCAAAATCCCAGTTTGGGTGAACAGTACTGCTTTTATACTAATGCTACAGTAACTTTCAAAAATACTCCCCACCTAAATATGATCATGGGTTCCATGCGGGATTACAGAGTGTGTTAACCACTCAGATACCACCCCAACTATGCTTACCACTAAGCCAAACCCCTTATGAACCATAAATATGTATTTATACATATATTTATATATAAGTATATTTATAAATAAATATTTATAATTAAATAAAAAATATATATTTTTACATATATTTAATATATGTATACATACATAAATATAAATATATATATATATATATAATATAATATAATATTTATTATAATGAATATAATTTTAATTTTAAAAAAATAATATAAATAATTATATCTGTATAATTCAAAAAGTATATAATAAAATTAAAAAATAAAAACATTCAGTTTTTGGGTATACTATAATAGTTATTTGAACCCACCCTGGTTAATAATCAAGTAATATTTTTTGAACTTGAATGATTCCTGAACCAATTTCAGTGATCTCAAATTCAAAACATATTTAAAAATATTTATTTATGAATATGTTTATAAAAATATATATAAATATATATTTATTATATATATAATTATAAAAAGGTTTGTTGAGTGGGTTATCCCTTTGGAGGATATGACCTGCCTTTCATGCATATGTGTGTGTGGTGTGTGTATTTAATGTAATTATACCCCCAAGAACCTAATATATATATATATATAATTTTATAAATATATTTATATATCATGGAGAGCTTCTCTCTCTTGAATTGAGAGTATCTCTCTCTTGAATTCCATGATTATTGTGTCCATGATCGTGGTTTGGTGTTGATCTTCCCAAGTGGAGTAGATGATATCGTTGGCCACTATGAGATGTTTATAATGTATGGCAGCACATGCCCTCGGGATATTTTTAGGGGTTTGATTCATGCCGATGAAATTAGAAAGGATGATGTCCCATCAAGAAGGAGGAGTGAGAATCCCTCTCTTAAGGGATCCTCTTGCTAATTAAAGTCATAATGAGGATTGGAGGAGTGAAAAATACAAATCAAGTTATCTTTTAACTTGGGAAAGGCCTTTTGAGATTAGGATATCATAAAAATAAATTGCTTCCCAGCTACGAATTTCGGGGTATGGGACCCCAGGGATAATGAATGGAAATAGAGGTTCACAGATGAATGGTTGCTCGTGACAGTCCTTGGCCTAGTCACATGGGGAGGGGCTTGACGACAGAGATGGAGATCAAGAATTGGGCTACCTTAGGATGTGGGGAACAGGCTGGTCAGTGGTTTGGGATCCCAACTGTGTAGAGTTCTGGTTGTTGGATTTGATTTCCCTAGGGTCCATTGGTAATGATTGTTTTTCCTCACCACGCACAATTGGTGACCGAGGCACCACCATGACAGTGGGGATGGAATATCATTCTAGTGAAAAGTTTTTGGATACCTCTATAGATAGTGATGTGGATTCAATGATGGTGAATAGAAACAGAAAAACTAGTGTCGACTAGATATGGTTGAATGTGGGGATGCTTGATGACAAGGATGGTGGTTGGGAAAAGCCGATGATGATAAGTATTGCACACTATATTGAAATGTCAAGATATAGGGAGATAAATACCTAGGGATATGTGATTACCTTGGGATAATACTTGCGTGTTCTAGTGATGGTTACGACATAGGGTGTGGCCATTTGAGATGACCTTGAGATGCACAAAGACAACTGGCTAGAGGGGATTTGGAATTCGAGCAATGATAGCGGGCGAGATTTGGCGGAGCAGTTGCGATAAATTTTTGGAGACCTTTCGGAATCTATAGAAAATTATGGTGACATCTTTAGTAACCACGAGTGGCAGGTTAGCAATGAACAATAATTGAGCAGTGAGAAGGGGAAAATCATAAAAATGTGATTTTTCAGCGACCTTGGGTGGGATGACATAATCATGAAATGAGAAGGTGATGGTTGAAAAATTGGAGATGTCGGCAACCCTAGGCGGGATGATCAGTGGGTCGACCCATGCTCCTCGGGCATAATGAATGGATATGAAAATGGTCTTTGAATGGTGTGAAACATAGTCCCTCAAGGACCATAAGAATAAGGCTATCAACCATACTTATAGGGGGGGCTTCTAGATAAATGGGCCTTTTACCCAACCTCATATGAGCTGAAAAATCATGTGTAGGCGAGAGAAGTCAACGGGAAATGATGATGGTGTAGGACTCTCAAGTGGCTATTTACAACATGGGATGTCGGTGGGATACATGTCTCATGAGGATTTTCTGTGGTATGGGACACTGATAGGTGTGATGACCTATTCTCACTATAACTATCAGTGGTATGAGATGTTGATGGGTTTGTGGAACAAGTCTAATTATGAATTGCGGGTGCATGAATGACACATGTGATGTGATGATCAGGGCACAAAAACTTTCTAAGAGTGCAGTTCAATGGAAAACAACACAACGACATAAGAGCTTCAGGTGCTCCAAGGTCATCATGGGAGGTGATATCACGGTGGCCACACATGATTCTGTAGTGTGTATACGACCTAGTATCTAGGGGGATTCAAGCTGTTTTCATGGGCTAATGGGCCATGCATTAATAGGGGTCTTTGGCCTCAATATTATTGGGCTTCTTGTTTTCCTTTTTTGTGTTTGGTGGTACTCTCCAAGCTATATTCCTTATGTTACTGTTTTTCTCTACATTTATATTTTACTTAGTAAATTTTAGGACTAATCATGCTCAGCTCCTAAACCATCCTGATATATTTACATATTTATAAATATATTTATAAACACATATTTATAATTATTTAAATATGTTATAATTATATAAATAACTAAATATATATATATTTATAAGAAAATATATTTATAAATATTTATTTGTTACTATATAAATATGAATATATTTATAAATATATAATTATAAATATATAATTAAAATTAAAATTATATAATAGAAACAAATTAAAATTTAAAATTTAATGGGGGTGGAAAGTGGGCCAAATGATTTGGCACTCTTACCGTGGTGTCTAGAGTGCCAAATCATTTGGCACATTGGAAACGAGATCCCTAAAAAACCTTAACATAATTAATTTATAATAAAATAAAATAAAATTCTATTTTACAAATTTACGGCTTATTTTTCTTATATATTCATTATTTTCATGTGTATGTTTTGATGTTCATCTCACATGAAATTATTTGGATCTGGATGTGAACAATGCAGGGTCAATAATATTCATGAAATTTTATTATTTTTATTTATATGATTAATTTTATAGTTAAATTTATTTTTATGGGATTATTTTTCTTAATTATCACAACAGGATGAGTCTAGAATATAGACAAAGGTCTCTTTCCCCATTTATTAAGAGGAAAAAACATACAATGGAAAGCATGGGGTCATACATGGTAATTTCCCTCATCTCATAAAAGAAACAACCTAAAAACACAACTCTTTGATCATAATCCCATGCATAATTTAAGAAACCCATGAACAAGTGAAACCGACTAGTGTTTCATGTTAGATTTACAGTAGAGAAAATCCACCAACATCCAATTGAAAATATCTACAAAAAACAAAACATACTAAAGATCAATAAATGAAATCCATATTCCTCAATTATATTTGTGTTGAAATTAATTTTTAAAATTAAATCTACAAAGTAATATTTTCACCATTATTGAATAGTTCTTATTAAGGGTTGTCTTTTATCTGCACTGATAAAATAGAAACCTTAATTTTCACTTTTTGGTGCTAATAAAAACTACCCTTTATCAATTATTTTCTTAGCACTAATAAATGTGCACACTTTATTAGTTTCAAAGCGCTTACTTTTAGAGATAATAAAAGGTGACCTTCATAAAAAGATATTTATAATTATAATAAGATTTTAAAATAAAAATATACACCTATTTATATATATATATATATTCTTAAATATGATTTATATGACACTAAATATGTATTTTCACTAAATATATAATTTATTTAGTGAAAAAAGGTTTATAAAATAAATAATTATTAATATTAATTAATAATTATCTAATTATTATCATGTAATTTATATTTAACAAAATTTTATTGATAGGATAAATTAATAAAATAATTAATATCTTATGAAATGTTGAAAACAAATCTTAAACTTCAAACGACCATAACTTTTGATCTAAGTGTCTTTTTAGGCTCCATAAGATTTCAAATAAATGTTTGCGAGAATATTTATGATGAATAGAACCAATGGGACCTTAATCATCATTTTATCTTTGTAAAAAAGGATCAGAAAGCCTCCAAACCATATTTTTTAGTCAATATGCCCTAATTTTTGAATATTTAATGAAACATCAGCTTCGTTTAAGAGGTTCTTCTTATCTTTTTTTGACAGAGACTATATTATTCCCACATTTTACTTTCATATAGATATTATGATGTATAAATTTTTTTTCATTTTTCATGTTGTAGTGTCATTTATTATTAAATATATAGATATTTTTATATATTTACAATTAAATATTTAATTATCTAAATAAATATTTAAACATATTTACATATAATACCTATTTTTTAATATAAAAACCATATGTAAATAAAAAAATATTTATCTATTTTATTTACCTTATAAGAATTTATGAATATGTATATACATATACAGATGTATATATAATGTATACATATAAATATGTTTGCATGTGTATTAACAAATATATATATTTATATATTTATATATATTCTAATATTTGTAAATAAATATTAATATTCAATATCTATAAATAAATATTAATATTCAATATATGTAAATATATATAAATATATTTATATTTATATCTATAGAGACAAATAAATAAACATATTTTATAAATGTATATAAAAATAATTATATAAATATATGTATAAAAAAATATGTATGTAAATATATATTTAAATAAATAGACATATAATAAAAAATATAAGAAAACAATATTGATAATTGGTAAGGGAGTTCTCTTGGCACATGGAGGTCCTAGGTTCGAATCCTTAGAGGTGTAGTCATGAAAAGCATGAGTAGGGGTAAGGGGTCACTAATAAAGGGGTGATGAGTAGGGGTGGAGGCAGTCACTAATAAAGTTGGTTGTGAGTGAGATTGGCATACCACATTAAATAATTTTCAAAAATACCTTTTTAGTTTTATCACCACTTTTTTAGCACTAATAAATGGTACCATTATCATTGTTTTCTTTATCAGTGATAAATGTGATGTATTTATAATTGTGTTTACAACATCAACACTTTTTTAGCATTGATAAATCCATTTTGATCACAAATAAAGGTCTAATATTTATTATTTAATGTTTAAGAGATTCAATGAATTTTAGTACAAATAGAAAACACAACCTTTTAAGAAATGAATCTTTTTAATTCAATAACAATTTAGTAATTAATTTAATCATCAAATTTATTTATGACACTATATAATGAGACATTAAAAAATAATAAGACAAAATAATCTTTGTAACAAAGGATTAACATTTGTTATTAAAGATAATTGAATAAAATAAATATTTAATCAGATAAAATATTTTTATGGAATGTGTAGAAATTTCTCTTGTAATGTTTTCATCCCAAACACATCTCATTAATTATATTACTTATTCATTTATAAATTTCATTTCTAATTCCTTTAGTTGTTTTTATTTTTAGTTTTATAAAAAATGAAGAAAGCAACCCCCTGAATTGACCATCTGGACATTTTTGAAAAAGATAAAATATAATGACCTAGAATCATATTCCCTGTAGATTTACCTTGCATTACACTACTACAATACTATTTAAGATTATAATTTTTCTAAATTTGGAACATCATGTAAAAACATAACAATTTTTTTCAACATATTCAGTGAGAATGCAATGGTCTAGCATTATAATTTTCATGATTAATCAATTCTTTAGAATTCTATATATTTATAGTGAACACTTGAAATTTGTGTCATTCAAAAAATGAGCATCCATTTGAACTTGAAAAATAACAACATGAAAAAGTAAAAATCTTATATAGAGATCATTCGGTAACAACATGTATTAATTAAAAGAGATCATTGTTACTCAAATTCCAACACTTCTAAGCGGAAAAAAATTTTAGATCTTCTTGAATCATATCAAAGATCAAATACCCAGGATTACCATGAGACAATAATTGGGACCCAACATAGTCATTTTTATATTAAGCATTACAGGACAAAGTATCAAGTATTTTTTTTTTTGAATTGAATCCCTTAATGATCAAATTGTTTCAATAACATGCATAATTCCATGGATTGAGTAGTGAACACCCTCATATTCATGAGAAGAGATTTCTTGAATTCTGTGATACATTAAAATATAATGGGTTGGATGATGATACACTAATATTAAGATTGTTCCCAATATAATTGTAAGGAAAATCTAATGAACTATTACAGATCTTGAACCCAAAAACTATCTTTACTTAGGAAATGTTGAGCAGAAGATTCATATAACATTTTTACATGATTGTACTATCACTGAAGAATAAAATGGACCTCAATTATTTCAATTGTAATTAGTAAAAATCACTAGGATAATCCTATAATTATTCAAGGCTATATTAAATAATTTTACTCATCTTATAATAAATCTATAAAACCACCTGAAAGCTTTTTTACTATGTAATTAAACCAAAAAGTAAGTTGGTTATCAACATATCTATTGATAAGGAATACATAGATATAGATCCAAAAGATCCATACACCTTAATTAATAATATGTTGAAACATTGTTTCAAGTTTCCATAAGAATATTCAAATAGAAAAGTAGGAGTATATCATGTTGAATTTTAGATATTCATAGTTTTATAATTTGAAGCTCTCTATAAGAGGATATATAACATTTCAGTGAGTTCACCTTAGCTAATTCAATAAATTCAAAATAAAAATTTTCCATAATATAAAGGACCTTGGTATTATTCCATGTGTTAATAAAACATTTATAAATTTTATTTTTTAATCAATAATAGAGAAAAGTATGAAAATAAATATCACCTAAACTAGTGAAATAATAAAAATTTCAATTTGAAGAAACCATGAGTTGGTCAACCACTTAATAAGAACTAGGGTGCACCTGGATTCCTTACTCAACCAAACATTAAACATATAGAAAAACCAAAAGGTAAAGGATCTCAATATACATATTGACTACCATCATATCTGTAGCAATAATATAAATAAAAAAAATAAAACTATAAGATTTTCTCAAACTTTAACATAGATTCAATCTAATTTAGAAACAAATTATAAGAAAATTCATGTTTTCTACTAAATTAAAATTTTAGATTCAATATATGAAAACCTAAAATATAAGATATTATATTCATAACATGTAAAAAAATTATATTATATAACTTAATAGTTTCAATAATAATAACAATGAACTCTATTGACAAACAGAAGGATCAACCTAAGAGAATAATAAATTTTTGTTACCTTATGTAGTGGTATATAGTTTTAGAGTGACAAGTGACAATTGATCAAAAAATTTAGGTGGAACATATACCAATTAAAGAGGATAGTCATTCAATAAAATGGATATTAGAACTAGAGAAAGTGAAAATGAAGGACAACCCATGAAACATGAATATTAAAAATATAGAAAAAAAAAGAAGCAGTCAATGGAAGAGTAAAATATCATACCCCGCCTCCTCCATTTTCAAAAATATTAAAATAAAGAAAGTTGGTTTCTCAGTTTTTAAGGATTATAGAGATGTTAAAGAAGCGAAATATAAACATTACAATTTCAAAATCCATTACACAATTTCCCCACTATGTTAAATTTCTTAGTGTGATTTTATCTAAAAGAAGAAAAGTAAATGATGTGGGTACTATTAAAATTCAAAAGGATTGTTTGATAGTTATCCTTGAATCAATGTATTTTAAACAATTATACCCCAATAGTTTCATAATAACTTTAAATATTGGGATTTTTTAGTTTGGTATAGCATTTTGTGTCCTAAAAGATATCGGTAATTTCATTCAATTTGAAGTTCTTGAAAAAATTGGTATTAAAAATCTAAATCCTACTATGTTTTAATTGAAAATAGTATACTACTCATAAAATAAATTTCATTTAGTTTTAAATCATATTTTCATCAAATTTGATAAATCTTACTTTATGTCGAATTTCATCAACTTTGATATGAAAGATGATAATGTAATTACACCCATTATTGGGAAGAATTTCTTGGAAACATTGTTCTACCTCATAGGTGGTGTGTTTTGTGGGAAGTGTGAAAATGGTATGACAAGGATCATTACCTGTCCCCTTTTCTATAGAAATGGGTTCTATTCAAATTAAGCATACCTTTGTTTTGACCAGTTCGGCATCATTATCCTTTAAAGAAGGTCTAATTAACCCTGCGAGAACTTTCGGTCCTAGCGGATGATTGCATGAGGGTCAAACACTCATGAAATCGGTTCTTCTCATATTTTACTTCCTCATACGGTCTCCAATGGGTTTTTTCATGGAGCTAAGAATGCCCAGAAGCCCTGGTATCCATGATTCATGGACCTGCATTCCAAAGTCAGCTGCTCGTTGGTTGATGATTTGGCCAACGACACTTAAGGACACCATTGGTTGAGAGGATGGGAGTTCAGCCTCATTTCACCCTTCCAGGGGAGGATTGTAGCCTGTTCCAGGACACTCTTATAGATTTAATTAATGTTCATACATCCGTGAATCCTTGGTTCATTCTCGAAGAGTGTTTCCATGGGCTACCCTTATATTGCAAGATCATCATGAGCATGCATACATTTGATGCCATGGAGGTGATGTTGACTTAGCCATATTATAAGGCAATTAGGAGTTTATGTCCATCCAGGGGGAGGAATGTGACTTGATAATGGGATGAGTCCCACACTTAGGGATTCATATGTATCCTAGGGAGAGGAATCAAAACCCACGTAGTTCGGATTGTATGGGGCTTACGCAGAGAAGCTTCCCATCTATGGGGACATGATTGGGTGGAACATTTATGGATGTAAACCATTCGGAGCTTGGGCCTTCTAGTAGGCATCCTACGTATCAATATTTAATCAGGATTCAGAGTTCTCATAGTTAAAAATAAGTGGGGATTACGCATGGGAGCTGCCTATTTGGGGGGCATGGTTGGGTGGACCCATTATGGATGGGCACCCATTTGAGCCCGGGCCTTTTGGTAGGCGTCCTACATATCATGGTTTAATCAAAAATCCTAGTTCTCTTAGTTAATAATGTTTTATGATGTTTTAATCCTCACAAACCTCTAAACCAACGTGATTCATGCTTGGTGTGAGAAACTAGAGGATTTGAAAGCATAAAAAATGTTCATGCCTCTCCCCAATTGGTGGGGGAGCTTGTGGTAGAAGTTCCTAGGACAACCATGGGTGAGGGGTCGAAGTGACGAACCATTCCATGTGAAATCAAATTAAAGGTCACATGGCCCTACCTCGGAATATTTGGGACATACCTCAGTGGGAGGGCCCCAGAGCATGTTCTAGGAAGGGGAAGAGTTTCGTCCTCACCAAAATAGGGAGCAAACATAACCCCTTAGACTGATCATTGTCCCACATTGAATGGAAAAGAAATTGATCTCTCTTTATCCTGAGAATATGGATGTTCATGTTGGCATCCCAAGGATCGAATCTGGGTTAACATGGGTAGGTAGCCTCATAGGAATTCCCAAATCCCCCACCTTTGTGGGGATGGCCTTCATGACTCCGCATACCGGGGGTATGTAGACTCAATGGGGCGCACTGATGCAACTGATGGCCTGATCATACAAGTCTGGTGGCCTTGAAAGAGGATTTTCCCTAGTGCTGAAGAATTGGTTAGTAGAGGGATCATGGAGGACTGGATTGTAATGGAGGGGTGAGGTTGGAACTGGAAGGAACAATACCTGAACACCCCATTCTGCATACAGGTTTCTCATACAGTATGGGGAAGGATTCGTATACCATAGCGGCATGCAGGAAGAAGGTTCATCTACATACCGGTGTGGTATGTGTACATGGTTATAGTCCACCATGTCTCTTTGGGTTATTTTTGTACTGATTGGGTATGTTGTGGCGGGGTCAGTTCACGTAGCGATATGCTACACAGAGCACCATACTGAAGGAGGGTAAGGGGGATTACCATTCAAGGTAAATTCATCCATGAGAAGTATTTGTTTCTCGGTTTACCAGTTAGGTTTTTTCTTATATTATTATTATTTAATTCCCTCATTTTATGGTTTGCGGCTAGCTGTTCCTACGGAGGAAGTGGTTCGCGGTTCGTTCCATACCTGATGAAACAAGACGGAAGCCAAAGTGTGACCTTTAAGTCTCAATCAATCTTTCATTGTATTTCCTTCTCCCTATAAGTCCCTATTCCCATACTTTTAGTGTTCTTATTTTATATAGCATCGAAGCAATTGTATCTATTGGGCACAAGACACCATTTGTCGAGACCCATTGAAGCAATATTCTATCTCGCAGATGACTCAGTCAACCAGGGTTTGCAGAGGCTTTGTTTCGTGATAATAGTTCACAGAACCCTACCTGTTCTCTTTGTCAGAGAACTGATGGGTTCGCGGTATGGTACATGGAATGGCCTTACACGCACAACTTCTTCAGTTTATGTGGTTCATGGTTTTTCTTGCTCGCTAGTAATCGCTTTGTGGGCTAGTGGTTCGCAGACCATCTAGCATACCTAGCGGTTGGCGATCCATCCTCTCTACATACCATTCCAAGTGATGGTACATGTGCTACTTAAAAACCACGAAAAATTGAATTCCTTCATGTTCCTTCAATTAAAGGAAACTAAATTTTAGTCCCTTCACCTTGATAGACTTGTTGAATCATTAGTTTCCTTCTACAAAGCGATTGTGGGGGAGACTTTCTTCTCTTGGTGGAATTTTCAGCACCCTACGAATTCCCCACATCGGAATAGTGTCTGTTCAGAATGGAAAGGAGACTATTCAGATGTAGAATTGGTTCTAAACTGAAATGGATCGTGGTATAATAGGAAGACCCAGTAGGAGGGGACAAAAACTATATACAGGGCCCCATGTCATTTTTCTTTTACCGTTTCTCATGGAAAAAATTACTCCCAATTTTCATGGCCTCCTTCACTCTTGTGTATCATTCTCCTTGCAAAAACAACATTCGCGAACTGCTCTATGCATTTTGCAAACCGATTTCCTTTCTATTTCTCTGTCTATATACCACATTTTAAATTCCTTGAATAGGACATTGGAATTTTAAAATATAAAATCTGAATTCCTCATGGAAGAAGGCTACGAGGATACCTTGTTCACATACCAAAACTTGGATTGGTGAACCGAATTTCAAAAACTATTAATATGGAATTGAATTTTAATCCACAACTTCTGAAAACGAACTTAACCGAGGTCGAAGTCTATGTTTTGTTCATTCTAAAGATTTTTCTATTCACCAGCCAATGGTTTATAGGCCTGCGACTCATTGTTATTTCACATACCATGGCTTCCCATAGTGAATTGCATCTGCGTACCAGAGTTGTAGGTGGAGTAGCTTCCACGTGTCATGTTATACGCGAAATTCTATTTCCGCATACCGTTTCTAGGAACAGTATGTAGAGACTTTAGCAAACATGTTTTAAGCCCTTTATCCCTTTTTCATAACCATTATACAATAATTTTCTATCAAACTGGATTCACATCGGCTTATGGATCTTTCTATGCAGGCTACAATGACTGATTCACAGGCTACTACAAAATCGACAAAGAAAAGGGCCACCATGGTGAGGAATAGAAATGATCATCTTCAAACCCACATAATTCCCCATGACAACTTTTTGATGGTCTTCTTGATTTCATAGCATTTAGCTTACCCGTTATTCGTATAGATTCCATGTTACAGCTTTGGTCTTCCTGCCGATGTGCCTCTATTGTTTCTTGACCTTGACATCCCTTTCGTCCTCTTAGAGGCACCACATGATCATGATCGTACCAACATTTCCCCAATCAAAGAAGTAATCATTTCTCCTATTCAGGAAAATGTATTCATACTGTGAGGTTCAGAATGGACTTAGGGAAATCACGGTTGCTACAAAGGTGTCCAAATAATAGACGTCTGATAATACCCATCAACTATCAGCATTTCTCGAGAAAATATTAGTGGAAAGTGGAGAAACAAATGGGATTTTCAGGCCAGAGGATGTTTCTTCAATGAGTGGGCCTAGGAGTTTTGGGTGCATCAGACCTGTCTGGAGTCCTCCGACCAGTTGGAGGTAGTGGTCTTGCACTAGGTGGCCTGGGTGTCTCAAATTTCAATCTTATCTCAGAGAGAAATCCTTCCAAAATTTATGAGTCACTGGTGTTCGAGCACCAACACCTTACACATACAATATGGAGAGGTGGGGATTAGTCTATGGTATATCTATTAGCTTGGAGGTATTCGCAAACTTGGAGAAATTTATGATGAGTTTCTCCCAAAATCTGCCACAAAGAATGATACCAATCGCATGTATCCTTTGACAAAAAGTTTACTGGTTATGGAAACAGGATCACTGGATCATCCCCATGAAGTTTGTTCCCTCATACCATTCGAATAGTGCATAAGGTTATTCTTGTAGAATAATGGACCCAAGCCAAAGGATATCCACAATCAAACCAATCACACACTCCAGTCCTGCCAAACCCCAGGGTCATATTGTTCCACCCAAAAATCAAGGCAACATACCACAAGGGGATATGTGATTTGGTCACACCTTTATCTTATGCTTAGGCTAGCAGGTTTCTTTTCCATGTTTTTAAGTGTATGACTCTTACCATACTGTGACATATACACCGGGGTTTGGGTATGTACCTTGATGATGGCGGCCACACTAGTGGAGGGTCACCACATTAATTTGGACCTTCCTACCCTCTCTCGTCTTTATTAATTGTTGGGATATATTCAGGAAGGAAAATATATGCATCATCTCAGCGGACCGTTTCAATTTCTGTATGGGTGGATGGTGGAACACTTCCCCTATTATTAATATCGGCATACCTCATAGGTTCCCCATTCTGACTTTCATCCTTCTCCTCTCTACATTTTTGTTGTTCGTCCAAGGGCTCTGATTATTACCGATGCGGTTGGGCTGTTGAACGATGCCTCTCATTTCTCATTTTCACCACATCCTACCCCTCATGGATCATTGAGAGGTGAAAAGGGTGATTCCATGGAGGAATGTTCATACCTCATCATTCTTCGGGATGGAATGCTCACTGCTCGTGTAGAACGAGTAGTTATTTCTAATCCATACCCCCTACCAATTTTCCAGGTAGTTTGTATGCCTTCAACAGACTACACTACTACTGGTTGTTTAACCAGGGGGAGAATCTCATCATGTGGTTCTCCTCCAATTGTGTCTTATGATCATATATGAATGTGCTACTAGGGATATTATCATTCCTAACACGACGAGACCCACATTTTTATCACTGGATGATGCCTAAATATGGTTATATTGTTACCCCATGGGGATGATGAAAGAACTAGTTTAGTGGGTGTATAACCCTTGATTGTTTCCTGCCCTGTTCTTGCCATAATGATAATTCCACACATTCCTTTTATTGTGAGAAGTGAAATAGCTACGCCTTCTACTTCTGTTCCTTCAGAAACAAGATGGATACACCTCCTACTCCTTCTCTCGTGGTGACAAGGTGTTTAGTCCATCGTCAAAAGTGTCTAGGAGGGTTTACATCAGTACAACCCATTTCAGTGGGGGAAAGATTCAGACTACTCCCCTCCTACAGATATTTCCCACGATCTTAATGAGACATGACCCAGCCAAGTATCTCCAATCATCCTAGAGGATGCGGTTAGTCCTCCACATCCGGTTCAAGTGGATGGTCCATCTGAGGGAAAATAGAGTCTTCTGTTTTGGGTGACTTTCCTTAGGTACCTCCCCACTCCTATGGAGACGCTTCCTACTTACAAACATGTGTCGGTAGAAAAGGATCTATGTGTAGGTGTTGTGAAGAGACACCCAGCAGTGCCCAAAAAGTCATGGCACCAGCTACGTTTTGTTTCCACAGAAACACCCCTAGACAATTATTCTGAGGAGGGTGACAATTTTCAGCAGTTATTTATAGATCTGTGTTATGGAAGATTTGATTATCAGCACCTTCACTTCCTTATTTACCAAATCACCATGGTCCAAGAAGACCTCGCCTCCTACAAGGAAAATCTGGCCAGGTTCAATTCTTCCCATTACCAAGTAGAGACCTTATGAGGTATTTCAGAAGAATTTGATCATCTAATAGCTGAGAAGGTGAAGGCTCATGATTTGGTGGTGACCCAAGAGGAGGAGCTACGGGAGTTCAAATCCCACGCATCCATGTTGAGGGACCAACTGGCCTATTCGCACGCCAATTATGAAGTTCTATAGAAGAAAGGATAGGACCTTAAAGTTTTCCTGGAGAGGGTGCATCTAATGGTCAAATCCAAAATGAAGGAAAGAATTTATTTGGTACAGACCATCGACAGCCCATGGAAATCACTAGCCATCATTTTAGAGAGGGTGAACCGGGACCTGTTGTAGTTTTGTCCCAAATTATGATATGTATACTCCCCACTTTTTTAACACTCTGTAGATGCTTATAATTGGGGGTGTTCCTCCATTTTTACTGAACCCAATGGAACATATTTGGCTTTTAAACAACTCTTCTCTATATCTTCTTATCAACATCATTTCAATCAAGTATGATCTTTGAACCATGACATAAAACCAGTAAACTGAAATAATCGAATCAAGCTCTAATTTATTCCTAATACAAGGTACTCAGTGAGTGTAGTTCGACTATTACTGACTTTTTATGGAATACCACATGAAATTTTATTTTTCATTATTATTACCCGAATTTTTTCCTATGTTTGTATGGTTCTGGCTTAGTGGGTATAACTTGGATTTTTTTAGGCTGCCCATTTATGGGTTTCCTACCTAACAATCTCTACACATTTTCGAATGGCTCAATTTTTTTTTTAATGAACCAATACTCAACTTTTTCCTAGAGGTGTCTTCTTCAGATTTTCCCTCTAAAGAGTATGGAACTTTTTCCTTTCTCTCACAGTCCATTGTTCCACTAATCAAACTTATTAATGATGTTTTAGGTTGAAAAGATTTTACCAAACATAACGGGGTAGGGTCCTGACTTGCGGCCATTGTCCATGAATGTTCTAGTATCCTCCAGACATGGATTAGACCCTTGACTTATAGACTCTGTACATGGAAGAGGCTCAGGAGTCTCATTATGAATACATAGGTAGAAAAGGACTCTCCTATGGATGAATTTTCCTTTGATTGAAGGCTATTTTCATGGGTGACATATGGAAACCCACTAGGGAATGATGTTCATAGTCAATAAAAGGTGTCCCTAGGACACCAGCCTTACATTTTCAATGGCCTGGTGGGGCTTGAAACATTTAGGATTTATTTTGATGTTGGGAGCCACAATGGGTGGCTGGCCCGAGTAGAGTTGTCTAAGAAAATTATGAACATTCATATAATCCTTGAGTAGAAAATTTTTCCCGCACATTTCTTACATGTGTGAGGGAGATTTGGTGAATGATTAGTTTAGTTAATATGCCCACCCCCCATTTATTTTTTTGTTAGGGGCACTTGGAAAAAGGAGACACACAAGCCGTCATCCAGGAGTTTTCCAAATCTGGGGGTGTGATAAGACATGAATTTCATTTAAGCATACAGAGGCAGTAAAAGACTCTTATGGGGATGAATTTTCCTTTTATTGATGGTCATTTTTGTGGGAGACATGTGCAGATCCACTAGGGCATGATGTGAATAGTTAATCAAAGGATTCCCCAGGACACTGGCCTTCTGTCTTTGATGGACTTTGAGGATTATGGGGATTGTTAACTTTCTAAATATTGTGTATGACCTTCGATCAAAGGTGCCCCTAATAAAAAAATGAGGCTTTTAGATGAACTTAATTGGGGGAACTCTTCCTTTGCATGTGATTCAACTTCACGCATACTTATGGGATATCTTATAGAAACCTCAAAATAGACTAGAGATGAACTGGGCCTATATGTTTCGATATATTATGGATATGTGAAATGATAAAAATGTAAACCATTAATTTTAGGGTCTATGAATCAAGAGGGTTGGAATGAGGCTTGGAATCTATTGGGTGTACTGAGATAAGATAGGACTCTCTTAGGGATGAATATTTCTTTTATTGATATCCATTTTTATAGGCAACATATGAAGATCCATCGGGGCATGATGTGCATAGTCAATCAAAGGTGTCTGCAGGACACTGACCTTCCATCCCAGATTTCCTTAGAGGGTTATGGGGATTCAAAGTCCCTCAAATCACGGAGTTTGGAATATGAAAGGAGTGTATCTGAACATATTGGGGACATTTGGGCTATGATTTACTCAGGGAATGATGTCCCTTGCGTATATCTGACTCGTATATAAGGTGAGGTATTCGTTCTATCTTTTCGATACTCGGTTTTTTAACAACACATGACTAGGACACGGGGTTACTCTCAGTGGAGGGAACCATGTCATGCCTTTTAGTTTCATGTTTCTATTACCAAATTCCTTAGCCATTATTCTATAATGTCACTGTGTATATATCACTAAAATCCCTAATATCACGTGATCTATGCTTAGTGTGAGAAACAAGGGGCTACGAGTATCCCATGTCATTACATAGGAATAGAAAAATCAGCATTAGAGGTCACTTTTAGGATTAAACCATTGTTATACAGTTTAACGTCGTGCAACAGGGACGATTTTGGCCTTGTAGTTTAATGACTATTTTGGCCTTGTAGTTTAACATCTTACTATGTGGATGATTTTTGTCTTTCAGTTTAATGTTGTGTGATGAGGATTATTTTTTCCTTTCAGTTTAATGTCATGCGGTTAGGATTCTTTTGTGTCATAAAGATCTTAAAATGTTTTAGCTTAATCGCAATCAGGATGTTCTGGTGTTCCTTATATGTTAGTGAAGATAAAAGGTGTAAACCATAGTCATGGGGGAGACTTGAATCAAGAGGGATGACAAGGGGCTTGAAAGCCATTGGGCATACTAGTATAAGAGATGACTCTTCTAAGAATGAATTTTCCTTTGATTGATGGCCATTTTTTTTGGGGAATATATGTAGAGCCATCGGGGCATGATGTGCATAGTCAATCAAAGGTGTCCACAGGACATTGTCCTTCCATCTCATATGGCCATGGATGATTATGGGGACTCGTGTTTTCTTGAGGTATGGGGTGTAAAAAATAGTAAAGATGTGTGTGGGAACGTGATAATACCTGGACCATGATTATTTGTGAACTACTAGAGCTTCCACATAAGTTTAACCCACATGTTTAGAGGAAATCCGGATCTTTTGAACTCTCATGACTCAGTGGCATGTGCGGAACCTCGTAATACTAAGAACTAAGCCATACATAAATCTTGAAGAATTTCTCAGTTTTATTGTCATGTGATAGGACTTTTCATGGACTCCCCCGTACAAGTATAACCTATGCATGGGGGAAAGGGGAATTGTTTTCTTGTGGTTGGGCTAGGATGTCAAATATAAGCATCACTATGTATCCTATGAGGGAAGAAATCAAGCCGTACAGAGTTCTGTTTGTTCCCTAAAAACATTTTCTTAATGTGTTAAAGAAAATTGAAGGTATTTTGGTTTCAATTGATACGGTTTCTAGGCCTACCAAATTCCCCTATGGTTTATTTGCTTAAGAAAATCCCTACCATTGATCCTAAGCTCAAGTGAGTTATACTCGATGTGAGAAACAATGAGTGGTTACAGATACTCCTTCAAAAGTATAAGGTAACATATAATATGATAGTGGAACTTCCATTTTCAATCCTGGTGGGGCTGGGCCAAGATCGAGGATCGAGGCATTGCTACATATCATACGAGGTCATGAATCAAGTCATACGTAGTTCTGTGTGTAACCTATATCGATTTGGCTCGGTCCAAAGGGTAGGGGTACTTTCATTCTACCCATCACGGTTTCCCGGTCTCCCTTGTTATCCCATAGTTATCCTTCGTAAGAGAATATCTATCTCCAATACAAAGCTAATGGGAGTTGTACTCGATGTAAAAAACATGAAGTGATTAGGGTTTACTCTATGAATGTGGATAGATAGGGGGCACGATGGAGGCATTTTATTTTATGGGAATTTGACTCATAGTTTAGGGTCATAGAGCTCAGACCATAGCTCCATGGTGTTATTCCTTTACTCATTGTATAAGGACATAGTGTATAGACCATGATATGGGGGAATTTTTTTATGACTCATAGTTTAACATCATAGAGCTTGGACCTTGCTATTGGAGGGATTCTTTATGAATCATAGTTTAACATAGTAGAGATTGGATCGTGTCATAGGGACATTCTTTATGACCCATATTTTAACGTCTTAGAGCTTAGACCTTACTATTAGAGGCATTATTTACTTATAGTTTAGGGTTGTGGAGCTTGGACCTTGGCATTAGAGGAATTCTTTACTCATATTTTAGGGTCATAGAGCTTGGACCTTGTCATGGAAGGCATCATTTATGACTCATAGTTTAACATTGTAGAGCTTGAACATTGCTATTATAGGCATTATTTACTCATAGTTTAGGGTCGTAGAGTTTGGACCTTGTCATTGGTTACACGAAGTATTTATTCAAGAACATCGCATTTGTAGGTGTTGTGATGAGTTTCTTGTACATTAATATCAGGTTGTATGTTCCATTGGAATAGACCATGTGTATGACGTATGGTCCTTCCCACTTTGGTACAAGATTTGGGGGCTTCTTCCCTAGTTTCATCGGGGTTCTGATGACTAACACTATTTCTCCTTCGAGGAAATATTGAAGGTGAGCCTTTTTGTTGAAGGCTCTTGCAATCTGGTTTTGGTATATTTTAAAATGGTGCAGATTATATAGACTTTTCTCATCTAACTCCTCCAATTCATCTAACCGTCTCTAGGATTTCTCGTTTGTGGATAGTTGATTGCAAATGGTCTCATGATGGGATGGAACTTGGATTTCCAAAGGAAACGCCACCTCTACCCCATATACTAGTGATTATGGGGTTGTCTGCACAATAGGAAAATGGATGCTTAACAACTGTTTTTTTGGGTATGGTTGCGGTTTAAACCGTCGTTATAGGCTTCTATGGTGGTTTTGAAAAACCACTGCTAAATTGTGTGTCGGAAAACATTTCGCGAATGTTTCAAAGATTTCGCGGCGGTTTATGGTAACCATTGTATTGGATGTATTTCTCAGTGATTTTTCATGGTTTTAATAGTGGTTTCTCTTGGATAGGTGAATTTTTTTGGTGGCGGTTTAAACCTTCGAAAAAAAATAATTATTTTTCACCCAAGAAAATCACCGCTAAAAACAAAATAACTGCCGCGAGATGGTAACGGATGATGAAAACTGTGTGGCGGCGGTTAAAACCACCACTAAATTATTTTCTATAGCAATGTTTTTAACCACTGTGGCTAGAAAAAGATATATATTTTCCACCGTTAAAACCGCCGTGAAAGACAAATTTATAAATAAACACCATATTTTGGAGCCCCTATATCAGTTCCCTAAAAATTGTAGATTCTACTAATGAAATTTCATTTTCAACATTTAAAACCCATTCTCTAGATGACTAGGAAACTAACACAACCATTCCAAAAAAACACATCCATCCCACATCAACCTAAATGAAAAAACAAAATTGTGTTCCCTCTCCATAAACCAAGAATTTCACTATCACCACCTCATAACAATAACCATACAATAACAACCTCTTGAAATTTATTATAAATCGTCCCTCATCACATCCCTTATTAACTCACCATAACCACACCACTAGCACATTATACATTTAATATAATCACCCTCATTTGTTTTAAATTCCCTATAATATACCACACACATAACACAAGTTAATGAAACAATCATTTAATCACATATCAACATATATCAGTTCCCACAATTACCAAAATTTCAATTTGATGGATGCCAAAATAATAGATATTTTTAACATGGGTATTATCAATAATTTTCTTTTTTCCTTGGGAAATAAATTCATTGACTAAATTTCAGTTACAATAATTTTTCAAGAATGGTTATCTCAACACACAATTAAAATAGAAGGCTCGAAAATAAAAAAATTATAAGTAAAAAACTTTCCCAAAAACTTCACATTTTAGAAAAAAAAATAATAAATTACCATAATATGTAATTTCATGAAAATACTAAAATCCTAAGATTTCCCCCTATTTTGAAATGATCTAGTAAAACCAATTATTTATCTTCTTATGAAATCCTATACTATTTTTAAAATGGATAATAAAATCATGGTGTTCCAATATATTCACATTAAAAGAAATGAACTAGGATACCCTATCTCAAACAAATAATTCCAATTTTTTGTATGAGGATGAGAAAAGTGGAAAACCACCTTTAAGAACTATAATTCATGGATTCAAATAGATAAAACAAAAAAATAGTGGCCTTATAAATATATATCTATAAAACTAACCAAACCATTGATATCCTTAGCCACAACCTCCCTATAATGAATAACTTGGAAGGAAACCATAGGAGATAAAAGTAAAATCACTTAAAATCGGTGATGTTATATATATAGATGTTGAGGTTCAATAACCAAAATAATTGGGGTGAAATACCTCTTAAAATGGAATATAGGTCACCCATGTATTGTGATAGAATTTTGATAAATAAATTATTCAAATGGGGTTTTGAAATTTATAGGTAGGATTAGAATTAAAATGTCATGGTCATACACCCTATAACATAATGTAATGGTGTTGAAACAAAAACAACCATGGAATTATGAATTTCTCTACATTATAATGGGGCTATTAAAAACTATTTACAAAAAAACATAGTGTGGTCCACCTTATAGATTCTACAATATTGGAGATGTTCCATGACATATAAGAAACTCTGTGTCACATGTAGATCATCTTTATGAAGAAAACCACACTATGATTTAGCTCCACAACTGAACAACCCCAAAATCAATAGAAACTATAAAACAAACCGCTACAACAGTGCATGAAAAAAATAAAGAAGTGACACCAAATATATGATAAAATGTGTATAACCTCTATAATATCAATTCCCAGGAGTCCTTGTTCTATCCAACCTCTCGATTCCTCCATACTAACCACAATAAAATACATAAAAGGAAACATGAGAAATCAAGAAAATATAAGGTCATGAAAATGTTTGGTGGCAACCATGTGCCACACATGATACATATACAAACCAACTATTACCATCTTTGTCCAACATATCAATAATACAACTAATCATGTTCTGATGATGAATACAGCTTGTCACCCTCTCCATCTCTATCTCTACTTCCTTCTACCACCTGTAAGAACATTATATTAAAATTTTAATATTGTGGTATATTTATATTTAAATGTAAAATAAATAAAAGTTTTTAGCCTAAATGATTTTGAATTTTTATGATTTAACTTTTCACCACCATCTTATGTAATACCACTGGGTGCAGATCCGATCATCTTTGGATATAAATCAATCAAAGCTTTCTGTAAAGCGGATATTTGATCCCCTGGTCTTAAACTATGTTTTATAGAGAATAAATCTCTATCTGAGCATCTCCAGGTATGGACTGACTACAAACAGGAGTAGATGCAGCTGAAATACCCAGTGTCCTTCCAAATACCTCAAATGGTAAGGGTCCAAAACCCATCCTGCACACTCAACCAAGTTTCTCCCTCCTAAGGACTTTAGCAATCGGGTTATCCTACGAGACTGAGTAGGAGTGTGAAGTATTGGTATCACATAGTTCTTTAATTTTTAACCATAAATCAAATATCATCCATATTAGAATCAATATATACTAACATAAAAACAATTTATAATAAGTTATTATAATGAAAAAATGAGTTCATACCCCAACTTCTTTGGCAGGCTCATTAACAAAACTTCCATCAAATTTTTTGTGAACATCTAACCACAATACAGTTCGGGATGCTTCATGCCCTAAAAATTGTGACTGTATTTAACAAAGATAAATCAATAATTTAATATATTAAATAGATAATATTGTCTTATAAATATTTAATCCAATTAAAATATTACAAAATTTGATCGGCTTCTAGGAAATCTTTTTGATCTCGCAGTGTGAGGGATGATTTTCTTAGCCCGACTTGATGCATTCTTTCGTGAAATATCCCGAGATAAATAAAATGAAATTTAATAGTAATATTTTCAATTTCATCTCCTCTTCATATACAAGTATAAATTTAAAATGAGGTTAATATAATAATATATATTTAAAAACCATCTGTTTCTCATCACGATGTTTGTCAACAAAAACTTTCCATTGCTCATGGGGTACCCCATCGGGTAGCTTATCATACATCTGTTGGACGTCAAGGAAGTATCATTGAAATATCTCCACAATATCCATTAAAATTCATTCCAATTCTTTCCAATATTTTTTAATGTCCACTTCTGTGCTATCAAATCAGCATCCATAAAGTGGAAAAAACATCTGTATACAGAAATTCATTTTGAAAATATTAATAACATGACATTCAATTACACCATAATGTATTAAAATTACCTTTATTTGGGAATCAAAAATTCATTTTCCGACTTGGAGGAATATGTCTCCAGTCATCATAAAAAAATTGGAAGGGAAATGGGCTCTGCAGCTAGCAGGCCTAGAATTTGGCCATGTATTCCCACAACTCCATCCGTGGGGACCCCATATGAATCAAATGGGACAACGATCTTCTCTCTGGTAATATTCCATACATCAGAACTTTTGATATTTTTCTCCACACTTTCATTGTGTTTTTCTTTTATGAACAAATAGTTAGTGTAAAAAAAAGTGCAATAAATATATTCATATTAAAATTTTACCTATAACTGTCACACTTCAATATGATCGTGAAGAACTAGAAGTGTCATGTCGCCCCCCACTACTGATGCTTCTTAAGGGGGAGTTGATGACTAAGAATATAAATGGATACTCACATAGGGTTTGAGAGATGGTGAATGGGGATGTGGTGTAGGGGGAAAGTGGAAGGTGGATCATATATCGTAGGGAGGGAGATAGATGGATCGTCATCTGTCGTAGTGCTCAATGAAACAATATATCGCTCCCGGCTTAGCATTCCTGTCATTTAATCAATTAAAATTATGTTTAGAAATTATATTTCAAAAAAATTATGCATAAAAAATAAACTAAAATGATAATAGATGCACAGTACTAACAAAAAAATATACATAAAAATGTTAATTAATGACTTCATAAATGAAATAAGTGAATGAAAAAATAAATGTACAACTGTACATACAATCATTTTCCCCATCAATCATGTCACTTTATTACTTTGTAACTTCATCCAATTTATTCATCCTTGTTATAATAATATTTTTAATATCATTATGGACAAATAATTCTACTTCTTGTTGTTGATGAGATTCAATTTCATAGGTCAAATCTTTCACTTCATCACTCATATCATACAAATATTTTTGTATTACGTGAGAGACTAAAATCCACCCTCCATCCACAACATCATTCACATAATTTATCATTTTGGCTTATGATGATAAGATATATGGATCATGTAGTTCACAATCACCATCATCCATCAAGCGAGAGAAGTTCACAGAAGTAAATTGCAAGGAATCTCTTTTAACACCTCTGATAATATCGACACAATTTCATTTGAATAAAACAAATGAAAAATTTCCATGGTAGTTTAATTCAATAATATCAATTATCTTTTCATAGTATTCCACTTCAAAAAATGTAAATATACCACTATTCTGTGTTTTCAAACCCTCTTCTTGATTGACTGTACAAAATCTAAAATCATTCATGTTGTAAGCGTCAAACTATCTTACTTGTTTTAGAGGACCTCGTGCAAGAAACATCAAATCTTTAGAAAACTCTTCTTGGGTATCAGTATTCATGATCTAAAAGAAGAAATATACTTTATCATATTTACAAAATTTATGTGTCAACATAATATATGTATTTATTGCAATATTTATGAACTTACACGTCGTGCAAAACATTCTATAAGCTATTTATTAATAACTTTCATTATATATTTCTCATTTTGCGTTCAGCCTCTCATTCATATCTTTGTCTGTATCCTCAACTCTTCAATAAATGGATCTACAATTTCACTATTTAGCAGCACATATTTATGTGCCTATAATAATTCTATTTTTGTCAGTGTCACATTTCAGGTCCTCTCAACTGATCATCCAATATTAGTAAATATATTTGATTTCTCATGTATTTGAGATTGAGTCAATGTGTCGTTAACACATTTAAATCAATTAAATCTTGTCTTAATATCATCCATGTATATAGAACAAAAGGTAAGACACTCCTCATCCAAATATCCTTCACTAATAGAGCCTTCAGGTTGAGCTTTATTTCTCATGTATGATTTCAAATTCTCATGATATCTGTGAAATAAAATAAACAAACATAATTATGAATTTAATTAAGTTCCAAAAATATTTTACATAACTGAAAAATATATAAATAAAGTACCTCTCAATTGGATACATCCATCGATAATGAACGGGACCTCCTAATTTTTCTTACTTAACCAAATGCAAAGTTAAATGCATCATGATAGTAAAAAATGACAGAGTAATGATCCTCTCCATTGCACAAAGTGTCAATAAAAACCACTTCTTAAGGCTCTCATATTGAAATGGATGTAGAGATTTCTCACATTGTTGTCTGAAAATGTGCAGAATTGGAGTACAACAGTAGTTACTTTTTTAGGTAATAATGTATGTAATGCCAATGGTAGTAACTACTGTAACAAAATATGCAAATCATGACTTTTCAATCCATGTAACTTATGATTTTTCATGTCAACACACCTTAAGATGTTACATGAATACCCATAAGATACCTTCAAATGCTTTAAAATTCGAGGGAATGTATCTTTATCCCTATTTTTCATTGAAAAAATTTCCAGAGCATACTTTTCATTCTCCTCTGGCTAGAGATCATGTTTTATGTTCATTACTTGTAAGTATTTCTAAGAATTGATATGATCCTTCAACATTCCATGCTAATTAAGAAATGTGAAAATAAAACTATCATAGACATTCATCTCAATATTCTTCACATCAAGATTATACCACAAAAATTTAAATTCCCAATACAGAATTTTGAAGAATATACATTTTGTCTTCCATTGTTGTGTTTTGATTTAGCTTTATGAGGCACTTTGAACCCATTTCTTTCTTTCATTCAAATGAATAACCTTCCCAAATTATGTTTCAAAATTTCCAAGTTGTATCAATATTTCAGAACTAGTTAACAACTTTAGAGGTGGTCTATGATTAATGAAACAGTTAAATTTTAATCTGTTCGTCGAAATCTATGAGATGCATCGAGAAATATTTCATGGCACAAGAAGCACCATTTTCTACTGTGAGGTATCCATTTGGGCTCAAAATCAATGTTACAAACATGAAAAGAAAAACCTGTGTAAGTATTCCAACTAGATAAATTCCCAAGAACTGGGAAGTCACTAATGGTCCACATTAAAGCAGCATGCATTTTGAACATTGTTTTAGAATAAGCATTAAATGTCTCAACACAATTTCTCCACAAATCCATTAATTCTTCAATTAATGGATGAAAGTATACATCAATATCATTTCTAGGCATTTTTTCCAGTAATAATCATCAAAATGATAAAATACATTTGTTTCATACACATTCATAGAGGTAGATTGTAAGGGATCAAAACAACTGGCCAAATACTATAACGGGTACTCAAAGTCCTAAATGGGTTGAATCCATCGGTAGCCAATCCCAATCGAACATTCCTAGGATCAACTATAAAATCTAAATGTAATGAATCAAATTTCATCCAAAATTTTGAATCTCATGGATGTCTCATTAACCTATCATTGTTATTATCTGTAGAATTCCACTTCATGTGTTTGGCGGTTTTTGATGAAATTAATAATCTTTTCAATCAAGGATTTAAAGGAAATAATACAAAACCTTTTCAAGTGTGTTATTTTTCTTCTTCTTCTTCATGAAATTATGTTGATTCAGACTTCCAAAATCACCCATTGACTATTATCTAGAAGAAGAACATTTCTTAAAATCCTGTATACTTGAATCCTCTCTCCAATAAAGCATACAATCATTGGGATGCGCATGTATTTTTGTATAATTCAGACCAAGACTATTAATAACTTTTTTCATATCATAAAAAGACTCAGGGATTTTTGCTTTAGGAAATGCATCACACAACAGTTCCAATATCATGGAAATTTCCTTATTTGTAATTCCACATAGACATTTGATATGGTACAACTTCAGCATAAAATAATGTTTTGAATATTTAAAACATCCATTATACAACTCTTGATTTCCATCATCAACTAAATCCTAAAACATATTTTTCTCAGTAAAGTTTTCTCTTACATTAGTCTCTACAGAATCAAGACAAGGATCCACAGATATGTTACACAATCTTGATATGGTTTTCCTATATTCTCAAAAACATCACTTGTCATGTTGTTATTTGTAGCACCCTCATCTAGTTGTTCTGATATGTTTTGATGTTGATGGTGGTCTCTTATAGTGTCGAATGCATCATTTATATGGTTTTTCATTTCATTTTCCATTGTCGATGAAGTTGGGAGGTCATTCTGTGGATTTACATCAGTTCTCAACCTTTCTATTATATTGGATTCTCCACGCCAAATCCAACACAAATATTGACCAGAAAATTTCTTCAATATTAAATGTTCATAAACTTCAGCTCTCTTCAACCATCTTCTAAATTTACATTTTGGACATGGACATATTATTCTCCCTTCAACAGATCGATTGGAAATTGAAAAATCTAAAAACTCATTCAAACCCTTAACATACTCAGGTGTGTTCCTCGGTAATGTGATCCAGCTTTTATCCATGTATTTCACAATGTGCCTTCATAATATTAAAAAAATTTAAAACTCATAACTATTACTAAATAGGAAAATATATTCATATATACTAGTTGAAAAAATATTTATATATGTTAAATAAGGTTTTCTTATCTAAATACATATGGTACATAATAAACCCACCCACTAGAAAACTAAAACTTGCAAATTAAAAAGATTCATAAAAGAAGATGATAACAAGGATCTCATCCCTATATTTTTTTGTTTGTCGCGCTACACGAAAACAGATGGCCAAACTGATGATTTAATAAATTAGATATCACTAAGTTAAGGTCTTGATAAATCATATAATAATTGAATATAAGTTAGGAATATTAAATGGAAACAATCTCTTACCTTAAACAAGCTCGCTACATTAGAAAATACATAGGGAACCAAGATGTAGAACATGCCAGGAATCATATGGTGAAAGGATTCATGTCTAGGGTAGATTAATCCAAGGCTTATAAGTAAGGTATTTGTTTTTTTAGACTCTAAGGAAACATGAAATTCCAAATATAAATGAAATCATGTATATTTAATTTCCAAAAATAGATCCTGAAATAACACTAAAGTGTATTTATGTCAACATACCATTTCAATTTATATTTAATTTTTTTTTCAATTATTAAATGTGGGAAAACCTTTTAAATCCATAGTCTTATAAATTCATATAAAATATTATATCACCAAAAAGTATACAATTTGGGTAGTATTAAATATTGTATATATTAAGAATTTTTTCCTACTTTTTATGTTATTACTGGCCTCGAATTAGGATTCAAAGAGTTGGGTATGGTATGGGGTTGAGAATTTTAGAACTTGTGGGGTATCATTGTGAAGTGTTATGGGTAGCAACATGTTGTGACCCTGTGTGTGATTAAATTTTTCAGATCTAGGGTGGATCATAGAACATAAAAGGTGGTTGAAACATAATGTGGAGGTTGGGGTGGATCATGTAACATCCTTTGTGATCCACTATAGTCTAGGAGGGGGTCCACTTTCTCCAACCTCCACTTTCATGCATCAGGATTTTTTATATTTTACTTTGTATTTTTAAAAATACATTTCCTTTTACACTTAGATGACTAGGAAATAATAGAGGTGGGTCATTTGGGAATGTTTCTTTACACCCATTATTTGTATTTCTATAATATTGTTTAATTTCATAATGATGAGTCATTAATTTATTTGGACTCCTAGATGGCAGGATAACCTCATTAAAAACTCAATCATTGTTATCTTCTATTTTATTAATGGAATATCACTCCAAATCTCTAACATTGGTATTTTAATAGGTTTTTAAATATCTATTTATTGAGGATAAATAAAATGACTCTATTTTAGGGGTTAACTTCTAATGATAATAAGTAGGTGATAGTTAATTTTTTTCTCCATGCATTATTTTTTTTATATTTTTTTGTGGTATATAGATGTTGGTAGTCAAGTTAGGGAGACCTAAATGAGGACTAAAAGGGTTTTTAATTGTGTGAAAAAATATATAGAGGTTATTAGGAAGGAACATTAAATTCCTTACATGGTGGGATTATTTTAAGATCATTATACGATCACATTTCCTTGTAAATCATTTCCTAGTTTCTGTGATGGACTCTAAATGGGTGTCTGATCATGAGATAAAATGTGAGGGACATTGTATGGTCACTTTTATTTTTGTTAAAAATTTACTATGTGTATAATGAATGAATGATTATTGTATGGTGGGCTCTCTTTGTTGGTTGAGAGTGAAAGAGTATATAAGACTTAGACTTTGAACAATGGTTTTACCTTAAATGTGATTTTTAATATTGGCTTGAGGTAAATTATGTGATTCCTCTTGAGGCATAGGAAAACCATGAAAAGTGAACGAATGGGTTTACAACTTATAAATGGTTGACCTAATGAGAATAGGGTGTATAAATAATATGAATAAATCTTAAGGGATATGAAATAGCATTATAGGTGAGTGAACATATGGTAATATATCAGGTGTGGTCCTTTATGATCCGATGAGATGAGCTATAAAGGTTAAGGTGATTAATTAACCATTTAGAATTAGCAGCCTTGAGAGTTGGTATGTGAAATGATGTGCTATGAAAAAGGACTTGGAAACATTTTAGAGGTGATTATTATGGATAGTGAGTTGGGTCTTGGATGATAAAGATTTGAGAAACATACATTGAGATACAATAGATTCACGGGACATTCTACATGATAGTCATGTTGGGTGGATTGATTCTATGCGATTATGTATTTTTTATCTTGATGGTGATGTGATACAATGTGTATGTATGATTTTTATCCCTAAGGGATGAGAACAAAATATGGGGAGGGGGACATGTGTAATAACACCCAATGACATGGACTCATCCATATTATTCATATGATATGAATGAAAATATCTTCTAAGGAATTATATGATTTAGATTATTCCTGATGATTATTCAGATACTATAGAGCTATCACATATTCTATGATATCCCATGGTGAGGTTCATTGTTGTGGGAATAACTATGTTACACCCCTACTATAATTCAAATTCTATCCTCATAGAAACTTTATTTTTCTTTTCCCACCAATGATTCAACAAAACCATTTGATTTATATTTTATTTCAGGGGGCCACTATGTGTGTTTTGAGACCCCATTTTGTGGACTATGTCACAATCTACCCCCATTGGAAACCCTGTTGGATTAAGAGTAAAGACAAGTGTTAGTCCTGAAGCCCACTTCTAATAGGGAACAAGGCGGCAACAAGAATCAAGGGTGTAAAACATACATATTCTAGGTATTTCTTCCATATATCCTAGGAGTATATGATAAGAAACCAGAAATATACTCCATATAATATAAATTAATCAATTCCATGATGTTTTTAATTCCATACATAAATGAACAACACTAAATGAAATACCATGAAACAACTTCTATGAAAATTACTCTTCAAACACCAACAAGATCCATGTCATGTTCTAGTAACACCCAAACCAATCTCAAATTCCTTCTTACAGACCTATAAAAATAGGATATATATATATATATAGTGGGTAAGAATACAAGTAGATTCAGTAGGATCCTACCCAAAACCTCACATGAAAAATGATGAATGAGCATAATAATATCATATAAAATAAGCAACGAAAAAACACAATACCAATAGGGGAGGAGAGGTGCACTGAGGGGTGGATAGGTGCTTTGAGGGGTGGTGAGCACGGGTCAAGACCGATGAGGCATGCTGAGGGGCGGCGAGGTGCACTGAGGGGCGGTGAGCATGGGTCAAGACTAGCGAGGCGTGCTGAGGGGTAACGAGATAGGTCTTTGGGGGTCGCGGGGGTCAAGGGTAGGGGGTATCGTGGTGGAAGATGGGGGGCGAAGTGTTGGTACTGTAAAAAAAATGCGGTTTAAAAGTGTTTTATTAATAACTGCAGCTAAACCCTTCATAAAAAATTAGTAGTAGTTTACTAAACCACTTCTAATAGACCGCCGCTAAGGTCTATATTTTTTTGTAGTGTTGGGTGGTGGTGCGGGTTGTGGTCCAGTAAGCCCACAAAGCATGATGAATCTTATCTGGCCACGATTTATTATCCTTATCGACTATCTTTTGAAAAATGTTGGACAGAGTCTTGTTGAAAACCCTTATGTACCCATTGGACATCGCGTGGTAGCGGGACGACCAGCTGATCTCGATTCCATATTCATGGTTTCGCTTATCCATCTCAGTAGAGTAGAAGTTGGTGTCGTTGTCTGTCGATGTTGTATAAGGGACACCAAATCTGGTGATGATGTTGTCCTTCACAAAGATGATGATGTTTTTCACCCCAAATTCCTTAAGGTGTGTGGCTTTGGCCCATTTATAAAATAATTCAGTCACTGTGAGTATGAACTTGAATTGTCTGGCTATAACGGGTGGATATGGTCCCATAATATCTATCCCCCAGGAGAGGAATGGCCAAGAGTACTTAGCCACATGAAGAAACTCTGGGGGGTGATGTATGAAATTAACATGAACATGGAAAGAATGAAAAAATTTAGTGAATATGGTGCAATCCTGTATCATGGTGGGCCGGTAATACCCAATCCTCCAGATTTGGTGAGAGAGTTGGGTTACTGACTAGTGTGATCTACAAGCTTCTTCATGCATTTCTTTCATGACGGCATCAATCTCTTCTCCGTTAATTCACCTGATAAGGACTCCATCAAGGTCCCGTTTGTAGAGAACCTTCTTTTTGTTTACCCCATTGTATAGGGTAAAATTGACTGCTCGTATTCGGACTTATTGACTTTCATCCCTAACTGGTGGGAGTTCCCCATTCTATAGGTAATTTGTAATGGGTGTCATCCAACTGGTGGTATGACCATAAGGCTCAGGAACAGGGCTAATTTCATAAATTTCTTCTATATTGCTTTGAATTAATGGAAAGACCATCTGATGGCGAGAAATGCTAATGACTGTTTCATCTCGATCAGGATCGGCCAAGGATGTGGTTGCATTTACTAAAGCATCAACTTGATCATTCTGTGTCTGGGGGATATGATTCAATGTTGGTTCTCAGGGGAATTATACCATCAGTGCTCGAACATGGTTCATTAAGGGAACCAATACTTCTTTCATGATAGTATAGTCACTTTTGACCAGTTTGATGACTAGCTCTAAATCACCCTTTATTCTTAGGTGTTTGGCTTGAACTTGGAGTGCCAATTCCATGCCTGTAATGAGGGACTGATATTCCGCTTCATTTTTCGTACATCCTTCGAAATCATGAAAGAGTAAGACAAGGTGGCCTTTTTGGAAGATACGAGTACGACTCCTTGCCCCTCTTTGTTGAGCTTGGGATCCCCCATACTTTTCCCTTATCGGGCTTCAGGAATCATCATCAAAGTACATTTCCCAGATGTGGGGGGTTCTTCTAGATTGAAAACACTTCTTCACTCATATTTTCAGCATCCAAATGTCTTTTTTCTTTTGAGGGGTTGTCAGCTAAGATGTTTTGCTAATGTCTGGACCTTTATGGACTTCTAGTTCACATACCGTATGTCAAACTATTGTAGGATGAATGCACATCATGATAGGCATCCATTTAACATGGGACAGTTGATGATATATTTGATCAGGTTGCATCGAGAGACCAGTTGGACTTCATGGTTCTGCAAGTAATTCATGTGCATCTAAACTGTGAAGATTAAGGCCAGACAGTTCTTTTCGATCTTTGAATACCGAGTTTCAGCATTGTTCATTGACTGATTGAGGTAGTGTAGGTTTTTCTCACTGCCAGTATAATTCTTCTACATGAGGAATGTTTCTAATGACCATTCCAAGGAAGTTACGTATAAAATTAGTGGTCTACCCTCAACTGGATGCATGAGTACCAGAGGGATTAGGAGATATCTTTTAATATTTTCAAATGCTTCTTGAAAATTGTTGTCCCATTTATACATAACTCATTTATTCATGAGCTTGGTGAAAGGTAATTATTTACCTTCTAGGATGGCTATGTAGTGTGAAATGTAGGTGAGGTACCCCTGGAGACCTCTCAACTCGGTGAGTTTGCGAGGTGGGGACATGCCAATAATAGATTTTTTTCTTCTCGGGGTCGACTTCGATTCCACATTGGCATATGAAGAAGCTAAGTAATTTTCCTGAGGTAATACCAAAGGCGCATTTCTAGGGATTCATCTTTAAACTGGGCTGTCGCAATTTTTTGAAGATAGTTTCAAGGTAAGCCAGGTGGTTCAAATGCTGACGTGACATAACAACAAGGTCAAAGACATAACACTCGATAAAGTTTCCCAAAAACGTATTTAGGATGTGATGCATGGCATGCTGATATGTGGCGCCTGCATTCTTTATACCATTTGAAATCACTTTATAACAGAACAATCCCTAAGTGTACCTAAAAGATGTAGCTTCTTCATCTCCTCAGGCCATCCAAATTTGATTATATCTAGAATAGTCATCCATTAAGGATAGGGCTTTGTATCCGGCTATTTCATCGATCAACAATTTTGTGATCGGGACCGGGAATTCATCTTTTGGTCAATGATTATTACGGTCCCTGAAGTCAATGAAGATTCTAATCTATCCATTCTTCTTTTTGATAGGGACTATGTTTTCCAGCCAGATTGGATGTTGGACCTCCTGTTTGAAGTTGGAATTTATCATCTTGTCAACTTTAACCTCTATTTTGGTTTCATGCATTGGTTGGGTCCTTCTGGCTACCTACTTATGCCCTGGTGATCTCCTTGTAAGCCCAGATGGTGGGTGTTATCCTCAGGATTGAGACCTAGAATCTCCATGTAATTCTAGGAAAACACATCTTGATTCTTCTTTAGAAAGTAGGTGTATGCCTCATGTTCATCTACAGGCATGTCCACACTGATAATAGTGGGCTACAAGACATTTTCAGTGCCCATGTTTATCTCCCTAAGTTCATCGATTTTGGTGAAAATGCCTTCATCAAATGCATGGGAGGCATCTTTGAGGTCTTCTTCCTCTTATTCTTCTTCTTATTCTTCTTAATCTTCCTCTTCTGATGGAAAAATTATTTTTGAGATAACTTCTCTAATATTGGGGGGGGATCGCCTTTTTCCTTAGTGTGTGAGGAAAGGGAAGATTGATTTCCTATGGATGGGCCAAGAGCATCTTTGATAGGTATTTTCCATAAATCATGGGTTTCATCCCTCTCTTCTATGTTTTTGTACTTTGTGGTCATAACAGAGACCATGCATACAACTAAGTCTGTTTCTAGAATTGTACTTACGCATTCAACTTGGTTGATGGGTAGTATGTACTCCTCCCCAAACTGCTGGAACGGGTTGGTGGGAGCCATCTCCAGTCCATTTGGGGCATTGATATAATAAACACCATCAACCGAAAGAAGTTTTTCTTCCATCTCATAGAACCCTACGTTTATATAGTGTGATTCAAAAAATTAAAATGGGAATTTATCAGCGTGAAATGTCCCCTTTTTTCATTAGTGAAATACATGATACACTGATGGTATGAGGATGGAATTGTAGTATGATGATTTAGCCAAGGCCTCTCTAATAGAACATTGAAGGTCTTACATTGCCACACCACTAGGAATTTAGAATCTAATATGAGATCTTTGATCCATGTTTTAATCTTGATTCGTCCCAATGGGTTCTGCTCACTTTTTATGTATCCCGTCAGAGTTGTAGTGTAGGGTGTCAAGCTATCTTCATCATACCCCAGTCGACGATGCATTCTCAGCGGAAATAGGATAACTCCAGAGCCGTTTTCAATGAAGATCCTCCAAACATAAATTCCATTTATCTTTCATAACACATATAAGGGTTTGATGTGACCTTGCATGATGGTGTCTTTATACATATCTGTGAAGGAGATGACGGCGTGACATTATTCGAGACTATTCTTCATCTAGTAAACATCATCCACTACCACATCAGCCTCAAACTCCTTGGGACTTATCAAGGTTTCGATGAGTATATTTCTATTATATGTAGATAGGCTCAATGCATCAAGGATTGACAGCTTTTCTAGTACTAAGGCCATCTTATTTAAAATTTCATAATTCTGCTTTAAATTTTGGTGCTTCCCAGATCGGGGTTTCTCTATTACAGACACTTTAGGGGTTAGAGATTTGGATGTAGATAGTCCAACCTCTGTATCAGGGTCCAGTGGTGCTTCATTCCTTTCCCTATTTGGCCGAATTGGTCTGCTTGTATACCTTGGGTGTTTCGGTACTTGTTCTTCCCCTAATAGATACTCCAAGATAATTGGGCATGGTTTTCTTCCGTTGGGGGTGAAGGAGAATTCTGGTTCCTGTCATGTCTGTTGGAGGATCCTTCCATGAGTTTCTGTGATGTTAACGGTTTTACTTGTGGTGTGTCTGGGAATTTGACTCATGCCATGATCATGCCTTCCGGGAAACCTCTGGCCTCTGGGGCCTTTTCCTCCATCTCTCCAATTGGGTATGGGGAATTTGGGTTCATGGCCATAGTATTCATCAAAGAATTAGTCCATTAAGTGAATGATGTTAAAGGAGCCGAAGATCAGTTCTTGATCTAATATTGTTCCTATCTGATTGTCTCCTTCTAATGGTGTCGTTTGACAGGACGGTGCCCATTATACCATTTGGCTAGGTGGTGTCTGTTGTACCATTTTGTGGGGTAGTTCCCATTGTACCATTTGGCGGGGTGGTTCCTATTGTGCCATGAATGTTGGAATGTAGTCCGAAAGCATAAAAACTGACTTCAGAATTAGGTTCATCTCATCTAATTGCTCTTTATTCTTTACCTTCTAGACTTTAGAGGACCGTGGGGATGAGGAGGAGATTTGTGCTATATTAGTATATTTTGGGGGAACAATTAGATGTTTCAACTACTTTTGGAGGATTCCATGGACTTAGTTGACGGTCTTCTGGGTCATCAAATTGTCGAAATTTGTCTCCTTACTAGAAACAGTTTTCCACTCCTCTTTCTCTCTTGAGTCTGAGGTGGAAACATGGCCACTTGTACTGGTGGCAGGTCTAACTTGACATGCCCAGAATCCACCATCTTTTGTAGGAGATCCTTGAAAACAAAGCACCCCGAGATGGTATGTCCCAGTATTTAGTGATACAAACAGTAATCTGGATGGTCGTCAAGACCTAATTCATCAGATCGCTTTGGCTCTGGTAGTCAGATAAAATTTCAATTCGTGGAGGCTATAAAGTATCCACGAACTTGGTCTTCTTGTAATGAATAAAAATTATTTATTCATTCTTCGAATTGATTTCTTTTATCACCTCTTCGCTCATCTTGTTGAGGTGGGTGTGGTTGTTGTCATCTAGGGGGTCCTGCATGGTTTGGTGGTGTCCTCGCAACTGGAGCCGGTGTTGGGGTGGCATAAGCATGACAGAAGCCACTTCATCTTTTCCCATTTTTTTCACTAGGGCTGATGGGACCATTCGGGAATTGAGGTTGGTTCATTGAAAAGAGCCATCTATCCATTGGGCAATGGTAGAGAAGTCTCTAAATCCATTGGTGTACTTCACCGAGATGAGCGGCATTAGAAATTCATCCAAAAGGTTATCGATGCACATGGAGAGCATCTAATCTTAGGGGAGTGGCCGGTTTAGGGAATATGTCGGGCCCTTCCATCTTGAAATGATTTCTAAGACTCTTTCATTATCTCGTTGTTTTCAGTTCCTGAGGTCACTGACCATAGTCTTAGGGAGCGTTGAACTGAACTAGAAGATAAACTATTGTCAAAGGTCCTCTCAACCTGTAATTGAATTGGCTGGTAGGCTAGTATACCATATGAAAGAGGATCCTGCAGGGTTCGTATGAAGCACCTGAGTTTTACAGCTTCTTTCTGCTCTGGAGTGCCCATAATGGGATCATAGTAAGAAGCATAGTGCATCAAATGTTGTAATGGGTCCCTCGAGCCATTTAATATTGGGAATATGGGGTTCTTGAAGTTTGGCGATGGTCGAACATTTCTCACCCACTCGGGGAAGGGTTTGTTCTCAGGTTGTATTAGAGCGTTCCAACCATCCATGGCTTCTAGTCGAGTTGTTAACTACTCGATAGTGTTTAAGTGACCTTGATGCATGTACTTCCGAACTTGATCTTGACCTGGTGCGGTAGGGTCCATGATTGGGTGTGTCAGTGCAACTATAATTTGGGGTTGATAACTAGAAGGGGGAATCATTTACGGGTTTACTTGGATATATTTTGGATGCCTTCCTAGTGTGGGTGGGGGGAGTCTTGATGTCTTTCCAGGGCTGGGTAAATGGTCCTGCGAGCTTCGCTTCATTCACCATAATGAGTGTCTTTGGTATGGGTACCACTTCTGGGAGCACCTTCTGACATTCTGTGGGGGGAACACATCTGAGTTGATTACTCACTCGACGTGGAATGACATTAATTCACCTGAGCTCTTTCATTTATTCCTCCTTCCTGGAAAACATTTCCTCAAGGATGAGGGACTCATTCTCATAGAGCGGAGGCTGCAGGTCATAGACAACGTTGGATTTATTTTTCTTCTTGTTTGAGTTTTGCAGGGGAGGTAGCAAACATGTTAATTGAAGGGGTTCCCAAATTTAGGATCTCTCTCTGATTCTGGGTATGCACTCCACTAGGCTCAGTATGGGATGACTATGGGGGTGAACCATATTCCTTCAAATCTCATACTTTTGTTTCGTTTCCTATGAGATCTGTGGGGTGATATTTACCACGTTCACTAATGTATCCCACATTGGGAGTGGTGTACCCAGTTCTAAATTGTAGGAAGGCTTCCTATACCCTTTGTTGGAATTTATCCATCCATTATACAGTATTATTCGGGTTTCTTAGAGAAGTATGACCCGAAGGGAGCCCTAGTCTATCCTTGTAACACACCTTTGTCTCAGAGGGTTAAAACAATGAGAAGGGGTGGAATAGGTAACTCCTCTATCCATCTTTGTTCCTAGATGGTGGAAGAAAAACATCCAATGTGCATGGATTTGAGTTAATAATTCCCCATACTTGGGGTCTGATGTTGTTACCATTATCTTATTGATGCACTACGACATAGATTTTCATGTCCTACAGGGACATTTTGATTTAACAATTCCCCCAGCCCTATGGGTTACGGTTGTTCCCGTATCGTGGTGGTGGCCACTGCTATTTCCACACATTTTATTTCATGTACTCCCACATGGGTGTGAGCTAAGTATAAAATTTTTCCTACATAGATTCTATGGAATTTTGAAGACATGGGACTGCTTTTTGGTCATCTTCCCTGAGGCGTGAATCCTGCTGGATGTTCCTAGTCACCTAACTCATAAGATTTTTGATGGATTGATCCCTTTGGCTCTGACGCTTTTGAGACTTACTCCAGGACAGTATTTGTTGAGTATCTGATCTTTTATAAGAAGGAGTTTCACTTGATTTTTTCATCTGGGTGATGAAATTTTAGGATAGAATTTCCAATGGGGCCTGCTGGATAGAACGTGGGGTGAAGTGTAGATCTCCATGTTCTTCCCATCCCTGAATGTGAACTCCAGTTGGGATTTTTCCCATGGGGAAATGCAATTTATTCAGTGCATGGAGGCAAGCCAGTTCAAGTTTTTTTTCACCCTTCTGATTGTGGCTTCCTTGCAGATAGGAGGGCTTCCAAGTCGATTAGATGATGAAGCTCCACAATCATGATGACATGGTCCACATACCCTTCATATGGTAGGAATTTTTCTTTCATCTTTTGAAGAGTCTTCCATATGTTGAAGCGAATTTCATTCATGCATTCCCCTGAAAATTATCCTGGTATGTTGAAGTGACAAGTAGTCATTGGCCAATACATCACTGGTATATTATCCCTAGCTAGTTTTCTTCTCACAAGAAACATATCATGATGTAGTTCTTCCGAAGGCTCATCTACTTGATATTCCCAGCTTGAATGCCTCTTAAAATTTTAATTCCAAGGAACCAGGTTAGTGGGAGCCTTATTGATTTGCGGACGGTGCGGGGGAGACTCGAAATATGAGAGTGGCCAAGGGTCATCCTCTGGTTGAGAAAGAATATCTCTCTTTATAGAAGGAGGACCCGATGTGTCTGACTTCTTTTTGAGCACCTCAGCATAGGAGGGATTTCTCATATTTGTTCTAGCAATGGGAGGACATTCTTGTAAATATAAAGATTGAATGCGGGGAGGACCTTTGCAATTGGTTCTATAAAGGTGAGGACTACTATTGCATCTTGATGCCTGATCATAGGAAATGTATTTGCAGCGTATACCCTGGGGAGGACCTTTAGGTTGGGCTATAGCAAGGGGAGGACCTTCTTGATGCTCGATGTCACTATGAGGAGGACCTTTACAGTAGATGTCATTACGGGGAGGGCCTTCGCAATGACCGTCATCATGGAAAGGACTACGATCATGACTTGATAACTAGCTGCAGGGAGAATTTCTATAGTGTACATCCTGGGGAAGGCTTTTAGTATGTACTTCAATGAGGGTATGAGCATCTCCTTGTTGGATTTTACTATGGGGAGGACCTTCAAAGTAACTTTCATTGTGGGGAGGTCCGTCACAATGACTGTCACCATGGAGAGGACTGCAATCATGACTTGATATCTGACTACAGGGAGAAACATATGTGCAACGTATACACAAGGGAGGACTATCAGGGCAGATGGCAGTAAGGGGAGGACCTTCTTGTTGTCTTATCTTCAGATCGAGGGGAGGGATACCCCGACATGCATTAGGCGATAGTCTCTCATGATCAATCATTCTTGACTTGCAGAGTCATCCCCCATGGGTGCTCTATAGAACACCTTAAAAGATGCTAGTAGAGACATTGCGGGGAGGACCTTCACAACTACTGCTTCCACTTAAATAATTTTTTAATGGAATGACAGTTTCTTGATCCTTTGTTGCTATATGTTTGAGGGAATAAATATCCTCAGCTTCTAGAAGAGCATGATCATGTATGTGCTCTTCATTTTCCAGGTGCCTTTGGTTCTTTTAATTTTTGGTCACTCTCTTGCGGGTAATTGGGGCCATCTGCTATTGGTAATGGCCCTCATATACGGGTCCCTATATTGTTGGGTCCTATGATGTTGTCGGGATACTCCGATGGGCATCTTAATATTTGGCAGGGATTAATGCCTGCCCTGGAGCAGCCATCACGTTGGATCAGCATCCCCTAGTTGGAATAGGTATTTTTTCCCGATCTGGTTGTTCGTATGACACAGTATATTACCTTTGACCCTCCTAGAATGGAGAAGGGATGTGTAACTGCTCTGGACTAGCTAACTCATTTTCCGTGGGAGACATTCCATTCGAGCAAATCGGGTCATGGGCCAGATTTCTCTCCTTTGCCGCTGATTCAATGATATCATGGCGTGTTTATAGCATATGGTCTAGAATCGAAGTTTGATCTTACATCATTTCCAGGATGTGCAGAGATACATCTTTGTCTAGAACAGGTATGAAGGCCCATTATGATGTCGGAGCAAGATTTTGTGCCTGCTTTGGTCCTCCATGAGTTTCTATTAGATACTGGCAGTTCTCCTATGACGGGACAGAGGAACGAGTATTTCATCGGTTATCTTCTCTGGTTGCCATTGTATTTGACTGGTGGTCTTCATATTCACGAGTAGGGATTTTAATCCACTCACATTCCGCTGAATTTTTCTCACAGTCATTATATGCATATGCAATAATTTGACTCTATTCATATTTGGTTTTCACCCTATTTAGATTGCGGGCTTGGAATGCATCAGTATGTGTTTGTACATGCGTATAGATAAATGCCAGCCTATTTGGTTGGTGGGATTCTTGTGCATCAGCTGGTATTTGTTCCTTTGTATAGTTGGTTTCCGCCCTATTTTGATGGTAGGCTTGTTGTGTGTTGGCAGATATCTGCATCTTCCTGTAGCTTGCTGCTCTTTCTACATAGCAGGACCGACGAGCACTAGTAGGAACGTTCATGTTCTCGTATTGTGTTGCCCAATTTTTATGGTGGTATTGAGTGTAGAGGGAAGAGTTGTGTGTCTTCCCATTGAAATTCATCGCGTTAGTATGGTGGAGCTTCTCCTCAGCAACTAGGGTGATAATGTGTTCCTGGTTATATATTAGCCACCCTTGGTGGGCAGCCTGAGGTGCCCGGGTCTCCTGGACTTTGGTATTTTCCCTCGGTATAAGGTCCTCCTTGATGGGAGGAGGCTTGGTCATCCACTGTCGGTAGCGTCACTCTCTGTTGGGGGCCCATGTGTAGGACCCCTCTGTAGTTGAGATGACGTTGTCACCATTGACTTCATATGCCTCCCTGAGTTAAGGGAGTTAGTTGTTGTTGCATTCTGGGGACAGGCTCTTGAAACGGTTTGAGATGACTACTGGGTTTGCCTTGTGCTAGGGTGATGATAGTGACTGAAGTGGTAGCTAGAGGACCTTTGCAGACTAGAGGGCTTGGGTCACAGCCTCCAATTTGGGGAGAGTACCATTTTGGTGGTACTCTTTTATCAGTGCATTGGATACCCATCGTTGAAGACACTAGGTAGGTGATGGGGTCCTGCTCTTCATTGAGGCCCTGACTGCTTGCGGGATCACTTATACGTGTGTCTTCATGGATCGTGGGGATGTCATTTCGATCTAAGGTCTCTCTACAAGAACCAACAATACATATATTACATACAGACCATAAAACATTGTCAAAGTAGAATTCCTTAAAACATATAAATATTTATTGATTCATCCTGGGTCAATTCCCCTTTTCTTTTGTTGCAGGGTGAAGGGGACTATGTGGGGTGAGACCACCACCTTGGTTAAGGATTCACGTCGGGTTCATCATTTTTTTCTGCCTCTTAGGTGGCATATTTTATGCATACTGAGGTGAACAAACTTGTATAATGTATAGTATCCTTTTGTCTTTTTTCTTTTGGGTAGAACCGCCACCTTGGTTAAGTATTCACGTTAGGTTCGCCATTATTGTTCTACCTCTGAGGTGGCATGTTTTTTGAGCAGTGAAAAAATGGTACGAAAAGGATCATCACCTGTTTCTTTTTCTTTAGATACGAGTTCTCGTAGAATTTACCATTCCATTGTTTTGACCCGTTTGGCATCATTATCCTTTAAAGAAGGTCGAATTAAACCTGTGGGAATTGTCGGTCCCAAAAGGTGATTGAGTGAGGGTCAAGCACTCATCAAATTGGTCCTTCTCAGATATAACATTATCATATGGTCTCCAATGGATTTATTCATATAGTCAAGAATTCCCAACAACCCTAGTATACATTTTTCATGGACCTTCTTTCCAATGGAATTCACTCGTTGGATGACGATTTGTCTAACGACACTTAAGGAATCCATTGGTCGAGAGGATGGTAGGTCAGGATCACCAAACCGTTACAAGAAAGGATTTTTTCCTCTTCTAGGACTCTCTTATATATTTAAGTCATGTTCTTACGTTCATGAATTCTTGGATCATTCCCGAAGAGTGTTTCCATAGGCTACCCTTAGTTTGAAATATTGTCGTGAGCATGGATATGTTTGATTCCACGAAGGTGATGCTGACTTATCCATATTATAAGGTTCTCTGGAGATTATCGTCATCTAGGGGGGATAGAAGGTAACTTGATGTTGGGATCAGGGCCATAATGAGGGATTCCTACGCATCCTTGGGAGAGTAATCGGAACCCACATAGTTCAAATTATGTGGGGCTTATGCATAGATGTTTCCCATATAAGGGGACATGATTGGGTGGACCCTTTATGGATGTGCACCCTTTTGAGCTCGGGCCTTCTGGTAGGCATCCTACATATTTTTATTTAATCAGAAAGCAACATTTTCATTGTTCAGAAGGTGTGGGGATTACGTGTGGGAGCTTCCCATTTGAGGGGGGAATGATTGGGTGGACCCTTTATGGATGGGCACCCATTTGAGATCAAGCCTTATGGTAGGCATCCTATATATCCTAATTTAATTAGGAATCAGAGTTCTCATAGTTCAGAATGTGTATTGATGTTGTAATCATCATAAACCTCTAATCCCACATGAGTCATGCTCGGTGTGATAAACAAGAGGATTTGAAAGATTCAAAAATGCACATTCCTCCTCCCATGTTGGTGGGGGAGGGAAGACCCACAACGGAAGAGGTAGGGGAGACCGTGGGCGATGGTGTGGAGCAATGAGCCTTTCCATGATAAATGGAATTAAAGGACACACGACCCTACCTCGGATGATTGGGGACATAACTTAGTGGGAGGGCCCTGGAGCACGTTCTTGTAAGGGGAGGGGTTTTTTCCATGCCAAAAGGGGGGAGTGAACATAACCCCTTTGACTGATCACTATCCCACATTGAATAGAAAATAATTTTATCACCCTTACTACCAAGAACAGGGAGGTTCACGTCGGCATCCCAAGGCTGGACTCCAGGTTACCATGGGAATGTATCCTCACAAGCATTTCCAAAGCCCTCTCATTTGTGGGGAAGGCCTTCGTGACTCCACATACCGTGGGTATGTTGACTCAATGGGGCATTCTAATGCACCCAATGGCCTGATCATACAGGTCTGGTATCCTTGGAGGTGTCTTTGGCCTAGTGTTGAAGGACTGGTTAGTGGAGGGATCATGGAGGACTGGATGGTAATGGAGGGTTGAGGTTGGAACCTGAAGGAACAATACTCGAAAACACCCCATTTCGTGTGCTAGTTTCTCATACGGGATGGAGAAGGCTCCCCATACCATAGTGGAATGCGGGAAGAAGGACCATCCACATATCGGGGTGGTACGCAGGCAGGGGTATAGTCAACCACATACCAAAGTGGTACGAGGCTCACCATGATTCTTTGGTTTATATCCGCGTACCTATTGGGTATGCGATGCCAGGTTCATTCCGCATAGTGGTACGCTACAAGGATCATCATACTAAAAGAGGTCAGGGGTATTACCATTCACAAGAAATTCATCCCAGGGTAGTATTTGGTTTACGGTTTACCAGTTAGGTTCACAGTTCTATTATTATTATTCAATTCCCCCATTTTATGGTTCACAACCAGCTGTATCTATAGAGGAAGTGGTTCGCGGTTCATGCTTCACCTGATAAAACAAGAAGAAAGTCATAGTGAAGCCTTTAAGTCTCCCTCAAGCTTTCGCCATCTGTCCTTCTCCATATTGTTCCCCATTCCTATACTTCTATTGTTCTCCATTTATATAGCATCTTAGTGATTGTATCTATTATTCATGTATCACTATTTGTGGAGTCCCATTGATGAAATATTTTGACCCTCGGTAGAATCGGTCAACCAGGGTTTATTGAGGATTTAGTTCGCAATAATGTTTTGGGGAACCCTACCTATTCCCTTCCTGTGAGAACTTATGGGTTCACAGTAAGGTATATAGAATTTCCTTACGCACACAACTCCTTCGGTTGACACGGTTCACAGTTTTCCTTGCTCGTTGGACATCACTTCGTGGGCCAGCAGTTCGCGGACCGTCTCGCATACCTGGTTGTTCATGATCCATCTTATCTATATACATTTCTTTGTGATGGTACGTGGGATAATTAAAAACATTGAAAACTCAAATTCCTTCATGTTAAATAAAGGAAATTAAACTAAATTTGAGTCTCTTCACCTTGATAGACTTGTAGAAGCACTGGCTTCCTTCTGCAAATTAATTGTGGGGGAACATCCTTCTCTTGGACAAATTTTCAAGACCTTAGACACATATAGATCTCTCATTGATGTCCTAGAAAGAAAATTAATTTTCATCATTGGAGATGAAAACCTAATAATTTATGTCTTAAAATTTAAGGGAAAACATTCAGTATTGAATATTATTTTTAAAATAATATTGAATAATGGGATGATTTAACAAGGTAAGTGAAAAAATTAAAGGAATTTCATGTGGTAAATGAAGATCTAATTAATTCAATCAGAAAAGTTAAATTCATTATAAACATATTATTTATAATGGATAGACAATAGTTTACATAACTTGATTTACCACATGATAAAACCTCCAACATTTGAGCTTAAACCTATTCCACCAAACTTATAATATATTTATTTCAAATATTTAAATATTTTACCAGTCATCATCAATGTCTATCACTCAAGTGAATAAGAATGTAAATTTCTTAATGTATTTTCATAGGGTAAACTATTAATAAGTTGGGAATAATATTTCCTCAAATGTATAATCCTTTTTATTAATACTCATAGAATATATATAGATGACAATTCTAAACCCTATAAGAAACCACAATGATTCTTAGCACCACCTATAGAAAAATCATAAATAAAAATTTAATTAAAATTCTATATATTGGATTAATATTTCATATTTCTAAATGTTAATGGTTTATTCCATTGTAAGTGGTACAAAAATTGGGTGGTTCCATAGTGTTAGAAAATGATAAAAGGGAATTTATGTACACTAAAATAGTGACCTAGTCAAAGAGTATACATTGAAATTCTTATATTGGGTAATTTAATAAGAAATAATTACATCCCATTACCATAAATTGATCAAATTATTGAACTTTTGATATGAATAAACTATTATTGTTTTCAAGATGGATACTCTGGTTATAATAAAATCATGGTCTCACATGAAGATCAAGTAATGAGCATTTTGACCTTTCCATATAGTATATTCACTTATTAAAGAATAAATTTGGGAATGTATAATGAATTGAACATATTAATGGAAATATAAACTAAAAGATAGAACATGAATTGGTGGTTTAAACTATATTATGGTCTATATTTGGATTGAATATGGAATGGTGAATGTTATCTTTCCATAGTGATGTGAATGGTAGTTTTATGTGATATGTGATATCACATAGATCAACCTTTTTATCCCACTCTAAGATACCATGATGGGTTGGTCATCATGTGATGATATTATAGAGGAGTTTGAATGTCCCAAAAATTATTTTAAATGTTAAAAAAAAATCCTAATGATGAGTTGTAATTTATAAATAGTTTTAACTCATGAAGTATTTATCTTTAAATGGATAATCATTTAGTTCCCATACAGTGCCCTTGGATGGCCTATATTTAAATGACCGTGGTTTATTATGTGTTCTTATTCGAAATCCTCAAAAAATATGAAAATCGTCTTGAAAAAACTATTTTCCACACTCTTTATCTCTTTATCATTAACACATGGATCTAGAAAACACTATGTAAGAGGGGATTCATCCAATCTATAATGATATTCATGCAGCCCAGGGATACCTTGAGAGGAAGTATCCTATTGGTTTATTATTAGTGATCGATATCAATATCATGTCAAGAGGTTGGATATAATTAGATCAATAGATAAAAAGTTATGTTTTTATTTCTTTATATATTTATTTTAATGATAATGGAAGATTTTATGGATTTATATGTTTTTATTGAATTTTTTTCAATGTTTGGATAAGTTTTATCTCCTTTGAAACTCATCAATCCTTTCAATAATGCATGCAGTAAATATTCAACAACATGATTGATGGTTTATTAGAAATATTCATGAATTATTTTAATATTTATGGAAACTCATTAAATAAATATTTAACACATTTATATATATATTTAGTAATTTGTGAAGGTAAAAATTTAGTGTTGTATTGAAAAAAATATCACTTCATGGTACAAATGTAGACATTTTTTGTCCATATAATCTCAAATAAAGGCATTGAAATTAAACCATCCAAATTTATTATAATTTATAAGCTATTCATGCCTACATTAGTCTATATTTTTAGATATTTTCTTAGGAATTTGGGATTATACTAGTTATTTATTAAGGATCTTACTCTAACTTTTCACTCATTGACTAGCTTACTATGATAATATTTCACCTTTAATTTTGGCCTTGGTTATCAAGATCTTTATCATTTTTATGGAACAACTTGGTAGAAGCTCTAATAATGATTTCACAAGACTAAGATCAACCACTTGAATTGATGCATGATGTAAGTGATAGGGAAATTTCCAATTCATTGGGATAAATAAAATAAATGATTTTTAAATCAATTTATCATGCTATATAAACATTTAATGGGGTTTAAAACAACTATAGAACAACAAACAAAGTGTTTTTAGTAGTTGTTTTCACATTTGATAAATTTTAGTCATACCTATTATTATCAAAATCCATTTTTTAAATGGATCACTATGACCTATAGAATTTAATGGCCATGAAGGATTATTTGCCTAAACTTATTCGATATATCTTACTAATTCATGAATTTGACACTGAAATCAATGATATAAATGCATTTAAAATTTTATTTCCAATCATTTTTCATGTCTAGAATTGGATATAAGTGATATCAATGTTGATTTTTTTAATGAAAAATTTCTTACTAAGTAAATTTATGCCACCAAGATTATCACGTCATGGTATTTTAATTTCAAAAACTACAAAAATTTAGGGGTATTGTATTTGAGTTTGTTAAAGGAGAAGAAATGAATGTTTTTAAATGGGGTCCTCCATTATTAAAGGGATGATCCCTTATTTATTTTATGGATTATGAAAATATAATTATTAGAAGATGTATCTCATAATATGAAGTTGATAGAATATTAAATCTTTTACATTCTGTTGAAGTAGGAAGACTACATAATATTAATCATAAAATTATAAAAGTGTTCTAATTTGGTTTATGTTATCCTAATTTATATTATGATATCATATATTTTATCATGAACTGTGAAAAATGTTAAACAACTGAAAGAATTATTTAGAAACATGAGATACTATAACACCCCATTATGGGTGTTAAAAAAAATTATGTATGGGGGGATTGAATTCAGGGGTCCTTTTCCAAATAATTTAGAAATTCATATATCTTGGTTTGTGCTAACTATATTTCAATGTGGGAAAAAGATAAATCCCATATAAAAAACTCTTCAAATTATAATTACATTATAAAAACACACTTATTAACCCAATTTGGAATTTCAAATCTTATAATCGGTGGTTGTGGTACACACATCAACAATTTAATGTTTTAGAAGTTAATAACTCATATTGGATGTTTCCATTATATTAACACCCCATATCATCTATAAAAAAATTGCAAATCTAAAATATAAAATTAAGAAATTAATGGGATTTTAGAGAAAACTATGAATATCTCTCTCAAATATTGGTTCATAAAACTTGATGAATAACTGTAGGATTATAAAACTATATAAAAATCACTAAATATAAAGTCACCATAATATATAGACTTTAGAAAAACCTGTTATATACCTATAGAGTTGAAACACTAAGATTATTTGTTAATAAAAATTTTACATGGATTTCAAAACCATAAATGAAAATAATTTTCTACAAAAGAATGATCTTTATGAGATAAGGAGAGAAAAATATAAAAATTCTATAATTTATAAATATAAAAAACAAGTATGTCATGTAAAGAGAATCCAAAAAAGTATTTTTTTTTTCTTCTGGTATTAAATTTATTCTCTTCAACACTAAGTTTAGAGTTATAGAAATAAAACTGAAATTAAAGTACTTTGGAGCATACACAATAACAATTTTATATTCTTATGGTGCAATAAATATTTTATATGGAAATATTCCAATATTCAAGGTAAAATGAAAATATCAAAATCATTATCAAACTTAATATATGATATGTTTCATTGAATAAATTCATTAAAAATTAGTGATATTTTATTTTATAGAAGATTTTAAACTAAACATTGATTGATAGTCAACTAAGATATTTTTAAATTCAATTATATTTATTTTCTAACACTCACTTTGTGGGTATTAGTGAAATGATTCCTTTATAAAATTAATCATAGATAATGGTTAGGCTTACTCATTTTATTTTTAATGGTGATTAGAGGTAGACATTCAAAATTACCCATGAGTAGTTCCTTGTAAAGAAATTGATGATGATAAACATAAATAAAATAACTTTGGACTTGTTGGACACTTCCATAAGAAAGAAAAATAATCCAAATCACTCTGAACAAATGGACTAATATTTTTTTCCATTTATCTAGATGAATACATCAAACTTAGTTCTTAATGGAAGGAAACCCATCATTATTAATTTTATATCATTTTTTTATATTTTTTAGGGAATAAATTATCATGTGTGGTTATTTTTGAGTTTTCTCCCAACACTTTGATGGATTCAATGTTCTTATATATATTATTATAATCAACATGGTTATATAATTTTATTTTTAACTTTAGGACATGATGTGGGTATGTTATGTCTCTATTAGATTTCCATAGGTACACCATTTTTTAGCTTCATGGGACACTAATAGCATCTTAGGGTTTATATAAAACTATAAAGATAATTGTTAAATTTATTTATACATTTTATTTACACTTACATAACACAATTTTATAAAAATATAAAATTAATAAAATATAAAAAATCAAAAGATGAGTTTGATATTTGATAATATATGGAAACTAGTTGTAGTTATATAGCAACAAAATAAGGTACATACTAATTTTTCCTTAGTGAAGTTCCGAGCATAGGATTATTTATTTTAATTAGTTTTATTAATCATATACATGATTATAGAAAATTATTGATATTTTTTCCATGCCTCTGAAAATATTTTCAGAAACCAGTTTATTTTTGGGGCACATATTTTCACTCATGCTCACTTGTGTCATCCAACATCAAATTTTCATACCCAAGAGAATATAAACTATTTTTCATAACTTTATATTTCTATTTTTATTTATAGAATTTGGTATAATAATATGACTTCTATAAATTGAACTACTATATAAAATGTGTTTTCCCATCGATTTTTTTATTTTTAATGTCAGTTAATAAGTGGAGTCTTTGTAAGATAATTTTTATATAAGAATTTTAAATATGTAATTTTAAATAATGTAAAAATGAAAATCCCACATCATTTATAATAATAATAAATGTTTAAAATCACTAAAAAATGAAAAACTATGAGACTTTCCTTATTACAGATTTTATAACTCAGGTGGAAGTTGGTTTTTTACATCGGTTATTTTATAAAACCAATATAAAAACTACACACTAGAAAACCTTCCAAAAATAAAAAATTAGGGGAATTTCTAAAAATGTTATAAAATAACCAGGATTTTTTTATGTCTGCTTTATGAAATAATTGCTGTGAAATTTATTTTTTACATCTATTATAAAAATAGCCAACATAAAAAGGGATTTTTATTAAAAAAAATTAATACACAACACACTTCCCAAACTTATAATGGAAGAAAAAATGTTACAAATAACATTATAATAGAATAGAAAATAACATAAAACCACAAAAAAATATAGTACAATTATTTCATAACTATTTTTATTAAAATTTTGTTAAAATTAAAATAACTATACAAATTTCAAATTTAAACTTTAAAATATTCATTAAAAATATAAAGCGATGAACAAAAAGTGAATAAAAAATATAAAATAATCACACCATGATCCTCATTGATGATTTATGTTATTTACATTACAAGGGTGATGATCATTGAAAAACTAAAAATTTAAAAGAAAATATTCAACATTCATTCAAAAAATAATGATAAGATAAATAAAAGAAATGTTATTAAAAAATCTAACATTTAAAAATTTATAATTGTACCCATTGAAATTATTTAATAAATAAATATAAAAACAAAATTTCCACATTATAATACAACTTGATGATGAAAATTTTATTAAAAATAAGTTATTAATTGAAAATAGAATTTTAGTTATTTTTAAAATTGTAATACTTATAAAATAATTCACCTTTGTGCATACATATTTTATCTTTTTTGTTCTATTTACCATTACCCAATTAGTTCTTACATTCCCTATTTAAAAATTATATGTATAAGAACAAATAAAAAATTATAATATATATATATATATATTAGAATAATCATATATACTCCTACAATACTTCATTAAATGTTTCTCACGCATCACCATGTATGGATCATAAACAGTAAGAGGTTTTTTGTAATGCCTCGACTCCAGTTACCCAGAGTAGGTGCATTATTACATAACATTGTCATATTCACAAGGGATCAAATCATGAAAGACTGATCAGTTATGTAACCTAAGATGTATTAGATACATTCATAAGTTTTACATTAAATTATAAAATGAAAAACAACAACAACATTGTCTTCATTGACCACATGCATATACCTTAGACTATCCCTTCAGGTCAGTCATAATATACTTCTTCGCATCCTAGGAAAAATAAAACATATAAATAGGTGAGATTAGATGCTCAGTAAGGATAACAATATAGCATAAACATTCATAAATAAGCATAAACATTTAAGGAAATGTATAATACTAAAACATTAGCCTTTTAAACATAAACTTCTGCATAATATGGACCATATAAATCAAATAATTCCATTTACTTATTCACATGTATATTCTACTAGTCGAATAATCACATGAAATATAAATATCCAATTTCATAATGATGGAAATCATAATGCTAGACTTCATAACCACATTTTCAAGGCCTTGTTCCAAGACTACAAATATGATTTTGTCAAGGCTATGTGCCAAGACACTAGTTTGTCTCATGAGACCTACTGATGCATTGAGGAGCTATAGAAGGCTCCACCTGTCACTTACTAAGTTCAATTCATTCCTCCTATGCAAAGGTTTAAACATAACATAAATATTCATATTAAAACTATAATAGGAAATGTCAATACTTTATCCATAAACCATGAATGTTGTAAAAATAACACATCCATAGTAAAATATATCACAAAACCTTCAATAAAATATAGAAGTTTTGTATCATAATAAATCAACTTCAAATAAGCTTAAAATCCATCAAAGGATATTGACATAGATGAAATCAAAACTTTTATTAGATAAATATCACTTTCTATTTTCAAATCCTTTAAAATTAATATAATTATAAAAGAAACATTTATTTTGAAAATATTAATATAAGCTTTTATGGGATGATTTGATGATATTATAATGGTGTAAAATAGAATCACCCGCCATATAAGTTAAAAAAATACATTCTTACATTAATTTTGTCGAAAAGGTCATAAAGTACCTTGTTTGGAAAATGACAGAAAGATTCCTTTAAAAAAAATATATGGTGAAATAAGGGTATAAATGACATTAAACCATAGTCTAGTAAATAGTAAGAATGTTTTGAATTACATTTTTAAGAAAACACAGATGTGGATGATAAAGAGGTCTCGGTAGATACTTACGTATTAACAACCTTGGATAAGTAAAAAGATTGTAGAATTAACCCTTACATTGTAATTTTCTTTAGTCGATGGTAGGTTAACCTCTTTTATATTAGTTAAAAAAAATTATTAAATTATAAAATAATGATATAAATAAATATGATATCTTATATGATCTTATAATATTGATTTTTCAATAATATTTTTGTAGTATCATCGTTTCGGGTGTTAACTAATTCATTTTCCTTTATATGCTTGGTTATGTAAGACATGTTTTTTATGGATAGGATGTATTTGATTCATATACAGAATGATATTATGTTCATAAAAATTATTTTTAATTATAAAATGAAAATTATTCTTGAATGATTACGATTGGGAATTAATCTCATCGTGTTCATAGAGACGGTAATCTGTATGAACGCATGAGCAATAATATCATTATATTGATGGTGAAATTGTGTGTAATTGGATGGTATATCATATATAGAGAATCATTAACATTTTATATTTATTATTTACATATATTATACTCATTATTATACCCATTCAAATGATGAAGTTTTGGAATAACAAACTACACCACGACGTGGAGACAGTAAGTCGTACGTACGCACGTATTGTGACTTTGTCATTTATATGATGGATAGAATAATTTTTATGGTTGTACCATATTTATAATAACATCACAGTTTGTAGAAGGTACTGGATTTGTTATTTTTGTATGGAAACAACAAAGAAAGAGGAAGTGGAAGAAGAAAAGAACTTGAAAGGGGTGGTGAAATTATTACCTCTTCTTTGGGTGTTTCCGTTTGAGTTGATCAAAAGGGCTCCTTAGGTTGGATTTCTGATCAAAGTAAGGACTCTAGGATGATTTGAGGGAAGTTGGGAGGATATTTGGTCTGGTTTTTTCTGATCCAAAAGGATTTGGTGTTGTGAATTTAAGAGAAGGTGAAGTACCTTTTTATAAGATAGGTGAGGGTCACTTTTGGATAAGCTTGAAATATTATTTTATAATAAAATAATTTTCAGTTTCTAATGCCTCCAAAATAATTTATTTAGAGGATAAGGTGGGTATGGGTTGAAAAGATCTCAAAAAATAGGTTTTAGATAGGTTTAGGTCACCATATTAAACTTATCATTTAGATTTAACTCTTAGTAAAATAGTTTGACATTTACCATGTCTCTTTGAATTTTTATATTATATGGTTAATAAACATACTATAAAAAGCCAAGAGAACTCCAAGTGGTTCATTATTAATATATATAACCTTATCTAAGTCCTTTGGTCTATACTTAGATTTTTAGGAATGTTATATCAATTAATAATATATTATTTGTTTTAGAAACTCAATTAAGTCAATTTTGACACTATTTAGTATTTGGTTTTTGTGAAAATCATAAAATCGTGATTACTTCGAAAAGAAATTATTTAATAAAATCTAAAATGTCATATTAACCGATAAAATTAGTTTAATTCATCAAGAGTTTCAATTTACATTTATTTGGATATTTCTAATATCAATTATTTTAATATTTCATTAATAAGTTAATTACTACATCATCATTATGTCATAAATAAATTAAATTATTTATTGTCTAAAAATTATAAATAAAATACCATTATATAGGAAAAATTTTTATATTTCTAATGAATATTTACAGTTTAATTTATATTGTGTGTAACCATATATTAAAAATGTTTTAGTTATTAAACTGTGTATATAACACTTTTAACTCCTCTTTAAATAAAATAATAATAAATGTCCTAATCTAATACAAGTGGACCAAAGGGGATCCTATTTTATTCCTATGGTTGTTTTTGGTCAAATTACACTTATCCAATATAATTAGAACATGCGTTAAGGAAATTATAATTTCATTTTTACCCTTAATTACCCTATTTACTTTTAACCGTGGTAAATAAAAGTCAAAAGTTACTATTCACCAAAAATCATTTTCATCTTATTGAACCACATTTTACTTAATGATTTAAACCTTGTCTCTTAGATTTTTTAAATTCAACTCACATAAGAAGTAAAATTATGTTTTAGGAAAATTTGTAAATGCTCCTAAAAGGTGGGTAAAAGACAGTAAAAAGTTCAATAAAATTTTATATATCTAAACTTATTAAAAAAATGACTCCAATGAATTACATTGAACATATATAAGTATTATGTATCTATTTTGACCTAAAATAAATTAAAATTAAAAAACTAATTATTTAAATAAAAATTCAGTTTTAAACAATAACGTACTGTTTTTCACTTTTCGTCAAAAATTCGATGTGCTCAGAAAAATACAAAAAATTCACCTTAAGCTAATTTTGATATTCCAAATCCAAAAATGAAGTCCATTTTGAAAATTAAAATTTATAAAATTTCAAAAATTGGGTATTACTATTCATAACGGCAAGTTTCACTGGTCGTGGTGTGTTAAAACTCCAAGTTGCGTACAACGCAAGATACTACAGTATTTAAAGAGAATCGTACCTTGGAAGATTGGGATGTTACATTCTCCCCTACTTAAAATAATTTCATCCTCGAAATTTCTAGAATATTACTGCATAAAATTATTCAGGTGGTTCTTTATCATAAGTTCCATGGGTTCCCACGTTGCCTCTTTTATCTAATGGTTTCTCCCTAGAACTTTTACTAGACGAGTCTTCTAGTTTCTCAGCACTTATTCTCTTATATCAAGAATTTTGAGAGGGACTTCACAATAAGACAGATCAGGTTCCAGTTCAATTTTCTCATAGGTGAGTACATGCGTTGGGTCAGTCATGTATTTTCTCAACAGTGATACGTGGAACACATTATGAACTTTGGAGAGACTTGGAGGAATTGCCAAATGATAAACTACAACTCCAATTTGATCAATAATTTCAAAATGTTCGATTTACTTGGGACTCAATTTACCATTTTTACCAAAACGTATGACACCCTTATATGGATATACCTTCAAGAAAACATGGTCTCCTACTTGAAATTTCAAATCCTTCATTTGGTTATCAGTATATCTATTTTGTCTACTTTGGGCTGCATTGATTTGGGTTTGGATAATCTTCACTTTTTCCATTATTTCCTCAACAAGTTCTGGGCCTATGAGTTTTCTTTCACCAACATCATCCCAACAAGTTAGCGTGTGACATCTCTTTCAGTATAATGCTTCATATGGTGCCATTTGAGCACTTGAATAGAAGCTATTACTATATGAAAATTCTACTAGAGGTAAATATTGATCCCATATACCTTGAAAGTTAAGTGAGAAAGATCTAAATATTTCTTCTAAGGATTGAAAAATATGTTCTGATTGTCCATCAGTTTGAGGGTGGTAGGCAGTGCTCAAATGATGTTCAGTATCTAGGGATTTCTGAAGACTTTTCTAGAATCCTGATGTAAAATCGGGATCACAATCATAAACAATTTATAGGGGTACTCCATGCAGTCTTATAACTTCATTAATATATAGTCTTGCTAAACGTTCAAGTGGTAAGTCTTTTCTTATAGAAAGAAAATGTGTAGACTTGGTAAGACGATCAACAATGACCCATATTGCATCATTTCTTCTAGGATTCTTTGGTAGCCCATGACAAACCCCATTGTAATATCATCCCATTTCCACTCAGGTATGAGAATAGGTTGCATGACTCCTCTAGGATGTTGTCTTCTTTCTTTCACTTGTTGGAAAACCATACATCTCGACACAAAATCAGAAATCTCACTCTTCATGTTGTCCCGCCAAAAATGTTCATTCAAATCACTATACATTTTAGTGCTACTAGGGTGTATAGAGAAATTGGAGCTATGATAATCATCCAACAATTCCCCTTTTAGATCAGGTATATCAGGAATCCATTGTTTCTTCCGAAATTTCAAAATTCCATCTTCATATATGAAGTCGATCAATCTCCCATCGTTCACAGCTTTAATTTTATTTTGAAATTCCTCATCATCTTTCTGAGAACTTTTTATCTTTTCTAGTAAAGATGGTTTGGAAACCATTTGAAAAAAAATTATGTTTCACCTTCCATGGTTATTCCCATGTCTATATTTACTAGATTCATGTATATAGGATCCTTTTAAACTCTAATCTTATTCAAAACACCATGATCTCTTCTGATCAATGCATCTGCCACCTTATTTTCCTTCCCCATGTGGTAGTTTATAGTGAAATAATAATCCTTGAGTAGTTCAATCCATCACCTTTGCCTCATGTTGACTTCTTTTTGTGAGAAAATATACTTCAAACTATTGCAATCGGTATAAATATCACATTTTTCACCATAGAGATAGTGTCCCTATATTTTCATAGCAAAGATTACAGCTACTAACTCAAGATCATGAGTGGGATAGTTTTTTTCATTAATTTTTAGCTGCCATGATGCATAAGAAATAACTCTACCATTCTGTAAAAGGACACAACCAAGTCCTTTATTTGAAGCGTCCCTATAAATAATAAACCAATCATTCCCTGATGATAGAGTCATGATAGGTTAATTAAATAATATTCTCTTCTATTTTTCAAAACATTCTTCACAATTTTTTGTCCAAAAAAATTTAACCCCTTTACATGTGATCTTGGTTAATGGGTTATCCAACTGGGAAAAATTCTGGACAAAACATCGATAATAACCTACTAAACCAATAAAACTATGTACCTTAGTTATACTCGTCAGTGATGTCCATTCTTTGATTTCCTTTTTCTTTGAAGGATCAATAGAGATTCCATCATTAGAGACTATATGGCCAAGAAAGGAAATCTTATGAATCCAGAATTCACACATGCTAAACATTCCATATAATTCATTTCTTATGAGGGTATTCAAAATAGTGTGCAGGTGATTTTCATGATCTTAATATATTTTTGAATATTCCAATATATCATCAATAAATACCACTACAAAGTAATCAAGATATTTCTTGAAAACTCTATTCATTAGATACATAAAGACATAGGGTGCATTAGTCAATCCAAAAGGCATTGTAGTAAACACGTAATGTATGTACCTGAATCAAAATCCTTTCTTCGTAATTTATTCCTTCTTCATACACAACTGATGATATCCAGATCGAAGGTCAATCTTTGAAAAATATTGAGATCCATGAAGTTGGTCGAATAAATCATCAACGCAAGGTATGGGATACTTGTTCTTTATTGTTATAGAATTGATCTCCCTGTAGTCAATGCACAACCTCATAGATCCATCTTTCTCCTTAAAAAAAGAATATGGTCTCCCCATGGAGAAACACTAGGGAGAATAAATCCCTTATTACACAATTCCTCTAGTTGTTTCTTCAGTTCCACTAATTCCATAGTGGCTATTCTATAAGGGGTCTTCAATATGGGCCTTGAACTAAGAATTAAATAAATTGAAAACTCGACTTCTCGTTCTGGAGGATGTCTAGGTAAATCCTTTTAAAACACATCAACATATTCTTGCACAATATCTATGACCTCTATTCGAACATTATTTTCCTCACCCATAGTTATTTCATTCTCCTCCTCCCCAATAATTGAATTTATTAGAGCTACTGGAGGTGGATCTAGATAAGAATCAGGTGGTGACATTTCTACTCTAATGAAATGGTACTCCTTATCATCTTCAAAAATTGTAACCTCCATCTTCTTAAAATAAATTTTCGCCTCATGGTCTAAAATCCAATCCATTCCGAGGATTATATCAAACTAAATCATGGTTATGATGATGAGATCAGTAGATAAAGAACATTTATATTCCCTAATGGGAATTGATTCACAAAACTTTGTTGCAATGATACATCCTTTAGGTGTTTTGATTGGCAGTGCCATTGTTAATCCAAATTGAAAATATCTAATTTTCTTAGAAAACTAGAAAGATATAAAATAATATAATGATCCAGAATCAAATAAATCATTGGATAAACTTGGGGAAACCATTAAATTACCTTCCACCACATATTTCAGAGCTTCAACCTTAGCAGTACTGATTGCATAATCATGGCCTCGCTCCATTGGCCTTCTCTAAGGTATGTTCCCTTGGTACATAAGACATTAATTTGAATAATTCCCCTTTTCTCTATAATTTTATCATTCAACATTGAAATACGCTTTCTTTCCCTTGCAATCATGAGCATGGTGTCCTTTTTCACCACACTTGTAATAGAATCACATTCCATTCAGGCAAGTACCGGGTTGTTTCTTCCAAAATTTACCACAGGATGGATATTCAGCTTTTCCTTTCTTCCCCTTATTTCCATTTCCAGAGTGTTCAGAAAATCTCTTTTTCTATTTCTTTTCTTTCAAGTCATAAGACTTAGAGAATTCCTTTTTAGTCTTGATAGCGCATGAGACAATATCTTTGTATGAAGAGAAGTATTATGAGAATAATTCTCAATAGAGAAATAGTTTTAACCCATCAATGAATTGATCAATATTAATCCTTGGGTTACATATATAATATGTTTCATGCCTTGATAACCTTGTAAAGTTTTCCACATACTTTGTGACATTATCATCCTCCTTTTTCCTCAAACTCAGAAATCGTCTTTCCATATCTACTTGATGGTCACGAGGAAAGAATTTTTCTACGAAAATATCTTTAAACTCCCTCCATTACATGTTTGATACTTCTTCATCTTCCTTTGTGTTTTGGATTAATGACCACTGTTGATCTGCATCTCCAGTGAGGCAATAAACATCCATGACAACTTTTTCCCTATCGCTACTCCCCAAAGCATGAAATATTTTCTCTAAGGAAATTATCCATTTCTCATATACTAATGGATTTTTACTCACATTGAATGTTGGTGGTTGTTTCCTCATGAAGTGGTCTAACATTGATCCTCCACGTTATGGATCAGGTTGCTCCATACGGGTATGGTTATTATTCATAACCTGGGTGAGTTGTCCCAGTATGGTGATAAGATGATCAGCACCAGTTGCATCACCAGCTCCACTATAATTATCTTGAGTAGGAGGGGAATCCCAAAATAGATTACGTGCATTGATACAGTTTGCATTCCTTCCACTAGGCTCCATTTCTAAAAAATGGCATACACTATATTAGTTTATGAACCACAATACATAATTTCAAACTTGTAAAACACAAAACATAAATTGAACAGTTTATGGATATAATCCATAATAATAAAAACGTTTTCTTTGAGGAGGTATATACTCATAAATCCTTCATAATGGTTTGTAAGCAAAATTTGAATTATCCTATGAATATCCCATGGGTGTGTCGTAACCAAGAGTGGATCAAGGCCTATTTTCGTGCACCAGTTCTCATTCGAGTCTAGCTCAAAGCGGTGTTTTCGGGTTTTACCCTTAGGTACCTCTATGCTATATCCAACCCTACCTGATCATATCCATATAGGGATATACTTATTTGAAAACTCACACAGTCTCTACATTACCAAAATTCTAGGAAGTTCTTCTATACTAATCTTCAATGTTTATCTTAGGATAATGTTCTCTAATCAGCATTTTTTTATATCTAGCTTCCCGAGCTTGTACTAAAATTTCTCTGATACCAAATGTAATGCCCCGAACCCTATTATCTAGAGTCAGTACATTATTACATAACAATATCATGATCACAAGGGATCAAATCCCAAAAGACCGATTAGTTTAATATCCTTAAAAGTACTAGATAAATTCATAAGTTTTACATTACATTATAAAATGAAAAACAACAACAACATATTCTCTATTGACCACAGGCATATCCATTAGAAAATACCTATAGGTCATTCATCATATACTTCTTCGCATCCTGGGAAAAATAAAACATAGAAAGGGGTGAGCTCAGATTCTCAGTAAGAATAACAATATAGCGGAAACTTTCATAAATAAGCATAAACATTTAAGGAAATTTATAAGACTAAAACATAAGCCTTTTAAAAATAAAATTCTGCATAATATGTCCCATATAAATTAAATAATGTCATTTACTTATTCACATGGGTATTTTACTAGTCAAATAATCACATGAAATGTCAATAGCCAATTTCATAATGATGGAATGCATAATGCCAGACTTCATAACCACATTGTCAAGGCCTTGTTCTAAGACTACAAATAATATTTTGTCAAGGCCTTGTGCCAAGACACTAATTTGTCTCATGAGACCTATCGATGCATCTAAAAGCTGTAGCGGGCTCCACCCGACACATACTATGTCAAATGCATTCCTCATTTGAAAAGGTTTAAACATAACATAAACATTTGTATTAAAACTAGCATACAAAATGACAATAATTTATCTATAAACCATGAATGGTGTAAAAATAACACATCCATAGTCAAAAATATCACAAAACCATTATTACAATATGGAAGTTTTGTATCATAATAATTAAACTTCAAACAAGCTTAAAATCCATCAAAGGATGTTGACATGAATGAAATCAAAACTTTTTTTAGAGAAATATCTCTGTCTATTTTGAAATCATTTAAAAGCTATAAAATTATAAAATAAAAATTTTATTTTTAAAATATTTTTATAAGCTTTTATGGGAAGATTCGATGATGTTATAATGGGAAAAAATAGCTGCATCGACTGTATATATTAAACAAAATACATTCTTACCTTAATTTTGTCAAAAAGGTCATAAATTACCTTGTTTGGAAAACAACGGAAAGATTCATTTCAAAAAATATATGGTAAAATAAGGGTATAAATGACTTTAAAACATAGTCTATTAAATAGTAAGAATGTTTTGAATTTCATTTTTAATAAAACACGGATGTGGATGATAAAGAGGTCCCAGTAGATACTTACGTATTAACAACCTCAGATAAGTAAAGAGATTGTAGAATTAACCATTACCTTGTAATTTTCCTTATTCGATGGTATGTAAACCTCCTGTATAATTGTTAAAAAAAATTATTTAATTATACATGAATCATATACATAAATATTATATCTTATATGATCTTATAATATTGTTTTGTTAACAATATTTTAGTAGTATCGTCGTTTCGGGTGTAAAATGATTCATTTTCCTTTATATGCTTGGTTACATAAGCAATGTTTGTTATGGATAAGATGTATTTGGTTCATATAAATAATTATATTATGTTCATATAAATTATTTTTAATCATAAAATGAAAATAATTCTTGAATGATTACGATGGGGAATGAATCTCATCGCGTTCGTGGAGACGGTAATCTGTATGTATGCACGAGTGAAAATATCATTATATTGATGGTGAAATCGTATGTAATTGGATGGTATATCATATATACGGAATCATTAACATGTTATATTTATTATATACATTATTTATTCTCATTATTATACTCATCCAAATAATTAAGTGTTTGAATAACAAACTACACTACGACATGGATACGGTAAGCCGTACGTACACAGGTATGGTGACTTTGTCATTTATAGGATGGATAGAATAACGAATATGGTTTTACCATATTTATAATAATATATAAGTATTTATAAGGTACTGGAGTTATTATTTTGGTATGGAAATAACAAAGAAAGGGGAATTGGAAGAAGAAAAGAACTTGAAAGAGGGTGGTGAAATTATAACATCTTCTTCGGGTGTTTCCTTTTGAGTTGTTCAAAACTGATCCATAGGTTGTCTTTATAATCAAATTAATGACTCTATGTTGAGGATAGGGATGTTGGGAGGATATTTGGGCAGGTTTTTTCTGATCCAAAAGGCTTTGGAGGTGCGAATTTAAGAGAAGGGGAAGTACCATTTTATAAGAGAGGTGAGGGTCACTTTAGGAAAAGCTCAAAATATTATTTTATAATAAAATGATTTTAGGTTTATAATGGACCAAAAAATATTTATTTAAAGGATAAGGTGGTTATGGGTCTAAAAACTCAAAAAAAATAGGTTTTATATAGTTTTAGGTCACCATATTAACCTTATCATTTAGATTTAACTCTTAGTTAAATAGTTTGACATTTACCATGTCTCTTTGTATTTTTATATTATATGGTTAATAAACATCCTATAACAAGACAAGAGAACCCCAAGTGGTTCATTATTAATATATATAACATTATATTAGTCATTTTTTCAAACCTTATATTTTTAGGAGTATTAAATCAATTAATAATATAGTATTTGTTTTAAAAACTCAATTATGTCAATTTTGACACTATTTAGTATTTGGTTTTTGTGAAAATCATAACAGCATGAATACTTCGAAAAAAATTATTTAATCAATACTAACATGTCATATTAACCTATAAAATTGGTTTAATTCATCAAAAGTCTCAATTTACATTTATTTGGATATTTATAATATCAATTAATTTAATATTTCATTAATAAGGTAATTAATGCATCATCATTGTGTCATAAATAAATTAAATTATTTAATATCTAAAAATTATAAATAAAATACCATTATATATGAAAAAAAATTATCTTTCTAATTAATATTAATAGTCGATTTTAAATTTTGTTTAACCCTATATTAAAAAAAATTTATTTACTAAAATTTAAATTTAATACTTTTAACTCTTCTTTAAATAAAGTAATAATAAATGTCTTAATTAAAACTAGGTGGACCAAAGGAGATCGTATTTTATTCCAAAGGTTTTTTTAGTTGAATTACACTTATCCAGTAGAATAGGACATGTTTTAGGGTAATTATAATATCATTTGTACCCTTAATTACCCTATTTACTTTTAATCGTGGTAAATAAAAGTCAAAAGTTAGTATTTACCAAAAACTATTTTCATATTATTGAACCAAATTTTACTTAGTGATTTCAATTGTGTCTATTAGATTTTTGAAATTCAACTCACATAAGCAGTAAAATTATGTTTTATTCAAATTTTTAAATGCTTATACAATGTGGTTAAAAGACGTTAAAAAGTTCAATAATGTTTTATATATCTAAACATATAATAAAATGACTGCAATGAATTACATTGAACATATATATGTATTATGTATCTATTTTTACCTAACATTAATTAATATAAAATAAAAAATTATATAAATAAAAAGTTGGTTTTGAACAATAATGCAGTGTTTTCACAATTCATCAAAAATTGAATGTTCTCAAAAAAATAACAAAAAATCACCCTAAGCTAATTTTGATATTCCAAATCCAAAAATGAAGTACATTTTGAAAATTAAAATTTATCAAATTTTAAAAAGTGTGAATTACTGTTCATAATGGCTAGTTTCATTGGTCGTGGAGTGTTAAAACTACATGTTGCATACAATGCAAGCTACTGCATTATTCAAAGGGAAATGTATTGTGGAATCTTCAGGTGTTACATTTTTTCTTATGAAAAAAAACACACAAAATCCACTAACAATTGATATAGAAAAATATAATATGAGTGGTTATTTATTTAATAAAAATAATTTTTTTTTTTGAAATATGTGTTTCATACCCATAAAAATAAGGAATCATTTGACCTATAATTTCTTGATGCTGAAATATTCGAGAAAAATATTCCATTCTTTCTTCACCCCCAATTGTTTTCATTATTGGAGAAAAAAATTCCCATGAATCCATACACCAATGTCATGTTATAATGAATAAAAGTTGTATGATGATTTCTAATAAAAAACAAACATAGGTAGTAAGTTAGATCAAGTTGATATAATTGAAAGAAAGATGATAATCAACTTATATAGAAAATACATTCATTATTGCATGGACTAACGCATCACTAGATAAAATATTTAAGATATATATTTTAAAAATCATTAATATATAATCACACTAAGAAACATCAACACTCATTTTCATCTCATAAAAAATTAAACGATATAAATTCATATGATGATAATTTAGAAATCACTTCATAAAAAGTGGTATGTGAATTCAAAGGGGGATCAACATATTGTTTCTTTCCATACAAAATATATTTATATTTAAGTTATACATAGAATATGTAAATAATAAAATATTAAAATAATATTAAAATCAATACTAAATATAGGATTTTTTTTTCATAATACGATCCATGTCCATCTTCTGATGGCGTAAGGTATCCCTAATATAATTTATGATCCTGTATTCCAAAATATGATACTGGTGATCCTCACTATATAACTCATAGTATATGGGAAACTATGAAGGAGGAGGTAGAGGGGTGGGATATATAGGTGGAGGTAGAGGAGTGGGATATGAATGAGGTGGTGGAGGAGTGGGATATATATCCTAAAACCATCCTTTCATGTAGAAAAAATTGATTGTATCGATGATTTAATCCATTAATCCATCAAATCTCTTATATCCTAAACTTTAACTTCTTTAACATCTATTTTTTTTCCTTTATGTAAATCCTCCCTTGAGTAATTTCTATAATGATCAAATAATTTTTTAATAGGTACAACTACGTTTTATCTTAGTATGCCACCCAAGTGTTTTGGATTTTCTAATGTAGTATCCAAAATATCCTTCCTACCCGTGGGTATAAAGGACCCCTAAGTTCTTTTTTTCTCAAGGGTTTTCAATAAATAATATTTTAAAAATTTATTAGTTTATTACAAAATATTAAGAGTTTATAAATAACTTAAATAAATTTTTATAATATTTTCATTTGTAGTTTTTAATTGTTTAATAAGATGTTTTTCCATTATATTTATCCAAACCCTTTTCTATTTTTTATATCTAGAAATGGGGAAATAGGGGTAGTCTATACAAAGCCTGAAGACTTGAATTTCAATTTTTCAAAAATTTCAGTCATAATTTGTTCTTCAAGTAATGAATACCCTCTATGATATGATGTGTGATATTATATGTTTTTTACTTGGATATCTTGATGAGATCACCTCAATCCATGTTAATTAAATATTAATAAATCATTAATATAACCATTTTTAGTGATTATAAAAAAATAAAATTCAAACAGTTGACATTGAACTTACTAAAAAAATTTATTCTAATGACTTTCAATAAATATCCACTTTGTTTCATCATCTAGAAATTAATATATTTCATATGGATTTTCATTTTTTCTTCCACGAAAAATTAAATTTGAAGTTAGCGTTGATTTAAAATTTCTTTATCGACTTGAAAAAAAATATGAACATCTTCTCCAGTGTTCTTTTGTTCAGGTAAATCATATCTCATTTGATAATTAATAAAATATAACATATATTAGTAAAAAACCATGATAAATAAAATAATAATACATTATATTAATAAAATGATCTCCCATAGCTGAGTTAATGTCATCTGGTCACCACTTCTCCAATCAGAAATCAAAATGATTATTTTCTCATGATCCTGTATAGCCAAAAAAAACTAAACATCTTCAAATTTATACCAATAAGATTACCATTACAATCAAACATGATAGATATCCTCTTGTCCTTTCTATGATAAAGTGATAATTTTTTTAATCTTGTGCTACCACATTTACTAACCCTTGAAGCCTTCTCATTCCCTGTATAATTCAGTAGAACTTGTGTAGAGGTATGAGTGGGATCATTAGTAGAAGTATTTGAAGGGTATCAACACTACTCTATACCTTGATCTGATATAATCCTAAAAAACATGTTTAAAAAAATTAGTAAAATATTATAAAAAACAAACTATTGTATAAAAAATTAAAGAAAAATTGAAAATGATACATCAAAACTAATCTAAAAAAATTCAAATTTTTAATATATTGATTATTTTAGTTAACTAAAATTATAAAAAAATTATGATAAAATTTATAAGACATAAAATGATATAAATATAAGAAAAAAACATAAATAAATGTTAATGAAAATCCTAATATTAATTATAAAATTGAATGATAATCGAAAAATGTTACAAAAAAAACAAAACTAAACTATATAAAATATTCTTTATATTTGTTAAGGTAGTTAACTAAAATGATAAAATAAAATACTAACAAAATTTATGATTCAGGTAATTATTTAGATAGAATAAACCAAAACATAAGTAAATGTTTATAAAAATGAAAATAATACATATAAAAATGAATAATTCAGAAATGATATAGGAAAAAATAAACTAAAGTAATCACACATTTTTATATAATCATTATATTAGTTAACTAAAGTGTTAAAAAAATATGACAAAATTTACAAGACATGAAATAATATAAAAAAGGAAATAAAACTTATATATTATTTTAAATTATAAAAATATGATAAAAATTTAATATTTATATGTATTACATTTTTGAGTACAAAATATAAATTTTATCATATTTTTTAAAATATGTGACTTAAAAATATAATACAATTATAAATAATATATTTCTCATTTTTCAAAATTTTAAAATTTAAACAAGAAATAAATATATGGTACCTATAATATTAAGAGATTACTAAAGGATTTTTTTCCAATATTCATTATTTATGACCATTTCATATGATAGATACCTTGTCTAGTCCATGGTCATCAATATCATATGATAATAATTCAATTGATGTTTCCATCTCATATAATTTATCATCATCGTCAACTTTTCATCACAAAAATATTTTTTTCCTTTGAAAAATGACAGACCACTGCACTTTTATAGATCAAGAACATAAAAAAATTTCTCATATGTTTCCATGATAAAAGTTCCATATATGAATTCTAATATATCAAGATCTTCTAGTGTTATACTGAATTCATCATGTTTAATAGTGTTTTTAATGACACACCATTTAAAATTGAAAGCAAGAACTAAAAATTTAATGTAATAAATCTCCCATATTTCTTCAATAAATATGTAATATGCACTTTACATTAAGATTTTTTTTTCTTCTTCACTCGAAAAATGATTTACTTCAGTGAACACTAATACACTACAATTCTGAACAACACTTTTTTTTATCCTGGTTTTTGTATAAAATGTATATCCACTAATTTCTTACCCAAAACATGTCATTACATTTAAACATCAGCCACCTACTAACCATATCAATGATGTTAACACATCACATCTTCCACGCATGATCCCTTTAAACATTTGAAAAAATATTTCTTATGCTCATTCAATGCCCACATATCTTTCTTCTTTTAAAAACATTATTTTAACAAATTTATATTAAGTTTTATATATTATTGATCACCATAAATTGTATTCAAAATGTATATAATGTGTTTGTATTATTTTTTTTTACTATTCAACGACATTATTTTCAAGCTAAGGATCCCCTTTTCCACAAAACAGACATTTTTATTGTGATATATAATGAAATCAATGTGATACACTATAGAAAATTTGAATGTACAAAACTCTATCACCTCCTTATAAATATACCTCTCAACAATGGAGGGTTATGTTAGATATGGATTCTTAACATTCTATATCAATATATTCATATAGTTTTCAAAAGGATTCATCCAATGTAAATACACGAGACCACATATATTTATTTCTTTCACCAAAAGAACCATTAAATATACCATGATGTTAATAAGATTTGGGGGAAAGTTAATTTTCTATTGAAAAAGTGTAAAAATACACCATTCTATAAATTATTCAACAAATTTAAATCCATCATTTTTTTACAAATAGAATTGAAAAAATAACACACCTTGATTATTGTCAACATGACATTGATGGGTAGTATTCTACATAATATAAATGGTAGAATTTATTGAATTATAATATGTCATTCATGAGATTTTATTTCTATTAAATTAAAATATTTGAGTCACCCAATTTTTTTACATTTGAATAATAAAAAATAGGTACTTCAACACCATTTAGGTAGTGAAAAAAACTAATTTTCTTCCACTTGGATAATGTATGAAAAGACATATGTAAGTATGTTCATTTTATATTAAGAGTGAGAGCTAACTACAAACATATTCCCATTTATAGTAATTCCATTATTACATTAAAACCATCATTATTATTTATTTTAATATCTAAAGATTCTCCAGTAAAACTTTCATAGATATTAATCACAGCAAACATCACATTAATTCCATGCTTGAACTCGTTAAATCTATAATATAGATTTTTCAAATATATTTATCTTTTTCCCATATATTTCTATCCTTACTATATTATTGTTTCTTTGTAAATGTGACATTAATTTTTTTCACCCCCTCAAAATACATATCAGGTAATAAAGGCTTTAAAGAAATATCAAATTACTATGTGTTATTTAATACCTTTTTAAGATCTTTTATAATGGTGATCCATAGAAAAAAAACCTTGATTACCCATGTCAAATATTTTTATCCAATATTGTAATTGATAATATAAATTACCTTTTTCAAAAATTGTATAAGACTTATGATCCTTAACAGTATATCCAAACACATTTCCATATATTGGGATGTTATTTATAGTGAGCATAATCATTACATGTAATTAAAAATATTTCTTTTTAGAAGAATAATATACTTTGAAACCTTCATCTTATATGAGTTTGAAATCATCAATTAATGGTTTCAAGTAAACATCAATATCATTTTCACATTATTTTTATCTATAAATCATTAAATACAATATAATATATTACCTATTCGTATAAAATTAAGGAGATAAGTTGTAAATTACTAATAAAAATTATAGGAATTATGTTTAAAACTAAGGATCTGATATGGATTCATATTATCAATTCATAGTCCAAATATTATATTTTTAACATCATTTCCAAATGTAAGAAATATTTGATAAATTTTCTTACATTGTATACAATCTACTGGATAACATAATTTTTCATCATTTATTCACTCATATGCATGCTATGTTAACATTTTTACAGAATTTGAATTTTCAAATAAATGTTTCATATAATGAATTATTATAAGATACCAAATTTCATTATTATAAGTCTTGGTACTTAGAATAGTATATAAATAAACCTATTCTTTTTTTTCATCTTATACCATGATGTACCATATTTTTTTGAACTTTGAAAGACCTTTTTATTCCTTACTATATAGAAATTAATTAGTAGAGAAGGAATTTATCTTATTGTAACCCAATACCATTGGTTATAATATTTTTTCACATTATAATGTAAGTATATAAGATCATTGTATTCTAAAAGTTTTTCTTTCAATAGTTGTATAAACACTGTAAAATTCTTGTCACTCTATCCATTCATATGGTTCTTTCAAATATGAATATATGATCTCCATTTTTATCACTTTATCAATTATTTCCACTTTAATTTCACAAATCAGTTCTTCAATCTGATAAAAATTACCATCATGAAAATCTCCATCATCATTAGATCTTCAGCTCTAAATAGTTTCACCATGCTAAATTCAAGGTCTGTAACTGAGAATAAACCCATTATAAATTAAATGATCTTTAATTTCAATTCATTGTAACATTATCATATTCTAAAATTCCATCCATGGATAGAAAAACAGTTCATTTTTTAGAACATTTCAGTTGTAGAATTACAAAAATGCATCAACCCCTTCCTTATATTCATCACTTGATTTCCATGTAGAAATCTGTGTAGGATGTATTATCACCTATAACAAGTTTTAATTATTGAATATAAGTTACTATATTTTGAAATTTAAATTCAAATTTACATTTAAAAATAATAACATAAAATAATAATATTTTTAGAATAGAGATAAAAATAATGATTAATTTTTTAAAATAACTAACATATGTAATAAATGTATTATATTTTTAAAAAATAGAACAAATATTATATGTTATTGAACACACTATAAATTATCCATAAAAAATTATATTAAATAAAAAAAATTTAATAAAACAAAAAAAATAAATTTAACCTTTATTAATATAAAATAGTTAATATCCAATCAAGATAGAAAATATATTCCTTATTAAATAATATTAATTTCAAAAAATATAAAAAATTTAATAATAATATTTTTTATTCTTAAAAACTAAACATTGTATAATATAACAAAAAAATTATAAATTATTATATTAATAATTTTCACTTATTGAAAACCATATAAATGTAAAATGTTACCTGGTCAAACTATAAGTCATAATTAGATCTTGAAAAATGTATAATATATTTCCATTGACACAAGAAAGATAATTATAAAAACATACATTTATATGAATGAAAAATATATAAAACCAGATAACATTATAAAATTGTCCATTATACAAAAAAATTATAATTAACATGAACTAAATAGAGCATAGAAAAATGCTTTTAACAACATAATTCATCAACATGAATTGGGGAAAAAATAACCAAGTAAAATAATTAAAAAAATAGAAAATATGTAACCTGAGATATAGTGGATAATATTAGAGATTGGAAGAGGAATATCAAGAATAAATAAGAGAGGACAAGGGTGGTGGGAGATGGTAGGGGAAGTAAATTGGAGACTAATAGGATCACTAAACAATAGGATAGGGTTTGGTTTTAGTGATAATCTTAATATAGGTCATGTAACCAAAATAAATTAATATGTAATCCTTGACATTTCACCATTTTAAAAAATATTCTAAGTTATTTATATTTATAAATAATGTTAAAAACAATTCAGTGGTTATTTACAATAATTATTAAACAACTGACATAAAAAAATAAATTATAATTTTAGTTATAAATAACCACCATTATAAATGTGTCATTTTCAATAATTTTTTCTATCATAGTCATGATATTCCATTAGAATAATATGATTTTTAAATATTTTATTGAAATTACTAAGGCATGTTTTTATTTTATTTAGCCTGTGTCAACCCACTGATGCAACCTTATATTTTCACCATTCAATTTCCCTAAAAATTCATGAATAGTAATTTTTATGATGCACCCATATCCCATATCCTTTCCTACCCAAATATTTGATATTTTCATGATGATTTTTCATGTAAGTGTTTGGAATAGATTAATTCATGGAGATAGTTTTTTGGGGTCATTGAGTTATTTGATGCACATAGATAAATATTTTCTCATTATTTTATATGTGTTTCTTTATATCTTATCCCCATTCATATCACTATAATATTTTTATATGGAAATATAAATTCTTTGTTGTTCAAAAAAATGAGTACATTTGTGGTTGTTACGTGATATACCAATTAAAGTTATGACCCATTACTTCCTGATCTAAGGAGTTATATATAGCCTACATTTGATGAGTTTATATAGTTATGTACTACATGTGTCATTTTTCTATGAGATATTATCTTATATTTATTTCTTGGGGGTTTCAAAGTTTCTCCTCATATGATTTTATTCTCATTATAATAGAGTGTGTGATGATGGATTCTAGAGTGCGGTCTGGGGATCTTTTCTACGCCGATGAAGATAGTGACTCAGTTTCCTATTCCCCATGGCTCTACCACACTTATTAGGGTTTGACATGATTTATGATAGGAAGGCTCTATGGGAAGCTCAAACTAAAGATAAATTGGTAGGATCTAAGGTTAGTTTCTAGCAGGTTATCAATATCCCTTTAGGAAAAGATGCCCAGAAGCCCTCCTCCTTGAAGAATCTCAACATAGATCCCAATATTCTTGATGGATATTAATCTATAGTGGTTATATTGATGAATAAGAATAAAATTAAGTCTTATTATTATCAAATATTTCTCTCATACTTCTATTATGCGGTTTTAGGTTGGTTGTATAAAAAATGTGACACTACTTGAGTGATTGTGAGGCAAGATGTGGTCTTTGAGAGACTTGATTTGTGTTTTCATTATTTCATTGGTTGTGTTGTGATTCCAAAGGGAAAAAATATATGAAAACTTGAAGATATGGTAAAGAAATTTTCATCAATATAGGGCTCTTTTAATAATAAATTTATTTTAATAGGATGTGGTTTCTATCACATCCTCTTTCCATATACAGATTCAAAAAATAATGTGTGGGGATTTGGATTTCTTTCTAGGAAACTAGGATCCCTTTGAATCTGGGATAAGAATATGAGTTTCAACCACTTTTAGGTAATAAAATCTTTTAAACAATTTTGGGTTAGTATTTTTGGGTTGAATTGGATATATTGGCACCCAAAAATTCTATTTTATATTTCTTCTTCAATTGGAGAGATAATAAAAATGGAAAAAACAACTGAACGAGCTAGCTTTGGTTAATTTTTCCAGAGTTCTAGTTGAGGTTTACCTGAGATTTATTTTAACTAATATGGTGGTGCCTTACACTTAGAATGATGATCTGAATATTCCTGTTTAATATGAAAACTTACCTACCTTTTTCTCTATTTGTAATGTAACTGTATATGTTAATATTTCATGTAGGAAGTCTCTAAATTTCTCAGTTTACCTCATCATTGGGCATGATGCCTCTACTTGTAAGAGAGAAAGGATTAATAAAGACTAAAGGTGTGATGTTTCTGAGCCATATAATAATAGGAATTAACTTTATTCATGTTACTATATTGGAATGATAACTCATCTAAGAAAAAGTTTGTTTATGGTGTTGCAACTGATTATTTGAAGGGGTATGCCTCTTCCTTGGTGATGAGGTCTTTTCTTGAGTTTACTGTTAGATCAAAAAATCCAAATCCTAGAATGAATTCTCATTCTGAGACTGTATTTCATCAAGGAATTATGGTGTAATAGAAATGTATTGGTACTATCATAGATGAGAATGTGTAGGGAATCCCATCTGTTACTGACCTAGGTGGTGTTGGTATGTAGTAAAAGATGGTAGCTACGAATGATGCCCAAACAATGATTTTTTCTTCCTGAGTTTAGGGTATTCATCCTATGGAATTTTAAGCAAAGATTCCTAAGATCATGGATATGTAGGGGGATCCACTTGACTATTATTCTATTCATTAGGAATTATTAGATGAAAATTGTACATAGCCTCAGATTTTTGGACAATGATGCACATAGTTGGTAGATTCTGATCTTTCAGGACAATCCTCGTATGATGGTGGTCTCAAACATAGTGATTCTCAATAAAATGTTGATTTTCATTAGGAGATCTAGAGTATCATTAATTCCTCGCAAATCACTAATAAGCGGGGAAACATATTTGATGATGAAGGGGTGAATGATAGCACTCTCCTCAAGGTGTTGGGCAGTGGTGATCATGCCTCATTTAAGGTTGTTATCATAAATGGAAAGAAAAAGGTGGTTGATAATGAGAGTTTCACTCCTTCACCTTCTAAGAGAAGGCCACAAAAAGAGTATTCCATCCATCCGAGGACCATGTATAGTAGATCTTATTCTAATGTGTAAAAAAATATCAATGCAGAGATCCTTATGATTTTCAATCAAGGTAATTCTCAGTTTGAGTGGGAAAAAGCTGATGATTATGAATATAAAAATGAATTGTCTTATTATGATCCTAAAATTTGTTGTTTGTTGGATGAGGGAAATTTTCTTTGTTTGACCATGTCCGCTTCCTTGTTTACTTTTTATATAATTTTTAATAATTGTGTTGAATCATTTTCTTCTAACTAGACTTGTTTGGTATAATACAGTGTGTTTTGTTCCATTAATCATCTTATAAACATTTATTTCATTATTATTTTTGTGGATAAGAAACATTTTAAATGTATATGAGTGATATTTTTAGTTATAAACTTGGATTTATTTGTTATGTATATATTTTAGGATTTTACCCACATTTTTTACCAAAATTTCCAAATTTTCTTACTCAAAGTCCCACAACCACATAGATTATTTTAACATTGTTTTAATTATTTAATATTAATGAGATATTTTAATTTCTAATAGTGGATAAGTGAAATTCATAGAAAAAATATGGTAAACATTAATGTCCCTAATAATATAATATAACATTGAGAATTTATATTATGTGATGATAGTGATGGATAGTTAGGTCACAATGATGCATGAGTATAGATATTTTTTGAAACTAATGTTGGGGGAGATTCTCAATTCCAATAAGAAACTTGTAAAAAAATTATGAGAAACCAAATGAATGAATGAAAGCGGAAACTAAAGAATAACATGCATATTTTTTTAACATGGATAAAATTTTCTAAGGAAGATGATTATAAAACCCTGAAGAAACTCTAAAAAAATCACTAATAATCAAAGAGTATAAAATTCAAGTAAATTTCTAAACATTGATTATAACAATAGCATAAAAGAAACTGTGTGAATACTCGACCCTAAAACACCTACTTAATATCTCTAAAAATAATTTTTATGCCAAAGGAAACCCTTATATGACAGAACAATTACCATATATGATAAAATGACAACCTTCTATGATAAAAAATCTCCCTTCTTGGAGATAATATTTGAACCTGTGTCATTTTTTATGCTACATAAACAATTTTTTGGCTCATTATTTCTCCTTAACGACATGCTACACATGCTACTACCAATACGAAAACTCCCTTACTCCTCTTGGTGGACAATATATTGATGAAATCCCAACATTTATCACTATTACCTAAAGTAATATAAGGATATGTAGTGAACACCACAATTTCATCGCCTTGAAAATATGTCACTGTATATATATATATATATATAGTCTATATCTCTAATTAATGTCACCAACATTCCTTTTTTATCTATATTAATGTTGATAAAATTTCACCATTAATACTGAGAAAAATTTATCTCTCAACATAGAGAAAACATCTTAATTATTGAATTTTTCTCTCTCTAATAAATGTGTTGAAAATTATCAATCTCCCCCTTCATCCTTTCAAAGAAATACATATTATCAAACAAACTCAGCTGAATTGAAAACTGATTGGTATCACACCAACCATCATCCTATGTAGAAAATATGATGATTCCCTTTTGCAACTCTGATAGAAAAAAATAACACCCGTGCAAAAAAATCCAAATGTTTAAATCTTCATCATACCCATATATACATTATTCTACCAAACAAGATTAGAACTAGTGACATATATCTCCTCTATATTCGTGTTCACCACAAAATATAGAGTACCTATATAAAACTAATTTCTCCCAATTATAGAATCACCTTTATCTTTAATTTTTAATTCTTTCTTCATTAGTGGAACTCTATACAGAAAAATAATTTGGTTTAAGATTTGAATCACCTCTCTTAACCTGCATCAATTTATAAATTTCCATTATCTTTCCTGATGTCATTCTAATCACGTGAGGAAACCTCCTCAAACAAAAAATTTATGAGGCCCACTTTACAGCTGAATTTGACACACACCATTATCTCTATCCTATAAGTCATGTAATCTATCATGCCTCAAGCATGTTCCACCAATCCTCTTGAAAGATTCCATAATTACCTTGAAAATTACAAGCATGAACCAAAAACACTAGTTTGAGGGGATGATTGTTTTGTGAAAACCAAATCCCACATAATTTTTTGTGAGGCTATATATCTAACACATAATCCTGTGTGGGATATTCCTTCTATTATTAATTGATTTTAGGATGGAACCAGTGAATGGTTTATGGGTTGGGACTCGAAGGTCTCAACTAAAGAGGAAAGGATATTGATATAGAATGCGAGAGGTGGAAATATTTTTTTAATTGTAATTTTAAATATATAATGTTATTTTATAGGTAAAAAGTTCCAAATAAACTTTGAAATTTTAATTATGCTATTTTTATTTAACTATGGGAACATTCATGTGTTGTTTCTTTATTTGTTTCCTCGGGAATGAAAAAATTTAAATATGAAGGATTTTATGAACATGAATTTTTTAAAGGGATCTGCGTGCCACATACTATCTTCTCTAACTTCATCCTAAATTGTTCTGATGCACTACCCTAAAAAACACCTAGGATATTAGTATCCACCTTCACTTAGGGTTATTATTTATATAGGTGACCATCTTCCCTTAATCCTATAATTAAAACCATACACCAATCACCATTAACCTTTGTTATTGACCTCCCTTTCATAAACCTAAAACTCAAGCCACCCAGCATTACATTCATCTTGACTAATTTATAACCACCAACTTCCTTCATAGGTGAGAAAAAATAGCACCCCACTATCCACCAGCCACACTGAATCCACTTTTCCATCACTCCATCATATGCATCAATATCATTTTTTACCCACTAATAAACCCTAGAATATACTTTGATATCTTCAGTAGTACCAATAATATCCCAAAGATCCACCACCTGCAAAACCCATCACCCGATCTTCTACTCATAGCAGACCAATCAACCCCTATCAATCATCCTCTTTATTTATCCAGAACCATTGTAGCATTAACCATCCTTCCACACAGCACACACATTTGGCTCTCTTCCACCCATTCCTACAGTCACATACCACACCAGTTGTCCCCTCTACCCTTCAAAAACCTTATGTTGACATCTATAATTGATAAAATGTGTTTTAATTTTTAGGTTAGTATCTTATTCATGCGATGCACACATTTCATATTTTTTGTGGTTCTTATTGTCACTTTTTTGTGTGTCCATGATAGATGGTAGTTTTTTATTTCAACATAATTCTTGGTGGTTGACATTTTCACTTTAGTGATAAAAAACAACACAATTTCATCATTTAGAAATATTTTAGATCGATTTGATGATCATTTTGGTAAATTTTCCCTATTTTTAAAATATTTTCATTATTATCACATTTTTATTTGGATCTCCATATTATGTTAAATTAATTATATCAGAATGTGTAATGAACAAACCCAAGATATCTGAAAATGATTACCTTGATCCTTCATAAGACCCGATGTGTGATCCCAATCACCACAGGCTAGCAATTAGTGTTAGTGAATCAACTTAAAAATATAGGGAATGATTTATCTTGATGAAATAGAAAACAAATAAAAAGTTCCAACTTTTAATTTAGAATGAACACTCTCTTAGTAGGAATTTACATACCAGAAAAATAAAAACTCACAAAAATAACTATCATACAAATATATAAATTGCTCACTTAATATCAACATGACAACATGTAATATGAAAAAAATAAACACAACCGTAATTTATAACCATTTGAAAATATATATATATATATAACAATATATCATATATAATATAAAAAATGGAAATATTCAAGATCAAAAAAGGTAGGAAGAATTTTTTGAATACACATAACAGTATCATAACACATAACTAAGCACATAATAACAAAATGATTCAAACTACTCATCTCCACATAGCAAGTAAATACACTTCACTATCCACCTCCATTCCCAAACCAATGATTTGATCATCCACTAGATCCAGCAGAACCAAATTTACCAATATACGATGATAATAAGTCCACATACACAAAGAGTGTGTAAATAGCATGTGATAAAAACATTCCTAGTATGATTACACAATATACTATATACAAATTCTTCATGAAAATAAATCATTTAATGCTAGTTTTTATAATTTGAACTGTATATAAAAAGGAGTTGTTCTCTTTCTTATAAAATAAATAACAATATGGTTCTTTAATTATTATTTCGTTACGAAAACAAAATCATCCAAATATGTTTATAAGATAGGGATTATATTTAAAAATCTATTTAAATTCTTTATATAATGATTTTTTTGAAAAACCATTATTCTACATTATATTATCAATAGTATTTACCATTTTATAAAAACTTATTTGACCATGAATACTATTAGGAGTACTTATAAAACACTTGGGTTATAATTAAAACTAAAAAAAGAAAATAAATTTTATATTAAAGTAAAATAAATCCATCATGATCATGTACATAAAAAACATTAATATTATAAGGCAATGAAAAAATATAAGTGATAATTATTTCTAGTGAATAAATAGAACTTATCAAGTATCATGGTTCAATAAGAGATAAAAAATGTAAATAATAATTATATACCTTCATTATAGGAGTAAACCATAATAAATTATTAACCATAATAAAATAAAATAATTATAATATAATGATCGTAATGGGATAAAGCCCCAGTTCTTATGGGGATAATCCTAAACATAACTAAGACAAAATAAATCATATGGAAAGTTCATGATCTTAATTGTTCTTAAACTTTGTTCTCTCTTTCCCAGCCTCCCAAAGAAAAATACCTTATCTAGAGAAATTATGATACACTTTTGGGATATTAACCAGTGTATAATATCAACTAGTGTAGTTTCCATACCATGAACTCTCACTTAGCTGCCAAATATTTCTCATCATACTCTAAATAAAAGTGAGTCACCAAATCAATATATTTCAAAACAATGATAAAACATTCTAATTATAAACCCAAACCTCACCTATGGACATCGTTAAATGAAATATCCTCTTTCATAAATAGTATCCCATGGGAATTGGTAATTCTAAAGATATTATTCTTTTTAATTCATTATCCCATTTTAATTTTTTTATTTTTAATGGAAGTAACAATACATGGTGTGTAATAATCCATTTTATTTGATAAATGGTTTTATATACCTTCATTGTAATGTTCCATTGTAATTAAATAAATTATTGTTATCTTGGCTCATATCTTGTGTGGAACAATCTCTAATAAATTATTAATTATTTTTAAAGAATTGAGAAGGGTTCTTTAAAATTATAGACATAAATAATAATAATAATAATAATAATGGATTATAAATCCTATAGACATATATAGCATTCAATGCATAGAAAGTTTAAGGATTTCAAATTAATTACCCATCTCCACCCATCTCATATATTGTCTTCTCGCATCATACATACTAGAAGAACTACATATCTCCATGTATCACACACCAATGATATTGTAGGAATTACTTGCCTTTATAAATATCCATGGATTATCTAATATATATAATCCTACATAGGTGGAGGGTTAGTTTTGGATATCATATATGTTGTTCTTAATATCTACCTATATCTCTAGGTGATAACATAAAGTCACATTTCATCCCACTCTATCCCTATTTAGAGGGTGAGTATGTGGAAAATCGCCACATCAAATCATCACCATCGATATCCAATTATCAATCATTTTATCATATCTATGAACAAGAATAAGTCACCTCAAACACATTCAATGGATCCTCTTATCAATCATAGAATATTTCTCAAATATAAATCCATCTACCACCTCACCTATAACATAATCCCACTTTATAAACCCCATTTAAGTGAAAGATAATTCAATAATTGATAAATTTTGTTATTGAATTATCCAAAAAGAAAAATCACCACACTAAAGATGTTACTTTTCTCATTAAAATTTGTTCCTGAGTCATTGAAATCAAACCAAGGTCCTTCAATGTGTTCCCCAATCATAGATAAACTACCTAAATCTCTGGGGTTAAAATTCCACCACTATAAAATTTAAATTCACATCACCATCTATATTACACTTATATTTTTTCATAGAAAACTCATTGGGGTCATCATATCCCTTTATTGAGTATGCTTTATCATAAAGGTAAATAACCCATTTTTTCATATTCAGTAGCTATAGTGAATTTCATGACATTCCTTCATATAAATGATTTTATTTATATCAATACAGGTAAATTTGTTGAGATTCAATATTGATAACTCTTTTTGATTACTCATAGGTTCTCAAAATCACTACATTCCGTTTAAGTTGTTAGATTAGGTTGGCATCCATATTTAATTTAATATCTCATTAATCCCATTAAAATTGAAATGTGATTTTCCTTCTTTCAATACATTAATTTCATTATAACTCCTATGTGAATTCCTTATGAAATTCATCATTTAAAAAAAAGATTATAATTTTTATAATGTTTTAAACACATTTAATATATCCATTAAAGGGTTTCTAATTATTTATCTCCTTTTTTCAAAAGATTCACAAAATTTACACAACACCTAGTTTAAACTCATAGACCAAATCTAATACACTTAGTTTAAGAATTTTCTAAATTATTATACCTGAATCCTAATCTAAATCCAAAATCAACACATTAAATATGAAAATATTCCAATGCTAATAACATATTAATCATTTTATACAATTTCAAAAATCTTTTCTTATTTATGAAATTTCTTTCTACACGAGTTGAATCCTTCAATGATTTGTTCTTGTTAATTGGGGGTGATTAACAATTTAACTAATTTTTTTAACCAAGTAAATACTATTATAATAATTATGAAAACCTCAAAGATACTACAAAATCACAAGCCTATAGAAACTAATAGGTTAATCCCATAATCCACTTAAAAATCTATCCTCTAATTAATGAGATGATTTCTAACTGAATCACATAAGATTTCCATAATTGGTAAACGCTATCTTATTTTCCAATTATAGTGTCACATTAAATTACTATCCTCCTTCATATGTTTTCTAAAATGTTCATCAATGGGTGCCTCCAAGTGGTTCATCTATTGACCTAGAAGGGAAAAAAGAATACTACACAGACTCTAAATGGAACCAATTACCAATGGAAAATCAAACCATATATAAATAAAAATATATATGTCAATGAAACACAATATAATCATGGATGTAACTCTATCTATATCATCACTAGATCTCTACTGTCATCCCATACATACATTATCTAGTGTAAGAAAATCATCCCTAAGCTACTCAAAGCCATATGCCACACAAAAAAGGTTATCATACCACATCTCCTAATTCCCATTAGTGTAAAAATAGAGACAACCTTTCTTCATCACTATTGTCATACTAACAATTTATAACCATAATATAATTATCACACCAACCATTCATATTTCATGGAATCCATCCACATTTTATATACACTAGTCATAATTTCCTCACTACCTATAGGGAGGCCCAGTTTGATCATCATCACTCTGTTGTGGGAATTACTGAATAAGAGGTCTCACATCTACATCTTGCTCCTCTTATAAAACAACTACATTTGTTGATAATTTACTAGGAACCTAAACATCATACCTGAAGTGGATGGTTTGTTCTATGCACCATTTACCCAAACATCTTGGCTAAATATCCAACATATATCCTATATAGAATATAGTGATGTGGTCGATGATATCAAAGGACTAAAAAGAAATATTTTTTACCACACTCACATTAGTCTCAAGGGTGAATATATAATATATGCATAAATTCTTAACAAATAGATAAACTTATATTGAATGTTGAGTTTCAAAAAATATTCTCATATTGATTCCCCTCACCTATAACTGAGAATAAATGAATTTTTTACTTCTCTTTAGAAAATTTTACATGTCTGCTAACTATGAGAAGTTTTGTTATTGAGGGAATGCCTCTCAAGTACATGAGTCTCTACTAGAAGACCCCAACTTTAACAATACTTACAAAAAATAACTCTAGTCATAATGATTTTGTAAGCTAATAACACCCATTGGTGGTACTCTAATTGGTCCTAACTTGGTGGTATAACCCTTGAATTTACATGGAAGTTTATGGGGTTTCATATATATTGTACGAAAGAGTATATATTTCAATCAACTCATATCACAAAATAGATATGTTCAAGAACCATAGATTAATATCTATGTCATTCCAAGATGACTCAATATCACTATGTAGCATGATTGATGTCTGATGTCTCAGTTTTCCCAGGTCCCTTGAAATTTATTCATCATGGGAAAAACTATAACACATCATCTCTTGTATCCATCTTAACTCTACTTTATAATCAGTGAGGAATAATAAAATTTTATGATCTAAAAAATCCCTTCCCATTATCACCTAGGAAATGTCTTAACCTCAAAATAAAATCCAAATACATGGATGTTAATATATCTCCTGACATTATTTCCTATACAGACTATTCATGTATTAAATCAATGTATTCATAAAATACTAACACCTTAAACTAGATTTATATGATGCATGAAATTTCATTTACAATTCTAGTTCATACATTAAGGTACCAATCATTACCATCAATAAGATTTGTGTTTAGTAATACATCATTCATTGCATCCTTTATAAAACCTCTATTATAAATACATGTATGAGGTATCCTAAGAAAAACAGTGTATAAACTATCAAAACCAATTCCCACATGTAGATAACTCTATAATCCATCCTAATTATTTGATGTCATTATTTCATGTCATGGAATACTGGTAGGTGACCTCCCCTATCCTGAATCCATAAAAATAGGGGCTAGTGACTCGTGTTGAGGTATCCACATAAACATGGGAGGAATTATATCTAAAGAACATATCATATGCTATTATTCACCAATATCCAATGTATATGTATGAAATATAAACTAAATAATAGGAAATATGCATATATATATAATTATGTATATATAAAAAAATCATGATAAGATTTGATATATATAAAATAAATCACTCGAATACTATATGAACAAAAAAATACAATAAATCAGTATATCCAAAAATGACTAAATCCATTTGGTAAGTCCTGGTAGGTGATATCCCAATTATGGATGGTTTGACAATGGCCACCAAAATAATCTCTACTCTACTATATATCCATATTTACGACCAAATTGAGGCTCCATGGCCATACGTCGTTTTTTGTTAATATTCATAACTAAATTTGAACAACGTGCAAGTGTAAATGCATGGGTGTGTATAATAATATCCAGTATGGTCATACCAAGCAATGGGTTGATCATAAGAAACAACTAGTATCAATATATACAAAGGATAAACATGGTATAAACATCTGACATCAGTGACATCACAAATGTATAAAAAATCATAATCAAACCTTATCAAGCTATATAATAGCTCACTTACATAGTGTTTTCCATATAACAAGGCATAAATATAAAATATATCATAGAATAAAAACTAATCACACAACCATCATTGATTCGTTACCTAGTAATTCACACTATATTCAAAAATCATGAGATACTATATGAAATAAATATATCAATTTATCATAGAATTAGTAGAGAGAATAAAAAACACTATTAATATTTAATGTATTTGTGGAAAATCACATCTCCCTAGAAAGAAGTGTATAAAAATCTAGATGTCATAAGATATACACATTTCTAGGGATAAAAATATTTATCTAGTCCACCTAAATCCCAAAGTAGTGAGAGGTGCATAGATAGTATCTAGTGCATCATCATCCACCATAACTTCTATGTGGAGAAAGTAAAGATGTGACACCACTTGAGTGAATTAACTTCCAATGTTTACATGTGACAGAGATTCTAGAAAAATTATACATCCCCACCAATACCATCAATTATATTTTCTCATCGAGGATAATAAAGGAAATAATTATCTCCATCCATCCTACATTAGATATATTGGAAGAATTAATCATCTGAAACCTTATTCTTGGAATATATTAATTATATCATCCTAGAGTAGTAGGTGAGTAGTGGTAAATAATCTTATAGTTCACTACCAATATCTACCTATATTCATGGGAGAGATGAAAAAACCACATGTCGTCCAAATATATCCATAGTTTAAGTGTGAGTGTGATGAAGATTACCATATCATCTCATCGTTGTCAATATCCAACCATCAATTTTTTGTATCACATATAATAATAAACAATATATACCTAAAAACAATCAAAGGAACTGTATATCAATCATATAAGTTTCTCATGTAGTATCCCAAATACTACCTCACCAATAATGGAATCCCAATTCCTAAACCCATAGGAAGTGAATGATAATTCAGTAATAGATTATTGTTTTTATTGAATTATATATCTAGATACATCACCACATTAATTTATTGTTAGAGTGAGTAACTTAATAGGGGTTGAATTGAGTTCACAATAAAATTTATATTAAAAAACATTAAAAAATCCCCCAAATTAGATAAAAACCTAATTAATCAAAACATTAGAATAATATAAGTTTTATCTTTAAGAATATTTATCAAAGTGGGATTAAGGATTAGTTAAAACAATATTTAAATTCACTTTATCTTTTGAAATCAATATACTTAATCAAATACTTTATATAAATACAGGTTAAGACTAACTATCAAAGTATAAATTTTTTTATAGATTTAAAAATAAATGCAATTTTATATTTGAAATATAGAAAAATAAAACTGAAAGACACATCAGAATTATCAAGGGGTTCAATATCAAGTTGATACTTAATCCCATCACTTTTAAATCACCTTCTACTAAGAATATTATTATAAAAATAATTTTATCCCCAACCTAGATCTGGTTTTTACAAAAAAAATCACACGAGTTGTCTTATATCAAACCCTCTTCCACAATTTTACATGGGAAGGAATATAACACAAGACACCCATGACCTCTTCCAAACATTCCATGGGTATAAAAAATAGATAAATTAGAAATAATGTTTCTGGAAAACTCTAGTTAAATAACAAGAGATAGTGCGTATGAATAAATATAGAAAAGAAACACGCCACTCAAATGTAAAGAATAAAAAAATAGTGAAATAAATATCAGATTAAAGTTATAGTGCTTCCTTGGTCTGAATGTATTTAGATGATCAAAGGACTTAATATTTAACTTGGATAGGTGCTCTAATAGGTTTCTATGAATGTAAAATAAAAAAATAGTGTCATAGAACCATGTTTTTCTATCTATAGACGCTTTGTAAAAGTTTACACAGTAATCTCTTGATTCAGTGTATAAAAGGTTATTGATATTATATAAGTTCCACTATTTTACACTCGCATGTATATCAATATGTATGCAGCATGTAATATCTCCATGGTTATTATGCACACGAGGTAGATCTTCAAAGTTATATAAATCTATATATCTAAATTATCTATTCATGAATAATTGTAAAGATATCATGGATCCTCATACAGAGTAGAAAATCAGGAAACATCTTACATTGCCTTCAATGAACCTGGGGAGTGGTTTAGGAATAATTATTTATAAATCCACATGATAGTGTCTACATTAAGTACCATAAACTGGACATTGGAATAATTAAATTAGAATTAAGGATAGAACAATAATGGTAACATAGTGATGGTGGATCAACTCTGATGGAAGAACATACCAATGGTAGTACAAGCCAGTGGTATCACATCTGGTAGTAGCATGTCTGGTAGTAGTAGGTATGGAGGTATCATTTATAGTAGTAGCACAATTTTGTGGTAGCACATTCCTGGTGATAGAACATGTCTGGTGGTATCACACCTCTAGTGGTAGTAGAGCTCTGGTGGTAGTAGAATTATAATTGTATCATGTCTCTAGCGGTAGCATGTGTTCACCGGTAGATAAAGTCACTGGTATCAGAGCCAGTGGTAGATCATTGGGAACTAATATTGGATCATCATAACTAATGGTGGATCATTTGTTCTTAGCCAATTTTCTTTACAAAATGATATACTATCATAAAATAGTAATATCATTAAAAATATAATATTCATAATTTGTGAGCATTAAAATAAAGAGGTTCAAAAAATATCCCTCTTTTTAATAATCACAATCATGGAATTTTATAAACCAGGTATAAAACATATATAGGAATAATTTGATGAATTTGGATAGTAATGACATGCTTAATCATTGAAAATTTATTATTTGAGATATTGAGATTAAATTTGGACATATAATTACTTGAAAGATAATTAAAAACTTAACCTTAATGTTTTAAACTTAATGTTTTAAAACATAAATTCCATTAAATTCCATCAAAATGATTTCTAACCCTTTTGGAATTATCAAAAATATATTATGATAAGGACAATGAAATAGAGAAAGAAAGAATGGAAGAATAATATCAGAAAATATGAATAAGTCATTTGATTACAACCAAAAATAAATATAATGGAATACATAATCCCCATTAAATACTAATACAATTTTGAATCACTCTCTAGTCATTAGTATGAAGGATCAACAAAACATTTTCCTTTTCTAGAGGTTGGAGGCACAAAAGTAGAGGGTGAGGGTACAGATGTAATTTGAGGTAGATCTCAGCTCACATCCAGTCTGAGATGTCTAACAACCTCAACTGTAGATATATTGAATGATTGAAACTGAGGTGTAAGAGGAGTAGAAGATGGTCAATAAGTGAAGTAAGATGTGGGAGTGACCTTAGGTTTTTCAAATGATATCATATATTCATACAAAAATAGATTCATGTGGTTCACAAGGTTCATGATGATATTTCCTCCTCTATCTATTATAGTGAAAAAGAATTTTTATCTTCCATAAATAACATAAGAAGAGGTTCCTAGAATTTATGTTGGCATACTTGTTCCATGATGTCCCTAGTGGTATAAGGTATTATTATGTTATCATATAGAAACTTAAAATTATAATTCAATTGATGCTTTGTATATGTTTTTCAAAGGTACTATTTGATAGACATATAGATTGTTTCTCTATCACTTTAGGCCTCATTCAAACACTCTCTGACCATTTATAAATATTCTCACCATGCTATCTGATTTTGAGAAGGTACTCTTGATGAGATTTATGGATATCACCAATGATAGAATGAAACTCCTATTTAACTATAGAATTGATAATCTCGCTATCAATTAAGGAAGTATGTGGATAAGTGGATATGGAATAAACTATCAGGGGAAAAGTATCCAACCTCTCCCAAAGTGTATCCATGCTTGTTGTAGAAGTGTCACTCATCTCCTATATAATATATTTAATGGATTCCATATCACTAGATAATATTTAATTTTCAATATCAACCTATTGAATCTTAAAAATAATTTTAGGTTGGGTATGGAAAATAACCAACTCAATGATGTGTCTGGTATCAACTTCACCGAGATGAGTAAATAGAGGATCTTAGTATCTAAGAACACCATTGAAATCAGAGATCAACATATATCTAAAATCTTAAAAATATGATCTAGTAACATAATATGAATGTACATAAGGTTCAGGTAGAGGTGAATTAATCATATTAAGACTATGCATGTCATCCTCTACATGATTTTATCTAGAAATTGGAGCACCAAAAAGAAATGGTTGAAGATCACCAGCTTCATAAATCATTTAAAGAAGAGATCATTTTGGATCAATTCCATCATAAGGAATGGAAATTCAACCATTCTCATGTGGACTTCAATGGTCAACATCACTATCATCATATCTATTCGAATTTTTATAAGAAATCACAAGCATATTAAAACCATGGGATGGCTCCGCCTTGGATTTAGCGACTTCCTCAGGTGTGGCAGAAGGCTCATGCCTATGAAAAAACTTAAGGATAGTAGAACATTGGGATTCCACCTCCTAAAAATATTATATGGGATATCCTCTAATAAAGGAAACATCATTAATTGGATGGATATTACTTGATATATCCATAGACTAAGATGAAATAGAACCAACATGAGAAGGATGATATGAATGATCCCTCCTAAAATCATTAACATCATCATTATCATCTTGAACTTATGAATCATGAGGTCTATTACCATTATCTCCATTATCATAACTATATAATACATTAAAAACTTCTTTAGAGTATTCTAGATAACTCTGGATCTATTATTCTCTAGAGACTTTGGTCTCTTCATACTCGCCTTCACTCGAGAGGTTTTCTCTAGCAGGGAGTGAAACATGTGGACTTTCACATCCATAAGGCTTAATTGGGATTTTATCAATGTTTGAATCACTCCCCTCTCTAAAAAAATTATCCACATCCCCTTCTTCAACTTCAGCTTCTTCATCTTCCACTTCCTCATCTGAAGAATAAGTCATAATTTCATTTGGATCTATGTTAGGTTCAACAATATTCTTATGTCTGGAAGGGTGTTACACATGATAAAAAACCTCAAAAAAAATCATTATCCCCAACCTGTTTCTTCATCCATGGATTCCAATTTACCTTCTTTATTTTATAGGTAAATTTACTTAAATAGAAACAACCACATTTTACCACTACTTCCCCTTCCTCACCCCCAAGCCCTTATCTTCTAACACATTTGAGATAATCTTAGGGTAAATTATAGATTTATATTTTTAATATTACTTTCACATATCCATAATGTGAACCATAAGATATCAACATAAATTAATTTTATCCCCTATTTTCATAAGGAATAAAAGATAGACATCCTGATACCCCATTATGCTTGAATCCACTTTCATGGGACATATGATATGCTGGATGAATTTGAACAAAAGCCTAAAATTAGTATCGAGTTCCATAGAAGTAGGTCTTATCATTATATAATTACTATTTAGTTCCAATAGTTCATCCTCCTATACAAATAGCTCACTATCACATGGTATTGAACTATGATTGTAACGACCCAATCTTTTATTAATGGAAATTCCTATTGATATAATTAAATGTATTATTGTGTAAAATGGATATATAACATATGTGATTCATTGGTTTTATGTTTTTGGATTTTAAAATACCATTAAGAATTTTTACCATTGCTAATATAGTTGTTGAATAATGATCACATGATTAGTATAAACATAGTGCTTTAACAAATCCAATTTACCCAGACTGAGGAAGCGATGACCTCATCCAATAGAATTTCCCCATACGAAGCCCATCTTTCAGAGCTCGGAAACGAGGTAGTGTCCGTGGGATTTTCTCTTGACCAAGCCCAAGCCAAGATTCAACACGTTATGCTTGAACAGAACTGCCTATAGGAGAAGTGGAAGTTAATAGAGATTACCACCCGAGCGATGTTATCTGGGCCACTCCAAGAGTCTGTCACCATCACACACATTACCCTTAGGTCTTATGTGGGCGTTATATTGGGTTATGTAAAAATATCCTAGAACTATGATTATGTGATTTTTTTCTATATAGAATATTCATTCATTTCATTATTGTTACTTTGTAAATAGTTTTTAAAGAACAAAAATGTAATTATCGTTAATATTCAATTAAGAAATAAATTTTTATGAGTTAATAGATTTTTTAATTAAATAATATTTTAATAAAATATTATTAATGAATTAATTTTTATTAGATATAAATGATCATATAATTTTTATGAATACAATTGTTAATTTTATTAAGGTTTGAAAGCTGTTTTTGTCAAAATCGATGAATTTTTTATAAATGTCGGTCTTTATTTTAAAAGTAAAAATTCACATATTTAGAAAATTATTTATATAAAATAAATTTTATTTTTGTAATCATGATGTTTAAATTATCCAAAAGTGAATTTTTTATAATTTTCTGAGAGCCAAATTTTTGGGTAAAAATTAATTACCGTTTAATTATATAATGTGTTTATGATATCATAATGACCAAATAGTGATGTAATAAAATACAATAAAATGTATGTTCGAAAAATATATTTTTTAACTTTAAAATAATGTGATTTTATATTTTTTTCAATAATTTTATGGTACCTTTGTGGACCCATCAAGACTTCTAAAACATTTTAACTTTTTAAAATGATTTCCTTGAGAGTGTGACTCACCTCCACATAAGCAAGACTCGTATTTTAATAAGTTCATCTATTCGCCTTATAAAATAATTTTTTCCACTCCCCTTTGGCAAAAACTATGGGATGGTTTGCGGTTTTGATAAGTTGAATGTGTGGTGCCCAAAACCTAGATAATAAAGAAATCCCTCTCATTTCATATATAAATCCACCAAAGCTCCCACTTTTCATCACTAAAAATCCTTTGAGCACGTCCCTACTCTTCCCTCTTCTCTCTATAATCCTTCCAAGGTGCCCCAACCTCCCAAGAAGCCTCCCTCAAATCTCTCCCAAGCCTTTGGAATCACACTTCCAAGTAAGAGATTTCTTCCCTTTTCATTTAATCCAAAAAAATTTATATTGTTATACCATTTTATTTTCAATTAAAAATATTGGGGTATGATTTCGCACCACCCTCATAAATCCTTCCTTATTTCTGAGTGATGAGAGACTTCTTTCTCTCTACTTAATGAATCACATGTACACCCGTTACCATGCCGAAATTCCATAAAGAACTTCTCTTTTCTCATTTACATTAAAGCAATTATTTTATATTATGCATCTATAATCCATTAAATATATTTGGATATTATGTTCCATGACCCCATTACTATCCATTTCATTTATAAATTATTATAGACCCATTTCTCTCTCATTAACCCATTTTATGATTTCTATTTGACATCGTTATGTTGCCGAAGATACACCAAAATCTCCATGCCAAAATCATCGTATAAGTGAATACCATACCCATTTCTCTATCGAGGGTATTATCCTTTATGAACATGTACTTGTTTATTGAGAACTTACATTTATTTATTACACGTATCTTGTTTATAGAATAAATTATGATGTTTAATGAATCTCTATTGTATGATCTATGTGGCACACTTATGCATGAAATGAAATGATTAATAAGGGTGTGCCCTGATAGTGCTCCAATGCATTGAGTAAAGATTAATATCATGATATGTCAAGTGAAATGAGGGATCACTCATTCTAATTCATGTGCAATGAGGGTTTACTCACGTTCCATGTTCCATGAGCCTTGGCTCATGTTAATATCATGTTAAATGTTGTTTCCACATTTCCATGTTATGATAATCATGTTATATCATGCCTTTATGTTCATTTTACCTTGTGATCCATTGATATGGCTATTGGAAAATCAAGATCAAAAAACCTCGTATTTGATGGTTCAATAAGTGATGATGAATTAGCTTCACCGTTCATCAATGATAGATCCAAATCTAAAGTTAGGATGTTGATATATTTGTGATTTCCAATTCCCCTATTAGATTCAATAACAAACACAGACCAACCAATGAATAGGTTGATTTGCGGTTCAATCATTCTTGTAGGACGGTTAATTTATTGTGGGGTTTGTTGGGTGATAGATCTTAGTGATTATCCTACCCTATTTTCCCTTCTAACAAGGATGAATCTAGGACAACATAAACAAGGACAAGATTAGTTCTTCGGACATTCTATGTGTTCTTATTATCATCATTCTTGGCATTCTTCCCCATTGGAAACTCGTGGTCAAGGTGCAATTTTTTCAGGAGGCTACGAATGCAATCGGACCCCCAAAGTACTAACAAGATAAATCAAATCCTAAGAAAGTGATGTTCATTACCCGAGGATCACAGATGTAGCTCTGTTTCAAAAAACAGAGCACCAAAGCATTGAGGGAGACCTGCAGAACCAGAGCTGTCGGTGATGCTTCCCAGTGGCACGCAGTGGAGGATGGTGGCTACTCGTAGCGGCAGTGGCCAGATTGCATGGAGCTATGATGGCAGGGGCAGGAGTGGGTATTGGGGATGTGGAAACAGACTACATTGAATGTGGTGGTGCTTCATTGAATGGGAAACATGGGGGGAGCCATGCGGTCGGGGTGGACCGTGTGGACCAGGGGGTGCAACTAGGGTGGGTCATGTTTGGCGGAGTATACCGGCCTGCATGTAGCGGGTCAGACCAGGGTGACTGTACTAGGTCTAGCCAGCATAGAGGGTTGAGCCCAATAGACTGGATCCGGCCTGGTTAGCCAAACCATGTTGTGTCTGCCGGTAGGTTGGGTCCGGTGGGTCGGATCGGACCTCGATCTGTCCTTTTTAGTAAAACAAATGTAACATTCAAACTGTGTGTCTTTTTGACGAGTTTTTTATGGTACTGGGACCCATGTAATGAGATAGTCCATTTGAGATACTCTAAGTGATTATTTATTAAATTTATCATATGAACTTTTGGCATGTGGAGTGGGTTCTCCCGGAACAAGGGAACTATGAGAGGAATCATTTCGCTGGCTATGATCTTGAGACTATGTTACATAGGGACTACGTGATTTGGGGGCTTCAAGACCTATTAACACTTCGTGTTTTATCAAAACTCCTTGTGTTATGGACACTCTGTGTGTTATGGAAACTCTGTGTGTTATCGACACTCCATGTGTTATCGAGACTCCATGTGTTATTGAAACTCCGTGTGTTATCAACTCTTTGTGTGTTATCGACACTTAGTGTGTTATCAACACTCCATGTGTTATTGAAACATCATGTATTACCGATACTGGGTGTTCTGTGGACTACATATAATAATCTTTCTTTTTGGGCAATAAACTTATACCCGTGTGAGCTGACTATATATCTTCCTAGTGGTATAATTTTTTGTATTTTCTTGTGATGTACTTCATTTATTTATTAGTGGTATTCCTTTATGGTTTTGGGGTGTCCTACTGAGTATTTTTTTACTCACCCCTACATGGGATTTGATCATACATGTCATGTCTTGTCTAGACGATCGATGCTTTGAAAGAGTACTAGGTGGACCAGGACCAGGTGGTGCTTAGGGTGATCAGACAGATGAGGTGTGCTCCTATAGTTTCAGAAAGTTTTCCTACACCTACCCATTAGGTAGAGTTTTCTACATATGAGTTTCTTGAACATGTACATTCACTTTTGAAAACTCTTTCTTTTGATGGACTTGTATTCTGAACATGTGTACATTCTAGTTTTCCTACTTTCGTACTTTGTGGTTGGTATCTTAGTATATGCATGCCTTGTCTACATAGTGCTTTCACATTTCAGCATTTTGGGCTTGGAGATGTGTGAATGTGTACAGGTACTTAGGAAAATTCCTCCCATTGGTGGGATATGTCTACTCAGTGTTAGTCGCCATCCCCTGACCTATCGGATGCAGGCTTGGGGTAGTCATGACATGAGCCCCTCTAGGACGGTTCGTGAAAACTGAGGTGGAAACTATTAATTCATGGGCAACACAGGCTCAGGCCAAGGCAGAATAAGAAAAAATGGTCATACAAGAGTGTGAACAGAATCAAAGGTCCAATGGCGAATTTATAAAATTTATGGCAGATTCATGTCCATCACTTCCACCAGATACCGCCGCAACTTGAGATGCATATATGTTGATGATGCATAAATTATATAATGCATCGGGTGGTGGTTTTAGTGGTGGTTATGACGATGTTGTTCCTGATGATAGTGATGACTATAGAGATGACTATAGCGTTGGCGATGGTGATGGAAATGACGATGACAAGGATGATGGTGGGGATGATGGCAAGGATGACGACATGGATGACGTTGAGGATAATGATAGTGATGGTGATATTGATACAATACATTTTTGACTGATATTTATGACATTTGATGTTTGATGATTAGTTGTGAATGAATATATATGATGTTTTGAATGTGTATTATCAAGGAATGAATTCATTAATTATTTTATTCTGTTATCATTGTTTGTATATTGGTTGGTGATGTTTGGTGCTACTATTTGAAGATTTTTGTAGGTGATTGACCAATGTGGGGGTGCAATTGTGATTTCCAAAATGATTTTCTTTCCAATGTGGTGTTTTTTCATAATGATAGAATGAATAATTAGATATGAATGGATTTTAAAAATGTGAATTCATCATATATTATTCTGTATATGGTATGTATTAGTTTTTTAAATTCTATATATTGTATTATAGTGTATTTGTAGTCGTTGTATTAGTTTTTTGAAATCTGTATATGGTATTATGGTGATTTTTCATGTGCTAGTGAATTGGGCAATGGAGGGATGGTTGTTGTGTGTAATTTTAGAGGTTCTTTGGGAAAAATAGTGGGGGGTTGCGGTCTGGAATGGAAGAGCACTCTATACTAATGGTTATAAACCATTTGTATAGTTTAAAGGATAAGGATTTATTCCAACAGTTAAGACAAACTGTTGGTATAATATATTTTCCTTTAGCCTATAACAACGGTTTATGGAAAACTGTTGGTATAGGCCTATAAAATATCATAACATCCAACTGTTTGGAAAACCATTGGTTTAGGCTATGCCAGCGGTTTTCTAGCATATGCCAACAATTTAAAACCGTTGGTATAGCCTATGTTTACAGAAGTTTCAATACATGTTTGAGTCATCAAAAGCAACTCATGGTACTTCATTGTGTTCCCCAATCATTCCCAAGATGCCTTAATCATTGGTATAAAAATTCCATAGATATATAAGTTATAGTTGACATAAATATATATTGCTATCATCTATTTTGTCACAAAACATTCATTGGGGAATTCCATTCCCTTTCTTAAGGGTGCTTCATCTCACAATGAATAAATATTCAACATTGATATATCATCACTTCATCTCCTTTAATGTCAGCTACACCAGGTATCAATACTATCCCTTACCATTTAACCCCATTCTTCAATATTCACGAGTTATAATGAATGTCATTCCATGCCTTGATATAAATTATTATATTTTTATCATTCTAGGAAACATTGATGAGCAATACCACAAAAAAGAGTTTACATAGCACCACCCTTTAATATCGCTAAAAAATCATTGATAATGGAGGTACTTTTATCAGTACTGATAAAGGGAACTTTTAATAGTGCTAAAAAAGGATTGTCAAAAGTACCCCTTTATGAGAGTTTTTTTAGCGCTGATAAAGGAGGTTTTTTATCAGCACTTTTTTTGCTAGCGCTAATAAAAATTGTATTTAAAAATATTATATTTCATTAAAAATAGTATATTAATATATTTATATATTTATATTTATATAAATATAATATATATTTTTTAAATATGTTTCAGATAAGTATAAATAGACATTTACACTTAACATCTAAGATATTTAGTGAAAATGAATTATAAAATAATTAAAAAACATTATTAATTAAAAATTTAATAATTATTATCAAGTAATAGTATTTTAATAACTAATAAATGACACAAAAAAATCAAAAACAAATATCTAAAATAAGTTGAAAACATAACTCGAACCTCAAATGGTCATAACTTTTGATCTGGATGTCTGTTTGAGCTCTACCACATATCAAATTCAAGCCTCTGAAGAGCTCTATGCCCTAATAACTTAGGGTGAACCCTTTGTCACGTTTTCAAGGCCAAGAAGTCTCTTATGGCCTATAAGATTTAGTTTTTAGTTCGTGTACCCCGTTTTTTTATCATTCGACGGATTTTTCGTCTCATTTAAGGAGGTGTTCTTGCCTTTAATCATTGGGGAATGAATTTATTCCCTATGATTACATTAATATTGATATTATTTATTTGAAATTTTATTTTATTTCACAATGTACTGTTATTTATAATCAAATATATAACAATATGTACATATTTTTTATATATTCACACATAAAAATTTAATTTTATAAATAAACAATTAATCATATTTACGTATAAAATATATTTCCCAATATATAAGCATTATCTAAATAAAAAATAATATCCCTTTTATTTAAAATACAAATATATGAGTATTTATATACTTATATAATGTGTGTGTGTGTGTGTGTATTTGTGTGTATCTATATTAACAAACTGATATATATTATCTATATATTCTAACATATGTATGTACATATTAATATATAATATATGTAAATATATATAAATGTGTATAATTATACTTACATATACACGTAGTTAATATATATATGTGTGTGTGTGTGTGTGTCGTATATATGTATTTATTTATTTATTTATTAATAATCACACAACAAAAACATATTTTATAAATGTATTTGAAATTGATCTTATAAAAATATATTAATATACAAATAAATATACAGATAAAAAATATGACTAAATATATATAAATAAATAGATTTAAATATATAATTATATAATTATATAATTATATAAATATATAATTATAAAAATATGTAAATATATAAATATAACTATGTAAGTATATATTAATATATATTAATATATATATATATTAATATATAAATAATTAAATATATATATATATATATATTAATTTAACTATATATATTAACATAACTATATATATATTAATATATATATATATATATGGTAACATAAATATATATTAAAATATGAATAAATATAACTTAACAAATATATAAATAAATAAATATATCACTAAATAGAGAGCAAAGCAATATGGTGCAGTGGTAAAGTGTCCAGGCGCATAGGGGAGAGGTCTGGTGTTCGAATCTTGTGAGAGGCAAGAGTGTGTGTGAGGGTTAGGGGTGGGGCTAGGGAATGTAGGTGGTGGTAGGGCATGCGTGCAGGGCTTCCATGGCCCTGTTGAAGGGGGGTCAAGTGCTGTTTAAAGTGCCCCTCTGATTTATAGATTTTTTTTAATTTTTTATTTAAATTAAACTTTTATCGGTGCTTTTTTTAGCACAGATAAATGTTGTCTTTATCAGCGCTTTTACTAGTATTGATAAAAGGGACTCCCTTTTATTAATGTCTCCTCGATTATCAGTGTTTTTTAAGCACTGATAAAGGCACTTTTAGCACTGATAAAACCCTATTTTGTAGTAGTTGAGCTTCAATCATGATAAGAGTTTTAGAGTTCTCATTGGTTCTTGAAAACAATACATTCCATTTAAGTAAAGAGCTTATGATATCATATATAATTTATTTAGCATCCAATTAATCCCCATAATTCGAAAGGTGATATTTCAGCATTCAACACATTATATTTTATTATGCCCCCTTTATAATGTTTTCGTGTGAAATTCATTATTTCAAAATGAATTTATACATTTTTAGGTGTTTTCACCACACGTATACCACATCGAAGGCTTATTGTTTCATTCTCCCATACTATCATAATATTCAACATTTTCGTACCACACCAGTTTTCACATCAAGGACCAATCCCAATCATTTTAGGTTATGACTTTTCCAAATTATTATTCCAAACTCCTCATCCAAATCGAATATCATTTAATTAAATATATTATTATTCCAATGATAATAACATATTATTCATTTTCTATAATTGAAAACACCATACACACGCCTTGAATCCTTGATCAATCAGGGGGTTCCACGTCAAACCCCCCTATGTTATAACATGCCAGGCTGATCGAACCATGAGTTTTTTATTTTAATATGTTTTTTAAAAAAAATTAAAAACAGCTAGGTTTAATATTTTTTTTAAACTGCGACTCAAAGGCGGCATCCGCGATGCCGCCTTTCCACTAAAACCCAAAAATAATAATTTTTTAAAAAAAATTATTTTTATTTTGTTTTATTTTGTTTATATATATATATATAAAAACAAAACAAAACAAAAATAAATATAAAAATAAAATTTTCATCAGAATTTATCCGCTATTTAATATCCAGCAGTACTGCCATTACAGCATTCTAGATTCTAAAAGAAGCCATCACCTAGAGCTCCCTTTTATAAGAGAGCTTACCATGAAAATCATTCTGGATTTCCGATGTGGGATTCTGGTTCTCCATTTCCTGCGCAGAACATTCTGCATTTCCAATGTGGGATTCTATTTCAAGTACATGACTTTGAAAGACTATAAAATATAAACTATATTACCAATAAAAATGAAGCATAAAGCATGGATTAAACATATAAAAATAGTTGAAAACAAAAAGAATTTCGTAAAAAAATGATGGTAAAATATACCTACTTAAACCAAAGAGTTTTACTTACATGACATTAGAAGCCTATAAAATATAAACTACAAGACCAATATAAATTAAACTTAAGACATGGATTAAACTTATAACAAATAGTTTAAAATAAAAAAACTCCTACAAAATGTTGATGAAAATAATTTAAAAATATTCAAAGACACCTACATGAAACTTAAAAATGTTTCAAGCACATGACATTGAAATCCTATAAAATATAAACTATACGACCAATATAAAAGAAACATTAAACATGGATTAAAAATATAATGAATATTTTAAAATAAAAAGAATTTCGTAAAAAATGTTCATGAAAAATAATTTATATGTTTTCAAAACCACCTACTTGAAACTTAAAAATGATTCAAGTATGTGGATTTGAAATACTATAAAATATAAACTATAAGACCGATATAATTTAAAAATAAAACATGGATTAAACATATAAAAAATAATTAAATTATTAACGTAATATTATTAAAAATTAATTATATAATAATTAATTAGTTAATTAGTAATTGGTAATAATTAATTATATAAGAATTAACTAATTAATTTGTAATATAATGACTTTTAATGATTAAAATTTAATAATTATAATGAAAAATTATAATTTATAACTATATTACTAATTAACTAATTAACAATTATATAATTAATATTTATTTAACCAATTAATTAATTAATTATTATATAGTAATTTTTAATTAATAATAATTAATTATTAAATAGTTAATAATTATATTACTAATTAACTAATTATATTAATAATTAAGTAATTATATTACTAATTAACTAATTAATTATAAATTAATTAATTATTAATAATTACTAATTAACTAACTATTTATTATACAATTAATAGTTATATAATTGATAATTATATTATTAATTAACTAATTGATATATAATAATTAATAATTAATAGTTATACTGAATCATTATAATGAATAATTATAATGAATAATTATAGTGAATAATTATAAAGAATAATTATATTATTAATTAACTAATTAATTATTATATAATAATTTCTAATAATTACCAATTAATAATTATAATGAATAATTATATTACTAATTACCTACTTAATTGTTATATAGTTAATAATTATATTACCAATTAACTAATTAATTATTATATAATAATTTTTCAAAAATACTCATTAATAATTATAATGAATAATTATAATTTATAATTATATTACTAATTAACTAATTATAAAAAGGGCCCCAGCTCTATCTTTCTAAAAAAATTAACTAATTAACTATTAACTATTTAATAATTAAATTACTAATTAACTAATTAGTTATTATATAATTATTGATTAATAATTACTAATTAACTAATTAAAAATTAACTAATTAATAATTATATTACTAATTATCTAAATAATTATTATATAATTTACAGTTATATTACTAATTAACTAATTATATAACTAATTAACTGATTAATTATTATATAATTAATTATTATATAATTAATTGTTAATAATTACTAATTAACTAACTAATTATTATATAATCAACAGTTATATAACTAATAATTATATTAGTAATTAATAATTAATAATTATAATGAATAATTATAATGAATAATTATAAAGAATAATTATATTACTAATTAAATAATTAATTATTATATAATAATTTTTAATAATTACTAATTAATAATTATACTGAATATTTATATTACTAATTAACTAATAAAATATTATATAATTGATAATTTTATTACCAATTAACTAATTAATTATTATATAATAGTTATTAATAAATACTAATTCAAAATTATAAAAAATAATTATAGTTTATAATTATATTACGAATTAACTAATTATAAAAAGGGACCCAGCTCTATCTTTCTCAGAAAATTAACTAATTAACTATTATATAATTAATAATTATAATACTAATTAACTAATTATTTACTATATAATTAATGATTACTAACTACTAGTTAATTAATTACAAAATATATAATCAATAATTCTATTAATAATTAACTAATTAATTATTATATAATTAATAATTATATTACTAAGTAAATAATTAATTATTAAATAATTAATAATTATATTACTTATTAACTAATTATATTACTATTCAACTAATTAATTATTATATAATTAATTATTAATAATTAATAATTTAGTAACTAATTATTATACAAATAATAGTTATATATTTAATGATTATATTATTAATTATTAATTATTAATGAATAATTATAATTAGTAATTATAATGAATAATTAGAAATAATAATTATAATTAATAATGATAATTTATAATTATATCACAAATTAACTAATTAACTATTATATAATTAATAATTATATTACTAATTAACTAATTAATTATCATATAATAATTTTTATTAATTACTAATTATTAAGTATAATGAATAAATATAATTTATAATTATATTACTAATTATCTAATTAATTATTATATACTGAATAATTATATTACTAATAAATTGGTTAATTGTTATATAATTAATTATTAATAATTTTCAATTAACTAATTAATTATTATATAATTAACTATTAATAATATTTATTTATCAATTTAATAATTTATTATACTTTTAATCCATGTTTTAACTTTTAATTATATCGGTCTTATAGTTTATATTTTATAGTATTTCAAAGCCACATACTTGAATCATTTTAAAGTTTCAAGTAGGTGGTTTTAAAAGGTTATAAATTGTTTTTCATTAATATTTTTTACGAAATTCTTTTTATTTTCAACTATTTTTTTTATATTTAATTCATGTTTTACGTTTCATTTATATCAGTCTTATAGGTAATATTTTATATGCTTTCAAAGTCACGTGCTTGAAACAGTTTTAAGTTTCATGTAGGTGTCTTCAAAAACTTATAAATTATTTTCCATCAACATTTTTTAAGAAATTATTATTTTTTCAACAATTTGATATATGTTTAATCAATGTATCATGTTTCATTTATATTGGTATTGAAGTTTATATTTTATAGGATTTAAAAGTCACTTACTTAAAACTTTCTAAGTTTCAAGTATATGGTTTTGAAAGTTTATAAATTTTTTGTATCATCATTTTTTATGAAATTATTTTTGTTTTCAACTAGTTTTTATATGTTTAATCCATGTTTAATGTATCATTTATATTGGTCTTATAGTTTATATTTTATAGTCTTTCAAAGTCGCGTACTTGAAAAAGAATCCTGCATCGAAAATGCAGAATGTTCTCCGCAGGAAATGGAGAACTAGAATCCGGCATCGGAAACATTGAATGATTTTCAGGATAAGCTTTCTTATAAAAAGGAGTCACGGGTGAGAGCTTCTGTTAGAATCCAGACTACTTTGATGGCAGTACTACTGGATTTTAAATAGCGCATAAATTATGCTGAAAAGTTTATTTATTTATTTTTGTTTATATATATATATATATTTATACAAAACAAAACAAATAAAAATAAAAAATTTTAAAACAAAAAAATTGTATTTTTTTTGTTTTAGTAGAAAGGTGGAAACGGGGTTGCCGTCTTTCCACTTAACCCGAAAGCCAGCAGCGCCGCTGCTGCCTTTAGAGATTATTTTCTTAAAAAAAATTACCTAACCATTATTTATAAAAAACTTTTTGAGAAAAAATTATTTAAAAAAAAATCTCACCGTAGTCATCTTTTTGCCATGATCGGATGACACATCTGCTTCCGAGTTAGTCCTAGCCATGAGAAATCAGGATAGATTAACTCCATCTGATTGATTTGAATGGATGGATCAGCGGTTGGGTGTGGTGGCTGCAGGCCATGTGGATGAGGACCATCAGATCACAAAATCGGATGGTGTCGGTCAAGTTTTATTTTAAATGTGTTTTAAAAAAAATCTGAAAAACCGCATAGGTTAATTTTTATAAAAAAAAATACTCTACAAAGGGGGCATCACCGATGCCGCCTTTTCCCTAAAACAATATTTTTTTTAATTATTATTTTTTATATATTTAGAATTTTAATGTTTTATTATTATATTCGTATTGTTATACATACATATATATATATATATATATATATATATATAATAAAACTTAATGTTTCAACATAATTTATCTTTTATTCAAGTACGTGACTTTGCTAGTCTATATAATATAAATTATAAGGCAAATACACTACAAAATAATTAGCTTTTTCCAACAGGGTTAAATTTGTTGGTAAAAGTGTATTTTCTGTTCGTAAAACGTTTTACCAACAAAAATTATTTTGTCACTAAACTGTTGGTAAAAACTTTGTCGCTAAATGTTATTGCGACAGATAAAATGATTCTGATGCAATTATAATAATACCAACAGATAACATATATGTTGGTAAAAATGTTTAGCAACAAATTAATACAACTAATATATCTGTCGGTAATATTATAAACATTTATAAACAATATCAACAATTAATATTTGTTTATAATTTGTACTCTTAATATTGGTATTCCAATATTTATTGTTAAAATTTTATATTATATTTATTAATATAATTATATATAATATTTTATTATATTTATTAGATAATAAATACAAATTTAGCTTATATAAAACACCAAAAAAATGTGAATTTATTTGAAAAAACACATTCAAATATAATTTAAATACATGTTCAAACTTCAAGAAAAGACAAGAAGCTCCAAGAAACATATTACAAACATGTTTGAACATGTTCAAACACTAAGAGACTTTACATGAAAATCAATGAAACTTCGTTTGCAATCTATTTCTCGCAAACATCAGACATCACTATAATAGAATCCTCTTAAGTTCACATGAGCTATTATCTACTATAGTGGATCAAGACATGCACAACTTCAATGTCACCCCTTTGACTGCAGTGGACCACCCATCTATGCTTGAAGCAACACCTGTCGCCGCTCCCTACACTTTAGACATGCACCATCACGAGCAACTTTCTGATTACACAAAAAAACAATTGGAAAATAGTTTTCATTTAAATGAAAGATATAAAAATAATAACACATGATATAAAACTATCATACAGTGATCACAATAAGAGGATAATCTAACCAGTGAATAATAATAGAATAATCTAACTAGATACCACAACCATAAAATTATCCATCTTGACCACAACAATAATATATAATGAATACCAAAACAATTTCCATAACGTGTGATATAAAAATAACAAGTGACCACAACAATAGAAAAATAACTAGAATCGATGGCTACAAAAAAAATTACAAGTGACCACATTAAGAGGAGATCTAGTGACTGGAAAAAATAAAAAAATGCATGACATAAAAATAACAAAAATATTATATAACATTTGACCACAAACCATTTAGAATGACACTAACTTCAATTAATAGTGACACATAACTCAAAATTCTATAATCTAGTCCAAACCATATGAGACATGAGTTGGTTTCCCACCTCACACCTCTAAAAATTTAATAAAGAAAATGCAATTTGTGTGCATACATAAGGTGCAATTTCACTGAGATTTCAAGTATACATGACATTAACACACATATCATGAAGAAAGAAAGGTCACCTTAGACAAGCACCGCATCCATCCTCCGACAAAAGTTGACTTTAGAGTATCTAATAAAAAATATTATTGCAGTCAATCCACATGCCATATGTCAAACCAACATCAATTCTTGAAGAGCAGTAAATCATGAAGAGAAGCAACTAGACAGATTACACAAGAACTCTCAACAGCATAATATATTTCCATTAAGAGCAATGAATTCCATTGAGAAGATTCACATCCCAGACTGATTAGCATGAAAATAAACCAAAAAAGACCAGACACATCATGAAAAATACAGGGAATCCAACCTGACGACCAAATGTCAATCCCTACAATGAGTCTCCACGTGGCTTCCTCACTTGGAAAAACCAGAACCTTTGAGAAACCTCATTGAAAAACTCAAAAATTTCACGAAGATAGATCATCACACCCAAATCATAGAAATACAGAACTATTTCAAAATTCCCAGAACATTAAACAAAACTCGAAGGAAGCCAACATCAAGTAGAGGAAGAGAAGGAAAATCAAGAATCGAAAGATAAACAGGGCTCCCAAACCGCGCCTTACAAATTTGAATTCATTACCTTTTGAAGAGAGACAGTAAGATATAGAATCCAGTGAATTATCCAAAGAACAGAAAAAATAAAATCTACGGTAGAAGTCCATTAGAGAAACCAGACCTAATCAACCACCTCCTCAAGCCTTCTTCTTATCATTCAGCCCCTTGGGCATATTGCTCAAAACCTTCACATCAAACATGGTGTACTATTTCTTTTGCTATGTCATGGCCTTCTCCAACACCAATCCACTTTATCCTCATATCTCTCATACAGAACCATACAAAATTTGTGGAGCACATGAAATCACAGCAGCTCCCCGTAATGGAAAGAACCCACATGCCAGCAATCACAGTGAGGAATGTCTTCAGATCTTTCCCCAGAAATATATATCCTAAAATGACTTCTGCTTTGTTAGCTTTTATCCACATTATAGATGTGAACTGAAGCACCGGACCCTGTGAACTGAAGCACCGGACCCTCTGGAATAAGGTCTTCTGGAATACGCATGGGGGGTCCTGTTGATTATGGTGGATGCATTGCACCACATGTAGCATAGTGTAAGAGAGAGTATCAAAAAATGGTAGATCAGAGTGAACAGCTTGTATTCAATTAATTCAAACAGAATCCACATGACTGTCGCCACTCCCAACGCTCCGGCTGAAGTTTTTTATGCCTCCATTGAAATACATACACAGCTTTTCCACCCCCAAGGATCTTGTGCACCGCCTTCACTCACCCAAAGAGGCGATAAATCTTGTTATTTGTGGAATAATAAACTGACTTATTGTGGTCAGAATCGGGGGAAGGAGATGATTCACGAGCATGATTCTTCTCCATTATCTCCTCCATGATGAACGATTCACCTGCGGGGAGGCCTGATTCTTCAAAAAATACCACAAAACAATCTCCAGAAACTCCAATCCCACTATCTTCCTCTTATCAGATGAAATGATCCAATGCGGAATCTGAAGTCTCTCACAAGATGAAATGTCCTCAGTGCTAAATTGCCTTACTCAACCATGGACAAAACGGACCACGATCGGGACCGTAACCATCAAGAATCAACAATTAAAACTCCCAAAATCAGGTTCGGTTCAGATGGGTCACTCGCACCACAAGGAAGAGACGGGAAATCACGATGAAAATAGCAGAATAATGGAGATAAGGAGAAGGAATTCTAACCGGGGTGATACTGCATGTGAAATAAGGAGAGGCCGGATTCTGTGGCCGGAGGAGAAGGGAGGTGTGCCGCTAGGGTTCCACCTGGCTGGGGCGTGCGACACAAACAAAAAGGGGAGGGGGTGGGGCGATGTAGGGGAGAAAGGGAGGAAAATATAAAAAGTAAAAATAAAATAAATAAAATAATGATAATAATAATAACAACAACAATTTTGTTACAATAAAATGAAATTAACCGAGTGTGACAACATAAGACACAGTAATAGTGATGTGATACCTACAGATCGAGACTTTCAGTTTAGGGAAGAAAGTGTCATATTATTTGTATTATTTAAAAAAAATATCATGATGTATAATAAATTTATATATAATTTATATATAATTAAAAAAATTTAAATTTATATATATTATGAATAAAAAATTATATTATATACATATAATGAAATTATATATAAGTGACTATCTTTTCTTAGTTTTTACTACATTCAATCTTATTCAAGTCTCCAAAACTGATAATCATTTATCATCAATTTTATATCAGGTATATATATATTATCACAAATGTATAATGTGTCAACGAAAAAACATGATTATATGATTTTATTAATATATTTATAATTTATAACATTTATTGAAAATAATATATATATTCTTTTTTTTAAAATATTTAATGTTATTGGAAAATTTATTGCAACATGTTTTTATAATGGTAAAAAACTTGTTGGTAATAACAATTAATAGTAATTGATTTATTTGTTGGTAAAGAAAATGTTAGTATTGATATGATAAAGTAATAGATTTAATTATTGGTAAAAGATGTGTTGGTGTTAAGTGATCAATATCAAGAGATATAATTGTTGGTAAAAACAAGTGTAGGTACTTAAAATTTATATCAATAAAATTTAATATCTGTTGAAATTGTTCATTTTTACCAACAGATATATCATCTGTTAATAAATTTATGTTGGTATAAGTCAATTTTTTTGTAGTGATATTAATGAAATTTTAAACATTCATTAGTGGAAAAAACGTTTAACACGTAGGCATTTTTCAAGTCGGTTCTATATAACCAACATGCAACACTTTAATAATCAATATATCACGTCAGTTATTTTCTAATCAACATGATATATCAATCAAGATCAATTTTTTACATCGGTTATTTTATAACTGACGTAAAATATATGGAGATTATCTTTTTTAGGCCGGTTATTGTATAACCGACATGAAAATCAAATCTGGCGCGCTTTATCACGTTGGTTATAAAATAACCGATGTGATAAAGGAAAGCTCGGTGCTTTATCACATCGGTTATAAATAAACCGACATAATAAAGCCAATCTCAGCAATTTATCACGCCAGTTATCAAAAGAACCGACGTGATAAAGCAACAATTATCACGTCGGTTATTTTATAAACGACGTGATAAATTGTTTTCTACATTGGTTATTAAATAACCGATGTTATAAACATTAAAAAAAATATTTTACCATGTCAATTTTTAAATAAAAAACGTGATAAATCTTTTAAATGATTTATCGCACCCCGTATTCAGTCATTCTGTTTTCTTCGATCGGGTGACCTACGACTCGTCTCTCTCACGCGGAAAACCTAGAAATGATTTTTCGAAGTCGTGCCCTCCAGCCTCATTTTGCCAACATCATTCTTCATATTTATTATCAACAGATCTATCTGGTCAACTCCCAACACTCAAGAAAGCCTCACATGACTCGTTTTCAGTTTTTATTTTCCGCGATGCCCTAAACTATTTTTTTGAGATGTTATTTTTCTTTGTTCTTGCTATCATGATAAGTTTCATAGTCTTCATTTATACCATGTTAAATTCGTTTCTGGTAAAATAAATATATGGAAGTGATATCATGCAATTTTACGATTTTTGTGTGTTATATCATGTGTGCGCGCGCGTATAGGGGGTTTCCAAGGGGGTGGGGGGGGGGTGTGCAAGTGGGTGGGGGTGTCCAGGGGGGTTGGGTGGGCTTTCCAGTGGAGTGGGGGTGTCAAAGTGGGTGGGGGTGGTGTCCAGGGGGTGTGGGGGTTGTCCATGGGGTTTGGGGGTGTCTAAGGTGGTGTGGGGATGTCAAAGGGTGTGGGGGTGGTGTCCAGGGGGTGTAGGGGCTGTCCAAGGGGGTTGGGGGTGTCCAAGGGGGTGTGGGGGATGTCCAAGGGGATGGGGGTGGTGTCTAGGGGGTGTGTGGGGTGTCCAAGGGGGTGGGGTGTCTAGGGGGTGAGGGGCTGATGGGGCTATCCAAGGGGATAGGGGTATCCAGGGGGTGGGGGTGGGGGGTGGTGTCCAGGGAGGTGAGTGGGGTGTCCAGGGGGTGGGGGCTATCTAGAGGGGTGGGGGCGGTCCTACGAGGTGGTGGGGGGCTATCCAGAGGGGTGGGGTTGTCCAGAGGGTTCAGGGGGGGGGGATGTCAGAGGGTTGGGGGAGTCCAGGGTGTCCATGGAGATGGGGGGGGGTCAGTCCAGGGGGGGTGTGTGTGTGAGGGGGGGGGGGGGGGGTCCAAGGGGGTGGGGGTGTCGAAGGGGGTGGGGGTTGTCCAAGGGTGTGGGGGACCTATACAGAGGGTTTGGGGGCAGTCCGGGGGGGGGGGGTGTCCAGGGGATAGGGGTGTCCAGGGGGGTGGTTTCCAGGGAGGTGAGTGGGTTGTCCAAGGGGGTAGGGGGTGTCTAGGGGTGGGGGGCTGTCTAGAGGGGTGGGGGCTATCCAGGGGGTGGGGGTTGTCAAGAGGGGTGGAGGGCTGTCCAGAGGGTTCGGGGGGCTATTCAGAGGGTTGGGGGTGTCTAGGGTGTCCATGGAGGTGGGGGGGGGGGCAGTCCAGGGGTGTGTGTGTGTGGGGTCCAAGGGGGTGAGGGGCTGTCCAAGGGGGTGGGGGCCTGTCCAGAGAGCTTGGGGGCTCTCCAGGGGGGGGGTGGTCAAAGGGTTGGGGGTGTCCAAGGGGGTATAGGGTGGGGTGGTGTCCAGGAGGGGTGGGGGTGTCCAAGGGGTGGGGGTGGGGGTGGGGGTTGCTGTTTAGAGGGGTGGGGGCTGTCCAGAGGGTGGGGGTTGTCCAGAGGGGTAAGGGGCTGTCCAAGGGGGTGGTGGTGTCCAGGGGGTGTCCAAGGGGGTGAGGGTGTTTTCCAAGGGGGTAGGGGTGTCTAGAGGGTGGGGTGGTGTCCAAGGGGGTGGGGGTGGTGTCCAGGGGGTGGGAGGTTTTCCATAGGGGTGGGGTGCTGTCTAGAGGTTTCAAATCATTAGGATCTGTGTAATTTTCAGTAGTGCATGTATACATATTTTAATATTTATACTTCATATTTATTTTTTATGGAAGGGTTAATTTGGTATCCAGTTGCACTAGAACATATTCTTTGTGAACCGTAAGTAGAAAGGATCCAATATGAATTTAAAACTGTTATATCTAACTATATTTTCTTTTTATAATCATTTTCATGCAATTTTTTTAAATACGCGTAGATTTGTTTTACATTTCAAAGTTGTTTTACATTCAAATTATGATATTTTTCATATAAACATATATTTGTCTTAGATTAAAAAGATATATAATTTTTATATTTGTTATAGGTAAAAATGAGTCGATGTTGGATTACGGCACATCGAATGAGTAATAAATATGAGGAAGGTATTGATGCCTTTTTGGAATTTTCTAAACAAAATGTTCCAAGAAGTGACATTTTTTTCTCTCCATGCCTGAAATATTTGAATATTAAGAAGTTGAAAAGTAGAGAGATAAAATATCTTCTAATTTTTCATGGTTTTAATATGAGTTTAAACCCTTGGATTTGACATGCTAAAACCGGACAGAATGTTAGATCTACTGATGATAATGATTCGCAAGATGGTAACTCTGATGAAATTAAAGAAATGATTTGCGATATTGCAGCAGAAAAAATTGAATTACAACCGACAGTTGCGCGTCTATATGGTGATGCTGAAAAACCAGTGTATCCTGGTTGTACAAATTTTACAATTTTGTCGACTGTGTTATGATTTATTAACCTGAAGACGAAACATGGATGGAGTGATTGAAGTTTTAAAGAGCTGCTACAATTGATGAAAGACATTCTTCCAAAAGATAACGATCTTCTAGATTCACATTATAAGGCCAAGAAAATATTATGCCCGATGGGATTGAGATACAAGAAAATACATGCATGTCCGAATGAATGTATGATATATAGGAAGGAATATGAATTTCTGTTAGAGTGTCCTAAATGTGGGACATCACGGTATAAGGTGAACGAAAAATCACATGCTGATGTAGAGATTACAAAGATCCTTTCCAATGTATTTTGCTATATTCCTATAATTCATCATTTCAAGCATTTATTTGTTAATTCACATGATTCAAAAAGGTTAAGATGGCATGCTGATGAGCAGATATGTGATGGAAAAATAAGTCATCCAACTGATTGTCTAAAATGGATGAAAATTGATGAGCAGTATCCTACATTTGGAAATGAAATTAGAAATCTCAGATAATGGTTGTGAATAGATGGAATGAATCCATACTGAACCCTCAGTAGCAAACATAGATCGTGACCTATTTTATTGATAATTTACAACCTATCTCCAGAAGTTTGTATAAAGTGAAAATATGTCATGTTGAGTATAATGATCTCTGGTCCGAAGCAACCCAGAAATGTTATTGATGTTTTCTTGTCAGCATTGATTGATGATTTGAAACTTTTATGGGAGGATGATATTAGGTTGTATGATTCTTATAAAATGGAATATTTTCAACTGCATTCAGTGCTTATGTTCACTATAAATGACTTCCCAGCATATGGAAATTTGTCTGGATACAGTGTTAAAGGGCATAAAGCATGTCCAATTTGCGAACAACAGACTTCATATTGTCAATTGCATCATGGGAGGAAAACAATGTACATGGGTCATCGAATGTTTTTGCCTATGGATCAATCTTATAGAAGACTAAAAAAGACATTCAATGGCTCACAAGAATTTGATATTTCTCCAAAACCTTTATCCTCTGATCTGTATTTTGAGAGGGTGGAAAACATGATGTGACATTGGGAAAGACACAGAGATCTGGTAATGATAGACATATTTGGAAGAAAAGGTCAATATTTTTTGTGCTACCATATTTGAGATATCATGTAGTTAAACATAATATTGATTTCATGCACGTGGAGAAGAATATCTTTGATATTTTGATTGGAACGTTATTAGATATTAAAGGAAATACAAAATATGGATTGAACGCATGATTAGACTTACTATCAATGGGAATATGTTTGGAGTTAGATCCCACTCCTAATGGAAGACGAACATTTCTTCCCCTGGCTTGTCATACATTATCCAAGAGGGAAACAAATTATCTTTTGTCAGTGTCTTCATGATATCAAAGTTCCTCAAATGTATTCTTCAAATGTAAATTTTTTTGTCTCGTTGAAGGACTTGAAGTTGATAGGTATGAAATCTCATGATTTTCACGTCATGATGCAACAACTTCTACCAGTTGTATTACATGGAATATTGCACATCTATGTTAGAAAGACTATAATGAAGTTGTGTTATTTTTTCAATTCAATTTGTAATAAGGTGATTGATGTGAATTCTTTGAGCATTTTGGAAAATGATGCAATTTGTATACATTGTCAATTGGAAATGTATTTTCCTACAACTTTTTTTAAATAATGGTGCATTTAATGATTCATTTGGTTCTAGAAATAAAGATTTGTGGACCTGTATATCTACTTTGGATGTATCATTTTTAATTGTATATGAAAATATTGAAGGGGTATGTTAAGAATCCATATCGAACTGAATCCTCTATTATTGAAAAGTATATTTCTGAGGAGGTTATAGAGTTTGTACGAGCTAATTGGCTGCAGCGCAGCATATAAGTTTGCCTCCATATCACCATGAACAAGTTAATAATGAGGAAAAGGGGATTCGTGGATTGAAAGTCAAATCGTTGTCAGCTAAACAGATGAATAAGTTAGAATTATAAATCTTGAATAACATAGCTGATACTCAACCGTATATCACATTTCATATTAATGAGTTGAAAAAATGTCATCCAAATAAGAAAGAAATGTGGATTTTGATTGAGCACAACAAATTTTTTTTGTCATGGTTTAAAAAGACCGTTCCTGGTAGATCAGATGGATCATAGACATTAAAATGGGTAGTCGGTGGTCCATGTTTAAATGTGTTAACATGATCTGGTTATGACAATAATGGATATACATTTAATACAAAATCTCAGGACAACAGAAGTGTAGTTCAGAATAGTGGTGTATTGGTGTTTGCAGAAGCAATGCATTTTTCGAGTGCTAAAGACAGAAACCCAATTTCTGAATCAAGTTCATATTATGGAGTGATTGAAGAAATATGGGAGGTTGATTTCTTGAAAATTAAAGTTCATGTTTTTAACTATAAATGGTTTATTGGTAACAACAGTTTCATACATGATAAATTTGGAATGACAGTTGTTAATCTGAATAGATTGGAAGACTGAAACATATTCTTTTATAATGGCAACACATGAAAAACAAATTTTCTATGTATTAGATCAATCAGATATGTAGTGGGATGTTGTTTTACAAGGAAAAAACAATAAGTTGGTGAGGATGAACTTGATGAAGATGCTGATTTATGTGAGATCCCTACTTCCATGGAAAGATTAATAGAACATAATGATGAGAATGTTGAAGACATGGTTTGTTCCATAAAGAACTATCACAATGAAGGAATTTGGGAAAACAATCCATTTGTACATTCCTAAAATTAAAAGTAACATTTTTTTATTTCTTGTTTACATTTATTATTTTCATAAAATGATAGATATTGTAAGTTTTTTCTTTATTAAAATGTGTATTAAAACAAATAAGTATATGTTTTTTTTGTTTTAATTTTCTTTAGTTTGCTTTATCATGTTTACCATTACATAAATTATATATATATTATTTTTGTTCAATGACAATTACATTACCATGTTTACCATGTTTACCAGGTTTACCATGTTTACCATGTTTACCATGTTTACCATATTTACCATCTTTTCCATTTTTTAACATGCTTACCACATTAACAATGTTTACTATTATGTAACATAGTACAATTTTCTATTTTATGTTTACAATAGTATTGTAATATTTGAATTTTTATATTTGTGGACTATTTTTTTTTGATTTGAATGATAATGACAGATTAATCAGTTTATCAACCACATGATTTTTGAGATGAGCATATTGGTCATACCTCTGGGGAGAAACATTCACATGCTCCTCTTGATGTTCCCCAATCTTCCTCATGTGACCCATTATGACAACGAGTTCAAGAGTTGGTAAATGTGGGTGTACAAATTTACCAAAATTATCACCTTCCCGTACGCATGATTAGAGGATACTCATTGAGTTTGATGAGGATGATATTCCTAGAGGTCGAAATGCAAAATATTTTACAAGTTTTGTATCAACTCAGGGTAAGAGAAAAGTAAGCATTTTTTATGATGACTGGATAAGTGTGGAAAAAGTGATAATCTCTTAGTTGTGGGAGACAATTTTGGTATGATTTTTTTCTATTGTTTGCCTATTCTTTAAATGTTTCTAGTATATATAATATGTTTAACCTCTTCTTTATCAGATGACATTTGATATTCCTGACACTGTAGGAGTCACGAAGAAATGCTTATCGATGGTTAGCAGGAGATGGAGGGATTTCAAATCAATCTTCTCATTTGATTTCATTTTTGGTCATAGGAGTCATGGAAATCCATGTTATATATACCCATTCATAGATGAAGACACATGGAGATAGTTTGTTGAAAGTAGAAGAAAAGATTTATTTTTGGTAAGGGAAATGTAAACTTTTATAATATTTCTTATATAAATTATCTTATTAATGTTTTGTAATTGATTTCTTATTTATAATTTACAGAAAACAAAGAAATATCATCAGGATATCCAATCTAAAAATGTATACCCTCATAGTTTATCTCGGGGAGGGTATACATTATTGGAAGAACAAATGATGGCAGAAAAATTACAAAAACTAAGAGCTGAGTCTTCAAACTCTGGAGAGGTGGCCCCTCCATCCCCTCCATCTAGACATGAAAATTGGGAGAGATCTTGGATGGGGATAAAGGGAAATATCTTTTGGAATATTCGAGAATCGTAGCTGAGAGGATTGTAAGATATTTATTTTATTTATTTATGTTAACTATATTATTTATATAATTTCAATCATTACAGAAATGTTCAATTAATTAATACAAGATTCTCTTGAGGAGCAGAGCTCACAAGGAGTATTTACAGCTGCTGGGAGGAAAGATATTTTATCTGTAGCATTGGTAAAGCTCGAACATCCTGGTCGTGTACGAGGATATCCAGTAGGTGTATCGGTAAGAAAAGTGTTTCCACATTCTTCAACTTCTTACGTTGAGGGTGTTTATAAAAAAAATAGAATCCTTGGAGGCTGAAGTTCATAATATTAATGTGACGATGGAGGAAAAGATTAGTGTTTCGGTACTTTCTATGTTTGAAGACATGCAAAGACAATTTCAGACTGCAGCTCCCACTCCTCCACCTAACCCTGCAGACCAGTTATTTATCCTCCACCTCCGCCAGTAGCACCCACTCCCCCACCTCAGCCTACGGACCCCAATTTATATCCTAATCCTCTGCCGCAACTTCCTACTTATTACTAGTTGTATGTTGATGATCCTCAACATCATATAGTAGTATTTGGGCTGGTATATTGTATAGGAGATATAGTTCATCATCAACAATTAGAGGTAGAGAATCATAGGGTCACTTTACATGATATTATAGATAGATCAGCTCGAGTACCATTACCTATAGATGAGGTGACGACAGTTGGACATAGTATTGGCCATTTTTTAATTTGTCCATCTAGACTTCTTCGACTCATTACCATAGAGGTATGTATGTTATATCTTACATTTTTTTATTAAAGTTATTTTATCATTTGAAAACTAATATATTTTTCTATTTATTTTTACAGGAATACTTTAAAGGTAAAGAAATACTGTATAGACAACAAAAAAGACAAGTGGCTATGACATCAGATACAGATTCTAGTAGTCTTAACAGATTATCAATATATTCAAATTTTTTGGTGGATCATTATGAGTTTCCAATTGAAGCTCATGTTTGTGGACGTGAAATAACTGTGGGGATTGTGAAAACTGATATCATGGAGTTTGTTACTAGAGCTATGTTGGGCATCAACATGGTGAAAATTTCTTCCATGTAAGTCTTAACACCTTTTATCTATGTTATATTTATTAAAAATGTATATTTATGTCTATTTTATATTAGGTATATTTATAAAATTTGTGAGAAGAATGAGTGGGAAGATGTATATGGATTCGTGGACCCGTATTTGATTTCCCCTAAAGCACGTGCATTGGATGAGGAACAAAGAATGCTTTATATTTCTAAATGATTTGAATAGAATATAGTCACACAATATTGGATGATGCCTTTTTGTGAGAGGTATGAAACACATATCCCTCAAAGAGTTCATTATCATTTAACATAAAAACCCACTAACCTTAAATTTACTTTTATCAGTGATCATTCGATGTCAGGTTTTTTTCCCCAAGGGAGAAAACACTTTATTGGATATGCTCTCTCCATGGAGACGTACAGAAAAGTTTTAAGAAAATGTTGAAAATGTAAGTTTCAATTTCTCAATAGTTTTATATATTATAATGAATTTTAAATTTCTCTAATTCGTATTATTTTCTAATAGGGGATGGGTCTAATTTTGAAAAAACACAAAGAAAAGGAGTGCGAAGATCAAATATGTAAATGTAAAGGAAAATATCCATTTATAATTTGTACTTTATGATTTATTACATAAATATAATATATTGAATTTATACTCATTCAAATAGAATTGTCATTAACAATAAGGCGTCATCGAATGTGGATATTATATGTTATGATTTATGTATAAAATAAAAACAACTAGAACAGTTGTGAACTTTGACCTAGTAAGATTTCCTTTTAAAAATTTCCATAATATTTCATTTGATTTATTCCTTATACACGTTAACTACTATCCTTTTAATTTGTAGATATTTGATGACCCTCAACCCTATAGTGTTCTAGACGTCAAACACTTACAAGTGGAATGGTCAACTTATTTTACAGGTTTGATTGAATTTTAGTTGTTTGTAGTGTAAAATGTAATTTTGAATATAGTCATTGTAATTGTGTATTTGGTAGTTGTTTAGGTTGGATTTAGTTTTTTTAAGTTGACATTGTAAGTTTAAATGTTATATATGTGAATGTTTAATTTTTCTCTACTTCTTGTTAAGGTCTATTTATGATGGTTTTTCTGGTATGGATTCTGGTCTAGGGGGGTAGGGTTCCAAGGGTGTGGGGGGTGTCTAGTGGGGTGGGGGTATCCAGGGGCGTGGGAGGGCTGTCCGGTGGGGTGGGGGGTGTCCTGGGTGTCCAAGAGAGTGGGGGGTGGGGGGGGGGGGTGGAAGTCCAAGGGTGGCAGCATTTTCAGGAGGGTGGGAGGGCTGTCTAGGGGAGTGGGGGCTGTCCAGGGGGTGTCCAGGGGTGTGGGGGTGTCCTGTGGGGTGAGGGGGGTTTCCGGCGGTGTGGGAGGGATGTCTAGTGGGGTGGGGGTGTCCATGTTGTCCATGGGGATGGGGGGTAGTTCAGGATGGTGGGAGAGGAGGTTCCTCCATCCCTTGGGGGGCTGAACACCACTATAAGGTACTCATCACTCTTACATGCGAAGCTTGAGCTCTCAAAATGTTTCACCAATGCTTTCTCCCCCTTTAAAAATCATTCATTCTATCACTTTGATGCCAGTATAACCAGGAGAAACATAGTCATGTGTGACTAAAATACCTGGATCTTGGTGGTGGCAATCTCTCTGATCTTGCGGGACTAGAAATGATGCTCTCAAGGCTACCCATGAGACGTCTGAAACAACCTCCACACAATCTTGGAGCTTGAGAAGTCCACATAAGCATATCCCTTATTGCACCCCATCCTCAACAACAATATAGACATCAACTCCATCAAACAAAAAAAACACATTTATAGGTAAAAAAATCACGGAATATGTTTCTCACTTGAAGTCAATGGGTAAGTATAAAAAATCAAATGATGACAGAACACCTTCACCAATACCTCATATGTTCTCCTCCATGAAATTTTGGTCTAGGAACATTACCAGTATATCCCGTCTATCACCAAAAAAACACACAAACAACCCTATATTTGTTCAATCATATAATTTGGGAAGTGAAACAGTCACTTACGTGTACTTGTTGGGTATATTTCGGATCATCACAGTTGTCTTCTCCACGTCCCTCTCCACCAACTGAACCGGCACCCCCTTCCCACCATCTATATTTTTGTTAACGTGATTTCAGGCATCTCATGGGTAGCCTTATGAGCATCATTTCTAGTCCTGCAAAATCCGATCGATTTCCACCGCTATGATCTAGGTATTTTAGTCACACATGATGGCATTCCCATGGGTTATACTGGCATCAAAGTGATAGAATGGATGATGTTTATAGGGGAAGAAAGAATTGGTGAAACATTTTGAGAGCTCAAGTTTTTCATGTGAGAGTGATGAGTACCTTCTAGTGGCGTTTAGCCCCCAGAGGGATGGAGGCGCCTCCTCTCCTAAAAACAGCTATCTGGGGGTTTTCCAGGGGTTGGGGGCAGTCCAGGGGTGGGGTGGGGGGTGTCTAGGGGTGTGTTGGGAGGATGTCCAGTGGGGTGGGGGGGGGGGGGGGGTTGGTCGGGTTTTGGTCTGGGGGTGTCCAGTGAGGTGGTGGGGTGTCCAGGGGTGTGGTGGGGGCTGTCCAGTGGGGAGGGAGGGTGGGAGGGTGTCCAGGAGGGTGTGAGGGATGTCCAGGCGAGTGTGGGGATGTCCATGGGGTGTCCAGGGGTGTGGGGGCAATCTAGTGGGGGGGGGGGTTGTAGGGGTGTGGGAGTGTTGTCCAGGGGTGGGGGTGTCCAAGAGGGTAGGGGTGTCCATGGGTGTGGGGGGATATCCAGGGGTGGGGGCAGTCTAGGGGTGTGGGGGGTGTCCAGGGGTGTGGTGGGGGCTGTCCTGTGGGGAGGGGGGGTCTTGTCTAGTTTCGGTCGGGTTTTGGTCTGTTTTTTGTTTGGGGGTGTCCACTGAGATGGGGAGTGGGTTTCCAAGGGTGTGGTGGGGTCTATCTAGGGGGTGGGAGTGTGGGATGGTGTCCAGGAGGGTGGGAGGGATGTCCAGGTGAGTGGGGGGATGTCCAGATGGTGTCTAGGGGTGTGGGGGGCAGTCTAGTTGGGGGGGGGGGGGTTCTAGGGGTGTGGGAGGGCTGTCCAGGCGAGTGCTGTCCAGTGGGGTGGGGGTGTCTAGGAGGGTTGGGGGGTTCTAGGGGTGTGGGAAGGATTTCCAGGGTGTGGGAGTTCTGTCCAGGGGGTGGGGTGTCTAGGAGGGTGGGGGGTTTTCCAGGGGTGTGGGGGTCTGTCCAGGGTGTGGGGGCAGTCCAGTGGTGTGGGGGGTGTCCAGAGGTGTGGTGGGGGATGTCTAGTGGGGGGGGGGGGGTCTAGCGGTGTGGGAGGGATATCCAGGGGTGTGGGAGTGCTGTCCAGGGGGTGCGAGTGTCCAGGAGGGTGGAGGGCGGGGGGGGGGGGGTGTCCAGGGGTGTGGGGGGATGTCCAGGGGGTGGGGGCAGTCCAGTGGGGGGGGGGGGGGGTTCTGGTCGGGTTTTGGTCTATTTTTGGTTTGGGGGTGTCCCGTGGGGTGGGGGTGTCCAAGGGTGTGGTGGGGGCTGTACAGTGGGGGGGTTCTGATCTATTTTTGGTCAGGTTTTGGTCTGTTTTTTGTATGTTTTTGGAATGTTTTTGGTCTGTTTTAGGTCTTTTGGCAGGGCATAGCAGTGGTTGATCAGTGGTGGGGGTTGTCCAGTGGGGTGGGGGGTTCTAGTCTATTTTTGGTCTATTTATGGTAAGTTTTTGGACTGTTTCAGGCCTTTTTCCAGGGCATAATAGTGGTTGATCAGTTTTATTTAAAAAAAAATTACATCGGTTATTTTATAACGGATGTAAAAAATGCATTGGGATTAGTTTTAACATCGGTTATTTGAAAACCGACGTAATAAATGCATGGGAAATGGTTTTTACATCGATTATTTCATGACCAACGAAATAAATGGAAATGAATAGTTTTTTATGTTGGTTATTTTATAACCGACATAGAAGATATGTTTTCACGTTGGTTATTATTTAACCAACGTTGGAAACTTCTTGGCAGACAGGTTTGTCAAGTTGGTTGTGAAAATAACCGACATGATAAATGCTTCATAGGAGTGATTTATGATGTCGGTTATATAATAACCGATGTGAAAGAGTATATACCACATCAGTTATTAAATAACTGACGTAATAAACCATGACTCCTAAGCATTTTCCACGTCGGTATTTTATCATCCGACGTGAAAATGCTTCAGATTTGCATTTTTTACGTCGGTTGTAAAAGAACCGACGTAAAAAACAATGTTTATAACGTCTCCTGTAAAAACTTCGGCCAAAATCCGACGTAAAAAATAAAAAATAACCAACGTAAAAAACATTTTCTGAAATAGTGATTTCTTAAACATATAACAAGTAGTCCAATATAAAAATAATTTCTTAAAAAATCTTGGTGAAAAATTATTTATAACCTATCAAATCCACCTACTTGAATCATAAAAATGTTTCAAGTACGTGATTTTTCTGGCCTATATAATATAAAATTTAAGTCCTATATGAATGAAATTTAAAACATTTATTAAACATATAACAAGTTTTCCAAAATAAAAATAATTTCTTAAAAAATCTTGGTGAAAAATTATTTATAACCTATCAAATACACCTACTTGAAACATAAAAATGTTTCAAGTACATGAATTTTTTGGCCTATATAATATAAACTATAATACCAATATTAATGATATTTGAAACATTTTTTAAAAATATAACATGTAGTCCAAAATAAAAATAATTTCCTTAAAAATCATTGTGAAAAATTATTTATAACCTATCAAATCCACCTACATGAAACTTAAAAATGTTTCAAGTATATGAATTTTATGGTTTATATAATATAAACTATAAGACTGATATGAATGAAATTTTAAACATTCTTTAAACATATAAAAAGTAGTCCAAAATAAAAATAATTTCATAAAAAATCATAGTGAAAAATTATTTATAACCTATCAAATACACCTACATGAAACATAACAATGTTTTATGTTTGTGACTTTACTGGACTATATAATATAAAATATAAGACTGATATGAATGAAATTTTAAAAATTTCTTAAACATATAACTAGTAGTCCAAAATAAAAATAATTTCTTAAAAAATAATGGTGAAAAATTATTTATAAACTTTAAAATATACCTACTGGAAACTTAAATTTTTTTCAAGTACGTGAATTTGTTAGATGATATAATATAAACTATAAGACTGATATGAATGAAATTTTAAACATTTCTTAAACATATAAATAGTAGTCCAAAATAATAATAATTTCTTAAAAAGGCAGGGTGAAAATTTATTTAAAACCTTTCAAATCCACCTACTTGAAACTTAAAAATGTTTTAAGTACATGAATTTTCTATCCTATATAATATAAATTATAAGGCCAATATAAATGAAATTTTAAACATTTCTTAAACCTATAACTAGTAGTCCAAAATAGAAACAATTTCTTAAAAAAATTTGGTGATTTTTTTTATAACCTTTCAAATACACCTACATGAAACTTAAAAATGTTTCAGGTACTTTATTTTGCTGGCCTATATAATATAATGTATAAGACCGATATGAATGAAATTTTAAAAATTTCTTAAACATATAACTAGTAGTCCAAAATAAAAATAATTTATTAATAAATCTTGGATAAAAATTATTTATAACCTTTCAAATCCACCTACTTGAAACTTAAAAATGTTTCAAGTACATGACGTTGCTGGCCTATATAACATAAACTATACGACCGATATGAATGACATTTTAAACATTTATTAACCATATAACTAGTAGTCCAAAATAAAAATATTTTTTTAAAAAAATTTGATGAAAAATTATTTATATCCTTTCAAATCCACCTACATGAAACTTAAAAATGTTTCAAGTACTTGATTTTGTTGGCCTATATAATATAAACTATAAGACCGATATGAATGAAATTTTAAACATTTATTAATCATATAACTAGTAGTCCAAAATAAATCTTATTTCTTAAAAAATCATGGTGAAAAATTATTTATAAACTTTCAAATCCACCTACTTGAAACTTAAAAATGTTTCAAGTACTTGACTTTGACGACCTATATAATATAAACTATAAGACCGATATGAATGAAATTTTAATCATTTATTAAATTGGAACACAATTCCCCCTATTGAGATTCCACCCTGACCAACAATTAATAATATTATTTTGATTTTAGTAGACATAAAACATGTAAACAATATTGTACAATCAATTCCTATGTCTGTGGCGAGGATATTCCATCCCACATGGTGGTCTGCGAATAGGACGTCCGCATTGAGTGCGCAGTGGAGACTGATGACTTGAAGAAGGCTGATACTCAGTCCCTGGAATGTCGAATGGTGCATCCTCCATCTATGTGTTAGTGGGAGGATCTGTCAACAACATGTTGTACTGTAATCTAGATCCTTCTCTCACTAGGGTGGTAGAAGGACTTTCCTCCACTGTAGTGGGGAACTAAACCTACGATGGAGCTATACCCCAAGATGGAGAGGGATCTCGAATCTGAGGTTGTAAAGGATCTGGAACCCAAGATGGAGAGAACTACAGACATCCTATCTGAAAAGATGGATCCCATTCCACCTGAGGCACAACCTGAATCAGCTGACCCTAGACTACTAGAGGGCCGACCTCTGCCTGTGGAACAGGTGAGGCCTCATGTACAACACGACACTATATACATTGCCTTGGTCATGGATCCTCAACACCAACAATTGCTTCAGGATGTTTCTCTAGGGTAGGAACCTCCTCTCTCCATGCTAGACGTGCGAAGATGCTCCATGAAAGCACACAAAAAGATGCCCTTGCTTCCAGCGATGTAACATGGATGGCTGCTCGGATAAGGACCCCCTCCTCCTCTTCATCGCTAATGTGAATAAGATTATCTATGTGACTTCCCAGTAAATATGTTTAAATTAAATTAGAAAATAATTCAATAAACAAACTAATGTAATTTTTTTGACTTACCATCATCTGCATATCTATACCGAGTTGGGTAAGATACAATATCGACTTAAATATATACCATGGTGTATAGTCAACCTACTCCGAAAGAGAGAATCGATTCATAGGAACACCCTGAATATGAAAATCTGCATATCTCTACCAGTTGTCGATAAAACTGGCATGTACTCAGGACCAATCATCATCCTGCCTCCCTGTCAGCTTCATCCCATGAAGTCTGTCTGTCTGTCTCGATTGTAATGGAATCGGCTGAGTACAGAAAAACTAGCACATGAATCTGTCAGGCTACTTCCACTCAATAATATGGAAGTGAATGAGTGGAACTACAACCATATCATCCTAAAGCCCAACAATGCAGTATAATGGCAATTGGTTTGTAATACAATAGTATGGAAGCCATGAAATCTTAAATGACTAGTGATTTTTTCAAAAAAATCACCTAACTAAAAACCATAATTGATGCTATTATTAAATATGTTAGATAGTGATAGATTGTATATACATACCTGATCAGGTAAGATACAGTCCAACTGTAGCCGATATACACCCAAATGCTATCTCGAAACCTCGTCAAAATTGTGTTCCTGACACCACCTTTAAAATACATCAACGATAGTGAAAAATAATGAGAAATTATAGTCAATAACTCATAGTAGAATCAGAAACCTACAGAAATGACTTATCATACCAACTTCCACATGGATCGTCATACAACACCTCCATCTTGACTGGCGGACCAGCATGGTCAGGGTGGAATGCTGGGATGCAATCCTATTCCCACATCTGAATAAGGATGATGCATCCTCCGAGACCTGTACGGTCCCTGTGGGATAGCCTGCATAATGATCTGTATGTGTATGCCATGTAGGATGATCCCTAGCTGTACGTACCAACCTGATCAAAGTCCTCTAGTGGGGGTAGATACATCATATGCACGTGCATCCCCGAGTGATCAGTACACATGTTCCCGCCAATGAGCCATATGATATAAGCACAGGCATAATTCATGACGATCTGCTCATCATCATCATCCTATAAATGTGCAATCTACGACTCCAACCAAGGCATAGATATGGAAGATCTATATGTATCCCTATGGTCAGACAAAATATCAATGCCTAACAAGTGCTGATCAGGGTCTGTCCAAGCTACACGAGTGAGTCCAATAATGGTTCTCCCTTGGATAGGCAGACTGAGAAGCACTACCACATCCTCAAGGGTGATGGTCATCTCTCCCTCAGGAAAGTGGAATTTGTGTGTCTCTAGTCTCCATCTCTCCACAAGGGAAGATAGTAGGTAATGATTTATAAATGTGAAATCTGATATAGCAAGGCCATAGAATCCATCACGACGCAAGTAAGGTCTAAAGTCTTGTAGAGGATCCCTGTGATTAAATTGGTGCGCTAGACCCACCTTGACCAATCGATCTGGATGACCCTCTAACACGGCCTGTGGAATGTGGGTAGGCTGCTGAGTGAGTAGTATGGTATCATCCATCTGCATATAAACAAATGAAATGAGTCATATGTGTAAAATGTAAATATAACTTTATGGATTAGATTAAGATAAGTATGTCAATTAGTAATGATGTTTTTGGAATTTATCTAATTATATGTATTGAATAACTTATGCTAATACTTATGATACTATAATTTCATTATAAAATAGTTTACTAAAATATCACACATAATTTAACCAAAAAACATGGCAATGGGAAGATGTTTTTGGGTTGGGGTTTAGGTTTGAGGGTATAGGGTTTCAAATTTTAATATTATGGTTTAGGAAAAATGTTTCTCGGTTAATAACATTTACATTACAATATGGGTTAAGTGTTCTACTTTTGGATTTATGGAATAAATTCTATTTTTTTAGATTTTATTTAAGGAATGAGGAGAAAGTTATTTCATGAAAGTAAGAATATTATTATAAAATAAGTTATATTATGTAAAATATTGGGTCTTGAATTTGGTTAGACATATTTTGGAGGACCATTATGATCAACTACTTATTTATTGGATTAAGACAAACAATGTCAATTAGTAATGATGTTTTTGGAATTTATCTAATTATATGTATTGAATAACTTATGCTAATTTTTGTCTATCCACAAAGTACTTATACCATGTTGTATTCCATATGATTCTAATTTTTGTCTCTCCACAAAGTACTTCACTCATCGATATTATGTCTCCCAAAATAAGGCGGTAATCGGTAGCTTGAGAATCCCTTTGAAGATACCATTGATGCACTCCACAATGTTTTTTGTCATGTGTCTGTACCTATTCCCCCTGTCATATGCCAATGTCCATTTCTCTTTTAGAATCCACATCATATATTCATAAACTTATTGATTATCCTAAAAAATTTGTTCAAAACGTTCATCAAACCATTGTTGGTCGACTCATATTATACAAAACATAGATGATATTTCACATAAATTGATTTTATCTTTATGTTGAAATAGTAAAACAGAACAAATAGAATGCGTACTAAGCCTCGTGACTGCCTTCTTCATCGGTTTGTTGTGGAATTTTTTATGCACATTGCTAGAAATGTGTCTAATTCAGAACTGATGTTCTGCATTTGGATATCTCCATATATTAGGATCTGGTTTGATTGCATCATTAATTACTTGATAGCGATCATATATCAAACAAAAACCCTGAATGTTGGTGAAATGGTTGCTGAAACATTCCAGAAACCAACTCCATGATTCATAGTTTCCTTTCTCTACAATGGAAATGGAAAGAAAAAGAGGTGAACAGTTTCCATCTTGGGTTGCTGCAATCAAAAATACGCCCTTCTATTTCCATACAGAAATGTTTCATCAATTTGAATAAACTGTTTGCAGAAATGAAATGCAGAGATTCAGGGAAGGAATTCCCAGAACAATTGATGAAATTGAACACGATATGAATCAAATCAGTTTTCGTGAGACACATGTCTGTTTGTATCTAGATAGAAGACAACATGGTTATTATGCTTCAGTATGGCTAGCAATTATGACAACACCCGATATGAGTCATCCCAATCACCATAGACATTAACAATTGCCTTCTGTTTCTCCATCCATGCCTTATTATTTGAAATATTATAACCAAATGTTTGTTGAATCCTCTCTTTCACAGGGTATATTGGAACATTTTGACATGTCCTAATCATCTCAATAATAATAGATGACACAAATTCAGAATCCAATGAGGCATGATCTTGTGTGAGGCTTGGCTGAATGCAATTATGAGTCGCCTTAATCCTCGAGATTCACCAACCTCCAAATGTAATGTCCAGAATCATCCTCAAGAGAAATCTACAATCATCCCCATACTTATCACACCATATAACATATTTACTACGACATGATTCATGAACTATATAGTTGAAGTGTCTCTAAATATGAGATCTCTTTAGCGTTCTTGTTAAGGAATCTTTACTATGAAAATTCCTTCCAATATATATGTTTTTTTCAACCTCAATAAACCTATCTGGTACAACTCCAGGGAACTCAATTGCCGGTGTGAAAACAATATTGTTGAATTCAGTCACGCATGTCATTGCTTCTGACCAAGATGAAAAGAGTGGTGGATGATTTATTGTATGTCGAGGTTGATGTACAACTAATGAATTTCTCAAAACCTCCTCCCTATCTTCCGTTGCTCCCGCTTCATCAACACCGTTATCACCATATGAACCATCATTAAGAAACTCCTCATCAGAAGTCATATTGACATGTATATCTGGGAGACATCTAGGTTGTCCTCTTCTACTGAATAATTTGGAATAAACTCAATTTCATGAGGTGGACTGTCTTCAAACACTATTTTAATTCTATATCTTCTTACAACTGGATGTTGTTGTTGTATAGTAGAAACATCAACGTATAACTCCATCATGGTACCATCTGACCATTGAGAAAATAAATAAATTTCTTGGACCCACTGCGCATCAGTAACCAATGGACAAGCTTGATGCCACATTGTTGTCGAGAATTGAAAATGCCTATATCTCATAGACATGATCTCTTGATCGAGTCCCAGATTTAAGGAAACACGAATTCTCTCTTAAAGGTCACTTATGGTTACAAAATCAGTTGTACTAACCACTTTAATTGGTTGTGTACTATAAGAAGCTACTTTCTCAGTTTGAATAACCTCCCCATAGAAGTACACATAGGAAAACATGACTCTCTACGTCAAAAATGTTTCTTTCATCAAAATTATGATAGTGTAAGAAATATTAACAATGATGTTTGACCATATGATATTAATTAGAATGTAATTTTAGGGCGCCTTTCTATACCCTAAAATATTTTACTGATGTTTGACAATATGATATTTATTAGAATGTAATTTTAGGGGGCCTTTTTATTTAATTTGTTTTTTCTTTTTCATTTCAATTATATGATCATCAGTATCGTTAGATAATCATTATATGAAACCATGTTTTAATCCTATGTTATTTATTAATTATTTTATAATTAATTATGTTGAATAATAACTATTATTTCTAAAATATATATAAACTTTACATTTTAAAACATTTTCTTCTCTATTTCATTTTAAATAATTATCATTGTCATTTTAAACTGATTTTCTTAATACAGTTTTTAACTAATCAATCATTCTTTATTAAATATTTAATCATTATTAAGTTTTTCATTAATTATTTATTCTTTAATCGTTAATCATATTATATTCATTAGTTAATTATAATTAACTAATAATAACTTTAATTTATTAATGCTTTTGTCTTTATTTAATTCTATAACATCATATTTATCATTTTATCATTGATTGATATACTGATTTGTTTTTTCTTTTCTTAGATAATTTAGTAGTTTATAAAGAAAATATGAATCTTCTTAAGAATATCCCCCGAAAGTGTCAAACCAGAATGTAGCAAGGCATGTTATCATACAGCAGTTCCCGTTCGAGTCCAGCTCAAAGCTGTGTTTTCTGGTTATACCCCTAGGTTCATCAGTGCCAGAGCCACATCCACTAGTTCGTATCCAAACATGAATTTAATTTCTTAGATAACCACATAATCTTTATGCTACTAAAAATTAAATATACTTAATCCTAAGTTAATCATGACTTAATATATACTACTAATAATTATAATTTCAAATTATATATAACTAATTACATAAACTAATTAAAAAATATTAATAACTACCTAAACTACATAAAAAATTAAATATTTAAAACAATAAAGAATTAAATTATATAAATAAAAACATTAAATTAAATAAAGAAACATACCTATAAATGAAGCTTCGTAGAAACCCGCACTGAAAATGAATTTTTTAGAGAGTGAAAGAGAGAATTTTGGAGAGATAAAGGCAATGATCAAGTGAGGGGGGCCCTTTTATAGGGAGTTCAGGCCACGACGACATCACTGATGCCGCCTTTTCCATGTCATCGATCCGAGATAAAGGTGGAATGGGGGAGCAAAGGTTGCATCGGCGATGCCTCCTTTGTAGTGTATTTTTTTAAAAAAATAACCTATGTGATTTTTTAGAATTTTTAAAAAAAACACATTTAAAAAAATCCGACTACGGCTCCTTCACTGATGTAATGCATGCATACATACTACGTATTGGATGACACGCCAACAAAATCATCTTCTCATCAAAGATCAAATGACCAAGATTGGACTTGGTGTGTGTACTGCACCATGCCTTGGGATACCTTCCTATGGGATGTCATGCCAACAAAAATATCATCTCATCAAAGATCAAATGACAAACATTGGACTTGGTGTGTGTACTGCACCATTCCTAGGGATACATGGAACATATTTGAACCATTCACTCCTAAATATGACTCCTTAGACCAACTTCACCACTCATCACGGGTAGAGTTTTTGGCTGCCCTAGAAAATTGATTTCATCAATGTGAAAAAAACACTCATAAATGATACCTTTATAAGATCTATTGATGTTTGACCTCTGCCTCTCTTTTATTAGCACTCATCTAACATTGTTTCAGTTTTTTATCTATGCTCGAGTTGCTCACTCTGGCCCACACCCATGTTATCTCCTCTTGGATTTGAACATGTGACCTCACCCTCACGCACCTGCACCTTTACTGCTCCTTAATGTTTCTTTTTATCCATTTTATGATATATCAATTTATTTAAATATATATATAGTTATTTTTTATCCATATATTTATTCTTATATTAATATATATTTATATGATTATTTTTAAATACACGTATTAAATATATTTTGTGTGCGTGTTTTTATAAATAAATTAATAAATACATACATATATACAACATATATATAGATATATATTATGTGTATCTATAACTATAATTGTACATATTTATATTTATTTACATATATTATATATGAATGTTTATATACATATATTATATATGAATGTTTATATACATATATTATATATGAATGTTTATATACATATATTATATATGAATATTTATATACATATATTAGAATATATATACCAGTTTTTTAATGTAGACAGTCACAAAATATGCACACACACACACACATTATATAGCTATATAAATATTCAAATTTTTTTATTTTAAATAAAATTGATATTTTTTTTATTTGGATATGGTTTATATATTTTGAAATATATTTTATATGTAAATAAGTTTATATATTTATTTATAAAATTAAATTTGTATGTATTAATATATAAAAATATTTATATATTTTACATATTTAATTATAAATAATAGTAAAATATAAAAAATGATAAAATTTGAACGTCATAATATCCATATGAGGGTAAGCAGTGATTCTCCACCAAAAAAGGACAATCATACTCCATTAAACTAGGATGAAATATGCGAAATGTTAAAAAATAGGGGTACCCCGACAAAAAACATAGTTTTGAAGGCCTTATGGGTCTTTTTTACCCAAAAAATGATGACAGAGGGTTCATTAGGTCACCACAACACAGATATTTTCTTAAGATTCGATTTGATATGTGGTAGAACTTAAACAGACATCCAGATCAAAAGTTATGACCATTTGAAGTTCGAGTCAATTTTCAACTTATTTTAGATAATTTATTAATTTATTAAAATTTTAATTTTTCAAATTGTTATTAAATAAATATTACTAAAAAATAATTATAATTTTTTTAATTAATATTATTCTTTAATTATTTTATAAACCATTTTCCACTAAATAACTTATATATAAAATGTGATTACAAATTTTAAATTATATAAACCATATTTTATAAAATATATTATATTTATATCAAGATAAATATATTTATATATTAATATATGACATTTAATTATATATAACAATTTTTTTATGAAATATACCTTTTACTATTGCTAAAAGCAATTGTTTTAGCATTGATAAAAGACATGCGTTTAGCAACGCTTAGAAAATCCTTCATAAAAGTATTCACTTTATCAGTACTATGTTTAACGCTGATAAAGGGCAGCATTTGATAATACCAAATTTATGGTAGTGTTCCCTCCATCTCTATCCAGTATGGATCTCTAGTGAGAAAATAAAAATATAAAACATGTTTTCTTATGAATCAGTCATTAAGCCATCTAAATTCTACAGTGAAGTTCAAATTGTCCCAAATTTCAATCTATGAGAACTTTTAATTCGTTTATTGAATAGATCCTCAACCATTTACATTATATTTTTTTCCTTGTAGCTACATAAGGATATATGTTATGCTTTATATCTATCAATATATTTTGTGAATTTTGAAACTATCCAAAAATGAAAAAATTAATCTCTCAATGTTGTCTCTAAAAATTTGAATCCTAAATTAACAAACAATTTGTCATTAAAAACTTTTGTATATGTAGATCAACAAGCTTGAATCTCACTTTATGATTTGTAGATCTAGGCCTTTAAATTGTAGTGAAATGTTTTTTGAAACCAAACTACTCTCTATAATTAATCAAATTATGATTTTATGATTTTTAGAATCTAAGGTTTGTTCTATTATTCATGATTATAATAATAACATTATTGAATTTTTTAAAGATTTTTTTGAATCATGAATGATAATAAAAACTATTGGGGGACAAAATTTCATAAGAACACCTAAAAACCATACCTTTCTTTATGATTTTCCTTTCTTTGGTAACGATCTCTTTTTCTATGGAGAGCCTCCAATGAATATGATTTCATATAAGCCATATAGACCTCCCCATTTATTGTAATGTATGAATATAATTGGAGGAATTAGGGTTACAAGAAGAATATATAATTAGTATCTATTTTAAAAAAAATTAATTTAAAATACAAACCACCGAACGTGTAACAAATTCACATTTCTTGAAAATTATGCAATAACTGAAAAATGGTAAAAGCTCCATTTCAGACTCAATGACATAGTACGTTTTCCAATCTGAGACCTTAAAGAATGTGGATTTACCACTTTTTACTTTTTAATTAATAATTTATATTTTCATGAAAAACTACTTGTGGTGATCAATCACACTACTTAAGATCATTATTTGAATTTAAATAGGTGCAAATAAATTAAATGACATTGAAATGAGTGTTAAGATCAGATCACATGGAATCAAAATGTTTTACAGTAACTTCACTTCCATAATGGATCCTATAGTAAAAAAACATATGTTGGACTCTATAATGGGAGAACAAGGAGAAAAGGGAGGGGTTTATTGGAGGTAGGGGATGGTGCATGTTGTCCACACCCACTCTTATCTAACTCACACTCTCTATCTCCCTCACTCACTCTTTTTTTAATATTTTTATGATATAATTCTTAAAAAAGTTAAAAATTGTTATCCATCTTCGACATTGTGATCACGGAATCAAGAAAACTATTTATTAGCCCATGTCTATAGTTAACTCTAGCCTTTATATTTTCATTCGATGTGATTTAATCATGTTTTTATTTTCATCATCATAAGATGATTCAAAATAATTGGATAAATAAAAAAATTGATAATGAAATTCGGTTGAAAGAATTATAAAATGTATTATATTATTTTATGGTGATTAAATCATATATGATGAGATATTGATAGAATATGGTGATTTGTGTTTTGACCAATTTATTATTCTTAATAAAAATATAAAAATATTTTTTGAGTATGTAATGTATGTATAATTCCTGTTGGGTTAGGGAATGATGATTAGATATGAGGAATTATAAGGATAAATAATTGTATGACTTTATAAATATTTTATATGATATTACTATTTTTATGATACATATATTTTTTAAGATGGAAAATTTTATGATTAAATTATAAATAATTTAATCAAGTGTCTATCAAAATATTTTGAATAAATTCATAGAGGATTGTTTTGGTGATCCTGTTTTCATTCGATGAATTGGGAGATCAAAACTCCAGACTTGCTTTTGTGCATCAATTTCTATCATTTATAATTCCAGGTTTTATTGGATTTTGAATTCATGGAATCAGTTGATGACACATCATCATTTTTACATGTGGATAAGATCTATCTCCAGAATCCATTGAAGGGAAATTTCATCTTGATACAAAGTAAACATGTGAATGGGAACCATTTTGCATGAATGGGCCTATTTTTTGTGTGATGTGAAAAATCTCACCATTCTGTTTCTATTAACTATGCTGATCAGATCATTTCTTGGTGGGGTGGTGGTGAAAATTCTTATTTTTTATATTTAGTGTTAACTATGGCAGTGAAGTTCACAAAAGGGTTTCATTGAATGTTCTGGTTTTTCTATTTTAAGTGTTGCTGACAGTTGTGGAGTTTAAGTTTGTTCTTTATTGAATACATTATTTAATTAATCATTTGGTTTTTTAATGGATTTCACTGGCTGTTGGATTTTCTATATCTATTTTTAATCATTTATTAGAGATTAATCCTAACTATAAAAAATTATATAGTGACACTATTATTTTGGAAAGGGATATTGTCACGAACCAACACGAGTCAACCCTGAACCAGTAACCCAAGTTGATCCACAGCAAGGCCTGAGAGGCATTCCCGATCCTCTCAGGTTGGCGACAAGTGCCAACAAATCAATAGAGAGAAACTGAGAATGATTTCTCCCAATGAAAATAAATAAATCCGTAGAAAAGTAGAATTCACAAAGTGAATAAATGGCAGAAAAAAAAGAAAAAAATAACACACTAATCTTGACCATGACCAAAAATCCTCGTGACCCCAAGAGTCCCTCAACAATCCCCCACTAACTCTCTCCCACGGTGAGCAAGCTCGAGTCGAACCTACGACAAAAACTAAAAACAGTAAAACACTATAGGTATGAGTATTAAAACTCAGTAGGAATGTCCACCAAACTATCCCCAAAGAACTACCTTTAAATAAAGAATTTACTAATTCCAAGTTTGATCTAAATTATATAAAATATGGATTTCCACACACACTTTCATTCTTAAAACAAGTAACAATCCATTTCCTTTTTTAATTTAAAAACAAGTGTAATGTTTGAAGGTAAAACATGTGTTACATTTTAAAACATTTTTTTGGAACAATATAAAATCTAAAAATTTAGTTGTTAGTCAAGTGTAAAACCATAAAAAATACATAACCCAAAATAAGGGCAATAGAAAAGTAGCAAATCAGGACCAACAATCCAACTAGGCCCCACAATCATCTTCCATATACAAATAAGCACAAAAGAAAACATGGGTCGAATCTTAGAGCTTGTGAAAAATTCAGAATAGACTATACATGTGACTCATCCTAAAAGAATTCCCTACTCAATTACTTTATAACTCCCTAACACTCAGTGTTTCCCTACCTATCCTAACTGAGGTTCCCAATCCCCTAGCAGAGAAAATTCGATATTAAGGGCCACTAGCTAGTACGTATTCTAAACAAGTGCAACAATTGTTCTGATAATATTAACTTACTATGTTAGGTTCCCATGTCCACATAGGTAATAAAAAGGGGAAGAGTCAATAATGTCAAACAAGAAACCAATTCCAATGCACAAACATCACGCACAATAACCCACAAAATCGATGTGCACAACAATGTCATTCCTGAGTCACTCCAAAGAGGGTTTTTATAAAAATTTATTTTTATTAAAGTTTCAAATGGGACTTAACTGACTTTAAATAATAACATCATTTCTCAAGAGAAACCAAAACACATTCTCATGCGTCAGAAGAAAACATTTATCATTAGACCAGAACCACACTTGAAAATCAATGAATTATGTTCAAAGGTCGAACGAGCATTTTTCACTCTTGTGTGATAATTCATCAACAGAATAATTTTAGTGGGATGAATAAAAATATAAATTCTCATTTACATCAAATCATTATTCTAAAAATAATTATTTAATATTATTTCACATTAAACGAAAATCGATGAAATGACAAGAAATAAATAAATTCTAAATTCAAGGGAAAGTGTAGTGGGGGACCTACCTCGACTCGAAGCTCAAACACGATGACGCGATAGGCCTCTCATAGGCGCACAAGAACGCACAAGCCGATGACCGCAGTATAGAGGGATTTCCTTACCGACAGGCTGCAACAACCGCACAACAACAAAAAACGTATAAACACTGACTTAAAACAATCCAAACGAAAAAACATTGCAAAAGAACCACCTTAACATGTTTTCAAAATATAACTCACACCATCTACATTATTTACTAAACCACTTTACAATTTATGAAAAAAATTTCAAAAAGTATCTCCTAGCATTACACTCACAACAAACCCTTCAAAAACCTATTTTATGATCAACCGCATATCCTCAATATACCAGAATATACAATTCTTGACTTTCATAGTTGAAAAAACTAAATACAAAATTTCATAAAAAGATACTAAACATCACAAATCTGGTTTCCAACAAAACACACTTTATTTTACATAAACATGGCAGAAAATATTAAACAGAAGCTCAATTTTTTAAAAAACTCACGTTTCACAAATCTAATTATAAAAGCATAGTTTAAAATGGAAACAAAATTTTCACCAATTTAATTAAACACAACACACACTAAATTAATTATCTAATATTCAAGCAAGAAACAGCACAAGCCTCACATCGATGCGGACACACGATCAACAAGTGGCGTCGTGCGACAATCAGAAAGGGTGTCACACACTGGCAGAGACTGTCACTGGCCGCAAATAAGTGTGTGATGCACTGACAAGGGCTAGACAGAGCAATTAAGGGAAACAATGTTGATGACTCGGTAATGGGAGCGCATGGATGCAACCAGAAAAATGCAGCAAGGGGGTCGCGGGATAGCACGTGGCTAAACTGGTGGCACGCCGAAAGAAGGAAGACCGACGAAGTGGTCGTTGGCTGGGAAAGGGAAAGGGTAATGGTGCCAGGTCACTGCGCCACCTCTGGCCGGCCGAAGTAGGTAAGGAAAGTTTGGGTTGGAGTGTGTCAGCGGGAATAGGTGATCATTTCAAGGAGAGGCCAGCGGCTGGGTGGTGCGCGGAGGGGGGGTGCGCCGAAGGGTGCAGGTAGGAGGTGGAGGAAGTCTGAGGAAGGAAGGATGAGGGTGGTGGAGGTGTTGTGTCACTAGGAAGATGGACCAGGGAGAGGGCGCAGGAGGTGCGACAACTAGTATCAGGTTGCAGGCCGGAGGGAATTCATATGGGAGGTGGCCGGGAGGCTGGTAGGATGACGGTTGTAAGGCGGGGGTGTGGCGTTGGGGTGCCGCTGGCCGAATGGAGCAGGGATGAGATGTGGGAGGCATGGTTTATCGTGCTTCTAGTGGGTGTGTGGCCGAAGGGCTCTATAGGGGTGCACTATGGGTTGATGGAGGAGGGAAGAGGCAGCTTGCTCATGCAGGAGAGGGGAGTGTGAGGGAGTTGGGGTCATTAATAGTGCATGGTTGTGGAGTGAGAGGTAAGATAGGGGAGAGGGTGAGGGAGCCGGGGTCGCCGTCGGTGTAGGATAAGAGCATGGGAGGGATGAGAGGGGAGAGGGTGAGGGTGGCAGCGCCACACAGACTAAGGGAGAGAGGAAAGAAAAAAATGGGGAGAAGGCCTAGGGTTAGAAGGAATAAAAAAATTGAGAAATTAGTTAGAAATAAGAATTAAAATAATAATAATAATAATAATTACTCTAATAATAATAATATAATAATTATAACTTTAATCTATAATAATAATATTAATGTTAATAACAAAATAATAAAAATAATACACATAATAATAATGAAAACAACTTTAACAAAAATCTAAAAATGATAAAAATATTAATTTTATTAAAAACAGTTCTTTAATAACAATCCAACATTATAATTCATGAACAATAATATTATCATTACTCTGTAAGTTATTTATTTAACTAAATTTTAATTAGAAACTAATCCAATTTATTTTTATTGGTCGATTCAAATGTCGCAACCACACAAGCGACCGGGCTAACCGCACGCCTTCTTCTAGCCTTGCGGTGCCTGTGCTCTGGTCTAAATATCAGTAGTAATAAAAATAATAATAACAACAACAACAAAAAACAACAACAATAATAATAATAATAATAAAGCCTTATTAATAATAATACTAATAAGAACATTAATAATCATACCGATAAAAATATAAATAATAAAAAAACTCAATTCACTTTAATAATAATAATAAAATCATTAAAAAGAATAAAAATATTAAATAATAGAATAAATTAAAAAAAATTATCATTTTATTTTTTCGAAGACAGGTGGATTGTGCCGATTCCTGGGAAAACATACGCGGGGTTTCCAAAACATGCTCCGCCCATGCGCCCAATGACATCAACTCAAAAATGAACACTTTTTGACAAAACTCAAAATTCTCATTTTGGATTCAACCCGAACCTCGACAAAAAATTTAAAAACCAAATAAAATAATAAAATAAATTAATTAGATAGGTCAGGGTGTGGAAATTATCCCCACCATAACGATTTCTGCCCCCGAAAAGACACAAAAAGATCTATACCCAAAGATAAAATTTCTTACGTGTCACCCACCTCCAAAAGATTAAGCGCCTCCAGTTGATCAATCCAAACAGACACCAAAATCCCAAGAGTTACAACTCATCCTCAAAACATGAACACCTTAACCACTACCAAACAGAACCCAAACCATCCATTTCAACCAAGGAATGAACGAACTTAAACCACCTATGACACTTATTATCATAATCTTAGTCCAACAGAATCGTTGTGTGTACTCAAATCGCAATGTTTAACCAAGAGGAAGAACATAGAATTAGGTGGTTCACACGAAACCACCCTCCACCAAATGATACATGAAAATAAACTCTGATAGTGACATGGGGAGGCCCGAATGAACTCCCCACCATAAGGATCGGGTTACCACTAAATTATTTTATGTGTAACTCTACAAGAATCATTGTGGGTCTCCCCACCATAAGAACTGACGAGATTATCCAAACATGAAAACTTACGACATAGACCAAAAACCCCCAACCACGAGGGGGAGAAGGGAATGGTTGAACTGATAGATCATCAATACTTCCACCATCATTATATCAACAACATCACACCCACAGAAGAACACAAACCCTGCCACACTAGGGACAATGATTAAATCAAGGCCCTTTTACATCACTGGGATTCTCCTGACTACACACCAACTTCACTCCGGGACCTATGGCTAGAACATTGATGATTAAAGCATCTTCAACCTAGTAGTTAGGATTCAGGAATTCAAAAACATAATACACGAACCGGAATTTCACCAAACACACTTCCAATAAAATAAAGGTTTCAAAGAGGTTCGAAAATAACCATTCTTACAACTGAAGGAAAATAACCACCACAGAACTCTACAAGAGACAACCACTACATCAAGGGAACATAACAAAGAGAAAACCCAAACTGATCTCAAACATTGTCCTACTCCTACTGACGGGCTGAGGTGACCTTCGACGATCCATGTCTAGGTTCAGCACGCTTCTTGTAAATACCTTGACATAATCTCTGCACTTGACCCAGACACCCATAGGTGTGGCATAGTCTTGGAGCGCTTGGTCACATTGGCCTCTTGTGTCCTTTCTTACCACACTGGTCCCATATCATGGTGTTGTGCTGTGAGGAAGATGACTGAAGGTCTGAAGGCCTCTTTATTCCTCTATTAGAGACACCAGCATTAGGTTGCTTCTCATTCTTCCGATCACCATCCTATGCACTACTTCCTAAGTCCATTGGAGGATTCACCACATCATTCCTACTGCTAAATCAACTTCGGCCAGAAAGGCTTTCCCCACAACATCTAAAAAGGTTGTTAGGTTGAGCTCTGCCACTTTCGACTGCAGTTCAGGTCGGAGTACAGAATCAAATTGATGAGCCTTCCTGGGATCATTTTCAACAAACCACTGTTCGTATGAAACTAGATCTAAGAAGCATTGATAGAATTCTTCTACCGATTCAACGCACTACTAAACACAACACAACTCCATCCTATTCCAAAGATTCATCAACTCAGAGAAATAGTTTTGAATAAACGAAGACATGATGAACTCCCATGTGAGATATTCTCAAGGATTTCTTTGAGACATAGACTTACACCACTTCCAGGTTGGACCTTCAAGCATAAATTTATCCAACATCACTTTCAATTACTCAGAAAACCCAATGAAACTGAAATTCCTCTCAATCTTCTGCAACCACTCATCCACCTTAAAAGGATCTTCTTGACCATAAAATAGGGGAGGGTTCAAATTCCAGAATTCCCGAACATTTTCTATAGGTTGATCAATTTGTGGATTTGATAAGGTTGCACCACCCGAAGCTGGACCTTGGGAATTAATCAAAACATCGTGGGTGCGAACACTAAGAAGTAAGGGAGAAAAATAATTTAATAAAAAAAGGTCATTTCAATTTTTAATTCAACTCTTCAAAATCTCAAAAATAAAACTTTACAAAACATTCTTTAGAAATAAAGAAGACCTAAATGATCCACAAGGGAAAACTAGTGTCGATGGGTGACTCAGACATATGGTTGTTGGACGTAAGCCAGTCAAGCCATAATCACAGAGAGTAGTCTAGGGAAATTTCCCCAGAATTACATTATTTTCTAGGCCTTGCAATGTCACAAGGATTATTTCCCAACTACCATTTCATTTCCCAACATAAAAAAATTCTAGGGATCCAAAATGACACTAACAACCCAGACATCCCATGGTAACCCGGGGTCTGGAACGAGAAAGTGTTCATGATGATCTTCCCATCCCTATGCCTCGAGTCCTGAAAATCCCACTCCTTCTACCATGAAAACCACAAATAACCATGGGTGCTCGGAAAAACTAGGTCTGCTCAAGAGTCAACCTCCTATGATACCATTTTTTCCAGAACCTACCCTAGTCGACCCTAAATCGATCGCTCGAGCCGATCTGTAACAAGGCCTGAGATGTGTTACCAATCCTCTTGAGCTGGCGACAAGATCCAGGGCATGAACAGAGAGAAATTGGGAACAATTTCTCCCAATGGAAATAAATAAAGTAGCATAAAAATAGAAAAATACAATGAAAATAAATGACACAAAAAACCCAAAAACAACACACTAACCTGACCATGACCAAAACTCCTCATGACCCCAAGAGTCTCTCACCAATCCACCACCAACTCTCTCCCACGATGAGCATGCTTTAGTCAAACCTGCAATAGAAACTAAAAATAGGAAAACACTATAGGCGTGAGTATTAAAACTCAGTAGGCATTCACAAAAAAATATCCCCAAAGCACAACCTTTAAATAAATAATGTAATAATTCAAGGTCTGAACTAAATTATAAAAACTATGGATTTCCACACACACTTTAATTTCTAAAAAAATACTCCATTTCCCCTTTTAATTTAAAAAAAAGTTTAATGTTTGAATGGAAAATGTGAATTACATTTTAAAACATTTTTCGCGAACATTTTAAAATCTAAAAATTTTGTTTTTATTCAAGAGGAAAACTACACACAACACTTAACACACAATAAGGGCAATGTGAAAGTAGAAAACAAGGACCAAAAACCAAACTAGGACCTCAATTGTCCTCCCTATACAAATAAGCACTAAATAAAACATGGGTAGAACCTAGGAGATCATGAAAAATCCAGAATGTACAGTACATATGACTCATCCTGAAGGCCTTCCCTACTCAATGACGTCATAAATCCCTAATGCTCTATGTTTCCCTACTTGGCCTAACTGAGGGGACCAATCCCCTAGCAGAGCAAAGTCTGTACTAAGGGCTACTAGCCAGTGCATATTCTAAACTACTACAACAATCATTCTCAAAAGATTCACTTACTATTCCTGGTTCTCATGTCAACATGTGTAATAAAAAGGGGGTGAGTTAACAATGCCAAACAAGAAACCAATTCCAATGCACAAACAACATACACAAAAACCCATAAAATCAACGTGCACAACAAGGTCACCACCAAGTCACTCTAAAGAGGGTTTTCAAAATAATTTATTTTTATTAAAGTGCCAAACATTCCTTAACCAACTTTAAAGAAAAACATCATTTCTTTAGAGAAACCAAAAAACTTTCTCACGGTTCAGAAGAAAACATTTATCATCAAACCATAACCACATATGAAAATCCATGAATTATGTTCAATGTCCAAATGATAATTTTTCAATATTTTGTGACAATTCATCAACCAAATAATTTCAGTGGGAAGCATAAAAATAAATAGTCTTATTTACTATAAATATTTATTCTAAATATAATTATTTAATATTTTTTCACATTTAACGAAATGAATGAAATGAAAAGAAATAAATAAATTCTAAATTCAAGGGAAAATATAGTGGGGGACCCACCTTGACTCATATCTCGAACACGACGATATAACATGCCTTGCATAGGTGCACAAGCATGCACAATATGATGACTACAGTATCACAGGTTTTCCTCGCCGACACACTGCGACAACTACACAACAACTAAAAACATATAAACACGGACTTAAAACAATCCAAATGAACAAACAAATCAAAATAACCACCTCAACATGTTTTCAAAACACAACTCACACCATCTACCTTATTTATTGAACGACTTTAAAATTTATGAAACAATTTTCAAAATGTATCTCCCAACTTTACACACACAAAAAAACCTTCAAAAACCTCTTTTATATTCAATCACAAATCCTCAACAAAACAGAATAGACAATGCACAACTTTCATAGTCGGAAAAATTAAATAAAAAATTTCATAAAAAGATACTAAACATCACAAAACTAGTGTCCAATATAACACACTTTATTTCACATAAAAATGGCATGAAGTATCAAACACAAACTCAATTATTTTAAAAACTAAAGTCACGCCAATCTAATTAAACAAAATTAATTATATATTTTAAAACGAAACTAAATTCACAAAAATTTAATTAAAAAATACACACACTAAATTAATTATATAATTTTTAAGAAGGAAACACCACTAACCTTACCTTGATGTGGAGAAGTGCTTGACAAGTGGGGTCACACAACAGTTAGAAAGGGGAGACACACACTGGCAGAGATTGTCACTGATCGTAAATGAGTGTGCGACGCACCTATAGGGGATGGACGGAGCAGTGAAGGGGGATGACGTCGATGAAATGGTAAAGGGGGCATGAAACTACTACTACAAAATGCACCAAGGGGGTCTCGGGGAACCACACGGCTAAACCGGTGGCACACCAAAATAAGGAATACCAAAAAAGGGGTCTCTTGCTGGGAATGGGAAAGTGGAATGGTGCCAGGGTGCTACGCCACTACTGGTTGACCAGAGTAGTGAAGGAAATCCGGGGTCAGAGCATGCCAACTGGAAGAGGAGAGCGCTGCAAGGGGGAGGTCGACGACATGGTGGCATGCGGAAGGGGGGGTGCACAGGAGGGTACTGGTAGGAGGCGGAGGAAGCCAAAGGTAGGTGGGATGAGGGTGTTGCAGGTGCTATGTTGTTGGGTGGATGGAGCAAGGAGAGGGCACGGGAGGCGCGGTGACTGGTATCAGGTTACATGTTAGAGGGTGTGCGGATGGGAGGCGGTCAAGAGGCCAGTCAGACGGTGGCTACAAGATGGGGATGGGGCATCAGGGATCCATTGGCCGGATGGATCCGGAATGAGGAGCGGGAGGCACAGGGAGACATGCTACTGGTGGGTGTGCGACCAAAGGGCACTCTAGGGGTGCACCATGGGTTGATGGAGGAGGGAGGAGGCGACCTGCTCATGCTGGATAGTGGAGTGTGAGGGAGCCAGGGTCACCGCCGGTGCAGGATAGGGGCACGGGATGGATGTGAGGGGAGAGGGTGAGGGAGCTGGGGTCGGCACCGGTGCTAGACATGAGCATGGGAGAAAAGAGAGGGGAGATGGTGAGTGTGGAAGTGCCACACAGACCAAGGGAGAGAAGAAGAAAAAAATGGGTAGAAGGGTTAGGGTTATAAGGAATAAAAAGTGAAATTAATTAGAAATAAGAATGAAAATAATAAAAATAAAAATAATAATAATAATTATAATTATAATAAAAAAATAATTATAACATTAATCTATAATAATAATAATAATAATAATATCAAAATAAAATTAATAATACACTTAAAAATAATGTAAACAACATTAACAATAATCTAAAAATGATAAAAATAATAATTTTAATAAAAAAAATTCTTTAATAATAATCCAATATTATTATTCATGACAAATAATATTATCATTAATTTTTATGTTATTTATTTAACTAAATTTTAATTTTTAACTCATCAAATTTATTTTTATTTGGTCAATTCAAACACCGTAACCGTGCAGGTGACCGAGCTAACCGCACGGCTTCCGCTAGCTGTGTGGTGCCCGTACTCTGGTCCAAATATCAATAGTAATTATAATAATAATAATAATAATAAAATCCTTAATAATAATAATACTAATAATAACATTAATAATCATACTAATAAAAATATAAATAATAAAAATACTTAGTTCAATTTAATAATAATAATAAAATCATTAATAATACTAAAAATTTTAAATAACACAATAAATTAAAAAAGTTTCTCATTTTAATTTTCCAAAGACAGGTCGACTGTGTCGATGCTTGGTCAAATTCAGGCAGGATTTACAAAATGTGCTCTGCTCATGCGCCCAATGACGTCCACTAAAAAACACGCACTTTTTGACAAAACTCAAAATTCTCGTTTGGGATTGAACCTGAACCTCGAAAAAAAATTAAGAACAAAAGAATATTATAAAACAAATTAATTAGATATGTAACACCCCAAGCTTCTACGGTATGTTTCCCTTCTAATAATGCGATAGCGTGTGTTGTACGCAACCTCGAGTTCTAACACACACCACAACTAATTAAACTAGCCGTTGTGAATAGTAATACCTAATTTTTGAAATTATATATATTTTATATTTGAAAATGGACTTCATTTTTGGACTCAGAATATCGAATTTAGCCTAAGGTGAAATTTTGGTACATTTCGGATAACTTTCATATTTTGATGAATAGTGGAAATTTCTAAATTTTAATTAAAAACAACTTTTTTAATCAAAATAATTAATAGTGATAAATTATGAATTTGAGTGGTTTTAAAGTATATTTAGAATATATTTTTACCATTCAATTTAATGTTTATCATTGGACATAATTTTACAATTAAACCGAACATAAACAAGTGTCAATCTTTTGATAGTTATTACCTCTTAAAAACACGCTTTTTGTTTTGACAGCGGGAATTAATTTTAAATTAATTTCTGCCACTTCTGTGTTTTGAATTTAGGAAAATGGATTCCATATTTGGAATCAGGATGTTCAAATTGTGTAAATAGGTAACTTTTATTTTTATACATTTTGAATAATTACTGCGGTAAATATTTTATTTACCACGGTTAAAGGGTAAATCCGGTAAATAAGGGTTAAAAAATAATATTATAATAATACAAAATTACCCTAAAACGTGTCCTAACCTTATTGGTGGACACATACCCGACCATGGGCATCCTTGGGTCAATTTGGGGACCCCTTGGAGCCACTTGTATGTGGTAGGGACACATTATATTAATAAAGTTAAAATAAAAATAAAAATGGCATAAGCTTACATCTTTTATAAGAACAATTTTTACATAGGGTTATACATGTTGGATTTTCGATTATAAATATTCATTAGAAATCTAAAAAGATTTCATACATAATGATGTTTTATTTATAATTTTTAGACATTAAATAATTTATTTTATTTATGACACAATGATGATGCAGTAATTACTAAAATAGTAAAAAATTAACATAATTGATATTATAAATATCCAAATAAATATAATATGAAACTTTTAATGAATTAAACTAATTTTCTAGGATAATATGATATATTAGGATTGATTTAATGGACTTTGTTCGAAGTAATCAATCTGTTATGAGTTTCACAAAAATCAACTATTGAATAGTGTCAAAGTTGACATAAAAGAGTTCTTAAAACAAATATTATATTATTAATTGATATTAAATTCCTAAAAATATAAGGTTCGGCCAAGAGACTTATATTATGATAGGTTAATCATTAATGGACCACTTGGGGGTCTCTTGGATGTATATAGTAAGTTTATTAACCATAATATATAAAAATACAAAGAGACATTGTAAAAGTGAAACTAATTAACTTAGAGTTAATATTTAAAGATAAGGTTAATATAAGTACCCAAACCTGTCTAAATTATATTGGATGAGTTTTTTTCGACCTATCCCCACCTCATCCTTTGAATAGTCAACTTTTGAGCCTTTAGAAACCGAATATGAATTTATTATAAATTAATATTTCTAGCTTTTCCAAAGGTGCCCCTCACCCCTCTTATAAAAGGGCACTCCTCCTTCTCATTTCTTCACACCTTCAAAGCCTTTTGGTTTGGCCAAACTCTGCCCAAATAATCTCCCAACATCCCTCACTACAACCTAGAGGCCTTAGTTTGATCAGAAAGCCAACCTAAGGAGCCCTTTTGATCAAATAAAAAGGAAGAACCCGAAGAAGAGGTAATGATTTCACCACCCTTTTCTAAGTTCATTTCTTCTTCCACTTCTTCTTCCTTTGTTCTTACCATTCTAAAATAATAACTCCAGTATCTCACATATACTGTGATGTTATTATAAGTATGGTACAACCATATTCAGTATTCTATCCACCCTTTGAATAACATGTCACCATACGTGCGTACGTACGGCTTACCGTCTCCACGTCGTGGTGTAATTGTTATTCAATATAATATTATTTGGATGGGTATAATAATGATGTGTAACTCATGTAAATAATAAATATAACATGTTAATGATTCTGTATATATGATATACCATTCATTTATATATTATTTTAATATCAAAAGAATGATATTGTCGCTCGTGCGTACGTACGGACTACCGTCTCCACGAACGCGATGAGATTCATTCTCCATCGTATCCATTCAAGTATAATTATCATTTTATGATTTAAAAATGATGTTTAAGGACTTGATATCATTCTGGATATGAATAAGATACAACAAACATGGCTTATGTAACAAAACATATAAAAGAAAATGAGTAAGTTAACACCCGAAACGATGATAATTCTAAGATATTATTAACAAATCAATGTTAAAAGATCATATATGATATCATATTAATATATATGATTCTTGTATAATTTAATAACAATTATTTCACCATTATAGAGGAGGTTAACCTACCCCAACCAAGGAAAAGTACAAGGTAAGGGTTATTTCACAATCTCTTCATTATCCGAGGTTGTTTATATGTAATAATCTACTGGGATCTCTTTATCATCCACATCCATGTTTCTTAAAAATGTATTTCAAAACATTTTTACTATTTACAAGAATATGGGTTAAAGTCATTTATACCTTTTTTTGACTTTTTATAAGAGGTTTATAAAGGAATCTTTCCGTCGTTTTCAAAACAAGGTCCTTTTTAACCTTTTCGACAGAATTGAGGTAAGAATGTTTTTTTTAACTTATACGGCGGGTGCGGTTATTTTACGCCGTTATAAAATCTTCAAAGCTTTCCTTACAAGCTTATAAGAATATTTTCAAAGAAAATGTTTTATTTTATATGGATCTTAAATGATTTCAAAATAAAAGGAGATACTTCTTTAAAAAGAATTTTGATTTCATCTATGTCAACATCCTTTGATGGATTTTAAGATTATTTGAAGTTGATTTATTATCATACAAAACTTCTATATTGTATTGAAGGTTTTGTGATATGTTTGACTGTGGATGTTCTATTTTTATACCATTCATAGTTTATGGTGAAATTATTGACATTTCGTATGCTAGTTTTAATACGAATGTTTATGTTATGTTTAAACCTTTTCATATGGGAATGCATTGGACTTAATAAGTGACGGGTGGAGCCCGCTATAGCTCCTCGATGCATCGGTAGGTCTCATGAGACAAACTAGTGTCTTGGCACAAGGCCTTGACAAAATCTTATTTGTAGTCTTGGCACGAGGCCTTGGCTATGTGGTTATGATAGTCTGGCATTATGCATTCCAACATTATGAAAGTGGTTATTGATATTGCATGTGATTATTCGATTAGTAGAATATCCATGTGAATAAGTAAATGGAATTATTTCATTTTTATTTTTGCCATACTATGTTGAAGTTCAATTTTAAAAGGCTTTTGTTTTAGTAATTCATTGCCTTAAATGTTTATGCTTATTATGAATGTTCCGCTATATTGTTATCCTTACTGGGCATTTGAGCTCACCCCTTTTCTATGTTTTATTTTTACCAGGTAGTGAAGAAGTAAATTATGAATGACTTGCAGGGATATTATGAGGGGTTAATAGTGTGGATATGAAGACTTTGTTGTTGTAGTAGTTTTTCACTTTGAAATGTAATGTAAAACTTTATGATTATATCTAGTGTTTCCAAGGCTACTAAACCAATCGGTCTTTCGGGATTTGATCTTTCTTGTGATCATGCCAATGTTATGTAATTAATGCACCGACTCTGGGCAACTGGGGTCGGGGCGTTACAGTTGGTATCAGAGGAAGTTTAGTACAAACCTTGGAAACTAGATTTAGATAAACTCTGATTAGAGCACGTAGACCTAAGATGAACTTTGAGGATTAGTATAGAAGAACTTCCTAGAATTTTGGTATTGTAGAGATTTTGTGAGTTTTCCGAGCAATACATCCCTGTCTGGATACGAGCAGGTAGAGGCGGCTCTGGCACAGATGTACCTAGGGGTAAAACCCGAAAACACCGCTTTGAGCTAGACTCGAACGGGAACTGGTGCACGACAACGGGCCTTGCTGCACTCTTGGTTACGACACTCCCGGGGGATATGCTTAGGATAACTCTCATTTTCTTTACAAATCATTTTGAATGGATTATGAGTATATACTTCCTCAAAGAAAACATTTTTATGATTATGGATTATATCCATAAATAGTTCAATTTATGTTTAGTGTTTTATAAGTATGGGATTATGTATTTTGATGCATAAACTGATCTAGTTTATGCCATTTTTTTTAGAAATGGCGCCTAGTGGAAGAAATGGAAACCATATCAATGCACGCACTCCATGTAGGGATTGCCTTCCTGCTCAAGATAATTATAGTGGGGCTGGTGATGCAACTGGTGCTGATCAGCTAATCACCGTACTGGGACAACTTACTGAGGTTATGAATAATAACCTTACCCGTATGGAGCACCCTGATCCGCAGCGTGGAGGATCAATGTTAGATCGATTCATGAGACAACAACCACCAACGTTCAATGGGAGTACAAATCCCTTAGTAGCTGAGCAATGGATATTTTCCCTAGAGAAAATATTTCAGGCTTTGGGGAGTAGTGAAAGGGAAAAAGTTACCATGGCAGTTTACCGCCTCACTGGAGATGCTGATCAATGGTGGTCATTGATTCAAAACATGAAGGAAGATGATGAAGTATCAAACATGGAATGGAGGGAGTTCAAAGATCTGTTTTTAGAAAAATACTTTCCTCGCGACCATCGAGCAGATATGGAAAGACAATTTCTGAGTCTGAGACAAAAGGAGGATGAGAATGTCACAAAGTATGAGGCTAACTTTACAAGGTTAGCGAGGTATGCTGGAGATTATATTCGCAACCCAAGAAGTAAGATTGATCGTTTCTTTGATGGGTTAAAACCATTTCTCCGTCGAGCATTAGTCTCACAATCCTTTTCGTCGTACGAAGACATTGTCTCATGTGCTATCAAGACCGAAAAAGAATTCTCTAAGTCTTATGAATTTAAAGCGAAGCAAGAGAAGAAGAGACCTTATGATCAATCTGGGAATGGAAATAAGGGGAAGAAGGGAAAGGTTGAATATCCATCTTGTGGTAAATGCGGGAAGAAACATCCTGGTACTTGCTTGAAGGGAATGGGAGTCTGTTACAAGTGTGGTGAAAAAGGCCACCAAGCTCATGATTGCAAGGGGAAGAAGGAAGCTACCAACGTTCAGTGCTACAATTGCAGGGAGATGGGGAATTATGCAAATGCATGTCCTAAGCGTCAGGAGAACTTACCTCAGAAAAGGCCAAGGGATCAAGGCCAGGATTATGCTATCACTACTGCTGAGGTAGAAGCTCCGAAAGACGTGGTGGCAGGTAATTTAATGGTTTCCTCAAGTTTAGCAAATGCATTATTTGATTCTGGATCATCGCATTGTTTCATATCTTCCCAGTTTGCTAAGAAAATTAGATATTTCCAATTTGATTTAATAAGGGAGTTGTCAGTTAAAACTCCTAAGGGAAGTATCGTTGCAACAAAGTTTTGTGAATCAGTCCCCATTAGAGCACATAAATTTTCTTTATCTGCTGATTTCATCGTCATACCTATGATTGAGTTTGATATAATCCTCGGTATGGACTGGCTTTCGGACTATGATGCGAAGATTTATTGTAAGAAGAAAGAGGTTACGATTCTTGATGATAATGATAAGGAGCACCTTATTTTTAGAGCAGAATCGTCACCACCTAATTCTTATTTAGATCCACCCCCTGTAGCTCAACTTAATTCAATTATCGGGGAGGAAGAGAATGAAATAACTGTCGGTGAGGAAAGGAATGTTCAAATAGAGTATGTACCTATTGTGAAAGAGTTTTTAGATGTATTTCCGGAAGATTTACCTGGACATCCTCCAGAACGAGAAGTAGAGTTTTCCATTGATTTAATTCCTGGATCAAGGCCTATATCGAAGACCCCTTATAGAATGGCCACTGTAGAGCTAGTCGAACTAAAGAAACAACTAGAGGAATTGAGTAATAAGGGATTTATTCTCCCTAGTGTTTCTCCATGGGGAGCCCCTGTTCTTTTTGTTAAAAAGAAAGATGGATCTATGAGGTTATGTATCGACTACAGGGAGATCAATGCCATAACGATAAAGAACAAGTATCCCCTACCTCGTATTGATGATTTATTTGACCAACTTCATGGAGCTCAATACTTTTCAAAGATTGACCTTCGATCTGGATACCATCAGTTGTGTGTGAAGAAGGAAGACATTCCGAAGACAGCATTTCGAACCAGGTACGGGCATTACGAGTTTACTGTAATGCCGTTTGGATTGACTAATGCACCCTCTGTATTCATGGATCTAATGAATAGAGTTTTCAAGGAGTATCTCGATGAATTTGTGGTGGTATTTATTGATGATATCTTGGTATACTCCAAAACCTACAAAGATCATGAAAATCACTTGCGCATTATCTTGAAGACTCTGAGGAGGCATGAATTATATGGGAAGTTTAGCAAGTGTGAATTCTGGCTTCAGGAGATTTCTTTTCTTGGCCATATTGTCTCTAAAGATGGAATCTCTGTTGATCCTTCTAAGACCAAGGCAATCCAAGAATGGCCAGCACCTACGAGTATAACTGAGGTACGTAGTTTTATTGGTTTGGCAGGTTATTATCGACGTTTCGTCCAGAATTTTGCCCGATTGGCTAACCCATTAACGAAGCTCACACGTAAAGGGGTTAAATTTGTTTGGACAAAAGAGTGTGAAGAATGTTTCGAAGAACTGAAGAGAAGATTAGTCAATGCTCCTATATTGACTCTACCATCGGGGAATGATGGGTTCGTTATTTATAGTGATGCATCGAAGAAAGGACTTGGCTGTGTCCTTATGCAGAATGATAGAGTTATTGCCTATGCATCACGACAGTTGAAAATTCATGAACAAAACTATCCTACTCATGATCTCGAGTTAGCAGCAGTGATCTTTGCTTTGAAGATATGGAGGCACTACCTCTATGGTGAAAAATGTGAGATTTATACTGATCACAAGAGTTTGAAGTATATTTTCTCACAAAAAGAACTCAACATGAGGAAAAGGAGATGGATTGAATTACTCAAGGATTATGATTGTACGATACACTACCACCCGGGGAAGGCAAACAAGGTGGAAGATGCTTTGAGTAGAAAAGACCATGGAGTTTTGAACAATATGAGAATTGAAAGGGATCCAATTTTCATGGATCTAGTGAAAATGGACATGGGAATAACCAGGGAAGGTGAAACATCAATGCTTTTTCAAATGGTTGCCAAACCATCTTTACTAGAAAGGATTAAGAGTTCTCAGACCGATGATGACGAATTCCAAAAGAAGATTAAAGCTGTGAATGATGGGAGATTGAGAGACTTTGTGTATGAAGATGGAATTTTGAAATTCGGGAAGAGACTTTGTGTTCCCAATATACCTGATCTAAAAAGGGAATTGCTGGATGATGCTCATAGTTCCAATTTCTCTATACACCTTGGGAGCACCAAAATGTATAGAGATTTGAAGGAACATTTTTGGTGGGACAACATGAAGAGGGAGATTGCTGATTTTGTGTCAAGATGTATGGTTTGTCAACAAGTGAAAGCTGGAAGGCAACAGCCTGGAGGAGTCATGCAACCTCTTCCCATACCGGAGTGGAAATGGGACAATGTTACGATGGACTTTGTCATGGGGCTACCGAAGACTCCTAGAAGGAACGATGCAATATGGGTTATTGTTGATCGTCTTACCAAGTCAGCACATTTTCTTGCTATAAGAGAAGATCTACCCCTGGAACGTCTAGCAAGACTATACATTAATGAAGTTGTGAGACTTCATGGAGTACCCCTATCAATTGTTTCTGATCGTGATCCCCGTTTTACTTCAAGATTTTGGAAAAGTCTTCAGAAATCCCTGGATACTGAACTTCATTTGAGCACTGCTTACCACCCTCAGACAGACGGACAATCAGAACGGACTATTCAAACCTTAGAAGACATGTTGAGATCTTGCTCACTTGACTTTCAGGGTATGTGGGATCAATATTTACCTCTGGTAGAATTTTCCTATAACAATAGCTTCCATTCGAGTATTCAGATGGCACCATATGAAGCGTTATACGGAAAGAGATGTCGTACACCAACCTGTTGGGATGACGTCGGTGAAAGAAAACTTGTAGGTCTAGAACTGGTGGAGGAAACGATGGAAAAGGTAAAGGTAATCCAAAATCACATCAAAGCAGCTCAAAGTAGGCAGAAGAGCTATGCCGATAATCGAAGGAAGGATTTGGAATTTCAAGTCGGTGATCATGTTTTCCTGAAGGTATCTCCGTGGAAGGGAGTCATACGTTTTGGTAAGAAAGGTAAATTGAGTCCCAGATACATCGGACCTTTCGAAATTCTAGAATGAATTGGGGCTGTAGCTTACCGATTGGAAATGCCGCCAAGTCTCTCCAAAGTTCACGATGTGTTCCACGTATCTCTGTTGAGGAAATACATGCCTGACCCAACGCATGTACTCACCTATGAGGAATTAGAACTGGAACCCGATCTTTCCTATTGTGAAGAGCCCGTCAGGATTCTTGATACAAGAGAACAAGTACTGAGAAACCGGACGACGCGTCTGGTAAAAGTTTTGTGGAGAAATCATAAGATGGAAGAGGCAACGTGGGAACCCGAGGAACTTATGATGAAGAACCACCCGAGTCTTTTTATGCAGTAATACCCTAGAAATTGCGAGGACGCAATTATTTGAAGGAGGGGAGAATGTAACACCCCAAGCTTCTACGGTACGTTTCCCTTCGAATAATACGATAGCGTGTGTTGTACGCAACCTCGAGTTCTAACACACACCACAACTAATTAAACTAGCCGTTGTGAATAGTAATACCTAATTTTTGAAATTATATATATTTTATATTTGAAAATGGACTTCATTTTTGGACTCAGAATATCAAATTTAGCCTAAGGTGAAATTTTGGTACATTTCGGATAACTTTCATATTTTGATGAATAGTGAAAATTTCTAAATTTTAATTAAAAACAACTTTTTTAATCAAAATAATTAATAGTGATAAATTATGAATTTGAGTGGTTTTAAAGTATATTTAGAATATATTTTTACCATTCAATTTAATGTTTATCATTGGACATAATTTTACAATTAAACCGAACATAAACAAGTGTCAATCTTTTGATAGTTATTACCTCTTAAAAACACGCTTTTTGTTTTGACAGCGGGAATTAATTTTAAATTAATTTCTGCCACTTCTGTGTTTTGAATTTAGGAAAATGGATTCCATATTTGGAATCAGGATGTTCAAATTGTGTAAATAGGTAACTTTTATTTTTAGACATTTTGAATAATTACTGCGGTAAATATTTTATTTACCATGGTTAAAGGGTAAATCCGGTAAATAAGGGTTAAAAAATAATATTATAATAATACAAAATTACCCTAAAACGTGTCCTAACCTTATTGGTGGACACATACCCGACCATGGGCATCCTTGGGTCAATTTGGGGACCCCTTGGAGCCACTTGTATGTGGTAGGGACACATTATATTAATAAAGTTAAAATAAAAATAAAAATGGCATAAGCTTACATCTTTTATAAGAACAATTTTTACATAGGGTTATACATGTTGGATTTTCGATTATAAATATTCATTAGAAAGATAAAAAGATTTCCTACATAATGATGTTTTATTTATAATTTTTAGACATTAAATAATTTATTTTATTTATGACACAATGATGATGCAGTAATTACTAAAATAGTAAAAAATTAACATAATTGATATTATAAATATCCAAATAAATATAATATGAAACTTTTAATGAATTAAACTAATTTTCTAGGATAATATGATATATTAGTATTGATTTAGCGGACTTTGTTCGAAGTAATCAATCTGTTATGAGTTTCACAAAAATCAACTATTGAATAGTGTCAAAATTGACATAAAAGAGTTCTTAAAACAAATATTATATTATTAATTGATATTAAATTCCTAAAAATCTAAGGTTCGGACAAGAGACTTATATTATGATAGGTTAATCATTAATGGACCACTTGGGGGTCGCTTGGATGTATATAGTAAGTTTATTAACCATAATATATAAAAATACAAAGAGACATTGTAAAAGTGAAACTAATTAACTTAGAGTTAATATTTAAAGATAAGGTTAATATAAGTACCCAAACCTGTCTAAATTCTATTGGATGAGTTGTTTTCGACCTATCCCCACCTCATCCTTTTAATAGTCAACTTTTGAGCCTTTATAAACCGAATATGAATTTATTATAAATTAGTATTTCTAGCTTTTCCAAAGGTGCCCCTCACCCCTCTTATAAAAGGGCACTCCTCCTTCTCATTTCTTCACACCTTCAAAGCCTTTTGGTTCGGCCAAACTCTGCCCAAATAATCTCCCAACATCCCTAACTACAACCTAGAGGCCTTAGTTTGATCAGAAAGCCAACCTAAGGAGCCCTTTTGATCAAATAAAAAGGAAGAACCCGAAGAAGAGGTAATGATTTCACCACCATTTTCTAAGTTCATTTCTTCTTCCACTTCTTCTTCCTTTGTTCTTACCATTCTAAAATAATAACTCCAGTATCTCACATATACTGTGATGTTATTATAAGTATGGTACAACCATATTCAGTATTCTATCCACCCTTTGAATAACATGTCACCATACGTGCGTACGTACGGCTTACCGTCTCCACGTCGTGGTGTAATTGTTATTCAATGTAATATTATTTGGATGGGTATAATAATGATGTGTAACTCATGTAAATAATAAATATAACATGTTAGTGATTCTGTATATATGATATACCATTCATTTATATATTATTTTAATATCAAAAGAATGATATTGTCGCTCGTGCGTACGTACGGACTACCGTCTCCACGAACGCGATGAGATTCATTCTCCATCGTATCCATTCAAGTATAATTATCATTTTATGATTTAAAAATGATGTTTAAGGACTTGATATCATTATGGATATGAATAAGATACAACAAACATGGCTTATGTAACAAAACATATAAAAGAAAATGAGTAAGTTAACACCCGAAACGATGATAATTCTAAGATATTATTAACAAATCAATGTTAAAAGATCATATATGATATCATATTAATATATATGATTCTTGTATAATTTAATAACAATTATTTCACCATTATAGAGGAGGTTAACCTACCCCAACCAAGGAAAAGTACAAGGTAAGGGTTATTTCACAATCTCTTCATTATCCGAGGTTGTTTATATGTAATAATCTACTGGGATCTCTTTATCATCCACATCCATGTTTCTTAAAAATGTATTTCAAAACATTTTTACTATTTACAAGAATATGGGTTAAAGTCATTTATACCTTTTTTTGACTTTTTATAAGAGGTTTATAAAGGAATATTTCCGTCGTTTTCAAAACAAGGTCCTTTTTAACCTTTTCGACAGAATTGAGGTAAGAATGTTTTTTTTAACTTATACGGCGGGTGCGGTTATTTTACGCCGTTATAAAATCTTCAAAGCTTTACTTACAAGCTTATAAGAATATTTTCAAAGAAAATGTTTTATTTTATATGGATCTTAAATGATTTCAAAATAAAAGGAGATACTTCTTTAAAAAGAATTTTGATTTCATCTATGTCAACATCCTTTGATGGATTTTAAGATTATTTGAAGTTGATTTATTATGATACAAAACTTCTATATTGTATTGAAGGTTTTGTGATATGTTTGACTGTGGATGTGCTATTTTTATACCATTCATAGTTTATGGTGAAATTATTGACATTTCGTATGCTAGTTTTAATACGAATGTTTATGTTATGTTTAAACCTTTTCATATGGGAATGCATTGGACTTAATAAGTGACGGGTGGAGCCCGCTATAGCTCCTCGATGCATCGGTAGGTCTCATGAGACAAACTAGTGTCTTGGCACAAGGCCTTGACAAAATCTTATTTGTAGTCTTGGCACGAGGCCTTGGCTATGTGGTTATGATAGTCTGGCATTATGCATTCCAACATTATGAAAGTGGTTATTGATATTGCATGTGATTATTCGATTAGTAGAATATCCATGTGAATAAGTAAATGGCATTATTTCATTTTTATTTTTGCCATACTATGTTGAAGTTCAATTTTAAAAGGCTTTTGTTTTAGTAATTCATTGCCTTAAATGTTTATGCTTATTATGAATGTTCCGCTATATTGTTATCCTTACTGGGCATTTGAGCTCACCCCTTTTCTATGTTTTATTTTTCCCAGGTAGTGAAGAAGTAAATTATGAATGACTTGCAGGGATATTATGAGGGGTTAATAGTGTGGATATGAAGACTTTGTTGTTGTAGTAGTTTTTCACTTTGAAATGTAATGTAAAACTTTATGATTATATCTAGTGTTTCCAAGGCTACTAAACCAATCGGTCTTTCGGGATTTGATCTTTCTTGTGATCATGCCAATGTTATGTAATTAATGCACCGACTCTGGGCAACTGGGGTCGGGGCGTTACAAGATAGGTAGCGGTGTGAGAGGTATTAATGAAAATCATGATTTTCAACATCTAAACAAATTATTTCTTGTAGTGGATTCACTTTTTCCTCTAGTGGCCACTGAGGAAGGTTTGAACTTTTTATTTTTATGGTGATTTCATGTAGAATTTTTTTTTCTATTATTTTGTTTTTTCATAAAAAATGTTTCTAGCCTTTTAGTGAAGATTTTATTGAATCTTTTTGGGAATCTTTTAGTGAAACATTCTGGGAAACATTTTCTAGAACATTGAGTGAAACTTCCAGTGAGACTTGTTATATTTTACAATGTTTATAATTGAAATTTCAATGTTTCCCATTCAATTGCAGATGTTGATGTTGCATTATTTATTAATCCTTATGTAATGATGATGTTTAAGTAAAAAGAGGATGCACATTGTTTCTATGTTACATATGAAAAAATAAATGGGTTCAGTATACAATGGAAATAATCAAATAAAAGGAGAAATGGGAAAATTTTCATCACATCACACCATTATTAATATATTAAATAAGTCCATATAAAGTTTTATAAAAATGCAATCAAGGTGAAATTTTCTCTTGTGGAGACATGTATAGGTTTCCTTGATCAAATGGGGATCAATTGTTTTTCTTATGGGTGGTATGAATTTAATGTATTTATGGAAGAGCATTATCATCACTTAAAAAATAATAAATCAAATAAAATGATGAGGTCTCAATGAAAAATAATAGAATAAGAAGAAGTTGAGTTAGATGGGAATATATTTGAAGGTATTAAACTAAATGAATATTTCTCATTACTGATAATAATTGTAGGAGGTTGAGATGTTATTGAGTATAGGTGTGTGGATCATTTGAATTTTTAATGTCAAAACAGAAAAGGGAATTGAAAAATGGAGGTGTGAGTTTCATGTTAGAGTAAATATAAATAAAATTCTTGGAAAATGCATCATTTTTAGAATTATTTATTTTTATTTGATTGATATACACTACTATAAATTTAATCTATTCCAAATGAACTATACAAAAAATTTGGAAAAAATAAATGGTATAGGTAACTTAAAGAGATCCTACACCAACAATTTTTCCAAACCGTTGGTATAGGTTCCATGGAGAGACCCTATATCAACAGTTTTGGCCAAAACCATTAGTATACACTACTAAAGATATTCCCTTTAATTTCATGAAAAAGGACTTTAAAAGTGATAAAAATGTATTGTTGTGATCAACATCATTAGGGGGTCCCCTTTATCAGTGTTTTCAATTGCACTGATAAAGTGGGCCTTTACCAGTGCTAGAAATAGTACTGATGAAGGCCCAACCTTCTACACTATGTTGTTTTTATAACAACACACTATCATAAATACCTATAACATGTATGAAAAATATATAATTTAATTGAAATAAATATTACATAATAAATAAAAAAACACCACTATATACATTTTAAATAATGTTTTTCCCGATTAATTTTATAATTACTATCCAAAAACATTTAAAAACATCAATATTTCATCGTCTTTGGCACCCGTAATCCCCTCTCCAAAAATTTCACTCATGGTATCATTTTTTGAACAAATCACCTCAACCTGAGAAAAAGATTCCACCTATATAAGGAAACAAATCTAATGTTAGTAATAATATAAATAAATTAATTAAGCATTAATATGAAGGAAATTTAATAATAAAATGTCCATCTTAAATAAAGACACACTTGGAGTTATACCAGACACACCGTGCATCATATTGAGGTGTAGATTATTATTAAATGTCAAAAATTATGTATGTATCATTGTTCCAATGTATCAAAACAATCCAAATGTGTGTGATTAGTTTTGACTATGCCACTTTTTCTTATTACTAAAATTAATGTCACTTTCAAATAAAGACACACTAATAGTTATACAGATCACACCATGAATCAAATTAAGGTGTTACTGGTTCCTACACATCAAAAATTACTTATTGATCATTTCTATAAAGTATCAAAAAAATAGGAATTCAATTGTTTGGTTTTTAGCATGACACTGGTGTTTTTTACAAAAATGTCATTTCAAACTGGAAACACATATTTTGAGTTACACTGGTCCCATCATGTGTCAGTTTTACATAATACTTCTTCAAACACATAAAAATGACTTATTACTCATTATCTTAAATTATTAAGTCAATCAAAGAACATTTTCTTAGTTTTCAGTGAGTGACACTCGTTTTGAACTAAAATGTAAAATTTTAAACTGATAACGACCAATTTAAGTCATACTGATCATACCATGCATCAGACCGAGGTGCGGTTGATTCATACACATCACAAATGAATAATGTCTAATTTTATTAAAGTATCAAAATAATACAAATTAATTTTATTGGTTTTCATTATGTCACTTGTTATTTTTACTAAAACCAATGTCAATTTTAAATATAAAGACACACTTAGAGAGATACCGGTCACAACGTGTGTTGGATTGAGGTGAGGCTGATTATTATACATTAGAAATTACATATGGATCATTTTAATAAATTATCAAAATAATATGAATACATTTTATTGGATTTTAGTATGTCACATTTTATTTTTACTAAAATTAATATCAATTTTAAATAAAAAGACACACTTGGTGTTATACCAGTTACAATGTGAATCATATTGTGGTGTGGTTGATTCCTACACATCACAAATGACTTATGGACTTTTTTTCATAAATGATCAAAAAAATATGAATGTGTTTGATCAGTTTTAAGTATGTCACTTATTATTTTTACTTAAATTCATGTCAATTTTAAATGAATATACACACATGGAATTATACCGGTCACACCATGTGTCATATTTTTCTAAAGTATCAAAACAATACGAATATTTTTGCTCATTTTTGAGTACTTAACTTGTGTTTTTTTATTAAAATGTTATTTGAAATTGGAAACACTTAATTTTAGTCATAAGAGTCATATCGTGCGTCATTATGATGTGAGACTAATCCCTAGATGTCAAAAATGACTTATGAATCATTGTACTAAATCATTAACACAATAAATGTTTTTTCTTGGTTTTCATAGAGTGACATGTTTGGAACAAAAATGTCAATTTGAAACTGATAACATAGATTTTGAGTCCTACCAGTCACATCATGTGTCAGATTGTAGTTCAGTTATTTCCAACATGGTAGAAATGACATAAATATTATTTTCCTAAAGCATAAAAATAATCTGAATGCATTTTCTTAGTTTTCAGTATGTCAATTGTTCTTTTTACTAGAATTGATTTCAATTTTAAATAAAATTACACACTTAGATTTATACTAGTCACACCGTGTGTTAGATTGAGGTGTGGTTCATTCCTACACATTAGAAATGGATTATGAATCATTTTATTAAAGTATCAAAACAATATGAATGAATTTTATTAGTTTTCAGTTTCCACTTGTTCTTTTTACTAAAATTAATGTCAATTTTAAATAAATAGACACACATGGAGTTATACCAGTCCTACCGTGGGTCAGATTGAGGTCAGGATGATTCCTACATGTCAAAAATGACTTATGGGCCATTTTACTAAATTATTGAAACAATCGAAATGTGTTTTCTTAGTTTTGAGTATGTCACTTTTGTTTTTTATTAAAATATCATTTGAAACTGGAAACACACACTTTGAGTCATATCAGACTCATTATGTGTTGGTTTGAAGTGAGATTTCTTCCTACATGTCAAAATTGAATTATGAATTTTTTTCATAAATTATCAAGATAATTTGAACTTTTTTGGTTGGTTTTCAATGACTGGTACATGTTTTGAACTAAAATGACAATTTTAAACTGAGAACATACAATTTGAGTCATAACGATCACATTGTGCATCATATTGAGATGGGGGTGATTAATACACATTAAAAATGAATTATAGATTATTGTCTAAAATTGAAAAAACAAACTGAACCAATTCTATCAGTTTTTAGTATGACACTTATTCTTTTTTACTAAAGTTAATATAAATTTTAAATAAAAAGACATGATTTATGACATATCGGCCACACCATGTATCATATTGAGGTGAAATTAATTCATACATGTCACAAATGACTTCTGGATCATTTTTCTAATGTATCAAAACAATATGAATGTTTTAGGTCAGTTTTCAGTATGTCACGTTTTCTTTTTACTTTGATACACTTGGAATTATACTAGTCACACCATTCAATAAATTGAGGTGTGATTGATTCCCACATATAAAAAATTACTTATAGATTATTTTCAGAAATTATCAAAACTATCCCAATGAGTTTTCTTGGTTTTGAGTATGTCACTTGTGTTCTTTATTAAAATGTAATTTGAAACTGGAAACCAATACTTTGAGTCATATTGGTCTCATTGTGAATAGTTTTGACATGAGACTCCTTCCAACACATAAAAATGAATTATGAATCACTTTAATAAATGATAATGATAATCAAAGCACGTTTTCTTGGTTTTTAGTGAGTGACACATTTTCAACTAAAATGAAAATTTTAAACATATAATGGACACTTTGAGTCGTAAAGGTCACACCATGAATCATATTGAGGTGTGGTTGATACCTACACATCAAAAATGAATTATGTATTGTTTTCCTAATTTATTAAAATAATATGAATTCATTTTCTTGGGTTTCATTATGTCACTTGTTCTTTTTACTAAAATAAATGTCAATTTAAAATAAAAACACACACTTTGAGTCATAAACATCACACCATGTGTCAGATTGAGGGGGGAGGTGATTCTTACATTTTATAAATGAATTATGAATAGTTTTACTAATGTTTCAAAATAATATGAATGTGTTAAATCGGTTTTCAGTATATTTCTTGTTCTTTTTACTACAAATTAATCTCAATTTTAATTAAACAGAAACACTTGAAATAATAACAATCACAACATAGATTGAATTGAGGTGTGGCTAATTCTTACTCATAAAAAATGGCATATGGATCATTTTACTAAAGTATCAAAACAATCTATATGTGTTTTTTTTATTTTGAGTATGTTATTTGTTCTTTTTAATAAAACTAAGGTAAATTTTAAATAAAAAGATAGACTTGGAGTCATATTGGTCACACCATGTGTCAGATTGAGGTACGGTTTATTCCTGTAATCATAAATGACTTATGGATCATTTTACTATAGTATTAAAACTATCCAACTTCATTTTATTGGGTTTCAGTAAATCAATTGTCTTTATTATTAAAATTAATGTCAATTTTAAATAAAATGATGCACCTGGAGTCATATTAGTAACATTATCCCATTGAATTTATTTGTAAAACTTCCAACACTACATATTGGGTTGGTGTTATTATCCAAAAGACCATCCTCTAATATTTTAGTTTTCAACAATAAGAAAGGGTTTTCAGCTAATAATAATGACTCAATATACAATGTTGAAATTTTGACAATGAAATACAATGGAAAGTGTGGTAACATTGGAAGAAAGGAACATGTTATATCTTTTGTGTCTTGTTTTAGATATTTTAAATAAAAATATGACTTCCAAAAATACATGTGAAAAAAACTAAATGAGTATTTAATAAAAATTATAAGGAAATTAACTTTAAAATTTTAGATAAAATTATGACAAATTTAGTTAAATAAGTAGTATGAATTAACCTTTTCACGATGGTTTTATAAATCATGGACCCATTTTCTTAAAGTCATTATCTCAGTTGTTGCCTCAAAGTCTAATCTATCATTAGAATGGGAATCTTCAAAAAAACCACCCCAACTCGAAAAAAGGAATCAACCTATATAAGAAAATAATTATTATATGAGTAACACTAAAAAATAAATTAAACATAAATATGAAACAATCAATTACTTATATTGATAATAATTTTACCATGAAAACATCAAGATTACCTTTGTAATTGAGCATATGTAGAACCATTTCTCTTTTTAAAAAGGAAGTGTAGTTAATTTGAAGAAAATTGATAAATTCCAACACTATAGAGGAGAAATGGTTTCAAGGGAGAAGAAGTATGTGGATGTTTTGGTGTAAAATGACTAAAAATATAGGTATAAATATTCTAAAATAAACAAATGCTATGAGGAATAATGAAAATTAAATAAACTTTTAATTTTATAATATTTCAATAAAATAGATAAAGTACACCATAACATTACCTTCACATCTTCCAAAATTATTTTATTTTATTATAGTCTATTCTTCCCTAAGATTGGCAATAACATCATCTGCATAAGACATTGTCTGCATGAGTAGACAAACTTTTTATTTAGATTATGTTAATGTAGTAGAGAATAGATAATATTATGAGGAAAAAATTGTGTACTAAAAAAATAAAATTATCATTGAAAACTCATTATTTTTTTAAAGGTAGTAGGAATTCAAATTTTCATACTTGTTGTATAAATTCTTGACCCATTTCCTTATTGTCATTATTTTAGTAACAGCCCCGAATTCCAATCTCACCTGAGGTCATTTCTTTATGATCTCTATTAAAATTAACATAATAATTATGAGGTAGAAATTATGATTAAATTAATTTAAAAAGTATTTAATATGACGAGAAAAACAACTAAATAAGAAGTTTGAAGTCACATCTTCTGGATATATGTGTACATTCTTCCATCAAGAATTCTTCCCATTCATTTATAATCAAATCTATGTCATCTTATGAATATGAAGATTTTTCAATAGTCATAGTAGTACTAAATATATATATATACACAAAGGATTAATAAATATTTTAAATGAAATTTTAATCATCATCGAGATACATCTTTGGAGATTCTAGTTTGTTAATGGAATATGATCTCTCTCATAAATTTAGAAACATAATAACCACAATCTTTTGCATTTTTTTACTTTAGGCACTACAGAAAAATTGAAAAAAATAAGTAATTTTTTTTGATATGTGTTTAGATAGTTAAAAATTATTATATATACCCTGATATTTATCCACCTATAGAACTTTTTAGGCTCCTTGTGGGAATGGATTGTCCACATGCCATGATTTTCATGATATTTATCAACCTCTATATATTAAAAAAATTATCAATAAAATATAATATAAAATATATAAAATGAATTTTAATTCTAAAATTTTGGATATAGTTTGTTAAAAATTTGAAAAACTTTATCATGTGTGGTCGGTTTGTTGGATACCCATAGAGTGAATATTGGAAATAAATCTTTGGAGTATCCAAATTTGCTGCAATGAGTAACCAATGATTCCTAAAAACATAAAAATGGAATAAGTAATAAAATAAATGAAAATATATTTGATATGATTAAATTTTATATTTTTTCCCTTGCATCATTATTATTAATAATATTTTGATGTCCATAAGTTTGATTTTAAACGATTTGACTAGTTTTTCCACCATTTCATTCATTTTTCTGATTATATTTTTTTTGTTCGGTAGAAGTGGCATGAGGACTAATAATTCCAAATTTATGTTATTGGGGTAATCCCCTCAATTGGTATTGATATACACACCTTCAAAAAATACGTAATATATTTATTCTTAATTAACATAGTATATCATCTTTTGAAAAAAAATCATGAAAAAAAACCACATGTATACATTTACAACTGAGCCTCCTATCCATTCATAGTTGATGATTTAATTTACATTATCAAGATTAATCTATATAATATCCCCTTTGTACATTTGTTCTTCAAAATGGACAATGTGATTACTACCACTTCGTAACCTTGTATCTGCATGAACCATCAGTGTTAGTAAATGAAGATATTGAATGGGTTGGGTAATGTATCTTTCTAAAGATCTTTTTGATCAGTTGGTTGATCCTTTAGATGGTTTTGATTTGACCTTTCATTTCACCCCTTCCCTTTTTATATTTGTAATAACATTAATTGGTTCAAAACTTTTTTCATTAATTGTTAAAGGTTTATCATGATTTTTTTTGGAAATGAACACCTCGTTGTCGATATGTGTTTTAAAATATTTGAAAGAAACTCTATGAATGTTCCAACAACTTGGTAATCCATATTAATATGAGTATCATCATGTGGAATAGGTAGCTCGGTGATTGTATTATGAGCTATGATAATCCCCACTCTCACATGACCTGTTGGAAGTGGTCTGTTGTGTATACTTCCTTCCTGGATATTGAACATGGTAGATATCACTAAAAGGAAATGGGTGGGTGTTGATTTATATAAATCACAATCATTTCACCCAATATAATATCAGTTTAAGAAGGGTTTCAATGTCTTCTTGATTCACATTTCACAGAAACAATTATGAGAATATTGTTAAACTCATCTAAGAAAACTCTTTGAGGGGAATGAATCACTTCAAATATGGTGGGGGTGGGGAAGATCTTCATGAAATGGTTGTTATTGAGTTGTTTCTTCTCATTGCTTCCCCCCATAACATTTTATATAAACTTAGTCTACCAATGAAATTTTTCTTCAAGGGTATCCAATATTGGTTTCATCTCTTTAATTTCTATATATTTATTATCCTGGTATTTTATTTTCTCAAAATATGTTTGGGGTGTCACCCCAAATCTCACACCTCTAACACAACCATATAGTCCTGGTCACATTAAGGACACCAATTGTAAGCGTTCATTCAATATTTCTATTGAAGATTCATGTGACCAAGTATGATTAAAAATATAGAAAAATAAGTAATCATTATTATGTTATAGTTATTTAAAGAATTTTTTTATTATGTCATACTTACACATGATTCCCAAACTTTTGTGTGTGTTTTCATCTATTAGTATCCCATCTTTATTTACATGCGACTCCTTCCATAGCACATGAAATGGGATGGAAGGGTGTTTGGATTTGGATTCATTAATTTGCATATAAATAGTGGAACATAATTATGTTGTTGTTTAATTTCATATAAAAGTATTACGATGGATTTAAAATATATACCATTTTTTCAATTGAAGAGTACCCCATATTTGATTTATGGTAGGGTTACATTAGTTTTTCTTCACATTCCTTATTTACAGCACTCAGTCTATATAATAGAAATAAAAAATTATCAATCAAAGGGATAAATAAACATATTATCGAAAAAAAAATATTACCATCCATAAAGTACCTAAAAAAATAACTTCCCATGATTGACAGTAAACACGTCTCATGCTTCTTGGATTATTAGGTGTGCATAAATAAGTGGTTGGTGTAGGTTTATTTTCCCTTCAACATCGTTAAGATGAAATCTCATTAGAATTGTGTGAAAGACTCACTGAATCCTTAAAAAATAATTAATAAATTTTTTTGTGGGATTCATCTACTATAATTATACTCCACAAGGGATGATGAAGTGTATGTCAATGTTTCATTATTTTATTTTTTAGTAAAATAAAGAAAGGATATCATAATGCTATAGTAATCTATTCCAAAAATAGTTTCTGAAGCATGGGAACAATATGGTAACATAAATCGATATAAATTAGAATGCACTTCCTTGTGATGAACCCAATGTAACTACTAAACATGGCCTTATTAGGGTTAACAGTCTAGCTACACACATTCCATCATACCTTGATTTTGATGCCTTTACTTTTCACCTTAATAATTATTTATAACACCATAATTCTACGATGCTCCTATTTTTTCTACGATATCAGTTCTTCATTGTATACCATTTTATCGAGTTCAACACAATCAATATGTTTTTCTTCTAGATTGGTAGCATTATCATGTGAAAAGTGTTTTTGTTATTTTTCACTGGGTGAAGCTACAAGTTGAGAAACCTATTATTCCTCATGATTGGGAAAAACATCACATGAAGAAGTCATTATTTATATATGTGGTTCAATATTTAATTTATATTACAAAAATGAATCAGTGAAAAAATAATAACATGAGGTAACAGAATTTATATTACAAAAAAAATATTTCCTTATTATTAAAATATATTTATTTAAAAGTTTTAAGGGGTTTTAAACCTCTATTGAGTATCCAAATATCTTCATTTTGGTCTCCTCTGACATAAAAAACATCATATATATTGGGACCATTGTGAAATGGTTACAGAAACATAATGAAAGGGTCATCCTCAATTGATGTTTCATCCGACCATTTAGTGGTTTTGGTTTATAATAGAATAATTTACCACTTTCAGTTTTCCGTATTTGGATGGAAAAATAGTTTCACTACTTGTGATGCCATTATAAATGGTTCAACTTAGTTCCCTTCATTACTGAATTCAACTTTCACAAATCCCAATTCATATATTTTAACAACACTCCTCTTATAAAAATAATTGCATTGAAAAATCGGTAGTTGGAATGTTGTATAATCAAACTCCCATAATTGTTTGACAATTACAAAGTATGAAATATTCACATAAACTATATTTTTATCCTTAGTACCAGCAACATGCGTCACTTCAACCACAAGTGTGACTCCACTATTTTTCATTGTACTATCTTCATAATGTTCATTTTTATATAAAGTATAACCATTAATTACATAACCATTGTAAGAAATATATACACACTTGTTCTTATGGCTAGAAATTGAAGTCGCTCTAAAATTGAATCCATATTTTTATCTAAATACTTAAAAATAATGTCTTAAAACCATCCAATAAATTGTTTATTATTTGAATTTGATATCTCTATTTAATCCCTTGATGGATTAAAATGCCTAATAATTTCTTTATCATTGTCATCATATGGAGAAACCTCTAAACTACTATGAAAAATATTAAGGTGGTCTGACTCCCAGTCTTTAATATTGATTGTGAAGACATCGCTTTCAAAAATTACTTCACCCACAATCCACCCAGTGTGAAAATATTTTGGTAAACCAATGATTTCCCCACCAGAAAGGTATTCGAAACAAAATTCCATAGCTTCCTCAACAATATATTAATCTATAATACTACCCACTGGAAGACTTCTATTTACGTCATACCCTTAAAAAATATTCATACACTATTCAATGGGGTACATTCATCTATAATGTATAGGACCAACTAGAAAAATCTTTGTCACCAAGTGAACCATCAGGTGAACCTTCATGTGAAATAATATTGGTGGGAATAAAATTTCCAATTCATATAATATGATGGAAATTTCCTTTTCTATAGTTGGAAATTTTATGGGGTTTATAAATTTTCTGCATATAGCTTAAAAAAACAAATCATAGTTAACGTATGATGGACATTCTTGGAAAAATGAAACCTAAAGCTATATTAATTCGATCTTGCATCAAAACATGACAATCATGTGATTTCCGACCCTTCAACATCAAATCATTCATTGAAACAATATTCTTGATATTCGATAAATACACCTATGGAACATTTACATCATTCAAGAAGTTGAAAAATAGATATATATCATGATTGGAAAGAGTGTAAGCAACATGAGGAAGAAAAATCTTTTTTTCACACTTTACTGGCACCAAATCTTCCCGTATTCCTATGTAAATCATGTCCAAGCTAGACTTAATTCCATAATTTTTTTATAGCTTAATTCAGTAAATTTCCAATGATATTATCACATATATTTATTTTCACTTGCATAACTTCAGTAAAATGTATGATGCATAGAAAATTCTAGTATGGTGATTCAAAAACAATTGATATATTTTCCAACCAGTTTTTATAAGGTTTTTAGAAAAAGTTTCCCCAAAAGTAATGTCTATATTTTACATTATCAAATAGTTGATCACCTATTATTGGAGATTTTATGATATGTTCTTCTAAACTCTCATCAAATGATTCCATCCAAGATTGGTACTTATGTCATTAGGGTAGAAATATTTGATTTCCTAGAAACACAGTCTTTGATGAATGTTTCAACCAAATTTACTGTGTACCTTGTTCACAAAGGGGACACCATTGAGTTCCTTTGATTCTATATCCAAAAAAATTTCTATAATATTGGAAGTTAATTATCATCCCACACAACATGGATCTCAACATGAAATATTTATTTCTATAAGAATCATAAAATGTAACACTCGAATCCCACAATAGTTTAAAATTTTAACTAAATGGAGATATATAAATATCATTATTATTACCTGGTTGTTTTGGTCGTGATATTAGAATAGATAACATAATGTATCTTCATTTCTTGCATAACCACAGTAGAAAGTTATAATTTTTCCAACATAATTATCCATGTATTGTGAGTGCTTCTTTAAAAATCAAAAGGATCCACTCCATCTTTAGATAATAAAAGATGAACATTTCTTGACTCAATTAAAACATTAGGATAATCATGATCAATTCTCTTCCACTGAGGAGAGTCTACCAGGTAAGGATGTTTTCCATATTTATTTCTTGTATTTTTCTACCACGTCAATTTTCTTACAGTCTCCTCACTTCCATATAGGATCCTAAAACTTAGAATGATTGTAAAGTACCTTAAAAATTTTATAGGACCTGATTTATCTTTCTTTTATTGAGAAGAACCACACTTTGGGATTTCTTTAAGTGAATTTTATTCATTTATAAATAGTATGCAGTCAGTTGGTCATGCATGTATTCCTTTAGAGGTCATACCCATCGAACATAGAATTATTTTAACTTCATATATTTAGATAGAGAGATTCTTATATTTTGGAATCAAAAAATTCAATAGAGAATGTAGTTCAGAAAAATTGGAGTCTCTTCATCCATTTCCGGCTTTTAATTTATACAGATTCAGTACAATTGACAATGCTCTACATTTATTGCAACCAACATACAATAGTATCTTTTCATAATTCTTTAGCATCTCATAAAATTTTGGACAATCATGAAGTTCATCTTCAATTGTGATTTTGATTTTCTCAATATGAACTCCATCATAATTAACACCTATAATCACATCCTTGATATGATATTATTCATTATCTACACTTGTAATCATATTATATGATCTATAAAACCTAGTGCTATACCAGTCACTAGCTACATTCTCTTTTACCCATATTTTTACAATATTCACAACTTCAGTCTATTCCATGATAGATCAAGTGTTATTCTAACTCCTCTAGAAGAATTAGTCTTGAATAAAAATACTTTAAACAATGAAAATTATTTGAGAAGGGTCATTTTTGGGGCCAAATTCCACACAAGACTACCATGTTCATATTTGGGTTAACTGAAAAATTCATTCGATTCAGGAAAGCATACTGAGAATCCTAAGTCAGGTGCACACAATATCCATGGTGTGCGTACAAGACTGGAATCTACACACAATGCTCTTGCATTCCCAATGTGACATATTTTTCTCTTTTTATACAGATACTTAGAGAATCGAAAAAGGAAACTGTGCATAGGAATTGGATGTTTCTCACAGGATATGGCCCTGTGTGAAAAGCCATTTTGTGGTCAATAAAAAATTATCCAAGCCTTTTTGTGTGCGCTAAAGCTTGTCTGCATGAATGTCCACTTCCACACTGAAAATCTTACAGGCTCCTACTAAAGATTTTTTCCTATGAATAAAAGGAACCCATTTCTTTAGGGTTATCATATAGAAGACAAACCATTGATCTATCACACATAATAATATTCTGTGACATCGTGAAATATTGTGGAACCCTCAAGGAATAGAATCTTGCATGTGAGGTCCCCTATTCCCCCCTTCATGTGGTCACAAAAGGGATTAACCCACACCCACTTTCTTTTAATCCAAGTCATGTGGGTGAAAAATTATCCTCTCATGCACAACCTCAATCTAAAGATCCTTCCAATATTGTGCTCAACCCATAATTTTGTGTGTATCCCTCCAATATTATAAACCCCATCTCTTTAAGAATCCATGGGTCACCTTTACTTTATAGCAACATGTCTGATCCCCGCTTGTGAGTGACTCCCATGTCTTGCATGCACCTCCTTCATGTGGATGTGAGGCTTGTGCGTAGTGATGTCTAAGTCCCTCATGCATTTTTCTCTATTTCATTATCCTATATTTTTCTTTTCAGCATATGTATGCTAATGGATTTTAATTTTCAATATATCCACTCTAACACAAACCCCACTATTGACCACTCCTCCACACCACTCTTTTCAGGAATTTAGGGTTTATTCCATTCCCCAAGAGTTGGTGAGAAACTGTTATATAATTCCATGGGGTGAGGAGTGATTCCACCATGTCTGATATACATGACGTTAAACTACCAAGAACCCAGGTCCTCGACACATGATGTTAAACTATGATCTCTCCATGCATGGAAATCCCATGATGTCACCTTGTATGAGTGACATATAATGACATCATATTTATATTTATATAGGGGGATAGTAATCAGGAGACTACTTCTTTCCATATCTTCAGATCCCCACCCTCTCCCTTTGGGATTTGTTCCCATGTGTGCCTCAGGAATTCTCTAAATAAGCATTGACCCCTCCTTTGATAAGATTCCCTATGTATGAATTACACACAACAAAGTATTGCTCATATGGAATGAGATCCAATTCACACATAATTTTATCCTTATCTCAACCCCCTCTGTATAAGGTGAACCCATCTTAGGATAAAAATGTGAGAAGAGAGATAGTGACACCCGAGTCCCGACTCCAGTAGGACTCGAGTTGGTGACTAGCCCCAAGGGTATAATAAACATGCAGATGGGAGGTATTACTCTATAAGAGAACACATTTGAAAGATAGATATAATATATACAACAACCAACTCCTACTCATATTAAAATATAAAAGAAAATACACAGTGTGCATATGTAATTTCATGCAAAAACTACTACTACAACAAGTTGGAAAATTGTATTTACCAAAATAAAGTAAAGATGATGGAAACCGTGTATCCCAAATAGCTCCTACTAAACCCCTGAATATTATTAACCAACATGATCTCTAGACTGATACAACTGACTTGAAATATAGCTTATGTATATGTAGGGTGAGTATAACAGTATACTCAAAAGGATCCTCCCAAAAGGCTCTCATGTAAAAGGTAAAGAAAGCATGATAAAGAACATTGAACAACAAGTGAAACTAAATCATCACATAAAAAGGTATACTATGTTCCTAGACTCACCATGGATACTATCACCAAGAATCACATATAAGAGTACATAATAAAGAATATCAAGGGTACCCCACTACCGCTTCCCTAATGGTTTGCCGCTATGCCCCAACGCTACACATCCTAAGCATCTCTCTCCAAAAATGATATCCTACAGACACCTAGGTGAAGCACCACAATGTGAACCTCATGCAACACACCACCACGTTCATGTAACCAAAAGTAACCAGGTAGTGTTTGAGATCCACCACGACCCATATAATGTGTATCATACATCAGGTATTATACCTCAATCCATCATATCCCATACACCGAGTAAGGAGCCTCAATCCATGAAATCCTATACGCATTAAACCTATAGTATCCCTTAGGAAACTATATCCATAATACATGTGTGTGAAATGAACACAATCCATTATATCCTTCTACAAAAATATATGAGGAAAACTATCCACTGTGCATACAAGCACAAGTAACTACCATGAGAAGAGATCAGGGCCAAAGTGGTTAGTCAGTCATCCATCCTCCTGCCGTGATGTTGAGGAAAACACCCATAGCGTTCAGAATCCCTAGGGGGATAGTCACCATAACCGAGAAGGTGTAGTATCATGTAGAACAACAAATTACATGATATAATATAGCTCACAACCACACTATGGTCATAACCTAGTATCAGACTCAACTATAACTAACATCTCTCAGACTCCCAACTGTCACTACTAAGACCAGATAACCTATAATAAAAAAACCATTTAAAGAGCTACATTAACTTAATTTATTCATTTCCATCCATTTCACTTTACGTTAATTAATTATTTAACCATTAATTAACAATTAATTATTACCAAAATACATTACATAAGAAATACAACTAGTTTCCATTCCATCTAGGAATAAGCAATGTGAGTCCATAAATTCTTAGAATTATAACCTCAACATTGCATCCCCGCAAGATCTAACCCCATGGTTTAAACATTTATTCATTTATTAATATTATTACATTACCTAATACTAGGTACTCTAGAAATACATTGTAAGATACTAAAAAAACTAAACAACCAAGAACATCTCTCTACCTAAAGCAGTATGGAAAGGAAAATAGATAAAAAACAACCTAGAAATCAACCAAACAAGAGATTTAAACATGAATGGATCTTTCATATCAACATATAAGCCTAGATTCAACCCATTCTGTCATCCCCTGTGTCCTCCCAAACACCCACATGAATATCTTGATGCATCTTGTCACCACATGCATCAATTGTTGCCATAACAACTGGGGCTCCCCGCCCTACATATCACAACATCCCTCTGAGCACCACCATCCTAGGATTACATAACATCCGGCCTCCCCACCCCATAAACCAGAACACCCCTCCTGGACCACATCTTATCAAAATTAGTATGAAACAAACATATCTACTAAGCTCTTGGCCCCAAATAAATGTATATAATTTATACACAAAATGAGCCCTCACAGATCTAAAGCACAAGGCACTCAGCCTTTACAAGAATGTGGGTGACTCAGGCCCTACCAAAGAATTATATTTTATCACACAGTTGGTTCTTATTACATCTTAAATTTTCTAGTTCATTATTTATAGGTTCCAACTGTAGGAAAATTAAGAAACAAGCTATCAAAATCTATCAAAAATTAATTAAACAATTTATTTAACATGCCTTTAATTCTTTTATGAACAAGAATCATTATGATTTATGTTCATTATAAAATTTATTTAACCACGCATACTTGAATCAATTTATTATCATCAAATTACAATGACAACTAAATACATTACACATCCATATTTTATCATTTACCCAATTAATTATCAATTAATTTCATCTTTACATTCTTTACCAATTTCACATGCCAATATAAGTATAACAAGTAAAACCTAGATATCACAAAATCTATAAAACAAGAAGAAAACTTTTATCATGGTACAAAATAACAAAATTACCACATGATCGATACCAATTTATTAATCTGGTTCTAGTAATTAATTAAGATAAATTTATTTATGATCCAAGGAAATAAATCACGCTAACTATATGATTAGATGTAATTAAATATAGAAGCAATGAGTACCCTACCTAAAAAATGGTGTTAAAATTCCATTCACAAGAATGAACCAATGTTGTGGATCCCAGTCACCTCTCCCACAATAATTGCATCCACCCAAGGACGTTGCGTGACAACCATGAAAACAAACAACGACAATGTTCTACTAGAAAAATATAGATCAAGCACCACCACATAGAAATTATTAATAGGAGGAAACTAATTTAAGGATCCACAATAACGGTGTTATAAAATACCTTGGATTTAAGACATATCAAAGGAATAAATATAGGGATCAATCCTTGATAAAGGAATCCCCAAAAAAACAAAGAAGGGGTTTCTGATTCACCTGGAATCAAGAGAGAGATAATTTATCCATAGGGTTTGACAAACCTGAGTGGATGAAAATGTTATAAAATGTAAAACATCAGAGATTTACACTAAATGTAATCTCCTTTCTTGTCGTGTAATCCTCGTGGTTCGGTTCCACCAAAAAATTAATCACATTTTTATTTTTAAACCCCAAAAACTTTCACGTCATAAACCTAAATTACACGATGTGTAATTATTACATGACATGTAATTATTCATGTCTCCATATTTTAGCTGCCTAACTCCACTATATTTCCTCAAAGCCACCTCCATGCACCTCGATCTTTGGAAACATGCAAAGGGTCGATCCACATGGATTCAATCCCTTATATTAGATACCTCTCAAAAATTTATCATCCCCAAGAATAAAAATCCAACCCAGAGAGGAAACATAAAGGGGGTCATCAGAACAACCACCCTGTGAGATACCTCTCAAGGCTCACATCACGACAGGATCTCAACCACTTCACCCAAGAACAAGGTTCTCGACACTGTGATTATATGAACTAATCATCAAGTCTTCTACACCTATAGAAGGAGTGTAAAATCATCCAACCATATGAATCTAAACATGAAAAACATGTTTCATACCCCACATGCCTTTTCCACCCATGGAAAGAGAGTAATGCATAACAAGAAACAGCATAAGCCAACTCATAAACTAGAAAATGTCTACAACCAAAAGATGATCAACATTAGAAGATAATATCTAAACATCAAACAACTCGTGGTACTTAGAAAGTATCTATGAATCAAGTTACTAGGTACACTCCTCCAATCCACCATTCTTCCACAAGACACAAACCATGAGGATAGAATGTTTGCACAACCACATCTCTTAGAGGTCCTAGATATATATAGGTTGCTCCTCAAAGGTCACATTAGCATCAATATTGATCTCTCCCCAATCGATGACATGATATTTTTCATGAAGATAATGATAGAGCCTAGAAACATGAAAAACATTATGTATCCATCTCATCTGTGGGGGAAGCACTATCTAATACACCATGAATCCAACATGAGCCAACACCTCGAAAGAACAAATAAACTGGGGAGAAAGCTTACACCCATGAACAAACCTTTGTTGCACATGATGTGGAGTCACATTCATGAACACTTGATACCCAACATAAAACTCTATATGTCTCCTCCTATGATTGGAATAACATTTTTTATGACCCTACACTACCTTCATCCTCTCGTGAATCACTTAAACCATATCTGTTGTATTTTGTACTAGTTCCATCTTGAGAATTGCTGACTCTCTAACCCCAATCCAACATTATGGATAATAGAAAGGTCGAACATACAAGGCTTCAAATAGAGTCATACCAATGGTGGAGTGAAACCTAATGTTGTAATAGAAATTTACTAAGGGAGGGTGCTCATCAAAAAACATACAAAATCTAGGACACAAGAGTGTAACATGTCTTCAAGAGTCAGGATGGTCTGCTCTGTTTGACCATCTATCTGTGAATGAAAATAAGTTCTATGGAATATTTGAGAACCAAAACCAAATTGGAGACCTCTAAACACCCTAGAGGTAAAATGAGGATCTCAATCTGAAATTATTTTTCTTGGGACCCTTTGAAGTCTCACCACCTCTTACAGATACTTCCTTGATAAAACCTCCACTGATCTCGACTACTTGATCACTATAAAGTGGGATGATTTTATCAAATTATCCACTACCACCCATATAGTTTCATAGAATCCCTAATATAAAGGTAAATTGGTAACAATGTCCATTGATATGTCCTTCCACTTCCAATGAGGAACATCTAATTACTGAAGAAAACCACTGGGAACATAGTGCTCAATGATCACCTAATGGCAGACCAAACATCGAGACACAAACCCTGAAACTACATGCTTTAACCTAGACGAGTAGAACTGACCCCTCAAATCTTGATACATATTTTTCACACCAGGATGTAACACCAAATGAGAACTATGGAAATCTCTAAGAACCATTTCACACATTTCCAAAAGAATGAAAAATCCTTCCATAAAACAACACTCGGTGTTGTTCATCCTCAGACCAACCCGCATGGGCTTCACCCAAAACAACTTTTTCTCTCCAGGACTCCACCTAAAGATCCCCCGACAAGGATTAATCCACCTGTGGAAATAGAGATGACTCCACCATCATCTAAAAAAGACAACCTGACCCCCAACTTTTCCCATATCTAGATGCAATTATGAATGTTCTTCCATCACTGTCCAGGAATTTTCTAATTCATGCACCAAATCACTATGAAAATTCCTCCTCAGTGGATTAGCTATGAAATTTCCATTTTTAGGTGTATATGAAATCTCAAAAATTATAGTCATATAATAATTCCATCAACCAATGCTGACACATGTTCATGTCACATTGGTAGAAAACATACCTCAGGCTCATATAATCGGTGAAGGCCACAAAACATTCTCCAATGAGATAATGTCTCCACAACATCAGGAAAAACAGTACCACTACTGACTCAAGATTGGGGGTGACATAGTTACACTCATGGGGACATAACTATGAATATCGATAAGAAATGACCGATCTCAGATGCATCATAACACAACCCAACCTAAGGAGTGAAGCGCCATAGAAAACCTCAAACAGTACTCCTTCTACTAGAAGACTAAGAACTAGATAACATACCAACTTCTCCTTTAGAAACTAAAAATTCATCTAATACTAATCATTCAATAGGAACACATGATCATTTCTAGTTTATTTTTTTAGTGGTGTCTCAACCCAAGAGAAATCGGCTACAAACCACTTGTACTAGCCTATAAGACCAAGGTAAATTATCACCTCTGCCACTTTCTTGGGGGATTACCAAGAATTAGTGACTTTTATATTCTATGTATCCATGATTAATACCTACTGGGATGTAACATTACCCAAGAAACATTCTTCTTGATCCAAAAACTCACAAATTAGAAACATCCCAAACAATGTCTCATGGAGAAGAAATCCCAAAACGACACATAGATGATCTACATGATCCTCCTTAGATGTAGAGTATGTTGGAACTATGGTCTTCTATGCATAAATTGGAGTATGTTTTGTTTTTTTGTCAATCCTCAGTGGAAGTTCAGAATTTGTACCAGCAATGTGATCATACAGTTCTAGCAGACAACGATATTGAATGTGGCACCATTTCCCAGTGTTTGCAAAATTTTTGGGCCTGGAAATCGACAAATGGAGAAAAGTGTTTTTGGAAAAGAGACTTGTGCTCCGTGTACTTGAAAGAGAGGAAACTTGTGTGCCTTATGTTTTTCAAGATCAGAACATGGAAAAATGGCAAAGGGATAAGGGCCGTGTAGGTTTTGGGATGGTCACGCAAGTGACATGCGCGCCGAGAAAGGACTTGCGCGCTGATTCCTAGGAGGTTTGGAAACATGAACGCCGGTTGTTATTCATGGTCAGAACTTCAACATATGGAAAAGGAAATTAGGTTTCACAAGTATTGGTTGGGTCGCGCAAGTGAGTTGTGCGATAGAGGCTAGGGCGGTTGGAGCTGCGCCCCGAGACTTGCGGGCCGTGAGGACACATGCGCGCCACCGCGCAGGGGGTCCAGTTTGATTACAAATAGAGGAACACCCCAACTCATTTGTAATGAAGTTCAAGACTTATAGATTTTTTGAGCTCTCGTCGCACAAGTGGTTGAGTCACGCAAGTGGTAGTTGGGTCGTGCAAGTAGAGGCTACGCACCGGTTGTTGGTTGCGCGACCAAGGCTGTTTGGGAGTTAAAGGTGAAGAGTCGCGCAAGTTTGGAGTTAAAGGAGGAAGTGTTGTGCAAGTGGGTTGGTGTCACCTGCACGCCGATTTTGTTCCACGCAAGTAACTTGTGTGCCATTCTTGAAACTTGTGCGCTGGTCTTGGAGAAGTGTTCCAGGTGAGGTTGTTTTACGTTGGCCTTTTTGGAGCTGCATGAAAACTAGAAGATTGCCCGATACCTTCGGTGAAAACTTAGATTAGTATACGAGTGAAAGTTGGACTTCAACTGAGTATCTAAATTCAACATAGGATGCATTATTTTGCAATGATTAAGAGACCTTCACGTCTATAAACTGAGTGTGACTTCACCAAGGGCAGTGAGCCAGGGGGAGTCAACGAGAGTGACCTGAGGGACACAGTGAGCTATCCCTGAACTTTTGTAAAGGCAGTGAGCCTGGGACAGAGTGATTATTCCCAAACCATTGTAATCCACAAATAGTGAAGATTAGTGGAATTTGATACGACCAACAACTTCTCGGCATTTGCTCCTTGGAAATATCCCATAGTGGTGAACCATGTAAAAAGTGTCGTGTCATCTCTTTGCATGTGAATGTTTGTTTTCTGATATTTTTCATCATACATGTTTAACAAGTTCCTACCAACGTGGGAACAATATCCATCTCATTAAAAGAAAATGTTGTCACCCTGATTCACCCCTCCCCTCTCAGGGTGTACCGGGGTCCTACAGAGTACATAATAATTTCATCAATGAAAACCACCATAAACATTTCTAGAAACTCATGGAATACATTGTTCATTAACCCCATGAAAACCTATAAATAATTCTTCAAACTGAACGGAATCAAAAAAACTCATAATGCCTATAATGAAAATGGAAATAAATCTTTAGAATATCCTCATTATTTACATGCATATGATGATATCCTAACCACAAATAAATCTTCAAGAACCAACTTTCACCCATAATTTGATCATAAAAATATTTAATCCATGGAAGAGGGTATCAATTCTTCCCTGCCACTTGGTTTAGGTGATGATAATCGATACAAAATAGCAAAAATACATCATCCTTCTTTACAAAAAAACCCGGTACAATCTATAGTGACACACCTGGCTGAACAAAAGCACACTGAAATAGACCATCGAGTTGTATATATAGTTATAACAACTCAGAAGGCACCATACTATATAGAGATACTTCCAGATAGGAGATAGTCTTGGCTGTAGTTCGATCCCGAACCTGATCTCTCATAGAGAAGGAAATTCTATAACCTCCTCAAAAAAGACATCAGGGTAATCTTCTACAACCCTAGGAAAATCTGATTTTTGAAATTACAATAAACTCAATATAAACTCATCCATCAAGTATGACAAGGATGGAACACACCTCTAACCCATATGAGCACCTCACTTTCCAACTAACACTACTAGATCTCTGTCAGAATCGAAGAAAACAACATCCCTATTGAAGAAATCCACAATATACTACATCAAATAAAACTAATACATGCCATGGATGATGTAATGTGTTTGTATCCACAAACATAGGAAATCTCCCCAGGAGTATTGCTACCGTAGCACTAGCTCACTGTCTCTACATACATAAAACATGTCATCTCAACCTCCAACTGGTGTAGTCAACTCCAAGGGAACTATAAGTCTCTCTACCATAAGTCCCAAATCATGGAACATGACATGTGATGTGAAGGAGTGTGTTTCTCATAGAACAAACAAGGCATGCACCTAAGTATAAAACAAGAAAAGGGTTCCATGAATGACATCTGGCTTGCTAGGCACTCGAAATCTAAATCATGGAGTTGACCATGACCTTATCCATGGACTCTATGAAAATGCTAATGAACACCTACAATGATGCACTCTACTCTCTAGGGGTGGGCCCATCCACTATCTATTGATCCTAAACTAGAGCAACCTACTGCTTCTTCCTCACTGGAACTACCTTAGTGTAATAACCTAAAGCGGAACAACTAACACGTGATGACTGACTAGAAAGGTTGGGCACTCCCATAACTAATAAACTCATCCTCCATATGAAAAAAATGCGTTAGATCCACTAGTATAGGCAGAAGAGCCCCCACCAACAGAGAAACCAGACATTGAGGAATGGGACCTATCCCCAGCTGATCGGAAATTCTTCTGTTCGGACAACTAGGAACCCTATAAAACATCTCTAATTCATGGGGAATCCAAATGACTCCCCTTTCATGATGACCTGGTTCTAGCTAACATCCTCCCAATGACCTTCACTCTTACCAGCAACTTGAGATATGTCTTCATCATAGATATGGTTACCTGGTGCATGATCTCTAGATGCAAAGTCTCCCCAAAATGTCTCACCCTAGCCTCCTCATCATTCAAAAATTTCAAAGAATATCACAGAAGGATCCTGAAACGAACCCTAAACTCTTGCACACTAGAGCTCCCCTACCGAAGGGTAAGAAGCTCTTGGTGACTGGTCACCTTTACAGTTGAAAAAAGAAACTCAAATATAAACTTGTCTCTAAACTCTTCCTGCAGGACTTCCAAATCCTCACGATCTATGTGGAATAAGAACCACTACTGGATCGCTGCACCATGTAGCATCATCACAACTAACAATACCTAGTGTTCCTTTTGAGAATGGATTGAACTGAAGGCTATATCATCCTCCAATAACTATACTTCTAGGATTTTATCTGAAATAGACACATCGTACCACTACAGACTTTGGCGCTAATACTCTAAAATTTTTCTCCTCCATGTGTTGTCATAATCAACATCTACATTATGGTAATCTACTGGCGCAAATTTCTATACAGATTCTATGTAAACATTGTGAGGACATCGACCTGGATCCATCTCATAAAAGAAAAAATAGTTAGAGCTCATAAACTTGGTATATAGGAGACTTTAACATTAATTTATTGTTTTCTTTTATTCATTTTAGTTTAACCTACCCCAAGGTCTACCCATTCAAATATAGGCAGAAAAAAGAATGATGCATGATCCTTTCCTAGGACTCTACCCTGCAACCAATATCTCTTTGTATAGTATCCATTTTAAGCTTAAAGGTTCGTGCATCAGATCGAAGGGGTCCCTAAATACCGGTGTCTAAGCTGGTATCTTGTGTTTACAATGCTTTCTAAACATAGTTGATACCATTGTCCTACCAGCCCATGAAACCTCACATATACCTAACTCAAAACCCAACCATACATGTCAACCATAATTTTTATAACACTCTATTATGACTGCCTCCCCACAATGGGTACTCCTCCTGGTCTGGAAATGGGATAAAAGAGATAATGACACTCAAGTCCCACCTCTAGTAGGCCATGATTTTCCGACTAGCACTGAGGGTATAACAAAAATGTAGATGGGAGGCATTAATATCTTAGAGAACACTTGATAAACAGAGAGATAAGATTTACACTAACCAACTCCTAATCATATTACTATATAAAAGAAAATCCAATGTTCACATATGTAATTTCAGGCATGAAATACTAAAATTGGAAGGAAAAATTCATATACCAAAAGGAAGTAAAGATGGTGGTGACCATGATGCCCATACATCTCCTACTAAATCCCAAGCTAGTAGTTACTAGACTGACCTCTAACCTAATCCAATTGACCTGAAAAATAGTTTATGTATACATAGGGTGAGTATAAAAGTATAATCAGGAAGATCCTCCCTAGAGCCTCTTGTGAAAAAGGTAAAGAAATCATCCTAAAGAACAATGAACAATAAGTGAATCTAACTTGTCACCTAAAAATATATACTAATTTCCCATCCTCACCATGTATACTCTCACCATGTATCACATAAAAGAGTATATAATAAAGAATATCAAGGGTACCCTTCTACTTCTTCCCCATTGGTTTTTCGATCTTCCCCAACATCGCATGTCCTAAGCATCTCACTCAAAAATGCTACCACACAGACACCTGGGCAAAGAACCGCAATGTGAAACTCATGCAACACACTATCATGTCCATGTAACAAAAAGTAACTAGGTAGTTTTTGGGATCCACCATAGACTATACAATGTGTATGATACAACATGTATTTTACCTCAATCCATCACAACCCATACACTGAGTAAGGATCCTCAATCCATCATAGGCTCTACATGTTATACCTAGAGTATCCCTTAGGAAACTATATCCAGAATACATGTGTGTGAAAAAAACACAAGCCATTACAACCCTCTAGACACATATATGGGGAAAACTAACCACCATGAATACTAGCACAAGTAACTACCAATATATGATATCAAGGCCAAAGGGATTAGTTAGTCATCTGTCTTCCCACCAGAATGTTGGGGAAAACACCCCAGGGCTCAGAATCCCCAAGGTGTCATCCAACCTAACCGATAGGGTGGGGTAGCATATAGAAACAAAAAATATTACATGATATAATATAGTTGAAAACCACAATATGGGCATAACCTAGTATCATACTCCAATGTAGATAACATCTCTCAGACTCTCATTTTCCACTACTAAGACCAGATATTGTATAAGCACCCAACCATTTAAAGAGATACATTAACTTAATTTATTAATTTTAATCAGCTTCACTTTTCATAATTTGATTATTTATCCATTGACTAACAATTAATATTTCCCACAATACATTACATTACCATTATAACAATGTTCCATGTCCTCCAGGAATAAGAAAACCGAGTCCATAACTTCTCATAATTATAAAATCATCATTTCATCCAAGAAATATCCAAATCCATGGGTAATTTTTTTTAATTAATTAAAATTATTACTTTCCATATTAATAGGTACTCTAGGAAAACATACTAAGCTACAGAACAATGTAAACAACCTAGAACATCCATCAACCTCATGTAGTGGGAAAAAGAATTAAATAAAAAAATAACATAGTCATCAGCCAAACAACATATTCAAATAAGAATACTAATTTCATATCAACAAGTAATCCCAGATTCACCCCATTTTATCACCCTTGATGTCCTCCTCGACACCCAAATTCATATCCAGATGCATCTTTCCACCACAAGTGTTAACTTATGCCATAAAAACTAGTCTTCCCTACCCCACATACCACAAAAACACTCCAAACTTAGCCATCCTAGGCTCACATCACATCTGGGCCTCCCCTCCCAATAAACCAAAACATCCCTCCAAGCTCAGATCATATCACAAGTAGTAGGAAACCAACATAGTAATTGGGCTCTTGGCCATAATGCACAGAATTTATCCTTCACACACAACGAACCATCATGGTTCTAAAGCACAAGGCAATCAACATTTACAAAAAATAAGACGAATCAGTCCCTACAAAGAAATTATCTTTTAGTCACAAAATAAATTCTTATTACATCTTGAATTAATTGATTCATTATTTATAGGTTCTAACCATAGTAAAACTAATTAATAATCTATCACAAGGTGTCAAAAATTAATTAAATAATTAGTTTAACATGACTTTAATTATTTTGTCAATATAAATCATTAGGCTTCATGTTCATTAACCAATTAAATTAAACATGCATACTTGCATCAATTTATTATCATTAAATTACAATGAAACTAGATACATTAGACATGCCTCTTTAATATTTTATCCAAATAATTAGCAATTAATTTCAGATTAATTTTCTTTATAAATTTCACATGAAAATCTAAGAATAACAAGTACAACATAGATATCAAACTATCTAAAAAAAAAGAGGCAAACCATTATCATGGTACAAAACAACAACATCGCCTTGAGATAAATATCAATTCTGTAAACCGGTTCATGTAATTAATTAGATTAAATTACATTGTGATCTAAGGGGTTAAATTATATTAACTCTATGATTAAACATAATTAAATAGAGAAGAAACAAATCCCCTACCACAAAAAGGGTGTCAACGTTATTTTCACATGAACAAACCACTACTAGAAATAGTATATTTCCCAACAGTTCAGAACCATTGTGATAGGATGCAGAACCATTGGTATATCTTATACCAACGATTCTACCAACCGTAGGGAAGTAAGCCGTTGGGAAATGCTTGGGGTAAGATTTCCCAAAGGTGTATGTAGAACCGTTTTGATAGGTTAGTTACATTAACCTATACCAACGGTTTGGTTGAACCGTTGGAAAAACTTATACCAATGGTTCAACCAAAAAGTTGGTAAAACCACTTCTTATGATTTTTTCCCAACGGTTTAAAAACCGTTGGAAAAGGTTTTTTACCAACAGTACATCCAATCCATTGGTAAAACATGTTCCTAGGAACCTTTTCCAATAGTTTTTAAACTGTTGGGAAAGGGTTTTTACCAACAGTTCTCATAGAACCGTTGGTAAAAACATCCTACAAAATTTATGCCAACGGTTTGAAACCGTTGGCATAGGCTATGATGTGAAAATTGCACAGCAGCCTGTAATTTACATATCAGGGAATGAAATCCCATTTCTGCATGCTGTAATTCTGTACATTGTTCTGTAATTCTCCATTCCCTCTCATTTCCAATTATTTAACATATAATTCATACAGATTTAATAATGCACACAAGAACTATACACATCCAGAATTAAATCATAATTCATAACGTAATTATAAACAAACATAATTGATTTAGAATTCAATTTAAAACTTAGTCAAAAATTATATTTCGAATCCGAAATTCAATTCATAATTGAATACATACATAATTTGATTATCAATTATCAATAAAATACATAAAAAACTGAATAAGTAATTATATGTGTTATACACAATTATGAATACATACAAGTGGTTTTTACTAAAAATGATGTCCATTTTAAACATTATACATAAACATAGAGTGATACCAGAAATAATGTGTCTCAGATGGAGGTGGGGTTAACTCATACACGTCACATATGATCCATGGATCGTTATCCTAAAGTATCAACATATTCCGAAAGCGTTTGATCGGTCACAAAAGAGAGTCACTTTGAGTGGTTTTGGCCACACCACGCCTCAGATTGAGGCGGGGTTGACTTTTACATGTCACACATGACTCATGGATTGTTGTCCTAAAGTTTCAACATAATCCAAATGCGTTTGGTCAGTTTTCCGTATGCCATCTGTACTTTTCACTTAAAATGTTGTCCATTTCAAATAAAACTAAGACACATCGAGTTGTTCTAGCCACACCACGCCTCAGATATATTCAGGGTTTACTCATACACATCAAATATGACGCGTGGATCGTTTTACTAAAGTTTCAATGGAATCCAAATGCGTTTGGTTGGTTTTTTGTATGTCAGTTGTTGGTTTCACTTAATATGATGTCCATTTTAAACAAAAGAGAGGCACTTTGAGTGGTGCCAGAAACACCACCCATCTAATTGAAATAGGGTTGACTCATACAAATCACAAATGAGCCATGGATTGTTTTCCTAAAGTTTCAATAAAATCCAAATGTGTTTGGTTAGTTTTCCATATGTCAGTTGTTGTTTTCACTTAAAATGATGTCCATTTTAAACAAAAGAGAGACACTTTGAGTGGTGTCAGCCCCACCATGCCTCATATTGAAGCAGGGTTGACTCATACACATCACATATGACCCATGGATCATTTTACTAAAGTTTCAATAGAATCCAAATGCGTTTAATTAGTTTTATTTATGTCAGTTGTTGTTTTCACTTAAAATGAAGTCCTTTAGAAACAAAATAGACACACTTTGAGTGGTTCCGGCCACACCAGGCCTCGTATTGAGGCGGGGTTGACTCTTACACGTCATATATGACCCATGGATCATTTTACTAGAGCATCAACACATTACGAACGCATTTGGTCAGTTTTCCGTATGTCAGTTGTTCTTTTCACTTAAAATCCCATCCATTTTAAACAAAAGAGACACAGTTAGGGTGATATCAGCCACACCGTGCCTCAGATTGAGGTGTGGTTGACTCATACATGTCACATATGACCCATGGATTGTTTTCCTAAAGTTTCAACAGAATCTGAATGCGTTTGGTTAGTTTTTTGTATGTTAGTTGTTGTTTTCACTTAAAATGATGTCTTTTTGAAACAAAAGAGAGACACTTTGAGTAGTGCCGGCCACACAGGGCCACAGATTGAGGCGGGGTTGACTCATACACATCACATATGACCCATGTATCGTTTTCCTAGAGTATCAACACATTATGAATCAGTTTGGTTGGTTTTTTGTATGTCAGTTGTTCTTTTCACTTAAAACCCCATCCATTTTAAACAAAAGAGACACAGTTAGGGTTCTACCGGTCACACCGTGCCTCGGATTGAAGTGGGGTTGACTCGTGAACGTCAAACATGTCCCATGGTTCGTTTTACTAACGTTTTAATGGAATCCGAATGCGTTTGGTCAGTTTCAGTATGTCAGTTGTAATTTTCACTTAAAATGATGTCCTTTTGAAAACAAAAGAGAGACACTTTGAGTGGTTCTGGCCACACCAAGCCGCTTATTGAGACAGAGTTGACTCATACACATCACATATGACTCATGGATTGTTGTACTGCAACATCAACACATTCCAAATGTGTTTGGTCAGTTTTCCATATGCCAGTTGTTCTTTTCACATAAAATCCCATCCATTTTAAACAAAAGAGACACAGTTAGGGCACTACCGGCCACACTGTGCCTCGGATTGATGCGAGGTTGACTCTTACATGTCAAAAATTTCCAATGGATTTTTTTCCTAATGTTTCAACATAATCTGAATGCATTTGGACGGTTATCCGTATGACATTTTCTGTTTTCACTTAAAATGATGTCCTTTTGAAACAAAAGAGACACACATTGAGTGGTGCTGGCCACAACGGGCCTCTTATTGAGGCGGGGTTGACTTGTAAATGTCACATATGACCCATGGATCATTTTACTATAGCATCAACACATTTTGAATGCATTTGGTTGGTTTTTCGTATGTCATTTGTTCTTTTCACTTAAAATCTCGTCTATTTTCAACAAAAGAGACACAATTAGGGTGCTACCAGAAACAAAGTTCCTCTCATTGATGCGAGTTTCAGTCGTAAACTTCACAAATGTCCCATGGATCGTTTTCCTAAAGTTTCAACACAATCCGATTGTGTTTGGTCAGTTTTCCATAGGTCAGTTGTTGTTTTCACTTAAAATGATGTCCTTTTGAAACAAAAGAGAGACACTTTGAGTGGTTTCACCCACACCGTGCCTCTTATTGAGGCGATGTTGACTTGTACACATCAAATATGACCCATGGATCATTTTACTACAGCATCAACACATTCTTAATGAATTTGGTTAGTTTTCCGTATGTCAGTTGTTCTTTTCAATTAAATTCCCGTCCATTTAAAAAAAAGAGACACAGTTAGGGTGATACCAACCACACCATGCCTAAGATTGATGCGGGGTTGACTTTTTCACATAAAAAATGTCCCATTTATTTTTTTTCTAAAGTTTTAATAGAATAAAAATGCATTTGGTCAGTTTTCCATATGTCAGTTGTTGTTTTCACTTAAAATGATGTCCTTTTGAAACAAAAGAGAGACACTTTGAGTGGTACCAGCCACACCGGGCTTTGTATTGAAACAGGGTTGAATCATACACGTCACATGTGACCCATGGATCGTTTTCATAAATCATAAACACATTACGAATGTGTTTAGTTGGTTTTCTGTATGTCAGTTGTTCTTTTAAATTAAAATCCCATCCATTTAAAAAAAGAGACACAATTAGGGTTCTACCGGCCACATAGTTCCTCAAATTTATGCGGGGTTGACTTGTACATGTAAAAACTGTCATATGGATCGTTTTCCTAAAGTTTCAATAGAATCCTAATGCGTTTGGGTAGTTTTACGTATGTTAGTTGTTGTTTTCACTTAAAATGATGTCCTTTTGAAATAAAAGAGAGATACTTTGAATGATGTCGGCCACACCGGGCCTCATATTGAGGCAAGGTTGACTCTTACATGTCACATATGACCCATGTATCGTTTTCCTAAAGAATCAACACATTACGAATGTGTTTGGTCCGGTTTCCGTATGTCATTTGTTCTTTTTACTTAAAATCCCGTCCATTTTAAACAAAAGAGACACAATTAGCATGCTATAGGCCACACCATGCCTCGGATTCATGCAGGGTTGACTTTTTCATGTTAATAATTTCCCATGGATCATTTTCCTAAAGTTTCAACAAAATATGAATGCATTTGGTCAGTTTTACGTATGTTAGTTGTTGTTTTCACTTAAAATGATGTCCTTTTGAAACAAAAGAGAGACACATTGAGTGGTGCCGGCCACAAAGAGCCTCATATAGAGGAAGGTTTGACTCTTACACATCCCATATGACCCCATGGATCATTTTCCTAGAGCATAAACACATTCTTAATGCTTTTGGTCTATTTTCCGTATGTCTGTTGTTCTTTTCACTTAAAATCCTGTCCATTTTAAACAAAAGAGACACAGTTAGTGTGCTACTGGCCACACCGTGCCTCATATTGAGGCGGGGTTTACTCGTACACGTCACATATGACCCATGGATCGTTTTCCTAAATAATAAACACAGTAAAAATGCGTTTGGTCAGTTTTCAGTATTTCAATTGTTCCTTTTACTTAAAATCCCGTACATTTTAAACAAAAGATACACAGTTAGGGTGCTACCGGCCACAACGTGCCTTTGATTAATGAAGGGTTGACTTTTAAACATCCAAAATGTCCCATGGATCGTTTTCCTAGAGTTTCAATATAATCCGAATGCGTTTGGTCAGCTTTCCGTATGTCAGTTGTTGTTTTAACTTAAAATGATGTCCTTTTGAAATAAAAGAGAGACACTTTGAGTGGTGCCGGCCACACCGATCCTTGTATTGAGGCGGGGTTGACTCGTACACGTCCAATATAACCCATGTATCATTTTCCTAAAGCATAAACACATTCCGAATTCGTTTAGTTGGTTTTCTGTATGTCAGTTGTTCTTTTTACTTAAAATCTCATCCATTTTAAACAAAAGAGACACAGTTAGGGTTCTACCGGCCACACCGTGCCTCAAATTGATGCAGGGTTGAATTTTACACATAAACAATGTCCCTTGGATCATTGTCCTAATATTTAAATAGAATCTGAATGCGTTTGGTTGGTTTTCCATATGTCAGTTGTTGTTTTCACTTAAAATGATGTCTTTTGAAACAAAAGAGAGATACTTTGAGTGGTGTCGGCCACACCGGGCCTCAGATTGAGGCGGGGTTGACTCATACACATCACATATGACCCATGGATAGTTTTCATAGAGCATAAAAACATTCCGAATTCGTTTGTTCAGTTTTCCATATGTCAATTGTTCTTTTCACTTAAAATCACGTCCATTTTAAACAAAAGAGACACAGTTAGGGTGCTACCTACCACAACGTGCCTCATATTGAGGAAGGGTTGACTCTTACATGTCACATATGACCCATGTATTGTTTTACTAAATTATCAACACATTCCAAATGTGTTTTTTCAGTTTTCCGTATGTCAGTTGTTCTTTTTACTTAAAATCCCATCCATTTTAAACAAAAGAGACATGGTTAGGGTGCTACCGTCCACACCGTGCCTCAGATTGATGCGGGGTTTACTTATACACATCACAAGTATTCCATGGATAGTTTTCCTAAAGTTTAAACAGAATCTGAATGCGTTTGGTCGGTTTTCCGTATGTCAGTTGTTGTTTTCACTTAAAATGATGTCCTTTTGAAACAAACGAGAGACACTTTGAGTGGTGCCGGCCACACCAGGCCTCATATTGAGGAGGGGTTGACTCATAAAAGTCACATATGACCCATGGATCATTTTCCTAAAGCATAAACACATTCCGAATGACTTTTTTTGGTTTTACATTTGTCAGTTGTTCTTTTTACTTAAAATCTCGTCCATTTTAAACAAAAGAGACACAATTATGGTGCTACCGGCCACACCGTGACTCGGATTGATGCTGTATTGACTTTTACATGTCAAAAATTTCCCATGGATCATTTTCATAAAGTTTCAATAGAATCATAATGCGTTTGGTTGGTTTTCCGTATGTCAGTTGTTGTTTTCACTTAAAATGATGTCCTTTTGAAACAAAAGAGAGACACTTTGAGTAGTTCTGGCCACACCGAGCCTCATATTGAGGCGGGGTTGACTTTTAAACATCACATATGACCCATGGATCGTTTTCCTAGAGCATCAAAACATTAAAAATGCGTTTGGTCAGTTTTATGTATGTCATTTGTTCTTTTCACTTAAAATCCCATCCATTTTAAACAAAAGAGACACAGTTAGGGTGCTACCGGACACACCGTGCCTCAGATTAAGATGGGGTTGACTCATACATGTCAAAAATGACCCAAATATTGTTTTCCTAAATCATCAACACATTCTGAATGCGTTTGGTCAGTTTTCCATATGTCATTTGTTCTTTTTACTTAAAATCCTGTCCATTTTAAACAAAAGAGACACAGTTAGGGTGCTACCTACCACACCGTGCCTCGGATTGATGCGGGGTTGACTTTTAAACATCAAAAATTTCCTATGGATTGTTTTACTATAGTTTCTATATAATACAAATGCGTTTGGTCAGTTTTCCGTATGTCAATTGTTGTTTTCACTTAAAATGAAGTCCTTTTGAAACAAAAGAGAGACACATTGAGTGGTTACAGCCACACCGGGCCTCGTATTGAGGCAGGGTTGAATTTTACATGTCACATATGACCCACATATCATTTTCCTAAAGCATCAACATATTTTGAATTCATTTGGTTGGTTTTCCATATTTCAGTTGTTCTTTTTACTTAAAATCTCGTCCATTTTAAACAAAAGAGACACAGTTTGGGTGTTACCAGCCACACCAGGCCTCTGATTAATGCGGGGTTTACTTTTACACATCAAAAATTTCCTATGGATCGTTTTCCTAAATTTTCAATAGAATCCAAATCCATTTGGTCGGTTTTCCGTATGTTAGTTGTTGTTTTCACTTAAAATGATGTCCTTTTGAAACAAAAGAGAGACACTTTGAGTGGTTCCAGCCACACCGGGGCTCTGATTGAGGAGAATTTGACTCATACATGTCACATATGACCCATTTATCATTTTCCTAGATCATAAAAACATTCCAACCGCGTTTGGTTGGTTTTCCGTATGTCAGTTGTTCTTTTCACTTAAAATCTCGTCCATTTTAAACAAAAGAGACACAATTTGGGTGCTACCGGCCACACCGTGACTCGGATTGATGCGGGGTTGAATCTTACACATCAAAAATGTCCCATGGATCTTTTTCCTAAAGTTTCAATGGAATCCGAATGCGTTTGGTCGGTTTTCTGTATGTCAGTTATGGTTTTCACTTAAAATGATGTCCTTTTGAAACAAAAGAGAGACACTTTGAGTGGTGCCGGCCACACCGGGGCTTGTATTGAGGCAGGGTTGACTTGTACCCATCAAATATGACCCGTGGATCGTTTTCCTATAGTATCAACACATTACAAATGCGTTTGGTCAGATTTCTGTATGTCAGTTGTTCTTTTCACTTAAAATCCCCTCCATTTTAAACAAAAGTGACATATTCTCAGTTTATTTTAAATGGAAATAATATCACTCATGAGTAATAGAAACCATCCGGGAAGCCCTCACCTAGAAACTAAAGCATACATCCTTGAATTTCAAGTCTAAATTCCTTGACCAAGACAAGTCCATCCATGAGTCCTTAACATGTAACCCACAGCTTATCCTAACAATTGACAGGTAAACCAAATCAAACAAGGCATACTTCACATAACATGGAGAATGTACAACAGGGATTTTTATTCAATTTAAAGCATATCATCACATGAATTTGATTATCATTAGATAATAATATTACCAAGACATTCATATAATTCAAGACATACAAAAATGGAATAATCCTAAATAACATTGCATGATCAGAGAAATTACAAAAAGGTATGTGAAATCAAGGAGGGTGGGGGGGCTGTCCGGTGGTCCAGGGAGGAGGGTGGGGGGGCTGTTCGAGGTCCATAGAGGAGGGTGGGGGGCTGTCCGGGGGTCCAGGGAGGAGGGTGGGGGGGCTATCCGGGGGCTGTTTGGGGGGTGTCTGGGGGGCTGTCTGGGGTCTAGAGAGGAGAGTGGGGGGGGGGGGGGGGGCTGTCCGGGGTCCAAGGAAGAGTGTGGGGGGCTGTCTGGGGGCTTTCCAAGGTGCTGTCTGGGGGTCCAGGGAGGAGGGTGGGGGGGCTGTCTGGGGGGGGGGGTGTCTGGGGGGCTGTCCGGGGTCCAGGGAGTAGAGTGGGGGGGCCGTCCGGGGGGCTGTCCGGGGTACTGTTTGGGGGGATGTCTGGGGTCTTGGGAGGAGGGTGGGGGGGGGGGGCTGTCCTGGGGGTTGTCCGGAGGGTGCTTGGGGGGATGTCCGGGGTCCAAGGAGGAGGGTGGGGGGTTATCCGGGATCCAGGGAGGAGGGTCGGGGGGCTATCCGAGGGCTGTCCGGGGTCCAGGGAGGAGAGTGGGTGGGCTGTCTAGGGGCTGTCCGAGGTCTGGGGAGGAGGGTGGGGGGGGGGGGCTGTCACAACACATTCTCGCACACTAGTTATCTCATGTGTTACTAAATATTAAACATAGTCACATAACAAGTATCTATAACAAATTTCTTTACACAAGCCTTATTAAAAAAATTCCCATTTTAATAAAACACTTTCCTCAAGATTAAATCATTTATGAAATATATTTTGAAATCAATTTTAAATAATAAAATCCATTTAATCATTTTTAACAAATATTTGGAGTATTCTCAAGGCACCCCCATTTGTAAAAGTCACATTAATTGCACAATTTCCATGCCAAACCATTGAAAACAATTAACATGGCATAATCGTCAACCAAAAATAACATAACTGAAAATTAAAAAAACATAAACCAAATGTGATATATAATTTAATGTTAAGTTAGGGGAAATGAGATTAAATAGAGAAAACAACATCATAAATGGTTCCAACATCATAAATTTTCATTAAAACCACCAATAATAGGAAAGGGAATGCCTCATACACCTAATCTATAATAAAAAAACCAAATCTCCAATTAAAACATTGAATTTAGGGTTTCCACCTTCAATAAAAATGGATAAATATGTAAGATAAGTGGAAAATGATCAATAAGTCATGAAGATTTGAAATTGTCCCATATAACCTCATGGGGGAGTCTCACCGGATTTTATGGAGTTCACATGGGGGCACGCACAAGGGTTCTGCAAATTGGGGGAGAGGGGTTCTGGAAATTGGGGGAGAAATGCGACAAGAGGAGGTCTACCCGATTTGTGTATTTTTGGACATATTTCCCCAAAAGTTTTTAAAAACTGTTGGGAAAAGGATGCTTTCCCAACGGTTTGAACCAAACTGTTGGGAAAACATTGGGAAAGTGAGGATTTCCCAACAGTTTTAAGAAAACTGTTGGGAAATCATCAACCTTTCCCAATGGTTTCATCAAACTATTGGGAAAAGGAGCATAAGTAGAATATTTCCCAACGGTTTGATAAAACCTTTGGGAAATCATGCCAAAACTCTCCTATACCAATGGTTTATTGGAACCGTTGGTATAAGATCGTTCGGAAAAACAAGATTCCCAGTAGTGAACCAATACTGCAGATCCTGATCACCTATCCTATAAGAATTGCATCCACCTAAAGATGTCATTCCACAAAGATGCCAACAAACAAACAACATAGACCTATTAGAAACATATAGATCAAGTGCCACCACATGTAATGGAGAAATGAGAGTAAATATATTGAATAAACCACAATAACAGAGGTAGAACATACCATGGATTAATGTTGGATCGAAGGAAGAAATCTATGGAAAGATCCTTTACAAAAGAATCCCCAAAACCTTAAATAGGCGGTCACTGGGTCACTTATAATTGAGAGAGAGGTGTTGTATCTATAGGTTTTGAAAAAAAATGAGTGGCTGAAAACATTATAAAATGTATAGAATCCATGATTTACATGATGTGTAATCCCCTTTAATTTCATGTAATTCTTACGGCTTGGTTCCATAAAAAAATACATTGCATTTTTTATTTTTAAACCCCAAAAATCTTACACCTCATGAAACTAACATAAATGACATATAATTATACCTGTTTCTATATTTTATCATCCTAACTCCTCTATACTTCCTCTAAGCCTCCTCCAAGAACCACTGCTATTAGAAACATGTAAAGAGTCGATCCATGCAGATCTGGTCCCACACAATCCTCCATTGGGAATCTCTTATGTGTAATCCACACACCATCCCCCATCGACACATCATTCATGAAAAAAGCATTAGGTCTACTACCTTATCTTGTTTCTCACACCAAGAATGACTCACGTGGTTTTAGAGATTGGCATAGACCATGAAACCCCCTTTAGAACTACGTGGGTTTTGATCCCTATCCTCTAAACATGGTACGTAGGATGCCTCCATGAGGTTGAATCCCAACCAATTGTAAAATTAGGTTCTCAATCTAATGTATTAATCCTTATTATTTGAAATATTCCCTTTATGAGACACATCCCCCTGATCCACATTTTTACAGGGTGTTTCAATACATCCACCATCACCGCACCCTTATCCCGATAAGATCTCACTATTCACTTGGGACAACTTCAGTGCATAATCCCCAACCACATGACCCTATTTCCATATGGTTTACCTCCTTAAACATCCCAACCCCACTCTAGAACTATGTGGACATTGATTCCCAACCAACTAGGATATGTAGAAAACCTCCTAGAGGTTCAAGCCTAAAACATCATCCAACATCATCAATATTCCATCCACTCCACTTCATCCAATATATCCATAGTCCATCGTGATTCTTAACTAGGCTTACACATATCGATGAGATTATTCCATTAATTTGTGCCACTTCCACACATAAGCCCCATCCACAACATTTCTAGTCCTTGCATCACTAGGGTATCTAACCATGGGTAAGCCCCAAACCACACCTTCTCAAACTACATGGGTTTTGATCTCTGTCTACTAAATAGGGTACTTAGGATGGCTCCCTACGGTTCAATCCCAACCAATGGTAAAACTTGGTGTACCCATCCTAGGGGTGAACCTTTATGATCCAACCTAAGTGGTGTCCATATCAGCCTTCATGAGGTGACATATTCTCCTTATAGGACTCACCATCCAGGGTTCACTCCCATTGGTTGTTTTGATCTATCCATATGGTAAACCTTCCATGTGCTCCCACCCAAGGATGTGACTCTTTGATCCACCTCCATCAGGCATACTAATCAAACCATCTCTTTATGTATCTAAAATACATTAAACATGCATCCTACCCCATTTTAAACATGGGATTCATAAGGAAAACCTTGAAATACATGCCTTTGGAATAAGATAAACCATGATCAGTATGGGATACCTTAGGTTCTGCACTTGAGATTCCTCCATGAGATGACCTCCTATGAGGAAGAATACAGGTGACCAATGTTCCAAGGTCCAGACATGCCAGTGATGCCCAACATGACTACTACTCAGATCGAAGGCTACAGCCATGTCATGAACCCTTGGAATGTATAGATAGAATCAATGTAGTTAACTGGAATCCAAAAAATAGATGGAAATGGTAATGAGTTTGATGACCCCATATTAATCATTGAGGATGACCTTGACTATGTGACAAAATACAAGGAGGAATCCATGGAAGGAGAAGATGACACACCATCATCCCATTTTGATTAAGGAGTATACATCACCGATAAAGTGATGAATGCCTCCTGCCTTTAGAAATCAGGAATGTGGGGAAACAATGTGACCCAAGCAAACAGTAACACGTAAGGCAGAAACACCCCAATGAAAGCATCATAAATAGAAATGTTCAACCCAATGTGAACCTATTTTTCTGAATGTGGGGACTAGTAGTGTTTGAGACATTAGTTTAACACATAAGCATGTCACTGGATCCAAACATCTAGTTCCAGAACCAATAAAAAAATAATGGGCCCCTCATGGAACTCACCATGCATTGGGGTAGTTAATCATTGGGTATTCTGATATTTGATATCATTAGTGTGGATCTCTCTCTCCAACCATGGAATACTAGACAATGCTAGGAATTTGGTGCTATAATCTTAATATCCATACTAATGGATGAATCTTTTTTCTTCACAAGGCTCATGCTATAGGAAATCAATCACCCCAGTCTGTAGATGAAGGGGTAGGAGAAGAAAAAATATGACAACCTCACACGACCTCATTCTCTCAATGAAGACATCCATGACTATAAATACTATACACCCACATCTTGTGTCACCATAAAACATTTTCCAATGTAGGGTGATGGAAATTATCATGTGATGATACAATCCGGTGGGGGTCATTACCATAAGGGACATGGCTTGCCAGAACCTGGAGACTTCGACACCTCTCCACCCCCGCCACCCCCAAGGGATACAAAAGGAGCCCATGATCACCACTCCAATGATGTACTACTTTGGGAACCTATTCCTAGAGCTCTACTTTGACTCACTTCCCTATTCATAGGATGTAGGAGATGTCTGAGTCACAGTGGAGACAAACACCACCTGAGATTCGCCAAGGAGGGATCCCACCAGGCTGTGTCAGCACCACAAGCAACCAGTTCTTCATGATGAGGAACAAGTGGACCATTCCCTTTCTCTTCCGGCCCCAGCCCAACTAACCCAATGCTAATGTAGACCTCAAGCTCAGAAGGAATCCTTTCATGGGAATCATCTTCAATATCTCATGTGACCCTTTCCACCCCAGCGTACTCCACCAAGTCCCTACTATTATAGAGAACAGACTCCTCAACACCCTAATGGGATCGAGCTCTGAATTTCTTCATAGGTGGGTTGTGTTGACTCACTTAACCACCAACATACCTAGAAGCTGTTACGAGCTAGTCCATGAATACGTGACTCAGAATGAAGCCCCCCATGCAGTTTCCATCTAGAGTGGAGGTTCCCCTGATCTCGCACCCAACATGGAGGTCCTCCCTTTTTTTCAATATTAACCAAGGTGGAGGTCATCCCTAACTCATTAAAGTTTATCATGGAGGTTCTCCCTATTCTTATGGATCCAAATTTGGAGGTCCTTCCCATTCCTCTGACTAATGATGTGAAGGCCCTCTTCACATCATCCCCAGCTCCAGTGGAGGTCCTCCCCACTCTAGAAAAAACCAAATCAGTGTTCCTCCTTACTTCATCCATGATCCATAGAAAGGTCATCCCCATGCTATCATCGGTCACATGAAGTTCCTCCTTGTGTTCAACTTGATCAGTGTGAAGGTCCTCCTCACACCTCGACCCGCCAGAGAAGAGGTCCTCCCCACTCCACCAACAAACTGGCATGGAGGTTCTCCCCATGTCCTGGATGACTCCAATAGAGGTCCTCCTTGCTATGTTAACAATCGGTTGTGCGATGGTCCTCCTCGCACTACTCCCATATAGAGTAGAGTTCCTCACTTCTCTAGCGACAAACGACATGAAGGTCCTCCCCATATCTCTATAAATCAAAGTAGAGGTCCTCCCCACGTATCCAACATCTATTATAGAGGTCCTCCCCATATTCCATTTGACATATGCCCAGGTTCCCCTTTCCCATAAACTCACTAAAGTAGAGGTCCTCCCCACTCCAGCATCAACCCGTATGAAGGTCCTCCTCCTACCGAAAAAGTACCCTACCCCGACGAAACATCCTGGGGTAGAAGGGAGAACCATTTCTGTTGTAGGAATTACTTTGAGAATCGCCAAGTTATTGTGAATATAATTCAACTATCTATTTCTAAAGCTAAATGGGACTAAATGATAGAGCATTCCCCCAAATCTTTTATATTAGAGTCTATGTCAGGAGTCTAGTGGGTGAAGATCCTCCTCTAGGAAGGTGAGATGCACCAAATTTATGAATCCCTTTTCAAATACATGCAGGTGGAAAAATATTTGGATTCCTTTCAAGGTCTCTACATGAAAACATCTCTATCATCACCAGCTCCATTATCTACCTCTACACAAGATCACAATGAGAATTTATGGGATATTATAGATTTTCATAACTCATTGTACACAGAAATGGCCGAAAATGCCCTCTCACATGAAGTAGTGGTCCATACTCAATCTTACCTAGATGTGATGATGTGCTTGGATCTACCTCTAAGAGATGAACCATTGTTAAATGATCAGTCACCTCATGCAGTAGTCTCTCCACTGACCAGTCCATCACTACAATATTCCACATCTATGTCATTTCGAGTTTCTCATCCAATACTAATCAAAGACTCAGGAAACCAAGATTCAGGTTTCATTTTTGAACATGGAAGCTTGTGGGGTGCTCTCACCACTGACATGATATCAGAAATGTTTTTGTCTGAATATAGTTCCTGATTGTGACATTCTAAAGTCCCTCACTGAGGAAGAGGTCTTGTTCTTTCACCTAACCATCTGGGTAATGCATTTCCACATATGAAACTGTCAGTTGGTCTATATGAAGAGTCAAGAACACTTTGACGACATCAACCATCAATTCCACATGGTTGAGTTAGCATCATTTTCGGTGGTGCATCATCATGAGTCACCAAATTACCACCAGATCATTCAATTACGATGCATCTAGAGATTCACATTACTCCATATAATCATTTAATAAGTGTTCCCACATGTTAAAGATTATGGTTGGGATATGTATGCCGCTCTAGACTTTAGTACCATCAAGCAGTATCCAAATTCACATAGTCACATCGAGGATACTCTAAGTGTTGTCATAGTGAATATGACCAAAGTCACACTGACCATGGATGGGAAGATTGGTGTAAAGGACAATGAATAGGATCAACCTGTTAGGGTTTCACATCATATCATGTACCCTCTAGGTATTATAACTTTCCATCAGAGGTAGACTCCTGGCTTGGTAGATCCCTCTACACCATTGTTCATTTGTCGGAATCTCGACAAGGGCAAGATATTGCTGAAGACCTTCGATCTACCTGATATAGCACAAAAGTCAGAGGATGATCCAGCCATCTCCAATATATTACATTAGATTACAGATCATCACATGATCAACAAAAATATTCTTGTCGAGCAATGCCCATATTATAGTGATACTCAATAGGACCATGTTCCTCTTCCACGAGTTCATCCAGGGAAGCTGTAGATCCTTCTTGGCCAGTTACCCCCACTTGATCCCGATGATCCAGGATAGAAAAAAGGAGAATAAGCTGGATCCTATGACAATAGATCATAGTAAATGTCACCAAATCTGCCTGAGTTGTGTGAGAATACCCCTTAAGATATGGATTAGGCTATTCCATATACCATTCTGTAGGTTGCTCTGCAAGTCCCTCCACAATCCACTCTGCAAGTTGTTCCATGAGTTGTTGATCCTACTTATCATGTTCATAATCCCTTTAATGATTTGGTGATTAAAAATCCTCATCCATATAAGAACCCCCACCAAGATTACCTAATGGTTGTTCTCACTACTTAGATCGATGGTTTGGAAATGCAATAGGAGGCGATCCCACCTGACGATAAGCCGTATCTGGCATGGGTGGAAGACATGCGAGCACCCCGGGATTTTTGGAATCCAATCATCACCCCCTTCAATAGGATGAGGGACCCACTGCAGTATCTGACCCACTTCATATCAAGGTGTGAACCTATGTTGGGAACCCTATAGCAACATGAGGTATCTATGCTCTTATTTTTTGTTTAGACATTGGAAGGGTCTACGTCTATCTGGAACAAACAGTTACCCACAAGGTCTATCATCAGCTGGGAAGATCTTCATAGATTTTTTCTCTATCAATTCAGTTCCATCACACAAAATATGAGTATTTATAGACTCTTAAAATGAAAGAAACCACTAGATGATCATGTAATAGACTTCATCTCTAGGTGGAAAGGCCTCATATACTCACTTGACATGCCGATGACCCAAGAGAAGTTGTTTTCGATGTGTGTGGGGAATAATAAATTTGAAATGTTCTCCACCCTCATCACTTCGAACTTCAATAGTGGATTTCGAGACTTTTCTGAAAAGTATCAACACATAAAGGAAGCCATGAATAAGTCCAAGAAGGCATGTCACTTATTTCCTCCGACCATTGTAAGAAGATCCTCCAACATAGTGACTGCCACCATAGTGTAGGTAGGGGATCTAGAGCCATTAGAGTGGTTTCTAGTAAAACCTCAACAAGAATCACCTCACTGAGGAAAACAATATCCATAAGCTCTACATCATCAAACTCAGTACCATCAAGCACATCATAATTCACATGCACCACTGACCAGACGAGATAATGTGGTTCTAGTTCCTCACCACTGCCACCTACATATTAGAATCCATCTCCTAGGGTCCCCCCTATGGAAAGGATAATCCAGACCAATTCCTTCCCAGAGGCCAAGGATTTTGGTGATTTCCCCAACGCTCAGGAGTAGGGAGTCCTGAAGCTCCCCTAGTGTTGAAATCCTCAAGAGGATAAACTCACTAATATACCTGACTAATTTTCTTTCCAAAGGTTCCTTGTATATACCATTATGTAGTATTATGTGTTCAAAGACAGGATCCAAGACCAGAGAGGCAATAAGGTGATCAAATTGGGAGAACTCCCGAAATAGGTAGAACACAAGTATCCTAAGACCAATAGTGATGATGAAGTTTCAAATGAATAAAAACAAGTCTTGAACCATGGGACTCATAATTTGATGACTGGTTGGATCATAGGATAGTTTCTCACACCCATGGCATCATCTATGCCCATTTAGGCCATCCCAAACCTCTAGAAGTCGTTTCTACTTCTACAACTACCACCTCCCCATCCACTTATCAGCCCATGACATCTCATAAGAGAAACATAGATTATTTAATGGAAAAATAAGTACCCCATTAGTTCAAATCTTCCCCATACACTTGGCGACTTCATACCTTTAGAAATGGTAATCACACAAAGGGTCCACCCAACACAGGAAGGATACCATGACAATTATCAGGAGTGTGTTTCTATGAATACCATCGAATTGGTGTATCCCTATATAGTCCCTAATGAAAAATAGTATCAGGTAATCCCTCTGAATGTCCCCAACCAACATCATGAAAGATTCTAAGGATAGGAAAGTCACTAAAATTCTCAGTTCGATGATTTAATCCAGGTCGTGAATTCCACCAAGACCAGAAAATAGGCATTTCACAAAGCTCACCAGGAACAATCCTTCTAGACCACTCCTCCAGATCTACTACCACCATTAACCATGCTACTTGACCTAAAAAAACCTCCATGGTCTTATCATGATCATCAACATTCAGTAGGGTCTCAGTCATCCAATAGTCATCCAATGGTGATTCTGGATAGTTTGGATAATCAACAGAATGTTTCTAGTACTAGTCAGATCCCTATGGTTCTTACAGCAGTGGTTATCGTGATTGCCTTTACAGAGTGACCCCATAAAGGTAGAAATGTGCACCAATAATGGATGTAGGATGTGTTAAAGTACATCACTAGAATTTCTTCCAAACTATAGATCCCCAAGGCCTTCAATTTGTTAGAAGAAATGAAAGGGGACCTCACATAACACTTGCAGATCCCCATCTAGTTTTAAATAGAGGTTGAAAAAACTGACACTTTTTATGTAGAGTATATTGAGCAGACATATTGTCTGGCCGTCATTTATTTTTCTATATAAGATGAGAGTTCACTCAGGTAAGGGAACATCCTCCCTCATTTCATCACCGAAAAATTCCATGGTGTGGAGGTATATTGCTATTTTTTTAACATTGGTTCTGGGTCAATCTCATTTTGACCTAGACACTCTACAGGCTGGGACTCATCAATTCATATTTTATCCCCTTTGAAATGAAAATTCAAGGTTATGATAGGAGCAAACAGACACCATGTGGCATGATTCGTTTGAAGACAAAGTTTGATAGTCTAAAAGAAGTCACTGAGTTCATGGTTGTCTCATTTGAAATTCATACAAAACATTGATGGGTAGGTCTTGTCTCCATATGCACACAAATGTTCCCTCCTCATATAATTAGTACTTCAATTAGTCCCTCAATGGTCGAGTAGACATTCTCTAAGGTGATTCTTCAACTTTTCCTCTTCTAAATATCTCTATACAGGCACAGATTACTACCAGAGCATGGAAAATCATGCTTATACCAATGAAGTTGATTACATATCCATCTTATCTCTCCCATGGGAATATTTGGATGACACATTCATTCTATCGATTCACCGATTTGAATGCGCAATGCCATACATTGGGAATTTCTTCATCATTTCTCATAGAAAAGGGTGCTATGTCCCTCAGTTCAAGGAATGCTATAATATTACATAATATTCCTATAAATTTCTCCCTCAGTTCATATTATAACCCCTTACTTCCATAAGGTATCGATATGTTCACCCCATGACTGTATCTGCCCAACAAACTTGCTTATTTCGCAGAGCTTGTTTGAACCACCACAAACCAACTCATCACCATTGATTTGACATTAATAATGGAACTAATGTAAAAAAATTAAGGGAATTAGTATGAAAACTTTTATTACTATGGTTTTCATAGTGCCAAGGTCTCTCGATAAAGATTCTTCCACTGCTCAGGCCGGATCCAGTGTTCCTTCAAAATCAGCCAGTCTAAAGGAATCATATAATCCCGATGATCCTCTTACCTAAAACGATGAAAAAACATTGGATGATGCTCCACATGTATTTTAGGAAGGAATATCACCCAAAAATGATGATATGGTTCAGATGAATCTTAGTTTCAAGATAGATCCAAGGCCAATGCTGATTAGTGCATCCATGCCTGCAGAGAAATAGCAGTGGTACATAGAATTCTTGATGCAACACCATGATGTATTTTTTTGGAGTTATTAAATGATTCTAGGGCTAGACCCTTAGGTAACTAACCATCATCTTGGGCTCCCTATAAGCCATCACAGGTTAAAAAAGCCTCCCAGGAAGATGCACCCCTCTCACGATGACATGGTAGAGGTTGAAGTTGACAATATTATCAAATACATCTTCACTAGGGAAGCTCAGTACTCTAAGTGGCTAGCCAACATCACCCCAGTCAGGAAGAAGAATGAATAGATCAGAGTCTACATCGACTTCCAGGATCTCAACTGCCACTTTCTGATGGATTATTTTCAACTTCTAGTGATAGATATGTTGATCGATGCCAAAATCAGGTTCCAGGATCTATCCATCATGGATGGGTATTCTGGGTACAAGCAGATCTGGATTTCCCTTGAAGATGAGGTGTCTAGTGCCTTCAAGGAATCCCAAGGTTCTTTAGTCTATCATGTGATGGCTTTCGGTCTAAATAATAATAAAGCTACCTAATAATGTTCCATGCACCGCATCTTCAAGACAATTCTTAGGACTCTAGTGGAATGCTACATGGATGATTTTTTGGTCAAATCCCACCAGTGTCAGGACCACCTCATAAATCTTGATAAATTGTTCTGTAACATCCGTACGTTTTAATAAAAAATTTCTTTAATTAATTTTAAATCTTCAATAGATTTAATTTCACATAATTGTGAGTTTTAAGAAAACCACTAGACATAATTGGTATAAATGACCATTATAAACTAATCATTATGTTACGAGAATAAATATAACTAAATAATGAAAATTTACGGTGAATTATTTGGCTACCAGTTATTTATGAAAAATATAAACCAATTAAATGTAAAGGAATTATTTGTATATTTATATTAATAAATTAAGTGAATTATAATTTTTAAATGAAATTAATGAAATATATATGTTATATATTTAATAAAATATTTTTTATATTCATCCAATAGATATTTTAGTCATTTGGTATGAATAAAACCTATTTTATGTATAAAAACCTATAATTTTTCAAAAGGGTAATTTTACTGCCTTTTAAAGGGGAACCATTTTTAAATTAAAATATTGATATATTAAAATTTTTTATCTGAAAACATAAAAATATTCTATGGAAGTGGGATAAAAAATTCTACATTGGATGTATTTTTGATATTTTTTTGATAACTTTCAAGATTTTATGAATAGTAAAAATATACTAAATTTTAATTAATACATATTTTTTCATAAAAATAATTTGTATGGTTCAATTATTTTATCTAATGGTTTAAAAGTATAAGTAGAATATATTTTTATCAGTTAATATGATTTCAGTAATTGACATTACTTTTACATTGAATTTAGATGTAAAAACAATTCAATCTTTTGCAATCTTTTAGCTTTTAAGACCCATTTTCTCATTTCGGTAATGAGATTAATTTAAAATTAATCACTGTAAATTATGTGGTTAGAATTTTGAAAAATGGATTACATATTTGGAATCTTTAGGTCCAACTTATTTAAACTATTTTCTTTTGTTTTTGGGCCTTATGAATACTAACATTGGTAATTTTTATTAATACAGTAAAAGAGTAAATTGGGTAATTAAGGGTTAAAATAATATTATAAAACTACCCTAAAATTTTTCCAAATATCATTGTATGATTGTGTTTTGACCAAAATCATCCTTGACTCTAAATGGTATCTTTTGGAAGCCACTTGGATGATATTAGGACATTTAATTTGTTTTTCTTAAGTTCAATATGTCACACTCAAATTTTAATAACTATATCATTTCAAATATAAGTTTTACATAAGATAAATTAAATTATAAATACACATTTGAAATATAAAATGATTTTTTTCATTTTAATTTATTTTTAATTTATAGGATATAAATAATTACCTTAAAGGCATATACATTGATGATGCACAAATTATTTAATTGATGATAAATACTTATAATAATTTAATTAAAATGATAATAAACATTAAAATACCCAGAAACATGAAAAATATTATTGGCTGATTATATCACGACCATAATCATATAATAGTGTATTTATTGACCATTTTGGGCCAGATGGAAAATTTTATCACACTTATAATATTTTATTTAAGTTGATGTTGAAGTTGTCACATTCATATTTTAATAAATATAACATTTTTAATGTAGTATTTTCCAGAAGACGTGTTAATATATAATTACTATTTTGAAATATGAATGATTTATCATATTTATTGTATTTTTTTTAGTTTTTATTCAACAAATAAGTATGTTAAATAATTAAACAAAATTGAAGTAGCAACTATTTTATTAATGGAGATATCAAATAAATATATTAAAAATATTAAAATTAATATAATTTTCAATAATTAATAGATCCAAAAAAATTTCAATATGAAATTGACATATTAAGAATATAATAAAATATTTTTTTCAAAGTTACCTTATCATCTTTATAATTTTTAAAAATCAATGAAATGAATAGTGTCAAAATAAACAATATTGATTGTTTATCAAAATAATGTATTATTAAATTACATAAAATTATAAAATAGTTTTAAAAATATATAATAATTATGAGACGGTAATTTTTTTTCAAAATTATTCATTTATGGTTTAATTGGTTTCAAATATGTAAATATTACATCCTTTAAATATTGAAATATTGGTTACCTTAGTTAAAAATTAAATAGAACAACTAAGTGTTAATTAAAATAATAAGGTTTAAATTGATATAAAAACTTTTCAAAAATTTATTGGTTGATGATATTACAACCTTATTTCTCATAATCTTCAAATTAGGACATTTTGGAAGTTTTAGTATGTGGTTTTATTTAATTATAAACTATTTATTTTGGAGATTCAAAAGTGCCCCTCACCTCAATTATAAAAGGGCACCTCCTCCCTCACTTATTCAATTCCCTTTGAGAGTTAAATCTAAAACATACCCTACCAATTTCCCTTCTAAACATACCTATTAATATTTTATATGTTCTTTTCTTCTCCAAAGACCAAACCTAGTTCTTTAAGAGGTGATCTTGTAGCATCCCGTCGAAGATGATATAATCTCCTCTACCGATTCGTTCAAAATTCATTCTTCTAATACATCCTATTAATGATTTTTTCCATTATAAAGTAATAAATATAGTATAAATTATATACTTAGATATTATTATGATTATGTAACAACCATATTCTACCTTCTATCCATGCTATGAAAAATTAAATCACCACACGTGTGTTTGTAAGACTTACCTCTCCACACCATTGTGTAATATGTTTTTTCACCACCTCCGTAATAAGATGGGTATAATGATGGAAATAATAGCTATATAATATTATTATAACATGATATGGATGCTGTAATAAAATATATACCATAAAATTCCATACCATTTCATAATTATGAGAATGATATCGTCGCTCGTGCGTACATACGACAAACCATCTCAATGATGTGAGGCGAATCAATCTACATGATATCCATTAAATCATGATTATATAAAGCTATAGAATGAATAAATATGATATATATTATGTTAATATCAATTCATAATGATATAACTATGACTTAAGAAGGATAATGGGAACTTATTCAGTAAAACATGCATAAGAAAATGAAGCAGTTACAACCCGAATAATGAGTAATAATGAAATTTTATTAACAAATGAATGATAATATGATTATATATGATATCATAAAACTGACTATGATTATATAATAAGTCAATGATATTATTAAAATCATTATACATGATGTTTGGACACATATAATGTATATTATACATAATATAAGGGATAATTTCACAATCTCATTGTTATCTGAGATTTTTTATACGTAAGTATTTATTGGGGTATATTTATCATCCATGTCCATGTTTCCTAAATATGCATTATAAATATTATTTCTGTTATTATAAAAATTTTTAACTTCAATTTTATCCATTGGTGAATTTTTATTAAATGGAATGAAATGAATCTTTTTTCATTTTCAATATGAGGCACTTTTGGACATTTCAACAAAAGTAAGAGAAGAATGTTTTATTTTATCATATTTTTGATGAACATATTTTATGTTTTGGTAATTCATAATTTCCATGAATATTCCTTTTCAATATTTAAAATTTATTTAAAAATAAATTCTTTTCTTTTATAAGAGAACATCATTTTGAAAAAATAAAACTTTTATGAAGAAGAAATGATATTTTCCTCCAAAATTAATTTCATGTGTTCTATCAAAATAATTTTCCATATAAGATTCCATTATTTAATAGGGTTATGTTTCAAGTATACTATCCCTATTATTCCTATGGTTTTATTATATTAAATCCATTTGGTTTACATGGATTATGTTATCATGGAATGATGTTTATGAAACCCATTTTATCCATTTAGTTATGCTACGATGAATGATTTATGTTTTTGTGGAACATGTAAGAATTATTTAATTATGAGATGGGTGATACCTATATCTCACTCTAATTAATTAGGTACATATTTATATCTCATGCGAAGGATAGGGATGGAATGAAAAATTATTTTGGTTCAGTAATATAGGATTGGAAGGAGGAGTGAACTTAGTTCAATAATAGATTTCTCTCCACCATGATGGCCTTGTAAATGAGACTTGACTAATATGAAATGATTTTCTATTCTTTTGTGTATGAAAAAAAATTTCATGTCTTATGTTATGACTATTGGGATTAAATTCATTGATTCTTATGAACTTTTATGATTTATCCAATGAAATGATATCATGATCTTTCATATGTTGGGTAAGATTTTCAAATATTATGTTCTTATGTCTTATGATTATGATATGATTGATATCCCCCTTGTTTACCCTTATTGAGAATATAAGCTCACCCTTTTTTATTTTTGTTTTCCCAAGTTCATGAAAAAGGGTATTAAGTAAGATATGTCAAAAGGGGTATAATTATGAAGAAATAATCCAGAGACAGAGTAGATGTCTTATGAACCAGTTGTTTATGTTTCCTAGTTTCTGAAGACACTAAACATATATGATCCTAGAATGGTTTTGTTATGTTTTTGTAAAAATATTCCCTATTTTTTAATTAATATCTGTGTATGTATGGTATGGGTCGTTATAATTGGTATAAAATCAAAGGTAAGGTTAAACTTTGGATACTTTTATGAAAACCCTTAGTAAGAATCCTAAGGCTATGTCAAACTATAGGTTTCAATACTAGTGTTTTTGAAATGATAATGAATAACCAAGGATAAAACCAAATATTTCATAAATTGAAATTTTATTCTTGATTATGTGGTTTTCCAATTATGATTAGTGTTTCTCACACTATGCTTCTTGGTTTTAGTCAATGGATGCAACCTAAAAGAACCATGTTAATGCTGAATGCGAGGGGCAATGCAATGATTGTCATATTAAGAAATGTAATGTTATGGGAGTTGGAATGAAAAATATTGAAGCTATACTCACAAAACTTTCTCAAACTATTAATCATACTGGACTTCAAAATGATCAAATGAGGGAACAACATTCTATTTAGTCCTTCATTAGGCAATTTCCACCTTCTTTTAGCAGGTTTTTTGATCAATTAGTGGCTGAAAAATGGATCAGTACCACTAAAAATACATTTTTAGTTCTCCAATGTTCTGAACATGATAAATTCATCTTATCAGTCTATCATTTGGAAGGTGGAGCTGATAAGTAGTGTAACCATGTCAAGAATATGAGGAAAAGAGATGAAATTGAATCCATGGAATGGGATGAGTACAAAAAATTATTTTTCAATAAATAATTTCCTTATATTTTTTGAATAAAGATGGAGAAGGATTTCCATGACCTTAAGAAAAAGGGAAATTAATCCATTGGTACCTATGGAGAAAATTTTACAAGACCTTCAAGATGTTCTTATAGTTTTATTATCCAACCTAAGAGTAAAATTAATCAATTTTTAGTGCCTTAAAACCATGTCTCCATAGGGCATTATCCATATGGTACTTCAATATCTATGAATAAATCATTCAATGTGATATCAAGGTTTAGATGGATATTGGACCTACCCATCAGTCCTATGGGTTTGATTAGAAGAGAAAAATGGAATTCAAGGGAAAATATAAAGTCCACAATGAAAATAATATGGGTTTTCCCTTATGATCAAAGTGTGGAAAGAAACATGAAGGAATCTATCTTAAAGGGACTAGAAAATGTTTTATGTGTGAGAGAGAAGTTCATCAAGAAAATTTAATGCCGAAGTGATGGTAAAAAATGTCTAATGACGCGAATAGATAAAAGGCTAAACATAATGCACCTCCTACAATTTAATGATACAAGTGCAAGGAAATGGGTAATTATGCCAACCAATTCCCTAATCATAGGGTTATCAATGATGATTGATGTTACCAAACTATTAAGGACAAAGACCAAGTCAAGTCGCATGTGATCACTATCAGGGATGTGGAGTATGATAATGGATTAGTGAAAGGTACACATTCCATCCACTATAAAGTTGAAAAATGAGTTATTTGATTCTAGATCCACCCACACTTTTACTTATAATGAATTTTTAAGGGTATTACTGTATTGCCTCAGCATTTATATGTTGAGTTAGTTGTTAAAATTCCTATTGGCATAATGTTCGCATCAAAAGTTTATAATTATTCTCTTGTTGAAGTTTGTGGGAAAGTGGTTCCTATAAATCTTGTGATCCTTCCTTTAGGGGAATTTGATGTGATTCTTGGATTGGATTGTATTTCTATATACATAACTAATATAAATTTTCAAATAAGGGAAGTCATATTTCATATTTTTGATCAATCTATGATCATTTATCGATGCAAGGATGAGTATGACCATACAACAGAAATTTATTCTATATTATGGGTCTTGATTCCTATAAATGAAGGTTATTTATCTTAAATGGTTGGAGAGAAACTCATATTTAAGAATACACCTATTGTACAATATTTTTAAGATGTCTTTTGAGAACAATTTCTAGGGAATCCACTGAATTGTGATGTTGAGTTTCTAATAGAACTCATACTGGGTGATATTACTATTTTAAAGAAACCTTATATATTAGACCTAATTGATTTGCAAGAATTGAAGTAGTAACTCATTGAGACTAATTACAAAGGATTTATACATGCTAGTTCCTCACCTTTGGGTGCACCTGCTCTATTTTTTATGAAGAAAGAGAGATCCATGAGACTCTTCTTTGATTATAGAGAACTTAACAAGTTCACTATCAAGAAAAAATAGCATCTTCCCCACTTTTATGACATATTCGACCAACTATGTGGAGCTGAATACTTTTCCATGATTTATCATCATTTTGGATATCATCAATTAAGTTTCATAAAGGAGGATATAATAAAGATGACATTCTGTACCAGGTATGAAAACTATGAATTTATAGTTTTGCCTTTTGGTATTACTAATTCCCCTACTATATTCATGGATCTAATGAATAGATTATTTAGTGACTATCTTGACCAGTTTGTAGTAGTATTTATAGAAGATGCACTTCTATATTTGAAGATCAAGAGAATAAAGATCACTTAAAAATTGTACTAAAGACCCTGAGAAAGGAAAATATTTATGTTAAATTTTCCCAGTGTGAATTTGGCTACAAAAAGTTTCATTTTTTGGTCCTATAATCTCAAGAGAGGGGATATCTATGGATACAACAAAAATAGATGTTGTTGTAAGTTTGACTAGAATGAAAATAGTAATTGAGATCTAATGTTTTCTTGGTTTGGCTATATATTATCGATATTTTGTGAATGATTTTTGACGACTATCTAATCCACTAATCATGTTGACTCAGAAATGAAGTTATGTTTTTTTGTGGATGGAGGAATGCGAACAAAATTTTTAAGATCTAAAAAGAAGGTTATATAGTGCACTTGTACTCACACTACCTTGTATTAGAGAAAGGTTTGTGATCTATAGTTATGCATCCAAGAAGGGGTTGAGATGTGTTCTCATTCAAAATGATATGGTGATAGATTATTCCTTGCACAAATTGAAAATCCATGAGAAAAATTACCCAAGTCATGATTTGGAGTTAGCTATGGTAATCATTGAATTAAATATATGGATGCATTATCTTTATGGTGAAATGTGTGATATTTATACTGATCATAAAATTTTAAAGTATATTTTCACACAAAATGAGATTAATATGTTCCAAAAAATATGTTTGTAGTTGATTAAAGATTACGAATACTCGATACACTACCAACCCGGGAAAGAGAACAAGGTGGAAGATGATGTGAGTCAAATGGACCATGCTAGCCTATCTATAATGAGGATCACAAAAGATCTAAAATTTATGTATTTTTGAAGGATGTATCTTGAAATTTTAAATGATGTGGATAAATTTTATCTTTATATAATGAATGTTCAAACATCTATACAAGTTAAGATTATGGAGGAAAATAAGGGAGATGTAGAGTTACAAAAGAAGTTGAGAAATGTTAATGAATTCAACCTTGATTATGATGGATTAATAATGTTCAGGAACCAAGTTTTTATTCCTCCCATACCAGAATTAAAGGATTTGTTAGATGAGGCTCATAGTTCTTTATTCTCTATTCATCCTAGAATAAAAATGATGTACAGGGACCTGAAAGAGTATTTCTGGTGGGATGGTATAAAAAGAGATGTTTCTAAATATGTATCTCAGTGCTTGGTTTGTCAGCAAGTTAAGGCAGAGAGACAGATGTCTAAGGGGATGTTACAACCATTACCCATTCCATAATAAAAATGGGAAAACATCACTATGTAATTTTTCATCGAACATCCCCTAACATCTAAATGACATAATGCTACATGGGTTATAATTGATCTCCTTATGAAGTCATCACACTTCACTTATATTAGAGAGCATTTATCTCTTGGTCATCTTTCTAGGATATATATAAAATAAGTGGTAATATTTCAGGGAGTACCACATTCCATTATTTCTGATTAAGATCCAAGGTTTACCTCAATGTTCTAGTGAAGTCATCAGTAGGATCTGGATATAGAGTTATGTTTCAACACTTGTTATCATATTCAGATAGATGGTAAATATGAGAGGAAAATTTAAACTCTAGAAGAAATGTTGAGATCTTGCTCTATGGAATCCAAATATGGTTGGGATCAACACATACCTTTGGTAGAATTTTCTTACAATAATTGCTTTCAATCCCATATTCAGATGGATACATATGAAGACCGCTGTGGAAATAAGTATAAAAATCAAACTTACTGGGATGAATATAGAGAAAAAAATCTATTAGGAGCTATTGTTTTTTATGAAATAGTATAAAAGGTTAGACCTATTCAACAACACATAAATCAACTCAAATTCAAAAAAACAATTATGGTGACAACCGATGAAAAGAAATAGAGTTTGATGTTGGTGATAATGTGTTTCTATAAATATCTCCTAGGATGAGAGTATTGATATTTGAAAAGAAGGGAAATCTAATCCCGGTGTATATCAGTTCTTTTGAAAATACTGAATCGTGTTAGAAAGGTATCTTATCGATCAGTGCTTCCACCGAATCTCTCTAAAGTTCATGATGCGTTCCATGTATCTCTCCTGAGAATGTACATACATGATCCTTCACATGTACTAAAATCAGATTTATACCTCTGGAGAAAGAAATTTCTTATGAATAACAACCAATATAGATTCTGGATTGTAGTGAAAAAGTTCTAAAAAACAAGACCCCTCATTTGGTTAACATTTTATGGATGAACCACTAATTTGAGGAAACTATGTGTGAACTTGAGGATGTAATGAAGAAGAGGTGTCCTCATGTGTTTGTATCCAAGCGAAAAATTTTGAGAGATAAATTTAGTTTATTGGGGGGGGGGTATAATGTAACACCCATATGTTTTTATGAAATAATTTCTTTGAATAATTTTAATTCTTCAATAGCTTGTATTGCATGAAATCGCCAGATTAAACGAACCGCGAGATGCCCTTGGTATATAATGACCATTATAATCTAGGTGTTAAATTAGTGGGAGTAAATATAACTAACATATGAAAATTTATGGTGAATTCTTTGGAAACCAAATATTTATGAAAAATATAAACCAATTAAATGTAAAGGATATATTTTTATTTTTCTATTAATAAATTAAGTAAATTATTATTAGTAAATGAAATTAATGAAATTAATGAAATTAATGAAATATATGTGTTATATATTTAATAAAATATTTTTTATATTCTTTCAAAAGATATTTTAGTAATTGCGTATGAATAAACCCTATTTTATGTATAAAAAACAATATTTTTTAAAAGGAAAATTTTACTGCCTTTAAATGGAGAACCATTTATAAATTTAAAATTTGAGGCATTAATAATTTTTATATGAAAAAATAAAAATCTTATTCGAAATAAAGAGATAAAATTTTACTTTGGATGAATTTTTTATATTTTTCTGATAAGTCTCAAGTTTTGATGAATAGTAAAAATATACTAAATTTTAATTAAAAACAACTTTTTTCATCAAAATAATTTACATGGTTAAATTATTTTAGAGATTGGTTTTAAAGTATAAATAAAATATATTTTTATCATTTAATATAACATAGGTCATTGGTATTAAATTTACATTTAATTTAGATGTAAATACATTTCAATCTTTTGCAATGTTTTAACATTTTAAACTCGTTTTTCTCATTCTGACAATGACATTAATTTAAAATTAATTTCTAAAACTGATTTGTTTTTAATTTTTAAATATGGACTACATATTTAGAATGATTGGATCCAAATTATGTAAATATATTTCTTTTATTTTAGGTCATTATGTATAGTAACTTTGGTAATTTTTATTAATATGGTAAAATAGTGTAAATCAGGTAATTAAGGGTCAAATTAATATTATTAGATTACCCCAACACTTGTCCAAATATCATTGGATGAGTTTTTTTCGTTCTAAATAATCTTTGGGTTGAAATGGTACCCCTTAAAGGCCACTTGTTTGAGATTAGTACATTTAATTTATTTTTTTTAAATAAAATTTAAATATGTCTCACTCAAATTTTAATAGCCGTATCATTTCTAATATAAGTTTATACATAATAAAAATTCAATTATAAATATTAATTTTAAATCTAAAATGTTTGTCTTTTTCATGGTAATTTATTTGTAATTTTTAGGAAATAAATAATTATCTTGAAGTCTTACACAGTGAAGATGAAAAAACTATTTAATTGATGAGAAATCAAAAAAATAATTTCATTAAAAAGATAATAACAATTAAAAGATAAAAAAAGTTGACCAAATATTATTGGTAGAGTATATATAGACCATAATCATCCAATAGTCGTTTTATTGACCATTTCGAGCCATATGGAAAAGATTATGAATGTTATAATATTTTATTTAATGTGATGTTAAAGTTTCCACATTCATGTTTCAATAAATATCACATTTTTAATGTAGTATTTTACCGAATATTTGTTTTACTCTGTATTATTTTGAAATATAGAGGATTTTTCTTTTTCATAATAGTTTTTTAAATTGTTTTCTACAAATAAGTATATTAAATAATCACACAAAATTGATGTAGTAATTATTTTATTAATGGGGATAACAAATAAATTTGATTAAAAATATTAAGATAAATATAATTTGGGATCATTAATATATATAACTAATTTTATAGAATACTTTGACCTCTTAGGACTATAATAAAATATTCTTTTGTAATTTAACTTGTTATATTTAGATTTTTTTTAAAATCAATGATTTTAATAGTGTCAAAGTAGACACTATTGATTGTTTATCAAAAAAATGTAGTATTAAATTAATTAAAAACAGTAAAACATTTTTTTAAAAATATATAATAATTTTTACATGGTATATAATTTTATCAATTATCAATTTATGGTTTAATTGACATAAAATAAGTAAATATTTCACTCATTCAATATTGAAATATTTGTTACCTTTAGTAAAAATTAAATACAATAACCAAGTGTAAATTAAAATGATAAGGTTTAAATTTATAGAAAAAACTGTCTAAAATATATTGGTTGATGATATTATAACATTATTTCGTATCATCTTCTAATTAGGAAATTTTGGAGGTTTTTGGATGTGGTTTGATTTTATTATAAATTAATATTTTTAAAGATTCCAAAAGTACCCCTAATGAAGACATAATTTTCACATATTTTATACTATAATTCAATGTTTTAAATCCCACCATAGTGTTATTTTATGGTAAGTTATACCATTGTTAGTTTTTAGATGAATTTTGAGCACAATTGCTAAATGGCCTAATTTTGGGATTTAATTATTTTATTTTTATTCTGTAATTCGTCCATAAATTTTTCCAAACTAAATGAAATTATGAAATTCCTTTTTTTAGGTTTACAAAAATCATGGGGACCATTTCATAATTCTATATTAAATTCTTAATCATTCATTTGGAGGCTCAAATATATCTCACAAATAGTGCTTCAAAAACTGTGTACAAATCTAGAAACTTTTACTGTTGAGATTATATATCCATGTGGGCCTGTCCAATGAAGCTTATATTCTGCACGGAGATATAAAATAATATGTGGATCAAATTTTATGTAGGATTCCATGTGGTATTCAACTTCAATAAAGGTCATAATGGTGTGAAAAGTTGGAAAAGTGGAATATGGATAGTCAACTGGACAGGTTAAATGTTTCGGACTAAAACAGATATAAAATTCTACAGATGTCTTCATTGAATCTAAAATTTTTAGAGTTGACGTGGGACATAAAATGGAACATCCTTAATTAATGAAAATTTCTACAATTTGTCCATTTAATTAGGATAATGTGTGCATGAAATAGGTGGACATATTGGGAGCCAATTTTTCTCACCAATTTTCTCTATAAATTGTCATCTCTTCTACCTCCTACAACATAGCCATTTTCAAGGGGGAATGGTAGAGTTTGGTATATGTAATATTTTTTTATATTTTAATTATATTTTAGATTAGTTATTCTTCTACTTCTGTTCATTTCTCTTCTCTTTCATTTTCTATTTTGTGTTCCCCCACAATGATCCTTTTAATCTCCTTTCAAATAGAGAACTAAGTCTCGTTATTGTTCAAGGGGGAGTGGTGGTCCTTGAGTTCATCATGCTTAAATGTTTCTCTTTATTTTATTATGTAAATTTCAATAGTAATTAAATGTTTCACCCCACTTTCATTGTTATTTATTTATTCTTCCCATTTTAAAATTTTCCTCTCTATTATCATAATATTGTATCCTGGGTGGAGTAGCATTGTGGTGATGATGTGAGTGAGTATTATCTTGCTTGCAGAGGGTCGATTTTGGATAATAAAAATTCACAGGAAGGTGTTGAGCGATAGGGTTGATCTCAACATTGAGTAGAGTATTGAGAATAATGTTTTTTAAAGAACAATGATTTTATCACCATGATCTCCCAAGAACGACAACGATTCTTCACTATATTATTTGTGTATTCTTTATTTACTTTTTTTTTTTAATTTTATTATTAATATATATTTTATTTTATGTATTTTATGTATTTTCAAAATAAAAAACCCATTTATATTAGTATATAAGAAGTTTTATATTAGTTAGGTTATAAATAGTGACAATAGAAATTCGGTGTTTTGTGAGCGTCCTCTTCAAGATCAACCCTATGTTGTGCCAGAAAGGTACACTCTTAGGTAATAATAATTTATTTTTGAGGGATCTACGACAAACCCCTCTCATTAGCCCCTCACCTCAGTTATAAAATGGCACCATCTCCCTGAATTTTTCTCTTAGCTTTGAGCCTTCAAGCATAGAAATAACCTGGACATTTACCTTATCAGATTCCATATTCACATTATAGAGGTTATTGTCTTCTCCAAAGACCAACCCTAGTGATTTAAGAGGTTATCTAGGGAGATCTCATCAAAGAAGAGGTAATGTCCCCCACCAATTCTTTCATGCTTTTTTTCTTCTTCTACTTACTCTTCATGATTTTAATCCATTATAAAGTAATAAATAAAATATCTAATATATACTTATATGTTATTATGATTATTGAACAACCATATTCCACCTTCTATCCATGTTTCAAAAAATTAAATCACTGTGTGCGCGTACATACGAATTACATTCTCCATGCCGTGATGTAATCTATTTTTCACCGCCACCTTACATGGATGGTTAAAATTATGGAAATAATATCTATAATATTATTATAATATGATATAGATTTTGGAAAAAATATATACCATATACTTCCATAACATTTCACAATTATGGGAATGATATCGTCGCTCGTGCATACGTACATCCTACCTTCTCCAAGATGCGATACGATTCATTCAACATGATATCCATTAAATCATGATTATATATATAAATATAAAGAATGAATAAATATGATATATACCATGTTAATTTTTTATTAATGATATAACTATCTCTTAATAAGGATAACCAAAAATTATTCAACCAAACATGCATAAGAAAAAGAAGTAGTTACTACCCGAATAATGAGTAATAATTAAATGTTATCAACAAACAGATAATAGTATGATTATATATGATATCATTAAAATTAATATGACTATTTAAGAATTAAATGACTTTATTTATATCATTATACATGAGGTTTTAATACATAAAATGGATATTAGACCTAAGGTAAGGGACAATTTTGGAATCTCATTATTATCATAGATTGTTTATACACATGTATTTATTAGGGTATATTTATCATTCATATCTATGTTTCCTAAATATTCATTCCAAATTATTCTTTATATTCTTATAAAAAAATTTAAAGTTAATTTTACAAATTGGTGAATTTTTATTAAATGATATGAAAAGAATCTTATGTCATTTTTGGTACGAGGTACTTTTTTACTTTCCGAAAAAAGTTTGAGAAGAATGTTTTCTTTTAACTTATATGGCATGATTTTTTTAATATTTTCATAATTATTTATTTAAATTAATATTAATTTATAATATTTCACGTTTATTTACAAAAAAATACTTTCTTTTAAAATTGTGTGGCATTTGGAGAATATTAAACATTTTTGACGAAACAAGGATATTTTCCAGAATAATTAATTTCAAGTGTTCTATCAAAATTATTCTCCATCTAAAATTAAATTATTTAATAGTGTAATGTTCAAATTATACTATCCCTATTATTCTTATGGTTTGATGATATTAAATCTATTTGTTTTACAAGTATTATGTTATGATGGAATGATGTTTATGAAACCCATTTTATTCCTTGGGTTATGCTATGATGAATGATTTATGTTTCTATGGAACATGTGAGAATGATTTTATTATGAGATGGGTGGGACCAATATCTCCATCCTATGATTTGGGTAAAGATTTATGTCTCATGATATATATTGGGATGGAAAGGGAAATGATCTAAGTTTAGTAATATAGGGCTGGAATGAGGAGTGAACTCGGTTCCGTAATGGATTTTTTCTGCTATGATGCTCTTGGAAATGAGCCTCGACTAATATGAAATGATTTTCTATGATTATTTGTATGATGTAAAATTTCATGTCTTATGTTATGATTTTGGTATTATGTTCATTGATTATTATGAACTTTTATGATTTATCCTATGAAATGATATCAGGATCTTTCATATGTAGGATAAGAGTTTCAAATGTTATATTCTTATGTATTATGATTATGATATGATTGATATCCCCTTATTTACCCTTAATGATCATCTGAGATCAACATTTATTGTGTTTATTTTCTCTAGGTCATGAACAAGGTTATTATGTAAGATATGTCTAAATGGGTCTAGATATGAAGAAATAAGTGGGAGACAATATATATGTCTTATGAACTAGTTGTTTATGTTTCCATGTTTCTAATGATACTAAACCTATACAACCCTGATGTGGTTTTGTTTTGTTTTATACTGAATATTCCCCAAATTTGAATTAATATATATGTATGTAAATTATGGTCCATTATATGTTCCTCTCCCTCTTCTCTCACCATTTTAAGATCAAACCCTTGAAGTATTATTTTAGGGTAACCTATGAGAGTTTTATTAGATTTTTTTCAGGTATAGAGGCATTGAGATTGACCCAGATAAGATCAAGGCCATTAGTTAGATTCATCCTCTAAGAAAACTCTTGGAGATTTGAGGCATCCAAGGACACTTAGTCTACATACAACGATTCACCACGAATCTTATTGTCAAGTGTAAACCCTTATCTAGACTTATGAAGAAAGGAATTCATTAGTCTTTTATGTGACTACTCTGGAATTATCCCCTAGTGCCCTAGTCACCCATAATAATAAAAAAGATACAAATAATATTTTATAATATCCTAGTCATAATCTCCTCAACATGGAGTCCAGATACTCTCCTATCATGAATATCTACCTTAGAATTTTTTTCATAGTGTAGAAGTTGCAGCACTATCTAAAATATCATGAGATATAGCTGGTATCCCATTTGGACCCACTAAAGTATATCCTCAACTTCCATATCTTGACATGACATCTAGCTAATTGGGAAGTGATTATTTAGTAATTCATTATTAGATTCTTTCCATAGAAGTCCATCAAGGTTCAATATCTAGTATATTTTCTAGTCACCCATCCAACCTACATAGAGTAGTCCATCAATAATGATTTACTAGACGAGGAGATCATATCTGTAGATTAGGTTATGCCATGTTTCTAGATTCACATCAATGGTACATCTCAGATCCCAATCAGCAGAAGGATCAATGTTCCTAGATTGAATAGAGTAATCATGTGTGTTGTCTTCATCACACCAACATAGGTCATCCTTCTATATTCATTATAGTTATCATAAGGATACACCGACAATGAGGCAGAGTATCAAGCTCTCATCACTGGTCTTGAGATGGCCATCAAGATTGATTTTACCCACTTTCAAATCATGAGAGACTCTGAGTTAGTCATCAAGAAGATAAAAAGTTAATAAGTCATCCGAAATCTAGAACTCATGCCTTTGGTTGAACATACTCTCTAGTTGATAGCCTAATTCCATTCTCATTGAGAGGTAACCCATGTTCCCCAGACAGAAAATGGTCTAGCTGATTCCTTGACCAGTCTAGCAACCTCCCTTATAGAGCTCAATCAGGATGATTTTTTGATCCATGTGGTGGGTCAAAGGTTCATCACTCCCATCACACTAGATAAAGATGACATCCATTAGATATATTACCTGGATGTCGGTGCCTCCACATCATGAACTTTGGATCAACCCGTAGCTGAAGAAACCACTGATTGGATAACCTCTTTTCCTAAGTTACTCCAACAAATCACCCTCCCATCAGAAAGTTCCATACGTGATTGAATTCATTAGGGTAAAGCACATTTCACCCTCTAGAGAGGTCCCAACCTTGAGTGGACTCTCTACAAACATGGGTTCAAGGGATTTCTCCTCCGTTGCATCTAAGAAGATGATATTACCTAGTTTATGTTGGAAGCTCATGCTAGTTTCTATAGGTCTCATTAGGAAGGAATGAAACTCTCCCATTAGATTTTCAGGTTGAGCTACTTTTGGCCCACCATGGTCTATGACTGTATCTAGTTCTCCAAGAGGTGGCACGTGTGTCAAATCCATTCCAACTTCATGCATCAACTACCAACACCACTCTATAATAAAAATTAATCTTGGACCTTTATGGTGTAGGGAATCGATGTCATGAGACCATATCCACTAGCAATAGATCGCAATGAAGGTTCATTCTAAGCACAAAAAATTTATTTTCTAAGTGGGTTGAACCAGTTCCCCTCAAGGAAGTCAAATCCTGATCAGTTATTGAATTTCTGAGTTCTCACATCATTTACTGATTCATAGACCCTCTTTCCATTCACATTGACAACGACACCAACTTCTAAGAAGTTTTGATGAAGAAGTTATATTCCAAGTAAAAACTTTGGTCCAACCACACTTCTCGCTACCACGTGTAGGAAAATAGACAGATCAAGGCATTCAAAAAAACCCACTCTAAAATTTTCTAAAAGATGGTGGGCCAGAAAAATAATCATTAGCATGAAGAGATTCCAAAATCTCTCTGGGATTATCGGATGATGGATCTTAATTCCACCAAGGAGACCACATATCCCCTAGTGTACAAAATTGAGGTTTTCCTACCGATTGAGATCCATCTAACTTTTCTCCGAACAGCTTTCTATGATCATCACACATCATATAAAATAGTCAAAGTATATTTAGCTAATATAGAAGCCCTTTATGAGAATAGGATCTAGGCCTTTCATAATCTATAGAGGCATTGGAATAAGAAATCCAAATATTTCAACAAGAAGGTTCATCTCTTATCCTTCCTACAAGGTGATATTGTTTTGGATCTCTGGTCACCAATGTTACCTGGAAGGAAGCCACTAAAGTTGGATCCTATGTGGGAAGGATTTTACATCATTCACATGGTCTATCCCATCATTTCATACTCTTTGGTCACTATGGATGGGGATCACCTCACTCCCCCAACCAATGCCAAGTTCCTTAAACTATACTTCATATCAATGTGGTGCAACATCCTAGCTATAGGATGTTAATCTGTATTGCACCACCAACATCCTAGATGCATAATGTTAAAATATGTAATGAACTGTGGTCCAAATTCTATGACCTTAAACAAATAAAACTACATTCAAGGCTATAATAATTTAAATAAAATAACACTATAATCCTAGATGCATGATTCTAAATTGCACAGCATTGATGGCCCATTTTATATGACCTTAAAATGAAATTTCTCAATGTATCTAGAACATGATGTTAAAAACTATGCTACATTGTCTTATTTTCATGATTATAAAATGGACTACATTTTATGTCCCAAGATCATGATGTTAAACTATATACCCAAGTCCAATCATCATGATTATAAATTGTGTACGGGTTCTCTCGGGAATTGATTCTTATGGCACGAACCTCTTGGGTCCTCAATATTGTCAGGTTATAGCTACCACATAGTACAAATTCCTATCAAAATTTCTTCCCTCCTTACATCCTCGATACATGATGTTAAATTTTGATGTAGTTTCCTTACCGCATGAAGTTAAAATGCACCGAAATATCCCAAGCCCAGGATGTTAAACCGGGAACAAAAGGTTCAAGCTCTAAAAACATAAACTAAGAGTTAATGCTCCAAGAAATATGACTTTAATCTATTTGAAAATCAATGGTATTTTACCCTAATTCTGACTACTTTCTACCACTGACATGTTTTGATACACTAGGGTGTGAAACCTAATGTGTCGGGTTCCACATAGACACTTACTTGATTCATTATCATACTTTGAGTATTTCTAGATTCGGATCCCTAACATCATTGATATCCAGAATATCCCCCAAATAGTAAGGTTTCTAGTCACAATGGCTCACATCATGACCTGGGCTTATTCCCTAATAGATCTCTAGAAATTAATAGAGAATCCTATGTTTCGAACATGGTCAACAACCGATTCTATATTTTCATGCCCCATCCCTAACTAGTGTATTCATTAATCCTTTTTTTTCAAATTCTTCCAATAGTTTTTCTTACCCATAAGTCAACCCTTTCATGATCCAGATCTCAAAAGTATTGATTTACCACTTTTCCACCTCCCTATGTTTAGGTGGAACCCCAAAACCCTTATTGTTACCCCTTCGTGCATCTACACGCTTTCAGTAGGAAAGTCAATATTTTTGGAACATTCCCACTTGGAATTTACATACCATTGTTGTGCACTTATATGTGATAGGGAAAGCTTGAAATCATTCCATGTTTCCCACATCCAGCATGTCTCACATGGGATTGTGAATTTCGACAGGGTTTGTACCCATATAGGGGAACTATGATTCCCCACGGTCTTAATTCTATGACCTTAAACTGGGAACCATATAGTCAAAGATATATGACTCTAAACTACACAGTGTCACCATGATGTTCTCATCTGAGAGGACATCTCTTTTGACATTTGTTTTCTACCTCTTCATGATAAACCGCTACACATGGATTGATTCCCATCCATATGAGATACATAAGAACCCATAGAAATTTCATCTTTGGGACCAACTATAATTTCATGCTTTTTTCCTCTTGGACTGAGATTATCTTAGGTGTACATTGTGCGGTATGGGGCCTACCTGGTCCTCATTCACACTGAGTTATAATAGTTGTGACATAGGCATCCTTTAAGAACACTCCTCATTCATGACGTTAAACTGCGTAACATTTTCCATCCCAGACATATGACTTTAAACTATGCACCTGAGTCTAAGAAATTATGACCTTAAACTTTATGCATGATTCTTTTTTTATTTCATCATGTGGTTTTGAGGCCTCCTTGGTCCCCATTGTCGTCAGGTTTTCCATACCACTATGCTACACATACCCTCTTAACCCCCCTTTTCCAATGTTCAAAATATTATTACCATAAAATAAGAGACTATGGTCTAGGCCATATGACATTAAACTATCTTTAGTAGGTCTAAGTGTTATAACATTAAACTATTCACAAGACCTATAGTCTAATAATCCTAACATTAAATTGTATTCATGAATCCTTAGGAATTTGTGGTGTGGTGACGATCCTCCTCGGCCCTCAATCACATCAGGTTGGTCACCTCACCATACTATGTATATCCTCTTGAGAAGAATTCCCCATGACCTGAATTCTATGACATTAATCTAGGAACCATATAGTCCAAGATGTATGATTCTAAACTACATAGTGCCACCGTGATGTTATCTTCTAAGAGGACATCAATTACGACATTGGTCTTTTACCCTGTCTTGATCAAGAACTATGTTTGATTGATTCCCATCCTCATGGGATATGTAGGAAAGTTGAGACATTTTGTCTTTGTTTACATCTAGGATTTCATCCTTTCAGCCCCTTGGCTTGAGTTTTCTCTTGGGAGCATATAGTGTGGTGTGGGCCTCTATGGTCCTCATTTACATCGGGTTATTTTACCAAAAAATACACATCCCCTATGGAATAACTCTCCCCCCAATGTCCTAGTTGCATGATGATAAAATCAATATACACCAGTGTCCTAACTGTACAATGAGAAACTATAGGGACCAGTCCTATCACATGACCATAAACTATGGCATCATTGTTCTAGTCATATGATGAAAAATGTCACAACATTGTGGTATTCTTACCTAAGAGGGAATCACATTTTGTCACTTGTCATCCAACATTCCACTTTTCCATAAAAATTCATAGCTTTATTTCTGTACACAAAAGATACACAGAGAATCTCGAGTTTTCAATCCCGGTCTTTCCACTCCAAAAAAGAAAAAAAGAAAAATATAATACCCTTCCTCTCTGTGTACATGACACACCTGTACAAGGATATTTCCAATAAATAATTGCGTGTAGCTCAATTCCCATCTTCATTGGATATTTAGTGATATCCTAATCATAAATATCAAGTCTAGCTGCAACATTCTTCCCCTTTCACACTGGTTCATTTTCATCCTTACCGCATTACGTTAAACTGCATGGAACTCTAGAACAACATGTGGCTTGATTCCCATCCTCATGGGATACATAGAGACATCCAGACACTTTTTACTTGAACCCAACGATAAGGTTATTGGATATTTGAACCCTATGGACATAGTATAGTCCAATAAACATGACTTTGATATGAATGTAGGATTCCCTTAGGCATGTGTCTGTTATATGTTGGGCATTCTTTGTCCTCTTTCACATTGGCTTTTTCTATCCTGCCACATTGAACATATTCTTATTGAATTTCTTACCTCATAGTAAGAACTCCATGTCCTTAAACTGAGATTTTATAGTCCATGAATCATGAATTTAAACAGTATACAGATCTCTATTAGGGGGTTTCGTGTGGTTTTGAGACCTCCTAGGCCCTCATTCACATCGGGTTCATCATAACACCACATCACACATACCAATTTGAGATAACACTAAATATGATCCAAACTCTATGACCTAAAACTATGGTTTAAAATCATAAACAGATGAAATTAAACTATGATCATACTTTGAATAGGTTCAGGATGCCCCATGATAATTATGGGATGCTTCAGCTCCCTCATTAGAGAGGTTTCCCCCCACCAGTGTTGGTCCCCCACAACACTATGTTTTGAGAACTACATATAGCTTGATTCCCATCATTTTGGGATAAGTAGTGATTCCCGTACATTTTTTATTCAGGACCACACATTGGTTCATTATCCTTTTTGGGCACTTTGGCCTCAGTTGTGGTCTAAGCATTATGACCATAAATTTTATGTCATTCATCTTAGGATGTGTATGCAAAATATGAGCCTCCTTAGCCTCACTCATGTTGCGTATTACCTCCTACATAATAAATGCATACCCTAAGACCAAAAAGTTTATGTTAGTACAAGAAACATGACTTTAAACTATTTTCCATGTTCCATGAAATATGATCTTGAACTATTTTCATGCCTAGGTTTGAATCCCATTCTCCGATATGATCGTTCCAGACTTCGAGTCCTCTTATGTTTGGGTTTTCCACCATTTTTCATATCCAAAAGGAACCCCTAATGGCGATGGTGTCATGCCTCTTTGGATCACCATCCATCTTGGGACAACACTCTAACAGGGCTTCAACAGAAAATGAAGAATCTTGTGTTTCAAACTTCATCAACATTTGATTTTGAATTTCTCCGCCCCGTTCTCATCTTATATTGTTATGATCCCTATGTTTCGAACATGGTCAAAATTTGATCCTTGATTACTAGTTGTCCATTCATCCAAGACTTATAATTATTGATGTACATTATTTTTTACATCATTTTATCATAGTGTCATTTCATCCTTTGTGTCACCCCTAGTGTGCAGTCCCTCATGTTTGATAGACCCTTGTACCATTCCTTATTTTCCACAAGGATCACTGCTCATGTGGGATTCATATTTTTGTCAGTGTGGATACTAATGTGGTCGATTGATAAAAGAGATTTATAGTCCAAGATTCATGAACATAAACTAGAAGCATCCCTGGGATATGTGGTGTGGTGTTAGGCCTCCTATGTCCCCATTTCACATTGAGTTTGTCTCTCACCACATCAAATATGTCATCTTCTCATTTATTTCCTAATACTTGTGTGGAAAGAAAGACTCTTTGGGCTCGATCACTTCAAGTATCTTTCCTCCATTACACACAAATATTATTGGAATATTGATCTCTATAGTCTATTCTACATGAATTTAAAGTGTTGTCTAGATTCCAGGATGTATGACCTTAAACTATGTGAAACACCCTAATCACATGATGTTAAACTATGGGACACATCATGATCACATGATGTTAAATTCTACCATGAATCTTACTTACTATATGACATTAAACTATATATTAATCTTTCTCACGTGCATGATGTAAAACAAAAAATAACCTCAAACCTCACTCTATTGGTCTTCTCCATTTATTTTTGGTCGTCTATAGCAATGTTCAAATATGCAAATGTTACTCTATATCCTAGATGATTCTCCCTGGAAGATATGTTTGATCTTTATTGAGATTAGTATGCTCACACCAGTGCGTTCTGAGCTATGGTATCATAATTCAGAGAGTCTTGAAATCCATTGAAACATTTCATCACTTCATTTCCATTCTTCGCACACCCCTTTATTCGGATCCTCACCCTCTTCTATGTCTGAAGGGACCCCCTAATGTAATGGTGTATCTCTAAGGCCCACCAACCATCCTAGGATAATGTTCCAAAGGAATTACGATGACATTTCAAGATAGGTCCCATGTTTTGAAAATGGTTAACAGTTGACCCTTATCTGTTTGTACACATTTCAGGCTACACAATATGGATACTATGCTTTGAACATGGTCAAAAATTGTCCTATATTATAATGCCACTCCGATCATGTTTTGGATTTTTGGGTATCATGATTCACACTTCCCATTCAGATAGATTCCAACACCCCTAGCATTATCCTATTAATACATTATAGTACATCAGGAAAGGAATGTTTGTTGCTTCAAGATCTATATTCTTCATCCAATTCCTCTATCACCTCAAACAATCCTAGTGGGAAGTCAAAAAAATTATAACCTGAGTGTTTGATGATTACTTGACACTCTCATACAATGTAAAAAAATAATGCGGTCTTACCTTTTTCTCCCACGCAGGGAATGACCCATGTGAGAGTAGGGAATGATCATTAGTTATCTCATAGATTTTATTAAGATGAAATAATTAATTCATGAAAGAATATGTATATAAATTGAATTAAAATAAAGTAATCACGAATGTTTGTTCCATGATTTTGGAAAAAAAAATCCCTATGGATCCATCTCTTTAATAGACTGCTTCAGATCTTCCACCTTCTGGTGTGTTTCCTCCAGAGTCTATTGTCTTTTTATGATCTCCCTCTATTAATTGAAGGATTAAAGAAAAAAATCATTAGACCTGATATGTATTTGATCCCACTCATGTTGGAGATCAGAAACTTTATGATTCACCTATTTTAGCTTGTCTTGGGATTCTTTTAGATGGACCGAAAGTCACATATTAAGTTCTGATTGATTAGTGATAATGGAGGAACACTCATTTGTATATTATTCTAGGTACTGGATCTATTGTTATGCCTCTTAAGGAATCTGTATGCTTTCAGAATTCTTCTGTCACCAAGAAGCATCTATGTGTGGACTTATTTCCTGCATATTCTTAGAAAGGTATTCACAAATCAACACATGAAGATTGTGAGTGTCCACCCCTTCAATGCACAGACAGTGCATCCAGTGGAAGAGTGACCCCCATTTTCCCACCCATTGTTCATATGGGGCCGCAAATAAATGTTTGACACACTTCCAAACCCTACATCGGGCCATGTGACTTTCCTAGGCTACCTCAGTATCAAAATAATATAGTTCTTTAGGATCTGTAGGCTCATATTTTGGGAAAGGGGCTAGGAGTCCAGTAAAAATATCTTCCTCCGACTTCCTCTTCATATGACTAGGATCTATGACATGGGGATAACCATATCCATTAATTTCATCCTCAAAGACCCCACCATCAATAGTATTGAGCACTTCCCTATCAGTGGCATCACACATTGCTGTAACCTCCTACTCACATATTTCCAAAGTTGGCTCATATTAGGAAACCGACCCCTCATGAATGGGTGTCATCAACATAATACCTTCTGTAGATTCCTTGAACTCATCCTATTTCTAGGCCTGTATCCTTTCGATAACTACAAGGGATATTCACTTCAGTCAACCTAATCTTTGATTGATAGGTTTGAATCTATGAAGGTAGAGACTTAAGAGAGATGAGCACTGTCGTATCAAGTCCTAGAGTCACTAAAATAATTTCCACTACTTGAGACCATTTAATTCTTGTTACTTAAATGATTGAAACTGTATCCTATTGGATTTTTATCTTCCTTAACCCCTCAGATAGTCCAACTTTTTCCACCTCAGCCATGACTAGCTCATTTCCTGGAACAACCTTTAGTGCGGGCTCACAGGCAGGTCCCTCAACATCAATTGGTATATTCTCACCCCTATAGTGGGGGATCCTAGATCAGTATAGATTTTCTCTTTTATAGGAATTTTTTTTCTAGTGGTTACACATTTTTAAAGGGTGGGAAATACCAAGAATATGTATGTTAAGACTTAACAAGAGATGCTCTTCAAGCCCTTTATCAAATCCCGCAATCTCACCGCTCTCCCAGGGACTCCCTTGATAAACAGTTGTCTCCTGAGATTCCCCACCACCAAAATCTTCCTCTTAATACTATTCTTATTGTTCTTCTATATCTTATTACTTTTCTCCTTATTTCCACCTTTATTCATCTTATTCTTCTTCATCACCATCATTTCCATCCATAGGTGGTAGTTCTTCCGGATCATGATCTTGAAAGAGCATCACTTTCATTAAGTTATGATGTTATTCATATTACCCACGTTGGAATTCATATATGTCCATTTAATTTAGATATAGACAATTTCATTGAATGTAAACCCTATATTTTCCACAAATGTGGAAAATTTATGGCAATTGAACCCCTTCTCACATTAGTTTCCTCCATAGGTCTTCCAAAGTTATCGATTGTCATAGTGTTGTCTAGGATGACCTAAGTGTGGGGAAAATGGAATCGATGATAGGTTGAAGAAAATATCTCAATTGCATATGAGGGGCCTCTTTAGTTGACCCCCAAGGTTGCCTTTGGGAGAACCCCTTCATGTAGTGGAGATGTGGCACCACCTTATGATGTCCCAGCCACTATGCCTCCAACTTGCACTGGCTTGGATGTCTGACCTTCCCCTTGAGTTGCAACCCTCCTTCCTCCCCACTATTCTGGTTCTACAATCATTGGATTGATTACTTGAATGCAACACCGTAACATTTATTTCGTATATTCCACCACCCAATGTTTAGAATATTCCATTGATAGGCTACATCAATGTTTGTAGGTAATAGAATGACAGTCTCTCCTAAGCCCTACATAGTTAATATGCACCACAACTAGTGAAGGAGATAGGGGTGATTCTCTTCTTAAACCAATGTATAAAAATTCTTCAAAATCTGAAAAAGGTATCCAAAATGCCTAGAAAATAATGAAGACACTTATGGATCATAAAGAATATTTCTGTCAATCCAAGCTACTACTACACCATCCATGATGCTTGGGAAGTATTCTCTCTGCTCCAGTGAACCAAGCAGACCATCCACCATCGGCCCGAATGGAGTTGAAAAGGGATAAAAGATAAAATTCAAATGGTTTATAATTATAATATTGACCCCTTCATCATTTATAATCACTATATAGACCCAATCTATGTTAAATTGGGGTGGATGTAGACCATTACCTAGAGGAAATATAGATTTTGGAAATTTGTATCCTCTTTGATGTGCTACAATCCAATCATGAAGGATATGAAATATCCCACAGATCCTCCTAGTCATAATTTCCCCCTAAAATTCATCCCAGAATGCTATAAATCCTGGACAACATAGACACTCTAAGATTCACCTTGTTTTGAATAGCCATGATCCCATCCATCGCAAGAATCCCTAGATGGATCCCCATTATAGCCTATCATACCAATAGCAGTCACCTACTCAGGAATGTGGAAAGAAATGATGCGTAGAGAACCGATTGATTCCAGTATTCGATCACGCTATACCCCCATGATTGATATTCTCCTGCCTCTAGGATCACCCAATATTATCCTGCCTTCGCCCTCTATGATGAAACTGTGCACTACTTCCCTTGACTTGAAGGCCTCACCCTATTTTCTTTTTTCAAGAACCAGTCAAACCATGCCTAGAATGGGATTTAATTCAGGATGTGATTGAAATGCAACTTCTCCTTCACCACATCCAAGAGATTCCATGTTAGAATGGGAGTGTTTTATCTATTCTTCCCGGTGTTCTTTGGTGGTAGGAACTCATCATACTCAAGCCCCTCTAAATGAATTCCCCTATTGAAATAACCCTCCCACAAAAAGACACCAACCTACCTATGGTGAATGTGGAACATGTTGGCATCAATAGATCATATTCTAAACAGCTTCGAGACTAGCACCTGTTAATGATTAAAGTAGAATTTTGATTTCCACACTACCCCATATTTTTTAATATGGAATATTTCTTACCTAAACTCCTTTAATGTATGGAGTAACCAGTACTCCTATGGCCATTCACTGGTAAAGTTTCCCCTAGGCCTTAAATCCCAATCATTCCAGCCCACATTATCATCCCTCATGTTGCTCTGAAAGGTGTTGGTGTAGTGGGAAAGGAACTACTCCTCCCCCATTCCATCCCCCATGATTGTCCTAGTCTTCAAATTCATGATGTAGATTTATATATCCTGAGTATCCCTAGTATGATTTCCATTTATAGTGATATTGTATCATTGGATGTTGTCTTCCCGTGTGAACCACGACCCCGTTGAATTTGTTTCAAAGCCCATGGTAGCCACCTCATCAGGTATTTTGAAATTCCATAATGGAAGTATTTCACTAAGAAGGTAATCTTTCTTCACCTATGTCATCATTCCGAAGAGAATCTGACTATCTAATATGACTCACCTGTCATGGAGTATTTGATTGTTCTTAGTCATTTCTATCCTTCAAGAGGTAATGAAATATTTAATCTCCTAAATGGTCCTCTCATTGTCCATTTTGAATAAGTATAAAAGTTTTTAAAATAAGTCTAAAAGACGAATGAAGGTTCTTTACAGATTTTATAGGGCACACAAATGATGTACCATTGCAAGAAATAATTGTCAATTAATGTGCAAGAGATAACCAAAATTTGGTTTTCAACACATAAGTTCATATCTTACATGCAAGAGAGAAATTTTCTTATCACTCAGAAAGGTCAATGTACTATACACATCCCCCACCTATTTATTGGGGTGGACATGATGTCCCACATGTGAAAAAGGAATCTTTTGTGATAGGGGGATAGTTTTGGGTGCACCTCTGCGAATGATTTACTTTATTTTTGTTTCCCTCAGAACTCGGCCTTTTAGGCCCATTTAAAATCAAATTACAAGTGGGAGAATTTTTTGGTTCTGAATTTGACATATGACCACCAAGTTCATCTTTGAGTAAACCGTAAGTATCATTAGATTTTGAAAAGTGTGCTGATAATACTAAGTTAGGTGCGTGCAAGATCAAAGGTGTTCACACATGACCGGAATCTGTACGCGAAGCTCTTGCACACCCAATGTGAAGTGTGCTTCTCCTTTTACACAATGACTAATAGAATCAGTTAAGGAAGTTTCATGTATGAATTGACTATTGCGCGTAAGATCTAGTTTGACTGGAAAGGCCGTTTTGTTCTCAATTCGATATTAATCAGGATTTTCCGCGCATGTTGATGCTCATCCAGGCCGAAGTCCTCTTCTACGCCATAAATATTAGGCGCTCCCACCAAATATTTTTTCCTATAAATACAAGGGAACCCTCTTCTTTGGGGTGATCATATGGAATTTGAACCATCTCTCTTCCACGTGTAATAATATTCCATTTGTAAGAATCCTCCTTGTGTAAGAATATTCTACGACATCGTGAAATACCATGGAACCCTCAAGGTATAAGATCTTGTGTGATAGGTCCCCTATGGGCCCCCCTTTGTGTGGTAACACATGGTCTTAACCCTTGCTCACTTTCTTTTCACCTAAGTCTGGAAAGAAAAACATTACCCTCTTGTGCGCAATCCCAGTCAAGAGTGACACCCAATCTTGCGCTCAACCCATATTTTTGCGTGCAACCCTCCAATATTGTTCACAACATTTATTTAAGCCTACATGGGTCACATTTAATCTAAAGTAACATTTCTAATCCCATCTTGTGTGTGACTACCATGTCTTGTGCGCACCTCCTTTGTGTGACCTTCCATGTTTGTGCATAGTGATTTCTTGGTCCCTCGTGTGCTGTTCCTTGTTGTGTTGTCATACCGCTTTATTTTTAGTATAGGAATGATATTGGATTTTACTTTTCAGTATAACCATGCTAACATAGACCCCACTATAGAACACTCCTCCACACCACTCCTGTCAATAATTTTTTGTGTCTTCCCTTCCCCAAGTTATGGTGGGAAACATTTATGTATGTCTAAGGGGTAAGGAGTGAGTTTACCACATTCTATCTATAGGATGATAAATGACCATTCACACACATACATGATACATGATTCTAAATTGTGATCTCTCCAATCATAGAGTGCCTGAGATTTTACTATGTATGAGTGACATAGAATGATATCCTCTATATAGGAACATAGAGGGGATGGTCATTAGGAGGCTACTGCTTCCCACATCTTTAGATCTCCATCAATGTCCCTTTGGTCTTTGTCAACATGTGCACCTTGTGAATTCTCTATGTAAGCCATAAAACCTCATTTGATAGGATTCACTATTTATTATTGACATGGAAAAAACTCTTTCTCCTATGGAATAAGGTCTTTATTGCACAAAATGTCATCCTCCTTGGGAAGCTCTTTTTCATAATACCCACACCACCCCTCGTCAATGAATCTTTCACGACATGAGAACCAGGTCTAATAACTTCTATTGTTTCTCACACTTATCGTTACTCAAGTGGTCTTAGATATTGGAAGTGTCCATGACAACCACTTCCGAACTATGCAGGTTTTGATCCCTATCCTCTAAATAGGGTACACAAGACGCCTCTATGAGGTTCAACCCCAACCAATGGTAAAATTAGGTTCTACCTCATAGGGATGTACCCTCATGATGTGTCATATTCCCTTTATGTGAAATATCTCCTCGATCCATCCTTTTATAGGGTTTTTTGATCCATCATCCATCACCTCACCCTTATCCTGGTGAGATATCACTATTCACCCGAGCAACTCCAACACATAAGACCCAACCACATGCCCCCATTTATATCAACACCATCTCTTTAAACATCCATTAACCACTCCAGAATTGTGTGGAATTTTATTCCCAACCAACTAGGATTCATAGGAAACCTCCCTAAGGTTCAAGCCTGACACTTCGTCCAACATCATCAACAATCAATCCAATCCACTTCATCTAATACATCAATAGTCCATCCTAATTATTACCAGGGATACCACATCTCAGTGATATCTTGCCATTAATTTGGTCTGCTTTCATGTATAATCCCCATCCACATCATCGCTGATCCTAGTAGCACTAGGGTAGCTAATCATGTGTGTGTCCCACACCAAACCATCTCAAACTATATGGGCATTAATCCATGTATTCTAAACAGGGTATGTAGGACACCTCCCTGAGGTTCAATCCCAACCAATGGTAAACATTGGTGCCCCTATCCTAGTGGTGAACCCCTTTGATCTGCCCATAGTGGTGTCCAGATTGGCCTTCACGATGTGATGTATTCTCTTTATAGAACATGCCATCCATGGTCTACTCTAATTGGGTGTTCTAATCTATCAATTCGATAAACCTTCAAGGTTCTCCCTCATAGGGATATAACTCGTTGATCTACCTCTATCGGGAATCCTAATCTACCCCTCTCTTTCCATCTCTACAAGGCGATAAACTTGCAGCCCACCCCATGATAAACATGGGATGCCTAAGAAAAAACATAGAAGACATGCCTCTGGAATAAGATACCCCCTGATCGACATGTGATGTCTTGGGTTACATGACTAAGATGCCTCTATGAGATGCCCTTCTGTTAGGAAGAATACAAGTGACCAATGTTATAGCCTCCAGACATTCCAGTAATACCCAATGAGACTGATCCACTCATCAAAGGTTGTAGAACTATCAAAACCCCTTGGAATGTCTAGATAGAAGAGGTGTAATTAACTAGCGTCCAAAAAGATATGGCTCTGAGAATGAGTTTCACAAACATGCATTAATCATTGGGAGAGAACTGAACTAGGTGAAAAGTTTCAAGTAGGAATCCATGTAAGAAAAAGATAACATCCCATCAACCCATTTCGATCAAGGATCAGACATCATCGAGAAAGTGATGAATTCCACCCACGTTTGTAAAGTGGGAATAGGGGTCAACAATGTGACGCTGAAGAACAATAACACACAAGGAATACATGACTTGAATAAAGAATTGGAAATAGTCATATTCATGATCTTTTTGAAACATGATGAAATTTGTCACCCCATCTTTTTACTCTTTTTCATACATTTGGTATCCATGAATTTACTATTCATATCTATCCGATTTTATTTGGTAATATCAATATTTTAAAAAATAAATACACAAAATGGGACTTTAAAATAATTGGAACCCAAATTTTTAAAGTTTCTAAAAATTTCATCATTATTTGAAGGAAATGTCTAATTGAATTTAAGAAAATAATTAATCCACTAATGGTAGGTGTTATCCTATGAATTCATCCAAAAGGGATGGGGGATGAGTCTTAGCCAAAACTGAAATAATAACTATTTGGGAGTTGAATATGATGAGGATGATGGTTATTATTGCATTTTGTTACCTTAGACTCATCCCCTTAGTATCTAACACCAAATGATAGAAAAGATGTAGTTGTGGAGGACTCCCCGAATTTAAACCATGTAGGTGATGTTGGATACAAATTAGGTTTAGGAGTTTTAATGGGGTTAAAATTAAATCACATTTTTAGGAATTTTGGTTATGATGGATATCATATGGGTTTGATGAATTTATTGAAATTCCACAGACATAGTGTTTTTATCAATCTATATTATGTAGAAGGTGAAGATAGTTCTATGTGAAGGCTAAGGATTATAGTGTTGGGTTATGATCACCTAATATTGTTTATTTCAATGAGGTATTTGCATGATTCTGATGAATCACGGAGAATAAAAAAAGTTTCCTAGTGTTTTTTGAATCATTTCTGAGTTCAGGGAAGATGGATAATCGAGTAAACATGTATTTATAACAAAAATTGAGAAGGGTTCAATGTATTTAAATGAATACTGATGAATGATGATGTATATAATTTGATTATAGGTAGAAACTAGAAATATTCAATGGAAGAAAATAGATTGACACATGGATTTTATAATTCTATAATTTAAATAATTTTAAAAAATCTACTGATAAATACAAAATAGGCCAGTTGGAATAATATGGTAATTAAATTCAATTTTGAATTAAACTATATATGAATTCATGTTATTTTTTATTGGATCCAATCCCAGAGAAAAATGGTAGTTGTCAAATTCATGAATTCGATTAGATTTGAGGTGGTGGATTTGACTCATTGGAGGCTTCTTTATAATAAGGAACTGACTGAATGGCACCTACTCATTCCTAACCTTCCCTTAGGTTAAACCCTACTCTATCACTATAATAGTGTGGTTTAGGTCTATAAATAAATAATTTTTTATTCCAATGACATTTATGTAATTTAAAATTTAAATGTCTAAGATGAAAATTATAATGATATAAGAATAAATTATGAGTATTCTGCTGAACTGGAAATATCATTATTACCTGGGAATAGAAATCTTGAAGAGTATTTGGCTCAAGGAAAATTTATGAGCATGATTTTAAATCCTTGTATAGTGAAGGAATGGGTAATGTAACTTTATACAATCCAATCCATGATTAGTTATCCATGTGCATTAACTATACAAGTATATTTTTATTAAATACATTAAAACTATGATGATATGTTTCTTTTATATTTTATATTTTTAAAACCACTTCTCTTATCCTTAAACACTACTTTATTAACCTAAAAAATATTTTAATGAGTTTACATTTTTTATAGGGAAATTTTAAGAGTTTTCTATCATTATTTAATTAATTTCTCTCATTATACATTGAGATAAATCCACATGAGATTAAAAATAATAAATTAAATATTTATTTTATTCATTAACCTCTTTTATTTGTTATAAAACTAAATAAATGTACATATATTTTATAAAAGTATACATAAATTATAGAATTATATAGTTTTAAAAATTTATTAAGGTGTAAAATTATAATATATACAAGTAAAATTTTTGAAAGTGTAAAAGTATAATAATTTATAAAAAATAAAACTATAATTGTATATTAATTTATAAATCTATAAAACATAAATGTATAAAAAATTAATATCATTTTATATTTAAACTATATATGTAAATATGATATACTATAAAATTTGTAAATGTGTATAATTTTTTAAATGAATTAAACTATAAAAGAATAAATATTTTTTAAAAATATTATTAAACTATATTAGTATAATATGATAAACTATAAAATTAATACAAGTATATTAATTCAGAATATTATAAAAATATAACATTATAAACTTGAAACACTTTGAATATGTCAAAAGGCATTTTCATACAAATCATTTTTAGTGTTTTATATATATTTTTTAAAAATATAATTGGGGGTCCATATACTAATTATTAATGTTTTACCTTATTAAATGAATATAAAATTCTTTAATAGAAAGCTATTTATTGTAAAAAATTACATCATTTAATATAAAATGAGTTTTCAATGAATTATGGATAATGAAAATATATTCATTTTAATCGAACACTATATCATTAATAAAAATATATTAAATAAAAATATTATATATATTGAATTTCAATCCTTCAAAATATCTATGAAATACTATTATATAGAGAGAATGATATTTTTAATGAAATATATAAAATACACTGGTTCATTATAAGCTAAAATATCAATTATATTTTTGATGATTTTCATTATTGTATTTTCATATTTAGTTTTATTGGCCCATCCCAAGCCATTTAAGAATTATTAATCAATTATTACATCACTATACATGCATCTGAAAAAATAAATACCCTTTTGTCTCATCAACAACATAACCTGACGTCACATCACCACACCATAACACGACCATAGACCAACCATATCATTGCCTCCCCAAATTAGAAACTCATACCAACCATATCATTGCTTACCTATAACACGTCCACCAACCAACCACACAACACCACTTCACAATATGGAAACATACTAACCATATGAGCCCCCACATCAAAAATTCACATTGTCTCCCCATCACATGACCTCAAATAACTCATCAACCCACAATATAACTATGTATCATCAAATTATACACCAACTCAAAAAAAACAAAAAATTCACCATTTTACAGGATCATTGGGAGAAGAATGGATGAAAACAAACATGAAGAATAGAAAAACTTATCACCAATCGCAAATGGGTATCCATTGAAACCAATGGATTGAAGTGGGGGTGCATATGGATGAAATATCTCCAAAAAATTCCTAGGGTTTTTCCAAAAATGAGATTATGGAAGGAATTCCAAATGAATTAATATTGATCAAACAAGTTACATAAAATGGATCCGATGATATAGAATCGAGAAAACAAAGTCAAGGGAAGGAGGAGGAAGATGTGAGTAGATACCACAAGGATGTGAGCTATTCATTCTATTCATCGAGAAGAAGTGAAGACATGAACAAGAAAGGTTAGAATAAGAAAATAATTTTTTTAAAGGTGCATACAAGATAAATCCACGCATACCATAGATTTAGAGAGATCGATTCATCGAGAATGTAGACCAGAAGCAACAGTACGGTGTAATGGCCGCGACAAAACGACAAAATATCTCTTGTTCCATGAAATCTTAAGGCATGAGTGGTGGGATTCTGTTATGGTTTAATTTATAATAACCCGAAAGGCTTTTATTAGTGCTTTCTAAAAAGCATTGAAAAAGTCCAGTTTATCTACATTAAAATAGAAACTGATGATAAAACTGACATTTATCCAGACGTTTTTAGCACTGATTAAGGGGTATCTTTATTAGCTCTAAAAAATCTATTAAAGACCTAATCTTAATAATTTATTTATATTATAATATATATTTATAAATTATATATATAATAAATAAATATAAATTCATTTACAATTATATATATAATAAATATATTTATAAATATTTCTATATATTTATAGCTACTTTTATATATTGATAAATTTATTTATATAATTATATATATTTATTAAATTATAAATATAATAAATTTATTTTTTATAATATTATAATTATTTATATATATATTTACTTTTAATTTTAATTATAAATAAATAAAGTAATATTTTTTTTATAATTATAACCATACTCAAAAGGTTCAAGAGACAGGTGAGCCCGATCCTAAGAAATTTATAAGAAAAATAAAAATGACCAAGAAAGGATGGTGGATGGGTCAAAAAAGGTTACAAGCCATCATTTGGACAAGAATCCTATACATCGATAATACGATCACTCTCATGATTAGAGTCATAATTTTCACCACTATGTTCCCACTCTGACTATGAGTCCCATCAATTGAAAAGAATATAGTACTTCTCTCAGAGATTTTGATATTCCAATGTGATCCTGTTGGAAGAGGACCCGATGGAAATTCGAACATGGACAACAACCCAATCATCAGGACCATGTTCGCGACCATAATTATTTAGATGAATACTCCACTTTCAAGTATTAACTTGACGCCAATCCCCTCCAAGTTCTTCCCACTCCAATAGTTGTGGGTGTTGTCCATGATCATATGCAGTGATTCTCAACACATTATTATCAAGAGGATGAGAATTCAAACCCAACATACATTTCCTAATATAGAAGGTAAAAAATAATTCTACAGTAAAATTACTTATCCACTTCATCTTGAATAGCATCTTTAGGCTTCTCTGAATAATTAGAATCAACAACAACATCAACATGAAAATGACCTACTATGTCATCCTCCCACTGGGAGTGCTGCATCATTTCTAGGCTGAAAAATATAGGATAAATATCTTCTCCATTCACCTATTAAGATTTTTTATTCCCCTCTAGAACATCATCACTCCCTTTCATTACAACCTCCTCATGAGCCAAATGAGTCCCTACATCAGAAATCTCCAAATTGGAGATTAGAACATCCCTGAAAGAGTGGGATTATTGAATTCAAACTGAGATCTGATCATCTCTCTGTATCATAATTTCTTGATCATCCTGCCCCTTCATAATATTTCCCCACTTAGAAGGGCCCCTACCTAATCCTACAAGAGGTTGCGCATCCAAAATCCTCTTTCCAGGCTACAATATGCCTTTTTCAGAAGCCCGAAAAGGACCACTGGACCCAGGACTCTTAGGGGGCTTTGATGAAGCCGACCCCTTAAAATCAAAATTCTGTTGGAAATGGGTAGTGATGTGCCACTCCATTCCACACTTCTCACAAGATTCTTTCATCTGACAAGAATCTGACAAGTGACCAACAACCATACACAAATAGAAATAAATGTGGTTTCTTATCATACTCAACATCAATGCAAATATCATCTGTATAATTGGAAAGAAAAACCTTCTCAACCATGATATAATGAAGATCTATCTCCTCCAGCAACCTAGTAAAGTGACCAAAGCACACCTTCTCCATCTCCTTGTCAAGATGAATAGGTTTAATAATTTCTCTAGCAATATACTGAAGAATCATCGAGTTTCAAAGGTCCCAGTTGAGTCCACACAGACAGATCCAAACCTGTGTAAACGCATTACTTGCCTATGAAACATTGAAATCTATCAACCACTCATGAAAATTTATCCAGAAAAGATTTAAAAGTAGAGATATGATACTTCAAACATGATTTATATCCTCACCTGAAGAAAAAAGTTAGTGAAAAAACCCTACCCAATGGAAACAGACCTACGAACATAAAATCCCCATAAGCAGGAAGTTCGATGGATAAATTCATCAAACTTCCAAGGATTCTCACACTTATGTTAAATAATTTTCACAACCAAATATGTTTTCTCCATCTTGATCCTCTGAGAAAATGTAGTCAGATTCACCTCAACATGTGCCACCAATCCCTTTCATAGTATTTTCCCAGAACAAGAATCCTCCAATGCGGCCAAGTTCAATCAAAGCCCAACATTTGTAGTAGAATGCAAGCAAGTTAGATCTAAAAATGATGATGAATTCGCATCCACAGAAGATCCAAGAATGTACAATCATCCTGGTAAAACTGAAATAGGTTGGCGCACATCCCTCGACCAACGTGCGTCCAAACTAGTCAGAGCCACAGAAACATCCACTCATTGCACATCCAAACCAGAATATATTTATTATTTAGATATTTGTATTATAATATTATAATTATTTATGAGAAATTAATTAGTTCACAGGTATAACATGAATGAATCATACCTTGTATATTATTGTTAAAAAAAAAATGACTCATCACATATATGGAAGCATGAATAATAAGGGTGTCCATGTATAAATGAACATTAATGAGTCATGAATACATAAAATATGCATGAGTCATCATAATATAGGTAATCATAACTTTAGGAACATAGAAACCCATCATGTCCACAAATAAGATTATGATCATATATTGTCAATTATACTCATTCATCAATATATGAACATAAATAATGATAATCATGTCCGTGAATATCATCATTACCTCATGAGATATATATATATTTATTAAACCAATTCATTGGAAACATATATTTATTTAAATTTATATATATTTATATATATATATATATATAATTATAATTATAAATAAATATATTTTAAAATTATTTATGTATAATTATAAACATAATAAATATATATATTTTAAAAAATTATTATAATTTTATAATTATTTAAATAAATATATTTATTTATAATATTTTAAATAATTTTTTAAAACATTATATATAGATATTTGAATTATTAAAATATATATGTTAATATATCATATTTATATTAATTATAAACATGAGTTTTAATTAATGTATATTAATAAAAATTATTTACGAGTTTAAATCAAATAATTATAAATATATTAATAATATTTTTTTATTAATTTTCTTATCAGCACTAAGAATATAGTTGATAAAGATAAACCTTTATAAACACTAAAAGAATGCTGATAAAGGATACACCTTTATCAACACTTTTTTTAGAATTGATAAATGTCACCTTTATCAACGCTTTCTATTTAGCACTGATAAAATTAGGTGCTTCCCTTAAGCCAATTTATAGTAGTGATCGGTCCCTTATAGTGACCTATACCCACAATTTTGGCCAAAACCATTGGTATAGGTCCCTTTCTGATAACCTATAAAAACGATTTTTCCAAAACTATTGTTATAGGTTAGAAAATAATGGTACCTAAATCAATGGTTCCCAAAACCATTTGAATTGATCTATAACAATAGTTTTGGGAACCATTGGTATAGGTACCCATGTTTTTTTATGGATTCTTCTTTCAAATAACATTAAATACATCAAAATTTAAAATAACTTTAAATATAAATATATATATATATATATATATGAAATTACATTCACAAAAGTTATCTTATCTTAGTGGTTCAGTCATTGGAATATAAATGGGAGGTTCTAGGATCAGAACTAGATGGGTTTTATTTTTTACATTAGTTATACAAACAATTTTAAAAAACCATTGTTATAGGTTTTTCAGATGATCTATTTCAATGGTTTTGCAAATCCATTAGAATAGGTCTATACAAAATACTTTCCCAAAACCATTGGTATAGGTCTATACCAATAACATAACATCCAAAAACCCTCTAAACCATTGGTATATGATTTTTTATTAGTGATAATTACAAATATTTTCTGGTCTGATCAAAATATTAAGATAGGTTATAATTTTTTTAGAGATGTTTTAGTTTTATACACCACTTACAATACTAATAATTATTATAAAACATTATGTGTATTTTTGGGATTGAATCTTCATCCTGATATTTTATTTTCTAAGGAATATTTGTTAATGAATCTATAAGTTCCTTTTGTTGATAGTTTAAAAAAATAATTTTAGGTGCATCACATTAAGGTACCCCCAAATTTTATGGATCAATATGTAAGAATCTAAAAAAATATCTCTAATGTTATACTTGGAACTCAACTATACCTTTGTATTTGGAATTCTATGCAACGTGGCATTAAAAATTATAATAACTGGAGGAAATATAGATCTATTTTTTGGACTAGATTTATGAATTGTATGTTGTTATACCATGATGCACAATAGTTTGATGAGGATTTGGCTTCTATAAGAGAATAATATGGGGATGGTGAAAAGTAGTGGTTGGATGAAATATTTTTTTTCTTCAAAAATTATAAGAACATTATAGTATATAAAATCATGTATTACTGTTTCAACATGGTTAGATAGCACATCCCCCATAACAGATTCCATGATTGATGTTTTTATTTCTATTTTTTTTGTGAGAATTATGACACAATTTCTAATTTTTTTTATATTTAATGTTGACTTCTTCAACTTTAATGAACTACAATCTATCATTTTAGTTTTCCCTTAAGTTATCCAAAATATCAATTTTCACATCACCTTCATAAGACTATAATTCCACACCACTAATTTAGAAACTACCTTTTGATGAATAATACCATTAAATCATGTAGTTAGTAGAGCTATCTAATTTTTTACAATAACATGCTGATACAATATTAGATAGAAAAGCATTGATGATATTCCAAAATGTAGTATCTTTCATTGTATCTATATGAATCAACTTCAAATTTAGTTGAATGTTTTTTAAAATTCATTGTATATTTTTTATTTTTGATCTAAAATATACACTTGAAAATATAATGTGTAAATTTTTTATAGATTCTCATAGAACTTACTAGAATATGATAAATGAATAACATGTGTGGGTTGGTATGCCATAAAATTCAGCAGTGGATTCAATGACTATTTGAGGGGTCCATGCAGTAGACCTTACCAGAGTAGGATATGTGGAAGTATGATTGTAAATATATAAAATTTCAATTGAGAATACACTTAAAAATTTTCCCCTCTCAAACCACCAAAAACTTCTGAGAAAAGTTATTATCATGTGTGTGTAAGTATTCCATAAATTTAAATTGTGGTTTGAATGATTAGTCAAGGTGTAATTCCATTGTAAATCCATATAATATAATAATTAAATGTTCTAGTAGAAGTTTCACTAGAAAATTATGGTAGTTTCAATGGGGAAACACCCAAGAAATTCTCCATATTAAACCATCAAAAACATCAGAGTAATGTGCATAGCATTTGTGGCTAGGGTATTTATAAATATCAGTGGTAGTTTTACTAACTATTCAAGCTAGGCTTCCATTAAAAATTTCAGAATAAGATATGTTTAATTTATAATGTAAGTTTCATTAAAAATGCATTGAAGTTACAATGGGGAACCGCCCAAGAAATCCCCCCCACAAAACACTATAAAATTCATAAAAATGTGTAAAACATTTGTAGCTATAGATATCATAAATTTATATGGTGGTTTTAGTTACTATTAAAGGTGTGCATACACTAGAACTTCTTAGAATAGGAGTATAATTTCCTATATAAGTTTCACTTGAAATACATGGATGTTTCAGTGGTGAAGCACCCCAGTAATCCCGCTATCAAACAACAACAAACATCAGAGTAATGTGCATACCAAGTGCAGATAGGGATGATTGTCGCACTTGTCTATGGAGGAAAATAATTGGTCCATGCATCTCTTACACCCTAATATTTTAGAATATATATTTCTTTTTTTATTTGAAGGGTTTGATAACTTGATTTATATGAAACATTCAACTTAAATTAACCAAGATATACTATTGAAATATTATTATTAAACATGAATTTTATCACATAGCCGTTGGATTGGTGGGTGTGAATAAGACTAACTTAAATATAAAAAATATGTTAAAAAGTATTTTCAATGATTTTTTTGATTAATTTATAGGAAATAATTACTCAATTTTAAATTTTAAAAATAAAATCATTTTATGTTAAAATATAAATCTTTTTGAAAGTATTTTATTTTTCAATAAATTATTTATCATGATCACTAATAAACTCATAATTTCTGTAAATATATTATTATTTAATTTAAAAAATGGATATTCCTATATACATTTATTATCAATTTTTTATAAGTGAAGATAAAATCATTTGATGTTAAAGAGAGTTATTTTTTAGAAAACATCTTTACATACACAATGTATTTTTATCATAGTAAATTAAAATAGTTACTATTTATGAACTGTTTTAATTTAATTTCTAGATATTGTATTAAGAAAAATATATTAACATTTATCAAAGGTTTTTTACTTGTAAATTAATGATAATAAAATCATTTTTATGCTTAAAAACATTTTCCCTAGAAATGGATTTTATGCATTTTGTGCGTAAATATTATAATTAATTTCTACCAATTATACAAATTGAATCTTATAAAATTCATTCCATATTTGGAATCCAAATTATTAATATTTGGTAAAAAATTCAACTTAATTTTTTTACATGGTTTATATTTACTATCATAAAAAACTTGTTACCACAGTAAGGGTTAAAGGGGTTAAAAAAGAAGGCTAAACCTATGAGACAAGGTTTAAAATATAAAGAATAATTTTATTTAATTTGATTATTTTATTTTATTTAGACCTTAACCTTATTATATTGGATTCGTTGGCCATCGGGATCCAATTTGTTTGGATCCTGACCCAAAATCTACTAAGCAGTGCCCTAAGCCGGTTGGCCACATGACCTCAATCGTGCCTCCTTATATTGTAGAGGCTACTGACTAGTAGTGAGGGCCTATGGTGTGTCTGTGAGAATAAAATTCCCTCTTGATCAGAGTGTAGAAAAAGATTAAAAAATAAATAAAAGAAAATAAAAAATAACAATTAACCAGTAATAGAGTAATAAGTCATCTGAAAAATAAATTGGTGGAAGCTAAATCAGTATCAGATACAAAAATGCGGATAATGTCATGAAGCTATACAAAAGGGAATTACATTGGATACATGGGCAATGGAACATACAACATGATAAAAAAAATAACAAAAATTTCATCCACTGGCATCACAAGAATAGGTTCGGTCCTCTGCTCCCATACTTCTTTATAGTACTAAAAATCAAACATTAGAAGTTGGGTGCTTCCATTTGTGTATCCCTACAACCATGAAGTCTGTTTGGGTAACATAGACAGTCTGAATAGGGTGTGATATATACTTAGTAGGACACCACCAATGGTTTATGGAACTATCCATTCTATTCACATAAAATTAGTAGTGTGTAAGTAAAGCTAAGGGTAGAGCAATAAATAAATAAAACACATCAGTCTGAGTTTCTCATGGAATACCAGACAGATACTAACTGCTTCAACCTAAGATGGATATATCAAAACTATGTTAAAAATTTTCTATTATATTATACATTTGAGTATATATATGTAGATACATTATGGGTATACTGGCATATATATTTGAAAAACATAACTAGGTCTTCCGAAGTAAAGTGTAAACATGGAAAGAACCCAAGAATGTTCATTGTGTTGGAGGAAACATCCTTAAACATAGTAAAACAAATATGGTGTTCTTAAGAAGAAGGAATCCTTATTTCATAATAAAGAGGCATCCTTATCCCATCCATGATGACTTATATGGAAGAACCCAAGTTGTTCTCCAAGAGCACTATAAGTATCCATCACCATAAGAGCCCGTACACGGAAATTTGGATGTGGAACCCAAGTGTCACTCATGGTATGGTATAAATGAATAAATATCTAATATTTTCAATGTTATTACACATAAGGAACTAATCATAGCTCATGGAATGTTATAGAAACATTTCCCACTAACATCGTCCAAGGTAATCCACTAGGGAACTAGATATCGCTCATGGGTAAAGACATAAGGCATCTGCCTGGTGAGATCATCCAAGGTTTTCTACAAAATAAAACATGTATCACTCTCAGAATATTATAATTCATTTAAAAATTGTAATTTATAAATATTTATGATCCGGTACAAGGTTTCCTTATGTAGATACCATTCTATTTCTTTCATCATAATGTAAGTGTATGGGTTTAGATAGTACAAAAATTCAAACCATTTAATAAAAGTAGTATAATTACAATAATTTTAATTTCACTCTCCTGTGTAGGTGTTTAAAAAATTTCAAGGAATGACACGCTTATGAATTTATGGAAAGCACACCCTTCAGGGTGGCTCTTATCAGGGTGGTCTCCCTATGAAGTTAGATAATGAGTTTCTAGGCTGCATTAAAGAAGGAAAACCCATTTAATTTAATTTATCAAACATTTGGGATGTATAACCACAGGGGTAAGATGTGATGCACAATGATACATGATAAATATAACAATACTTTTAAATAAAATAACTAGACCACTTAACATAGGTTGGTAGAAAGACACTCATATAGTATCAGACATTGGTTTTATCTGAATCAGAATAAAACAAAAGAATCGATGAATTCCTAGAAAATATGGAATATTATCTATCATACAAATAGCATAGAAGATGGTGAAAAAATATGAGAAAATAATAAAGAAGATAAAATATCTTACTGAATCACTTCCAATGCTACAAACAGTGGCTCAAATGGTGTCTAAAGGAAAAAGATCCAAGTTATACTAGGTTGGATGATAAGAGGAGCTCAGGTACTGATTCTAATTGAGAAAAGAATATGATCCATCAAAAGGATGGGTTATCAACCTTTAAAAATAAATCATGATAAATTCATGGTGTGAATGGAATTCACATCATAAATTCCTTGGGTTCTCTTTTTCTTCCTGGAAAACCCATAACACATCATTAACTAGATTCAAGGAATGTATTGAATTAACACCCTATAAAAACTCTTGGGGCCTAGAAAAAGTATTTCATGTCATGTATTTCTTATGAATCTAGGATCGATACCACTTTCTTTCTTCCTTTCCAAAATAAAACAACCATCCCTAAGGAATGGTTTCTAGGGATTAATAAAAAATACAACCTAGCAAGGGTTCAACCGAATATAGAGAATCCATACATCTCTAAAAATACATGATTTTACAACCTCCCCTCCATATAATAACTTTTCCTCTCATTTCCCTTGGGAAGGTGGTAAAACATCATTTGAGAAAAGTTCTAGCCACTTAGCACATATATAGGCCTCTATATCCTAGGTATCATCCTACACATGACTATTCTTCCAGGACACCCGTACCATAGGAACTATCCTACATTAGAGAGGCTTCATGTTCTAATTAACAAAGAACATAGTATTATACTCAAAATATGTATCTACATAAAGTTCAATATCCCCGTGATCAAATGAATTAGAGGGGTTATAATAATAATGACTAAGCTACAATACATTTTAGACTTCACGCATTACCCGATACCTATGAGGTAAGGATAAAAAATAGGCTATCAGCCTGAATATCTCCAAGATATCTAATGGTCCAATGTAATGAGGTGATATATTTCCCTATCTCTAAATCCAACCATTACCCAATATAGGAGAAACTCACAAAAATACCTAATGTCCCACCTCAAACTCTAGAGGCTAGAAATTATGATTATAATAAGACTTATATCTACACTAGGTTGTAGCTATATGCTTCTGAATCAACTAAACATGCTCTAAAATCTCTTTAATGAGATGATGTACCAGAAGGGCTACCTCACCTACCCTAACAAGCATAAAGGTGAACGAAATGACCAACCTTAAAGGACCTCATAGGGATCCATCTGAATAGTTTTCTAAAAGATGTTATTTTATGATAAATAAAATAGATGTAGGTGTTTCTCCCATGAACCTCCAAGGTCAAGGAAACATGCATGAATCATGTCCTGTAAGATCTGTATCTTATGCTCAGACTGAACATCAGTATGAGGGTGATATTTTATACTTAGAAGTACCCATGGACCCAATGATCTTTTAAAACCTTTCCATAAATTTTATTTAAATCAATTCTCTCCATTTGAAAAGATATAATGGGATACAACATGAAGGTGTAAAATCTCATTAATATAAATCCTCCCAAGCTCATTAATTAAGAAGGTCACTTGGATAGGTATGAAGTGTGTTACCTTGGTCAACCTGTTAGTGATCACCCATACTACATCACTTGATAGAGGGGATCTCTAAAATAATGTCACTAAATTCATTTTGAAAACATCCCATTTCCATTATATAATGCATAGCGGACTTATAGTTCCAGTAGGCTGTTAGTGCTTCACCTTCAGCTACTAACAGGTGGAACACTATGTGATAAATCCTACAATCTTCCTATCTATACATGGAAACTGATACTGAAAATATATGTATCAGTACATCTTGGAAATACCAATGTGTACTTCCTAAATGGAGGCATTATATTCCCACATAAACTGTTCATGCATGTCTATAGGAACCCAAACATGTCTGTGATAGGGTAGAATATTTTCCTCATTGATAACCAAACCATGTGGGGAGTTATCACCTGAGAAACATTACCTAAAGACCAATCACATAGAATATAAAATATGTATGATCATTACCCATTCCGTAATGTAGAATTATACTGAAAAAGATTCTAAAACTTGTTTCCCTTAAAACTCTTGAACCTCAAGGTGTATAGAAGAAAATAGGGCCATCAACTACTACTAACTACTAACATTTTGGATGGCCTGCATCTCAATATTTCAAATTAGGGTTTTAGCCACTAAATTTCCATTTCTAGGTGCATAGGTGAATTCAAAGTCAAATGAATGAAGGTACTCTAACCACTTGCACTACTTGGGATTCAATTCCCACTATGTGGAAATGTACCAAAGAATTTTATGGTTTTTGAAAATGAAAACCGATTCTTTAAATAGATATTTCTACCAATAACGCAACACATGAAACCAAAAATACTAGATAGAGGTCATATGTAGGGTAATTATTCTCATGAGGTCTCATATGGGAAGACCCATATGCCATATCTTGATCACCATGTATCTAAGACCATTTCCTATTGCATCAAAATAAACTATATATTTTCTATCTAGATTTGGAAAAAATCAGGATTTGTGCTTAAGATGGTCTCCCATTCCACTCTTGAAAGGCTATCTCACAGGAATATGACTATAAAAACATAACACTATTTTTAGTCAATACCATGAGATGTGATTCAAGGTGTGAAAATTCATTAATGAACCACCTATAATATTTTTCTAGAACTAGGAAACTGTGTTTCTCAAAGACATTCTTGTTTTATTATTAAGAATCAATAATACTCACATTCTCTAGGTCAATAAACACTCCTTCTTATGAAATTATGTGAACTAATAAGTGAAACTTATTAATCCAAAAGTGGTATTTGGTGATCATTTCACACAATTGGTACTCTATCAGTGTGTTCATCATGATCTCAAAATGTTTGGAATGGTTTTGTTGGGTATGATAATACACAAAGATGTAAACCATGAAGACCACAACAAATGAATCTAAATATGCCTGGAAAACCCAATTCACCAAATCCATGAAAACTGTATGTGGATTTTTAAGGCTGAATAACATAACCAAATACTCTTACAATCTATATCTAATATGTAACTTTGTACATGGTATCTTTGATGGTCTCACAAGAACAAGATGGAAGACCTCTTTAAAATCATTCTCTAAGAAAACCATCATTCCTCAGAGACGATCAAAGAGATCATTTATATAAGGTAGTGGATACTGGATCATTAAAATAAGACGGTTCAAATGGAATTAATCCATGCACAATATGAAGGTTCTATATGACTTCTTGGTGAAAAGGACAAGCCAACCCCATGGTGATGTATTGGTTCATATAAAACCCTTAGATTCTAAGTCCTCTAAATTCTTTTTGAGTTCTTGTAGATCTATAGGTGACATACTATATGGAGGAATGGAAATTAATGCCACTCCTAGAACTAGCTTAATGGTGAAATCCACCTCTCTCACATAAGGTAATCTTGAGAATTTTTTAGGGAATATGTCCTTGAAACGATCTAGCACAGGAGAGAATTTTGTACATCATGTTCCCTGATCACTCATAAAGAGACTAGTCATGTGGGTTGTTAGTCCTTCTAGACCACGATGCTCGGGTCTATCTCGAATCTCCTAAATATACCATTCACCCATATGAACATAGGTAATTCCCTTGGGTGATATGAAAGATACCATCCAGTTATAGTAATCAACATGGGTGTGGTATGGAACCAACCAGACCATCCCGAGGATGAAATCAAAACCTAATATATTGATGAAAAAATGATTCTAGAGGAAGAGATATCTTCCCACATCAATAGGGAAGTCCCATTACTAGCGTGTGATCTCTGATAACACTCTTAGATGGGAATCTAAGGTCATAACACCAAAAAAGTACTCCATTTCTAGTCCAAGGATCACTGTAATTAAAAGAAATAAAAAGGAGTGTGAAGCACCTATATCAAAAAAGGAAAAAATTAAATTATATTCTAATATAATAGTACCTATAACTATACAAGGCCTTGGAATATCCTCCCTAAGTGTGGGTTTCACTACATAGATATGACCAGATATGCAACCTAGAGATACAACCTAACTAACCTAAGTAAGTATACTCTATTGGAGATATACCTATGAGGGCTGAATACTTTCTCCGTGACCACATCCTTGGCATGAATGGATTGTAGTAAACCACCCCTTCCTAACATGTAACTTCTAATACAATACCCAATTTCACTGTTGGCATGGATTCCTTCTCATTAGGCACTGGAGAGAAATTTAGATAGAATCATTGAAGGTGGACCATATTTCCACAAAGTTGACTATCAATTTATTCCATTGTAAACTGTGGATTCTTATTTCCTTCTCAACCACACTGGTGTCACACCTCATAACTATAAATGAATGTCACATGACCTGCATTTCCTCTACAATAATATTCAAAGTAACGTTTCCCTTTAATAGATGAACAAATTCCTTGCCGCAAAGACGAACCACCCTAACTCACACTACCAGCTTCTCTCAGGTTGTACTTAGTGATGAGGGTTTGGTTCAATATATCTGATATGGTGGTCAATCTAAATACAATCACCAATGTAACACCCTGACCCTAGTTACCCAGAGTCAGTGAATTATCACATAACATTGGCATGATTCAAGGAATCATGTCCAGAAAGACCGATTAGTTTAGTTTCCTTGGAAGTACTAGATACATTCATAAGTTTTACATTATATTATAAAATGAAAAACAAAAACAACAATGTATCCATTGTCCACATTGATATCCCTTAAACTATCCCAGAAGGTTAGTCATAATATATTTCTTCACATCCTAGGAAAAATAAAACATAGAAAGGGGTGAGATCATTTACTCAGTAAGGATAACAATATAGCGAAAACTTTAATAAATAAGCACAAAAATTTAAGGAAATGTATAAAACAAAAATAAAAGCCTTTTAAACTTATAATTCAGCATAATATAGAAATGATAAATCAAATAACGCCATTTACTTATTCACATGGATATTGTACTAGTCAAATAATCAGATGTAATATCAATAGCTAATTTCATAATGATGGAATGCATAATACCTGACATCATAACCACATAGTCAAGACCTTGTGCCAAGACTACAAATAATATGTTTTCAAGGCCTTGTGCCAAGACACTAGTTTGTCTCATTAGACCTATCGATGCATCAGTGAGCTATAGTGGGCTCCATCAGTCACTTACTAAGTCCAATGCATTCCTCATATGAAAAGGTTGAAACATAACATAAACATTCATATTAAAACTAGCATATGAAATGTTAATACATTAACCATAAACCATGAATGGTAAAAAAATAACAAATACACAGTCAAACATATCACAAAAACATCAATATAATATTGAAGATTTTTATCATAATATATCAACTTCAAACAAGTATAAAATCCATTAATGGATGTTGACATAGATGAAATCAAAACTATTTGAGATAAATATATCTTTTTTTTTGAAATCATTTAAAAGTAATGTAATTATAAAAGAAAAGATTTATTTTGAAAATATTATTATAAGATTGTAAGGGAATCTTAAAAGGTGTTATAATGGGAGAGAATAACTGCACCTACCGTATATGTTAAAAAAACATTCTTACCATAATTTTTCTAAAATGACATAAAGTACCTTGTTTGGAAAAATATGGAACGATTCATTTCAAACCATTTTATAAATAGTCAAACAAGGTTATAAATGACTTTAACACATATTCTAGTAAATAGTAATTTTTTTGAAGTAATTTTTTAAGAAACACAAATGTGGATAATAAAGAGGTCCCGATAGACACTTACGTAGAAACAACATTGGATAATAATGAGATTGTGAAATTAACCCTTACCTAGTACTTTTCATTGGTAGAGGGTACGTTAACCTCCTATATAATAGTTAAATAATTGTTAATAAATTATACCAATACCAAATACATAAATATGATATCATATTTGATATCCTAATATTGATTTGTTAATAATATTTTAGTAGTATCATTGTTTTGGGTGTTAACTGATTCGTTTTTTCCTTTATATGTTTAGTTACGTAAGCCATGTTTTTTATGGATAGGATGTATCCAATTCATATCCATATTGAAATTAAGTTCTTAAAAATTATTTTTAATAATAAATTTAAAATTATTATTTAATTTTTATGATGGGGAATGAATCACATCACATTCGTAGAGACGGTAATCCGTACGTATGCACGAACGCTAATTTTATTTAATTTTTTTATTTTAAAAGGAAGGAAAACCAAATGATACCTAGGTATATTATTTTTCCAGTATAATATAATATTTTATATATGTTTTTTATGTTCATTAACACCATCCTTTATACGTTCCATGTATGGTATGAATGAGTCATACCACTTTGAGGGGGCGATATTCCGCACTTCCTCAAATGAAATTATCATATACATACAACATGAAAAGAATAAAGGTATGAAATAAAAGAGAATTACATAATATTATAGATAAAATAAATATAATAAATATCATATATAATTATAGTGTCATCATAATGTCCACCATAATAGGTGGTAGTTGAATATTGAACAATCATCATTTCGTGAGATAGTAGTTCACTATCAACAGAATCATTATGCTCTATACCCATTAGATGGAGGTGTGTGTAAGTGTAGTTAAAATCATAATAATAAAAAACTAGTATATTGAGGATATTGGGTTTTTTATAAAATAAAGGAATAAAGAGAGTTTAGGGGGTTGGAGAAGTAAAATAAAAGAAAAGATCTTAAGAGGAGATGTTACATTTTAAACTGGGTAACTCCCTTTGGTTTGAACCAAAAGGCTTCCTTGAAGTGCCTTATGCCTAAGGTATGGCTTATAAGTGGAAGAGAGGGATGTAGGGGGATTAACTGGGGAGAGTTTGGATGATCCAAGGGGGCTTGAGAGGTGCGAGTAATGGGTTATAGGTGATGGATTTTTATAAGAAAGGGGAGGGGCTCTTTAAAAAGGTTTGAAAATATTATTTTATTATATAATGATTTTCGGTTTATAGAAGTCAACAATTCATTAAAGTTGAATATAAGATGAATCATGTTTGAAATACAATCATCCATTAATAATTGGATAGGTTGTGGATACTGTTTTAATTTTTATAATCTCATTTATTTAAATCATTCATTAGTGAGGTAAATACTGCATCATTATTATTTCATAAATAATTTTATTTATTTTATGTCTAAAAATTTAAAAAAATACCAAGATGTATGAATTATTTTTAGATTTAAAATGAATATTTATAGTTCAAAATATAACTTCTATAACCCCATGTAATTTTTTTTACTAAAAGATATATTTTTATGTTATTTTTTTATTTACTTTAAAATAATTAATATAAAGGGTCATTATCACTCTCAAGTAGCTCCATGGGGTCCAAAAATCAATAAAATGATGAACATGGTCGGTAATGTATCATTAAATAGGGTTAGGACATGTGTTATGGTAATTTAATATTATTATAATATTATTTTTTACACTTATTTACCAGATTTACCTTTTAAGCATGGTAAATAAAATATTTACTGAAGTAATTATTCTTAATGTCTAAAAATAAATGTTACCTATATACACAATTTCAAAATAATGATTTCAAATATGGAATCAATTTTTCCATATTAAAAACACAGATGCTACAGAAGTTAATTTAAAATTAATTCCCGTTGTCAAAACCAAAATGCGGGTTTTTAAGAAGTAAAAACTATCAAAATATCGACATGTGTTTATGTACAATTTAAATGTGAAATTACAACCAATGATATAAATTATATTAAATGATAAAAATATAATCTAATGATACTTTTAAACCACTCAAATTTATAATTTAACACTATAAATTATTGTTATTAAAAAAGTTTATTTTAATTAAAATTTAGTATTTTTCACTATTCATCAAAATATGAAAGTTATTAGAAAAGTTCCAAAAATTTACCCTAAGCTAATTTTGATATTCCAAATTCAAAAAAACAAGCATAATTTGAAAAATAAAATTTATAACGTTTCAAAAAGTGGGTATTACTATTCATAATGACTAGTTTGATTGGTCGTGGTGTGATAGAACTCGAAGTTTCATACAACACAAGCAATTGCATTATTCAAAGAGAAGTGTATCGTAGAAGCTTGGGGTGTTACAACATGTGATAAGACGACATATGTAAGTCCATCCTGAAACAATCTCACAAATCATCAACTTTTCACTAATCAGTGTTGATGAAAAATGTTGATGCTCAATAAAATGATCCGAATAATCCATCATAGATAGAAAACCTTGATATATGTGCATAAAATCTTTATCATAGTCCATTATTAGAGTATGTGGAAAGAATAATTCACAAAATACTATCAATAAGTATGAATAGACTATAACCTAATAATTATCAGCCTATGAGATGACATCCCAACAATTTTTAGTAGAGTCATGAAGCATATAGATGCCTAGATTGAGTATCCAATAAGTAGGAATATCAAAGTGATCAAATAAGGATAAAATAGCCTCAAGCCAAGATTTTGTAGCCCGAGGACCACTATCATCTACAAAGGAAAGAGGTTGTTTCTATTGAAATCCTCATGTCATTTTTCCATACTAGGGACAGGTCACAAAGATCCCTATATTGACTGCATGAAGCATAATTTTAGAGACCTGAAGCTTAACGTACATGGACATTACATTAATTTTTCAGAATACTTAGTACATTAAAAAAACACACACACAAGGACCATAATAGTTTAGTGTCTTTGGAAACTCGGAATATAATCTTCTAATCGTGGTGAAAGATCTTCAACATCTCCCATAATGATCTTCCTTTTTTTTTCTTACCTAAAACCTTTTTTTATATCCTGGGGAAAAGAAAACATAAAATGGTGATCTCAAATGATCAGTAAGGGTAAACAAAAGAAATATCAATCACATCATATTCATAAGAACATAACATTTTTGAAATCTTAACCTGCAAAAAAGATCATAATATCATAACATGGAATAAATCATAGTAGTGAAATGTAATACCAATAATCATAACTTAAAACATGAAACTTTGTGGCATACACACATAATCATAGAGAATAATTTCTTATTAGTCAAGACTCATTTCCAAGACTATCTTAGTGGATAAATTCCATTTCTGAACTGAGTTCACTCCTCGTTTCAGTCCTGCTTCACTGAACCGGTTTAACCTGCCGTTCCAGCCATGTCTATCTCATGAGATATAAAATCTTTACCCAATGGATTGGAGGGATATATAGGTCACACCCATCTCATAATTATACCATTCTTATGTGTGCCACAAAATCATAAACCATACATCATGGCATAACCCATGTAATAAAAATGGGAATCTTAAACATCGTGACATCATAAAATAATTCATATAAGATAAAGGAATTCATAAATATATTTCCATAAAAACATAATCAAATCAATATAATAATAGGGATAGAAAAAAATCTTTATATTATCTTAGATGGAAAATAATTTTGATAAAACACTTGAACTCCATTCTTGAGGAAAATATCCTTTCTACTTCAATTTTTTTTCCTTTCTTAACATGTCATACAATTTTAAACTAAAAGGATTTGATTAAAAATAAACTTGAAAACTTGTAAAGGAAGATTCTTGGAAATAATTTTTTAAAAATCCATTCATGCCGTATAAGTTAAAAAAACATTCCTCTCCTACTTTTTTTTCGGAAAAGTCAAAAAGTACCTCGTACGAAAAACGACAAAATATTCCTTTCATATATTTTACTAAAAACTCACCGAAGGGTAAAACTGGATTTAAAAAATTGTAGGTGGATGGAAATAATATTACATATTTAGGAAACATGGATTTGGATGATAAAATACACCCTAGTAAATTCCAAAGGATAAACAATCTCGGATAAAAATGAGATTGTGATATTTTCCTTACCTTAGGTCCGATTTTCTTTGTAAGTGTCCAAACCTCCTGTATAATGATTTAAATAATGTCATTGACTTATTCCAGAATCATACTCATTGTTATGATATCATATATGGTTCACTTATGACTTTATTTCACCCATTCTTTTGTAAATTCCATGTTAAAGAGCGTTTTGGGTAAAATCGTTTTATTTGTCGTCCGTGTTTTGACTTGTAATTATTCATATGGTTACTTAGATCATGATTACTTAAATCCAGAATTTAAAACATGATTTATATATAATATATATTCAGAATATACATATATATAATAGATCGATAAATGGAAAGAAATACACCGTTCATGGAGACGGTAGGCCGTACGTACACATGAACACTGTTTTCGTTTCCTTATTGAGTTGAATGAAATTAAATAGATGACATACACATATATATACATAAATACAGTAGCAATATTATTCAATATATTTAATTATTATTCATTATATATACTTTATAATCATTATTGAATGGTTAATCATGGAAAATGAATCTCATCACGTTCGTGGAGACGGTAGTCCGCACGTACGCACGAGCGATGATATCATTCCCGTGATCGTGGAATTGTATTGGAGTGTATGTATACTATTTCATAATCAATATAACTTTACAATAATCATATATAGTCATTATTTACACCATTATACCCATCCAAGTAAGGTGATGGTGGAAAATAGATTACACCACGACGTGGAGACGGTATTCCGTACGTACGCACGCGCGGTGATTTCGTTTTCCGTAGGATGGATAGATGGTGAAATATGGTTGTTTCATACTTATAATAACATATCAGTATATTAGTGATACTGATGTTATTACTTCATAATGAAACAACTAAAGAATAAGAAGTGGAAGAAGAAATAAAGATGAAAGAATCAGTAACGGGCATTACCTCTTCTTTGAAGCGCCTCTTTGAGACCTCCTCTTAGGGCACTAAAATTGGTCTTTGAAGAATACCAGGACCTCTAGGATGTTTCTAGGGAAGTGGTTAAGAGAATTGGGCATTGTTTGGCTGATATTGAAGGCTCAAAGTGGTGTGTGTAAGAGAGGGAGGAGGTTCCCTTTTATAAGGGAGGAGAGGGGCATCTTTGGAATTCTTAAAAATAGTAATTTATAATAAATCTAACCTCACTTAAAAACCTCCAAAAATGACTCATATTCTAATATTAGATGAGATAGGGTTTTAATATCATAAAACAATCAAATTTAGACATGTTTGTATCTTATTTTAAACCCTATCATTTTGATTTATCCTTATTTAATCTATTTACGTTTATTTGTGGTAATAAAATTCTAAATTTTACATTATAACAAATAATTACTTACTTGTTGTGAATTTTACATAATTGGTTACTTAATAACATTATAGACAATATAAATATAAATTTATAATTTTTAAATATTTTTGTGATTTTAAACAATTTTATAATATGTTATTTTTATAAAATAACAAGAGTGTCAATTTTGACACTATTCATTTATTTGAATTTAAATAAAATATATACAGAAGATATGTTCTAACTAAAAGATTTAATAGATTCATAAAAGGTCATATGTATCTATAAAATTAGTGGATCACATTAAATAGTTCATATAATATTTATTTTATTATTTTTAAAACCATTTATTTGGTTTATCTCGTAATAAAATAATTACTAAAACATTTTTGTATAATTATTTAATATACTTATTTGTTGCATAAAAATTAAAAATAAAATCCTATGATGAAGATAAATCTATTACCTTTATCAATAATACTTTTAATCGAATTTATCATCTTAAAATCACAATATTTAAATTGTTAAATTATGAAGGTGACAACTTTGGCATCATTTAAAATAAAATAATATAAGTGTCATAATCACTTTTATAAGGCTCAGAACGGTTATATATTAGGTCATTGGATGATTAAGGTGTAGATATACCCTAAAAATAAGTTTTGGTCAGGTTTGTGGGCCTTTTAATGGGTATTATTATTTCAATAAAAACAATATTACTTATTTTTCACTTAATAAATAATTTCTGTATCATTAATGTATCACCATTAATGACAATTATTTAATCCCAGAAAATTCTAAATAATTTATCATGATGTAGATAATTTTATTATATTTCTGGAGACTATTAATTTTCGAAGTTTTATGATGTTTATCCCTAAATGAAAATTATTATACTTATAATATTTAAGAGAGTGACATGTTGTCACTTTCATTGGTTTTAATAATAATTAAATTATTTTCATGATCAAAAGTCTATAAAATGAATCTAATCCAACCCTTAGGTTATATGGGTCTACTTTTAGCCATCTAATAGAATTTTGGAATATGTTAGGGTAATTTTATAATATTATATTTACCCTTAATTACCCGATTTACCTCTAACTATGGTAAATAAAATTTACCGTAGTTACTATTCATTATTCCCAAAAATAAAAAGTAGCTTATTAACATAATTTGGACCCACTTATTCCAAATATGGAATCCATTTTTCCAAATTCAAAACACAAAAGTTTCAGAAATTAAATTAAAATTAATCCCATTGTCGAAAGAAAACGGGTTTTTCTTTAAAACATTGCAAAAGATTGAATTGATTTAACCTACATATTTAATGTAAAATAAATGATAATGAAATAAATTATATTAAATGGTATATTCTATTTATACTTTAAAACCATTAAATATTATAATTTAACCATATAAATTATTGCGATGAAAAAAGTTGTTTTTAATTAAAATATAGCGTGTTTTTACTATTCATCAAAATATGAAAGTTACCAGAATAATATGAAAAATTTATCCAAAGTAAATTTTTATTTCTTGATTCCAAATAAGAATTTTATTTTGTCAAATTGAACTTATAAACATGTCAAAAACTAGATTTAAAGTGGGTGCTCCATCAAAAGGCGGCAAAACTGCATTTTTTGAAAAATACTTATTTTACCCGAAAAATTTATTTTGTTCTGATACCATGTTCTAGAAAATGTGTAAGATGAATAATCATGTTATAAAATTTAAAATTTAGTTAATACTATTCATAACGGCTAGTTCATAATAATATTATAATAATATATCATTGTTTTGTAAAACCCGGTATTGCGTACAACACATGCTATCGAGGAAGATCACGATTGCGTGTAATGCAAGGCAAGTCAGGGATGCAAGTTGTGCAAGATACTTTTGGTGTAGCGTACAACACAAGACATTAATGAAATTAAAAAGAATATTTTTCATAAACTCTCGGGGTGTTACATTCTACCCCCCTTAAAATGAATTTCGCCCTCGAAATTCGTCGGGGTTATAAATGGTTTACTACTCGAAAGTTTCTTTAATAGAAACCCACATCGTAAAAAGGAATACCAAAACTTGGCTTTAAAAACTAAAGTATGAAACGTAACGGTTACCCAAATTAACTCATCACTGGGTTTCCATGTAGGAGAACATAGGTGAAAATATGGATATGGAAGAAAAATCTAACCATTATGTTCTGATGGAGAGTGGTAGAGAACATGGCTATGGAAAATCCAGCAATCACAAAGCCATAAATTTGTGATGATCTAAGGTACCATCTGATTCATCAGATATAAGAGCACTAGGAAAACATTTTTGGTTTTCAAGATCATTTCCCTAAAGTTGATGAAATTGGAATTAGAAGAAATACTTTCGTGATTTTGGTATAGTCTCACCATTGGTCATTCTTTGGACAGTTTCCACTTCATCTCTTAAAGAAATGAAGTTGAATTTGTCATTCATGATGTGTTAGCAGATCATGTGATAGAATGATGGGCCATTCCATCTGTCTCAAACAAAAGGTTAGAAAAGTTATCAAAACTTACATAAGTCCATCTATAGTGAGATTAATCATATATAGTTCCTAAAATGGACTTATACTTCATATATCATACTGCTTAATATAATAAAACTAATTTCTACTAAACAAGGAATTCCTGTAGGCCAGTGGTAGGCGATAAAGGCCAGTCTCACTTCTGTTGTGGGTTTGATTCCCACAGCCTTGTCCGACGCGATGGGCTATCGCCCGTCCTGCAGGTTGTCCTTTTTCTAAAACTACATTACTATAACATCCGATCAGTAATATCGAAAAAGTTCTATCCTTAAACAATACTAACTTATGTCCAACATAATCCATTCCAATCTTTAGGCTTATCCAAAATACTGCTCATATTATAGTGAAAACGATTACCAAATAGTTCATATAACAAGCATGTTAATACCATCATTGATCCACATATATCATGAGATATGTCTTGTTGGTCACATTCCAAACATTCAAAGGCCTTAATCATGTATTCTCTTGAAAAATGAATACCCATTGAATCTTAGTGAAAACATGAGTGCTGTCAAAAGTTAACTCTTTTCACATACCAAAACCTCAAACCATGATATAACTATTTCCTTATATCAGTCATGAGCTCATGAATACTTTCAAACATTTCATTTTCTCGTTTTACCTTCATTATGTGCATATCATTCTTTTTCCAAAAATATCTCAATCAATTTCCATGGTTACCGGTACCATAAAATTATTTAAATCCACAATAGACCAATACATAAATATTCCAATATTCCACGATACTATATAAAACATTATTTTGGAATCCCATTACATAAACACTTAATCATTCCATCACATCGTTGTCATATTCAACATCACCAATAGTGATCTCATGTGACTTCCCTTTGTCCTTTGCCTAAAGTGGTTTCTCATGTCGATCATCACTAACCCTTGGATTAGGGCACTTATTAGAATAATGCCCTATTTCCTTTCACTTGAAGCATTGAAGTGTTGGTGGTGCATTCTCTGCATTATTTTCTTTATTCACATCATAATAAACCCTTTTCCCATTACTTCAACACTTAGTTGCTCGATGACCTTCTTTTACACACTTAAAATATTTTCTAGTCACTTTAAGACAATATCCACCATGCTTCTTTCCACACTTTGAGCATAAGGAAACATTCATCTTCTTTTCACCATTATTCTGAGATTTCTCCTTGAACTCCATCTTTAATTTCTTGTCAAAACTATGAGATGGATAAGTAACACCAACTTCTATTTCTACCTTGATAGCACAACGCACAATTTCTTCATAGCTACTGAAGACTCTTATAGCTAATGCCCTACAAAGATTTGGTTTTAAGCCACTGAAGAATCGATCAACTTTACTTTCAGGTTGGATGATAAATCCAGATGTATACCTTGAAAGCCTTGTAAAATTCGCTTCGTATATACCAACAGATTCATCATCCTTTTTCTTTAGTTCAAGAAACTCCTTCTCCATATTTGTTCAAAGAATACGAGGGAATTACTTATTGAAAAATAAGTTCTCGAACTCGTCCCATTCCATGGACTCAATTTCATCTCTTGGCCTCATATTATTGATAAGATTATACCATTGATCAATATCACCTTCCAAACAATACACTGCTAAGATAAATTTATCATGTTCAGAACATTGAAGAACTGAAAATATCTTTTCAGTAGTACTGATCCATTGTTCAGCAACAAGTGGATCAGAAGACCCACTGAAAGAAGGTGGACGTTGCCTCATGAAGGACTCAATAGAATATTGTTCCCTTCTCTGCTCATTTGGAAGTCCAGAATGATTCATAGCTTGTGTAAATATAGCAATAATATTTTTCGCTCCATCTCCCATAACATTTGTTTGTTCAGGAGGACAATCATTGCATTGTCCATTACATTGATCAACACGGTTCCTTCGGGTTCCAGCCATCATCTAAAACCCAAAAAGAATAGTGTGAGAGGCAAAAATCACGCTAGGGAAAACAATATAATAAAGGGGGAGTACCTTCAATATCTAACATCTTGGGTTACCGTAATTCTAGTACTATAAACTATACTTATACTTAACCTTAGGGACATCCCTAGACATACCTTATAAATATCTCTAGGGATCTCACTAAAGTTTTCGCATCCTAGTTTCCAAAGGTTGACTAAACCTTTCCTCTAATACCAACTGTAGAGACCTGAAGCTTAACATACATGGAATTTACATTACTTTTGTGGAATACTTAGTACATTACAAAAACATACACACAAGGACCGTAATAGTTTAGTGTCTTTGGAAACTCGGAATATAATCTTCTAATCGCGGTGAAAGATCTTCAACATCTCCCATAATTATCTTCCTTTTTTTTCTTACCTAAAACCTTTCTTTATATCCTGGGGAAAAGAAAACATAAAAGGGTGAGCTCAAATGCTCAGTAAGGGTAAACAAAAGAAATATCAATCACATCATATTCATAAGAACATAACATTTTGGAAATCTTAACCTGCAAAAAAGATCATAATATCATAACATGGAATAAATCATAGTAGTGAAATGTAATCCCAATAATCATAACTAAAAACATGAAACTTTGTGGTATACACACATAATCATAGAGAATCATTTCTTATTAGTCAAGACTCATTGCCAAGACTATCTTAGTGGACAAAGTCCATTTCTGAACCGAGTTCACTCCTCGTTTCAGTCCTGCTTCACTGAACCGGTTTAACCTGCCGTTCCATCCATGTATATCTCATGAGATATAAAATCTTTACCCAATGCATTGGAGGGATATATAGGTCCCACCCATCTCATAATGATACCATTCTTATGTGTGCCACAAAATCATAAACCATACATCATAGCATAACCCATGTAATAAAAATGGGAATCTTAAACATCATGACATCATAAAACAATTAATATAAGATAAAGGAATTCATAAATATATTTCCATCACAACATAATAAAATAAATATAATAATAGGGATAGAAACAGAACTTTATATTATCTTATATGGAAACTAATTTTGATAAAACACTTGAACTCCATTCTTGAGGAAAATATCCTTTCTACTTCAATTTTTTTCCTTTCGTAACATGTCATACAATTTTAAACTAAAAGAATTTGATTAAAAATAAACTTGAAAAATTTTAAAGGAAGATTCTTGGAAATAATTTTTTAAAAATCCATTCATTCCATATAAGTTAAAAAAAACATTCTTCTCGTACTTTTGTCGGAAAAGTCAAAAAGTACCTCGTACGAAAAACGACAAAAGATTCCTTTCATATCTTTTACTAAAAACTCATCGAAGGGTAAAATTGGATTTAAAATTTTTTTGGTGGATGGAAATAATATTAAATATTGAGGAAACATGGATTTGGATGATAAAATGCACCCCAGTAAATTCCAAAGCATAAACAATCTTGGATAAAAATGAGATTGTGATATTTCCCTTACCTTAGGTCCGATTTGCTTCGTAAGTGTCCGAAACTCCTGTATAATGATTTAAATAATGTCATTGAATTATTCCAGAATCATACTCATTGTTATGTTATCATATATAGTTCACTTATGACTTTATTTCACCCGTTCTTTTGTAAATTCCATGTTAAAGAGCATTTTGGGTAAAATCGTTTTATTTGTCGTCCGTGTTTTGACTTGTAATTATTCATATGGTTACTTAGATCATGATTACTTAAATCCAAAATGTAAAACATGATTTATATATAATATATATTCAGAATATACATATATATAATAGATCGATAAATGGAAAGAAATACATCGTTCATGGAGACGGTAGGTCATACGTACGCATGAACGCTATTTTTGTTTCCTTATTGAGTTGAATGAAATTAAATAGATGACATACATATATATATACATAAATCCAATAGCAATATTATTCCATATATTTCATTATTATTCATTATATATACTTTATAATCATTCTTGAATGGTTAATCATGGAAAATGAATCTCATCGCGTTCGTGGAGACGGTAGTCCGTACGTACGCACGAGCGATGATATCATTCCCGTGATCGTGGAATTGTATTGGAGTGTATGTATACTATTTCAGAATCAATATCACTTTACAATAATCATATATAGTCATTATTTACACCATTATACCCATCCAAGTAAGGTGATGGTGGAAAATATATTACACCACGGCGTGGAGACGGTATTCCGTACGTACGCACGCGCGGTGATTTCGTTTTCCATAGGATGGATAGATTGTAATGTCTCGGATTTTCCATTTATTATTTTTAAATATTATATGGAATTATTTTGAGACCGGGCATGAAGACAACACATCATTCCGAGGTCCAGTGAGCCCGGAATGGTGGTTTGAACTTTTTTTGAAGTCAAGTGAGTCGGCGCTTGTGCGCGGTTGTGATAGTTTCCAAACGGATTCCCGGATTAAAAATCTGAGTGCACCGTTGCGTCCGAGATGACGAATTTACCTAAGAATGAGGCTAACCTCGACCAGCACGGGTCGAGGGAAGAAGTTAATTTTCGGATGTTTTAAAATAAAATAAAATAAAATAAAAATCTAATTGTTTATTTTATTTTATGGAAACAACCGCTGTAGCGTATTAAAAAGGGAAACTGTTCCCTTAATTAAATGATGTGTCTTAATGGCAAATAAATGGAAAGCTGGACTCTTTAATACGCAGCGACGGGACGTCTGTTTCCTTAACTAATGGCGCGTCATAATGACTCAAGTTTTGGAAAATTGTTGTATCGCCTCACTCAACAGCTGTGAGCTTGACCTTATGCTAAGAGCATCTGCCACCTTGTTCCCCTTCCCAGGAGTATAGACGATCTCGAAATCATAGTCCTGGAGGAACTCTAGCCAACGCCTCGGACTCAGATTTAGGTCCTTCTGTGAGAAGATATACTTGAGGCTTTTGTGGTCAGAGTAGACAATGAACCGCTCGTCCATAAGGTAGTGTCGCTACATCTTCAATGTGAAGACTACCGCTGCTAACTCGAGATCATGGGTCGCATAGTTCTGCTCATGCGACCTAAGCTGGCGCGAACCATAAGAAATCACCGCGTTCCGCTGCATCAGGACACAGCTGAGCCCGGTCCCCGATGCGTTGAAGAAAACTATGTAGTCGACACCCTCCTTCGACAATCTCAATACTGGGGCGCTCGTCAAACTATGTCTTAGCTGCTCAAAATCCTACTGGCACTTTTCTATCCACATGAAGGGTTGCCCCTTCCTGGTCAAGGCCGTCATCGGGGCTGATATCCGGGAGAAATCAGGGATGAATCTCCGACAATATCCTACCAACCCAAGGAAGCTTCGCACCTCTGTCACGCTCCGAGGTGGCTCCCATGCTAACACAGCCTCCACCTTGGCTGGGTCCACCGCTACTCCATCTGTTGAGATAACGTTTCCCAGAAAGTGGACCTCCTGAATCCAGAACTGACACTTTCAGAGCTTTCCATAAAGCTGGTGCTCTCGGAGTACGTCCAAAACCATCCACAGGTGTCTTGCGGGCTCCTCCTCTGACGCCGAGTACACAAGGATGTCGTCGATGAAAACCACTATGAACTGGTCCAAGTATGGCCGGAAGATCTGGTTCATCAACCCCATGAACACTGCGGGGGCGTTCGTCACGCCAAAGGGCATCTCCAAGTACTCATAGTGACCGTAGCGACATCTGAAAGCTGTCTTCGGTATATCCTCATCCTGCACTCGTAGCTGGTGATAGCCTGATCGAAGATCAACCTTCGAGAACCACTGAGCCCCTCTTAGCTGATCGAAGAGGTCATCAATTCTCGGTAATGGATACTTGTTCTTCACCGTTACCTGGTTCAGGCGTTGGTAATCCATGCACAACCTCAGACTCCCGTCTTCCTTCTTGGAAAACAAAACTGGGGCCGCCTAGGGTGAAACACTGGGTCTCACGAAGCCCTTGCTCTGCAAATCCTCTAACTGCACCCTCAGCTCACGAAGCTCTGCGGGAGCCATCCGATAAGCCGATGAGGAAATCGGTGTCGTCCCGGGGTGTAAGTCGATGCAGAAGTCAATTTCCCGACGGGGAGGTAACCCTGGGACATCTTCTGGAAAGACGTCCTCATACTCTGCCACCACTACTGGGAACTGAGAGCTCACAACATCTACTGCTCCGAGGGTAAGGCTAGCCAACTCATGAGTGATCAGCTGCCCCCTCCTATGCATGAGCCCACTTTGTGCTGCCTGGGTTTCCTTTTCTCCGATAAAGGAAAACCTCGTTCCATCACGGCGGACACACCGCACTCTTCGCCTAAAACAGTCAATCTGGGCATGGACCGAAGATAACCAATCCATACTGAGAATGACGTCGTAAGGCCTTGACGCTACCACCAAGAGGTTCCAACCAAAACTCTCACCTCCAAGGGTAAGATCACACTGTCTGCAAAGGTGCGTGATCGTCGAGTCTCCTCCCGTAGGTGTCTCCAAGCGTAAGGATCGAGTCGACGGTTCTACCGGAATCTCGAGGTTTTGTACAAGACATGTGTCTATAAGGGAATGACTGGAACCTGTGTCTATGAGTACGACAACTAAGGTAGAAAATACACAGATCGTACCTAGAATCATCCCTGGATCCCCTGGGTCGTATGCCTCGACCGCATGCAGCTGTCCCCGTCCCTGTCCCCCAGCTCCCTGAGCCTGGTGCGGACCTCCTGGGGGTAGCAGTGGAAGTAAGTCGAAGCATCTGCCACCACCTACAGCTCTCTCGGATCCTCTGCCACGTCCGCCGCCTGGCGGATATGCCTGTTCCGTTCTCTGCCTCTACCTCGGTGGCCCATCCACCACTTCCCTGTCAGCAGCCCGACGTGTCGGGAAATCTCTAGCGAGATGCCCCCTACCGTCGCATGCGTAGCATCGCTTCTACCTAGGCTGACTGGATCCAGCTTGAGAGCCCTGGACTGTCGATCCCCTGTCCTGGGTCCTCCTATGACGTCTCCCATGTCCAGATCCCTGCATCTGACATCGGCTCCCTTCTGCCGGTGTCTCCGCACCTTTCTGCCTGCTGCTGACTGCCGACGACTGTCTCTGCTCCATCAAGAAGCTTTCGATTACTAAGGCCCGCTCGAGCACTCCAGCATAGGTCAATATGCATAGAGGAATGACACTATCTCGGATGTCTCACCATAGACCTCACTCAAAGGTCCGAGCCCTGAAGTATTGATCCCTGACCATATCCATCGAGTACCTGGCGAGGTTGGTGAACCTCGATGAATAGTCAGCCACTGTCATACTGCCCTGCTGGAGATGAAAAAGCTCCTGGATGCGCACAACTCTCAGCGTAACCGGAGAGAACTCCTCCCTGAAGAGTCACTCAAACTCCGTCCACAAAAGAGTCTCCTCGTCGTGAGTCTGCGTGGTCAGACTCCACCATCGTCCGGCCGAACCCTGAAGAAGGCTCGCTCCTAGGATCACCATCTGGTCTGCTGGTGTCCTCACTAGACGGAAAACTCTGGTCACCGCCTCAAGCCAGTCCTCAACCACTTGAGGGTCGGGCTCGCCTCGGAACCTGAGGGGCCTCTGTCTCTGAAACTCATGGAGCGCGCTGATCCTGCGCTCCTCACCGGTCGGTACCACCGGTACCACTGGCTGCTCCACTGGTGGTGGTATAGCTGGTGCACCACCTGGTGGCAACGCCTGGGGAACTGGTCCCTATATCGAAGCCTCGTCCCTGAGGGGGTCATCCTCGTGATCGTGCTGCTGAATCCTAGTGGGTACGCGTCGCGGAGGCATCCTGCAAAGAAACAAGATGTGTCACAGTCAATGAGTATATCTGGATAGCTGACACCAAGGATATGGAAGACACAACCCATTCCTATATGATGCATGTACCTTTTTATTTCACCGCAACCAGTGTTTTCGTGAACCGGGTCGAAAAGCAGGTTATCAGAGTCCTGGTGTATGGATACGTCAGCCGCCACACCAACACTAGAGTCTCTGGCCTGAAAGCCGAACCCGAAACACTCAACACTGTTGCCTCAACCAAACTCACAGACTCTTGGTCCTAAGGTAGAACTGACCGCCTCAGATACCACTCTGTCACGACCCATCCCAGTGGGGCCCGCGCCGTGACTCCCCAAGCCCGCCTCCAATAGGCCAGGGGCTAGTGACTAGCACCGGGTAGGCATGTCACTAACATGGGAGGCATTGCCTATGTACCTGTACACACACACACACACACATCTCCAAGCCCAAAAATGCTGAAATGTAAAACACTAAGGAACAAAAATGCATGCATACAACTAAACCCAACCAACAGAGCACGACAAAAGTGTACTGGGACTACTGCTCGTAGCCGTAGGAACACCTCGGCCTGTAGGAAACTCAGAAAGATTAGTCCTGTCCTGGTCCTCCCTGGACTCTGTCAAAAGGCTGCTCGTCTGCACAAGACACCAGACGTGCGGGCAAAGCTCGTGCAGGGGTGAGTATAACAATACTCAGTAGAGGACCCCGAAAACCACAAAGCAGTACACAAAGTAAAGGTACAGTCAGCTATGCACAATATATATTTACAGAACATATAAACAAACTAGATATACTCAAAACCCAGACCCACGGTCTAGAGACAAGTCACGCAACCGCATACCCCGATAGGGATTCTGTTTGAAGATTCCAAGATGCACTCATTCCGGGAGAACACACTCCACGAGTCTTATAGTTCTAATGACGTCCTTCCGAGGAGTGATGTTCATCGGGAACCGTCACGAGGTATAGCTACACTCATTGCGGGAGACACACTCCTGAGTGGAAGGTTTACGACAGATAGAATCACTCATTACGGGAGACACACTCCTGAGTGGGAAAGATCTCGATACACAGATGAGGATCACTTCCAGGGCCATGGAAGATACCGCGACTCATCTGGAATTCACCTGCTAGGTAGAGGATCAACGCCTGGTAAAGTTGGTCACGCCGAATCCTGACTCTACGTAGGTTCTGGAATGGATAGAGGATCTCGATCCGGGCCTCTCGGATGGATGCCTGACTCTATCATAGAAAAGTTCTGCTGAAGGGATCATAATCCGGTGTGAGGGAAAGATACCTGACCTTCAGGGGAAAAGAAAAAGGGGAACTAACCCAAACGAAAGATGTTCAAGGAACAGTGAACAAAAGGACCAAGCCGTTCTCCAAAAAGTACACGGCGTGTAGAAATGACACACACCGTGTTGTCCGACCCCGGGTACTGACCGTGTGCAACGGACCGTGTCGTGAGGCTGGTCGTGTAGAAAAATTTATACACGGCATGTAGTACAAAGTACACGCCGTGTCTGGGTCACTAGGGCTGGCTCCGTGTACTCTGGACATGTTCCCGTACACGGTCACCAACCTGTGTACTCCAACCCATGGAATATGCACATGGGGTGACCTGTGCTGGTGACCTCGCCTGGCCGGGTGAGGGTGTACACGGTCGTGTACTCCATCCCGTGTCTGTGTATCCCCGGGATACATGTCGAGCTCGGGGAAGGTCCAACACGCCGTGTGACCGCAGTCGCACGCCGTGTGGTCCTTCTCTGACCCTGAAACCCTGCCGTCACCATCAGAACTACACGGCGTGTTCTTCGGAAGTACACGCCGTGTATTCTGGAAATTTCCAGAAACGCAGACCTTCGCCGTTGCGCCTCCCGTGGTGCTCCGATCATTGATCCTGTTGCCCGATTGCCACGAAACCTTCAGGTTTTGGTCGCCCCGATACCACGAAGCTATTTCCATCATTTTTGGGCCTCTGATCGGCTCCGAAAACATGATCGGTCTTCCCGCGCGAAGAACGCTCGAAGAACACCCTTTCTGATCTGGTCCGATTTGTCGCCCACCAATGTCGCCGCACATCCATAAGGACATTGCGATGTCGAACCTTTGATTTTGGGATCGTTACGTCGCAGAACGGATGCGCAACGATCTGTTGTTCGTTTCCCCACGAAGAACGCGAAGAATTCGCAGGGAAAAAGGAGGAAGAAATCCAAATAAACAAATTGAGGAACGAACCTCCGCCATCGTTCGTCAAGGCGTTGATCCACTCCCGTTAGTAGGTTTAAAAGGACAGAGATCAACATGAATATAAAACATGGATTAATTCCCCAAAATCATCCCAAAGAAAAACCCTCCCGCAAGAACGTACGAGTCCGCGGATCAACTTGTTCGCAGTTGATCCGCGTTCGTCGTTTAAACTCAAAAAAAGGGAAAAGAAAAATCAAAACAACAACCCCTACCTTTTGAAAGGATCGATCATTGATGAAGGCTTCGTGCTGCCATTGTCGTCGTGATCCTTCAATGCCGGCGCAATAATCCTTGGTTTCGATCCGTTGTCGTTCGTCATTGAGAATTGCTCCAACACCTCGCGAATTTGGCAGAGGTTCCTCTCAAGTGTTGCCAACAATCAACAATTGTTCTCCCATTTAAAAAGGGAAACAAGATTGGCACTTAATTACGTAGTGATATTAATGACCCCTATTTTCCAAAACTTGAGTCATTATGACGCTCCATTAGTTAAGGAAACAGACGTCCCGTCGTTGCGTATTAAAGATTCCAGCTTTCCATTTATTTTCCATTAAGACACATCATTTAATTAAGGGAACAATTTCCCTTTTTAATACGCTGCAGCGGTTGTTTCCATAAAATAAAATAAACATTTAGATTTTTATTTTATTTTATTTTATTTTAATACGTCCGAAAATTAACTTTTTCCCTCGACCCGCGCCGGTCGAGGTTAGCCTAATTCTTAGGTAAAGTCGTTGTCCCAGACGCAACAGTGAACTCGAATTTTTAATCCGGGCATCCATTTGGAAACTGTCACAACCGCGCACAAGCGCCGACTCACTTGACTTAAAAAAAAGTTCAAACCACCATTCCGGGCTCACTGGACCTCGGAATGATGTTCCGTCTTCACGCCCGGTCTCGAAATAATTCCATATAATATTTAAAAATAATAAACGGAAAATCCGAGACATTACATTCTCCCCACCTTGGGGATTTACGTCCCTGAAAAGCCAAAACAAAGGATACTAAAAAAGATGAGGGTACTGGGCACGGATCTGGGCCTCCCACTCCCACATGCTTTCCTGAAGATTCTCGTGCTGCCACCGGACGTGCACTAAGGGATTCGATCACCCACGAAGGATCCTCTCCTGCCGATCCTCGATCTCCACCGGGTACTCAGCAAAGGTCACTCCATCCTCGATGTCCAGCCCACCCCAGTCGATGACGTGCGATGGGTCATGCACGTACCTCCTCAGCTGCGACACGTGGAAGACATCATGTACCCGATGCAACTGTGGAGGTAGCGCCAGGCGGTACACCACCTCACCAACTCTTCCCAGGATCTGGAAAGGTCCAATGAACCTCGGAGATAGATTCCCGCCTCGGCCATATCTCCGCAACCCACGTCGAGGTGAGACCCGAAGAAAAACGTGGTCTCCCTCCTGGAACTCCAGGGGCCTCCGTCGTCTGTCAGCATAAGAATTTTGCCAGCTCTGCGTAGTCTTCATCCGCTCCCGGATGATCTGCACCTTCTCTGTGGTAGCTCGCACTAAGTCTGGACCCATGAGTGCTGACTCTCCGGGGTCAGTCCAGCAAAGCGGTGACCGACAGGGTCTCTCATACAAAGCCTCGAACGGTGTCATGCCAATGGTGGAGTGATAACTGTTGTTGTACGCAAACTCCACCAGTGGTAGGTGGTCCTCCCAGCTACGACCAAAGTCCAAGATACAGGCCCGCAACATATCCTCCAGAACCTGAATGGTCCTCTCTATCTGACCATCTGTCTGGGGATGAAACACTGTGCTCAAGCGTAGCTGAGTCCCAAAAGCCTCCTACAATCCCTTCCACAACCGGGATGTGAAACGGGCATCTCGGTCTGAGACTATAGTTGAGGGGATGCCATGAAGCCTAACTATCTCTTGTACATAAAGGCATCCCAAGCCCTCTAAGGAACTCTGCTCCCTGATAGCTAGGAAGTGGGCCGACTTGGTGAGTCGGTCAATGATCACCCAGATGGAATCGTGCCCCTTGGACGTCCGTGGTAATCCCGTCACGAAGTCCATCGATAGTCCATCCCACTTCCACTCTAGAACCTCCAAGGGGTGAGCTAACCCTGCTGGAACCTAGTGCTCAGCCTTCACCTGCTGGCATGTGAGGCATCGAGAAAAGAACTCTTCAACTTCCTTCTTCATGCCTGACCACCAGAACTGTCATCGAAGATCCTGGTACATCTTTGCCACTCCGAGATGTACCACCAAAGGGGATGTATGAAACTCCCTCAGGACCTCCCCCTGGAACGCCACTGGTACAACAGTGCGTCCTCTGAAAATAAGTACGTGCTCCCCACCTTGTGAAAAACCATCAGGAGCATGTCCTGTGGGTAACTGAGCACATAAAGCCACACAGTCAACATCCCCAAGTTGTGCCTCCCTAACTCACTGTAAGAGTGAAGGGGTGACAACCATCGACTGTAGGTAGGATGCATCCTCTCCATCCACGAAGGATAACTGCAATGCGGCAAATTGTTGTGTCGCCTCACAATACACGACGTGTACTTCCGAAGAACACGCTGTGTAGTTCTGATGGTGACGGCAGGGTTTCAGGGTCAGAGAAGGACCACACAGCATGCGACCGCAGTCACACGGCGTGTTGGACCTTCCCTGAGCTCAGCGTGTATCCCGGGGATACACGGACACGAGATGGAGTACACGACCGTGTATACCCTAACCCGGCCAGGCGAGGTCACCAGTGCAGGTCACCCCATGTGCATATTGCACGGGTTGGAGTACACGGGTTGGTGACCGTGTACGGGCACATGGCCAGAGTACACGGAGCCAGCCCCAGTGACCCAGACATGGCGTGTACTACGTACTACATGCCGTGTATAAAGTTTTCTACACGACCAGCCTCACGACACGGGCCGTTGCACATGGGCAGTACTCGAGGTCAGACAACACGGCGTGTATCATTTCTACACGCCGTGTACTTTTTGGAGAACATCTTGGTCCTTTTGTTCACCGTTCCTTGAACATCTTTCGTTTGGGTTAGTGCCCCTTTTTCTTTTCCCCTAAAGGTCAGGTATCTTTCCCTCATGACAGATTATGATCCCTTCAGCAGGACTTTTCTGTGATAGAGTCAGGCATCCATCCGAGAGGCCCAGATCGAGATCCTCTATCCATTCCAGACCCTAGGTAGAGTCAGGCATCAGTGTGACCAACTTTACCGGGCGTTGATCCTCTACCTAGCAGGTGAATTCCGGATGAGTCGCAGTATCCGCCATGGCCCTGGCAGTGATCCTCATCTGTGTATCGAGATCTTTCCCACTCAGGAGTGTGTCTCCCATAATGAGTGCTTCTATCTGTCGTAAACCTTCCACTCAGGAGTGTGTCTCCCGCAATGAGTGTAGCTATACCTTGTGACGGTTCCCGACAAACATCACTCCTCGGACGAACGTCATTAGAACTATAAGACTCGTGGAGTGTGTTCTCCCGGAACGAGTGCATCTTGGAATCTTCAAACAGAATCCCTATCGGGGTATGCAGTTGCATGACTTGTCTCTAGACCGCATGTCTGGATTTTGAGTATATCTGGTCTGTTTATATGTTCTGTAAACATATATTGTGCATTGCTGACTGTACCTTTACTTTGTGTACTGCTTTGTGGTTTTCGGGGTCCTCTACTGAGTATTGTTATACTCACCCCTGCACGGGCTTTGCCCGCACGTCTGGTGTCTTGTGCAGATGAGAATCCTTTTGACAGAGTCCAGGGTGGACCAGGATAGGACCGAGCTTTCGGAGTTTCCTACAGGCCGAGGTGTTCCTACGGCTATGAGCAGCAGTCCCAGTACCCTTGTGCTTACAGGTTGGACTTTGTAGTTTTTTTTCAGACTCTTGTTTGTTTTTGGTGGGCTTGTATTCTGGCCTAGTTTACTTTTACAGTACTCTACCTTTCGTCATGCTTTGTTGGTTGGGTTTAGTTGTATGCATGAATTTTTGTTCCTTAGTGTTTTACATTTCAGCATTTGTGGGCTTGGAGATGTGTGTGTGTGTGTACAGGTACTTAGGCAATGACTCCCATGTCAGTGACATGCCTACCCGGTGCTAGTCACCAGCCCCTGGCCTATTAGAGGCGGGCTTGGGGAGTCACGGCGCGGGCCCCACCGGGACGGGTCGTGACATAGATGGTGAAATATGGTTGTTTCATACTTATAATAACATATCAGTATATGAGTGATACTGATGTTATTACTTCATAATGAAACAACTAAAGAAGAAGAAGTGGAAGAAGAAATAAAGATGAATGAATCGGTAATGGGCATTACCTCTTCTTTGAAGCGCCTCTTTGAGACCTCCTCTTAGGGCACTAAAATTGGTCTTTGAAGAAGACCAGGACCTCTAGGATGTTTCTAGGGAAGTGGATAAGAGAATTGGGTAGGGGTTGGCCGATCTTTAAGGCTCAAAGTGGTGTGTGTAAGAGAGGGAGGAGGTTCCCTTTTATAAGGGAGGAGAGGGGCACCTTTGGAATTATTAAAAATATTAATTTATAATAAATCTAACCCCACTTAAAAACCTCCAAAAATGAATAATATTCGAAGATTATATGATATAGGGTTGTAATATCATCAACCAATCAAATTTAGACATGTTTGGATCTTATTTTAAACCTTATCATTTTGATTTATCCTTATTTAATCTATTTAAGTTTATTTGTGGTAATAAAATTCTAAATTTTACATTATAAAAATAATTACTTAATTGTTGTGAATTTTCCATAATTGGTTACTTAATAACATTATAGAAAATATAAATATAAATTTATAATTTATAAATATTTTTGTGATTTTTAAACAATTTTATAATATGTTATTTTTATAAAATAACAAGAGTGTCAATTTTGACACTATTCATTTATTTGAATTTAAATAAAATATATATAGAAGATATGTTCGAAATAAAAGCTTTAATAGATTCATAAAAGGTCATATGTATCTATAAAATTAGTGGATCACATTAAATAGTTCATATAATTTTTATTTTATTATTTTTAAAACCATTTATTTGGTTTTTCTCTTAATAAAATAATTACTACAACATTTTTGTATAATTATTTAATATACTTATTTGTTGCATAAAAATTAAAAATAAAATCCTATGATGAAGATAAATCTATTAACTTTCACAATAATACTTTTAATCGAATTTATCATCTTAAAATAACAATATTTAAATTGTTAAATTATGAAGGTGACAACTTTACTATCATTTAAAATAAAATAATATAAGTGTCATAATCACTTTTATAAGGCTCCAAACGGTTATATATTAGGTCATTGGATTATTAGGGTGTATATATACACTACCAATAAGTTTTGGTCAGGTTTGTGGGCCTTTTAATGGGTATTATTATTTCAATAAAAACTATATTACTTATTTTTCACTTAATAAATAATTTCTGTATCATTAATGTATCACCATTAATAACAATTATTTAATCCCTAAAAATTCTAAATAATTTATCATGATGTAGATAATTTTATTAGATTTCTGGAGACTATTCATTTTCGAAGTTTTATGATGTTTATCACTGAATTAAAATTATTATACTTATAAGATTTAAGAGAGTGACATGTTGTCACTTTCATTGGTTTTAATAATAATTAAATTATTTTCATGGTCAAAAGTCCATAAAATGAATCTAATCCGACCCTTAGGTTATATGGGTCTACTTTTAGCCATAAAATATAATTTTGGCATGTGTTAGGGTAATTTTATAATGTTATATTTACCCTTAATTACCCGATTTACCTTTAACTATGGTAAATAAAATTTACCGTAGTTACTATTCATAATTCCCAAAAATAAAAAGTAGCTTATTAACATAATTTGGACCCACTTATTCCAAATATGGAATCCATTTTTCCAAATTCAATACACAAAATTTGCAGAAATTAAATTAAAATTAATCCCGTTATCGAAAGAAAACGAGTTTTTCTTTTAAACATTGCAAAAGATTGAATTGATTTAACCTACGTATTTAATGTAAAATCAATGCTAATGACATAAATTATATTAAATGGTAAAAATATATTCTATTTATACTTTAAAACCATTCAATATTATAATTTAACCATATAAATTATTGCGATGAAAAAAGTTGTTTTTAATTAAAATATAGCGTGTTTTTACTATTCATCAAAATATGAAAGTTATCAGAATAATATGAAAAATTTATCCAAAGTAAATTTTTATTTCTTGATTCCAAAAAAGAATTTTATTTTGTCAAATTTAACTTATAAACATGTCAAAAACTAGATTTAAAGTGGGTGCACCATCAAAAGGCGGCAAAATTGCATTTTTTTGAAAAATACTTATTTTACCAGAAAAATTTATTTTGTTCTTATACCATGTTATAGAAATTGTGTAAGATGAATAAGAATGTTATAAAATTTAAAATTTAGTTAATACTATTCATAACGGCTAGTTCATAATAATATTATAATAATATATCGTTGTTTAGTAAAACCGGGTATTGCGTACAACACACGCTATCGAGGAAGGTCACGATTGCGTGTAATGCAAGGCAAGTCAGGGATGCAGGTTGTGCAAGATCCTTTTGGTGTAGCATACAACACAAGACATTAATGAAATTAAAAAGAATATTTTTCATAAAATCTCGGGGTGTTACAATAATAATCTCTCTCAAAACAGAGAATCGATGCCCATTGGAGGAAGAGTTGGAGGTACCTCTAGTGGAACTATTGGAGGTAATACTGGTGGATCAAGGACCAACACCTATAGATTATGGTCATTTTGACACTCCTAGCACAAGACTTTTGGATATCATGGTTTCCTAACTCTACAAATTCCAAATTCATGCCTCATATAAGATTTAAAAAAATATTGAAACAATGATAACTGAAAAAGGATTGGTACAAAACCTTCAAATATACAAGGAATACCTCTTTGTATGATCCTAAACCTAGATCTAGGGGACAATAAATATCACAACAGATCACATGATATGTTTCCTACTTCCCACTATTTATATTTGGTTTGGTTCAAGGTCTCATATCATACATTAGATGTCCCATTATATTGAGTTTAAATTGCATGGTATAGTGGAAGACACCATTGATATTGAAATTTGAATCCCCATTGATTGTTATCTATTTTGTTTAAAATTTTAAATTTATTTAATCTCTTTCTCATTTATATTGATATAGATATAAAAGTTCAGTAATACATATCACTATTACCCATTTATAAAGTCTCATATATTTTATGAATTTTAATTAGTATGTCATGTAACTATGACCTGACCCTTACATCTAGTATCAGGAATTAACATATCATGTAAAATGATTTTATTAAATGAATTTACATTCTCAAATTATATAGGTACATGATTCATAAATTTAAATTGGTATTCATGTAATCAAAATAATCTAACGTTTCAACCCATGGAACTAGTGGACCCTGACTTATAGATGGTATAATGGTTAATTAAGGTGTCATTATCAATATATATGGGATAACATGATTTAGATTGATGAATACACATTAATTAATCCAATTATTTTATCCTTGTAATACATTTTAACACATTTCCATATATATAATAACCAAGGAAGTCATAGAAATCATAGAAAATAAAGGAAATGAAAAAAATAAAATATACCTATATGGCATCAAAAAATTCATGAAATGGGAATCCTAAACTGCCTATAAGGATACATCAGTTTATAACTCCTTTCCATAATAGGGAAATGAAAAATAAGTCCATAATAATAATATAAAAAATAATAACATCACAAGACATGTTCATCACCCAACTATGAAATCAATACGACTATAACAGGAAGAAACCAAAACAACAATATCCCATCCCAGGTAAATCAGGTTTCACCTATATGTGGGTTAGCTACTCCCAAGAATATGTTCATTACAAATTTTGATACATCATTTTTCTTTTATAATACCCAAATCATAAGAAAAAAATAAAAAGTCCTTATGATACCACTTTGTAGCATCCCAACCCAGAAGCCACTAAGAGGCGCATCGAGTCGGTTGTCCACATGTCCTCAAGCATGCCTCCCCATACACCAGTGGTTGATGACTAACATAGAGGGCTTAAGGTGTGTCTATGGAGATACTATTCTCTCTTGAAAAGAGTGTAGAAAATATTAAACAATAATGAAACACATCAGAAATAGTAATTAATGACTAGTATAGGAGTAACAAATCATCAAGATAATAAATAGGCGGAATCTAAATCAATATCAGATAAAAAATATTGATCATGTCATGAAGCTATAAAAAATAGAAGTACATGAGATACATGGTTACTCTCATATACAAAATGATAAAAAAATAAAAAAATACCAAAATATACCTCGACCACTATCACAATCATAGGCTCAGTTATTTTCTCCCATACTTCAGCATAGTACTAAAAATCAAACATCGAAAGAATTGTGATTCCATTTTTCTATCCCTACAAAAATGAAATATTCTTGGGTACCATAATATACCTAAATATGGGGTGATATATACTCATTATTCAACCACCAATGGTGTCTATAACTATCCAGTGTATGCATATAAAATGAACAACGTGCAAGTAAAGCTAAGGGTAGAGCAATAAACAAATAAAACACATCAGTATGGGTTTATAATGTGATACCTGTCCAATAATACTTATTTAAAAACCCAGGTAATGATATAATAAATCATTTTCATACTTATTAATATAAATCATATAGTTACATTAATTATAAAAATTTTGAGTAATTTTTAATTAAAAAGGATATAGTTTAATTAAACACTTTTCGTATATAGTTTTATTTAAAAGAATAATTTCTAAATTTTATATTTTATATTTTATAAATAGAATAATTTTTTTAAATCATAATATCAAATTTTAATTTGGGTGAATTTTTTGGATTTTTCATAAAATATTTAATTTTAAGTGAATAGTGAAAAATACTGATTTTTATAAAAAGTATTTTTCATTATAATAAATTAAGTAATATAAGAGTAACAACATGTTTTGAAAATGTTTTCATATAACCTAATTATTATTTATTAATATTTAATCCAATTAATTACTTTTTAATAAACTTTATATTGGTTTTTAATATATGTTGCTTTTTTGGTTGAAAATCAGGTTTTTCTATGAACTTATTAAAAAAGAATAATGTTTAACATTTTTAATTAATTAAAATAATCAATAATGGGAAATTTTTTAAATTAAATTTATAGACTTTATGTTATTATGTATTAATTTATTTTCAATCAATGCTTATATTTTTTCATGTAGTTAACATAGAATCAATTTTTTTTTAAAATACACTTCTTAAAAATTTGTTGTCTCGCGTCGACTATGGGATTAATATTAAAATTAATTTTGAAATAAATGAGTATTTAATTAAGAATAATTGATTTCATATTTAGAATCATAATAATTTCTAATTTCTAATAAGTTAAAAATAATTTTTTTCCAATGTTATTAGTGAAAATAATTAAAATTAATCAAAATGATTAAGGTAAAAATGATAATTACAAAGTGACTAAAATCTATACTTATGGGGCCAAATAACCAATAAACATTCCAAGAACCCATTTTATGGACATATTTTGACCTTATAACTTATATTATATAATTACTTACATTATTTTATCCACTTTACATGAAAAAAAGTTATTGGAGTTCCATCTTTCCAAACATTACAAGCTTTCCACTCACCTTCTGTATAAACAGCCTGCCCATCTCCTCCACTATTCACACAAATAAAGATTTTTTGGATCTGCCAATACCTTCTTAATAAATCATAATTTCTCCTACCCACATCCTAGAATCATTAATTTTAGTATAAATACATCCAAGGAAGGAATTTGGTGCAAACTAAAATGATTTACCTGAAGAAGAGGTAACATTCATCAATATGAATTTTTCTTTTATTTATTTTCCAACCCTTAAATTATTATTATAAAATTATTATTTAATAACCTTAATATCATTAATATACTAAAATATTGTTATTTTGAGGTTAAAACCTACAATAATACACACTTATATCAAATGGGTTATGAAATAATGATTCATGTGTATGACAAACTACCACCTCACGAAACAATGTCATTCTTATTTTCATTACCACCTCTAATGGTTAGGAATCATTATGTAAAAATTATTTATATATATTATATTTATGATATTTATAACATAATTATACCTATTTATTCTTTAAATCATATACACTAATTTTAAATTTCAAACTCTAGTAGAAATGATAACATTTCTTGTGTGTATGGCATAATACCACCTCACGAAGCGATTTGAATTTTTTTTCAATAACATGTTTTTAATAAGGTAATAAGGGTAAATATAGTGAATATATATTATATAAATTAAAAAATTATTATATTAAGGAAATAATTATGTTTCTAATAATATAATATACAATCTACTTCTTGCCATTTCACACACTAAAAAAGTGATAACATCATCCATGGACGTATCGACAACCACCTCCTCGAAGTGATGTGATTTATTTTTTCATCATAATAATGATATATATAAGTATATATAATTAAATATAATGGTATTTATGATATAATTATCATTTCATAAATATAAAATATTACATACCCTCTCTCCATAATGATCATTAAAGAAATGGAATGTTACTAATGCACATGCACGACCTACTGTCTCCATGATCGTAACATTTTTCCATTTTTCATAACCATATTTAATGATTTTTTTAATATTATAATTTATGTATAAATATTATAATTATTTCATGATTATTATTCTGAATGTGTATAAATAATGTCCCTTTTGACCATAGTTGAACTACCAAATTCATTTTTGAAACATAAATCGAATATAGTAAAAACATCCAACTTAAACTCAATTGATTAAGAAAAAATATATAATATAGTAATAAGTCATATAAAAGTAATAATAAACTTGAATTTTTCTCCCAATAAAGTAAATAATTAACATAACTTTATTATTTATGAAGATAAAAACACACGTGATTAATCATACTCAATGTAAGGGACTTCGTCTCAATATCTATTCATTGAGGCAATTATTAAAACTATTCACCTTTATTATTTTATAAGGTGTATATAAAACCCCTTTTACATTAAATATAAAACATTTATCTCACATCTTGATATTTAATGCTTTGTTTAAGGTCATTCTTTAATGGGGGTTACAATTCAAGCATTTCTCAAATGATAAAGGGGATTTTCTTTGATTTTTTTAATATTTTCCTTAAAACTCTCTTTCAATTCCATATCATTGTTTTTAAAATGAAATTTCAAATATTTTATATGGAATTAAAAGAATTATAAATTTTACTTTATGTCTCTTTTTCTTTATTTCAATTGTTTTCATAATTATTCTTTTTTATGTGTTTTAAATGGAATAGAGATAACAAATTTTCTTATTGTTTGGACTATTATTTCAATTATCACTTCATTTGAAAGATTTAATGTTTTATTAAATGAAATAAACTCTTTCCTTTTTTGGGTATTTTGGTATGGAATTGAGGTTTTAAAAGAAAATTATATTTGTTATTAAAAATGGTCTTTTGAGAGAAAATGGTACTTTAATATCTATAAGTGATTTGAATACAAGTTTAATAGAGCTTTTCAAGTGACGAAATGTTTTATTCATGTTGTGGTTATTTGAAATTATAAATGATGGGTGTTCTTAGACATCTCTAGGTGATCACATCAAAGATTAAACAATGGGGGTTCCCATATATCATTCCATATTTTTTGGTAATGATTAAAATCTCTAGAGAATTATATTGGAAGTTAGTTGTATGGTTATCAAATTTGTGAGGGTTCTGTAAGGGTTTTATGAGATGATGTCCCAACGTACCTAGATGAATTTTATATGATTTCCAATGAGTTTTCATAGAAATATTTTGATTTTAAAATTTAAAATAAATGATCTTTTTAATGGAATAATATTTCCATTTATGGGTAAAATTTATTATTTTCAAGAAAAGGGGTTTACATGAGTTTTCATGTTTTTACTAAAATAATAATTTCCTCACTTTTTATATCTCTTATTGTGCTTCTGTTCCCATATCAAATTTTTAAAAATGTTTCTATAGGGTTTATGGATGGGAAACGGAAAGGGAGAGTTCAAGTTCAAAGTCGTGAAGAGTTATCCTGAAAAGTGATCATGATTTATTTTAAAAGTTTTATATTACAGTAAAGATGGAAACTAATGCAAATTATCCAATTTGAATTTCATGGTTTTGTTATGTATGAATTATGACCTAATTCTCAAAACGTCTAATCCTAAAAAGATCCTAAAAGTTAAATAAGGTAAAATTATTGATTAAAACTCAAGATAATGTAATATTTATGACCATGTCGTTATAGTTGTTATCATATGATAGTTTAGATAGATTTATAGATTAGGTTAATATTAATATATTTCCATTGAAATATTTTACCATATAGTTTTGTTAAAAATATATATCATTTAAATAATACTATATTTCATAATATAAACTATTTTTATTTATAATGGTTTTCCATAGGTGAAGCATGGATGTTGTAGTAGGAAAGATTCTATAGGAAGGCATCCTTTCAAATTAGCATCCTGGGATGTATGGAATCATAAAATAATAGAGTGTTGTAGTTATGGATTAGTTGACTCAAGTGATAATTGGTATTGGTATCAATGATAGAGAGGAACCAAATATACTACAAAGAAACATGTATTTTTTAAAGAATTTCATAAAGAAATATCCCTTATCATTTAGTAGATCATCTGACCTTGTGATAGCTGAAGGACAAATCATTGCTCCTAAAATTATATTTGATGTTATGGGATGTTTGAAACTCCAAAAGGCAGCCCTTTCCATTTATCAATTTTAAGGTTAAGTTTATCAATGGTGGTATTTGGTTAATAATACTAGAAAAAAAGATGATCTTCATTCCAAAGAATGGGAAACATTCAAGGATATTTTCCTTGGGAAATATTTTCCTAATGTTATTTGAATCAAGATGAAAATAATAATTCATAGAATTGGGTAAAAAAGATAAATATTTGATATCTACATATGATGAAAAATTCACAAGATTGTCGAGGTATGTGCCTGAATTTATTCGGGATAATGATAAAATGATTAATATGTTTATCATAGGATTAAAACCAAAATTATAAATATATTTGGCCGCATGATAATTTAAAATCTATGAGAAAGTTGTTCATTATGTTGAAAAGGTTGAAATAGAGTTTTATGACTCATATGTGCCTTAGGATGATGAAATTAAGAATCATACAGGATTGAAGGTTATGGGAAACATACGACAAAGAAATATGGAGGTAAGAAAATCATGTTCTAATATTTTGTTTAGTGTGGTAAAAATAACCCTAGGGAATGTCTAATGAAGTTATAGAAGTGTTACTGTACATAGTCCATGAATGTAAAAAAAAAAGAATCTGGAGGAATCCAAGAATGGGGTAACTAATATCCATCCAATGGCGAGAAGTTTTAGTTTTACTGATTTGGGTCAATATTCTAATGCATGTCCAATGTTAGTTGGACATGATAGAAATATTCACAATCAGAAACAAAAAGGTGCAGTGAGGTCCTTTTCTATAACTATAGTTGATGTTGGGCTATAAAATTAAGTGGTGACATATATGTTACTTGTGTATTAAACTTATGCCAATACCAAATTCTACTTGGGATCTTTTCATTCTTTCATTTTAGAGAAATTATAATCTAAATTGAAAATATCACCTAATTCATGTAAGATATAACTTTTGGTGAAACAATACTAGTGGAAGTATTAAAGCAACCATGATTTATAATAATATTATTTTTGTTATCAGTGTATAGGTATTTCTTGAGAATATTGTTGAACTGGACATAGTAGAGTTTGATTTAATTATTCTTGTGGATTGGTTTTCAGTTTATCATGATAATATGGATTGCAGTGATCAAAATTTGTGTTCAATGATTTCATGAATTTCAAAACTTATGAAGATGATAAGAAATTGATTAGATATGGAAGTGAAAGTTACCTAGATCATATTGTTGATTTTTTTTTTCAAATTAGTGATGGGCTATTTGTAAATGAATTCATTTTTGTTTTTTCAGATGATTTTTCTAGTTTTATTTTTTATCGATAGGTTGAGAATACTATTGACTTAGTACCTAATACAAAGACTATTTCTAAACCCACTTATCAAATTCATCAATTATAAATTTTAAAATTGAAAAATAAATTGCAGAGGTTATTAGATAAAAGTTTATTTTAACCAAGAACATCCCCATGGGGTTCTATTGTCTTGTTTGTTAAAAATATAGATTGTTCAATGAGACTTTTCATTGATTACAGAGTCTTGAATAACATCACTATTAAGAATAAGTATCCTTTGCCTCATATCGATGATTTGTTTGATCACCTCCAGGAAGATCAATATTTTTCAAAGGTCGACACGAGGTTAGGGTACTATCAGCTGAAAGTGAGGAAGCTAACATACTGAAGGCTACATTCAAGACTAGATATAAGAATTATGAATTTATAGTAAAGTAATTTGGGTTATCCAATGTACCTAATGTATTTATAGACACTATGATTATAAATTTTCATGAGTTCTTGGAATAGTTTGTAGTTGTTTTTATTGATAACATTTTGGTATATTATAAAAGTCAAAAGGAACATGAAAGGCAACTAAGGGATATTTTAAAAACCTTAAAAGAAAATAAACTATATGGGAAATTTAGCATGTTTTAATTTTGCTTGTTTTTTTCATTCTGTATACATATTGTTTCTAAATATGGAATAACTATTGACCCTAATAAAACAAAATTTATTGATGAATAGAAAATATCCAAAAAATATAATCAAGATTCATAATTTTCTTGGATTAACGGGTTACAACCAATGGTTTTTTGAAAAAATTTCTCAGTTTTCTATCCCACTGACTAAGTTAACTCAAAAAATGTGTTATGTTCATATGAAAAAAATAATGCAATTATTGTTTTTAGGAAATAAAAAAGATGATTGGTGAATTCTCCAGGTTTGGACCCGACTTCCAGAAATAATTAAGCGAGCTCAGAAAGAGGATCAATATTTGCTGAAAAATGTGGAATCCATTAAAAATGGTAATATTAATTATTTTAATATTGAAAAATTTGGTGTTTTATGACTTGAAAATATATTACGTGTGCCTTATGATTCCAAATTTAGGAAGGATTTGTTAACTGAAACTCATAGTTTTCTATTTTTTATTCATCTAGAAAATACTAAGATGTACAAACACCATCCTAAGTATTACTCATGGGGTGTAATGAAAATAAATATTTCTAACTTTACTATGATTTTTTGAACTTTTCAGCAGGTTAAAGTAGAGTGACAATTATCAAAGGGGATTATTCAACCTTTTCTAGTGTTAAAGCAGAAATGGGAGAATATATCAATGGATTTTGTGGTAATATTACCAAATACATCCCATGGTAACAATGTAATTTGGGTTATTGTTGATATATTTTATAAATCTATACATTCTATTCCAATTTGAGATAAGATGTCTTTTGATCAGCGTTCTCAAATGTTTCTAAAAGATATTTCTATGTCACATGGAGTTCCTCTCTCCATTATATCAGAATATGATCCAAGGGTCACATCTAATTTGTGTAAAGGATGTCAGAAGTCATTGGGTAATGAATTAAAATTTAGTATGACTTTTCATCTTCAATTTAATGGAAAGTATGAGTGATCAATTCAAACTATGGAATATATTCTTCATTTTTATTCATTGTATTACCAAGTTTGTTGGGATTAACATTTTTATTAGGGTGAGTTTTCTTATAATTATAGTTTTCATTCCAATATACAGATGGAACCATTTGAGTCATTATATGGAAAGTAGTGTTGTACACTAGCTTTTTGGGTTGTAGTAGGATAAAAGAAAAATATGGGAGTTGATTTAATAGAGGAAATTACTGAGAAGGTGTATTTGATTCAATGACACATGAGGACATCTCAGAGTAGTAAGAAATTTTTTTCAGATAACTGAAGGAAATATATTTTTTTCAAGGTAGGTGATCATTTATTTCTCAATTTTTCTTCAAGAAAAAGTGTGATGCATTTTTTTAAGATGGGTAAGTTTATTCCATAGTTCATTGGACCGTATGAAATGCTAGATAATGTCAAACTAGTTTCATACTAAGGGATTTCCATAGGATATTAACTCTGGTACACAATGTGTTTCATGTTTGAGTGTTAAGGAAATATTTTCCAGATTCATCTCATGTTTTGAGCCCTAAAGTAGTTATGTTGGAAGAGAATTTTTATTATGGGGAATAACAATTTTTGGTTCTTGATCATAGAGAGAAAGTTTTTTATAATAATGTGATTTATTATGTTAATGTATTTTGTTAAAACTATATGGTTGAAGATATGACTTGAGAATCTGAAAATTCAATAAGGAAATAGTATCCCTACTTTTTAATAAGTGAATTAAATTGAAAGGAATTAATTTTAAAAAGGGTGGAATGATTTAATAACCCTAGTAATTATATAATAATAATTTTCATACTTATTAATTTGAATTATATGGATACATAATTTATAATAATATTAATTAATTTCAATAAAAAAGGAAATAATTTAATTAAATAATTATATTATAGGTTTTTATGTAAAATATTAATTTATAAATTTCATAAATTAAATTTGAAAACCTAATTTTTAATTTTGAAATCAGAATATCCAAATTTACATTGGGTTAAATTTTGGTATTTTTATGTAAATATTTATTTATTAGTGAATAGTAAAAATATGGATTTTTATAAAAAGTCTATTATTTTTAATAAATAAAGTAATTTAAGAATCCCAATATGTTTTGAATATTTTTCAAAGTAAAATATGAATTATTTTATTATATTTAACCCACTTGATTAATTTCTAATAAATTATTTATTGGTTTTTAATATAAGTTTGTCTTTAGGTTTAAAGTTGTGTTATTTCGAAAAACTATTTTAAAATGTGTAATGATTCAGCTTTTTAATTAATTGAAATTATCCTTAATGGGGATTTTTTTTAATGAAATATATGAAATATATTTCATTAAAAATTAATTGAGTTTCATATAATGATTATATTTAATCATGGAGTTAATATAGAATCTTTAAAAAAAAATACTTTTCATAAAAACCCATTGTCTCACAACGACTGCGAGATTAATATTAAAATTTATTTTCTGCTAATGTATATTGAATTTAAAAAAATTTATTCAATATTTTTAACCCTAATAATTTATAATTTCAAATATGTTTAGAAATATTTTTTTCCAATGTGATTAGTGAAAATAATTAAAAACAATCACATCGATTATAGTAAAAATGAGAATTACAAAGTGACTAAAAATTCAACCTAAGGGAAAAAATGACCTATAAACCTACAAATAATCAATTTTATGGCCATATTTAAACCTTATACATTCAATTATTTATTTTTTCGAATTATTATATCCACTTGACATGGAAAAAACATGGTTGGAATTCCCTCTTTCAAAAATTTACAAGTTTTCCACTCATTTCCTTTATAAAAGACAACCCCTCTCCTCCTATCTTCAGGACTTTAAAGACATTTGGATCAGCGAATACCTTCCCAAATAACTTCTACTATTCCCTAACTAATCCTATAATCATTATTTTTTTCATAAATTCATCCAAGGAAGTACTTTGTTTCAAACCAAAAGGAGTTACCCGAAGAAGAGTAACTATCATCAACATGATTTTTTATATCTTTCTCCACCCATTCAAATTTTATTACATAATTGTTATATAATAATATAATTATCATTAATATACTGATATGTGTTTTTTTAATGGTAAAACCTACACCTTCACACACTTCCATCAAATGGAGTCTGAAATCATCATTCGTGTGTAAGGTGGATTACCACCTCATGAAATGATTTCATTCATTTTATAAATTACCACCTCTCATGGTTGAGAATAATGTTGGACATACTATTTATATATGATATTTATTATATTTATAACATAATTATACCTTTATATTCATTATATAATAAACATCCTTTTTACATTTCATACCGTAGGGGATATAATAACATCGCTCGTGTGTTGGGTGGACTACCACCTCCTGAAGCGATGTGACGTGTTTTTCACTAACATGTTACATGGAAGGTAACAAGGATAACTATAATGAATATATATCATACACATGAAATAATTATTATTTTCATGACATAATTATCTTTCTATAAATATAATATATTATTATCTTCTCACATTTTCAGACACTAAAAAAGTGATAACATCGTTCGTGGATGTGTGGACTACCACCTCCTTGAAGTGATTTGATTCCGTTAACATAAAAATAATGATATTTATAAGTATATATAATTAAATATCTTGGTATTTATGATATAATGATAATTTTTTAAAGATAAAATATTACATACCTTCCCCCAATAACGATCATTCAGAATTGGGAATGTTACTCATACGTACGTACGACCTACCGTCTCCATGATCGTAACATTGGTTAATATTTCATAACTATATTTCAGGATTTATTTTAAACATATAATTGATTTATAAATATGATAATTAATTATTGATGATTATTATAGATAATTTTAAATAATGACCCCATTGACCATATCTGACCTACTAAATTCATTTTTGATACATAAACCAAATATAGTCAAAACATCCGACTTACACATAACTGATTAATAAATCCTATATAACATGGTAATAATTGAAATAAAAGTAATAATAAACTTAAAATGTTTCTAAATATTGTAAATAATTTACATAATTTTATTATTATCACAATATTTTTTTTTGTTTTTTTAAATTAAGATCACTTTAAGGGTAAGTGAGAACCAACAAAGATCCTAAAGAAGGTCGTCCAAGGAACAAAGTCCTAGACTAGACCCTCCCAGAAAAAGAACCAAACCGACCCATCCAAGAAAAATATTGCAACCCTCAACCCTGTCGACTGTTACACCGCCCTGCACACCTCGGGTCATCCTTTACGTCATAGAGCATTCAAAATTGCCTTGGGCTAGATACAGTAGACGGCCTCCTTCGTCGTCCCGCCATCGTCATAAATCCCATCGTTGCCCAACTAATCATAACATCGAGGGCCGCCATGACCCGAAAACCACCGTGACAGAGGCCAAAAAATTGATACAACTAGATATTCACCACCATACACCACACATCACCAGATCTACACTGATGGAAAGATCTTCGTCAGCGCACAGACCATCCAGAAAAAAAAACCACAACGTAAGCACCAGAACCACCGAGTCCATACCCTTATCAACAGAACCTGAAACCAAACAAGAACATGCCTAAATCGAGAGAAGAACTAGCATGAGGACGTCATCAGCACCGATATTTCCTAAGGAGGCCACCTGCGACCTCGTAATGACCTAGGATGAGGATGATGGCCCTGCCGTAATTTTATTATTCATGATGATAAATAGACACATAACAAATCATACTCAATGTAAGGGACTTCGTCTAAATATCCTTTCATTGATAATTTTTTTGATGTTATGAACCTTTATTATTTTATAAGGTGTATATATAGTTATTTTGAAATTATATACCGATAATATATCTATTACTATGAAATTAAATATTTTTTAATTGATTTATTTAATTGGGTTTATGATTGAAGTGTTTCTCAAGTGACAATGGGTTTTTATTAAAAAAACCCCTTTTAAAGTTCTCTTTAAATCTCTATTTCTCTTCCATGTCCATGTTTTTTAAATAATATTTGAAATTTTTTTATATGGACATAAAAGATTTATAAATTTCATTTTATATCTCTTTTACTTTTTTTAATGGTTTTCTGAAGTAATCTTTTTACTTTTTTTAAATCGAACAGTGATAATGAATTTTCTTATCACCATGACAGTTATTTCATTTAAATATTCCTTTAAAAGAATACATTTTTCCTTAAATTAGAAATAGTATTTCCATTTTTGGGTATTTTAGTATTGAAAATGGGTTTTCAAAAGAATATTTTATTTTTTTTAAAATGGTATTTTTAAATTAAATGGTATATTAATTTCTAAATGTGATTTTCAAATGAGTTTAAAAGTGTTTTCAAAATGATGAAATGTTTTATTCATTTTGCGGTTCTTGGACATTATAAATGATGGGTGTAACTAGAAATTTCCTAGTTAGCCCATTATATCTTAAAGGATGGGTGCACCTAGATAGAACTCCACTCCATTGGGTAATGATTATTTTCTCTAGAGAATTATATTGGAAGTTGGCTATATGGTTATCCCAATTTGTAAGGATTCTATAAGATTTTTATAAGGGTTTATAAAGAGTTATATGACATGATTTCCCAAGGTACCTACATGAATTTTCAATCCTTTAAAATGAGTTTTCTTGTTAATCATTCATTTTCAAAAGGTAAATAAATGATATTTTAAAAGGAATGTTATTTCCCTTTATGGGTAAAATGTTATGTTTTCATAAAAAAAGATATTTCCTGGGTTTTCATGTTTTTACTGAACTAACAGTTTCATTTTTTTATATCCCTTACTAAGATTATGTGCTCATTCCATGTTTTTAAAAATGTTTTTACTAGGTTTAAGGGTGGGTATGGGAACAAAAGAGGTGAATTTGAAAGTCGTGAAAAGTTTTTAGGAAGTGAGATCTTGCTTTGTTTTATAAGTTTTATATTATTCCAAACATGTATACCAATTAGAAGTTTAAAATTTGTATTTTGTGGTATGTTATGTATGATTTGTGTCATAATTCTATAACACTCTAAATCGGGAAAGATCCTAAGAGTGAAATAAGGTAAAATTCATGATTATAACTCAATATTATGTATTGTTTAAGGACAAGGACTTATAACTTACTTCAACAGAATATGAATAACTTTGAACCCTGGTCAATCTGTATAGATATAGTATATAAGTAATATATAAATATAGATACATTCTGAGTTTTCTGGAATACAAATTTAGAAAACATGACTTGATGAAAATTAATTTTTTATTTTCCAAAAACTTTTAAGGGCAAAGTGAGAACCCATGACATAACAGTCTCCAATAGACCAAAACTAAAGACCAAAAACAATTCTCACTACAATAGAGAATCTTTTCCCAGCATCAAATTACCATAAAATCCAGATTCCAAAGTCTCATCGCAGTAAAGAAAGCAAACCCGTGTCAAAGCACGAACATGGTACCGATAGCCAAATCCATACCCTCTTAATCTTCCGATTATGAAAAGCCATGAAACAGTGGAACCTCTTTGCCCTCAACCTCATCTGAAGCGTCTTTTTGTAAGTAAAAAATTGTAGAATCCCTTGAGCAGCGGCCTTCCGAGACACAAACCAACATAACTTCCAGAAAACCACAAATATCGAGACATCAAGGCCAAATGAGAACAACTAAATGAGAACAACTTAATGGGTAGAGCCTGAAAAACTCTCCCGAAGCAATCACTCCGAAGCCATTACCACTGGAACCGAAGCCACAAGAACCCCGCTGTGACTGTGAAGCTCCCTTAGAACATCTACTGCAACCTGAAAAAGACGAGGCGCTAGAGGCAGAAGGAACTACCAGACGAACAGGGCCCTATGGCGATGATAACGCCGAAAAACACCAACCATGAACCACAAACAAAAATCCAGAACGAAACCAAACCTTCCCCTCCGAATCACATCGTAGCAGACACCAGACCATACTAGAAGGCACCTAAAGCCGAGAACCAGCCAAGGCCAGATCCCGATCCCAAAAGCCATCACAAAGCCACGTTGATGCATGCCAGATCCAAGTCGAGATCCTGAAGCCGAAGCTTCGCCACACTGACGCCATGCCGAGATCCAGCCTCCAGAAGATGATGCCGAGATCCAGACCACCGGAGCACGTTGATCCGAGATCCAAACCACTCCAACACCAAACCGTGAGCCTAGAGATTCAGCAGACCATGCTGACACTGAGCAAGAATCCAGAGCATCGATTCCGAGCCTACGAGATGCATCAGAGGGGAAAGGAGAAGGTCCCGATAGAGAAACCCTAGGTGCGTGGGAGAGAAAGAGGGCGACGCCACTTGTAGGCCCTCTATAAATGTGTGTTTCTAACACCGACTCCCAGAGGGGGGCCCCCACTGGCCCCAATGCGTACCACGTTCCCCAGCTAAGAAATGGCTTTGAATCGCCCTGTTCTTATACGAATAGTGTTCGAGCCTGGTGGGACTCGATCCTACGCCAGTTCCCATGGAGAGCGAGGGGTTCAACCAGCGGGTACCACTCGGCTAACACCCCATGGGCATTAGAAAACATAACTTTCCCATGATAATTCATGTGTAAACATGAACCAAACACATGCATTTTGTTTTTCTTGGATGATGCATATTTAAACATATGAAAAGGAATATAGTGTTATTTATAACAAGGGATCCTTAGTTCTTATGAAAGAGGAATCATAATCCATTCAAAGGTGATCCATGATGAGGAAACTAAGTATCACTTCAGGGGAACTATATGTTTCCATCACCATAAGAGTCTGTCCAAAGTGATCCGAAAGTGGAACCCAAGTATTACTCTTAGCATGGTATAAAGTAATAAACCATTGAGCTCGTCCATGGTATTCCACATATAGATTAAATTATCTCTTATGGAATGGTATAATGACATTTCTCATTAAGACCATCATTGGTAATCCACTAGTGAACCAAGTATCTCCCATGCATAAAATACATAAGGCATATTCCTTATGATCTCATCCAAGGTATTCTATAAAATATACCATGTATCACACTTTGAATATTGATATTCATTTAAAAATTTTAATTTATAATGTTTTATGAGCCCATACAAGGCTATCTAAAACTGGGACCCATATATCGCCCTCAGCTTGATGTAAGGGTATAGGTATATCTAGAATGAAAAATCATACCATTTATGTAAAGTAATATAATAATAAAACGGATAATTTTACACAACTCTATAGGTGGTTAAAAATATTAAAGGCATGGGGATATTAGGACATTAAGAAAGGAATACCCTTTTGGTGGCTCACATTGGGGTGATCACCCTACAAAGTTAGTTCTTGAGTTTCTAGGACTATATTAAACTTGGAAAACCATTTAATTTAATTTATTAAACATTTGGGAGGTGTCCCCAGAGGAGCCTAGTGTATGGAAAAATGGAGAATGATAAATACAATGTACCTTTTAGGTAAAAGAAGTAAACCTTCTAACTTAGGTTAGTAGATGAACACTTGTCTTATATGTGACCTTATTTTTTTCTAAATCGAATGAAATTGGAAGAATTGATGAATTCACAGACAATCAGCCATATTAGATCGTATTAAAATTATATTGAAGATGATTGAATAATCCTAGAAAGGATTAAAGTGTACTGATGATCTTCTTGACACACTACCAATGTGACAAAAAGTGGCTCGATCTGTTTTGGTATAACAATGAATTAAATGATCATTGGTGGGAAGAGAAGAGGATATCATGCATGGAAACTGCTTTAAAAAAATACAATCCATCAAAAGGAGGGGTTCTCCCCCATTAAAAATAATTTGTGAGAAATTCATGGTCTGAATAGAATTCACATTTTGAATTCCTCAATTTTACTTTTTCTATCTAGACAACCATTACACATCATAAATAGGATTCATGGTGTGTATTTAAATTACACCATGTAAAAACTCATGGTTTTAGTCCTAAGAAACTCATATATGGAATTTCTTTCATATTTAAGATCTATCCCACCTATTACCTTCCTTTCCAAAAGCAACCGACTAACCCCAAGGCATGATTATGATGGATTAATACAAAAGGAAATGTAAAAAGTGTTCAACCTAATTTAGAGAATCCATGTATTTGAAAATATAGGACTTTACAACTTTCCCATCAGTGTGACATTGTTATATTTTAATATTTTAGTGCTTACATGTTTGGGATCCACATCAATTATAAAAGATATCTCCACTTCTCACCTCACCACACCACATGAGAAATTTAGATCAACCAATCTCTACGTAAATCCCCTTATAACATCATTATCCACCATCTAGATTTTATAATCTTCCCAGAATACCCATACAAGACACCTTAATGTGATTTGAAAAGGAGGATACTTGAAGAAGATGTATATATATATATTTAAAATATTTGAGTGTCAATTGGAAACCCAAATCACACTTATCAAGAAGTTATTAAAACAAAATAAGTACAATATTTACACAAGGTGCAATGATATTGATCCCAAATACAATTAACTAAAAATAAAAAAATTAGAATAAAGTCAAAGAATATCTATCATAGAAATTTTCATAAAAAAAACCATAATCTCACCAAGACTATTCATTCTGATTTAGACCATATAGAAATTTTCACCTTAATTATAAACCATCCAAGTGCCTATAATTCATGACAAAACAAACATAATAAAAACTAGTAATTATTGAATTATTAAGATGATTCTATCCACTCACCTTATCACCATGATCATCACTGATATTATTCTAGCACACTAAAATAATCACAAAATCCCTAAAATGGCAAGTTTCTGGTCTAAAAAAACCATTAACTAAAAGAATGTATTTAATATACTTGTACAAAATCTCCCATAAAACATGATACAACAACCACAAAATACATGTATCCCAAAAAAATCAACAGAGGAAAACACAAATGAAAACAAGACAAAAGAACATGCTCAAAGAACAACAATGGTATGAAAATTATAACAAAATTCAAATGAAAAATTCAACGAATTACATCCTCAAATGCAAGGCCCATATTAATATCAAATTCATCTCAAGGATTCTCAAATAGTTCTACCATATATGAAATCTCACACCTTTTAATGGTATTCATTTCTAATGATAAACAACTACCAGATCTGTACATACCCAGACCACCCTTTCCTTCAGTTATGTCTGAAATATAATGAGTCTATAGATGAATCCATTCATCAAATGTTGGGAAAATAAGAGCTAATTAATGAGAAAAATTCAAAAACAAAACCATTGAGTCCATATTAATAATACATCAGCTTTCAAGGTGATAATTGACTTTGAAATTTCTAATATGTAGTCACTCATGCTTTGGATAATCAAAATTTAGGGACACAACAATTACTTTTCCATCAAATACATAAATTCCATATAATTAAAAGAGAATAAAAGATTCAAAAAAACATATTTATGGTTTTCTATATATCATAATATGGTCTAAAAATGTTACCCTAATTTTCTAGGTTTAAAAAACATTCCACAACATTAAAATAAAAGTTCATTCTTTACATTTTCAGAATGCTTACATCGCAATCACACAACACTAGAAAAAAAGCACTATGAATTTGGTGATAAAGTCAAATCATCCCAAAATTATTCATTTTTAAAAAATGGTATTCCAAAAATTACAGTTTATCCAGATCAGTTGATAGAAAATAAAAAAAAAGAGAAACCTCAAAATACAGTAGTCCAAAAAACATAGCTTATGAAAATAATACATTCATGCAAAAAAATCAATTCAAAAAGCCCAAAAACATCAGAAAAACCTAAAAAATAGATTGATAAGCACATGGGTCTCAAAGAAATAAAATAACTAAAGGATAAATCTGAAGAGTCATTTCCATGGAATGTCCTTGTAATTAAAGTTAGGATTTGATTTTAATTATTCTACCATTTTAGTATGTAATCTTCTCCTGATTTGATGGTAGGTTTCTATAGAAATTTCACCAAATTTTAATTTAAAAAAAGAATATTTCTCCTCAAACTAATTTTACTATTCATCCCCTAGATCCTCATAGATACTATATTCACCTTTCAAAGCAGTGTTAACATCTTCATAAAATGTGATTTTTTGGAGCATCCTCACAAAAGTATGAGAAAGAAGGATTAACATTAATAGTCCATAGATGAATATCTTATATTTATGTCTAAGAGGCCACAAAGGATCAAGTGACAATTATTATTTCAAGAGTAGAATAATCTATACATTTCCAAGTCTTTCTCAGATTCAGTGTGATGAATTCATGTAAAACAATCATTGGTTTTTACCTTTCTTGGAAGTCCAATTCAAATAAACATTCTCATTCTGACAAGATTTAACATAATTATTAGGTAAATATTCAATATCTTTATAATGTTAACTCTTATATTCATCTCTCAATGTTTTTCCAGAATTTGGAATATAAAAAAAGGAACATATTTTATTAAATTTTATTTATCATTATTGAAAGTTGGATTATTACTAACAACATCCTATAGTCTAGAAAGATAAAAATGATAAGGATAAAATTTGGAAGGAAATATAAAATTTTGATTAAATTCCTTATCAATACCACTCATATTCTGTCCAGGTAAAGCATTTTCTATGTCTTTATGCTCTTATTTTTCAACACATATTGTCTTATATTGTGAACGAGGGTGTGAAACATTATGTGATTTTCAACATTTCATCACCAAGTGTCTAAATAGAATAAATTTAATACAATACAATAGAGTGTTTTCAATGAAAAAATCATGAAGGAATCTAGTATCACTACTTTTGATCAAAATTTTGGTTGGAAGATATTGAGAGATATAAATTTCAATGCACACTCAAGAAATAGACGGTCAAGTGGGGAGTTTTTTTGCAATGTCAAATTTTAGGGATTTCCCAACTGATATGGAAATAGAGAAAAATTCATCATATTTAAAAAAATACAGTGGAATACTAGGGAACTCTTTCCAGATAGGGGCAATGGGAGGTTCAAAGTTAGTGAAAAAATCATGGGACTATTTTAATACCTTCGTGAAGAATCTACCAAAGTACCAAGAACCTCTCATCCAAAGCTGACAGTATTCATTTTCCTTTGCAAAACGAAAATAAAAAAGTGAATAATTAAAAAGAAACACAAGAAAATTGATTAATGAAATAGATTTTAGGGTTTTTATTAGAAAATATAGTGAGGTTCTATTCCTAGTAAATCTATAAATAAGTACACAGTGTTTATACCTATTATCGTATCTATAAAGCAATGTATTTTATTTTTCATAAACACTTATGGTGGATGGTCATGTAGATAAATTTAATATATATATAATTATAAATTTTATATCATAATAATGATTTTTTAAATTTAATATATTATCTACTTTATTACCCTTATATCTGTCAGAAAATGCTAATGTCATTCATGCATACATATGGACTACCACCACCACAAAGTGATTGATGTGATTCATTTTTAATTTTCACTATACATGGATATAAATTAGGATAAATTTAATTAATATATATGATATTTGTGACATAATAGTTATTCTATAAATTGTAATTGTTATTTTTCTTTGTTCCATTCTATCCATAAAAAATTGGAAACATCATTCATTCATACTTATAGACGACCATCTCCATGAAGTAATGTGATTCATTTTTCATTGCCACCCTATATGGATGGTTTTAAAAGATTATATAGTTAATAAATATTATATTTATGACATTATTTAGATTCTAAAGATGATAAAACCATGAAAAAGATTAATTACTAGAACCATCTAACTTAAACATACATGGAAACTAAACCATTTTTCACCTAAATAATTATTTTAATGAAGCATTGTTAATAGAAGTGTAATTAGATATTATAAGGGAATGATATATATTAATATATATATGAATATATTTATATAATTAATGTATAATAAATATTTATTTAATGAAAATTAGGTTTTAATGTGTACCAAGAATTATGGGACTTGAGGTACGATTTTAGGATACAATTTTCTTTTCTTTTTGAGCTTGTCTAGGTTAAATTTCCACTGAATGAAAATATATGACCCTTATCTTCTAAAAAACATATAGTTTCACATAATATTTTTATTTATGGAATTTTAGATGTATTTATACTATTATATTCTATTTAGTTCTCAAAATTACTACGAAAATGTTTTTATGAAAAAATGATCTTATTTATTCTTTTTCGGTTTCGAATATTTTTCCTTCATGAATATTTTCATAATATGTTTTTATGAATGATTTTATGTATACAAAATATTTTGGAAAATTTTGTTTTTACATCCTTTTAACTTATTCATATATTATTAAAATGGATTATTTGAAATGTTCTTCATATAACTCACTTTCGAATTTTTTTATTAAAATGTGAATAGATTATTCTCTTTTAATATTTACATCATAAATGAATTTTACCATCATCATGTTATTAATTATTAATGAATATTAATTTAATTGTTTAAAAGGTATTAAAAATAATATCCTATCCCAAATTCCCTTGGAATTTTATTTTTAAGCATTATAAAAATTAAATAAATGTTTTCTCTTGATTTTCAAATTGTATTTCAATTTTTTTTATAAAAGAATTTTATCATCTATATAAACATACATTATATATTTTTATGATTCACTAGGTATATTATCTTAAGATACTATCCACTTTATTTATATATATGTCATATGATAATGATGTTTTAGGGATGATTCCCCAAACCCGTTATTTTCCATGGGATAATTAAGTCAAGATGAAATATTTATGACGCTATTTTATTTTTCATTGGTTATGATATGATAAATGGTTTATGATCTCATGGAAAATTTATGTATGTTTTTCATTACAGATGGGTGGGATAAGAATTATTTATCCCTCTAATGTATTGGGTAAATATTGATATCTTATGAGATACAATGAATTGGAATAGGGAGTGGACCCAGTTTAGTAATAGACTATGCATAATATGATAGTCTTGATAATGGGACATGAGTAGAGAAATGGTAGAATTTAGAGTTAACCCAATGCAATCGAGAAATTTTTCCACTATGATAGTCTTGATAGTGATCCTTGAATAAGGAAATGATTTTCTATGATTATGTGTATTCCATAACCTTATGTCATATTATTATGATATTTTATCATAGATCATGATTGATTTTTGATGTATCCACACCCTTATGGTGTATTATGTTATTAAAAATATTTATTCCAAGACATATGCTTAATGATATTTGATATATTGGGTGCGAATTGCATAAGTTATGATCAAGTTATAATATAATTTTACTAATATTAACCTCACATTAGTATCATCGGTTGACATATTCAATTATTACCCTTATTGAGCATCTAATATCACACTTTATTTTGTTTCCATTTACCTAGGTTATGAAGAATGGTTTTGAGTAGGGAATGTTTAAGAAGGGTTCTATATAAGAATATTTTTTTGGAAATATTGAGGGTCATTCATGAAATAAGTTGATTATGTATCTATTACTCAAATTCACTAAACATTTATAGTATTCGAGCATTTATTATTATTGTATGTATTGAATATTTATCTAAAATGATGTTACATTTATATATTAAATATTTAGGTAACCTCATTTTGTATCACATCAAGGTTCAGTTGTTTTTCAAGATTAGGATTAGAAAATATTTGGTAAAAAACATGGGAATATGCCTATGTATAGGAAAAAATACTAATGTTTTGGTAAGATATGGATTTTTTAGTTTCTTGACAATGAAATCACATTATAGATATAAACAAGTATATGTAGGCTCCAAAACATATCCACCTTTGGGAAGTAACCCTAAGATGTTATTTGAGTGTTTACTAGATCTTCATCTCAAGCACAACAAGAAGGACTAACAATTCACATAGATTTAAACTCATAGGGGATATGTTATGGATAATTAACATTATGTTTATGAATCATTATAAATAATTTGATCATAGAATCAATGGAAACCTATGATTAAATGAAAGTGATACATGAAAAACCTAAAGTTTCATAGGTTGATAAGAAGGTTTCATAAATTTGGATAGCTTTAGAATTATTTTTACATTATTTCTTATCTTATTAACGATTCATGATGATCACATTATTATTTTTTATTATATTTTATGGTTTGAACTAGGAAGAATCATGTGAATAATGAATGTGGAGTCCAATGCAATGACCATCTTTATTAGAAACCAAATAAAATGTGGCTTGGAATACAAAACATTATGATTATTCTTAATTAGATATTTTTAATTCTAATTAATAACCTAAATCTTTTTGTTTTTTTATAACAGATTATAAAATAAGAAAATGGAGTTTTAGTAATGTTAAGTTGAATAAGACCATGGAGAAAAGAATATTTTTATTTATACAAGTGGAGAATGTAGAAGGAATGACCCAATGAAATACCTTAAAATAATGGGAAGATTTTTTATTTGTGAAAATGATCATAGAGAAACTAATTGGTAAGAAAAAAATAAATATTTTTATAGAGATAAATAAATTTATCCTAAGGAAAAATTTATAGTTTAATGTAATAAATGTGGGAAACATGGTAATTATATGAGTTAATTATATAATCCAATGGATTATTCATAGACTAAATGAATAATTTAATCACTAAAGTTTATCATGTTGATTATAGAACAATTATACTCTACTCTAGATATGGGGAACTTATGTTTATGATTGTTGTTATATTCCCCATGAAAATATTATTATTTTTAATTTATTGGAAGTTGATATGAATTTTAGCAATGATGAGATCTCTCAAAATAAATCCCATATGAATTTCTAGAATAAGGAAATCACATTTGATATCCTGAATCAATATATGATCATCCATTAGAGTAAGGATGAATATGAAATTCCAATGGAAATTACATCAATTGTATGGGTCTTACCACCTATCCCTGAGGGATATTTATCTTAATTAGTTGGTAAGAAACTCAAATTTCAAGATATTCCTAATGTTTGGTAATATTATATTGTATTTACTAAATAATTTCATAGTATTACCATGAATATTGAATTTGAGTTTTCAAAATAACGCATACTTGGTGTTATACCTATTTCAAAAACTTCATATAGAATGGCCTCAATTGAGTTATTGGAATTGAAGAAGAAACTTTAGGAGAATCTTGGTAAGGGATTAAAGTTCTTGAGTGATTCACCATGAGGTGAACCTATTATTTTTTTAAGAATAAATATTGGTTAATTTCCCTTTACATTGATCATTAGGAACTTAACAATACCACTATTAGGAACATGTATCCTCTACTCCATATTTATGACTTTTTATATAACCTTCATAGAGCTTAATACTTTTCCATGTTTGGACATCATTTTGGATATCATCAAATAAAGTTCAATAAGGAATATATACTCAAGATATTCATATATATTAGATATAAACATTATAAATTTATAGGTATTCCAGTTATACTTACCAATATCTCCACTATCTTCATGGATTTAATGAATGGAGTCTTTAGTAAGTACCCTGTTCAATTTATGATAGTCTTTATAAATTAATTCCTATATATTTAATGATAGTGGAATAAAATGAATATCAACTGATTATTATGATTAATACCTTAAATAATAATAATATATATTCAAAATTTATCAAGGGTTGTTTTGAGTATCAAAAAGTATCATTATAGGCTTATATAATCTCAAGTAAGAGTATTTTAAAGGATCCTTTACAGAAAAAAGTTATTAAGCAATTGTCCAAACCAACCATGGTGGTTGAGATCTGTAGTTTTCATGGGTTGGATTGATAATAATGATTATTTTTTGGAAATTTATCCTATATATTTAATAAAATAATCAATTTTACATGTTAGGGAACTAGGTTACTTTAGAAATATGTGCATGATAAAAATTTAAAGGAGATGAAAAACATGCTAGTTAAGTGTACCTGTACTCACACTAGCCTATAGTGGAGAAGGGTTTTTGTTATATTGGGATACATAATATAAGGTACTAAGATGTTTTTTATGCATAATGATATGTTATAATTATATGAGTCACAATAATTAAAATCCCAGAAAAATATTTCCTAATTTGTGATTTTGATCTTGTAGTGGAAACTTATTTATTGAAAATATAGAGGAATTATATTTTTGGTGAAATGTGTGATATATATAATGAATATAAAATATTTAATCATATATTATTATATAATTTTTTGAATATGGTCTAAAGGAGATAGTGGACTTTAATATAGATTATTACTTCAAATGAACTGTAACATGGGGAATGCATACAAGGTGGATTTTTCTCTTAGTTAGAAGGACAATGTTTGTTTTCAAATTATGACTATTGAAATAGAAACAATAATTATGGATTTATAGAATATGGATTCTTAAATCATGAATAAGGGGGAATATTATATCTTTCTTTGATTAATTTTCAAACTTCCATCCGTGCTAGGATTAAAGCGGTTAAAAAGGAGGATGTAGAACTATAGAAGAAGATTATAAATGTTCCTAAGTTCTGAAATGTTTTTGATGGAATGATATTTGAGAACATATTAGGAGTCTCATCAATACTACACTTGAAGTAGGGTTTTTTGGATGAATCTCATAGTTCATCATTCTCTATTTATTTAGGGATTATAAAGATGTATAGAGATCACAGATAAAAATTCTGACGGAACAACATGTAGAGGGATATTACTGAATATATATTCTAATCCCTTGTATTTCTGAAATTTAATTCTAAGAGAAAATATTATAAGGGGAAATTACAACCATTAACCACAATAGAATGAAGATGGGAAAACATCACCATGTATTTCATCATTGGATTCCCAAAAATATCTAAAGGACATAATTTTTGTTGGGTTATAGTTGATCACCATATGAAATCAGTACATTTCATTGTAATTAGAGAATATTTTTCTCATGATTTGATTGATAGGATATACATTAATGAAGTGGTATGTTTTCATATAGTATTAAATTCTACATTATCATATTAGGATTATAGGTTTACATCGAAGTTATGGACAATTTTTTTGGACAATTTGAATAAAAATTTAATCTTTTTCACTACATATAATTCATAGACTAGTTGTTTTATTTAGAGGACCATTCTGACCCTGGAAGTTATATTGAGAGATATTTTATATATATGTTAAAGGTTTTTTGGATATACACCTTTCTCTAATTAAATATTCTTACAAAAATAACTGTCACCCAAGAATTCATATGGATCATTATAAATCCATATATAATATAAAGTGTAAAAATCTATTGTACTAGGATGAAATTAGATAAAGAAATCTATATGGACCTGGTCATGCTGAGGAAATGGTAGAGTAGGTTAGGTCTATTTAGTAGCACATCAGGGTAGCCCAAATTCAATAGAATTTTTTTACTAATGATCATTGTTGAGATCTAGAGTTTGTAGTCGGGGGAAAGGTATCACTATAAATATCTCCTTATAAGAAGGTTATGATATTTTGAAATAACATAAAACTATTTCCTTTATATATTCACACCATTGAAATTCATGATCATATGAGGATGGTTTCTTATTTCACGACACTTCCACTAAATATCTCTCATGTTTATGATGGGTTCCATGTATCTCTCTTGAGAAAGTACATACTTGATCCTTCATATATAATGAAACTAGAGGTTTCACCGATGAACCATGAAATTTCTTATGAGGAAAAACTAGTAGAGATTATAAATCAATGAAATAATGTGTTATGGTATAAGAATCCTCACTTGGTTAATGTTTTGTGGTGAAAGCACATTTTTTTTGAATCTATAAGGGGATATATGAATGTATTGAGGCCGATGTGTGCTCGTTTGTTTGTATTAAAGAAACAAAATTTCAAGGGTGGAATTACAATGGGGGGTGGGGGTAGAGTATAACACCCTATATTTTTAGAATATATATTTATTTTTTTATTCAAAGTGTCTAATAACTTACTTTATACACATACTTGAGCTTAAATGAACCATGAAATACTTTTTAAATATTAATATTAAATATGTCTCTTATCATATAGTCATTGGATTAGTGAGTATGAATATGAATAAAAATTTATTAAAAATATGAATCAATGTTTTACATAATGAAAAGCTATATATTAATTTTTAGTAAATATGTACTCTATTATAAACGATCAAAATAATAAAATTTTATGTTAAAATATTAGTTTGTCAAATTATTATATTTTTTTTCTATATATCATATATCTTAATCAATGATGAACTAGGATTTTGATGAAATATATTGGTATTTAATGTAAATAAATTAATAAAAATTCTTGAATTTATTATTAATTTGTTATAAGTGAAGATAAAATTATTTGATGGTAAAAAGAGTTGTTTTTCATAAAATTGATTTTATGTGAACAATGTAATTTTATCATAGTAAGTTCAATTAAACACTATTGATAAATTATTTTAATTAAATGTGTATAAAAATTATTCTATAAAATATATTATTATTAATATAATGGTTTTTACTAGATAAGGGATGAGAATAAAATCCGCCAAATCATTTTTTTATTTCATAGAAACCACATTAGTGGGTAAATGGGAACCTCAAAAATACCAAATACCACATTCAAGCGGCCAAGTGATCAGAAATTTGAAATTCAAAAACCAAAAACCAGACCACAAATTCTAGAAGAAAAATATCATAGACTAAAAAGTCAAACACACAAAATGTCACCCAACCCGAGGGGCCTCGATCAATGAGCCACCTTTGACAGCTTGTCATGTCTCCATCAACCATCACAGCTAGGTTGCTTCACTATACACCACACACCCTGGTCCCATCGCCATATACTATCGCAGCCAAAGCCAATGACCAGAGAAAATATCTCCAAAAATAACCCACCACAACATCCTTCAAAGAAAACATTCACACCATCGTTATTTCACCATCCTCGTCACCATCATAGTCGATAATCGACACCACACAAGAAATGAAAATCACCTCAACTAGAAACACAAATCGAGATCTTCCCCGAGTGAACATAAAATTGATTAAGAATCTCATAGAAAAAAAATAAAAAACTGTCCTTGATGGAAAATAGGAGGAAAACACAATAAGATATAACAAACCAGTAATCGCCATCACACCAACACATGTTGCACCTGGAGCACTGACGATCACTGACCCACATCCCAAAACCTCAAAGCTACACCACTCTCGATCTGATAGGTATAGACATAGAGGAAGGCATGTCCATATAAGGGTATTGAGCAATTGAGGGCTTCATGCACAAGCATCATTGATGATGAGGAAAACCAGTAGCTGAAAAACAAGTGAAATCCAACTCTAGAGTGCCAAAAACCCATTAACTACCAAACCGCATAACACAAACCCTCATTGTTACAACCACTCATGCTCTGACAAGTAGAGGTGTAGAATAATTTGAGGGAAAATCGGGGTTTGAGAGGCTAAGGTAGATAACAAACAAAAATTAAATACCATAGATGATCGGAGGAAAAGAAGAAGAGTTAGACAAAGGCCTTGACACCGAATCGTGACCGCGAACCATCAACACATCCCATAACCAAAATAAGAACTATAAAAAGGAACAAATTTGGAGTATATCTTGGAGGATACAGTTGACAGAGTAGAAGAGATCATGGTTAATGGTCGATGAAGAAGTAGGCCAGAAACTGAGGTGCCAAAGGAGAGAGTTCCATACGAAAAGAAGTAGATGCATGGAAAAATGAGAGAAGTAGAAAACAGAGGCTGAGGAAGATGTATCATAGCTAGGGGGAGTAATCACAATGGGGGGGGGGGGAGAGGGAACCCATGGGAGAACTCAGGAGAGAACAGAGCTATATTGGGTGTTTTGGGATGAGAATAAAATCATTTTTATGCTTAAAAATACATTTTCTTTAAAAATGGGTTTTACATGTTTTGTTCACATTTGTTGAAATTAATTATTGAAAATGATATTAATTTAATATTATAAAATGGATTAAATATTTTTAATTAGAATAATAAATATTAGGTAATATGTTAAACTTATTTTTTAGACAAAATGAATAGTTTCCTTGGTAAAAATAATTTTACCACGATAAGGGTTAAAAGGGTTAAAAGAGGTGTTAAACAAAAGAATTTGTTTTTAAAATATAAAAATAAATTTCCTTAATTTTATTATTTGATTTGATTTTTACTATAAACTTATTTTATTTAATTATTTTTCAATTTTTAGAAATTTTACCAATAGTGAAACTTTATTATATTTTAATATTCTTTGTAATTATAGGTTTCCACCCCCTCATTATAAAAGGGAAAAATCCTATAATCAATTTTTGTAACCAATTTATCACTTTATACTGACCAATATCTTCCCTAATATCCTCCCAAAATCCAAATAAATGACAATGATGTTTCACTCTTCCCAAAGGACCCATCCAATAAGTCTTAACATTCTTTTCAAAGGTGGATACCTAATGGAGAGGTATATGTTCTTACCAACCCTTTCCATGTTTCATTATCATTAAAAATCCTATAAAATATTCATAAACCATATTGAATATTTACAATAAAAAATGTTTTTATGTTAATTTTATTTCAATTTTATATCTCATTTCTGTCAAATGAGAAATGAAAACATCACTCATGCGTACGCACAGACCACCGTCTCCATGAAGCAATGCATTTTATTTTTCATCATAATATCTCCTAGATGGGTATATAGATATATTTAATGGATATATATTATTTATATAAAATAATTTTTATTATGAAAATATAATATATTTTCTACATTCTTACCCTACCATCTGTTTGAAAATGATAATGACATTTGTGGATATATGTTGACAACCACTGCCACTTCCACGATGTGATGTGATTCATTTTTCATTAATGAATCAAATGAATGTTAATATGGATAAACGTAATGAATATATGTTACATTTATGATAGAATTATTATTCTTTAAAATTTAATAATTATTTACCTTTCATTCGTTCCATCCATCAAAAATTGGAAACATCACTTGTGCGTACGTACAAACTACCATCTCTATGAAGTGATATCATTTATTTTTCATCATCAACCTATATTAATGGTTATAGAAGTGAATATAATAAATAAATAATATGTTTATAAAATAAATTAGATTCTATATATGAGGAAAAAATGACCATAGTTCAACAACCATAACCACTAAAGCAAAATATGCATGGAATGCATATCAGTTTTCACCTAAATAATGATTTTATTGAAGAATTGTTAACAAAACAGTAATTGGAAATGATAAGGAAATGAAATTAAGTTATATATATATATGAATATAATTTTATGATATATTTATAATAATTATATACTTATTTTATAATATTTTTTAATATGTATAAATAAATACAAGACTTGAGGTATGGTTTTATTTTACAATCTCATTTATTTTTGGGATTTCCTGTGTAAAATTTTCATTGAGAGAAATTATAAAATTATTTTATATTTAAACTCATATATTTTATTCTTATTTTTTATTTATAAGTTTTTAGTTATTTTTTCTATTCTACTCTCTTTTTTTATTGTAAATGAATGAGAATCTATTTTAAGAAAATATGACCTTATTTTTTCTTTTTGGGTTGGGAATAATTATGCATTGTGATTATGTGCATAAAAGTGTTTTATGGAAGTTTATATATATACCTAAAATTTTCAAAAATGTTATATTTACCATTTTTAGTTTATTTATAAATTATTAAAAATAATACTTGGATTTTTTTTATACAACTCACTTTTGACCTTTTTACCAAAGCGTGAAAAGAATGTTCTTTTCATCTTATAAAATAGGAACAAATTTTACTACAAAAAATGTTATTCATTATTCTAGAATATTCATTATAAATAATAATGGTTTTATAAAAAAAATTATTCCCAATTATCTATTAATTTTAGTTTTAAAATTTATCTTAAGAAGATGAGTGTTTTCTTTTGAATTTCAAAGTGAATTTTAAATGATTTTATAAAATATATTTTCATATATGTAAACATGATTTATGAAAAATTATATTTCACAAGAGATATTATATTTTTTCCCATCTAGTTTATTTTACTGGATGACCTATGATATTTTTTGTTTAATGATGTTTCTGTGAAACCCATTACATTTCCTTTGGTTAAATAAGTTACGATTAAATCCTTATGATACTCATTTACTTTCCATGGAATATTATATGATTAATGTTTTTATCATATAATATCAAAATTATATATTGTTTTAAATATGTGATAAGTGGGCTCAAAATTATATATCCCTTTAATGTATTGGGTAAATATTAATATCTCATGTGATAATATGGAATGAAATGGGGAGTGAATCGTGTTCAATAAACGGATTTATCCACTAATATAGTCTTAGTAGTGATCAATAACTAAGGAACTAATGAAATAAGGAGTGAAACCAATCTAAAATTGTAATTTTTCAACTATTATTTTATCATAAGTGGGCCTTAACTATGAAAATTATTTTATATACTTATTTTTATGCCAAAAAGTTGATCTTATGATTATGGTAAGATCTTATGGATCATGATTGATTAGTTATGATATAGAACCCTTATAAATTATTTCATTTATTATAAAAAATACTTATTTCATATCTCTTTATTAATTAACTTTTATTATTTTTTATGACTTATTTATGTTATGATCATATTAACATGCCATTATTCTTATCTTATGCATACTTATGAGAAATAATTCACACATTATTTATTAAAGCTTACTAATTATCTAAGACCACATTTCTTATGTTTAAAATTACCCAAGTTATAAAGAAAGGTTTTAAGTAGATTATGTCCATGAAGGGTACTAGTGAGAAGATATATTTGGGATATGATGAAGATCTTTTATGAAATCAGTTAATTATATATCTAGTATCCAAAGACACTAATCCTTCATAGTCATTAGGTGTGTATAATTATGTATTTATTGAATATTACTCTAAAATACTATATTAATTATGTAATAAATGCTTGCTTCATCTCATCCTTCACATTTTGGTGTCAGGAAAAAAAGAGAAAACTCATAAAATTATTCAAAACATCTACATCCCTCAATACTTGACTGAATGGTTTCCATTTAATTTAACCACATGTCATATTCCAAAGCATATACTATAATGTCCAACACGAAACTTTATATGAGATGATTCTTATCCTACATGCGTGGTGTTTGCGGTCATTAGATTTTTTATAGTGGAATTATAATAACCGATTTGGGTAGGCATCACATGGGGTCCCTCTACCTATAATGGTGTAATGACATGAGCATGTTATATAGGAAGATAGTGGGATTTCATCATTACACATGATATAAAAAATTCATAAAAAAAGACATGGGAAGGGTGACAATTGTGTACTTGTTCAAGGGCACATGAGCTCAATGGAAAAAAATTATCATGTGGAAAAATCACTATAAGGCTCGATAGATTTAATAATGATATTTAATGCATACATTTATATATTAATTTATTGGGGCCACATATTGCTGTATAATTACTATAAAAATGGTATATGGTTAAATTTTAGTGTTTCTTATTGTTATATAATTGTATAATTTTTTTTATAAAATAATATGATCATTTGATATTTAAAGAATGTTGGGAGTACATAAAAAAATATAAAAAATCAGTTACTAATGATTATGAAGTTTTATATTTTTAAATACTAAATTTTGTGGAGAAAATTGTATTATGGAATATGGTTAAAAAAGATTATTTTTATGATATCTTGAAGAATTAGTGATTTTGGAATTATGCATGATTTTGGATAACGGTTTCAAATACTTGATAACAGTTCATATGTGTAGTATTAAAAAATATGATCAATTCTTACATATAATAAGAGAAAATGATGGATATGAATATAATTTTATATAATAATAAAATAATATAGTATTTAAAAATAAATTTTAGTGGTAATTTTTAAAATATGGTATTAATTTATCTATTTAATTATTAAAGATGACGGGGATTGATAATGGTTATGAAATTTTAGAAGCTTTATTTGATAGAATTTAGGAAGGATAAATTTTAAAGGTTAGAAAATATACTTATAATAGCTATTAATATTATTTTTTTGAAAAGTCTCAATTTTTTGGTATGGATGCTATGTATACAAAATGTGAATATATTTTAAATTATTTTTATCTAAATGAGTTGATTATAATTACAATTAAATTCAAGCAACATTTTAATTAATGATAGTTTAGTTATATTATACAAAAATATAAGAGAATATATTGCATATGATTTATAATATCTTATGGATATATATTTATAACTATTATGAAATTATCTGGTGGGTCGTGTGATTTAAAAAATAAATCCTCATATATTCACGATTATTGAGTTTATTAAAAGTTAAAAATAAATTTGGGTAAATAAAAGAGTATTTTGTTTATTAGCGGTTCATAATAAATCCATGTATACATAAGAGTATTGATTTTATTGACTCTATATAATAAATATATACTTCCACAAGAATATTATTTTATCAGTGGTTTATAAAAAATTATTGTGTTCATAATATATTATTAATATTTATGGTTTGTAATAAATTCATGAGATTATACGATTATTATATTCATCGGTATTTCAATATCCATATTTTTTTTATAATAGTAGTTATTATTTATAATGGATATTCTATATAATATTTATTTAAATGTATAAATCCCAACATCTATTTATAACGGGGGATCGCCCATGCTATGGAAAATGACATTTTTGGCCTACTCTACCATGATAATCAACATTCCACATTTCCCCATGTTTTTCTGATTGAAGTTTTGTGGTAATACCCTTCCTCTACAGTTCCCCCATATGATCATCCATATGATGATACATTTTCACATACTCTTCTTGATGAAAAATCATAAAAACAGACACCCATTTCAATATAAAAATTCATGATCAAATTTAAACAATAGTGAATTGATCCATCATGAACCCTCAAAAATATCAAATATGAGGTAACTATTGAGGATTGGTCACCAATTAAAATGGATTAAAATGATCTATACAAACCATATCAGTGAAAGACCTTTTAAAATGAATTTTACCACATCAATGAACTGAATTTTCTTGAGAAATATTTTTATTTAAAATAGTATTGTAAAGAATTATTGTCTAAAAATTATGGCCTGAAATTGAAGGAAATGAAGGATGAAGGATGATATTGTTTGTATTTATTATATTTTTAAGTTATTTTAGAAATGAAGTGAACCCATAATTTATTATGTGTACACTACCTAGGATTCAAGATCAGGTGAATTGTAATATATAATGGGAGATGGATTTCTAGATGTTCATATGAGTGGTTTTGGTTCCATAACCCCTAACTGAATACAAGATAAGGGATAGGATGTGTTACATTTGGAATTATACAATTCTAGTTTATGGGAGTTTGTATTCATGGTGACTTTCTTTTCATTTTTTCGAATTTTTCATAATATGGTTTGTATATTTTTGTATATATTATTTCTTGTCAGGGTACTTATGGTAAGCTTGGGGTACACATGAAAATCAAGATGGTTCTTATTTTGTTTCTATCTTATTCATTCATAGTTATGTTATTATACTCCTAACACAATGACATATGGTGGTCATGAGAGGAACTTGTTGGGTATGTTTACACCCAATCCTACATGAAATACTATTTTTTAAATTTATTTTAGTTTGATAGAGTAAGATATCAATAGTTGGATCTAGTAGAGCTTTGGGTGGAGATGTCATTTATATTTTCCTTTTGATAAAGCCCATTTTGGTGATTTTATATATTATAATTTTTTTAGGAAATTATATAAATGTATTCACATGCACAAACACACAAAATATATATATATATATTATAATTTTTCCAAGAAAGAGTATAAATAATTATTTGTATAGGGAAATGCCTCTCATTTGTGTGATTTATACCCTCATTATAGGATTCTAACCCATGTACTATTGGAGGTATTCTTCAAATTCCATAATCAATTTTCATCACCAACATTGATGGGATTCATATAGTGGTTTATAACTTCCAAACCTATTTCTTTGTGACTTTTGAGAATTGCAGTTTTCATTAGGAGGTTTTATGAGAGAGTAGTGGAGTGAAATAATTTTTTTAGCTCAGGATGATTTTGTGGCATGAAGGTGTGTTATGAGTTATGAGAGGCTACTTGTAAGTCTTGATTGTGTTATGATGATTAATATTTTAATTTAGTGACATGAGGGTAAAAATTAAATGGCCCTACTATCTCAGGGACCGTTGAAGAATGGTTTTTTATTGTGTAATATTCCATTTCTAAGGAATTTTCAAGAAAATGGAATGTAACGAGATCAAATCATGGTTCTTGGGGATATACCATGGAGCATGAGAGATCTTGTTTTGTTGTATGTAACTTCTAAAGGGTCACTAAGTCTTTGTATCTTTGTTACATCATGGTGCATCGCTGGGTGTATAGGATCCATGATAGATCTATAGAGTGATTTCTTGGGGGAGTTGTGTTAAAGAAATTTGTGACATAGTGATGGTGTTGTTATATTACTCTATGAAAAAACCCAGAAAATGTGGAGTATCCTTTAACCTTTCTCTTTGATATTATATTTTATAGAATGGTTATAAATTTTTAGGCTCCCATAAATTTTATTCTTTCCACATTACTTCACTTCACTATTGAGTGACTATAAGGTGGGCTTTAGATATTCTTTATACCCTATCTCATGGGTTCTAACCATACCTTTGTGAGATTGATCATTATTTATCTAATTTAATTTCTTCCCCTTTACTTCTCATTTTTCTATTAATTAATTCTCTATTAAAGGTTGTGGTTGTGAGATAGGGTTGGATTGTATGATTTTTTATCAATTAGTTAATGACGGTTTTTTTCTTAGTTTTCTAGTGGTTTCCCTAGCATGATCTTGATAATGAGATCATGTATTCCTTACCTTGAATATGAACAATATATTGTGAAGCTTTAGATAATGTAGGGGATTCAAGAAATCATACTTTTCTATGTGAATTATGGTATTGTATTGATTTTTTCCTTAGGTAAATATTATGTATTGACCTAAAAAATATAATAAAATGGACTAAATAACTTTATGGGAAAGGGGTGATTCACAAGTGGTTATCTACTTTTTTGATACTACTTTTTCACAAGGATCTTGTTTAATGATATTTTGGAAAATTATTCATATTGTTGATTATTTTGTGTTTCTATTATATTTTCTAGATAAAAAATTCATAGAATGATAATAAAATAAAAATAAAAATAATCTAGTATTTTGGAAAAATAAAATTTAGGTGAAAACAAGTTTTTTATGAGAGAATATGGTGGTAACTGATTTTAAAATTATTTTTTGGTGTTATATTAAAGCTTTTTTGTCATGGATGTTTTTATTGTGGGGTTAATCATGGGTTCTATTACAGATGTCCTAGGATTTATATAGGGGATTCAGTTGTGATAGTGGTTTGGGAAATAAATGTTATAAAGATTCCATGGGTGGCATAATGGAATACAATTTAGGCTGTGTATTTGACTTCCATGTAATTATTTATGGGTTGGAATGAGAGTGTTATTGATGGATATGGATTTTTTGGTTGATGTGGGATCATTTGGTAGTGGCATGGTGGTATAAAATATATTTGGTAATAATAAAATTTAAATGGGGGTGGTTAGAATTCAATAACTTGATGTCTATAAATGAAACATTACAATTTGAAATGAATGAATAATAGATTGGATTTATGTGGGTGATGTCTTGGGTTGTTTTCCTTTAAATATGTTATTAAAAGTATTAATGAATTTAAATTGGTTAATAAATGATAAATCTTTAAATTTTATGATGGAAGGATTAATTGGACATTATAAATATTTTGAGTGGAAATTTGTTGAGATATGGGTCTGGTTGTGATGTAGTAGTTTATAGGTATGGTAACATGTGGTGGTGGTAGTTTGGTGACATTTAGAGATGTAGTAGTTATTTTTGGTGTATGATCCATTAAATGGTGACTGTATATAGAATATATATATATATGATTTATTTCCATATGATTTCTATATGAATCCTACTTTATTCAGATACCCTTACTAATTCCCATCATTCTTTAGGTGACAAGCATTTTACCTAACTTCTAGGACGGCGAGGGAACCAATTCTTGACTTCTAACTCTTCCCCACTTCTACTTTAAGGTGTAGTATGTTCTATGATATATCTATATTGATATGATAATACATCAATAGTATGTGGTGTACTGGTAGTCTGTATAATGTATTGATGCGATGAGGGGTGAATTATATACTTGTAGACCCTAGGGATATGGATTTGGAGTTACATGTGAACTAGAAAACTTTACTGGCTATTGAGATAAGGATATTGGATGGGTGTACTGGAAGAACGTATGGGGTATTAGATGAGATGATATTATATGGTGGGGGTCATGAAAAGTATAAATAGGGAACAAGGTGGACATTCTTCATGTTTATAATTCCATACTTTACTGGCAATGCGACAACGTGTGTTTTTGAATGATTATATAAGGGATAATAAGAACAATAAATTTAATGTTTGAGAATTATATTTAAAATATAGTGTGGAAGTTTGTGCGGGTTACCCTCTCATTATATTTTTGGATATAATTTTATTATTCTTAGATGCGATATTTGGGGAGTGAGTATTGGTGAGTCTACATGGTAGTTGAACTTATTGGTTCCTATTAGTTATGTGTTTTTTAACTAATTTAATACAATTATATTTCAAAATTTACACAATAGGTCTTGGGTATGACCCTAAGTATACCAATTATCATCACCTTTATATATATATATATACTATTTTTAGGTTTCTATGGAGATATTGGTGACTAGGTTGGGTAGAACTAGCTTGGAGCTTGGTTTTTTCGATGATGTTATACATAATAAATTTCTTAAATAATAAAATATACAAATAACATAAATAGTATATTAATCACCTGATCTAGATAATAAATCTCACAAATAGCCACAAAATTCAATGACATAAAGGTCTGTTTTTATATACATTAGCTATAAAAAAATATTATTTTAAAACAGTTATAAACATTTATCCATAATAATTCTCCTATAAACCCTTTTCTATATATGTCATAAGTTATAGTCATCTTCATAACCCAAGGAATAGAAAACTTAATAAAGGAGTGATCTTGGGATCTTAGTTATGGAAGTACATATCATAGTGTATCAGATCATGAACATCATGAAGACGTAAATATGTTAATAAAATAGCATATAACCATAAATGATAATCATAAAATAATATATAAAAAAATTAGATAATAAAAAGGAAATTAATGAAATAAAAAGTTATGTCATGTCTCAAAATACATATCAATTAACATAAAAAATGTGGACCTCAAATAATAGTGAAAAAATTTAAAAATTAAGGCATAATCCTAAAAACATATCATTTCATGGAAATTAAATTCATCTTTAAAATTTAGAAAAACTGTATTAACAACATGGAAATGTGGAAATATTATAAGCATAAGAAAACCTTTTTGAGGAAACCCTTTATTCCCATGCCTATATGAACAAAATCACTAGGTGATAGACACAAATATGGATTGTGAAAATGGAAATCCCGATGAACTAGTTTTCGACAAGTCTAATGATCGAAAAGTGATATATTAATAAATAATTTAATTAGTAAAAAATTAAATCTATAATAACTAAATAATCATAAATATATCATTATTAAATAGTATTACTATTATATGAAATCCCATAATCAATTACAAAATAATCTTTACAACACCATTTAGTTGGTTAGTTAAATCCACCCAAAGGTAATTTGTTATAAATATTTAATGAGTAATGGGTTGTATTTAGATCATGATAATGTGACATATAAATAAGTTTTATTATGTAACAAAATTCATATAACCTCATTAAATCCATTTTATGAGCCATTAATGACTATATCTTCTGAAAATCTAAATTCATCTTTCATGGAGGTAGTAGTCTGCACGTTCACATGATTAATAATCCCATTTCCATGTGAATGGATAGAATGGTGGTATAATAAAATATTCATTTCAAAATTTTATTTCTGAAATTTAAATCATATTTATTCATCAAATACATCCATTATACCATCCCAGATAGGTGGTGAGGAAAAATTAACAACATCACATCAGGAAGACGGTAATCTACACATACGCATGGTTGGTGTTATTTTCTTTTCTTAGTGGATAGAAATGACTGAAAAATTGAATTTAAATTAATATAATTCAAAATTAGTATAATAATGATACTTATATGGTTATATTAATAAATTTAAGATAATATTAGGAAGGATTATAGAGAAATAAAATACTAAGAGAAAGTAATACTCATGTTGGATGCTTGAGTTTTCTGTTGGAAAACCCCTAGATATGGAGGCCTTAAAGAAACTACTGGTGGAAATAAGAAGATTTAAGTGGGAGATGGTTTTATGAAGATAAATTTGGAATATTTTTAAGGAAAAATTATTTGGATATGCGAGTCTTAAAGTGATTGAATAGTTACCTTTTTATAAGTGAAGATAAGGGTAGTTTTGAAATTTCCCATTCAATTTTAATAAAGTAATTTCACTATTAAAGGGTTAATGGATAAAAATGGGAAAATTTAGTAAATATGGAATTTTTTAGTCATAATAAACCTCAAAAATATTTTTTTAAACATTTTACTTACATTTTTTTGCCTCCCCACATAGTAATAGTTTTTGTTTACCTTTTCTACTTTTTTTATTGGGGTAACTAATTTTTAACCTTAGTAATTAATTTTTATGAAAAAAATTAAAAGTAAACTTATTAAATATTTTTAAATTTCTAATTTATAATTTTAAAATCATTTTATAATGTAAAATTATAATGTTTTAAAGAGTTAATTTTAAAATAAATGCATGTAATCACGTAAAAAAACTTTTTAGACAAAAAGTGTTTTCAAGATTCAAAATTATGTATAAGGTAAAATGATCATCATAACTGATTTAAAAGGTATATTTTAATTTATTAAAAAAATTCCACTAGGATTTCAAAGTAAGATAAAATCAAATTTCACCTTAAAAAATGCTTAATTCCAAGAAAGGCTGAAAATAATTTTTTTTAATAATGCAATAGTTTAGTTTAGATCTAAAAATATTAGATGAAGGTTTTAAAAGTTAAAATAAAATTTTAAATATTTTAATTTTATTAATTAAATATTTATTTTATTACATAATTTTTTTATATTCTAAGTCATGTTTAAATAATGATAAAATCAGAAAAATCATAATTTTTGTAAAGAACCATATTTTTTCAACTAAATATCTGTTTGTTTTGGAAAATTAAAAAATTAATATATGTGAATTTTTATTTGATGAATAAAAAATTGAAAATTATTTTATCAAATTTAAATTATTAAATTATTAAATTTTGTAATAAAATAAATATATAATATAATAAAAATTACTTTTATTAAAACAAAAAATTTATAAATATTAGCTCATATTCATTATTTATCTTCTAAAGATAATATATTTTAAAGTTTGATAATATACATGTTTATGGTTTCTTTAATAATAATTTTACTATATTATGTTGTGGTTTTTTAATGTTGGGTGCATCATGTATCATATGCTATCAAAAATAACATCAATCCTAAAAAGTATATAATTTTGGGTCATTAAATTCTACCCCCTTAAATAAATTTCATCTTTATAATTTTATTTATTACATACCAATGAAAATACAAAAGGGTATCTAAAGATAATAAGTACTCAATATATATCTTTTATATGATAAAAACCATTCTATCTAAGTGAATAAAAGGTTACATAACTTTTACCTCATTGTAGGCTTGTATTAAAAATTTCAACCATTTATTACTAATATGCCTTTATAGCTAAGTCTTAAGAGATTTTAGAGACATACTTTATATAACTTCGTTTTCAAGATCCTATTTAAAAACAAACATCAAAACCAAAATTATTATGATAATATCTAATTGAATCAGAGTAAACTATCATTTGAATGTTAAAGCTCAATTTTAAGATGTATTCTCTATTGAAACCTTCATTTCAACCTATGGTAATTATATTTCAACTATTTCACACATGCTTCATACTATAGATATCATTGTTCAACCATGTTTACATTAAGATGTGTTATCTCATACTTCTTAACCTAATCCCATAATGTTACTAGAATATTGATCCTTAAAGAGGTTTATAAAAAGAATGTGATGAACCAAAACATATCTTTTGGAAATGTATATCCAAGTGTGTAGTTTGGACTGTTTTTCATGAAAAGAGTTATGGATGAGTTAATACACAACACTCAGAATTTGGGGTTATTACACTTAGGTATATCTAGGACAGAGCTGGTATCCACTTGCAAGTATCCAGTCTGGGATGTATTATATAGAAAAATCACATGTCCAATACATCAAAAATATTTCTAGATATCATCTTATACATAGAATTATCTCTTGAATTTTCCACTAAGGTTCTATAACCTTAATTATTAATAGATATTATCAAATCTAAATAAAACTAAACCTTTTCTCTGATACCAAATAAATGGGCTCAATATAAACATAAAATAAATAGTAAAAAAAACATCCTGATTCAAAAAATATATCTCACTAATTTTCACACAACCCGAGGACATAAAGGCTTAATGTCTTGTAGATTATCTATACAAAAATAGTATTTTACAACAATTACAAACATTTCTCCATAATAATTCTCATATCGACCATGTTATAGAAATCGCATAGGATATAGTCATCTTCATAACACAGGGGATGTAAAATATAAGAAAGGGGTGGTATTAAAGGATTAGTTATGAAAAATCATAACATAATATATTAGATCAGAAAATTTGAGTAGAAAATTAGGAATATATAAATATATTAATAAGATATCATATGACCTACCATAGGCGATGATCATAGAACATGAAAGAGAATCATAATATCATAAAAAGGTTGTTAATAAATCATAAAAATTATAACATGGATGAAAATACATATTAATAAAAATAAAAAATGTGTTCATGATATAAAGGATGGAATAATTAAAAATAAATATTCATCATGAAACCATAGAATTTAATGAAAATGAAACTTGTCTTGAATTTTTTTCATAAATTGATAAAAGACATTGAAATTTGGTACTACCATAAGAATATGAAAACTGGTATAGTAAAACACATTATCCCCATCCTTATGTGAAAAAACTCAGTATCTCCAAACCTAAAAATGTGATCAAACCCATAGTTCCCATTCTTATGTGTAAAATATTTGTGTGTCCATGGTTAAAAATCTCATAAGCTATAAACTTAGGCAAATATAGTGGATTGTGATATAAGACTCCACCAATCATCATCTATACATATGCATTCCACTTAAAATCAATAATGATTTAATCTTAAAAAAACAATGGAAAATAATGGGTTTCTTGAATAGATAAATAAAATTCATTCATATTTCAAAAAGAACTCCTGAAAATAAAATGGGTTTCACAAAACACCCAACTGATATAAAATTTCATCAAGAATTAAATCATTTGATATAGATAACTCGATCACCAAAATTAACCATATAATAAAATAAAATATTAGGTGAAACATAAAACATAACTCCAATGTAAATAGATCATTTTATGTTAATGAAAACCTAATCATGAAATGATATTTTTGAAAAAGTTTATATTCATAATTCTATGATTCATAGTTATATATCTTATTAAAATTATATTTTGATTTTTTTATATGAAAAATGAAATTAAAACTTTTATGGAAATGGATTTATATTAAAAATAATTTTTTCAAAGAAATAAATAGGTAACTCAATTTATAATGGAAAATATAGTGAAAATAGGGGAAATAAAATCAATAATAAGATGTATAAATCATTATAATATGTTTAATTTACCAAGTTTGTTACCTTTAACTTTGATTTCCATGGAAGGGATTTAACCTCTTGTATAATGGAAAAATCTATCTTAATCACTTATATCTGAACCACAATATAAACATAAAACCCTTATTATAATTATTTTATAACAATATATTAAACATATATGAACCTGTAATTGATTAATTTTATTATGAGGTGTTAGTGTAACGTTTTGAGATTTAAATATATATTTCTCCTCAAATATTTTTTTTGATAGCTTGTGATATACATAATCCCAAGTCTAAATTAACTGTAATATAGTATACCATTATAACATAGTCATTAAGTTGGTGTCTATGAATAGTAATAAATAATTATGAACAATTTATGGTTTACAATTGTATAAACTAAATTCATTGGTTATTAATTGATTAGATATAAAAATTAAATCATTTTAAATTAAAAGTTATGTTTTAAAAAATATATTTTTATGTAGGAAATATATTTTTACATTCATAAATTAAACTAATCACTATTTTTGTTTTGTTTTAATGAAATTTATATACTATATACTCAGTCATATGTTTTAGAATTCATATAATTCTTTTTTAGGCATGCTATAAGAATAAATCATGTTTTATACTTAAAACTGTATTTTTCTAAAAAGATATTTTCACTGTATTTTTCATGCTTGTTTTAAGATGAATTTGAATAACTAATAGGGATAGAATTTTGAAAAATATATTCCAAATTTGGAATTTGTAGAATCAAATTTTTTAAATTGGTCTCATTTATTTTTGTTCAATATGAATTGTGACCATTATAAATTTTTATCACCCCGCTAAGGGTGGAACTAGTAAAATAAAGTTAAAACATTGGGATAATGGTTAACAATATCTATAAAAAATAACTTTACCTTGGTTGATGAGTGTATTTCAACTGTTTCCATACAAGTAATGAATATATGGTCAGTTGGTTTTAGGTTTCTTGGATTATTACCTTTATATTAAATTAAGAACATAAAAAATTAAAAAATGTCACTCTTTTGACTTTAATATCACAATTTTTTTTATATATTGTAAAAAATATGATAATATAGATTATAAATTTTTATTTGAAATAAAAACTATTTTTTTCATTGTAATTCATTTCCAATTTTTATTAATTGAATAATTAACTTAAAAACTTATTCAATGACAACACAATATTATTTAATTAATAGAAAAATAATATAATTTATTTTGAAAATATTTAAAGTAATACAATTTTAGTGAATTATTGTGTTCCATGATTTTTAGATGAATATTAAAAATTAGTAATGTTATAAATGATTTTATTCGAATTCTATCTTTTTCATGGTGTCTTTAATGTAAAATTAAATTAATAGTGTCAAAAATGACATTAATGATATTTTATGAAAATAAAAATTTATTAAATTATTTAAAAATAAAAAAATTATAAAGTAGAAAATAAGGATAATATATAGTCTAAAATGTCATACCTTACCGACTGATGATCCAATTTTCATATTCTAATTAACATTATAACACTTTAATATTGAAATATTTGTTATGGTGTTTAGGGTTAAAATATGTCAACCAAGTGGTTAAGAAAAATGATAAGGTTTATAAGGATTCCCAAACCATTATAAATTTCATTTCATGATGATATTTCAACCTCATACAATATTTATTTTAATATATGGTCATTTGGAAGCATTTGGACTGAGAATGACTAAATTATATATTTTTTTAATTTTTAGAGTGCCCCTCCCATCACTTATAAAAGGGCACCTATTTACCTCTCTTACTCACACATTTTTTGATTTATATCTCATCCATGACCTACTATAATACCTTGTTAAATTACTTCACAATATCCTAGAGTTTTTGGTCTTTTTAAAATTCCATCTCTTCATGAAATATGGTGTAAGATCGAAGAGGGTTCTCAATGAAGAGGAGTTTCAAAAGTGTATGAAGAAAGAAAAGACTTGAAGAAAGGGTTTATCATCTAAAACTATCTTACTTGGGACATAGTGTAACATCCCAGGTAAATAAAGAATATGACCTTTTCATATTTATTAATTTCTTTAATTAAATATTAATTTTACTTTAAAAGGGTTGTTATGTTCGATAGCGTACCCGATACACAACAACGAGTTTCTTTGAAATCTTATGTTGCACACTAATAATATATTATTATTTTAAACAGTAGTTAAATCCTAGCCATTGTATTGGCCAGAATGAACAAAACTACCTAAAATATTTTATACATGTCTGTTAAATGTTTTTACATTTATCCAATAAAAGTTAGAGGCTTAAAATGAGAATGAATCTAATTTTATGCATTATTTACATTAAAAGGCCGATTTATCGCCTTTTAATGGAGAACCATTTTTAAATCTAGTTTTTTTCACTTTAATACATTATATATGACCAAATAAAATCATTCTTTAGAATGGGGACATCAAAATTTACTTTGGGTAAATGTTTAGAATTTTTCTGATAGAGTTCATTTTTTTAATGAATAGTGAAAATGATGTATTTTAATTTAAAACTATGTTTTAATCAAAATAATTTATATGGTTAGATTATCTTTTTAATTGGTTTTAAACTGTAATTAGAATATTTTTTTACCATTTAATCTAATGTTGGTCATTGTAATTAATTTCACATTGAAATTGGACATAAACAAGTATCAATCTTTTGATAGTTATTATTTCTTAAAAACACGCTATTTGTTTTGATAATGGGAATTAATTTTAAAATTAAGTAATTCTGCTTCTATGTTTTGAATTTGAAAAAATAGACATCATTTTTTAATTCATAATATCAAATATAGATTAGGCTTATTTTTGGTATTTTTCTGAAAAACTTCAATTTTTGATGAATAGTGAAACCACTTAGTGGTTGTTAAAAAAACTGACTTTTTCATTTAAATGAAATTTTACCAATTATATGAATTTAATTTCAAAAATTTGACATACATGTTTGTTATAAAAAAGTAAAACACAGTTCATTAAGATGAAAATAATTTTTGGTGAATAGTATCTTTTGACTTTTATTTATCTCGGTTAAAGGTAAATAGGGTAATTCAATGTTAAAAGAATATTATAATAATTCAAAATTACCTTTAAAATTGTAAAAACCTTATTTTTTGAGTCATTAACGACAATGGGCATCTTTGGGACGATTTTAGGACCTCATTGAACCACTTGGGAGTGATAATGACAATTTAGATTAATTAATTTAATGTAAAGACAAAATTGACATTAACAAAAATATTTTAGTAATTAATTTTTATGTGGTGTTATATAAGTCATATTTTTGACTATAAATACTAATTGGAAAGATAAAATGATTTCCTAAATGATAGTATTTTTTTATAATTTTTAGACATTAAATAATTTAAATTATTGATGACACAATAATGATGCAGTATTTACCTCATTAATAAATGATTTAAATAAATAAGGTTATAATGATTAAAATATTATCCAAAACCAGTCCAATTACTATTGGATGATTTTATGTCAACTATGAGTCACCTTATTTTTATCTTGAATTATTTTTGGACCCTTTTAAACCGAAGATAAGTTTATAATAAAATAATATTTTTACACTTTCCAAAAAGAGTCCCTCCTCTCCCTTATAAAAGGAGACCACTTCTAACCAATTCCTCAAACCTCTCAAGACATTTGGACCGTCCAAACTCTACCAAATTAATATCCCTAAATCCCTATCCTCCTTCTAGAAGGCTTAACTTTGGCAGAAGACACTTCAAGAAGTCCTTTGGTTCAAACCAAAGGGAGTTACCCAAATTAAAGGTAACAGTTTCTCTTAATTTGTTTTCTTTTATTTTACTTCTCCAACCCCTAAACTCTTTTTATTAATTTATTTTGTAACAAAAAAAGTATCCTAAATATACTATAATTTTGTTATGAGAATGATTAGAACTACACATACACACACCTCCATCTAATGGGTGAAGAACATAATGTTTCTGTGGATAGAAAACTAACGCCTCACGAAACGATGATTGTTCGATTATCTCCTACCACATCTCATGGTGGCCATTATGATGGAACTTTATTTATATATGATATATATTATGTTTATGATTTATTTATTCTTATTTATTTTCCATTTATAGAACTCCTTTATGGTTTCCATAGTGGGTAAATAAGATAATCTCATTTGAGGAAGTGCGGACTACCGCCCCCTCAAAGTGATGTGACTCGTTAATGCCTTATATGGGATGTATAAAGGATAGAGTTAATGATATTATATATGATATTATACTGTAATTATAATATACCTATGTATCATTATAATTTAATTCCATAAAAATAATAAATAGAAATGAAAGTAGCGTTCATGCGTACATATGACTTACCGTCTCCATGAACGGTGCATTTCATTTCTTACATCTAAATGTTATGTAATATTATAAAAACATGTTTATACTGGATATATATGATATATATGATATCTAAATCATGAATATCATTCTATATATAATGAACCTTCGACCAAATGAACAACATGTAATTATAAGAAGTCCATTTTTGACTCAAGTACTAAATATTCACAAAACAAACATTATTAACTTAAATGATTACATAATGTTTATAACATGGTAATAAGTGATATAAAAGGAATAATAAACTTTAAAAATGTTCTTAATCAAGTAGAAATTATCTTCAATTTATTATTTAGGAGATTAAAGAACGATCGAGTCATGTCAGACATGAGGTAAATGATTTTCTTATCTTACTTTTAATTCCGTGAGATTTCCATTGTTCGCCACTTATTTATTGCATGTGGTGTATTGTTTAATGAAATTTGATATATATTATAATGATTATTTTTTATATTCATGGAATTATGTGATTAATTTGGTGCTTATTAACTTTTGGTCAAATGAATCAGTTGATTACAATGTGGTAAAGGGTTTCATCTCACTTTTTATTCTCGTGAGATTCATGCTATATTTGCCACTATTTCCTTTTTTGTGGTGTATGTACTTCACATTATTGTACTAATTTTGTAATATACATTTATTTATGAGTATTTACATCTTCATGGTATGAACCTTCTTTAATGTGGCATATTTTTTGTAAGTTACCAAATCGGTAAGGGAACCTTTGACCCTCCTCTATTTAAAAGACTTCTATTTGTTATGTCTTTTAATTTCAATATTATTATGTTGGGATATGTTATTATATATACTTATTAATGAAAACTTTATATACAAGTGATGATATTACCTTTTTATCTCATCAAATCATTTTCTGAATTTTAAAGTGACGCCGTTAGGCCGTCAAATTTTTACAAGGGAACCTCTTAACCCAATTTCAAATCTTCGGGGTTCAACATGTACTTCTTGAACATGTAATCCTATGGATATGTGTGAATGACCTATGATTGTTTTACAATTAATATCCACTTATATAGGGTGTATTTATATTTTTCACACATAATTATGTAATTGATATATCCTTAATTTAAGGAAACCATCTTTATAAAGGATTTAATCTCAATTTACATTTCCATTGAGACTTCATTGTTGTTATGCACCAATTCACTCTTATGTGGTGTATATACAGTCCATTGGAATAATATATCATGAATAACTTTATTCTCATGATATTATAAAGTTTTGATTAACTGTTATTCCTCAATTATTTGTATTCAAGTCTCTCTCTTTTTGTTAAAAAACTCTTTAACTAAAATATTGTTTTTAATGTTTTAAAGATTTATTATTCTAAATATTTCTCATTAATGTCCATGTTTTCAAAATGGGTTTTAGGATTTATTTATATGGAAATTAATGTTTTAAAATGATAATTCATTTAAAAGATTCAAAGTGGCATGAGACACTTTGATTCTAAAATATCTTTTTAAACGATTTTGAAAATAATTTGATAAAACATTGTCTATTTAAATATCTTGATTTGATATATTAGAGTGTGGAAATGTTATCTTTCTTTTATACATGTGTTATATGTTATGATTATTTTATGTTTATTGGGCATTGTTTACGTATATGGGTGGTTTCATGATAATCCTAGGGTAGGTGAGACCGAGATAGCTCTCCAATGCATTGGGTAACATGACGGAGGTAAATGTGATGTTTCTTCTAATAGATTTTGGGAATATACTGTGATGAGTATTACAAGTGTAACTCCCTACATATATGTTATATCTACAATGTAAGTTTGATTTGGATTCCATAAGTAACCTTCTATGATTTATGATTTGTGTGTGTTATTCATAAATCTTTTGATTTCATAAGGAATGTAATGATTGAAAAGTATGGTTTTATTGTTGGGATAATGTTTTCCTTCCTTATTTTATAACCCTTACTGAGATTTTTATTCTCATCCCATGTTTTTGAAATGCTTTCCATAGGGATTAAAGATTAATAGGTTCAAGGACGGGATCAAGGAAAAGTCATGCTGTCTAAAACATGGAACTAGACATGTGTCTTTTTAAGAGTTTTTATTTTATGAAAAAATTTGATAATAAGTAGTAGTTTTTACTTGTAATATTAAAGTTGTTATGTAATAGTTATGGCCTAATTCTATAAAACTCTAAACCTGAAAAGATCCCCAATATTAATTATTCATTTAATTCAAGATTATGTAATGTTTATGGCTGGGTCCTTATAGTTGGTATCAGAGGGAGGTTTACATAACTTTACAGGTTAGGGTATTCTATAAGTATAAGTGAAATTACTATAATGGTTAGTATTTATGAATGATTCATAGTTTTTTAGATAAAGTGAATGGGTTTAAGATAACATGAATAAGTATATCTTAGTGGTTACCCTCCTCATAAGATATTATATGATGATTTTACTAATATACTCACACTGACCTTTTTGGTTTTAGTAAATTGCTGGATCTAGCTGGAAAAAAAGTAACAATGGATGAGAAGAAAACTGTGACAGTTTTTTGAACAAGCAACTGAATGATATGGGAGCTGCAATGAGAACAATTTTGGTTATTCTCAACAAAATATCTAGAGTCATGATTGACCACCTAAACCTTAGTGATCTTTATAAGGAATCATATATGTGAGAAACAAATCCCTACGGAAGTTCAGGAAATAATCATAAAGGTAAGTGTGTTAAAAAACATATGTGTCAAAGATGTGGAAAGAAACACCTAGGAAAATATTTCAAAGGGACAAAAAGATTCTATAGATGTGGAAATAAAGGTCATAAAGCAAGAACCTTCCATGGAAAAAGGAACCATCTAGTTGACTCTAGGAAAGGGAAAGAAGTCCTTTACGAGGGATCAATTGAATATTTTAAATGTGGTGTGCATGGTCATTATGCAAACACGTGTCCTAAGAAGAAGTTTCATGAATGGGATCACTGGGATCATACAAATATTTATTTACCAATACCTAATTCCATTCCGATTGAGAATGAAGAAAATGACAATGACCAATGAAAGGTATGGATTATTTATTAACATATGTTTTCCTATTATTGAAATCTTAGGATATGATTCATGATTTTGTTTGTAGGAAAGAAGTATTTCGGAATATCTTTGAAAGGAATGGTTAATGGATCATGAAGAATGTTGAATGAGTAATAAGTAAACATATAAGGGATTCAAGAGTTATGATAGAATTTAGGATGGTGAAATGATTAAAAGTGTTAAGGATCTTCTGATGATGGGATTACATTAGAAGACTTTTTATAGTTTGTGTAACCCTAATGTTTGATATATTAAAATTTTATTCAAGGAATAATTATATTCTCTTTTGTGTATATAGTTTTAAAGAACAATTTGGGTTTATACGATCCTTGAATTTGAGGCAATTACCAGTTAATACATTTTGGGATGCAAAACGAAAGTTATTAGATACCATTTGTGGTTAAAATATGTTATGGTTATTTTTTATGAATTTATCTCTTTTTGGGAATTTTATAAAATTATGTAATTTTTGAAAAGGTACAATACGCAAACCGTGTGACAACCCGTCACATCGGATGAAGCTGTGAGAATCGAACCCACAACCAAAGTGCGACTGGTATTTATCACCTACCACTAGACTACATGAAGTCATTGGTTAGTATGGATAATTATTTTTAGTTAGATGATCTTATGAATTAGGAATAAGTTGATTTTGGGTTATCTATGGAAATGATTAACCTATCATGGAGGATATGTGATTAGGTTAATTACTTTTTCGTATGAGACTTTAAGAGTAACTGATTTTATTTGGAGATAACTGTTAAGATTTATCTTGGAAGTCTATGTGATTAAATCCTTCAGAGATTTGGGTTTCAATCTTAGTTTGGATTAATTTGAATAATTTTAAGGATAACTGTTTATTGAATGGTCTTTGATGAACTTTGGGTTTTGTTGGAAAAATTTTGGAGATTAAGAGTAGAATTTCTTTTTATAAAGGATTATCCTTTTGGTGATTATCTAATCTTGTACTAACAATTTTGGTTTTATTTGATGTCTAAATACAAGGGAAATAGATAGTTCTCATTTGGTGGATTATGATATTATCTAGAAGATTATTCTTGTGATTTTTATGTGACTAGGTCTTTTTGAATGCTCATCGTTTAGAGAAATGATTAGTTTTGGTAGAAACTTATTAAAATATGAAACTCTACTTGAAGGTAAGTATATTTCCTTACGTTTTTATTCTATATAGAAGATGAATTCCTCAAAATTATGAAAAGGAACGTAAAACAAAAACATTGTTGGTTTATGTTTCCTACTGGGTAATCAAAGACTGTTTACACACATCATAAGTTTGTGATTTTCTTATGGTTAATATTCTTTTAATCATGTTTCCTATCGATCTCCATCAGAAAAAAACCCTTTTTTTTCTCCACCATATCCATGTTTTTATGGAATCTTAGTATGGGTTAACTCAGGCGACCATTGTACTTCTCTTTATTTCTTTTAAAGTGATAGTTTTATTGACTCTTTTTTCCGATATGGGACTTTCAATAAAGTTTCTGAGCCCAAATTTTAAAATTGAGAGGACGTAATTCCCAAAAGGGGGGAAGGATGTAACATCCCAGGTAAATAAAGAATTTGAATTTTTCATATTTATTAATTTTTGAATTAAATATTAATTTTACTTTAAAAGGGTTGCTATGTTCGATAGCGTACCCAATACACAAAAACGAGTTTCTTTGAAATCTTATGTTGCACACTAATAATATGTTATTATTTTAAACGGTAGTTAACTCCTAGTAGTTGTATTGGTGGGAATGAACAAAACTAACTTCAATATGATTATACATGTTTGTTAAATGTATTCACATTTATCCAATACAAGTTAGAGGCTTAAAATGTGAATGAATCTAATTTTAATCATAATTTACTTTAAAAGGCTGATTTATCACCTTTTAATGGAGAACCCTTTTTAAATCTAGTTTTCATCACTTTTATACATTATATATGACCAAATAAAATTGTTCTTTAGAATGGGGACATCAAAATTTACTTTGGGTAGATTTTTAGATTTTTTCCGATAAAGTTCATTTTTTTAATGTATAGTGAAAATATTGTAATTTAATTCAAAACTATGTTATAATAAAATTTATTTATATGGTTAGATTATATTTTTAATTTATTTTAAAGTTTAATTAGAATATATTTTTACCATTTAATCCAATGTTGGTAATTGGAATTAATTTCACTTTGAAATTGGACATAAACAAGTATCAATCTTTTGATAGTTATTGTATCTTAAAAACACGCTATTTGTTTTGATAATGGGAATTAATTTTAAAATTAATTAATTCCACTTATATGTTTTGAATTTGAAAAAATAGACATAATTTTTGAATTCAGAATATAAAATATAGATTAGGTATAATTTTTGGTATTTTTCTGAAAAACATCAATTTTTGATGAATAGTGAAACCACTTAGTGGTAGTTAAAAAAATTGAATTTTTTATTTAAATAAAATTTTACCACTTCTGTGAATAGAATTTCAAAAATCCAACATACATGGTTGTTATAAAAAATTAAAATATGGTTCATTAATATGAAAATAATTTTTGGTGAATAGTAACTTTTAACTTTTATTTACTGCGGTTAAAGGTAAATAGGGTAATTCAAGGTTAAAAGAATATTATAATAATTCAAACTAACCTTAACACTTGTCCAAACCTTATTTTTTGAGTCATTAAATACCATGGGAATCTTTGGGACGATTTTGGGACCCCATTGAGCCACATGGGAGTGATAATGACTATTTAGATTAATTAATTTAATGTAAAGACAAAATTGACATTAACAAAAATATTTTAGTAATTAATTTTTATATGGTGTTATATAAGACATATTTTCGACTATAAATACTCAATAGAAAGTTAAAATTATTTCCTATATTATAGTATTTTTTTTATAATTTTTAGACATTAAATAATTTAAATTATTTATGACACAATAATGAAGCAGTATTTACCTCATTAATAAATGATTTAAATAAATAAGATTATAATGATTAAAATATTATCCAAAACCTGTCAAATTCCTATTGGATGATTTTATTATGACCACGAGTCATCTTATATTTATGTTGAATGATTTTTGGACCCTTTGAAACTGAAGATAAGTTTATAATAAAATAATATTTTCACACTTTCCAAAAGAGCCCCTCCTCTCCCTTATAAAAGGAGACCACTTCTGACCAATTCCCCACACATATCATGATATTTGGATCATCCAAAATCTTCCCAATTAATCTCCCTACATCCCTCTCCTCCTCCTAGAAGCCTTTACTTAGGCAGAAGACACTTCAAGAAGTCCTTTGGTTCAAACCAAAGGGAGTTACCCAAATTAAAGTTAACAGTTTCTCTTAATTTGTTTTCATTTAGTTTACTTCTCCAACCCCTAAACTATTTTTATTCATTTATTTTGTAACAACACCAATATCCTCAATATACTAGTATGTTGTTATGAGAAGTATTCTAACTACACATACACACACCTCTATCTAATGGGTGAAGAACATAATGTTTCTGTGTATGGAAAACTAACGCCTCACAAAATGATGATTGTTCGATTATCTCCTACAACCTCTCATGGTGGCCATTATAATGGAACTATTTTTATATATAATATATATTATGTTTATTTTTTCTTTATGCTTATGTATTTTCCATTTATAGAATGCCTTTATGGTTTCCATAGTGGGTAAATACGATAATCTCATTTGATGAAGTGGAGACTACCACCCCCTCAAAGTGATGTGACTCGTTAATGAATTATGTGGGATGTATAAAGGATAGAGTTAATGATATTATATATGATATTATACTGTAATTATAATATAACTATGTATCATTATGATTTAATTCCATAAAAATAAGAAATAGAAATGAAAGTTGCGTTCATGCGTACGTACGGCTTACCGTCTCCATGAACGGTGCATTTCATTTCTTACCTCTAAATGTTATGTACTATTATGAAAACATGTATATACTGTATATATATGATATATATATGATATCTAAATCATGAATATCATTCTGGATAAAATGAACCGTTGACCACATGAACAACATGTAAATATAAGAAGTCCATTTTGACTCAAGTACCAAATATCGACAAAACAAAAATTATTAACTTAAATGATTACACAATGATTATAACATGGTAATAAGTGATATAAAAGGAATAATAAACTTCAAAAAGGTTCTTAAACAATTATAAATTAAATTTAGTTTATTATTCAGGAGATTAAAGAACGATTGAGTCAAGTCGGACACGAGGTACGAGATTTTTTTATCTCACTTTTAATTCCGTGAGATTTCCATTGTTCGCCACTTAATTATTCCATGTGGTGTATTATTTACTACCATTTGATATATATTATCATGATTCTATTTATATTCATGGTATTATGTAATTAATTTGGTTATTATTAACTTTTGGTCAAACGACTCAGTTGATTACAACGTGGTAATGTGTTTCATCTCACTTTTTATTCCCGTGAGATTCAGGATATATTTTCCACTATTTCCTTTTGTGTGGAGTATGTACTACCCATGATTGTACTTTTTGTATAATATAATTTCATTTATGAGTATTTAAATATTCATTATATGAATGTTCATTCATGTGGAATATGTTTTGTAAGTTACCAAATCGATAAGGGAACCTTTGACCATCCTCTATTTAAAAGACTTCGTTTTGTTATGTCTTTTAATTTACATATTATTATGTTGGGATATGTTCTTATATATCCTTATTTATTTAAACGTTATATACAAGTGATGAGATTCCATTTTAATCTCATAAACTCATTTTTTGAATTTTAAAGTGACGCCGTTAGACTGTCAAATTTTTACAAGGGAACCTCTTAACCCAATTTCCATTCTTCGGGTTCAACTTGTACTTCTTGAACATGTAATCCTATGAATATGTGTGAATGACCTCTGATTGTTTTACACTTAATATCCACTTATATTGGGTGTATTTATATTTTTCACACATAATTATGTGATTGATATATCCTTAATTTAAGGATACCGTCTTTATAAGGGATTTCATCTCAATTTACATTTCCATTGAGACTTCATTGTTGTTATGCACCAATTAACTCTTATGTGGTGTATATACTGTCCATTGGCATAATATATCTGGAATACCTTTATTCTCATGATATTATAAAGTTTTGATTAAATTTTATTCCTCAATTATTTGTATTCAAGTGTCTCTCTTTTTGTTAAAAAACTCTTAAACTAAAATTTCATTTTAAATGTTTTAAAGATTTATTATTCTTAATATTTGTCATTATTGTCCATGTTTTCAAAATGGGTTTTAGGATTTATTTATATGCACATTAATGTTTTCAAATTATAATTAATTTAAAAGCTTCAAAGTGGTATGGGACACTTTTATTCAAAAATCTCCTTTTAAATGTTTTTGAAAATGATTTGATAAAACATTGTTTATTTAAATATCTTGATTTGATATATTAGAATGTGGAAAAGTTATATTTACTTTATAAATGTGTTATATGTTATGATTATGTTATGGTTATTAGGCATTGTTTACGTATATGGGTGGTTCCTTGATAAACCTAGGGCAGGTGAGCCTGAGATAGCTCTCCAATGCATTGGGTAACGTGACAGAGGTAAACGTGATGTTTCTCCTAAGAGATTTAGGGAATACACTGTGATGGGTATTTGAAGTGTAAATCCCTACATAGCTATGATAGCTATAATTTAAGTTTTATATGGATTCCATAAGTAACGTTCATGATTTATGATTTGTGTTTGTTATTCATAAATCTTATGATTTTATAAGGTATGTTATGATTGAAAAGTATGGTTTTATTGTTGGGATAATGTTTTACTTCCTTATTTTATAACCCTTACTGAGCTTTTTATTCTCATACCAAGTTTTTTAAATGTTTTCCACAAGACTTAAAGATTAATAGGTTCAAGGATGAGATCAAGGAAAAGTCATGCTGTCTAAAACATGGAAATAAACATGTGTCTTTTTAAGAGTTTTTATTTTATGAAAAAATGGATACTGGGTAGTAGTGTATACTTGTAATATTCAAGTTGTTATTTAATAGTTATGGCCTAATTTTCTAAAACTCTAAACCTGAAAAGATCCCAAATGTGTATTATTCATTTAATTTAATATTTTTTAATATTTATGGCTTGGTCCTTATACATTGGTTATATTTTGAACCTAAAAATATTTATTTGATGCTTATACAACCCATTTTTCATGTTATATCATGAATATGATTACTACACTCAATGTTTCATTTTAAGTTCTTCTTTAATGGGGATTATGATTCAAAAGATACCTAATTGGTAAGGGTTTTATGTTACAATATCTTTTTTTATCTATATGTTTATGATTATGTTTCTAATGATGAAATATTATGATATACCTCTCATGAAACTCATTAAATTTATTCTATTTTATTAATATATACAGATTATATGTTTTCCTTCCATTTTCCTATCTTACTCAATATAGTAAAATAATATTTTTAAAGAAAATATACTTTATTTATGTATTCATAATAAAATAACTTTTTTTACATATCCATGTTTTCTAAAAAATTAAATAACTTTTTTTAATATTATCGTATTTTTTTAAATACATTTTTACCCATGATTTACTTTTTACAAAATGTTTTAAAAAAATTTATTCTTGTCCTTTTCCAAATGAGGAAATTCTTGATTTTTTTTCAAAGTGTGAATGCAATGTTTTATTTTAACTTGTATATCATTAAAAAAATTTCCCTCTATTATGATAGAACAATGATTTGAATATTAATTTTTCACTTTTCAAGGTTATTTTCAATGAAAATGTGTTTATTAATATTTTGGAAATTTTTATATTTCAAATAACGAATTTCTAGGTAAAAATGGTATTTTCCTAAAAAAATGTTCTAAGTGATATTTTAATGTAATTACTGATCTAAGATGAAATAAATTGATGTTAAATTATCTTTAATATGGATAAAATCCAATGATAAAATCTTTATTATTTATCTGGATGGTTTATGATTACAATGAAAAGTTGTTTTTAGAACGAGTTCCTTTTCCACGGGCTATGCTATGATGAAATGATAAAATCCTTTTGAAATCCATTTATTTTTTGTGGTTTATTATATGATTTTTTTATGAAACCTAATTATTTTTCATTTATTATGATATTCTAAACATTATATAATCTTATGGAACACATATATATATGGTTTACTTTTTGTTACAAGTGGTCCCAAAATTATAATTACCTACAATTCATTGGGTAAAGATATTTTTATATCTCATAAGATATTAAATAATGGAATGGGAAGTGAACCCTATTTAGTAAGGGAATCTATCTAATATTATAGTCTTAGGAGTGTAACCTGACTAGTTATATGATAATTTGGATATTGAACCCAATCAAATATAAAAATCCGGGCAGTGCGCCTTGAATACTAAGAAAATTATTTTATATTCTTATGTGTATGACACAAAATTATACATTATGAAAATCATATTATCTAATGGACCAGGAGATTTGATTCCATTATTATTCATGTATTTTTAACAACCAAAATTATATATTATGCTAATGTTATTATCTATGACCCATGTAATGGGTCCCCCTCTACACAATACAAAAAGTTGTCTTTTATTTTTATAATAAAATTAAGGCTTCGACCCTAATTTTTTTTAAATAAGGGATATTTTTATGAAGAAAATAGTTAGTGATGATGTATATATCTTATAAACCATTTATTGTGTATCCATGTTTCCAAATATACTATAACTATACGATTCTATCATGTATCGTAATGTTATATAATGGGAATTCATATATTAAGATTTAATATATATGTATGAAAAGTATGGGTTAGTATAGTTGGTATTAGACAATGGTTTAGTTTTATTTGGAAATTAGGATTAGAAAACATTAGTGGGAATCCTTTTGGTAATCCTATATATATGAAAACATCCTAAGTTATTGTAAATAAAGGAGGATGGTTTTCAGGATAATCAACCTTGTTTGGATACTGTAAGTGGATGTTGTTTTGAATCTGATTCATATAGGGGTAATATACCTGATAAGAGATATTTGAGGATATATTGGCCATAATTCTAGTGCATGGTGAGTGTTCCATTAAAACTCACCTAGTTTTTTACTCCTACAAGATATTATTTGGTTATTTCATATTTTCATTATAAAACATAATGAAATATTTGAATAGATGATGATCATATATGACCTAGTTTAAACCTAATGTGTCATAGGTTTAAAGGAATGTGTAATGATTTATAAATTATAAATGTTTTTTTCATTATTTTTAGCTTTAATAAATTATTCATTACAGTCACACTAACCATATTGGTTTTACTAAATGATTGAAGACAGAGTGATGAAGTTTAGGTGGTGATATGAATATTCAAATATTTAAGTATCTTATATGATCTTAGTCATATGAATTACATTATATCATGAAATAGATCTAGTATTGTTCATTCATAACCTCAATTAATAGATGTTGAATTTTTAGTAAAACCCCATAATTTTAAGATGATCACATCTCAGGTCTATGATTCTTATTCAATTGAAGTTTGTTGGAATATTCTTCCTCAAAATTTCATTATTCCCCCAACTGTGGAATTTATGTTATATTAGGAATGTATTAACTTTATTTACATAAATACCACATCAATTTTCCAAGAAGGGAAGTAATTTTTGGTATTCCTAAACAAACTATGATTGTCTATCTATGTGATGATAAATATGAACTTTCTAGGGACATTATATCCATTATATGGGTCTTGATTCCAATTATAAAGGGGTATTTATTTAAAATGGTTGGGGTGAAAATAAATATTAAATATATTCATATTTAATATAGTTTTTTTATGTTTTTCCAAAAGGGGTTCCATGTCTTCAAAAAAATCTTGAAGTTATGTTTTCAATAGAACTCATTCCTGGTGCTACACCTATTTCAAATACTCCAAATATAATGGATGCGATAAAGTTGTAGAAATTGAATAATTATCTCTCGGGGAATATTGATAATGGATTCATTTTGTTAAAAAGAAAGATGGATCAATGATAATTAACATTGATTATCTGGAACTGAACAAGATCCTAATCCAGAATAATTATCCTCTACCCTATATTAATGATTTACTCGATCAACGATGTGGATCTCAATATTATTCCAAGATTGATCTTTAATCTAGATACTATCAGGTTAGGATAAAAAGTGAATACATACCCAATAAAACTCTCCATATAAGGTATAGACATTATGAATTTACAACGATTCCATTTTGTCTTATTAATGACCCCAATATCTTCATGGATTAAATGAAGAGTCATTAAAGATAAAATCAATTAGTTTTGGTAGTATTTATATAATATATTATTATATATTAAATATATTAATAAGGATCATGAATACCACCTGAGGATTGTGATGAAGACTCTAAGAAAAGATAAGTTTTATTAAAAAATTATCAAATGGGAATTTTAACTACATAGAGTTTCATTTTGGGTCATATAATCTCAGTTGAGGTTATATTAGTGGATTAATCTAATATGAAAGTGATTTAATGTTTACCTATACTATCCACTATAACTAATAGTTGTATTTTTTTTTTCATTTTTCATGTATTTGGTAGGAGATCTTTGGATAATTTCTCACATATATCTAATCCAATCAACAAGTTAATTCATAAGGGGTTTGAGTTCCTTTGAATAGATTAATGTGGAGAAAATTTACATAATTAAAGAGAAGGTTTTTAATAGAACTTTTGATTATATTACCTTGTAGTCATGAAGGTATTTTTATCTATATTAATGTATCAAAGAATGTACTAGGATGTATTCACATGTAGAATGATACAAGGATATCCTATTCTACCCGATAATTGAAGGTTCATGAGAAAAATTACCCAACTCATTATTTTGAGTTTATTGTAGTAATTGTTACATTTAATATATATAGGAATTATATTTATAGATAAATGTGTGATATATATAATGATAATAAATGGTTAAAGTATATATTCATCCAAAAGATTTGAACATGCACCAGTGAGGATGGTTTCTGTTGATTAAAGAATATGAATGCTCAATACATTACATCCATAGAAAAGAGAATAAGGTGGTAGATAATATGACCCAAAACGATCATGCTAGATTATCAATTCATAGGATCCCAAAAGATCCAATATTTATATATTTTCAAAGGATGGTTCTGAAAATATGAAAAAAATGCGAGCAATAATATATTATTGAAATGAATTTTCAACAATCTTTCCATGTGAGGATTAAAGAGTTATAGAAGTAAGAAATTAAAATTAAAAAGAAGGTATGAAATGTTATTGAGTTAAAATTTTATTGTGATGGAATGATAAGTTTGAGGAACTCTGTTTGTATTTTTCCATACCCAATTTGAAGAATGAGTTCTTAGATGAGGCTCATTGTTCATCCATCTCAATTCATCCTATAAGTACAAATATGTATAGAGATATAAAAGGGTATTTATAATAGGATAACATAAAGAGAGATATTTTAGATAATGTATCTCATTTCTTGGATTTTCAGTAATTTAAGGCTGATGGATATATTTCTATGGTTTTTTATAACCATTACCCATACTATATTGGAAATTAGAAAGCATCACCTTGTATTTTTTCATTGGACTCCACAAAACATCTATACACAATAATGTTATTTGGGTTATTTTAGATCACCTTATAAACCCAAGAATAATTTATTTCAATCAATAGAAATTTATCTCTTGATTATATTACCAAAATATTCATTAATGAAGTGGTAAGGTTTCATGGAGTACCACGTTCTATTATATCTGATCGAGATCCAAGGTTTACCTCAATGTTCTCGTGGAGTCTTCAACATGCTCTGGATATAGAGTTGATTTTTTAAACATTTTATCATACTTAGAAATATGTTCAATATATGATAACTAGTCAATCCCTATAGAATATGCTGAGGTCTTATTCTATGTATTTCATAGGTGTTTGGGATCAACACCTTCCTCTATTCGGGTTTTCTTACAAAAATATATTTCACTTGAGCATTCAGATAGATCCTTATGAATAAATATATGGAAAGAAGTTTATAAATACAATATGTTAGAGTAACATTATAGAAATAAAGAGATTGGGACATAATATATCTATGGAAATGGAATAAAAATTCAGATCCATTTAATAGCACATCGAGGAAGAAAATAGTCGACCAAAAAGTTATGCTAAAAATCATCAGTTAAATCTAGAATTAGATATTGGTTTGAAGGTGTAATGATGAATTTATATACGGATGAAGGTTATTTGATTTTGAAAGAATGTAAATATGATCCATATGTATATTTTCCCTTTAGATATTCTTGATCAAGTTGGGATAATAACTTGTTGGTTGAATCTTCCACCGAACCTCTCTCAAGCTCACTATGTGTTCCACATATCTATCTTGAGGATGTACATATATAATCTATCACATGTAATTAACTCTAAAGTTGTACTAATTGAGAATGATATTTACTACAAATAAAAACTAATATAAATCTTGGATCATACAGATAATGTTCTATAGAACAAGATTGTTCACACTATTAAATTTATTTGGAAGAATTAGAAATTCAATGAATCTACTTGGAAACTAGAGTATGTAATGAATGAAATTTGTAATCATATTTTTTGTATTAGAGTGAAGTAATTTTTTAGAAAAAAAATTTATTCTAAGTGAGTATACTATAATGAACTAATATTTTCATACATAGATATTACATATTTTATATGAATATTCATTAAATTACACTAACACGTGCTTGAGGATCATAAAGGTACAATGAATTTATAAAAATAGAAACTTAAACATCTAGTTAATAAAATATCTAATTCATATACTACTTATTTATTCATAAATAGAATAATTTTTGACACATCATACTTAATACCCTTCTTCATATCATGGGGAAAATAAACACAAGAAAATGGTGAGATTAGAAACTCAGTAAGGGTAAACAAGGGAGATATCAATTATAACACGAGAATAAGAATATAAAAACCTCAATATAACATTTATAAATTTATCATGCATATAAATATCATAATATTTAGTCATGGAATAAATATTTTCAGTTCATAACACATAAATCATAAAAGAAAATGACCCATGAGCGAGTAACATTGGCATAAGACATGGAATTGTGGATTAAAAATCAACATAAAAAATTATTTCATTAGTATCCAAGGATCTTTTCAAAGATTAAAATAGATTAATGGGTTAATTACCCAAACTATTTTAGTATTCAAGGTTCACTTCTAAGATAATCCCAGGGGATAAGGTCCCTTACTGAATCGGGTTCACTCCCCATTTTAGTCTAGTCTATATCATGAGATATAAATCTTTATCTAATGAATTGGAGGTAGATATTAGTCCCAAACATCAAATATTGAAAACCATACATATGTGTTCTGCAATAACATAAATAATATCTGGACATATGAAAATAATTGAGTTTCATTAACATATCATCATAGCGTAACCCATGGAAAAGAATAAAGCTTCATAAACATTATGACATCAGAAACATAAACTAATCGGGGAAATAAAAAGTATGGTATCATTTTATTATATCCCAAGTAAATAATAAGTAACATAGAATAATGTTATCTTATATTGAAATTTATTTTGAAATATCACTTGAAATAATTCTTGAGGAAAATATCCTTTCCATTTTGAAATCAGTTTTTTAAAATCCAAGTAATTATTAATGAAAAAACATTCATTGAAAATAATCTTATAGTATTATAAGTGAATATTAAATTAATTAATGCATAATTATGGTATGAAAATACTCTAATGTTAAATAATTTAAGAAAACATTCCTTCAATATTTTGTTTCAGAAAATTCACAAAGTACCTCATGTGGAAAACAATAAAAAGATTCGTTTCAAACCATTTTGTAAAACGTAAAATAGGGGTAAAATTGATTTTAAATAATTATTGGAGAATTTTAAAAAAATGAAAATATTTTTATGTAATATAATAATGTAATATAAATATTCCCCTGTTAAGACTTAAAAATCAATAGTCTTGAATAATGATGATATTTTAAAATAAACCCATTTCTCATGTCTCCCCTTTTATTGTTAATTTTAAAAAATAATATATAATAAATATAGATTTATTATTCACGTATTACATAAAAATATATCTATAATACTATTTATTATTTATTCATAACATTTTATCACCTTTTTATTAAAAATTTGTTATTCAAATCACTGTTTTGGGTGGTAACTGCTTCGTTTTCCAAGCTTGTTTCAGTTTCATATTCCCATTCATTATACTTTGATCATGGTCAGATAATTTAAATAATTTTAATTATGGTATAAAAATAATATATATTAATTATATACATATTTATAATAATTAATTAAATGCTATGATAAAAAATGGAATTACACTCTTTATGGAGATGATAGGCCGTACATACGCTTGAATACTGTTTCAATTTTTCATTTCATGGAAGTAAATAAAGGTAAATAATAATAAAACATTAGATAATAATTATTTTATAATATATATAATATATATTTCTAAAATACATCCTTATTATAACCCAGGTGAAATATAATTAAAAAACGAATCACATTGCATAGTGGAGATGGTAGTCCATACGTAGGCGTGAGAGACTTTATCGTTTCCCAAAACAATGGATGATAAGAAGGTAGAAAATTTATTATCATTAAAGATGAATAATTATTTCATAAATATAATATATAAACATTTAAACCATTATAACTCCCTTCCATAAAATATGGTGATGAAAAATGAATTGTATTGCTACACAGAGATGGTAATCTGTACGTATGCGTGAGCGATACATTCACTTCTTATTTGATATAAAATAGGGTATATAATGGTATTTTAATAATAATAATGGAATTCAATAATATTAAGGATACCAATTTTTTGTGATTAATATCATTGATTTATTGGAGGTATGTAAGAGTAGAAGAAGAAAGTGATCGGTTAGAGCATTTCCTCTTCTTCGAAATGACATCTTTGGATCTTCTTTAAAGGGCTATAGGGTTGTTTTTTTTAGAAGAAAAGAAACTTTAGAATATGGATATTGAATTATGGAAAATATTTTTTTTTTCAGATTATGTTTGAGATAGAAGTTTCAAATTGGTGTAATAGAGTGAAGGAGGAAGTTCCCTTTTATAATAGGGGTGAGGGGCACATTTGGAATTTCTCAAAATATTAAAATACAATAAGACTATTCTAGATCCAAATACTTTCGAATAGCCTAAAAATACATAAGGTAATAAATTTTAGACTATATTTTATCTCATTTGTGCTTATTTAATATTTTTATAAATTTTAAATAATTTAATAAAATATTTACCCCATAAAATATTAGTATTGTCAATTTTAATACTATTCATTACTCTGAATTTAAAATCATCTAGAAAATAATTTAATTTAAAACCAAATATTTTAACATATTTGAGTCATATAATGGAAGTCTATATAACATTTATATCACCTTAAATATCTCAAATTATTTACTTTTAATATTTTTAATATCATTTATTTTAATTTTCTTTTAATTGAATAAAAACTACATTAGCATTGAGTAAGTATTTAAAGAAATTATTTAATTTCTAAATATTATAAATAAATTACCACAAATAATATAATTTCATTAGGAACAAAATAACAATTAATATATATTCATAAATAATTTTTTCTCTATGTTAACATAGAAATGGTAATTAAAATTAAGAGAGTAATATTTTTTCACTTTGTTTGGTTTAAATAATATATATGTCAGTTTTATTAAAATGTGTCCCTTAAATAAATAAATTTAGAAAATTAGATGTTATTTTTAGAATTTAATTCATCCAATAATAATTATTATGAATGGTTATGTCCTCATCTCTTAGTTTTAACCTAGATTAACCTGATTTTCTCTTTACCGAGGTGATAAATTTTACATGGTTACTATTCATATTAAACAAATATAAAATGGTCATAATTATAAAATTTGATCCACCTGATTCAGTATATATAATTTATTTTAACTAATTTAATACCTATAAATAGAATAAATTAATTTTAAAGTAAGTACATAAATTATGACAAAAAACTACTTTTTAGGAAAAATACATTTTTAGGCATAAAACTAAATTTATTTTTATCCTATGCTTATAAATATATTTTTTGAATGTTAAAAAAATTTGGTAATGTAAATAATATAAAATTTTCTTTAAGGTCATTCACCAATGGGGATTAATATATTGATATAAAACTCAATATTCAAATAAAATAATTTTTTTAAAGAAAAGTTTCACTTTTATTTAGAAAAAAATATTTTTTGTTTTTAATTATAATAATTTATTTATTTTATAAATGTATAGAATATATATTTATCATAATTTAGTTATTAATATTTATAACTATCAATATAATGGCTACGTGATAAAGGAAATATAAAATTGTATTAACGTGTCGCGATTCATTTTAACTCCATATTACATGTAATGAAAGCTATCGATGAAAAAAAATTATTTAAAGAGAAATATTTTATAAAAATATCATTTCATTACATAGACTATAATACCCCAATTTTTTAAGATATATTTCACTTCAAATATTTTTTTATAGCTTGTGATACACACAACCCCGAGTCTAAATGAACAATAATATAATGTACTGTTATAACCAAGAAAATAAATTAGAGGGTGTAAATAATAATTTTTAAATTTTACCAAAATTATATTTTATATTTGTATAAAATAAATTCACTGGTCATTAATTTATTATACATAAAAACTAAATTCTTTTTAAATTGAAAAATATATATTTTTTATAAAAGAATATTATTTTTATGCACATAATGTATTTTTATCTTAATAAATGAAATTAATCATTATTTTTGAATGATTATAATGAAATTTATATATTTGATTTTCAGTCATATATTAAATATTATAATATTTTTTATAGGAATGGTATAATAATAAATCTAGTTTTATGCTTAAAAATTCATTTTTTTAAAACCGGATTTTATCACGGTTTATGCGCTTATTTGAAAATAAATTTTCACCACTTTTAAAAACTAAATCATGAAAAATGGAGTCAAAATATAGAATCAATAGGATAAAATTTGGTAAATAGGTCCTTTTTTTCTTTGGTAAATATGAATATCAACCATAGTAAATTTTTATCACTCATGTAAGGGTAAAATGGGTAAAATAGGGTTAAAGATTTTGTATAAGGATTTAAAATTTCTCTCTAACTATTTACTTTATCCTATCTGATGAGTTTATTTCATTAATTTTGATCCAATTCATGAATATAATGTCACTTGGTGACATATTTCTTTTATTATGACATTTATATAAATTTAAGAAATGAATAAATAAAATATGTCACCCTTTTGACTTTAATATCTCTAAAACTTTTACATAAGAATAAAAAAGATTATAGGTTCCATTAAAAATGTTTATTTGAAAGTTAAGTTTATTTTTTTATCATAGTAATTTTTTATATTTTTTTAGTTTAATAATTAACTTAATTGTTTACGCAATGAAAATATATTATTTAATCAATAAATTTGAAAATAAAATAAATCATTTTAAAAATAATAAAATTAATTAAATTAAAAAGAATTATTGTGTTTCAAGAATTTTTTAGATAAATATTACATTTTAGGGTTGTTTTTAAAGATTATATTTGAATTTTATCTTTGTATTGGTGTCTTTTAATTCAAATTAAATAAATAGTGTTCAAAATGATATTAATGATATTTTATAAAATAATTGTTCTATAAAATTATTAAGAAATTATAAAAATACTGAAAGAATATAGGGTAGAAAATATATAGTCTAAAAGTTCTTCCTTTGCAATTTATTAAACAATTATTACCTTATAAGTAAAATTATAAACATTTAATATTGAAAATTTTGTTACCTCGATTAAGGATAATTTTTTTAATTAATTGGTTAATCAAAATGATATAGTTTAAAATGAACCAAAACCTATATAAATTTCATTAGATGAAGTTATTTAGACATTATCTTATTTTTATTTTAAAATTTTTCTATTTTTAATCATGTTTCGTTAGAATGAATCAATTATATTTTAATCATTTTTTGTAATTCCAAGAGTTCCCCTCCCCTCCCTTATAAAAGGGAACATATTCCCCTATCTTCCTCGTAGCTTTGGAGGCTTATAGTTAGGATAATAAAAAACCATAATAAATTAATGTATTCATTAACCAAATCCTAGAGCTTATTTTATTTCCAAAAATACAATCTCTTCGAGTCCTAAGGTATAAGACAAAAGAGGGCTCTCAATGAAGGGGTGTTTCAAACATGTATGAAGAAATACAATACATGAGGTATGGGTTTATCATCTAAAATTATCTTCTTTGGGACATATGTTATGTTATTCACCTATACTCAATCATAAGGTGTTTATGTACCCCCATTTTCATGTTATATCATAAATATCCATATGATTATGAAAATTAATGTTCATTTGATGATATTATTTCATGGGAAATATGATTCAAAATTAACCGACGTGGTAAGGGTTTTACGCTATATTCTAATTATTTATCAGGAATTTTCATGATTATATTTCTTATGAAGAAATATTATGATATACCAATCATTAATCTCATAAATTTTCTTCTACTTATGTTATTTATAGAGATTAATTGTTTTCTTTTTTATTTTTATCACTTTCAGTACTCGACAAATTGAAAGAATATTATTAAAGAAAACATAATTTATTTATCTCCTCAGATAAAAATTATTTTTCATACATTTTACTGTTTTCTAAAAATATTTTAAAGTGTGTTTTTATTATTATACTATGTTTTTTAATTTAATTTTAACCCATGATAATTTTTTTAAGAATGTTTTAAAAGGAATACTCTTATCATTTTTAAACAAGGTACTTAGTGACATTTCTTTTACAAACATATGGATATAATGATTACTTTTAACTTATATGGAATGAAGTGAATTTTCCAAAATCATGACTATTCCATGTTTTGAATATTCCTTTTGAATTTTCCAAGGTTATATTTAACAAAAGTATTTTTCTTAATATTTGAGAAAGTTTTGGATTTTAAAGAAGTGATTTCATAGTGAAAAGGGAATTTTCCTCTAGAAATATTCCATGAGATATTTTAAATAAATTTTTCATCTAATATGAAAGAATTTGATTCTATGTAAACACTACTAGGGATATTCTCTAATGATACCATATTTTTTTTATCTATATGGTTTATGACTATGATGATAAGATGTTTATGAAACCAGATCCTTTTTCAAAATTATGTTATTACAAATTATTTAATTTTTTATGAAACCTATAATCTCCCATTAATACCATAAAGGTACTTTTTCAACCTTATTTTGACCATTATTTAGTTGGGTTTTTCTTTGGGCTTATTTCATTAGTTTTTGGAAAATTCTATAATCCCTTGGGGATGTGACCAGTTGGTGGATGGTTAGGTATAATCATTTAGTTAGGACGGAGAAACCATTTGGCTAAGAATGTCCTACTTGAAGGGGGCACATGGTTTTTACTAACTGCGTGACCACCCTCCAAACCATGAAACCCTAAAAATATGGGTTATATATGTTTGGTTCATGGTTTAGGTTACCATGCATCCAAACCATGCACCCAAAATAGGAGCTCAATATATGGTGCATATTTAAGTATCATGGTTACTCCAAATCATGTGGCCTCCCAGAAAGCCATGCATATAGTTTTTAATTACTATTTTTTAAAAATCCATAGGACTCCTTTTGGACCTCCAGTGACACACTAATCTCATATTGTCTTGACCTAGTACTTGCCTTGTATTTTATATGACTCCCTGTTGGGATTTTAGATGAATTTCTTTCATTCTTGACGGATCATCTCAAGGTATGTTGCATTTTTATTTGGGTTTTCCTTTAATTATTAGATATTCATTCAATATCTTCTCCTTCAATATAATTGGAACCTAAAGGGGATTCATATACCAGATAAAATGATTTTTACATAGAATTTATGTGTTTTTTGTGGTTCTAATATCACGAGGACCTGATCTTCTCTTCCCTAGTCTCCATTTTCGAAGGCGAATAATTCAACCTCCATTTTTGAGGTAGGTGTTTCTATAAAAGGGTTAATTCTATGAATTAAATATTGTTCTTATAAAACATAATTTGTTTATTCATCTAATTTATGTGATTTTAGTTTTTAAAGGATTTATTTGAAATATATTTGTTTTTAAAGGTGTTTTTATTTAATATTGGGTTTTTTTCACACCAAGTGTTTGATTAAATGATTGAATGGTGATTTTGATTCATATTGTTATTAATATTAAATCAGATATGTATTGGATTTTTAAATTTGTTATAATTTTTCATAACGTTCTTGAAATGGATTTTGACAAGCTTAGCACATTGGGTACCTTGGGTGCATTGGAAAGATACATGTCACCCATAATGTGCATAATAATACTATAGGTTTTGTGATATCAATAGAAAATGGTCAGAATTAATATCTATTTGGTAGAAAAATATTCTTGGTTTAGGATAATTTTATATCTACTATGTATTCCCATAGGGTAGGTCCCAGTAAAGTGTTCTTTTTCATTTTCAGTTTGTTTATCAGATAATGGATTTAACATGGAATGTTTCTCACATGTTTTCACATGAGGTTGTATCACATGGTTTCACATGATGAATTATTTCACAGTTACATGTTTAATTTTGTACCCAATGATTTATGAATATAAATTAAATTTTTATCACTTATACATTTCATATTACTAGATTTTTAAATATGAATGGATTTTATGAAAACCAAAGGAAATTATTTACAAATGGGTTTAGATTTATGAAAATGATTTTAAAATTAGTTTTCATTTTAAATGTTATAACTATTGAATTTTTTTTATTAGACCTTTTATAGAATTTATGGTGGTATCATACTTTTATTTGTTCTCACAATATTATTTTTTCCTTCAAGAAGTTGTAGAAGTTTTATTGTAGGATATAGGTAAAGGGATCAACATAATTTTTCCTTTTAATTCCTTTAATTGTCACAACATTCATGGAGGGGTGGTTTGAAGTTGACTATTAGTCACAAATATGATTTTGGGTTTTTTATAGATACAATTTTGGAGATTATACTATTTGTATTGGGTTTTATGGATATTATTGTATCTCTTTCTTCCTCACTGTAATCTCATTGAATGTCGTTTTTTGGTTATATTCAAGACATGTTTCTGTTATCTTTTTTATACCTGACCATGTGATGGCCAAATACAGTGGTTGGTTTAGTTGAATTGAGTTACTTTATTACAATTTGGTATGAGGCTTAAACTTAAGTATGTTAACACTACCTAAGTTTGTTTTTTTATCTTCTGTAGACCGTAGTTATGACCTTCATATTTTTTGTAGTAATTAAAGGAGGTTTCCTAACTAGCTCACATACGTGTTTGAACTCGAGTTTCCATAGGTTGTCAATTTTTTTACCATGTTTGAGAAATTTTGTTTGAGTTCATTTGAGTGAACTAGATGGAGAGTTTACTTTAATGTATATATTATTTCTTAAATTGTTGCCATTCTATTATAGAATTCATGATTTCTCTTAAATTATTTACGTTTTAAGGCATTGGAATGAATTCTTGAAGATGGTCTTAAGATTTTGGAACATGCTCTATAGATGAGTGGTTATTGGATTGTTAATAATAGATTATTAATTTAATAAAAGATATTACAAATACATGAGATGAATCTTTAAGACATAATTTGTATATGAATCCTCCAATGGTCCCTTATTTGGTTGAAGAAATAATCAATACAATTCAAACACAAGGTCATGTTGGTGTCAGGAATCTAGGACAAGCAATGAATCATGTCTTACAATTTACTAAGAACAATACACTTGTCTTCTATGGTGAAAAGGGACCCCAATAATTTAAGGAGTGTCTTTACATAATTGATAGGATCTTAAACTTTTTGAAATTCCTGGTGACTCTATGGTGAGTTTTTCCATGTTTATTCTCAATGTACTAAGAATGAGATGGTGTAACTCTATCATGAAAGATAAGTTTCCTGAGGACCTTACCTAGACTTATTTTAAGAGAATATTTAATCATAATTTTTACCCAAAGATAGTATTGTGGTAAAGACCCCGTAGTATCTTACCTCAGTGCAATGATAGCATATCGTTCTGGAGTATTCCACTTTTTTTCTAGGATGGTGTATCTATCACTGAAGCCTATCACTAATGAGTAACAAAAGGATTGAAGGATTGATTTGGGATTGAGGTTGGATATTCAGTCAATTTTGATTATCATATGTCTTCCAGACTTCATGGGGATAGTTTACAAAGAATATTTTGATGAGGTAGATATAACTAGAAATATAGGTTTTTGTGGGGATTTGGTTGGTGCTGTTATTAGCCATGGTGTATTTTCTTTCCAGAAAATAAAGCACAAGGATGGTTATTTTACTTCAAGACCAGTTTTAGGGGATTCATCATGGCAGGAACATGTTTTCTATTACCAGTTTGGAAGGCATATTCATACTAAGCTAAACAATTTGGAGGCTCTTAATACTTATCATCATTGTGGATAACCTGGCCATCTTATGCATTTTTGAGAAAGGATGTCCCAGGTAAGTAAGGTAGGATCCAATTTCACCACGGGTTTTCATGTTCATACTAATGGTTCCAAAGTTGGGGGGGGGGGATCTAATCCTCATACTAATGGGGTTGTTTAGGTGGATAAGACTAAATGTATTTTTGTGACATATTATATGCCATATGAATCTATCTGTTAAGGGTATGGTGTTTGTTTCATCTTCTATGGTGTTATATTTTTTTTTGATAAAGGTGAAACTCAATATTTTATATCATTAAAATTATTTGATTAATTCGTATTACATTAAAAACATATTAGGTACATATTCGATATTTCCATGCCTTAGGTAAAGAGGTGTGAATAAGGATTCATGTCACTTTTGTGTTTGGTGATGATAGCTAACTATGAGGTGATATGGGGATTTTTAGTTCTTGATATTGACATATTCGACCTGATACATGGAATGGATTGGATGATTAGTTTTATGTACTAGATAGTCTATTATCATAATTAGGTTTAGGATTTATCTTTCAATGGGATCAATAATGTTTTTCAAGGTGAGTTGGACTCTAGATCTGGAAGGGAGGGGGATGTTTTTCCTTATGCTAGGATAATATCATTCTAGTAGTTAGAGATGTTTCTTGATATCATTGACCCTTACATGATATTTAAAATTCCTTTTATTGTGTGTGCGTACCTCAAGGTATTTTCAAATGTTTTTTTGGTTTACCATAATAGGGAGAAGACGAATTTACCATTGACATACTCCCTGGAAAGATACCCATTTCTATGACATCATATCATATAGAACCTACTGAGTAAATAGAATTTAAAGTTAATTTTATAGATGAAAAGTTGAAATTATTTATTGATACTAGAATGTCATAGGGGGATTTAACAATTTCATTTTCTAAGAATTCATATGAAAGTATCATCCATTGAGTGGATTATCAAAAGTTAAATTGGGTGACTGTTAAGAAAAAATATTATTTTCTAAGGATTGATGATATTTTTGACTAGCTTATAAGACAATGCTGTTTTTAAAATATTTAAATTTGATAAGGATACCACTTGTTGAGATTACAAAAAGAGTATATAACTAAGACTATATTTAGGGGTTGGAATGATAATTTTGAATTTTTTCTTATACTATTCATTCTTACAAACACTCCTATAGTATTTATGGATCTAATGAATCAAATCATTTACCATTTCTTGGAACATCTAATTTTTATATTCATAGATGATATTTCGGTGTAATTCAAGACAAAGGAGGGTCATATAGACTCTTTGGATATAATTATTTGACCCTTTAAGGAGCATCACCTATATGGTAATCATTCCAAATGTGAGTTTTGGATTTGGGAAATGAAATTTCTTAGTCATGCTATACCTGAGACGGGTGTATCAATGGATCCTAAAAATATACTAGTAGTTATTTCCTTGGAGAAACCCAAATATGTGACTATAATATTGATATTCTTGGTTTTGTCTAGTTACTGTAGGTGTTTTTATAAGGATTTGTTCAATATTGTATCTTCAATGAAAAGTTTAACCCATAAGGGTGTAATGATTGAATAAGATGAAAAATGTTAGAGATAATTTGAGGAACTAATGTTGATGTAGACTTTAACACTCGTTTTGATTCTTTCAGAACCTAGTCTGGGATATGACTTTTTCTATGATGCATCAGGTATGGGTTTGGGATGTGTCTTGATGTAGGAGAAATAGGTTGTGTCCTCTGGCTCTTACTAGTTATGAAATCAAGAGAATAATTACCCTACCCAAGATCATGAGTTGGAAACAATTATTCATGGACTCAAAACATGGTGTTACTATCTCTGTGGGGAGAAATTTATAGTATATTTTGAGCATAAGAGACTGATTTTTTTTACTTAGAGGTATCTGAACTTGTGACAAAGATTCTAGGTGGATTATGTTCAAACATTTGATTTTGATATTTCATACATTCTTTGGAGAGTAAATGCAGTTGTTGATGTGTTGAGAAGAAAATTAACATCATATGCAATGAATTAATTGGTTGAGGAGTGGTCTCTAGTGAGTTTGTTCACTAAGATAGTTTTGGGAGTGGAAGAGGCTGGTGGGATAGGTGTTGTTGGATTTGATCAAAGTTGACTCATCTTTTGATGAGTGAATTTTGATTGAGTATATGAATGACACAAATTAACAATGATTTGGTTAAAATATTTATTGTGGTTAGACATCAGGTGAGTGGTCTTAGTCTCCCAGTAGAGCTTTGTGCTTCTCTAGTAGGTTGGGTATCCCATTTTCTATAGGGATGGAGTTGATGGATTGTTGACACTAGTCTTGTTGGTCCATAAACCCTAATTATTATAAGATTTATCATGAATTGATACATTAGAATAGTTTTTTTTTGTGTTGAGGTAGTTGGTTAAAGATTTTGTTTTATAGTGTCACACTTACTAGAAAATTAAATTGAAACACTAGCGATTTTCTTATTTTTTGTAACCTTTACCCATTCCATTATGGAAGTTGGATGATATTTTTACATACCTCATCATTGGTTTTCTATGGATTCTTTTTGGGAAAGATTCTATTTGTGTGATCATTGATCGACTTGCAAAATTAGATCATTTAGTATCTATTAAGTAGATGATGAATGTAGAAAAGATCAGGAAATTATACACATGAGATATTGTGAGACTTCAGGGGTTTCCCTCTATGAGTTTATTTGAGAGGGACTGAAGGTTCACATCTAGGTTATGGAAGGTTTTACAATAGGTGATGGGTTACCAATTGAAATTGATCATGGATTATCATCTATAGATGAATGGATAGATATAGAGAGTTATCTAGTTCCTTGAGGATATTCTCCTGGATTTTGTGCTTGATTATTGTTGATATTTGGAAAATTATTTTCTTATGGTTTATTTTTTTAATAATAGTTATCTGGATTCAATAAATATGATTCTATTTGATGATTTTTATGGGAAACCATGTTTATATCTCTTGTGTGGTGCCTAGTTCGGAGAGAGATCATTTTTTGTCTTGATTTACATTCAGGAGATGAAATAATGGGTTGTATTGATATAGAAGATGTTGGTCACAAGAAAAGGCATCATAAATCTTATAAAGATAGTCATAATTGGCCACTAGAGTTTGAGGTTAGTGATCATTCTTTTGTAATAGTTTAAACACACTTGGGAAATTGTTAGTTGGGTAAGGTGGGTATGTTGACACTGAGGGTTTTTTGTTTCTTTGAGATTATGGAGTGACTCAAAAATGTAGTTCATTAGTTGGAATTACCATCTCATTTGACATTGATATGTGATTTGTTTCAGGTTTATCAACTCTGGAGGTACCACCCAGAGCCTTAGTAAGTTATTTAATGGGAGGATGTTGATCTTGAGCCCAATACCACTGCTATTGAGAAACCAGTATAGATTATGGATCTCTAAGATAAGGCACTTCATAGTAAAATAATTTCCAGGTTCTAGGTACCATGGCAGTGTTGATGGGATAACCATGATATATGGGAGTGGGAATCATTTAGGAGGTAGTAGTGGCCTTCACTTTTTGCGAGTTTGGAATCAAGATCAGTTTTTGGGGATATAAATCCTTTATAGTGTGGAGATTGTAATGTTCAATTAATTTATTACAGGTACTTCTTGACACTTATTTTGATTGTGATTTTGTTGGTTATTTCTTTGGGGTCATTTTTATTTTTTTCTGAAAATTTTGGAAGCCTTTATGGATATGAAATATTAAGGAAAACTATATGTAGAGACCCGTACTTGACGTGCATAGACATTGCATTATTTTTTAGGAATACTTAATACATAACGATAACAAACACCCAAGGACTGTAATAGTTTAGCGTCTTTGGAAAATCGGAAAAATAATATTCTAATCATGGTGAAAGATCTTCAACATCTCCCATAAAGATCGTCCCCTTTGGTTTTCTTACCTAAAACCTTTCTTTAAATCCTGGGGAAAAGAAAACATATAAAGGGTGAGCTCAGATGCTCAGTAAGGTTTAACATAGAGAACATAAAACAATCCATAAACATTTTAATGAAAAAACATGAACCTAAAATCTAAACATCAAAGTCCTGAGCAAAGACATAAATCTTGGAAGTACGTAAGGCATATATGATAATGGAAAATCAATCATGATAAAATTGCATGGGAATAAAAAATGTAATTGTAGAAAACCATTAAGCACATGATATGATTTCCATAGTAGCCAATGCATTGCTTCCAAGACCATCTTAGTGGACAAAGTCCCTTTTCTGAATCGAGTTCACTCCTCGTTCCAGTCCTATATCACTGAACTAGATTAACTTAACGTTCTAGCCATGTATATCTCATGAGATATAAATCTTTAACCAATTCATTGGAGGGATATATAGGTCCCACCTATCTCATAATGGATTCATTCTTACTTGTGCCACAAAATAAACATAAATCATTCATCATAACCCAAAGAATAAAATGGGTTTCATAAACATCATCCCATCATAACATAATCCATATAAAACAAATGAATATCATTTCATCATAAGAAAATTGAAACAATGTAAATAATAGATACATTATATTTGAAACATACACATATGAGATAATTTCATCTTAGATGGAAAATGTTATTGATAAATCACTTGAAATGAATTCTTGAGGAAAATATCCTTTCTTATTCAAAATAATTTTATATTCACAAAAATGCCATGAAATTTTCAAAGAAAAAGATTTTTTTGAAAATAGTTAGGAAATCTTGTAGATTAAGGTTCCTGAAAATAAGGCGTTATAAAACCGTAAAAATCTGTTCATGTTGTATAAGTTAAAAAAACATTCTCCTCGTACTTTTAATGGAAAGGTCAAAAAGTACCACGTATGGTAAACAAAAGAATGATTCCTTACATACCATGTAGTAAAATTAAGAAATGGGTAAAAAGGACTTTAAACATTCACAATACCATTTTTATAAAATAGGGACATGGATGATAAATATATCCCCAGTAAATACTTACGAATAAACAATCTCAGATAAAAATGAAATTGGAAAAGTTATCCCTTTCCTTATGTCTGATATGCTTCGTATGTATCTGAGACTCCTGGATAATGATTTAAATAATGTCATTGACTTATTACAGAATCATAATCATTGTTATGATATCATATATGGTTCACTTATGACTTTATATTACCCATTCTTTTGTAAATTCCATGTTAAAGTAGCGTTTTGGGTAAAATCGTTTCATTTATCATACGTGTTTAGAATTTTTGTTCATGATATTATTACTCATATGCTGATTTAAATAATTCCAGAATGTAAAAAATTATTTATATATAATATATATTCATCATATAAATATATATTATAGATCGATAAATGGAATGAAATACACCGTTCATGGAGACGGTAGGCCGTATGTACGCATGAATGCTGTTTTCCTTTCCTTATTGAATTGAATTGATGTATGTAGTTGATATATATATATATACATAAATCCAGTTGCTTTATCATGTCATATATTTCATTATTATTCATTATATATACTTTATAATCATTCTTGAATGGTTAACATGGAGAATGAATCTCATCGCGTCGTGGAGACGGTAATCCGTACGGACGCACGAGCGATGATATCGTTCCCATAATTATTGAATGGAATTGAAGTGGATGATATAATATCTCATAATAATTATGATGTTATAATAACCATATATAGTTATTCTTTACACCATTATACCCATCCAAGTAAGCCGATGGTGGAAACACAGATTACACCACGACATGGAGACGGTATTCCGTACGTACGCACGCGCGGTGATTTCATTTTCTGTAGGATGGATAGAAGGTGAAATAGGGTTTTTTCATATTTATTATAACATATCAGTATATGAGTGATACTTATGTTATTACTTTATTATTAAACAACAAATTAAGAAGAAGCAGAAGAAGAAAGAAACATGAAAGAATCGGTAGAAGAGATTACCTCTTCTTCGACGCACCTCTTTTAAGCTTCATCTTAAGGAACTAAAGATGGTATTTTGAGGAGACCATAAACTCTATAATGTTTCTAGGGAAGTTTATAAGGTAAATGGGCAGGTTTTGTCTGAGCATGAAGGCTCAAAATTGGGTATTGAGAAGAGGGAGGAGGTGCCCTTTTATAAGGGAGGATAGGGGCACTTTTGGAAACATCTAAATTATTAATTTATAATAAACCTAAACCCCACTTAAAAACTTTCAAAGTGACTCAAAATCGGATATTAGATACGATAGGTATGTAATATCTTCAACCAATTAAATTTATACATGTTTTTATTTTATTTTAAACCTTATCATTTTGATTTATCCTTATTTAATCTATTTAATTTTATTTGTGGTAATAATGTTATAAATTTTATATGGTTATAAATACTTACTTATGTATTCTTAATTATACATAATTTGATATTTTATGACATTTTAGATCATATAAATTTTAATTTTTAATTTTTGAAAATAATTTTGCGATTTTAAACAATTTAATAATATAAAATATCAATAGTGTCAATTTTGACACAATTAATTTATTTGAATTTAAATAAAATACACACAGAAGATATGTTAGAAAAAAATATTTAATAGATTCATAACATGTCATATTAATATATAAAATTTGTGGAGAGCATTAATTAGTTCATATAAATTTTATTTTAATATTTATAAAACCATTTATTTGATATTTCTCTTAATAAAACAATTACTACATCATTTTTGTATAATCATTTAATATACTTATTAGTTTCATAAAAATTAAAAATAAAATTATATTATGAAGATAAATATAATAACTTTCATAATAATATTTTTACTCTAATTTATCATCTTAAAATCACAACATTTGAATTTTTATATTTATTAAATTTTGAAGGTGACATCTTTGACATCATTTAAAATAAAATAATATAAGTGTCATAATTACTATTATAAGGCTCCAAATGGTCAAATATTAGACCATTAGAAGTTTATGGTTTACATGTACATGGAAAATATGTTTTTTTCAGGTGTTTGTGCCCTTTTAGGGTCACTATTAGTTTAATAAAAACTATATTATTAATTTTTTTACAAAATAAACAATTTCTGCATCACTATTGTGTCACCATTAATGACAATTATATAATCCCTAAAAATTATAAATAAATTTTCATGATGTATATAATTTTATTATCTTTCTGGAGACTATTCATGTTTGAAGTTTCATGAAGTTTATAACTAACTTAAAATTATTATACTTATAAGATTTTAGAGAGTGACATGTTGTCACTTTCTTTGGTTTTAATAATAATTAAATTATTTTCATGGTAAAAAGTTCATAAAATGAATATATTCTGACCCTTAGGTGATATGGGTCTACTTTAAGTCATCCAATTGAATTTTGGAAGGTGTTAGGGTAATTTTATAATCTTATTTTTACACTTAATTACCCGATTTACCTTTAACTGTAGTAAATAAAAATTATCGTAGTTACTATTCATAATATAAAAAAAACCTATTAACATAATTTGGACCCTCTGAATTAAAATATGGAATCCATTTTTCAAAATTCAAAATACAAAATTTGTATTAATTAATTTAAAATTGATATCATTGTTAAGAAAACGGGTTTTAAAAGTTAAAACATTACCAAAGATTGAAAATTTTTTACCTATGAATTCAATGTAAAATTAATGGTAATGACATAAATTATATTAAATGGAAAAAATATATTCTATTTATACTTTAAAACCATTCAATATTATAATTTATCCATATAAATTATTGCGATGAAAAATGTTGTTTTTAATTAAAATATAACGTGTTTTTACTATTCATTAAAATATGAATGTTATCAGAATAATATGAAAAATTTATCGAAAGTAAATTTTTATATCATAATTTCAAAGAATAATTTTATTTTTGTCAAATTGAACTTATAAACATGTCAAAAACTAGATTTAAAGTGGGTGCTCCATCAAAAGGCGACAAAACTGTATTTTTTGAAAAATACTTATTTTACCAGAAAAATTTATTTTGTTCTCATACCATGTTCTAGAAAATGTCTAAGATGAATAAAAATCTTATAAAATTCAAAATTTAGTTAATACTATTCATAAAAGCTAGTCCATAATAATATTATAACAATATATCATTGTTTAGTGAAACTCGGTATTGCGTATTACACACACTATCGAGGAAGGTCGCGATTACGTGTAATGCAAGCCAAGTTAGGGATTTGTGTAGTGAAGACTCCCTTTCGTGTAGCATACAAAACAAGTCATAAATTAAATTAAAAAGAATAATTTCTCATAAAATCTAGGGTTGTTACATTCTTTCCCCCTTAAAATGAATTTCTCCCTCGAAATTCGTTGGGGTTATAAATGGTTTACTACTTGAAGGTTTCTTTCATAGAAACCCACATCGTAAAAAGGAATACCAAAACATAACTTTAAAAACTAAAGTATGAAACGTAATGTTTACCCAAATTAACTAATAACCGGGTTTCCACATAGGATAACACAGGTGAAAATAAAGATATGGAAGAGAAACCTAACCCTCAAGTTCTGATGGAGAGTGGTAGAGAACATGGCTATGAAAAATACAACAATCACAAAGCCATAAATTTGTGACGATCTAAGGTACCATCTGATTCATCTGATATAATGGCCCTAGGAAAACATTTTTGGTTTTCAAGATGATTTCCCTAAAGTTGAAGAATTTGAATTAGAAGAAATACTTACTTTATTTCGGTACAATCTCACAGTTTTTTGTGCCTTGAATAATTTCCACTTCATATCTTAAAGAAATGAAGATGAATTTTTCATTTGTGAAGTGTTAGCAGATCATGTGATAGAATGATGTGTCACTCCATCTGTCTCAAACAAAAGTTTAGAAAATGTTATCAAATATACATTAGTCCATCTATGGAGAGGTTAATCTTATATGATTACAAAAATGGACTTATACTTAATCTATCACACCGATTTAAAAAATAAAACTAGTTTCTACTAACCAGGGACTTCCTGTAGGCCAATGGAAGGTAATAAAGGCCTGTCACACTTCAGTTGTGGGTTAGATTCTCGCAACCTTGTCCGACGCGACGGGTTGCCTCCTGTCCTTCAGGTTGTCTTTTTTTCTAAAACTTCACTATTATAACATTACAGAAATAATATCAAAAAAATTTATAGCCCTAAAAAATACTATCTGATGTCTGACATAATCCATTCAAGTCTTTAGAATTATTCAAAATACATCTGTCCAATCTCATATCATAAAGAAAATGATTACTATAAATGTCATCAACCAAGCATGTGAATACCATCATTTATCCCCCATATATCATAAGATATATCTTGTTGATCGCATTAGAAACATGGGAATACCTTAATCTTATATTCACTTACAACATGAATTACTATAGAACCATAGTAAAAACATGAATGCTACCAAAAGGCAACTCTTTCAACATTCAAATATCCCAAAATTTCTATATACTCAAACCATGATATCACTTTGTCTTTATATCAGTCATGAGCTCATTAATACTATCAAACATATTATTTTCTCTTTATCCCTTCATTATGCACATATCATCTGCTTTCCAAAATATTTGAATTACTTTTCATGGTTACCGGTACCATATAATTATTGAAAACCAAAACATAGATATTCCAAAATTCCACGATACCATAAATGAGATTCCATGATACAATTTTGAAATCCCATTACATAAACACTTAATCATTCCACAACATCATCGTCATACTCAACATCACAAATAGTGATCGCATGTGAATTCCCTTTGTCCTTTTCCTTAAAAGGTTTCTCACGTCGATCATCATTAAACCTATGATTAGGGAATTGGTTAGCATAATGCCCTATTTCCTTACACTTAAAGCATTGAAGTGTTGGTGGTGAATTCTCTGTAGTCTTTTCTCTATTCTCATCATTAGCTACCTTTTTACCATTACTTCGACACTCATCTTCTTGATGACCTTCTTTTCCACACTTGAAACATTTTGTAGTACCTTTTAGACAATCTCCACCGTGCTTCATTCCACACTTTGAGCATAAAAAAACATTCATCTTCTTTTCACCATTATTCTGAGATTTATCCTTGAACTCCATCTTTAGTTTCTTGTCAAAACCCTGAGATGGATATGTGACACCAACTTCCATTTATACCTTGATAGCACAACACACAATTTCTTCCTAGCTACTGAAGTCTCTTATATCTAATTACCTTCAAAGACTTGGTTTTAAGCCACTGAAGAATCGATCAACTTTACATTCAGGTTGGATGATAAATCCAGATGCATACCTTGCAAGCCTTGTAAAATTCACTTCGTATATACCAATAGATTCATCATCCATTCTCTTAATCTCAAGGAACTCCTTTTCCATCCTTGTTCAAAGAATACAAGGGACATACTTACTGAAAAATAAGTTCTTGAACTCATCGCATTCCATGGATTAAATTTCATCTCAAGGCCTCATATTCTTAATTAGAGTCCACCATTTGTTTGCTTCACTTTCAAAATGGTAAACAACAAGAATTAATTTTTCATCATCTGAACAGCGAATTATCGAAAATATCTTTTCAATGGTACTAATCCATTATTCAGCAACAAGTGGATTAGAAGACCCACTGAAAGAAGGTGGGTGTTGCCTCATGAAGGACTCAATAGAATATTGTCCCCTTCTCTATTCATTTGTAAGTCCACAATGATTCATATCTTGTGTAAGTATAGAAATAAGATTTTTCACTCTATATCCCATCACATTTGGTTGTTCGGGAGGAAAATCATGGCATTTTCCATTAAATTTATCAATACAGTTCCTTCGGGTTCCAACCATCGTCTAAAACCTAAAAAGAACAGTGTGAGATGAAAAAATCATGCTAGGAAAACAACATAATAAATGGGGAGTACCTTTAATATCTCACATCTTAGGTTTAATTCTAATATCATTACCATAATTATAGGACTATAAACTATACTTATACTTAACCTTAGGGACATCCTTATACATAACTTAGAAATATCTCTAGGGATTTCACTATAGTTTTCACATCCTAGTTTCAAAAGGTTAACTAAACCTTTCCTCTGATACCAGTTGTAGAGACCCGTACTTGACATACATAGAAATTTCATTACTTTTGCGGAATACTTAATACATAAAAAGAACAAACAAACAGGGATTGTAATAGTTTAGTGTCTTTGGAAACCCAGAAAAATAAGCCTCTAATCACGGTGAAAGATCTTCAACATCTCCTATAAAGATCCTCCCCTTTGGTTTTCATACCTAAAAACGTTCTTTAAATCTTGGGGAAAAGAAAACATATAAAGGGTGAGCTCAAATTCTCAGTAAGGGTGAACATAGAGAACATAAAACAATCCATAAACATTTGAATGCAAAAACTTGAACATATGATCTAAACATCAAAATATTGAGCAAAGACATAAATCTTGGAAGTACATAATGCATATACAATAAAGGAACATCAATAATGATAAAATAGCATGGTAATAAAACATGTAATTGTGGAATACCATTAAGCACATGATATGATTTCTATAGTAGCCAAGGCATTGCTGCCAAGACCATCTTAGTGGAAAAAGTCCCTTTTCTGAATCGAGTTCACTCCTCGTTTCAGTACTATATCACTGAACCAGATTAACTTACCATTCTATCCATGTCTATCTCATGAGATATAAATCTTTACCCAATGCATTTGAGTAATATATAGGTCCCACCCATCTCATAATTAAATCATTCTTACTTGTGCCACAAAATAAACATAAATCATTCACCATAATCAAAATAATAAAACAGGTTTCATAAACATCATCCCATCCTAACATAATCTATATTAAACAAATGGATATCCTTTCATCATATGAATAGTGAAACCATGTAAATCATAGAGACATTTTACTTGAAACATACACATATGAAATAATGTCATCTTAGATGGAAAATGTTATTGATAAAACACTTGAAATGAATTCTTGAGGAAAATATCCTTTCTTCTTCAAAATCAATTTATTTTCACAAAATGCCATGAAATTTGCAAAGAAAATGATTTTTTTGAAAATAGTCATGAAATCTTATAGATTAAGCTTCATTAAAATAAGGCGTAATAAAACCGTAAAAATCCGTTCATGTTGTATAAGTTAAAAAAACATTCTCCCTATACTTTTAATGAAAAAGTCCAAAAGTACCACGTATGGTAAACAAAATAAAGATTCCTTACATACTATGTAGTAAAAGTCAAAATTGGGTAAAAAGGACATTAAACATTCATGATACCATTTTTAGAAAACAAGGACATGGATGATAAATATAACCCCATTAAATACTTACGAATAAACAATCTTGGATAAAAACGAGATTGGAAAAGTTATCCCTTACCTTATGTCCAATATGCTTTGTATGTACCCGCACCTCCTGTATAATGATTTAAATAATGACATTTACAAATTAAAGAATCATATTCATTGTTATGATAACATATATGGTTCACTTATGACTTTATATTACCCGTTCTTTTGTAAATTCCATGATAAAGCTGCGTTTTGGGTAAAATCATTTCATTTATCATACGTGTTTTGACTTGTTGTTCTTGATATTATTACTTATATCCTGATTTACTTAATTCCAGAATGTAAAACATGATTTAAATATAATATATATTCAGCATATAAATATATATTATAGATCGATAAATGGAATGAAATACACCGTTCATGGAGAAGGTAGGTCTTACGTACGCATGAACGCTGTTTTCCTTTCTTTATTGACTTGAATTGAAGTAAGTAGATGATATATATATATATATACATAAATATAGTAGCTTTATCATGTCATATATTTCATTATTATTTATTATATATACTTTATAATCATTCTTTAATGGTTAACATGGATAATGAATCTCATCGCGTCGTGGAGACGGTAATCCGTACGTACGCACGAGTGATGATATCGTTCCCATAATTATTGAATGGAATTGAAGTGGATGATATAATATCTCAGAATAAGCATGATGTTAAAATAATAATATATAGTTATTCTTTACACCATTATACCCATCCAAGTAAGGTGGTGGTGGAAAAAAAGATTACACCACGGCGTGGAGATGGTATTCCGTACGTACGCAGGCACGGTGATTTCGTTTTCCGTAGGATGGATAGAAGGTGAAATAGGTTTGTTTAATATTTATAATAACATATCAGTATATGAGTTATACTGATGTTATTACTTTATTATGAAACAACAAATGAAGAAGAATTAGAAGAAGAAAGAAACTTGAAAGAATCAGTAGAAGAGATTACCTCTTCTTCGACGCACCTCTTTTAAGCTTCCTCTTAAGAAACTAGAGTTGGTATTTTGAGGAGACCAGAACCTCTATAATTTTTCTAGGGAAGTTTATATGGGAAATGTTCAGGGGTTTACCGAGCTTGAAGGCTCAAAATTGTTTAAAGAGAAGAGGGAGGAGGTTCACTTTTATAAGAGAGGAGAGGGTCACTTTTGGAAACCTCTAAAATATTAATTTATAATAAACCTAAAACCCACATTAAAACTTCCAAAGTGACTAAAATTTGGTTATTAGATAATATATGGTTGTAATCTCATCATCCAATTAAATTTAGACATGTTTTGATTTATCCTTATTTAATATATTTAATTTTATTTGTGGTAATAATGTTATAAATTGTATATGGTTATAAATACTTACTTATGTATTCTTAATTATACATAATTTTATATTTTGTGACATACTAGATCATATAAATTTTAATTTGTAATTTTTGAAAATATTTTTGTGATTTTAAAGAATTTAATAATATAAAATATCAATAGTGTCAATTTTGACACAATTAATTTATTTGAATTTAAATAAAATCAACAAAGAAGATATGTTCGAACCGAAATATTTAATAGATTCATAACATGTCATATTCATCTATAAAATCTGTTTAGAACATTAATTAGTTCATATAATTTATATTTTAATATTTATAAAACCATTTATTTGATATTTCTCTTAACAAAATAATTACTGCATCATTTTTGTATAATCATTTAATTTTCTTATTAGTTGCATAAAAATTAAAAATAAAATCCTATGATGAAGATAAATATAATAAATTTCATAATAATATTTTTACTCGAATTTATCATCTAAAAATCACAACATTTAAATTCTTATATTTATTAAATTTTGAAGGTGACAACTTTGACATCATTTAAAATAAAATAATATAAGTGTCATAATCGCTTTTATAAGGCTCCAAATTGTCAAATATTCGGCCATTGTAAGTTTATGGTTTACATGTACATTAACAATAAGTTTTCCAGCTTTTTGTGCCTTTTATGGTTACTATTATTTTAATAAAAACTATATTATTGATTTTTTTACTAAATAAACAATTTCTGCATCACTATTCTGTCACCATTAATGACCATTATTTAATACCTAAAAATTATAAATAAATTCTCATGATGTAGATAATTTTATTCGCTTTCTGGAAACTATTCATGTTCTAAGATTCATGAATTCTATCACTAACTTAAAGTTATTATACTTATAAGATTTAAGAGAGTGACATGTTGTCACTTTCTTTGGTTTTAATAATAATTAAATTATTTTCATGGTAAAAAGTCCATAAAAATAATCAATTCCTATCCTTAGGTGATATGGGTCAACTTTTAGTCATCCAATAGAATTTTGGCAGGTGTTAGGGTAATTTTATAATCTTATTTTTACCCTTAATTACCCGATTTTCCTTTAACTGTAGTAAATAAAAATTACCGTAGTTACTATTCATAATATCAAAACAATAAAAGTAACCTATTAACATAATTTGGACCCACAAAATTCAAATATGGAATCCATTTTTAAAAATTAAAAACACAGAAGTTGCAGTAATTAATTTAAAATTAATCCCATTGTTAAGAAAACGAGGTTTAAAAGTTAAAACATTGCCAAAGATTGAAATGTTTTTACCTATGAATTCAATATAAAATTAATGGTAATGAAATAAATTACATTAAATGGTAAAAATATATTCTATTTATACTTTAAAACCATTCAATATTATAATTTAAAAATATAAATTATTGCGATGAAAAAAGTTGTTTTTAATTAAAATATAGCGTGTTTTTATTATTCATTAAAATATGAAAGTTATCAGAATAATATGAAAAATTTATCCAAATTAAATTTTTATATCCATATTTCAAAGAATAATTTTATTTTGTTAAATTTTAATTATAAACTTGTCAAAAAACTAGATTTAATGTGGGTGCGCCATCAAAAGGCGGAAAAACTGTATTTTTTGAAAAATACTTATTTTACCCGAAAAATTTATTTTGTTCTTAGATCTTGTTCTAGAAAATGTAAAAGATGAATAATAATGTTATAAAATTCAAAATGTAGTTAATAATATTCATAAAAGCTAGTCCATAATAATATTATAAAAATATATTGTTGTTTAGTGAAACTTGGTATTGCGTACTACACACGCTATTGAGGAAGGTCGTGATTGCGTGTAATGCAAGACAAGTCAGGGATGCGTGTAGTGAAAGATCTCTTTGGTTTATTGTATAACAGAAGACATAAATGAAATTAAAAACAATAATTTTTAATAAATTATCAGGATGTTACACTATGAGGTTTGGCCCAAGAAATTGAGCGGCCAACATGGCCTACTAGAAGTGGGCGCATGGTGTTTCCAAACCTTACAAATACCTTTCCAAAGCATGTATCTCTAGGCATAAGTGTTATGAATTATTAGAAAATGGTTAAATGAATTTTTTCACTAAAATATGAACCCAAAATCTGAAATCTATATAAGGAAAATGGATATGGTTCACAATTACCCCTAATGATGCGGCCTCCCTAGAAAACCGTGTGTGTGGTTTTTAATTCCTCAAAAATTTGTTTTAAAAATTATTCTAACCCAATTTTAACCACTAATTACCCCCTAATGTCATATTTAATAGAACTACTCCTTCCCCAGTGGTCTATAGAATTCTCTCTTGGGATTCATTGTGGATTTCCATCATTCTTGAAGGATCATATCAAGTTACATTGAGTTTTTGATCCTGTTTCCCATTTTCTTATTTGATCATTATTGGATATCTTTTCCTCTTCTATTGTTGGAACCTAATGGGGATATGTATTATATATATAAGGGGTTTGATAGAAGTTTTAAGTGTTTATTGTGGATCTTGGATCGTAAGTTCCTTATCAACTCTTCCACGTTCCCTATTGTTGAAGCTGAATAATTTTACCTCTGTTCTTAAGGTAGGTATTTATACACAAAGGGTTAATTATATGAATTTCTTAGTGTTCTTGTAACATTATTTTCTTATTCATTAAACTATTATTATTTTTGGTTTTAATCTATTTCATGGAAGGATACATGTTTTTAAATTTTTTTTTTCCAATAATATGTTTTTTCCAAAAATTGTTTGATTAAATGCTCGAATAATGGTTTTGATTCAGAAATTGGGTTTCAAACACAGAAGAAGGTTTTAATTTTCCATGAAAATGTTTTATAAATAATGATAATTGTTTTAAAATAGATTTTTAAAATCTTGGAATTTTAGGAACCTCTGGTGCATTAGGAATATATTTTTCCCTCGTAGTCTGCAGAATACCATAAGAGGTTTTTTGATATCGATAGACTGTGGAAGAACTCCATATTGGTTAGTTCCAACATATTCCTAGTTTAGAATTATTTTATTTCTAGTACATATTCCCATAGTCTATCTCCCAAAACATTGTTCATTTTAATTTATGTTTTGTTTATCACGTGGTGGATTTTTCATGGATTGTTTCTTACATGTTTTCACATGAGGTTGTTTCAGATAGTTTCGCTTGATGAATTATTTCATGGATATGTGTATACTTTCTTACCTTATGTTGTGTGGATATTTATTCTTATTTTATCCCTTATACTTTTTCATATTCTAAGATTTTTTAATATGAATTTATTTTATGAAAACCAAGTGAAATTATTTACAAATAGGTTTTGATATATGAAAATTATTTGTAAAAAGGTTTCATTTAAAAAGATTTAACTTATGAATTATTGTTATTAGACCTTGTATGGAATATGTGGCGGTATCCTACTAGTATTTTTTCCCACACCCTACATTATTTTTTGGGTGTTTTTAGTTGTTTTATTGTAGGACCATGTAAAGAAAAGGTAATTATATAGCATGTAGGTTGGTCTCATTATCACATCATTCATAATAGGATGTTTTGGTGGTGGAGATTGGTCACATTGGGACTTGTTGGTTTCTTATGGTTATAATTTTACAGTTTAGATTTTTTGTATTAGGTTGTATGGATCTGATTTTATCCCTTTATGTTTCATTGTACTATGGTTATATATCTTGTTTTGGTTATATTCAAGTCTTGTTTCCGTTATCTTTATAATACCTCATCATTTGACGACCTGCTCTCGTATATGGTTTATTTGGACCAATTTGGATCTTTACAAAACCCTTTTTTTCATTGATTATACTGTGATGATATTTTTGTGTAACCCATTTATTTTTAATGGGTTATGATATGATAAATGTTTTATGATCTTATTACAAAAATATATATGGTTTTCATTATGTGAGGGGTGGGTTTAGAGTTATATAAACCTCCAATTAATTTGGTAAAGATTAATATATCATGAGATAATAAAGACTATAATGGGGTGTGAATCCAGATCATTAAGGGACTCTATCCACTAGGATAGTCTTGGCAGTGAACCTTGACTAAGGAAATGGTAATTTATGGAATTAATCCAACACTCGACGATAGTATTTGTATTGATCATTTACCAATAAGGAAATTATTTTCTATAATTATGTGTACACTAATAACATATGTCTTATTCCAATATTTTCAGTCATGGATCATGCTGTTTAATTACGTTATGATTCATATCTTATGAACATCCAATATTTATGCCATGATTCCGGATTTTGATCTATGATATGTTGGGTATGGTTTTCAAAGGTTATTTCCATGTTCTCAAACCCTTATGATCTAGTTATGTTTAATTGATCTTGGATATCTCCCTTGTTTACCATGACTAAGCATATGAGATCACAATTTATTGTGGTTCTTTTCTTTAGGTTATGATGATACATATTAAGTATTATATTCCTAAAAAGGGTTTTTTTATGAATAATTTAGTGGGAGATGATGTACATCTCTTATAAACTATTTATTTATCGATCCAATTTTATAAAGATAATAAACCTATATGTTTATAGTATGGATAATAATACTATATAATTAATATTCATATATTAATATATAACATCTTTGAATAAATGTATTGGTTGCTATAGTAAGAACATTAAGTTGTTTTTTTGGTACAAACTTCATAAATATGAGATATATTCTCACTAATTGATTTCAAGTTAATCAATTTTAGATCATTAAATATATATTAATAATTATTTTTAAATTCTTTCACATGTCCTATTTTTGTTAGGTGAAATACATATACACATATTGTAAAGATTGAAATCACGAAGAACTTTTTTTAATGTGTTTAATGATCGAAGAGATATATGTTAATAAATATTTTAAATATTATCAAAAACTTTCTAGAATAATTAAAAAATATAAAATATACCATTATTAAATGATATTACAATTATATAAAATTCCATATTCATTAATGACATAATAATTTTAACATTGTTTATCTAGGTGATTAAATCAATCCAAATGGAAATGTGATATAATTATTCAATGAGTAAGGGGATGTATTTAGATAATGATAATTTGAAATATATAGAAAATTAAAAATTTAATAGACATCATATAATACCATTAAATCCATTCTATAAAACATCAATGATGGTTGGTGATCACAAATTTAATTCTTCATTGTTGGAGGTGGTAGTCTACAAATACACATAATTAAAAATCCCATTAATCATTGAATGGAAGTAATGATTGTTTTATAATTTTATTTGTTAGATTTAAATTCTATATATTTATAACATCTATCATTTACACCAAACTTGAGAGGTGGTGTTGATAAATTAATAACACCACTTCATGAAAGTTGTAATTTTCATGTATTCACGATCATGTTGTTTTGTTTTCATAGTGGATAGAAATGATTGAAAAAACTATTATTAAATTAACATATTGGAATTCATATATAATAATAATAATTATTTAATTATATTAATAATTTTATTTAATATTAGGATGGAGTAGTGTAAAATAAAAGACTAAGGGAAATAAATACTCACGTTGGATGCTTGAGTTTTCTCTTGGAAAACTCCTTGTACATGAAGTATTTAAGAAAAAGAAAGGTGAATAGAATATTATAGATGTGTGGAAGGGTTTTAGGAGAAATTTGAAAAAGTTTCAAGGATAAATTTAAAGGATAGGTGAGTCTTTAAGTGGTGGATATTTTATCTTTTTATCAGTGATGATAAGGGTAGTTTTTAAAGTACCCATTGATTTTGAAAAATATTATTTCACTATTAATTAGACAAGGGATTCAAAAAGGGAAAAATGGGAAAAGAGAGTGAATTGTTTTTAGAAGCACCTAAGACATCTATTTGGAATAATTTTATTAACATTTTATTCCTTTCCTCCTTTGTAAAATATTTTTTACCATGTTTTTTCGCTGGGTAACTAATTTTTAAGTTTAGTAATTAATTTTAATGACTAAATTTAAAATTTAACTTACTGACTAATTTTAACCTTATGATTTTAAATTTTAAAATAATATTATCATATATAATTTCTAAAGGTGTACAAAATTAATTATAAAATAAATGTATGTAATCCCATAAAAATAGTTCTTAGAAAAAACATGTTTTTATGCTTAAAAATTATGTATAAGGTAAAATGATTATGGTTATTGATTTATATGAAATAAACTAATTTAATTTAAAAAAATAATAGGTATGAGGATTTGAATTCAACCCTAAACCAAATTTCACATTAAAAATTCCTAACTCCATGAAAAGATAGGAAACATTTTTTTATCAATGTTTCATTTTAATTTAATTTTACAAATATTCGAAATATTTTTCACATGTTCAAAAAATATTTTCAAAAATATAATCTTTTTACTTAAAAAAATTTATTACTGAAATGGTTTTTTTAGTATTCTAATTCATTCTTACATAATGATAAATTCTAAAAAATCATAATTTTAATAAAAATTTATATTTTTCGACTAAATATCAATCTTTTCAGAAAAAATCCTTAGAAAGAAAATTTTTATATGGGTAATTCAAAAAATTAATATTATTTTATCCAAATTTCATTCCAAAATTTTTTAATCTAGTTTTTGAAATGAAATATATAGTATAAAAAACTAAATTTTATTGAAAATAGAATATTTCAATATGAATTAATATTAATTATTTATCTTTTAAATGTAATTTATTTTAATTGTTTAATATATTTGTGTTTATTATACCTTTTTTAATAACATTTTTTTCATATGTTTTTATTATTTTACATTTTTTGTAGGGTGTAACACATGTTATAAAACATAAAATCAATTTTACAAGGTCTAGAATTTGGTGTTGATGTATTTATTTTGGTATTTTTTTTGGGATTTGTATTTTTATAACATTATTCAGGAATTATGAAATTATTATTGATCTTGGTCATTTATATTATGTCATTCATCAATGGTTTAGTTTTTTATTATTTTGTTTTATATGGGAAATTCCGTCCATTTGTATGTTTTATACTCTTAGGGCTGGTATCCAACTAGGGGGCCTATTAAAGGTGTTCCTCAAGGGTCACACTCATCATCACTTCTGGCCAAAGAGGGGTTCCCACTTGGGGTGGGTTGTGATGTTCCCAATTTAAATAATGTTTTGATAACAGGGCATACATACATATATATATATATATATATTGATAATTAGAGCTTTAAATCATAATTGTTATCCCTTTTCATTTTCTATTTCTGAGGTGTATATAAAGGATCTCCCCAGCGTTATGATAGATTTTCCTGATGTTTGTTAGGTGGAAGTTATGAGTTTACCACCACATACAGTGAGTGACTTTTGTATTGTATTTTATCCAGGTGGTTCATCTATATCTATCTCACCTTACTAAATGAATCCTCTAGTGATTTGAGATTTATGGATATAAATTTATTATATATTTAAGATAGGATTCATTTAATTAGGCATGTCACTTTGTAGTTCCCTAATGTTATTCTTTAAAAAGGATAATGGGAGGTTGAGGGTTTGCATAAATTTTTGATGGGTCAATAATGTTACTATATAGAAATAGTGTCCTCTCCCATGGATTTATAATCTATATGATTAGTTAAGAGTATATAACAAGTTCTCAAATATTGACATTTGGTTAGGATATCATCAAATGAGGTTAAATAGTGAGAATATTCTAAATTTTATATTCAAATTCAAATTTAAAATAATTCAGTTTATATTCATTTCCTTATAAATTACTAATGTGTTATATGTATTAATATGACTGATGTAACTAGTTTGAAAATAATATATTATTCATTTTATTCAGGTTTTTATTAATGATATCTTGGTTTATTTATGGGAAATGGTGAACATGTCAAAAATTTTAATTTAGTTTTTTCATATATTCATAAATTTAAATTTAATAGAAATATATCAATGTATTTATTGGGAATACGTGTTTTTCATTTACTAGGATATAAATTTTTTCAACAAATTTTAGTTATGTATCCAACAAATGTTGAAGCCACAATATCTTAGGAGTAAACTAATAATATTAAATATGTTTGTTGTTTTATTGGTTTTTTAGGACATTGTATTAATTTTTTATTTGTTTTCTATCATATTTCAAATCAATTATCAACCTTATATATGGGTAACCATGGATTTTTTTAAATAAGAAATTACAAGAAATAATTATGTGAATGATAATTTAACTTCTTCTAATGTTCTTTGTTTTCTTGAGTGAGGAGTTATATTTTTGATTTCTTGTGATGGATATTTTCAATGATTAATATGGATGTTAATGTAAGAGTGAGATGTTATTTAATATGGGTACATATTATCATGACTAAATGAACATAATTATATCACTCATGAACTTCAAATTTTGATTGTTATTTTCACCTTGACTCTATTTAGGTAATATTTTTCCCATTGAGCATTTTTTATAATTTAATAATCAAAACAGTTTGTGTAATATAATTTCAATAATAGACCTAAATTATTATAATTGGAGATGGGTTTAGTTTCATTATATTATGGTTAGGATATCACATATAAACCTTAAAATGATAATTTAGTAACTAAAACCTAGATTCATAATTCTTATACATATGTAGCCTTGGAAATGACCAAGTAGTGGAAGATGATATAATAGTTAAAAATTATGAATTTTGACATAGAAGATGTTGGTGGCCAATTATCCATAAATAAAATAATAGTGTATTGATACATGATTAATAAGGTAGTTTATTATTAGTCTTTAAAATATGATATAGAGGAACATATATAATAGATTATCATTAGATATTCTATCAATAAATAAAATAAAGGTAATGAACATAAATTTTATTCTAATGGTAATAATTTGTTCTTTAAAGAATTCTATTGAAGTTATTTAATGATTTTTATTGCTCACATTTGGTCTTTTATTTTGGTATTATAGAGATGTATCTTTCCTATAAAAAAAAAATACTTTCATAGTTTTGAACGAAGAGAAAAACAATGGATATGTTAACTAGATTACTTACCTATCAAATGGTAATGATTATGTTTTAGGTTCTTCGAGATTTTTTATATTCTCTACGTATTCCAAAGAGTATGTTTTATGATATCATATTAGATTTTGTAACTTTATTATCATGTGAATTGAAATGTTATGATAATATATGGTTTTTTTTAATTTATTAAAAAAATATTCTTATGTTATACTAATATGAGAGTCAAGATCATTTAAATGTTCAAAAAGACTCTATAAAAATGTAAATAGCCTTTATATTGTTCATTAAATATATATTTTAAATTATTATCCTCAATTTACATGTAGGATTTAGAAGTGATTTTAAACATGATTTTATTTTAAAATTATGACATAATATAACATTTTAGCTAAAGTGTAATGGTAAAATTAGGAAAACTGTTTAGAATTTAGATAATATGTTGCGTTCATCCATCATGGATTTTGGAAAACCATGGCAAGATAACATAACTTTGTTGGAGTTCACATATAAAAAAATATCACATCAAAGTATATGGCTACATAGGAGGAATTTTATGGAAGAATATATCTATCACCTTTATGTTTCATTAAAATTTGAGATTCATTTATTTTTATACATAACATGGTATATAGTATGACAGTTTGAATTTAGATGATTTGAGGTTGGATTTGGAATCCTCATAATTAACAAAAATACAATGCATACAAGTGGAAGAGGGCATTAGAGGCTAAGTTCAGTGATCAATTTTTATTTTATATTTATATTTATTGTATAAAATATAGATTTATATAAGGTAGAAGAAATTATTCAAGTTTTACAGGGACTCTATAGGTATTAGATTATAATTATGAAATGAAATTTTGATTGATTCTTCCTTCACATAAAATCCATGATGATTTTCATATATCTCAACTCTAGAAGTATATTCATGATGTGCCACGTGTGATTATTAGATAACATTTGATATTAAATAACATGTGATATATTATGAGAGACTAATATATTTTTATGTTCCTATAGAGAATGTGTTATATGATCATGTAATTCTTTTTGTGAGAGTTCTCTAAAGGATAATAGGATCTAAAGAAAGATCTTGGGAAAGTGAGACTCATATGCCGGTTCAGTGTGCAATTAAATTTATATTATTTCATATTGATTATACAAGATATAATATTTTTTATAATTATTTATAATAATATATTTTTGAAATTTTTAAATCTTTATATGTTGAGTTTTTTCTTCTTGGGGATAAATATTTTTAATGTTGTGTGCAGTGTGATAACTAGTAAATTCTTATTAGTTGTTTCTAAAAATTTAACGTTAATTTATCATTATATTGTTGAGGTGTAAAATAATAATTTTTCTTTCTTTTATGATCTCAAAAGATTTTTACAATACTTCCATTGAGTTAGGAATAAGTTATTAACTTAGGTGAATTTTCTAGGGGAATTAAAAATGGTCATATATTAAGAGTTTCCTTTTGTTAATTATTATTGATTCACAAAAATGTTTTATAGTAAAGGTTCAATTGAATGAAAACTATAATAGAATAATATATAAGTTAGTAATATTGGTTTTTATATGTTCATATTTCAGATAAAATTATATTATGAAAAACATAAGGAGTGATATTGAAGTTCAGTTGGAAGATACATAAGATGTGGGATGAGTCATATGTATGTGTAGAAACTATGTCAAAGGATTTAATTCATTAAATTAAATTGAATTTATATTGATAACATGGTAAGGACAAAAATATTTGATAAGGTAACTATTAGTTTGATTTAAAAGTAAATTATTTAATTCTTTATAGTACATATAAATTAATTTAATAATTCAAATTAATTAATGGTCAATGGGTTTGTGTATAAATAATCTAGTTGATAGAAATATCTATTCACATAAATAGTCACATCAATAAAATATTCTCTAGAGATATATGAACATATATACTGATGTTATATTCTTCATAACTTGGTTTTCAAATATACATGAGATTGTTTAGAGTTGTAGGTAATGGTTTCAATTATTTATATTTTAAATAATGGTGAATTTGACATTTATCTCTCATATTTTTTGATTATAAAATAAATATATTTATATATAATGGATAGTTAGAAAAAATTTATTTGGTATAATTTCTTTTGGATATTTTGATAAATCTTATTTTTTACCATCATTTTTATGAGTAATGAATGTTTTTTTTGTTTTAGGATTAATATGATGAAAAATGGATTTTGTAAAATTGAAGGTCTCATAGATTCTCAATATATCTAGGTAGTAAAGAATGGATAAATATTAATCTATTTTTTTATTTCATTTATTTAAATATCTGATTTCGTATTCTAGAGGTATTGAGAATGGATAGAGGATAAGGTTCACATTTGGAAATCCATAAGGTTATGATTAGATATTTTGGATTTAGAGGATCTAATATCACATTGTGAGTGAATATTAGATGTTACATTTTATAGTATTGAAAAATTATATTTTTAAGCCCAATAGTAATTGAAGTTTTTGAAATGTATAGGGTGTAATAAAAGATGATGATATATTTCATAGAATACTAGGTTTAAATTATAAAGTGTAGGGTTTGGTTTTAGTAATATGAGGGATTAAAAAGTTATTTTTTAATGAAATAAATATATCAGATGGATAATGAATGATGAGGAAAAAAATTGGGAAATAAAATTTTGAAAAAATACAAGATAGAAAGAATAATATGGGAATAAAAATGTGAAAATTTTAATTTGAAAAACAAAAGATGAAAATGGAAGTTATGATATAATAATTTTTTTATATTCCCTAGATATGTATAATTATTTTTGTATTCACATCCTAATAAAATATATTCTATTATAGTCTTGGTGGATGACATTGTGAATTCATCGATAAGATTAATTATAGATAAATTTATTATGGTATGAAATTAAATTTGTTTAAGTTAATGTGTTATTATTATATTATATTTGTATACTTGTGTGATATAGATGATTTATTCTACCAATAACTATACTAAAACCATCTATGTTGGTATCCGGTGCAACCCAACACCCATATTATATTGGATAAATGATGAATTTATTATTGGGGACTAGAACTTGAACCCGTGAAAGTATAATCTATACTTCTATTAAAACCACTGGATCTTCAGACATGGTCTACTAGAAGATCACATCTTGGAGACTTTTTGTAGTAGGGAAACTGATATCCAAATGTTACCTTCCCCTTGATTAAGTTTACTAAAAGTTGAAAGTCATGAAACACAACATTCTATAAAAAGTAATCCTTTCACACAATAGAAAACTAAAAAACATAAAATGTAATAGAAATACATATAAATGTTGAACATTTAATAGAATTAAGAAAAAACCAAGAATATAAAATTTTTAATGTTTTTCAAACTATGTCCTATAGGGATTAAGGAAACACACTCGTGATGGATTTTATTATAACCAAAAGATTACTCATGAAAAAAATAGATTATAAAGACAAGTAATCCTCACTAACTTCTTAGATCAAGAATAAATGCCCAGTTGAATCGCCCTTTGTTTTCTTGGTGTAACATTATTTGTATTAAAGGTCCCATGAATTGATATACTAAGTACAAAATTTTAAACAAGTAATACTTTATCCCCTTAAAAAACATATTATTAAGCTTTACCTCTTAATATTGATTACAAATCCAATCACCCTAAATCATTTGTGAAGTTTGGGACTTCGAATACTCCATCAAACAACCATTGATATATGTGAACTTCTGATGGTCCTACTACCGTTATGGAAGTTTATCTTCCACTGTCTACACTTCACATTCAACCCATCATCATTTACATGAAATTATGAAGAATGTAATTTCAATGGAATAGTTTATGATGAACTTAAAAAAATCATGTATCAATAATCTCCCACTTGAAGTTTGTTATAGGTAACATTGGAAACTCTCAAACACATAGCATGTTGCAGTGTTTCTCAGTCTCATTCCTTTAACCCAAGCCCCACCGAGACCTGATGTTTCCATAGGATTTTTTAAACCACCATTTTGGTCAATATATCTACTAGATTTTGAATTCTTTCTATTTTTTTATATCCAAATTATTTTATTCTAGAAAATTTATATGGAAATTATACTTCATGTTAAAATGAATTATCTAACAATGGAACACGAAATTTTTATCCAAGTGGATTGCACTAAGGATTTCATAGAAAAACACTATACGTATCAAATTATTTCTAATATTATCTATCAAATTATTTAACAAAAACATTTATTTTCCTATATTTATTATAGATACATACTTTGATTTCATTTAACTTGATGAAATAATATTTTAAAAATTTTATGACTAGATGATAGTCATTCCACTAAAAGTGAAAAAATAAGGTTGTGCTTTTCCTTATATCCTTATCACCTATAAAGTTTGAGTCCACAAACTATTATAATATATCATCCATTCCATATCAATGATATTTATTTTTTAAATCTATTTAAATACTAAAGGATCCATTAAATAACATCGCAATATACTTTCCTTGAATTTTACATGTACTAACTCATAGATCTAACTAAATTGGAAATAGTTGACTAGGTTTAAGACATTTAATACATAAATATTTTAATCTCTTATGAATAAGGTACCTTCTACATGTATAGATTCTCTACACCTGTTATTGGTTCTTATGAATTGGATAATTTAATGTGAACATAAAGAATATTTTAGAATATCTTACTTCTGATAATCAAAATCCTTTTGATTATCATTTGAATATAATCTTTATAAGAAAACATGAATGTTCTGAATCTCACATCTTATTAAATCCTCACCCCCAAAATCCTCCATGGTTGTCCTTGATCATTCATCTCAAATTTTTCAAACAAATCACATGATAACATTTGAATTTTTAGATCATCTTGTCTATATATAAATATGTCATCTATATATAAGAGAGATATGATAAATGTTATATTTTACCATTATTTTTTTAATAATAATGTTTTTTATTGTACATGATAAAACATTATTCAGACATAATCAAATCAATTTTTTGACTCCGTTGTTGACGTTCTTACTTCGATCCATACAATATTGTATTCAAAATTAAAACTAAATTATGATATAATTATACTAGTACACCTATAAAATGTTTCATATTTATTTCATCCTTGAAATTCACACGAAATAAATAGTTTTTAACATCAATTTTTTCTAGAAAAAAAATCAATCAATGAAACTAGTCTTAGCACTATTAAAATAATGGTATGTATGACTACTGAATATAATATTGTGGAGAAATAAAGTCATTCCTTTTGTTGAAACCCCTTAACTACCATCCTTTCTTTATATCCTTTCTCACCAATATTCTATACCATAATTAGGTAAAAACACTTATTCTTTTTTTTCCTTTTTTCCTTTTGGAAGTTCATCTATCTCCCTTGTTCTATTAAAATTTAATGAATCCTTTTTATTACTCATGGATAAAACACAATACTTAGAGTCACTAATAAAATCTAATTTATCATTATTTTTAGGTTCTCCTGCATCTTTTAGGTGTATATATTCATATCACGACCATACCTTTAAACGGGTCTTCTCATTCTGGATGATCTCCAGAACTGAATCGAGTGCACTGAACTATATGGATTAGATCTCCATACCTATACATTAATTTAAGGTATATGTAACTCTAAGGATGGTAATTATAATTCTCAAAATCAAATATCTACCCAACTTAAACTATCTATCCAATATACTATACATTTTATAATATCCAAAATCACATCTGCATTTTCCTAATTTTGTGATTTTTCAATACTCTAACCAAATAATACTTTTGTATTTTATTTTCCTTAAACTTTATACTTCACAATGTTTTTATTTTTACATATAATTTTTAAATTAATGATAACATCCCTAATCTTGATGATTTTTTTCATTCACCATCCTATAATCTATATCCAAAATATTTATCTCTAAAACCAAGGAAAAAGAATGAATTTGTGATTTTGATTGAATTTTTTCTGTAAACATAGATTTTAGATATAAATATCTCTAACTAATGAAGAATTAGAGATGATGATATCCTATCCATTTAACATACCATATATCCTCAAAAATTTCCTACCAAAAATTCAATGATAGACTTTTTATTGGTGATATAATACATCATGTTGAATTCCTCTTCCCAAATTTCCTTAGGAATTTCGAAGTGAAACATTATATTCTTATCATTATACATTAGAGTTTTGATCACTATTTTAGCCACTCAATTATTCTATGGTGTTCTGGTAAACATATTCTAGTTCCAAATTCCTTCAATCTAGAAGATTTTCCTGAAGTTTTTTCCAATATACTCACCACTATTGTCTGTCTAGATTCCCTTCAAATTCTAGCCACACTATATGTCTACCAAATCATTCCACTGAAAAAAAACCTGAAATGAATCATGTTTATGATTCTATAATCAGATCTGTAAATTACTTTTATAATCCTTAATGAAATGCATAATGTAAAAAAACCACTATAGGATTGAATTTGGGTAGGTCCAAAAACATCTGAGTGTATGAGCTCATATAGGCTATCCCTGATATTCTAAACATCCATGTTGAAAGATGCACTTTTATGAATTCCGATCAAAAAACATTCACACATTACAATTTTTGGGTGATCAAGATTCAATATAACTTTATCCTTTATAAAATTAATTTTCTTCTCACAAAGGTGACCAAACCAATAATATAATAATTCTGGTTCTTTAGAATTTGAAGTTCCAATGATTTCAATATGGTACAATTTTTCTGCCAAGTAACGAGTCATTTACTTTACTCATATTACAACCACAAATCAACCACAATTAATATTCCATAACCCATTTTAAATGTTATTTCAATAACTTGAATCATCCAATTTTCAAATAGAAATAATATTTTTTTAAACTAGAAATATGGGAATTTTTTGACAGTTTAAAGAATCATATATTATTCATTCATATATTGGCCTATCCTTTACCAAAAAACATAAATGCCTTTAAAATACACCAAATTGACTCCAATAAACATCTTTTATATAGAGTTTATTATATATTATTGATCCCTCATTGAATATAATGATACACTAGAAAAAATAATCCAAACTTCTACCGAAGTCTTTATACATTAAAATTAATTGATATAACCTCATCATAAATCAATTTAATTTAAACTACAATATTTTTATGAATTTAAAATGTTCTAATTATATATTTTTCAATGTTTATTGATTTTTCATTTCTTACCACACTTTCATTAGGTTGGAATTGGATTAACCAATTTTTCTCGAATCTTCCCCTATTATTTTTCTTATAATGGATTTTCCAATAGGCCTGTTTTTTATTTTCTTAGGATAATCCCATCATAAACCAACATTAGTAGAATTAATAGATTTTTTATGGACTTCCATCTAAAATATATCTTCATTGAGTATCAAATTTTTGATATCTTCAAACAATATATCTAATTTTACACTGGAGTTTCTAACTACAATAACCACTATATCCCAGATCTTCAGAAGCATGGATAATAGTAGTAGTTACCATCTATCATTATAAAATGTATCCTTAAAATATTAGATCTAACATAGATCATGTTAAAATCATTTTCATGATCTTCAATATTTCTTCCTTCATATAACCTTAAGTCAAACAACAATCACAATATGGATATATTTTTATGGGTCATCGATTTTTATACATATCCACAAAGGACTTCATAACAAAACCATTATTTTTATTATTCCAAACATCAATATTTCCTTATAGGGAAATTATTTCTAGAGACTCCACCTATATAATTACCCTAATTTTTATTTCTTAGTCAACATTGGATTCACTTTAGATTCTAAAACTTTCAAGACATTTTGAGTCAGATAAAATTTAATCGATATTCACTAGAAGAAAAAATCGTACCCATTAAATTTATTAATATATATCTTTAATTAATACAATGTCTTGACTAAGATGTTATTTTTGTGTTAATATCAAGAAAAAAACCACACTCTGATGCCACTTGTTGGGTACTAGAACCCTGACTCATGAAATCACAATCTATATTTCCAATAAAACTTCTAGATCCTTGAACATTGTTCCACTAGAAGATCATATGTATGAGTCCATAAATTTCAAAAAAACCAATCTCAATAATTTCACTTCCCCTATACTATGTGTATGAGAATTAATAATTCAATGAACCCTACTCACTGCAAAAATTTGTCCCTACACAATCAATAAAACTCACAAAAATACAAAATACTATATATACATTCAATGGTTGAACATTAAAGGAAATAAATAAATAAATGAGGAACATAAATAATTTAATGTTCTTCAAAATGTTTCTAATGTTATGGGTGAAAAAAATAATTTCATTCATTTATTATAAAAAAATTTCACGTGATAAGAGAAAAATATCAAAGAAATGTAATCCTTGAAAACTTATCATCTCCAAAAAAAATATCATTTGAATCACCCAGCCTTTGATCAATGTAACTATATTTTCACTAAATGCCCCAAAAAAATTATATGATAAGTGTCATCCATAAAACCTATAATCCATTCTCCCTAGAAAAGATGGTTCATTAACCATTAATTTTTATGCTTTATTAGCTACCAGTTCACCCTCAATCCTTGCTAAACATATAAACATCTAGAACTCCTTCATATAACAATCGATATATGAAATCTTAATATGGACCTAATACTATTTGAGAGCATATATTTTCCTTGTATACAATTTAATTTTAATCTAAAAACAATTACATGAAATTCTGGTGAATGTATTTCTGGATGTTGAAATTTTGGTGAACTGAAATAGGCTTCACCTCTCAACATTTCCTTTAATATCTATCCCTTTTGGGTTGTTTTATTTCTTGATTATGTTATTATATAAATATATGTATATTAAATGATGATTATGTTATATGGATTTGATTTATGGGTTGTGAATGTTTTTTTAAAGGGAGGTTATCCTTAATAGGTATCCCATTAGAACTTGGGGTGATGAAGTCAATGAGAATTGGTTTTTGAGTGACCCTTTAGATTTATTTATAATATTGCTACTTATATATATATATATAATGTGATTATAGTGGATTTTATTCAATTTTTGTTATTGATACATGTTGAATTACCCTTTGGATAGTTAAATTATCATGTTTTGATCATTTTAATCTTAGATGAGTTAATAAGCTCAATTAAAAATGATGTATGAGGGTTAAAAGGGAGGAACATACCAAGGGTATTTTTATTATCATAATAACATTAATTTTTTTTATTTATAGGATAAAGTTTAAAATCATGTCTTGTGACTCTTAATATTTGATAGGGAGTTCCTTAGTGTCATATTTATGTGCTTTATATACTTGTAGTAATATGATGTTTTATGTTTGGGATTGTTTAACCACCTTTGACATGGCTATTCTAGTATTTTATGATATGGTATATATTCATTACACATTTTCAATCATTGTTTTATATTTTTGAACCTTGGGTTTGATGGCGTATTCATAAAGGCTTTCCACGATTACACAGATGATTCTATTTTTCAACCCTTTGCCATTTGGAGGAGGGATCAAGGTATTACTTCCCATATAATAGCCTATTAATGAAGAGTGACTATAGGGTTGGGTCCTGATAATAAAAATAATACAAAACATAAATTCAAATATAAAACTAAAAAAATAAAAATAGAAAAAATATAGACCTACCATAAACATATTTTATTATAACTATTAAATAACATTTAATTGAAAAAAATAAATTAAATATTATTTATAAAAATAAAATACTAAACTTATTTTTGCATAATTAAAAAATATTAGAATATGAAATATCAAAAAATCTAATAGAAAAATTCTAAGACACTAATCAAAATAATAATTAAATAATATTCATAAAATAACATAATATAATTTATATACTATAAATGTTTTGTAAATTATTCATGTGAACAGAAAATTGTTATTTTTCAATATATTTTTATGAAATATTAAAGTTTTGGATGATTTCATTTTTTGTTCTAAGTTATATATATTTTTTATTTTTTTAGAATTAATTTTTATTTAGATTTATATAATATAAAAATATAGATATTTTTTATTTGCCTTTTGATTTTCAATACTATTAGAGGAGAAAAAAATATTCAATGTTATGTTTTTAGTGAAAATAAATCTAAAACAAAAACTATCTTTTGGTTATTATGTAAATTTCCATGGTGAAACTCAAGTACAAATAGTTTGACAAATATTCATGTGGCTTATAGGATAAGAGGGATGATATAGATATTGGGTATCAAGGGATATAAAATCAAACTATATTTATTTTAAATATTTCAGGGTGAAGATTAAAATTACGTAGTGATGAGTTATGGGTTAAAAAATAATAGTGTATCTTCTGAAATTATGGATAGAAGAAAAAGAACCTTATTTTGGGAATTTTTTTCAATATTTAGACGAGGAATTTGGACTCCAAATGTGTTAATAATAGTTATCAAAGTTAATGTTACATTTTTTTGCTTTTATACCATATTTATTGAAGAATTAAAGACCACATAGTGGTCTATTAAAACATTGGAAGGTGAGGTCATGTTTCAAAGAATTATTTATAAAAAAATAATCATAATTTTATAAAAAGAAAGTTAATATCGGTCAAAATTTTTATATATGAAATTGACCAATAAAAACACATCAAGTTGAAGGATAATACATCATGGTTTTTTAGAGGTTAAAAAATAAAATATAGATAACCACTTATAAGTTAGACTTAGTTTTCAAAACTCTGTAATATTTTGAAAAAATCATAGAGTGAAATGGGGTATAATTCTATGTATCTTAAACATTTATTGATGGAATAATTTATAGAGTTTATTAGATAAAATATTGGATAAAAATTATGTAAAATTTCTAAATTTATTCATTAAAATAACAAGGTGAACTATTCTATATCTCTATTTCTCTCATGGAATGAATGTATAAATTCGTTGAATGGATGGATCATGGGATTATTTATCATAAATAAGGATTTTAGATATTAAAATATTAGATTATTATATGTTCTTAAATGAGGATTCAAAATCATGATTAGGTAAGGGATCCTGATATATTTATACACATGTTTAGTGATTTTTTATAATTTTGTTATTAAAATTGTGAGTAAATTGTTCAATTTATCTAGAATTAATAATATATTAAATGAATTATGAGTCATAATGTTTTTGAATTGAAATAAATTAGTATGAAATAATGTAATCAAATGTATTATGGGGAATTATGTAAAATATCATTGAAAGTGACTCATATAAAATAATTATTTCAATGTGATTTTGAGTAAGGGATTTGTTTGATATAAATGGGGGTATGGGGATGTGTGCTTTTATTTTTTATTTTCTAATAGGTTACATTATAAGAAGTATAATTAAAATATTTTATTTTATTTTTGATGTTATAAACATTGACAATTATAAATTTATAAATGAAGGATTCTTTTAAGTAGACAAATTAAGTTTAATATGAGGTGATGAGATATTGGATGTGAGTTTTTGTTAAGCTATCAGGATAGTTGAGGTGGATTATCTAGGACATGTGTATTGTAGTAAAAATAATAGAGTATGGTGAATGATATTTATAATTTGGTATGATTGTTTTAGTTGGTTGTATAAATATATATTTTTATTGGAATAATATTTTTATGTGTTTATATAATTTGATATGTGGTATTATATTATCTATAATGATATGAATTAATAAATGGGTTGATTAATATGGGTTCATGTGTCTGAAGTAAACTAAAATTGTATTTTATTAACTTGATATTAATGTTATATAAATGAATTTAGTGTTTCCTATGAAGGATGAAATCTATAAATATGTGGTGTTTTCTAGGGGATGTTGTATTTCTAACACATGTATAGTTTTTTGGTTCCACCACTATAAAAATATTGTTGTTGTATGTGTATAGTCATCATATGTAGTTTTTGTTGTCATAGTGGCAATTTATTTTCTATGATTATATATATTCTATCATTAGAGACATAGGTGATGAGTTTATGTTTTTTGTTTGTGGTGTCTTTTCATGATTTGGAAGATAATGTGTGGGTGATAGAGACACATAGAATAGTGACTAATGATGATGTTTATAAATGGTGTAGATGAAATATTATGGATTTTTTCTTTAATTGAATGTTCCTTTTTATTTGTATTATATATAAATTCATATATAATATATATTTCATTTTTAGAGGCTCTATTATACCCACTCACTTGATATGAGAGGGGTTGAATTTATAAATTAATAGGTATAATTATATACTAAAAGTAATATTAATTGTTTTTTTAGACATACTAGACTTTATTGAAGGTGGTGTTAGGCTATGTTAATTCGAGCACGAAGTTATCTATCTTGGGGTAGGGAGATTCATGTGTTCATGTAATTCTTTGGTGTTGGTGAATTATTTTATTGAGTTTATATTTTTCACATACTCATTCATGAGTTCATTTTTATTCTAGGAGATGGTCAAAAATAATATCACAAATATAGTTTATTAATAATAAATAAATATAAATGGTAATGTGTCCTATATATTTGATTTGATACTCTCTAAGTACGTCTACACCCCATTTCTTATTAGTTATTCCCTTCATAGGCCACTCTCAATTATGTTGTCAACTAAGAAAGAGCTATAATGGGGTGAGGATAAGATAGTTTTAGATTAGATCAAATGTTTTAAGATATAAAATAAAATACTGTTTTCAATGTAGGTTACATCTTATTTTTGTATTATATTGAAATATTCAATATTTAAATGTTATTTCTTTTAATTTGACAACGTATTATAAATGCTTTTTTTACATTTATTATTATATAACAGTTTAAAAATGTTTACTGTTTACTATAAATTATTTATTATTTTATTTTTTTGAAATATATTTTGTAATAATATTTTTTTATGAAAATTCACATAGTGTTTAATGATAATTATGAATGTTATGTCAACTACAATTAAATATTATTTCTATCATAATATATGAATAAAACATAATGTTAAGTGAATATAATATGTGCATAGATCATAATGAACATTGAATAAATAGAATTTATTTTATGTTCATATAACAATTAGTGTTGTGAATATATATATATATATATCATGTTTTTGGAATAAATTTTTTGTGTGCATGTATTGTAAATGTTATGTATTATTTATATTTACATATAAATTTCAAATTAAATATAAATTAAATATAAATTAGGAAAACAAGGTATAAAACATATTAATATATATATATATATATATATATATCAATGATCATAATAAAATTGAAAGAACATAAATAATTAAGAGAAAAATGGAAATAATAAAAGTCAAAACACATAGAATATTGTTTGTCTAAAAACAAACATATGTCATAAAATGAATTGGTTACATTAAATGGGTATAAAATAAGATATATATATATATATATTTATAGTCCAAGTAATTATTTTAACAAAAGTTAAACACATAACATAAAATAAAAATATGAAGTATTTTGGAAGAATAACACATAAAACATAATAAAAATGTCATTGAACACAATGGTTCACATAAAACTCATTTTTCATAAAATCAAAAAACCTTTTCACCTTTGAAATTATAACTCTAAATCATTATATTTTTTTATAATTATTCTTAAACATATATGATGAATATTGATATAGTATATGAAATAAATATTTAAAATTAATAATAAACATAAGATAATAAAAATGAAGATAAAGAATAATCTATTTTATAGAGAATATGTTATTAGCACACAACATTTAAATATGTTATTTGGAATAATTATTATTCTATAGTTTTTTTCAAGGAAAATATTTTTTCTTTACTTCTACCAATAAATTTTATACACCTTCATACATAATAATATTATTAATATATGTAATAAACTTTCTGAAAATTTATTTATATTATAAATCTAAATTGATGTTATAAATATTATAAATGTTATATTAATTTTTATAAATATATATTTTTAATATATAAATTTTTTATGAATTTATATTATAAATGTTATAAATGTTATAAATTTTATTAATATATATTTTAAATTTTCTATAAAATAAATATAGTAAATATTTTTTAGAAATTCAGTTGATGTTTTGGGATAATTATGAATGGTATTTCTCTTGTAATTAAATGATTCATTCACTATAATTTTTGTTTTATAAAACTTTTTTTGTTCTATGGATTCATTTTATATTTTATATTTGTATGAGATAATAGATGTCAAATGTTATGTGCTTTATATTCATTGTTCTGTAATTATTTTTAAATGTGTCATAGATGATGCATAATTATGTTCCATGAATTATAAAATACATTTCAAATACACTATAATATAAATTTCTTTGGACTAATATAATTTTATTAAATTCATATACAAAAAGTATGCATGTGGAAAAACTAACCAAATCATCACTCACATCGAGTATAATGATATAATTTATTTTCAGTGATATCAAGTTATCTTAACTCTCTACATCCTTAACCATTTAATTTCAGAATTATAAAATATAAATATAAATATAAATTTATAATTTTAAACTTTTATAGTAAAATATAAATATGAATTGATTTATCATCAGTAACATCACTTTTTCAAATATGGTAATATATAAGGGTATTTTACCTAATAATATTTTCATAAAATTACCATTATTTCATAAACCATTGTATTTAATTAATGTACATATTATTAATGGTTATTATTATATAAATATGACGAGTTCAACTTTGTATTTACATTTATGGTGAAAGAAAACATTTCTGATGGTGAATAAACCGATCAAAATATTTAAACAAGTCCTATGAACTCTTCACTAAGAAGCATAATATATCATTTTGAATATTTAATGGGACCCATAGATAGATTTTTAAGTCCATATGAGAGGTTTATGTGCATATAATTTCCGATAAATAATAAATAATATTATTAAAATCATATCTCTAAAAATGGAACAAACATTACAAGAAATAAAATCTCTACATGTTGAGAAACCATTCTATAAACTTATAATGTACCCTGTTATCTATTTAATTAAAATAAAATGTATGGATAATTTTGAAAAAAACAATTTTAAGAAATTAAGTTATATTTCTATAATAATGGATATAATACTATGAAATTAATCAAAATATGATGATTTTCTTGTAAGTTTTCCTTATGAGAAAGAGTTAAATAATTTAAACTTCTACCATGTTTGATATTCCATTAAAATAAACTACGAGTGTAAGGAACAATTATTGATAAAGAAAATTACACATAAATATTTACTGAAATAATTTTTAATTCATTAAAAATTTCTAGAGAAAAATTTTAATCCATTTTTATCTATATAACCCTTAGTTATTGAGCATTTTTATCCCTATTGTGTATATAAGACTAAAAATTTTACACCCTTATATTTTATCATGTATTAATTTAAATAAATATCTTGTTAAGTAGGATGTGATATAAAAAAAACTAAAGTGAATAATACTTTAATAAAATGATATGTAAACATTAATCTAATATCAATTTAAAATGTAAAAAAATAACAGTAATTATATTATGACATAAAAATAATTAAAGTTTTAAAGGGTCATTTTTTATAAAAGTGGTTTTCATTAAATTTTTTATATATATATTTAAAATATAATTTTATTTGAATTTTAATAAATTAAATTCAATTTTTAATTCATCATTTTATAATTATTTGTTGTTGTTTTTTTGGTATTTTTCTAAAAAAAATTATTTTGGTGTGAATAGTGAAAAATAATGATTTTAAAAATACTACCATTTTTATGATATTTTCATGAAATAATAATAACTTAAAATTTTATAAAATAATTTTTATAGAACCAAAATATATTTAAAAATAAATATAATTCATTTAAAAATATAATTTTGAACTAATAAATTGATTTTTGACATTTTGGAAATCTGGGTAATGTTTTCATCTAAATTAAAACTATTTATGTTCCGTATCTTTTAATCATTATTTATTGTGTTTTATATTAGTTTTTGTTTAGTTTTAGAGTCAAATATGTTTTATTTTATATAATTTAGTCCAATAAATTCTATGGGAATAAACATTATATGTTATCTTGGTGTGAAAACGTTTTTAAAGATAAAATGCTTTTTTTTCTAAAAACAGTTTTTCATTGTGTTTTGTGAACTTATATTAAAGAATTTATTTTACTATTTTGGAAATTTAATTATAAAAAGTAAGTCAAATATTTTGGATAATAATGTTCTAATTTTTTATGAGTTAAATTTCCTTTTCATTCATAATTAATAGTCAACATGGAAACATTTTTTCACTATGGTAAAGGTTAAAATGTTAACGAGGGACGTTAAACTAATATATAAGACATAAAATGTCTCTAAAAAATCTATAATATTGATTGTTTGTGTGTATTTAAAATTGAAACTATCCTAGGATTGAAATTAGAGTAAATTATAACCACTTAATATGAGAGATACATTTACTATCTTTTAATGTTATTAATATTTTCATGGGTGCCACTCCTTCCACTAATAAAATGGAACCTTACCTCTTCAATTATTCACACACTTTTATCAGCACAAATTGACCATGATATACCAAAACCAATTTCCAAATTTTATCCTTTTCTATTTAGGGAACTTTTATCACTAAAATACCAATTCTAGAAGCCTTAAGGTGTAATAAAAAAGAATATATTTATAGAGGAGGTATATGTATTAACTAAATTATTTCACATTTATTTGTTATTATACCTCATTCAAATATATTATAACCCTACTAATATTATTTCAAAAGTATAGTTAATATAACGAAATATTGTTATGTTTATGGAAGAACTGATTTCTACCTCTTTCCATCCTATGACAAATGAAATCATTACTTGTGAATGCATATGGAATACTGCTTCCACAAAGCGATGTGTTTTGTTCTTCATCACCACCTCACATGTCTAGTTATAATGATAAATTTAATTAATATATATGATTTTTATGAAATAATTTTTATTCTTTAAATAGGAAATAATATCTAGATTCAATCCCTTTCATCTATGGGAAAATGGAAAATATCACTTGTGCAAACATGTAGATTTTACAAAGCGATATTATTCATTTTTTGTTATCAGTTCACATGGATTGTAATAATAATAAATTTAATGAATATGTTTTATATTTATAACATAATTAAGATTCAATAAATATAAATTATTATTTACCTATCATTATTTACATCCATTGAAAAATGAAAACATCACATGTGTGTACGTGTGAAATACCACCTCCACGAGGTGATGTGATTTATTTCACATCACTGATATATATGAATTGTAATAAAAGTTTAATAAATGAATAAATAATTTAATTATAAAATTATAAATATTAATTCCATGATGAAACCATAAAATAATTCAAGGATCATAATTAACAATCCAAAACATATGTGGAAAATAGAATAATTGACCCCTAAATATTTATTTCAATGAGGAATTAAAAAAAGGATAATAAGAAATTATGGATGAATTATTTATTTTAATATAAGTATGAATGTGGTACTACTGTATATTTATAGTAATGATAAATTTATTATATAGGATGTTAGAGTTCGTATGAGTAATGTTAGGACTTGAGGTAGGGGTTTCCGCATCTCAATTTTCCTTCATTGAGATATTTTTTATATTCAACACCTGATTTCATTTTTGGGGTTTATATACTAAACATTAATATAAACAGTGATAAATTTTATGAAAATTACGTGGTTATAATAATCTATCTAAAGCTCTCTCTTTCAAATTTTTTTAATTCCAAAGTTAGCAAACCTTTAAGGTTGATGTTACAATATCACATTTATCATAACAATTTATATTTTCCATATCATTGAAGTTAATTTCATGTTATTTATATCTTAAATATAAAATAGTTTCTTATACTCTATTATTTGAAAATTTTAAAGCATTATTTCCAGTTTTCAACTTTTTAGTACTAAAAAAGTCTAAAATTTTTTTATAAAAGTTTACCATATTTTAACTTTTTGGTCTAGATTCATTATATTATATATCCATTTTTTTAATAATTGTTTTACCAATGTTTTTTAAAATTTTAGATGATTGAAAAAAATATTTTATAGCATATTTAAATTTTTTTACAAGTTTTAATTTTTTCTATTTTCTGAATGGGTTATTTTTTACTTACATTATAAAAGTTTGAAAATAATGTTTTTAAACATTTATACTATGAGTATACACTCATTCCATCATGTATTTTATTCATCATTTTTATTCCTTTATAGGTTTCTATGGTTTTATAGTGAAAATACTATTATACTTTTTTTGGAATTTTTTTGAGTATTTAAGAAACCAAAAGGACATTTCTTCTTTATTTAAATGCATCTTTATAATAATTTTATTAAAGGGCTTTTCATCTATGTCAACATAATTTATGGATTTTTATGATTCCCTGGGGAAATGATATTATGATACCATCCACTATCCTTATCAAGATGACATATGATGAATATTTTTGAAATATTTTTTCATGAAACCCATTTCCTTCACATGAGTTAATTTTAACTGAAGGAAAAAAAATTAATATTGTTTTATTGGGAGTATATATGTATAGTTTATCATTATAAAATTTGTGGGTACATTATATCCCTTCAATTCATTGGTAATATTTTTTTATATCTCATGAGATATTTTTTTGTGGACATGATTTTGATTATCTATGTCCACATGTTTGTGTATGGACATCTTTAGAATTAGCTATAATCATAATTTAATAAGTGTAAATGAATGTGGGTAGATAAGTTATCATGTTTGTGGGTGGATATGATTTCATTTTTATATGTTCTCAATTTCAGGATTTTATATTTATATATTTATGGCACAAACTTATGACTTATTCTTATAATATTCTCTCACGGATCATGATTTATTTCTAATGATTCAAAACTCTTATGACTCTTTTCTTCTTTTATAACATAGCCTTATTCAGTGGATCAAAATTTATTATCAATGATTTTTTGGTTATATTATCAAAAATTTCAATCATGATCTCATACCCATTTACTCATCTTATGCTCAATTATGAACATCAGTTGTTATATCCCTTGTGCACCGTTACTAATTATATGATATCAATCATTTCTATTTTCCAAGTTCATAATGAATGTATGAAGTAGTATATAGATAATAAGGGTATCATGTGTAGAGATATTTATAGAATATGTTTAGGAAATATTATGAAATAATATGTGCTTAGTATAATGGGAAATCATCCCATTTTATAGTTAATACATGAGTGTTGTTACATAAGGGATTTTTTCATAATTCTATAAAACTACAAACCTTAAAATTTATTAGGTATATTAGTGAATAAATATTTTTTATCGACAATGTAAATATAGAATTCTAGTTTTGGGTCACTTAAGTTTTACTAAAATATAATGTATAAATAATATTTTTTAGCCTTAGATTTTTGTGAATGGGTCTGGGGGATTATAGTTGGTATCAGAGAAATGGTTTACAGTAATTTATTGGTTATATTGTTATTTTATAAGGAAAATTTAAAATATTTATAAAATATCAAGGATTAATATGTCGGATTGGGATTATAAGTTAAAAGTCACCTATAAGCTTAATGGATATTATGTTATGGAGAATTATGGTTATTTTTTTAATCAAAATATTTCAATAGGAGTTGAAATGGTTTAGGATATCATTTTATTCATCATGAACATAAGATGGTTTATTATGATTTTATTTGATATACACACAGTAATAATTTTATTTTTAGTAAATTTCTAGAACCAATTGGAATCATTTTAATAATGGATATGAAGGACAATGTGGTGGTTGTTTGAATGATAAACCAAAAGTGATCGGATCTAGAGTAAAAAATATAATGGTTATTCCTAAGAAGTTAACTCCAAATATGATTAATAACTTGAACATTGGTGAGTTTCCTAACACACCAGAAAAGAGAAAACTGGAGTTTCATTTATTTTTTAGTGATAAATTCATCAAGTTACGAAATATTAAACATAAAATGTGTCAAGAATTTGGGAATGTGATATGTGGGAAATGTATCAAAGGAAAATATAATTGTAACATAAAACACTGATAAAAAAATGTCTCAATCCCCTAGTAACCTAAAATTCCTACTGAAACAAGAGTTCATGATGAACCGGACCAATATATATTATAAGTCATGAAACATTCTCATATCTCTTTCCTAACATATCCCAAATAGTAAAAAATACATAAAAATATCCATGAAACCACATTTTCTACATCCTAACAGAGTTCACTCTAAACACTAACGAGATCAGAGCCTCCACGTGACCTAAAGTGCCCCTCCATAAAAATTATAGTTTTTCGATTGGTAAAAGGGGTTTGTGGAGGTACCATTGGTTATCTATACCCCCATTATCAGAGTGAAAAATAATTAATAAAAAACCAAACATCAAAAATCAATATTATACATCCATGAAAGTATATGGAATAAAATAAATAATCAGGAATCATCAATAATAAAATAAACAAAATGATATAGTCATACAAAAAGACCAATTTCCCACTAGGCCAACCATATATAAAATATAACCAAAACATTAAATAAACACTATATTCCACTCTTAAAAAACTATTCCATAACTCATCTCAATCCCTACATACACACCTAATCTATATAGCTCAATCAAAACTGTTCCATGGACTGAGCTATCCCTATAACCAAGTGAGAGTTTACATTGGTACCAAAGTATAACTGCGACCCGAGTAGGTTGTGAGTACATAACTTAGTTGGGAACCACCAATGTGGTCCCATACATAAACATTAATTTAGTGATATGTATATATGTTATTCTCAAAATAAATTATCAAAATGTAGAATATAAATATATAATTTAAAAAAATACCTTCCTTATCTAATGTTAGAATGCATCTAATTTGGTTGCATTGACCATGCCAACCCATGTTCTTCATCCAATGATATTATTGATCCTAAGGTTCATTAACCTAATAAAATATATCTACTTTGACTAGTTTTGGGGTTATTTAAACATGTTGTGATGATCATGCATTAGAATATAACAAAACCAGTTATCTCTAGTATACATATAGAGTTTCACATCACCCTATAGGAGTTTTATTTGTTAATGGAATTGACTATTGGTATGTAATAACGGAAGAATAATCCGAGAAAGATCCATCATAGTATACCATAAAAACCTAGGATACATATCCATAGAATCCACATATATTATATCGTAGATCTACCCTATAATATTTTTCTCAATCGGGTATCACATTACTCCCCAAAAAGAGTTTTCTCATCCATAAGTATCACGACTCAGATTTAACACACATAGAATATATGCCCATAGGATGACTACCAATCAGGGTGGTATATGTTATCAATATCCCCAAAAGGGATATTTCTTTCCATATAATATACCCACCAAATCAATAGTATTTTTCCAAAAATATTTATATCTAAGGAATAAAATAATAAATAAAGGCACAAGAACTTAGGGAAAACCCATCCATATGTATACAAGATGAATAAGAAATTATCCAATGAAAAAAATTATCCCCAATCCTTCTATGAAATTTTACATATAAAATATCTAAATTATAATTCAATCTAACATAAAAAAAATAAAAAATGCATCTTGGATTCACTAGTTCGTTGGAGGCTTTAAATTGATACCCACAACAATAATTACCCATTTCTAGACATTCATTCTTAGGTATAGGTATATATTGGCGAACCAACTAGGGTCCCTATTATCTCACCATAAAAATTCATGAGTTTATCACCTCTGTAGGCTAAAACATACCAACAATAGTCCCAATAGATGGATCAAACCTCATATTGATACCTATGTTAGTTGGTTGGTCTGTTATCAAAACCAAATCAATAATCCTAGTGGATCTAAAACATTTACCAAGTAACCACATGGAATATCAGGTTATTTAACCTTAGGTTATCTCAAAAACCCACTTGGAGGTGTATGAGGATTTTAGATATGATCCACTAAGTCGTAACCATTTCAATCATGATTTAGGAAATCCCCTCAAAGAGGTATCTTAGGTTTCAGGATGTCATAAGGGATTAGGTATCATCCTTCGACAATAATGGTATGTAAGCCAGTGCACAAGGGCCTTCATGACCAATTTCACTTTTTATATTATATTTTAGGGGTTTATTTTAAGAAAAAATAATTTATTTAAAAACAATAATTAAATTAAAACTAGTTATTCATGTTAATAAAAATGGGCAGTCATCTACAATGGAGAGACCAAAAATATACATGCACATAAAAAAGTGAAAAATAAATTGGGAGAGTACATGAACAACCTACCTTTTTAGAAGAAATTTCATAATTATTTTCCATAGGATATAATCTCTTCAAAAACCTATCCAATATTCTCCAAAATACTGAATGATTGTCCCCAAATAGAACAAAAAACCATTAATTAAAATTGTATTATAATTAACTATGCAACCCTTTTTATAAAAATTACAAATCTAATCAAATTTAAAAACATTATCTAAAAAATAGGAATATTTCCCATTTACTCATCAGAAAGCCATGTCGAGATGGAACCAATACCAACCCCCTACGGAAGGCCTGAAAATGGATTGTGTCATTAAACATAGAAAATTACCTAATATAAACCGCTAATTACACCATTAAATTTATTTAATTTTAATGTAAACCAAGTAAAAAATTCACTATGAAATTTACCTCAACCAAAATAAATATCCATCATGTGAGGATGGCATTACTGGACACTATCATCATAAATAGACTAAAAACCTATTTATTTTCAACTGATTAACCCATACTACAATGTAATATGTATAAAATCCCAAGATAAAAAAAATGAAAAATTAGTAATAAAGGAATAGGGGGAGGGAAGGGCACTCTAGATTCAACGACATACCTCATAACCTTGGAAAAAGGCCACCAAGACCCCCCCCAGGTCAAGGAGAAAAAGGGGAGAATGGGGGATCCATCCCTAGTTCATGAAAGAAAGGATGGTGGAAGTGGGTGAGAAGCCTACTCATAAAATTCAATGGATAAGAATTACCAATCATCCAAATTTATAGACAACATGCTAACTGATGATGGAAACTAGCTATCCCTTGTCTCCCAGAAGTGACTCTTTACACTACCTGACACCACTGACTCACCGGTACAAGTCCACCAGCTTTCCAGTGGCCACCAGAAAATTGTATATTCATCTATCCATTTCATCGAATAGAAAGTGGTTATAGACTATAGCCTTAATTAGTATATACTTCTCCCTTTATTCTCCACTTCACACAGAATCGCTTTATCCACCCTTTGTAACAACTTAATATTTTTTGTCATGTCAATTTTTAAATTAATTTCTTGAGTAGCTAGTGTTCCATGCAACACCAAGTTCAAACGAACTATGATAAATTATTATGTGATGGTTATAACATTGAAATTAATTATTATGGAATAAATATGACTAAATAATTTTTATAAAAATATATAATTTATAAATTTATAGAATAAAATTTATTGGTTATCAATTTATTATAAAGAAAAAAATTATTAAAGAAGTGTTTTCTGAAAAACTACTTTTGTGTGTGAAATATTTTTATATCATAAAAATTTAATTACTCACTATTGGTGAATGATTTTAATGTAATGTATATTATATATATTTAATTAAATGTTTCAACATTCATATAATATTTTTACTATACACTTGATAATAAATAATCCAGTTTTATTCTTAAAAAAATATTTTTTAAAATGAAAATTTCATAATTTTTTGGGATATTATCTTAAAATTTATTTATGATATTTATAGGTATTTAATTTGATATAATTAATTAAATATTAATAATTAGTAGGTTAAAATCTTATAATTGGGGCCATTTTATTTTTGGTCAAAATGAATGGTAATAATGGAAAAATATATCACCTCAATAGAGTGTAAATTGGGTTAATTTAGGTTAAATCTAGGTTATATGACTAAAATTATTAATATTAAATCTTATTGGATGAAGAGTATTCAATAATTTTCAACGCAGTCTTTAATTGGATTTTTTAGTGGAAACATGTCCATGTAAATGACTTATATATTATATAAATCAAATATAGTTACAAAATGCCCCACTTTTTATATCATATCTTTTATGTGCCCACATAGCGAAAAAAGAAAGATAAGAATGAAAATAAATTTAAATTTGGATCTTTATGATTTTTTTAATTGTAAAACTTATTTTTATTTTATATAAATTATATATTTACCTAAAATTATTTTTCATTACTAATAAAATATTTATTTATTTAATAGAAAAACAAAGTAAATGATTTGAAAAATATTAATTTTGATTTAATTTGGATGAGTTAAGGTTTTAAAATTTATTTTGTAGATCTATATGACATATTATAGAGTTTTTAATTAATTATATATGAATTACCTTTTTTGTTTTGATGTATTTGAAGTCAAACTAAATGAATAGAATGAAAATTGACATTAATGATAATTTATAAAAATAATATATAATTAAATTGTTTAAAATTGATAAAAATATTATCTTCATACACAAAATTTATTTATAGTTTAAAAAGTCACAAATTTTCCATTTATTTTTCAATTTTTTATTTATAGTAATATTATTAACACTTTATGATTAAAATAGTGATTACCAAAGTTAAGGTAAAAAATTACTACCCAAGGGGTTAATCAAAATGATAAGGTTTAAAATGAAATTAAAACCTATCTAAAATATATTGGTTTATTGTATTAGAACCCTATATAATCTTTTATTCAAAACCATTTCCATTTATAGGAATTTTTTAGGGAGAATTAATTTATTATAATGTAATATAATGTGGAATTCCAAAAATTCCCCTTACCTAAATTATAAAAGGGAACCTCTTCTCTCACTAATTGACTCCACTTTGAGCCTTCTATATCGACCAAAACCTTCCTGTTTTTCTTTCTAACATCCTTATACAATTTTTGGAGGTATTCAGATTATAAACCACCAATCCTAGATCCCTAAAGAATAGATCTAAAAGAAATCCTCCAAAGAAGTGGTAAACGTTTTTACTAACTTATTCATGTTCATTTCTTATTATACTTCCTATTAATGTGTTTCTTCTATCCTAAATTAATAAATCTAGTATAAAAAATATAATTAGATGTTATTATGATTATGGTATAACCAAATTCATTTTTCCCATCCTATAAAATATTAAAACATCACTCGTTCATTCATACAACATACTGTCTCTACATAATAGAGTAATTCGATTTTCCTCACCACATTACATGTATGGTCATAAACTTGGAATTAATAAAAATATATTATATATATGAGATTATAATTATTTTTTAATGTTAATTATTCTTTATCATTCTTTCATTCCATATATCGAAAAAATGAAATCATTGTTCATGCGTGTGTATGACCTACCATCTCCATGAATGGTGTATTTACTTTTTCAATATCAATTTATATGAATAACTCTAAATATAAATATATTTAATTTATATGATATTTTTATCATAAATAATATTCTTTAAATTATATATCTATGATAATAGTATAATAACCGGAACTACCAAATTTAAACGTACATGAAAAATATAGTAGTTACCACTCAGAACAATTATTTTAACAATGAATTGATAAAAAATGGGTGATAAAATATTATAAGTAAATAATGTATTTTATGATTATGGTTTCAGAATATATTTACAATAAATATATAATTATTATATAGGAATTTTGAACATGTATAAAGGAATTCAAATATAAGGTAAAGGATTCTTTCACTATCTTATTATTACTCGGGATTGTCTAGGTTTAAGTCTCTACTGGGGAAAATTTATCTTTTACATCCATGTTTTTTTAAAATATTTTAAAAAATGTGTTTACCATTATCCTATTAATATATAAATCCATTTTTACCCATGATTTAATTTTTACAAAATGGTTTAAAATGAATCTTTTTGTCATTTTCTAAATAAGGTTCTTTGTAACATTTCTAAAAATGAAATACTAAATAAATGATTTAATTAACTTTTACAACATGGTGAAATTTTCCCACTGTCATAATTCCTCAATGATTTTAATCTTCCTTTTAAAGTTTACATGTTTATTTTCGATGATAATTTATTGTTTTATAATTTCACCTCATTTTAAAAATAAGAGTTTTTCAAATTTAAAAAGGGTAATTTCCTCAACTATTTTTTAATGATATCATCTAATGTATTTTAATCTATGTCAACATACATTTTTGAATCTTGTTATTAATTTAGGTTGATTTATTATGATACCATATTCCATATTTTATTAAATTGTTAATGATTATTTTGACTAATGATGTCATATTTTGATACAATTCACCATATTACTTAGGATGTATGATGATTATGTTTACTTAGGATGTTTTAATATTCTTTTGTCAATAAAAATTACTATACTGACTATGATGACTATATTTCACCACTTTAATATGATATCTTAATTGTACTTAGTAAGTGAAGGGTAAAGCCCTCTAGAACCCCTCAATTCATTGGTAGGTCTCATGAGACAAACTAGTTTGATTATTGGATGAGGACTTAGACATTAATTTTTGATGTCTTTGATTAAGCCTTGAAGGTATGTTTATGATGTCCAAAATTATAAATTCCTACATTATGATATTGGTTATTTATTCCCATGCGATTTTCTAATTGGTTTGGATATCCATGGATATGTTATTTCTCATTTTATTATTGTATTATTTGATTTATATTTATTCATTCCATATAATTCTCAAGTAATATGTTTAATGTAATGTATTTTAGTTATTTAACTTTCCATATTTTTATGCTTATTTATTCATCATAGATTCTGTTGTATTAATACCCTTACAAATCATCTAAAATACCCCCTTTCTTATGTTTCATTTTTCACCAAGATTATATAAGTTTATTATGATTGATATGTGGGGTTAAGCTAGGAGAATAATGGTGTTACCTAAGGATTTACTATATTATATTTTATGTTTTCAATTATAATATAAGATTCATGTATGTGTCTAGTTTTATAAAACTAATAAACTATTTTATCCTTTGGGATGTGATTCCCTCTATATTATGATAATGTAATAATGTAACCTATTAATTGGGGTTACTAGGGTCAGTGTCATTATTGTTGTTATAAGAGGAAGCTTAGTATAAATATTGGAAAATATATTTCAGTTAACATAGGTAAGAGAAATGTAAACCTATAAAGGAATTTGATAACATTCCCAAAATAAACAAGATTGCTATTTTGATATTAGTTAGACATAAATTTCTAATTTATGTTAGGTTTCTATCTTTTTGAAATTATAAAATAATATTCATAATATAATCTAGTGTATTCCATTGTTTAGAAATGGAGACAACCAGAAATAATGGAAACTGTATCAATTTATATAATCCATGTAGGGATTTCCCTACTAGTAAAGATAATGATGTTCGATATAGATATGTTTATGGATTTGAAAGGCTTATAACTATAATGGGGAATCTAACTCAGGTTATGAGCAATAACCTAACTTGTATGGGATAACCTGCTTATTTTAACATTGTGTAATAATTTTAGACTGATTCATGCATCAATAAACTCCATCATTTGGTGGTATTTAAAAACCATTTATTGCTGACAATTAAATAAGTTTAATTGTTAATATATTTCTTTTATTTTGAATTAATTAAAGGGATAATGTTTTCATTGATGTTTATTTTCTCTTAGGAGATTCAGATTAATTTTTTTCATTAATTCAAAACACTAAGGATGCACAGTAAATAAAAAACATGAAATGAAATGATTTTGATGATCATTTCATTGAAAAATAGTTTCCTCATGAAAAATGAGTAGATATTGAGAGACAATTTGTGGGTGTATGATTGAAGCAGGATGAGAATGTTTCAAAGAATGAATCCAACTTTATAAATATATCAATGCATTCCATGGACTATTAAGGTAATCCAAAGATCAATATTAAATGTTTATTTGATTGGATTATTCCAATTCTTCAAAGGGACGTAGTCTCCCAAGTATTCTCATCATATGAGGAGATTGTATCATAATCCATCAATATAGAGAAAAAATTATCTAAGTTACATGACATTAAATGAAAGCAAGATAATAAGATGGCTATTGTGAAATTTAGAAAAGTAAATAAGGAATATGGGGATAGTTGATGGGTGGATTTTCCAAATTGCAATAAATGTAGAAATAAAAATCATGTAACATGAATATTGGGAACTTTAGTTTTTAACAAGTGTGGATAAAAATTACACCAGGCCCTTGATTGAAAGGGAAATAAATAATCGAGTAATGTTCAATGCTTCATCACATAGGAGAAGGGACACTATGCACATGATTATCCTATACACCAATGGAAATTTCCCCAAAAAAGGATAATGAAGTAACGACAAGATTATGTGATTATAGAAGATAATTTTTAATTTCCAAATTATGTGGTGGTAGGTGAATTAATTATATCCTCAAATATAGCTAATGGTTTATTCAAGTATGGATCATCACATTCTTTTATATCATCCTATTTCTCTAAAAAAATTACACATTTCCCATTCACCAAAAGAAGGTAGTTTTTAGTCAAAAATATTAGGTTAAATACAATTATAATAAGTATGTTTCAAGAAGTTTCTGTTATTACACAAAAATATTTTCTATTTTTTGATTTTATTATCACACCTATGGTTGAATTTGATATAAAAATTAGTATGGACTAGCAATCAAAATTTAATGAAAAAATTTAATTTAAAGATAAGTAAGTAATTATTCACGACGAAGATATGGAATTCCTTATCTTTATAGGGGAAAATTTATCATCTCATTATTTTCTATATCCACCTCTAGTATCTATTGTAAATGATATTTTTGGTGAAGAATAATAGACACAACCTACAGTTGAAAAGGTAATTTTGAAATTAATATGTAACTATTGTACAAGAATACATTGATGTATTTCCTAAGGAATTAACAAGATATCCACTAGATTGGAAACTGTTGGTTGGAGTGGACACTCAAGAGGGGGGGTGAATTGAGTTCCAATTAAAATTTCTGCTAAAAACAATTTCTATTAAAATCCCCCAATTTCAAAAACAGATTAAACTGTAGTGAATTTATACAGATTGTAAAGGTTCAATTAGTTTCTAAAAGATTCATTAATTCTCAGTTAACTTAATCTTATGATTAAATTAACTTTTGAAACTAACTTACTGGTTTATAATAAATATAAACACTTTCGAGTTTAACTATAAATGTAGCTTTGAAAATGAATTATATTTCAAAGTAATAGCAGCGGAATATGAAATAAATGTATATAGTATGGATATAGATTTTAACTAAAAACACAAGAGGTAACCAAGAGGTTCAGTCTCAAGCCGAGACTTAGTCCTCTCAAAATTTATATAAAGTGATCCACACCCTGGATCTGGGTTAACAACAGTGATCACACTGTTCAGGTCAAGAGACCTCTACCACAGTTATACGTGGGATAACAAACAACAGCTCAAAGCTGTCCAGGTCACACTTGACCTCTACCACTGTCCACAGTGGGAAATAAAGAATGTAAAGATTGTGAGTGAGGATTTACAAATCCTCCAGTTCAGGTTCAGGAGACAGTGTGTGTGTAATAATTAACAGGCTACACACACTGCTCGTAATACAAATACTAAATCACTTAGAGCAAGATAAAGAGTTTAGAATGGCTCTAGTGATTGCAGTGCAGCTCTGGACTCCTTTGGATTTGATCAGAAATGGTTCTGAGTCCTTCTCTGGTATTTGACTGAAAAACAGAGTATCGTTTCTCCTTTCAGTGCTTCCAGGTTCAGCTTGGTTATTGGCTCAGAAAATGAAGTGTTCTGTGTAGTTCTTCTTTAGCATAGATTGCTCGATGTATGCTCTGTGTTCTGGAGTCTGGTAGTAGTAGTCTTGTGAGTGCAAGTTCTCCAGTTGTTCTTGGCACGTTTGAGATTGATCGCAAGAGTGTTCCCGTGTGCTCAAAAAATATCTTCTAGTCTCTTGCCTGGATTCACTTTTTATACACGCTGTCTTGTATGCCTTTTTTATGCTGAGAAGAAGGAATGATTATGCTTTTTAATCGTACTTGGAATGGTTTCCTGAAATGGAAACATAAATCATTGAATAACATTAAATTCATCAAAAGTAACAAATGTATCTGTTAGTGTAATAAACAAATAGGGTCGAGGATATAGGATTTGACTCCGCAGTTCATTATAGGTAGCTGTTTGTTTGTAGACTTGTACGGTTGACTCTGTGCAGGATCTTCCATCGGTATCTCTTTAAACTCTTATCGGTGGCTCTTATCGGTAGCTCTTATCGGTAGCTCTTATCGGTAGCTCGATGAACTTAGTTCCATCGGTTTCTCTTGACTGTCGGTAGCTCTGTGCATCGGTAGCTCTGTGCATCGGTAGCTCTGTGCATCGGTAGCTCTTATCGGTAGCTCGATGAACTTAGTTCCATCGGTTGCTCTTGACTGTCGGTAGCTCTGTGATACTTACACTTGACTGTCTTATACAAAACACATCTAATTCACTTAGAATCATTTCAAAACTTATATAAACATGGATAATCGAGATTAACATAAATCAGAAATTATTTTAACATTATTATTAACTTAATCATCGATTTAAAATAATTAAAGTGTAGGTCAACAGTAATTGTGAATATCATAATATATGAATGCAAGATTGGGATTATAAAAACAGGTGAGGTCAACAATCTCCCCCTTTTTGATAATCACAACTTATGATATGGCCATTTTAAAATAGTTAGAATATAGTATTAGATAGTATGACATTAATATTCAATTTTCTCAAAGAAAACAATATCAGAGGAAAGAGGAAATAGGAATAGAAAGATATAGATCAAAAATTATCATAGGTAGAATTAAATACAATAGTATTAGTGATAAGGTTTTGAAAGAATTCGTACCAAAGAAGGAAGGTAAGAAATAGTATCAAAGGCTCTCCTTTATAGTTCTCCCCCTTTGTGATAATCAAAAAGAGGGAAACCAAAATATAGAAAACTGAGAAATTGAGATAGTGGAAAGAAAGGCATTTGTATTAGATTAGTCAAAAAAATTACATAAACAGAATAAAAAAAATGATTCCTATCAAACATCCTTGCCACTTAAGCAATCCACATCTTCAATGTGAGCTTTTACCTTGGGATCAGAAGAGAATTCAGGTGTTGAGGATACTGGGGAGGACTTTCGAATTCCAGAAATGATTAGAGGAGGCTGAGCAACTGATACAGTGTCGGGCCTGTAATGGGAAGTTATTTGAGTGATCATAGGTGTGAGACTTCTTATGGATTGAGCATGAGTCATCTGAACTGGAGATGTAGTAGAGGCAGAGGCAGGAAAAGCAGGAGGTACAATGACCGGTCTAGCATCCACATGCAGGAAGGGCAGCAACATGTTTCTGAAATCCATTATAATGCTTCCTCCTCTCTCCATTGCAGACACAAAATCATCTCTATTTTCAATGAATTTATCCAAAGCTGGAGTAAGCTCCCTGAGCTTACTAACCTGCTCTCTGAAGGCCTGAGTCACTGGAGGTAACTTTAGATTCTCAAGCAGAAGTTTGAAATGGTCGGTCATTTGTTGCTTGGTATAAACCTTTTCAAAATAAGTATCCACCTTGTTCTTGATTTCCCCTTGAGAAGCAGAGTCCTCTCTCATGTAGTCCTGGACGATTTTCATTATTTCTCTGGCTGAATCCCTGGTAGACAGCACAACTCGACTTAAATCTGATGAGTCCACAGAGCCACTGGTTGAAATAGAACCAAGCTCCTCCTTCATCAGAGCACGAAATTGATTCAGATCAATTGCAGGTTTTGGAACTAGAGGACCAAGAGAGAAGGATACAGTTTCTTTGAAGCTTGTGGTCAACCCACTAATCAGATTTTGCATTTGAGAGTCCTGATCTTTGACATGATCCTTCACAGATGTTTTGAAAGCTTCAAACACCGAGACTAGCTGACTTACAACACTCTTCACATAGGCTAAATCCTTATCAGCTTGAGATTTTGAACTCATGAAAGAGTCTAAGGCAACAATAGATATCCGTAGAGCTTCAAGATCTGCTTCTAGCCTAGAGGTTTGAGTCTGGCACTCCTTGACTTCTTCCATTATCTCACCCACAAAAGTTGACAGATTGCAACCAAGAGAAAGCTCAAAAGACCTTTCTAACATCTTCATTTCTTCACCAAAACAGTGCTTTATCTCAGCAACAGAGGCACTGAAAGATTCCTTCAGCTCATGCTTTAGGGATTCGAGGTCAGACTTTGTAACAAAATCAGTAGGAGCAACTGTAGTAGATACTCTTTCAGAAGCTAAACTGACTATAGAGTCAGTCATGACTGATTGAATCGAGGATACTAAAAAAGATTCCATTGTCTTTATTTCTTCTACAAAACTGAATTTGATATTTTCTTTCAGCACATCTAAATCATGTAATCGGACCACATCAGCAGGTAATAACTCAGAATTGATGTCATAGATGATCTTTGGTCTATTCAAAGATACTTCATTATCTGAATCTGGATAATCCAAACCAAATACTATAAAACCTGGGTCTTCTACCCAGTCTTCAGACTCGATAGTCACTGTAACATTTCCAAACTTGGTGTGATGCTCCCCCTCAATGGATGCATTCTCATATATAGAAACTACATTCTCTGCTGGTATTTCTTTATCAGAATCTTCCACAACAAATTTCATCTCTGCAGCAGCAGGATGATTTTCTGAAATAGATACAGCTTCTCCTCTTTCTCTTACTTCATCCATAGAAGGTACAACTGAGCTTCCAATAACTGGACTCAGACTCACTTCAGCAGAATCAGATAATTTAGAGACATTATTTTCTTCCTCTACATGCTTAGAGACCGACTGGTCTTCCTCATTAGCAGGTGTCTCCGCTTCTGCTAGCACTTCCTTTTCTAAGGACAATAATTCAGCAACAGGGCTTGGAGGCAAGTCAGGATCTCCTCCATCATCCATAGGAGTTTCTTCCTCTTCTTCTTCTTCTTCTTCTTCTTCTTCTGACTCATCACTGTACTCAGGTTCCTCTTCATCAGGTCCTAGAACTGGATCTCTTTTATCCTTTGGCCTTGAAGGATAATCCACAGGATTAAATTTATCATATACCTTTTGGTCATCATTGACTCATTCTCCTCTCCACGGATTCCAATTAATCTTCATATATTTTCAAACTGTTATAGTGATACAAAATTTGCTCTTCACTACAACTGTCTCATCTTGAGACTCAGCTATCCCTTTCACTTTGATCATTACAGAAATCAGCTTAGCAAAGAATATGGCATTTGTCTTTGATTTAGGCCTTTTCATATCTTCCATTTGATTCATCACCAATCTGCACAAATTGACTTTGACATCATGTCTCAAAAGATGTAGGAGATAGATATCCTGATATCTCAAATTAACAAAGTCTCCTCTCCTTGGTATCAACACATGTTGAACAAACTTGAACAAGAATTTGTTCTCTCCATCCATTTCTGTAGCAACCACTTTCCTTGGAGTTCCATTACCAGTGAGTTCTTTCAACGCGGTCTCATGATCAAAAATGTCACTGGTAGGTGGCATTGCTCTTGATACATATCTAGACACACCTTCATGTGGAACTTTTAAGCAATCAGCCCATTCCACTGATGAAAATGATAGCACTTTACCATTTACAAACGAAGATACTCGGTTCTCATTCTCTAGCTTCTCGAAGCTTACAAATTCGTAAAACTGTTTTACCAACTTTGGGTAGTAGGGACCGTTGTTATTTGAAAAGTAGTCTACCCATCTATGAGCTTCCATAACTTCGAGCACCAAGGACTTGCTGGGCAGCAACCAGTCTACACACAGCTCTTTTTCGATCACAATAGCTCTATTTTGCAGATGAGGATTTACTGGTCTCCTTCCTGACCTAGTTCTAACAGCACTACTCGCTTCTGGCTCAGACTTCTGCATTTTTGCTTTAGGCTCAACACAGTCTTCTCGAATGACATGAATTTTGGTTTTTTCCATCGCTGGTTCGAGGGATCTCAGGTTTGCAGAGGGTTCGGGTTCTAAGGTTCGAAGGTAAAAGGTTTTGGGTTCAATGGAGTAAGAAGCGGCTTAGACTTAGTTTTATCATTTAGGAATCATAAGTTAAATGAATAAAAATAAAATAAAAGAAAAAAACGATTCAGATTCTTGACGACAGACAAAAGATTTAAAACATCACTTTATCAGTGAGGTTTTCTATCGGTGAGGTTTTCTATCGGTGAGGATTTCTATCGGTTAGGATTTCTATCGGTGAGGATTTCTATCGGTGATGATTTCTATCGGTGAGGATTTCTATCGGTGAGGATTTCTATCAGTGAGGATTTCTATCGGTGAGGATTTCTATCGGTGAGGATTTCTATCAGTGAGGATTTCTATCGGTGAGGATTTCTATCGGTGAGGATTTCTATCGGTGAGGATTTCTATCAGTGAGGATTTCTATCGGTGAGGATTTCTATCGGTGAGGATTTCTATCGGTGAGGATTTCTATTGGTGAAGATTAAACATCCCCAGCTCGTGCCTAATGTAACATAACCTATCCACACTTAAGGGTTTTGTGAAAATGTCGGCCAATTGATGTTCAGTGCTGATAAATTCAAGAGAAATGTCACCCTTTTGATAATGATCACTTAGAAAATGATGCCTTACATCAATGTGTTTGGTTCTTGAGTGAGATACAGGATTCTTCGAGATGTTTATTGCACTAGTGTTGTCACAGTTAATCGAAACATGCTTAAAAACATATCCATAGTCCAAGAGAGTGTGTTTCATCCACAGAATTTGTGCACAACAACTACCAGCATCTATATACTCTGCTTCGGCAGTGGAAAGAGCTACAGAATTCTGTTTTTTACTACACCAAGATACTAAGGATTTTCCTAATAAATGACATGTTCCTGAAGTTCTTTTTCTGTCTAATTTGCAACCAGTAAAGTCAGCATCTGAATAACTCATTAACTCAAAGGATTGTCCTTTTGGATAAAATAAACCAAGGTTAACAGTATGCTTGAGATACTTGAAAATTCTTTTAATAGTAAGCAAATGAGATTCTTTCGGGTTATCTTGAAATCTTGCACACATACACACACTGAACATAATATCTGGTCGACTAGCAGTAAGATAAAGTAAACTACCAATCATACCCCTATAATTGGTTTGATCCACTGGTTTCCCAGTTTCATCTGTATCCAATTTACAGATTGTACTCATAGGAGTTTCACTCTCCTTAATACTATCCAAACCAAAACGTTTTAAAAGATCCTTTGTATATTTACTTTGATTCGCAATAATACCATTTTCATTTTGAAATAATTGAAATCCAAGAAAGTATTTAAGTTCTCCCATTAAACTCATTTCAAATTCATTTTGCATACTTTTTGAAAAATCAGTACATAAAGAATGTTTAGAAGATCCAAAAATAATATCATCAACATAGATTTGTACAACTAAAACATCTTTAGAAATTCTTTTAATAAAAAGAGTTGGATCAGCAATCCCTTTAGTAAAACCTTCTGAAATAAGAAAATTGCTGAGTCTATCATACCAAGCTCTTGGAGCTTGTTTTAAGCCATATAAAGCTTTAGAGAGTTTAAAAACTTGATTTGGAAAATGGGGGTTTTTAAATCCAGGAGGTTGTTCTACAAAAACATCTTCAATTATAAAACCATTTAGAAATGTACTTTTGACATCCATTTGATATAACTTGAAATTTAGATGTGCAACATATGCAAGTAAAATCCTAATGGCTTCTAGTCTAGCTACAGGTGCAAAGGTCTCCTCATAGTCTATGCATTCTTCTTGACTATATCCTTGTGCAACTAGCCTAGCTTTGTTTCTAACTATGTTTCCTGATTTATCAACTTTATTTCTAAAAACCCATTTAGTGCCTATTGTTAGTGTGTCCATAGGTCTGTCAACTAATTCCCAAACTTTGTTTATTTCAAATTGATTTAACTCTTCTTGCATAGCCATTACCCAGAATTCATCAACGATAGCATCATTAATATTTTTGGGTTCTAGCTGGGAGAGAAAAGCTTGATGTTCAACCTGATTTCTTAGAGAAGCTCTAGTCTGTGTTCCTCTATGAATATTACCAACAAAAACATCCAAAGGATGATTCTTTAGAATTCTTGTTGATCTAGTAAAGGTAGGACTGGACACTTCAGGTGCATCAGTAGGTTCGGGTTCAACCGAAACAGATTCTGGAAAAAGTCCAGAACTGGAAGTTTTTATAACAGGTTCTTTGGATTTATCATTAAGGTCCAGAATAGACAAATCTTCTTCAAGATTCTCAAGAGAGGTTTTAGGCTCATTTGGATCGGTTTCATCGAATTTGATGTGAACAGATTCTTCCACACATTTATATTTCTTATTAAACTCTCTATAAGCTTTACTTGAAGTAGAGTAACCCAGAAAAATTCCTTCATCACTTTTAGAAGCAAACTTGTCCAGATTATCCTTTGTGTTAAGAATAAAGACTTTGCAACCAAAAACTCTGAAGTAATTAAACTTAGGCTTCCTATTGTTCCACAACTCATATGGGGTTTTCTTAAGAACAAGTCTGATCAAGACTCTATTGATAACATAACAAGCTGTATTTACAGCTTCAGCCCAAAAGTAAATAGGTAGTTCATATTCATTGAGCAAGGTTCTAGCTATTTCTTGAAGGGTTCGGTTTCTCCTTTCTACTACACCATTCTGCTGAGGTGTCCCAGGAGCTAAAAAGTTATGAGTGTAGCCATTGTGTAAGCAATAAGATTCAAAATCTTGATTTTCAAACTCACGGCCATGATCACTTCTCAGGGTCTTAATTTTGAGTCCACTAAGATTTTCTACAGACTTGGAGTATTTAACAAAGGAAGAATAAGCTTCACTTTTGTGAGCTAAGAAATATACCCAAGTATATCTAGAGAAGTCATCTACTAGAACATAGACATAATGCTTCCCATTTAAAATAGAAACTCTTGATGGTCCAAACAAATCCATGTGAACCAACTCAAGTGGTTAAGAAGTTGATACTTCTTTCTTTGATTTAAAAGAAACTTTGTGTTGTTTTCCCTTTTGACAGGGATTACACACTTTGTAATTTGGGAATTCTAATTTAGGTAAGTCTCTAACTAAGTTTTTCCTCGCCAGTTTTCTATGTGAGTGAATGTTGCAGTGCCCTAATCTTCTGTTCCATAGCCAAGATTCTTTATGAAAAGCATTCAAACAAGGAATATTTTGTTTAGCTAAAGAATTTAAATCAACAGCATAAACATTTTCATTCCTTAGAGAAGAAAATACTAAATCATTTTTGGAGTTAAAAACATCACAAGAATCATTTTCAAACTTGACATTGAAACCATCATCACATAATTGAGATATACTAAGCAAGTTATATTTAAGTCCATCAACGAATAAAACTTTATAAATTAATACTGAGTCAGGGTTACCAATCTGGCCTAGGCTGATGATTTTTCCTTTAGAGTTGTCACCAAAGGTGACATGACCTCCATCAACCTTTATTAAGCTCTTGAAGCAAGAATAATCTCCAGTCATGTGTATTGAACACCCACTGTCTAAATACCATATCTTCTTGTGACAGCTCTTCAAGCAGGTCTCCTATAAAACAAATTTAAACAGGAAATGACTTTGGTACCCAGATTTTCTTGGGTCCAGATAGGTTAGAAATCAGGGCTTTAGGTGCCCAGATTTGTTTTATTGGTTTCATACAATTAACAGAAGTAACAGATTTTGAAAGATAAACTTTATTTGGTCTATAACCATATGAATATCCTGCTGAAGCATATGAATTTCCAAAACTAGAACTAGCAATATTTTTTTTTCAGACTTAGGAATAAATCGAGTTCTGGTGAACTGTCTCTGTCCAGGTTGGTATCCTAAACCAGTAGCATATCTAGGTGCAACTTGCTTTCCTAGCATTTGAGTTAGAGCATACTTTCCATTTGTGAATTTTTCTAAGTCCTTTCTGAGTTGCTCATTTGACAGTTTCAGTTCTGTATTTTCCTTTAATAGTTGAGCATTATTTTCCTTTTCTATATCAAGATTAGATTTATGCTTAACACTTAAAGCATACTGTTTCTTTAAACCTTTGTATTTGTCTTTAAGCACATTACAGGTTTCTTCTAACATATCACAGTACTCAAATAGTTCATATTTTGACATGTTTTCCGAATCAGAATCATCTCCAGAATAATATGAATTTAAAACAGGAGTGTCAGATGTTACCTCAGAAGTATTTGTCATGAAACACATGTTGGATCGATTCCTTTTAGAGTCCGAAGATTCGGCTTCACTTGTGCTGTCTTCTGAATCACTCCAGGTAGCCTTCATGGATTTCTTGTACTTCTGGTCATTGTAATCGTATTTATTTTTTAATTTTAACTTTGGACAGTCTGCTTTGATATGTCCTTTTCTCTTGCATTCATAGCAGACAACTTCATCAATACTGTCAGCTTTCTTCCAATCCTTTTTCCATTTGCCTTGTTGATCATACTTTCCTTTGTAATTTGTTTTCCTAAAGAATTTCTTTTTCCTATAAAACTTCTTGAATCTCCTGGCTATCTGAGCCATTTCTGCATCACTGTCATACTCTGAGTTTTTACTTGTTGAACTCTCATCCTCCATTTTTATTTTTTTTCTCCTTACTCTTCAAAGCAGTAGACTTGAAAGCTATAGATTTTCTTTTCAGTTCATCATCTTCCTCTTTGTTTACCTTGAGCTCTTCTTCATAAATCATAAATTTTCCAATAAGCTCTTTGACAGGTAGAGAAGCAATGTCACATGATTCTCTGATTGAGACAGATGTGCCTCTCCATCGGTCTAGTAGACATCTCAAGATTCTCATAATTTGTTCCTTTGGTGGAACAACTTTTCCGAGTGAATTCATCATGTCGACTATCTCATTAAACCTAATATACATGTCAGAAATAGGTTCATCAGACTTCATTTTAAAATTATCATAATTAATAGTATAAGTGTTCAATCTCATTTCTTTAACATTATTTGTTCCTTCATGAGAAACAGCCAAGGTATCCCAAATTTCAAAAGAAGTTTTGCATGCAGAAATTCTATTGAATTCTTCATCTCCTAGAGCACAGTACAGAGCATTCATAGCTTTAAAATTATTATTGTAAGCAGTCCTTGTAGGTTCATCCCAAGTAGATCTATCTGTAGTGGGAATTTTGTATTCAGATTCAATAGCAGTCCAAATATCAAAACTCATGCTTTCTAGATGAATTTTCATTTTAAGTTTCCACTGAGCATAGTTATTTCCATTAAAGAAATGTGGTCGGTTAGTAGAAGCACCCTCAAGTCTATTATCCATTATAAACACAATTTAAAGAGATAAAAATTTATAAATGACAGAAATTTTAAGAACCATAAAATACAACTAAAACCACAATTGAAAAGCAGAGAGTAAATAAGAAGTTTTGCAAAACACACAACCTCTGATACCAAATGTTGGTTTGTAAAGACCCGAAAATTTCAAAGAAATTTTTTTCTTAATTTTCTTTGGAATTTTGCAAGAGCGCAGCTTCAGACGACACCTGATTCCGAGGCCCGGTGTGCCCGGAATCAATTTCCGAAGTTTGGCTCGGGTACGTTCAGTGAACGGACGAGCGAGTTTTTCTATCTTTTGAACCGGTGCCCGGAATCGAATTCTGAGGGCACCGATGAAATCACAGCGCCGATATTTGCTTAGAAACGCCTCTTTCGGAGTTTCGTTTGCTCAACCGTGGTTTTTAAAATTTTGGGCTTTAAGTCGGAAATAAAATAAAGGTTGTGCGACAACTTTATTTTATTTCACTTAAGACGCTTGGAAGTCACTTGGAAGCCACTTGAACTGAGTTAAAGCGGATAGGGTGCTATCCGGAAATACCCTACCCCTTGGTAGGATATTTGTGAGGTGGGGCCCGCACGAGCCCCGCCGTTTCTTTCGCTAAGTAACGCACCCGCGAAAACCCATCAAAGTAACTGAAAAGTCAACCGGCGCGTTTTCTTTAATTTCTTAACAGACCATTTAATTGGGCGGTTTATTTCGTGAATTAAATGGGCTGTTTCATTCGTTGAATTAATTCAACGAATTTAATGGGTCGTTACTTACGCGTTTGTGTTCGTTGGCGATTTAATAAAATAGACCAACGTATCTATTTTGGAGGATTACTCTTATTTCTCTGGGCCTCCACCCTCCCCGCGAAGAACGCGAAGAACGCGAAGAACGCGAAGAACGCGAAGAACGCGAAGAACGCGAAGAACGCCGGAACCAAAATTCGACGACGCACACCGTGATCCGCGACGTCGACAAACTTTTTCCGCGACCTTCTTCTTCTTCTTCGGCGTTTCTTCTTCCGCGGCAAACCTACGATCGGCGGTTAAAGGTAAGAATCGAATCTTCTAAATTCTCCCTTTTTATAATTCGATATCAACAGATTTAAATTAATTAAATCCGTTTGATCTTGATCCGGAGATCGTCGGCGCGACTCCTTCCCGCGGTGCGACGAGCGTCTCTTCCGCGACGATCACCAAATCCGCGATGACCTCTCATCCGATGACGACGACAAGGTAGGGATTTAATTCTTGATGATTCATTCCTGTGTTTTTATTTCTTTTTGAATAAAGAACCGGCATGAATATTTTCAATTAATTAAAATTGAATTGCCGTTTAAAAGAAAAAGAAGTGAACAATTTTTATCTTGATTAAAAATTGTTGTATCCCCTTTCTCCCGTTGTTTATGACTAATGCGGAGGGTGCGGGTCTAACGAACAAGACCCGACAACCCTCCGCCGATCCTTTTCGTGTGCGGTTTTGGCAAGCGACGACGAACCGTGCGGCAAGGGCGATCCGTTGATCCCGCAGTGAAGATCGGCCCCTGGGAGGAGCAACGGCGCAGACAGGAGAGGAATCGGGCCACCGGAGGATCCGCCGCGGCTCGGCCGCGGCGGCGGCGAACCGCCGGACCGCGTCCGCGGTCCGGCCACCCAACACGCGGCCCGCGCGGGCCGCGTTCCACCTAAGCCGCGGGTCAAACCCGCGGCGCCCCTTGGCCGCTCGGCCGAGGTCGAGCCGGCCGGTCCGGTCGGCCGGGCCGGGTCGGGTCGACCCGGTTCGGGTCGACCCGGTTCGGCCGACCCCCAGGGGGGGGGGGGGGTTCGGGCCGGGTCGCCCCGGGCCCAGAACCCCCGTTTTCGGGCCCTCTCCGGTCTTTTGCCCATATCTTGGGCCTAGGACCTCCGATTGACGAACCGTCAGCGGCTACGCGATCCTTGGATCGATACGGTCGTTTCGGTATATTACACTCAAGGTTTCGGAAGACTTTGGGTTCGGCCGGGTTGGTTCGTACACGAAACCAACCGGGCCCTCGGAGCGGAAACGCTCATAACTTGAGCTACGGACGTCCGATCGGCGTACCGTCAGCTGTGGTAGTTTCCTCAAAGTGAGACGGAACTTTTGGCATACTCCTCCCGAGGATCGGACACAGGCGGAGTACGGTCGGGTTGGTTTTGCCCTAAAAACCAACCGGGCCCCTGGGATGAAAATGCCAATAACTCTCAGACCGGGCGTCCGATTGACGCGCCGTCTGTTGCGTTGAGATCCTGTTGTCGATACAGAACTTTTGGATACATCAACTTCAGACTACGTGTCAGTTGATGTATCAGCCTCTCGGCTCGTGGAGCGGACCCTCCTAAACGAGCTCGCTGTGTGCGGGAACCCTAGCGCTGGCTGTGACTTCGACGACAGAGCAGAGATCCTCCGTGGACTGCGATGACGACAGAGCAGAGATCCTTCGTGGACTGCGGCGACGACTGTGCAGAGATCCTCAGTGGACTGCGTCGACTACTGCACTCAGCGATCCTACGTGGATCAGTGCTACAGGTCCTGTGTGGGCCCGATCCTGTGTGGGTCATCTCTTACGGTTCTATGTGAGCCATTGCTACAGGTCCTGTGTGGGCCCGATCCTGTGTGGGTCATTGCCGAGGTTAGTACCTATCGATCCTTCGTGGGTCCGACGACTTAGATGGATCAGTGATCATCTTTGACGTCATCTGGAAAAGTATACCTGGTTGAGCTGAATCTTATGTTACTCTCCTTTGTGGATTGTGTTGAACTATCCTATGTGGATTTACTATTTACTATTTACTCTCCCTGGTGGATTTGAGTCTTGCTTTCCTGTGTGGATCGAGTTGACCTTGAGCTCGAGAGCAGAGCTAGAAATGGGGACTTAGGTATATGTATGGGCATATACCTAAGTCGAGTCAGTTGTTTCTTCGTGGTTGCCCCTTTCTTTTGTGCTATATCCTTTGTGGATTTCGGGAGACCTTCGGGGGTCTCGGGGTCCTTACTGAGTAGTTTATACTCACCCCTGCACGGGCTATGCCCGCACCTTGTTGTGTTGGATGCAGACGACGGACAGCGCTGATCTCGGTTGGGGTATGGAGCAGGACGGTACCTGGAGTCGGACCACTGGGCGGGACGTGCTCGGAGCGGACGTGGGACCCGAGGAGCCTGGAGGCTATCTGTACCCACCCTTCAGGTGGGATTGCCAGTGGACGACACGAGGCCGCCGTCTTTTCTTCAGTTGCTGTTCTTTTCCTTTTCAGTTGTACTTTCAGTTGGGCTTGTATTCCGGCCCCCTTTACTTTTCTGCACTTTGTAGTTACTTTCCGCTTGCTGACTCTGTGGTGGTTGTTACTTATAAAGGCAATGCCTTCCCTGTTTACCGGGATTTTACGCCTTGGTGCTAGTTGCCAGCCCCTGTCCTATGGAAGGTGGGCTTGGGGTAGTCACGGCATGGGCCCCGAGGTCGGGTCGTGACAAATTGGTATCAGAGGCGGTCGGTTCTACCGCAGACTCTGATCGTCTTTTCTTCCTATATGAAGCAATAGTGTTTAGTGTATTGAGTGTGGTTATCAGTTCAGGGAGCCCAGTGTTGGTGCGGCGGCCGACGTATCCGTACACCAGGACCCTGACTCCTGATTTCTGACTTAATGCATGAAAACATTGATTGCGTGTGTGTTTCAAGTTTTCCTTGTGATTACTTGTGTCAGCTCACCGGGTATACTGATCTGCTTCATGAAAGTCTCAAGTTTTCCTTGTGATTACTTGTGCCATCTCACCAGGTATACTGTTCTGACTGTGGTGCTCTTGTTCTCCTTTTTTAGGATGGCCCCGCGACGACAGCCAGCTAGGGTTCCGAGTGTAGGGCGCGACGGCAGCCCACCGAGCGACGAGGCCTCGGTGCAGGGCCCTTTGCCAGCAGTGGCACCGGCGGTAGCTTTACCCGCCGAGCCACCGATGCTACCAGTACCAGACGCTGAAGATGCACGTCGCCTCAGGGCACTGCATGAGTTTCAGAGCCAGCGACCGCCCAGGTTTCGCGGTGAGGCGGACCCCCAGGCCGCCGAGGACTGGCTAGAGGCGGTGGTACGAATCTTTAGGCTAGTGAGGACACCAGCGGATCTCATGGTGATTCTCGCGGCGATCCTCCTGCAGGCGGCGGCAGGACGATGGTGGAGCTTGATGCTCCAGGTTCACGATGAGGCATCCTTGCTCTGGACGGACTTCGAGAGCCTCTTCCGCTCTGAGTTCGTCCCGGCCACCCTCCGAGCGGTGCGCATCCAGGAGCTTCTCCAGCTGCGCCAGGGCAGCATGACGGTCGCTCAGTACGCGACGAGGTTCCCTGACCTATCTCGCTACTCGAACGACATGGTACGGGACCCCTTCTTCCGGGCCCGGACCTTCGAGCAGGGCTTGCGGCAGGAGATTCGGGCGTCGCTGATCTCCCTCAGCATTCCGACCCAGGCGGGAGTGCTGGAGCGAGCCCTCCTGATCGAGAGCTTCCTGGCAGAGCCTTCTTCAGCGGCGAGACCTAGCGCAGGGCGGCAGGTAGCTGAGTCTTCGGCAGCAGGTAGCCGACGGATGACTCTCGGGTCCAGGCAGACCAGACCCCCACGCAGACGGCCTCAGGACACCGACTCAGCAGTGCGGGGCACACAGCGGAGTGCCAGCCTTCCGAGAGGCAGGCAGTGCTACTCCTGCGGCGGGCAGGGTCACATGGCTCGTGACTGCCCGACTCGCCGATCAGAGGAGCAGCAGACGGTGGAGGGGCCACCCAGGCAGAGGCAGAGGGTCGACCGTGGCGGTCCGCAGGGAGGAGGCGGACGAGGCAGAGGAGATGGCCGAGCAGCGGGTGGTGGGCGACGCTTCCAGACTCTACCCCCACCACCACCAGGAGGGCCACCTCGAGCACAGGGAGCTGGCGGGCAGGGACAGGCCCAGCTCCAGGCAGTGGAGGCCTACGACCCCGACATGCCAGAGATGATTCGAGGTACGATCTGTGTCTATTCCACCCTTACTGCAGTACTTATAGACACAGGAGCGAGTCACTCTTTCATAGCCTCTGCCCTTGTTCGGAGCTCGGAGATTCCGACTGAGCCGTTGGCTCGATCCTTACGGCTAGAGACTCCTACGGGAGCAGACTCGACGATTACGCACTGGTGCCGGCAGTGTGAGCTTACTCTAGGAGGCGAGAGCTTCGGCTGGGATCTCCTTGTAGCGGCGTCGAGGCCTTACGACGTCATCTTGGGCATGGATTGGCTATCCATGGTTCATGCCCAGATCGACTGTTTTAGGCGCAAGGTGCGATGTGTTCGCACCGACGGGAGCAGGTTTACCTTCACCGGCGAGAAGGGAACCTTTACAGCACAGGATGGACTTCCGCGGAGGAGAGTGCAGCCCATCTCTCATCAGTTGGCTAGCCTCATCCTAGGAGCAGTGGACGTGCGGAGTCCAGTTTTTCCTGCAGTGGTGGACCAGTACGTGGACGTCTTTCCCGACGACGTTCCAGGGCTACCTCCTCGTAGAGAGGTAGACTTTTACATCGACTTGTACCCCGGGATAGCCCCGATATCTACTCCAGCATATCGGATATCCCCCGCCGAGCTTCGAGAGCTGTGGGTACAGTTGGAGGACTTGCAGATCAAGGGGTTTATCCGACCCAGTGTTTCACCCTGGGCTTCCCCGATTTTGTTTGCCAAGAAGGCGGACGGGAGCTTGCGACTGTGTGTCGACTATCGTCGCCTGAACCAGGTGACAGTGAGGAACAAGTATCCGCTGCCACAGATTGATGACCTCTTCGATCAGCTCAAGGGAGCGCGGTGGTTCTCGAAGATAGACCTCCGGTCAGGCTATCATCAGCTCAGAGTTCGAGACGAGGACGTGCAGAAGACGGCCTTCAGGTGTCGGTATGGCCATTATGAGTTCTTGGTTATGCCATTCGGCGTAACCAATGCTCCAGCAGTGTTCATGAGCCTCATGAATAGGATCTTCCAGCCATACCTCGACCGATTTGTCGTGGTCTTCATTGACGACATTTTGGTATACTCGACGACTGAGGAGGAGCATGCCTACCACCTGCGAGTTGTGCTAGACACACTCCGAGAGCACCAGCTTTATGGCAAGCTCTCAAAATGCCAGTTCTGGTTACGTGAGGTCCATTTCTTGGGGCACGTCATCTCTGAGGCGGGAGTTGCAGTGGATCCCGCGAAGATCGAGGCAGTGCTAGCTTGGGAGCCACCCAAGAGCGTGACGGAGGTGCGGAGCTTCTTGGGCCTAGCCGGATACTATCAGAGATTTGTGCCAGACTTCTCCAGAGTTGCGGCACCACTCTCAGCCTTGACAAAGAAGGGGAAACCCTTTGTGTGGTCAGACAGATGTCAGCAGAGCTTCCAGGAGCTGAGACTGAGATTGACCAGCGCACCTATCTTGAGGTTGCCTGAGGAGGGAGTTGGATACGTAGTTTACTGCGATGCATCAGGGACTGGACTCGGGTGCGTCCTGATGCAGGAGCGGGCCGTGATCGCCTACGGATCACGTCAGTTGAGGCCGCATGAGCAGAACTACGCCACTCATGACCTGGAGTTAGCAGCAGTGGTCTTCGCTCTGAAGACTTGGCGGCACTATCTGATGGGAGAGCGCTTCACAGTCTTTTCTGACCACCAGAGTCTCAGGTATATCTTCTCTCAGAAGGACCTGAACCTGAGACATTGGAGATGGCTTGAGTTCCTCCAGGACTATGAATTTGAGATAGTCTATACTCCTGGGAAGGGGAACGTGGTAGCCGATGCCCTCAGCAGGAGGACGGGCATTCAGCTACTTGAGGAGGCGATGGAGCATCTAGCCTCCTTACAGATATCCTTCGTGGATAGAGACGGAGCAGCCTTTCTTCAGTCTCTCACAGTCTCTCCTCCACTTCTACAGCGGGTCAGAGAGGCTCAGCGTGGGGACGCTGACTGTGAGACCCGGCATGCACTGATATCCTCAGGTCAGGCGCCTGATGGCTTCTCCCTTGGAGCAGAGCATGACATCCTTTTCAGAGGACGTACCTTCGTACCAGTCGCTTTACGAGAGGAGGTGCTGAGAGAGTTTCACACTTCTCCCTTGGCGGTGCATCCCGGAGTGGCGAAGATGTACCAGGATCTCAGACGACAGCACTGGTGGCCGGGCATGAAGAAAGCTGTGGCAGAGTTCGTTTCACGATGCCTCACCTGCCAGCAGGTGAAGGCAGAGCATCAGGTACCAGCAGGCTTGGTACAGCCCTTGGAGGTCCCGGAGTGGAAGTGGGACGGCATATCTATGGACTTCGTGACTGGACTTCCACGCACTTCCAGAGGTCATGACTCCATTTGGGTGATTTTCGACCGACTCACCAAGTCGGCACACTTCTTACCCATCAGAGAGCAGGGCTCAGTGGAGAGCTTGGGACGTCTTTACGTCCAGGAGATCGTACGGCTTCACGGTGTGCCATCGTCTATCGTCTCCGATCGAGATGCTCATTTCACTTCCCGGCTTTGGAAGGGGTTGCAGGAGGCGTTCGGGACGTGGCTCCATCTGAGCACAGCCTTCCACCCTCAGACGGATGGTCAGACTGAGAGGACCATACAGACACTCGAGGACATGCTCCGTGCATGTGTTCTCGACTTTGGTCGCAGCTGGGAGGACCACCTACCCTTGATGGAGTTCGCGTACAACAACAGCTACCACTCCACCATCGGGATGGCACCATACGAGGCGTTGTACGGCAGACCCTGCAGATCACCGTTGTGCTGGACAGACCCTGGGGAGTCAGCACTCGTGGGACCAGAGATGGTCCGAGCCACGACAGAGAAGGTCCAGATCATCCAGGAGAGGATGAGGACAGCTCAGAGCCAAAAGAAGTCATATGCTGACAGGAGGCGGAGGCCACTAGAGTTCGAGGATGGAGACCACGTCTTTTTGCGTGTCTCACCTCGACGTGGTTTACAGAGATTTGGCCGAGGTGGCAAGTTGTCTCCACGCTTCATCGGGCCTTTCCAGGTCCTTAGCAGGATAGGAGAGGTGGCTTATCGCCTGGCTCTACCACCTCAGTTGCACCGGGTGCACGACGTCTTCCACGTGTCTCAGCTGAGGAGATACGTGCACGACCCGACACACATCATCGACTTTGGGGAGCTGGACGTGGACGATGGGGCGACTTTTGCGGAGGTCCCAGTGGAGATCGAGGATCGACAGGAGCGGGTCCTACGTGGGCGGTCGATTCCTCTTGTGCGCGTCAGATGGCAGCACGGGAACCTCCAGGAGAGCACTTGGGAGCGGGAGGCTCAGATGCGTGCTCAGTACCCCCATTTGTTCCCCTAGTTTTTGATGTATCTTTACGGGGACGTAAAGCCCTGAGGTGGGAGTAATGTAAAGACCCGCAAATTTCAAGGAAATTTTTTTCTTAATTTTCTTTGGAATTTTGCAAGAGCGCAGCTTCAGACGGCACCTGATTCCGAGGCCCGGTGTGCCCGGAATCAATTTCCGAAGTTTGGCTCGGGTACGTTCAGTGAACGGACGAGCGGGTTTTTCTATCTTTTGAACCGGTGCCCGGAATCGAATTCTGAGGGCACCGATGAAATCGCAACGCCGGTATTTGCTTAGAAATGCCTCTTCTGGAGTTGCGTTTGCTCAACCGTGGTTTTTAAAATTTTGGGCTTTAAGTTGGAAATAAAATAAAGGTTGTGCGACAACTTTATTTTATTTCACTTAAGCCTCTTGGAAGTCACTTGGAAGCCACTTGAACTGAGTTAAAGCGGATAGGGTGCTATCCGGAAATACCCTACCCCTTGGTAGGATATTTGTGAGGTGGGGCCCGCACGAGCCCCGCCGTTTCTTTCGCTAAGTAACGCACCCGCGAAAACCCGTCAAAGTAACTGAAAAGTCAACCGGCACGTTTTCTTTAATTTCTTAACAGACCATTTAATTGGGTGGTTTATTTCGTGAATTAAATGGGCTGTTTCATTCGTTGAATTAATTCAACGAATTTAATGGGTTGTTACTTACGCGTTTGCGTTCGTTGGCGATTTAATAAAATAGACGAACGTGTCTATTTTGGAGGATTACTCTTATTTCTCTGGGCCTCCACCCTCCCCGCGAAGAACGCGAAGAACGCGAAGAACGCGAAGAACGTGAAGAACGCCGGAACCAAAATTCGACGACGCACACCGTGATCCGCGACGTCGACAAACTTTTTTCGCGACCTTCTTCTTCTTCTTCGGCGCTTCTTCTTCCGCGGCAAACCTACGATCGGCGGTTAAAGGTGAGAATCAAATCTTCTAAATTCTCCCTTTTTATAATTCGATATCAATGGATTTAAATTAATTAAATCCGTTTGATCTTGATCCGGAGATCGTCGGCGCGACTCCTTCCCGCGGTGCGACGAGCGTCTCTTCCGCGACGATCACCAAATCCGCGACGACCTCTCGTCCGAAGACGACGACAAGGTAGGGATTTAATTCTTGATGATTCATTCCCGGGTTTTTATTTCTTTTTGAATAAAGAACCGGCATGAATATTTTCAATTAATTAAAATTGAATTGCCGTTTAAAAGAAAAAGAAGTGAACAATTTTTATCTTGATTAAAAATTGTTGTAGCCCCTTTCTCCCGTTGTTTATGACTAACGCGGAGGGTGCGGGTCTAACGAAAAAGACCCGACAACCCTCCGCCGATCCTTTTCGTGTGCGGTTTTTGGCAAGCGACGACGAACCGTGCGGCAAGGGAGATCCGTTGATCCCGCAGTGAAGATCGGCCCCCGGGAGGAGCAACGACGCAGACGGGAGAGGAATCGGGCCACCGGAGCAACTCCGGCGGCCCGCGGCGGCGGCGAACCGTCGGACCGCGTCCGCGGTCCGGCCACCCAACACGCGGCCCGCGTGGGCCGCGTTCCACCTAAGCCGCGGGTCAAACCCGCGATGCCCCTTGGCCGCTCGGCCGAGGTCAAGCCGGCCGGGCCGCGCCTAGGCCGGACCGGACCCGGCCCAACAGGGCCGGGTCGGGTCGGGTTGAACCGGTTCGGGTCGACCCAGTTCGGCCGACCCCCAGGGGGGGGGGGGGGGGGGTTCGGGCCGGGTCGCCCCGGGCCCAGAACCCCCGTTTTCGGGCCCTCTCCGGTCTTTTGCCCATATCTTGGGCCTAGGACCTCCGATTGACGAACCGTCAGCGGCTACGCGATTCTTGGATCGATACGGTCGTTTCGGTATATTAGACTCAAGGTTTCGGAAGACTTTGGGTTCGGCCGGGTTGGTTCGTACACGAAACCAACCGGGCCCTCGGAGCGGAAACACTCATAACTTGAGCTACGGACGTCTGATCGACGTACCGTCAGCTGTGGTAGTTTCCTCTAAGTGAGACGGAACTTTTGGCATACTCCGCCCGAGGATCGGACACAGGCAGAGTACGGTCGGGTTGGTTTTGCCCTAAAAACCAACCGGGCCCCTGGGACGAAAATGCCAATAACTCTCAGACCGGGCGTCCGATTGACGCGCCGTCTGTTGCGTTGAGATCCTGTTGTCGATACGGAACTTTTGGATACATCAACTTCGGACTACGTGTCAGTTGATGTATCAGCCTCTCGGCTCGTGGAGCGGACCCTCCTAAACGAGCTCGCTGTGTGCGGGAACCCTAGCGCTGGCTGTGACTTCGACGACAGAGCAGAGATCCTCCGTGGACTGCGACGACGACAGAGCAGAGATCCTTCGTGGACTGCGGCGACGACTGTGCAGAGATCCTCAGTGGACTGCGTCGACTACTGCACTCAGCGATCCTACGTGGATCAGTGCTACAGGTCCTGTGTGGGCCCGATCCTGTGTGGGTCATCTCTTACGGTTCTATGTGAGCCATTGCTACAGGTCCTGTGTGGGCCCGATCCTGTGTGGGTCATTGCCGAGGTTAGTACCTATCGATTCTTCGTGGGTCCGACGACTTAGATGGATCAGTGATCATCTTTGACGTCATCTGGAAAAGTATACCTGGTTGAGCTGAATCTTATGTTACTCTCCTTTGTGGATTGTGTTGAACTATCTTATGTGGATTTACTATTTACTATTTACTCTCCCTGGTGGATTTGAGTCTTGCTTTCCTGTGTGGATCGAGTTGACCTTGAGCTCGAGAGCAGAGCTAGAAATGGGGACTTAGGTATATGTATGGGCATATACCTAAGTCGAGTCAGTTGTTTCTTCGTGGTTGCCCCTTTCTTTTGTGCTATATCCTTTGTGGATTTCGGGAGACCTTCGGGGGTCTCGGGGTCCTTACTGAGTAGTTTATACTCACCCCTGCACGGGCTATGCCCGCACCTTGTTGTGTTGGATGCAGACGACGGACAACGCTGATCTCGGTTGGGGTGTGGAGCAGGACGGTACCTGGAGGCGGACCACTGGGCGGGACGTGCTCGGAGCGGACGTGGGACCCGAGGAGCCTAGAGGCTATCTGTACCCACCCTTCAGGTGGGATTGCCAGTGGACGACACGAGGCCGCCGTCTTTTCTTCAGTTGCTGTTCTTTTCCTTTTCAGTTGTACTTTCAGTTGGTCTTGTATTCCGGCCCCCTTTACTTTTCTGCACTTTGTAGTTACTTTCCGCTTGCTGACTCTGTGGTGGTTGTTACCTATAAAGGCAATGCCTTCCCTGTTTACCGGGATTTTACGCCTTGGTGCTAGTCGCCAGCCCCTGGCCTATGGAAGGCGGGCTTGGGGTAGTCACGGCACGGGCCCCGAGGTCGGGTCGTGACATGGTTGGAGTGGACACTCAAGAGGGGGGGGGGGTGAATTGAGTTCCAATTAAAATTTCTGCTAAAAATAATTTCTATTAAAATCCCCCAATTTCAAAAACAGATTAAACTGTAGTGAATTTATACAGATTGTAAAGGTTCAATTAGTTTTTAAAAGATTAATTAATTCCCAGTTAACTTAATCTTATGATTAAATTAACTTTTGAAACTAACTTACTAGTTTATAATAAATATAAACACTTTCGAGTTTAACTATCAAAGTAGATTTGAAAATGAATTATATTTCAAAGTAATAGCAGCGGAATATGAAATAAATGTATATAGTATGGATATAGATTTTAACTAAAAACACAAGAGGTAACCAAGAGGTTCAGTCTCAAGCCGAGACTTAGTCCTCTCAAAATTTATATAAAGTGATCCACACCCTGGATCTGGGTTAACAATAGTGATCACACTGTTCAGGTCAAGAGACCTCTACCACATTTATACGTGGGATAACAAACAACAGCTCAAATCTATCCAGGTCACACTTGACCTCTACCACTGTCCACAGTGGGAAATAAAGAATGTAAAGATTATGAGTGAGGATTTACAAATCCTCCAGTTCAGGTTCAGGAGAGAGTGTGTTTAATAATTAACCGGCTACACACACTGATCGTAATACAAATACTAAATCACTTAGAGCAAGATAAAGAGTTTATAATGGCTCTAGTGATTGGAGTGCAGCTCTGGACTCCTTTGGATTTGATCAGAAATGGTTCTGAGTCCTTCTCTGGTATTTGACTGAAAAACAGAGTATCGTTTCTTCTTTCAGTGCTTCCAGGTTCAGCTTGGTTATTGGATCAGAAAATGAAGTGTTCTGTGTAGTTCTTATTTAGAATAGATTGCTCGATGTATGCTCTGTGTTCTGGATTCTGGTAGTAGTAGTCTTGTGAGTGCAAGTTCTCCAGTTGTTCATGGCACGTTTGATCTTGATCTCAAGAGTGTTCCCGTGTGCTCAAAAAATCTCTTCTAGTCTCTTTTCTTGATTCACTTTTTATACACGCTGTCTTGTATGCCTTTTTTATGCTGAGAGGAAGGAATGATTATGATTTTTAATCGTACTTGGTACGGTTTCTTGAAATGGCAACATAAGTCATTAAATAACATTAAATGCATCAAAAGTAACAAATGCAGCCGTTAGTGTAATAAACAAATAGGGTCGAGGATATAGGATTTGACTCTGCAGTTCATTATAGGTAGCCGTTTGTTTGTAGACTTGTACGGTTGACTCTGTGCAGGATCTTCCATCGGTAGCTCTTCAAACTCTTATCAATGGCTCTTATCGGTAGCTCTTATCGGTAGCTCTTATCGGTAGCTCGATGAACTTAGTTCCGTCGGTTGCTCTTGACTGTCGGTTGCTCAGTGCATCGGTAGCTCTGTGCATCGGTAGCTCTGTCCATCGGTAGCTCTTATCGGTAGCTCGATGAACTTAGTTCCATCGGTTGCTCTTGACTGTCGGTAGCTCTGTGATACTTACACTTGACTGTCTTATACAAAACACATCTAATTCACTTAGAATCATTTCAAAACTTATATAAACATGGATACTCGATATTAACATAAATCAAAAATTATTTTAACATTATTATTAACTTGATCATCGATTTAAAAGAATTAAAGTGTAGGTCAACAGTAATTGTGAATATCATAATATATGAATGCAAGATTGGGATTATCAAAACAGGTGAGGTCAACAAAAATTTTATTCTTCCATTTATTTAATCACTAGTACAATTTCTATATCAAAGTCTCCATATATAATGAAAATAATAGAGTTATCACGTCTGAAGAATTAACTAGAGGATTTGAGTGGTAAGGGATTTATATGCCTTTGTGTTTCATCATTGGGAGCCCCCATTATTTTTGTTTATAATAATGATGGATCTATAATACTATTCATTTATTATAGGTAAACTAATTCTATTATATTAAAAATGAATCATCTAACTCAGATTTATGACTAATTTGAACAAATTCATAGAGCTTAATATTTTTCAAAGATTTACCTTCATTCTGTATTCGTCAATTGTGATTAAAAAAGGAATATATTCTGAATATAGTGTTTGGAAATAGGTATGGAAATTATGATTTTATAGTAATTCTATTTGGATTAACTAATTCATTTTTTATTATTTGGATATAATGAACCACATATTAAAGGAATATCATGATAATTGTTTTTACTATTTATTGAAAATATCTAGGTGTAATCCAGGAAATATGAGGACTATGGGAACCACATGAAAATAATTCTTGATAATCTTATAAGAAAAGTGTTATATGGTAAATCTAGAAAGTGTTAATTTTGGATTTAAATTTTTTATTTTTTTTGACATATTTTCACCATGGATGGAACCTTAGTTGATCCGATAAAGATAATGCCAGTCAAATAATGTACTATACTAACAAACATAACCATGTTACATAGTTTCATTGGTTAGTAAGGTTACTATCAGTGATTTATTCAAATATTTTCTTGATTATTTAACATGTTAACCAAATATACATGCAAAGGGGTTATGTTTATTTAGGTAAAGGAATGTCAAAAATGTTTTGAACAATTGAAAATGATATTATAGAATGATTAGATCTTAAATATACCATCATGAAAGAGTGTATTTTTGATTTATAGTTATGTATCAAGGAATGGTCTTGGTTGTGTCCTTATATAGAAAGATAGTGTTATTTCCAATGAATGATGGAAGTTAAAACTAATTATAAAACTATCCACCTCATAATCTTTTTTTAGCAGCCATAATATTTTATGTGATGTTTTGAGGAAACTATCTATATTGTGAAAGATGCGAGATATATATAGATCAGAAGATTTATAAATATATATTCTCAAAAAATAACTCAACCTGTGGAAAAGGAAATGGCTTAAAATACTCAAGGATTATGATTGTTCAATTAAAAACTACCAAGGGATGGAAAATAATGTATTAGATGCATTGAGAAGGAAGGATCAGGGAGTTTTAAACAAAATGAGGATTGATAGGGATCATGTGTTCATAGATATAGTAAATATGGATTTGAAAATTATTAAGGAATGAGAAACATCAATCATTTTTATAATAGTTTCCAAACCATATTTATTGTAAAAGATAATAATTTCTATATATGATGATGAGATTTTTTAAAAGAAAATTAAAGTTGGGAATGATGGGAAATTAGCAGACTTTGTATATGAAGATGGTGTTTTGAAATATGGAAGGTGTCTTTGAGTTCCGTCTATACCTAAGCTAAAAAGGAAATTATCGGATGATTCTCATAGTTATAATTTTTCTATACACCCTAGTAGAACTAAGATGTATAGGGATTTGAAGAAATTTTTTTGGTCGGATTGTATGAAGAAAGAAATTACTGACTATTTGTCAAGATGCTTAGTTTTTCAATAGGTGAATACTAAAAGACAATATCCTAGAGGATTCATGAAACCTATACCTATACTTACATAGAAATGGGATGAAGTTACTTTGGGATTTGTCCATGGATTACCAGAACTACAAGAAAGAATGATGTGATATGGATTATCATTGATCAAAATTCCGAAAAGACAAATTTTCTTATTATAAGGGAAGACTTCCCACTGGAGCACCTTGCAAGACTATATATTGATGAAGTTTTAAGGCTTCATGGGGAACCACTATCAATTGTTTCTAATTGTAATTCAATATTTACATCTAGATTTTGGAAAAGTTTTCAAAATGATATTGATAATGAGAATCATTTGAGCACCAATTCTCACCCTCACATTGATGGATAGTTAGAAAGGACCATCCAAACATTATAAGATATGTTGAGATCCATATCACATGACTTTAATGGTATGTGGGATCAATATTTACCTTTGGTAGAATTTTACTATGAAAATATCTTCCATTCAAGTATTCAAATAGTTCCATATGAAGTGTTACATAAAAATATATTTCGTAAACCAACTTTTTTTGATGAATTTGGTGAAAGGATGTATTTATAACGAGAACATGTTGAATAAACAATATAAAAGTTAAATACTATTCAAACCTATATCAAATCAGCTTAAAGTACGCAAAAGATATTGCTAATACATGGAGGATTGATTTAGAATTCAAAGTGAAAGATCAATTTTCCATGAAAGTATCTCTATGGAAGGATGTTATAAGATTATGTGATAATGAAAAATTGATCCCTAGGAACATTGGATGTTTTGAATTTGTAGAAATATTTGGATAGTGGCTTATCATTTGACAATGCTGCCAATCCTTTTTAAAGTACACGATGTATTTCATATCTATATGTCAAGGACATACATGCAATAACTGAAACATGTTCTCACTTATGATGATATTTAATTAGAACATGATTTATCGTATTGTGATGTGCCTATCTAGATTCTGGACACTAGAGAATAAGTGTTGAGGAATCAGATGACTTAACTAGTAAAGGTGCTTTGGAAAAATCATAAGATAGAAGTGGCAACATGGGAACCTAGGAAAATAATGATAAATAAATACCCCAATATATTTATTTTGTGACATTAATGAAATTTCAAGGATGATATTTTTTAGGAAGGAAGAATGTAACACACACATATTTAAATGATATGCGTTTTTTAAATAATTCTCTTGAATGGCTTGAGTTGCATGCTACACCAAGTTCAAACAGACCATGATATATTAATATGTGATTATTATAACATAGCCATTAATTTTTTATAGAAAAAATAGAACTAACTGTATTTTTAAAATATATATGGTTTTAAAATTTATAGAATAATTTTTTTGGTTATTAAATGATTAAAAATTAAAAAAAATTAATAAAAGATGAGTTTTTTTTAAAAAACAACTTATGTGAGCAGAATATAGGCCTGTCATAATAAATTTCATTATTCACTAGTGTTTAATTATTTTAATAAAATTCTAATATTAAATATTCAATCACAATTTTCAACATTACTTTTCATAAGATAAGAATAGATCCAGTTTTATTCTTAAAAACAACTTTTTCTGAAATGTAATTTTTTTTCATGTTTTGAAAAAATATTTTAAAAATATTTTCTTCCACTTATAGGTGTTGAGTTTGATAAAATGAATTAAATATTTAGAACTATGTGGTTTAAATTTTGTAATTGGGCCTCTTTTACGTTTTTCCAAAAATGAATAGTAATGGTGGTAAAAATTATCACCTTTGTAAAGGTTAAATTGGGTTAATTGAGATTAAATTTAAGTGAAAATAAAAAAATTATTCATTTTATTAATAATTAGATGAATATTATTTTATTATTTTCACCTTAGGCTCTAATTTGAGTTGTTTAATGGAAAATGGTTTATTAAAATGACTTAAATATTATTTAAATCAGAGATAGTTACCGAATGTCACTCTCTTTGTATTTAATATCATTATGTGTCTACATAAGGATAAAAGAATTATAATAATGACCCAAAATATATATTTTTATATTAATGAAATTATTTTCAATATATTATTTTTTTACTTTTTATAAATTAAATAATTACCTTAAATGATTAAGTAATACAAATACAATATTTATTTAATTAATAGAAAAATAATGAAAATGATTTCTTAAATATTAATTTTGATATAATTTGGTTTATTGAATCTTTGAAATAAATTTTATAGATCTATATGAAATATTATATTCGTGTAAAATAATCATATTTTAATTCCCCCGATGTCTTGATGTATTTGATGTCAAATTACATCAATAGTGTCAAAATTGACATTAACGAAAATTTATCAAAATAATATTTATTAAATTATTTAAAAATTTAAAAAATATATATTCATACATGGGAATTTGTTATATTTTAAAAATTCATAAATGTTACATTTATGCATCATTTTCCAATTTATAGTAACATTATCAACCCTTTATGATTAAAATAGCGATTACCACGGTTACGGTAAAAAATAACTAACCATGGGTTGAATCAAAATTATAAAGATTAAAATGACACCCAAACTTGTATAAATTCTATTGGTACCTATCCTATTTTAAATTTTAATAAAATTCCATTTTGTGGCATTTTTCATGGTAAATTAATTTATTATAATGTAATCCTTTAAGAAATTCTAAAAGAGATTCTCACCTCAATTATAAAAAGAAAACCACCTCCCAAAATTATTTGTAGCACATTGAGCATTATAGATAAAAAATATAATACCAATTTATATTTCAAAAATCCTTATACATTTTATTCATATCATGGTATTCCAAAAATACCATCCGTAGATCCCTTATGAATATATCTAAAGAAAGTCTGCCGATGATGATGTAATCATTTATACCAACACATTGAATTTCATTTGTTCTTTTAATTCCTATTAATGCATTGTCTCATTATTAAATTAATAACTAAATTTTCATAAATATACTGATTTTTTTTATAATTATGGAAAACCATATTCCATTTTATTTTCATTTGATGAAAAAAAGCACTCATGCATATGTATGGTTTACCATCTCCCCATGGAAGAGTAAGTAATTTTTCAACACCACATTATATGGATGGTTATAAACACTGAAATAATAAAAATATATGATATATATAACATAATAATGATTCTATAAGGTAAATTTTTATTTACCATTATTTCATTTCATCCATAAAAAATGAAAACAATATTCATTAGTATATACAACCTATCGTCTCCATGAACTATAAAATTATTTTTTCTATATCTATCTTAATGGATGACTCTAAATATAAATATATTTGATATATATTATATTTATACCACAAATAAAATTATATATATTATGTAACTATGATAAAAGTATAAGGAACAAAACTACTGAATCAAAACATACATGAAAAATGAAGTGGTTACCACCTAAAATATTTATTTTAAAAATGAATTGATAAAAAATCCGACACATATTACAATTAAGTAGTATGTGTTATGAGTATATATCTAGAATATATTTATAATAAATATATATTTATTATACAGGAGGTTTGAACTTGTAAAAATGAATTCAAAATTGAGTTAAGGGTTTATTTCACAATCTCTTTATTATTTGGGATAGTTTATGTTGAAGTATCCACTAGGGAATATATCCCTTCCTTATCCATTATTTGTTAAAATGTTTTCAAACAAATTTTAAATATTATACTATGAATTTTTAAATTCACTTTTCAAATTATTCAATTTTTATAAAAGGGTTTGAATGGAATCTTTTTTTCTTTTTCCAAATGATATACTTTCTGACTTTTCGGATAAAAAATACATAAGGAATGTTTTCTAAAATTACACTGCATGAGTGAATTTTTCCACCATCATGATACTCTATTGATTGGAATATTACTTTACATGGTTAATAGGTTATTTTCAAGTAAATGTTTTCTTTTCTAATTGCCCATAAATTCTAAAATAATAAATTTTTAATGTGAAAAAGGGTATTTTCATAATTTTTCTCAACGATTTCATTTGAAATTTTTTCATATATGTCAGTATAATTTGTTGAATCTTATTATTAATTGATTTTTATCTCTTATGATACCATCTAACAGATTTTTTGAATGGTTTATGATCAGTTTGCTAGGTGTGTACTATTTTGATACCATTCACTATATTACTCTAGATGGTTTATTAATAAGTTTATTGATTATGAAATTTATTAATATTTTTTATGATAGTATCAATATGAATATTTATGTTGAATAAGTTTCAACCATTTAATTTGAGTAATGAATTGTAATTAGTTAGTTATGAGTGGGGCCCACTATAGACCCTTGATTTATTGGCATATCTCATGTGAAAAGCTAGTTTGAGAATTGGATGATGCCTTACGTGTTTATATATAATGTCTTGGATGAATCCTGGATGTTTTTTTATGATTCTACACATTATTAGTTTCCTCATTATGAGATTATTTATTGATTCCCATTTCATTATCTGATTAGTTTTGATATCCTTGGATATGTTTTAGCTCAAGTTATTATAGAATTATTTGATTTACATTTATTCTTTCCATATTATACTCATGTTATTTGTTTAGTGGAATGTATTTTAGTTATTGACCTTACAATATTTTTTATTCTTAATTATTCATGATAGATTATTCTGTTTACATAACCTTATTTAGAATATAATCTCACCAATTTATTATGTTTCATTTTTCCCCATGATGACAAGAAGTTTATTACAATAGATATATAGGGTTAAGCAAAGATAATAATGGTGTTCTCAAAGGATTTATTATATTGTATTTTATATTTTCAGTTGTTATGTAACATTCAAGTACATATCTAGTTTTCCAAAAGTAATAAACTATTCGGTCCTTTATCATGTAATTCCTTGTATACTATCCCATTTTTAAAGTAACCACGGAATCTAGGATAGTATGGTTAGTGTACTTACATATTTCATGATCCATTCCATGCCCAAAAGGATATTTTGACATGTTTAAGCTCTGGGAATATCATTCTATTGTTTGGTTCAAAATTAATCTGCTCCACTAATTCAAAATTATAATTCCATGTTAAATTTTAAATTCCCATATGAATAAGTGAGATTATAGATTAATTAATAGGGATAATTTTAAATTAATTTTTTAATGTATTTCTTCACACCTTTGAATTCATTTTTGAAAATATTTTAAACCCCTTTTTATCAAACATGAGAAAAAATTGTGAGGATGTAATTTTTCTATGTAAGGAGAATGTAACACCCTAATATTTTAATATGTATTACTTTAAATAAATATCTTTTTAAATATAATTCTATATACATAATAGAAAAATAATGTGATTAAACAATTATTCTAATGAAATATAATCATTAAAAAATTATGTTTATAGAATTTAAAATTAAGGAAAATAATTCTAATTATTAAATGATATGAAATAATGTCAAGAAGATATAAAAGTGTAAAAGGGTGATTTTTTTAAAAGTGTATTTTCATTGAATTTTGTATTTTCATTTAAAATATAATTTCATTTACTTTAATGAAATGAAATTCTATTTTAATTTCAGTATATCTATCATGAACTAGAACAAATACCCTAGTACCCAAATAACCAAGACAATCCTGACATTGCATGAATGGAATTCTCGATCCTCATGGCTTGGGGACTAACACATGATATCATTAAATATAAAATTGGGAATTAATTTTCCACAAACAATGTGTAAGATAAAGTTAAAAATTAGTATTCCAAAAAACCCCAATGGGTTATAGTATAAAAAACCGAAGAGGTATATAAAAAGCGCAAATAGTTCATCATCAAAGTACCAAAAAATAGACAGGAGCACCCAATATCCTAGAGTACACACCATTCAAATCCTTGAGGGATCACGAATATCCACCTCCTCCAATATTCCCTTTCCCTTTACTCATACATGGCAGAAGAAAATCTATAAACTCTAAAAGGAAAAGGTATGGTGTGAGCTAAAAAAACAGTAGGGTCTCTCTACGTGTTCCATAATAATATTCTATAATAAAAAAAATCACAATTTCAATTTTAATTAAAAAATGCATGGAATTGAATTTTCATATTAAAAACAAAACATGTTGTTCATTTCAAAATATGGAAAATGTATAAAATAAATTCTAGAAATCAAAAGTAATGAGTAAAAATTTTCTATATAAATAGAATATATATAAAGATAATCAAAATAAGAACCATGGTATTCTGCTTTATGGTATGATAGTTGCTCGTTATAGGATCCTCACACATCTCATACCAGTGATTTCAATAATTATGTATTCATACATCTCTCAGGATCACACCTAATAAGACATATAATCATCCCATATGGGATTAGATATGAATAAATCATTTTTTTATCATTTTAATAAAAAATATATTTCCAATGAATTATCATCCTTGTGTGCTTGTCCAAAATAACCCACTAACTACTTAGGTTCTCATGTTCTCAATCAATAAATCAATAATGGGGAAAATATTTCAAATCAGTTTAAAATTTCCCAATTTTTATTTTCAATATGCCAATTTCATTTCAAAACCAAAACATAGGGTTTTCATCATTTCATAACTTTTCAAATGAAAACAAATCATAGGTTTTTATCAACTTTATTTAAACTATTTTTTTCAAAATCAATTCAAAAATTCTTCCATTTCAAAATAAAACTAAGTTTCCAATTCCATTATAATTGGGGTATTTTTTCCAAAAAACCATACCAGGTCAATTTCAATCCCGATTAACAACAAATTGGGGTTTTCAGAAATAAATTTGAAGCTATTCAAAACAACAGGTAATTCAAGGTTTAATAAATTGGTCAATCTTAAATGGAACCACCTAGATTTTTCATTGAATCAAAATGCCCACATAGGGATTCACCAATGATAAAAAAGGCACATAAGATCTAGGAACTCAACCTTGAATCAATATTACAAAGTATAGAGTTTAGATCTAGCAGTCCCAAGATGATCTATCAAACCCCAATGAGTAAAAAAGAGATAGGGAGATGAAATATAAATGGATTCTTTTTACCCAGATAGATAATCCATAACCAACAAGATGATTAATCACTAAATATATAATTTGAAGGGATTAGAGATCTCTGAAATCACATAAAAGGAGACTCTAGGTCAAGATAAAGGATATCAAGAGAAGATTAATAATAATTTTATCCAAACTAACTTCTTAATACCAAAACATAGTATTTTATTAGGTGTCTAACCCAATCATATTTCATGTAATTGTTGAGTGTCTTATATGATGAAAAACTGATCACCTTTTATTAAAAAACTATTTTTAACATTCACATGTATGTAATATATACATGGTGTTTAAACATTCATGTTGTATACTGATTCCATGAAAAATGATAGACAACGATTACACATCTTGTAACACCATTACACGACTTGTAAATTCCCAATAGAATACAAAAAACTTCTGGTTTTATGCTGGAAATCCTAACAAATCCATAACTTAGCCATTATAGGTATCCCCCAATTACACCTATACATTTCACAACAAATGTAAAAGGAAAATCACCATAAATTTTAAGAAAATAATTACCCAAAAGGTAATGGGGTGTTACAACCTTCCAACAATAAAAAATTATATCCTCAGAAAGCATTACATGAAGCTTCCATATCAAAAAGGTGAGGCCACTACTCTTTCATCAGTGCCTCATGTTCCCACATCTCATGCACATTATAATTGTGTTACTATATAACATGAAGAAAAGGTATTATCCTCCAAAAAAGTAACTAGTTCTCAGGATAAAAAATCCCAGAAGGATGCCCAATCATGGGAAAATGAAGATCAGTGTCAAGATCACTCCCGATAAAAATATGAGATGGATCAGAAAGATACATCTGAATAAGAGATACATAGATAATGCTATGTATCGACATCATCAATGTCAGAAGTGATAAATTTAAATCCACTTTCCACACCTACTTAACAACCTCATAAGGTCCACCAAAATGAGGATCAAGCTTCCATTTCCTTCCAATCCATTAATGACCCAAACAAAGTGAAGCATTCAAGAACACCTGATCACCAAAAAACTCCAATGCTCTATGATGCCATTCAACATTATATTTTTAAAAACTCTACACCATTAAAATACAATAATGAGTCAACTAAATAATTTTTATCATCTATTTAACAAAGATCAATCCAACCCTGGAACATTCTAAAATTTCCTAACAAAACAATGAATATTTACACAACCTTCCATACATGGCCTCAAAAGGATCAATCCTTGTCATGAACATGTTACTATTGTTATAAGAGAACACAAAGAGTCCCCAGTGGTCATATCATGCTCCACTAAAATAAATAATGATGGAATGAATGATATCTTCTAGAATATGTATATGCCATTCTGCTTGGCCATCCATCTATGGATGGTTTGATATACTCAAACAAACCTAAGATCCCAGTGCCTCCTGGAGGCCTATTCAAAAGAGAGAAGTTAAATAGGGATCCCTATCAGATACTATAATAGATGTAACTCCATAAAAACCAATATCTATTATATAGATATTTCTATGATCCTCATATTTGGTTTCATCAAGAATGGGTATAAAGTGATTCAATTTGGTCATCCTATTGATAACAACCCATATCACATTCTTCTTTCTCTGGTTTTGAAATATCCTAACCACATGCTCCATATAAATCTCATCCCGCTTCCTATTTGACTCTAGAAGTGGATGAAGTAAACCTAAAGGTCTATGATGATCTCCCTTGACCTATTTTTATGTATAGAATCCAAAAAAATGATTGTGATGTCTCATGTCAATCTCAGCCACCAAAATCATCGTCAAATGTCATAGAAAATATTTCGAGTTCCTAGGTGCATAATCCACTGGGAATTATGGAAATATCATATCACATTTTTCCATACTGACAAAGGTATAATCCGCCAGTTTAGAAAACTCAGAATTTCTCCATGGAGAACGACACTCAGTAACATTGTCCCCATAAAAAAGAGATATCCCAATGCCACTAAATTATTATTCTAGATACTATTCCCAAAGAACCATCTTCAGAGAAGAAAAGTTTAACTAAAAACTATCCGAGACAACCTCAAACCCTATTTCACAAACTCTAATATAAAATTTCGTAAAAAGATCCATCAAATTTCACTATTCTAACAATTCATTCATGACCTGGTTTGGAAGTTTCTTAGTAAAAGCATCAATGGATACCTTCCCTTTCCTCGGGGTATAAGAAATATTGAAATCAAAAAATTAAAAGTAAGAAAAACAATAATTCTGATAGAGATTAAATTTTTTTTATAGAATATATAAATCATGATCCTATGGTTGGAATACAAGGTAAACATTTATTTTGAATAGAAATACATCCAACTCCTAAGAGAATGCCTCATAAATGAATGTTTAAGGTCATGGGTAAGATAATTCCTCTTTTGTGGCCTAATATGTCTAGATATAGAGGAAATGACATGATTAATCTGCAAAAGGACACAACCCAAACCTGATCCTGATGTGTCACATAAGACCACACAACCCTTCTTAGACTCTGGAATAGTCCACACCCACACAGAAGTCAAAATGTGTTTCATCTCAACAAAATAATTCTAACATTTTTCATCCCAAGTAAAATCATTCTTAGATAATGAGAAAACTCAAGTAGGAAAATTAAGACCTTGTACTCTTTTCCTGATAATGGGTGTAGTGTTATCAATAACAGAAGATAAATGGTTCATAAGAATATTTTGCATATTAAAAATATGAACCAAAATTAATGAGTGAGGTGCACCAGAATCAAATAAAGTAATCAATAAATATGGAGTTATAGTGACTGTACCTCTCATAGTCGTTGGTCCCATATCTTCTTCCTATAAATATTCTTCTACTGCCTGAAGAAGTTTTTTCTAGACACTTTTGGCTTGAATCCCTTAAATATTGAAACATCTGGCTGTGCCACATTACTTTTTGGTTTTAATGATCTCACACCACTATTATTAGAATAATAGAAATAAAATAATTTCTATAAGTGTCTTCAACATCCACAGGAGATTCAAATATTGGGTACCTCAGTGAAAACCTTCATATAATGCCTAGATTTTCCACCTCAGAAGAAACTCTATAGGACTCTACTAGGCACATCCGGAGGTCTAGAAGAACTCTGATAATGAGATCCACCACTATCCTTGTAACACTTACTCATCCCATTATGGGAACTCACAAAACATCCACTCGGAGAAAAAGGAACTCCATTAAAACTTGAATTACCATCTAGATCAAGTTCAACCATCAATGTACTTTCCATAACATTAGTATAAGAATAGACTATCTATTAGAAAACATGAGAGTGAATATCAAATCAAAGTCCTTACTCAATTCATTGACTCTTTATATTCTCATTCAATAAAATCTCAGGTTTAAACTATATTATCTCAGTTAATCAGTTCAAATATTTTATCCTGGTCCTATATGCCTGCTTGAGTTTTAAAGACTCTATAGCCTTAGCCTTCACCCTATACTCTAGATTTATCAATTAAATAAATATAACATTGAATTCCATTAAATATAAACCCTCTTGATTGTTTTCCATAACCATGGAATCCCACCACCACCTACTAGGTCCCTTAATCTTAAAGGTAGCACACTTTACCTTTATAGTTTCAAAAGTTCCCAAGAAATCAAACAAAAGATAAATCTTTCTAAACAAGTTCTCATCCTCTTGAAGATCATTATTTACTTTAAAAGTTGGTGATTTATGATGAAGGTACACCTGATAATGATTCTAAGATTCGTCCCTCAAATGTTATACTATTGGAGACTTTGCATGTATTGGTGCTAGTGCTTTTTCCTAGATTATAGGAAACACACACAACAACCTCAACCATATTATGATCAATGGGAGAATTGTTTATCATTGGTTCATCAGAACCTTCCTCATAGATCCTATTCACACATATCCTTTGGTGAATTATGTTACACAACATTAGAAAACAACATTTAATACATCATAATATTACTTGGATAAACACTCAAACAAGATAAATTATGGAATTTAATCCCATCAGATTGATAAAAAAGATTTTTATTTCAACCTATCCAAATCAGATGTAAGAAAAAAATGTGGAATATCCTCATGTAATATTTCCCAAAAAACCTAGGTGGATGAAGGCTAATTATGATGAGATCTATCCAGGCAATCACTTGCATCTTTTTTCTAAGTCCTGATAAGATTCCTCACCTGTACACTAAAATCAAGGAAGGGTACATAACCCATACCTCTGATACCATGTTTTCACAATATGTGTTCCATTATAATATTACATAATAATAAATAAAATCATGCGTTCAATTTTAATAAAAACAAGCATGGAAGTGCAATTATGTATTTAAGGAAAATAGTATTTTTCTTACAAATAAACATTTTATATAAAATAATACATATATATATATATATTAATAATCATCTCTAAAAAATTTCTATTTCAATATAATATATATTAGACCAATCCCAATAAAAACTATGGTCATCCTACCTATGGTACAATAATTTATATTTTATAGTTATAGGATCCTCATAAATCTCATACTAGTGATCACATCAAGTACGTGTACACACATCCCTCAGGAACATGCTGAATAGGACCCATTAACATCCCATCAAGGATAAGATAAGTTGAACAAGGTTTTTTTAGAGTGGTAATAAATAATATATTTTCAAGGAATTACCATCCTTGAATTTTTATCCAAAATATCCCACTAACAACCCAAGATCGCATTTTCTCAATAAGTCAATCAAAAATGGGAAAATTATTTCAAGTCAGTTTAAAGTTCAATTACCCCAATTTTAGTTTCAATATGTCAATTTCATTTCAAAACCAAAAAATAGTTTTTTCATCATTTCATTCCTATTTAAACTAGAAATACTCATAATGCTTTTTCAATTCAATTTAAGAAAATTTTCTCAAAATCAATTCACAAATCCATCAATTTTGAAATACATCCTAGTGTCTAATTCTCTTGGAATTGGGTTTTTTTCCAAGAATCCATAACATATCAATTTCAATCCCAATTCAGATCAAAGTGGGGTTTCCAAAAATCAATTGAAAAAAATTAAAAATAATATTAAATTTAATGTTTAATCAATTTTCCTATCTTAATTGAAACATCCTACCATTATCACAGAATCACAATGCTTGTAATGGGACTCGCCACTAAAGAATGATTGTTTTGAAGATCTAGGAACTCAACCTAGAATCAATATACAATAGAAGAAAAGATTATATCCATAAATCCCAATATGATCTATCAGACCCCAAGGATGAGAAGCTAGAGTGAGACTAAATAGATAAGTATATCTCTTACCTAGAGAGATAAACCACATCCAATATGAAAATCAATTGCAAAATGGATTGTTGAAGAGATTAGAGATCTCCAAAATCATATATGATGAGCCTCTAGGTTTGGAGAAAGTAATAATATAAAAGGGAAATAATAATTTTAGTTGAACTACCTTCTTAAAATTGATACTCAAGAATTTATATGGCATGTAATCCAATTACATTCCATGTAGTTGCTACGTCCCACATATGATGAAAAAACCCATTGTTTTTTATTTAAAAACCAAAATTTAATATTTACATGTCATGGAAAATGTACAAGTTGTTTTTCCATTAAAAATATGTTATGATATTATAGAATATTTTGGGAAATGAATACATGTCATTTAACTCCATTACATAGCATGTAAATCCCCATAAGACTATAAAAACTGTAGGTTTTATGCCGAAAATTTCTATAAATCCCAGACATCACCATTACATGTATCCTCCTAATTCTTTTTTGGAATTACCTGTCCAGTGAAAAATTAAAATAAAAAAAGTTTAACATGTACCTAAGAAAATGGTAATGGGGTTTCATAATTTTAAAATTATATTATAGTTAATTTTTGAGATTTTTATGAAGAAATTGATTTTTGTATGAATAGTGAAATACAGATTTAAAAATACTGTAAATTTTTAAATCATTATAATGGTATAATAATGATTTTAATGTTTTTGTATCATTTTTTGTACAAAAATTATAATAAATATTTAAAATAATTCATTTAAAAATACAATTTTGAAATTATGAATTGTTGTTTGACATTTTAGGTATCTATGTAATGTTTTTATTCAAATAAAAACTATTTTCTAGTTCTTCTATTTGAAAGAAGATATCAAAAGTTTTCTATTTATTTAGATTAGTTTTAAGGTAAAATAATTATCCTTATATTTATATTAATATAATTAACACCACGGTAATGAAAAATATACTTGATTTTGGTGTAGATTCATTTTAATGCTTAAGATATTTTTCTAAAAATAGGGTCTCATTTCATTTTGTGAGATTATATTTAAAGTAATTTTTAACAATTTTTGAAATTAAATCATAAAAATAGATTAAATATTTGGGTTTTTCATTTTCTAATTTGTTAATGAGTTAAATTGTAATTTTATTCATAGTGAATAGTTTCAATGGTAAAAGTTTTTCACTATGTTAAATGTTAAAAAGTTTAATAAGGGGTCATAAAATCTTAAATAAAGAATCACATAAATCTAAAAAATGTCTAAATTTTATTTTTTGAGTTTATTTTAACCTTAAATTGTCTTATATATAAAATTTGGATAAGTTATATCGAATTTCTATGAGAAATATATTCATTATAATTTAAAGATCTTAATATTTTCAAGGGTGTCTCTCCTGTCACTTATAATAGGGTAGTTAATATAATCAGTTCTTCACACACATTGATCACTCTATATTGACCAATATCTACCCAAATAACTTCTATAAACTCCTTACTACTTCATATATGACCTGTTCTCACTATAATACCAATCATAGAATTCTTAATGGTTAATCCAAAATAAGATATCCAAAGAGGAGGTACAGGTCTTAACCAAATTCTTTCATGTTTATTTATTATTATACCTCCTTAAAGATATATTTTAACCAACATAAAATAATGGAATAATTATATTTTCCCTAATAATATGTTAAATTTTGTATGTAAAAACTATTATTACCTCCATCATATCACTTGGGAAATGAAAATGTTGCTTCTGCATGCTTGCAGAATACCACCTCCAAAAATTAATGTGTTTCATTTTTCATCACCATATCACATGATTGATTATAAAGATATATTTAATGTATATATAGATCCTTAAAATATAATTAGTGTTATTTAAACATAAAATATTATTTTCCCTATTAATCTTCAATCTGTTGGAAAATTGAAAACATTGCTAGTGCATAAGTGAAGATTACAGCCTCCCCAAAGTGATGTTATTATTTATTAATTTCTACATTACATGGAATGTAATGAGGTTCGATTTAATTAATTTATATGATATTTTTAAAACAATTAATACTATTTATATATAATTTATTACTTTCCTTCGTTTATTTACACCTATTAAAAAATTAAAACATCACACGCGTGTATGGGTATACTACTGCCTGTATGAAGTGATGTGATTTATAATTCATCTCCATTTTACATGGATGTTTCTAAAAATTTATGTAATGAATTAATATGATTATTATAAATATTATTCATATTATAGATATATTGAAACCAAGAACAAGGTATAAGTATTAGAATCTCTAAACCAAAAAATTCATGTAAAAAACATTTGACATTTGAAAAATGATTTTAATGATGAATTGTTAATAAATCTGTAATTATAAGTTATGTGGAATGATATAGAGTAATATAAATATTAATATGGTTGTTATATAAATATAATGGGTTTAAATTTATTATATATGAGGTTAGAGTGAATATAAAGAAATCTATTAGTTAAGTTAAGGGTTTCCTCATCTTAATTTTCCTTCATTGAGATACATATTATAGTCTGAAACTTTTTTATTTTGTGTGGTGTATATAATTAAAATTAATCTATTTTATGATAATTTTAAGGAAAATTATGGTAATTTTATATTCTATCAATGTTTCTCCCTTTAATGAGTTTTTAATTTAAATGTTACCCAATTTTTAAGGGTTTGTGATACTAACTCACATTAATTGGGATTGTTTGTGTTTCATTTTACACTATGGGAAATCAAAAGTTCATTCAATCATAAATTAAAACTATTTTATTATACTATGATTATATATAAGTTTTTAAAGTATTATTTTAATTTTCCCCTAGTTTAGTACTAAAAAATACCGATGTAATTGTTTTAAGAAAATATGACCTTATTTCAACCTTTTGGATGGGAATATTTCTATTTAATTTACATTTTATTAAAAATTATTTTATGTATGTTCTTATCTATATTTAAATGATTTATAAAGTTATTTTTTATACTATATTTAACACTCTTTGAAAATATTTTATGGGAATAATCTTATCATTTTTTGAAGGGATATTTCCTGACATCATTTACAAAAGTGTGAAAATAATATTTAAAAAAAATTAATGACATGAATGGATTTTCCATCTGTAATGTCCTATAGTAATCATAGTTATTTATTAACAGGTTTCCATGGTTTAAAAATAAAATCCATTATCCCATTTTAGTAATTTTTATTTTTAAAAGTTTCAAAAAATGATATTCTTAATATTTCAAAATCATATTTCTAATTCTTTTATAAGAGTGTATTTCATCCATGTAAACTTACTTTACGGATTTTCTTGCTTCATTGTAGTCATGATCTTATGATACCGTACACTTGAATTATTTTTATGGATTATTATGATTTTATATTAAGAAAATTTTCATGAAACTCATTTTTTTTGTAAGGGTTTATTAAGCTATAATGTAAAGATGAATGTTTTTTTTGGGGCAGTGCATATGTATGGTCTATCATTATATTATATGTGGGTTTGTTATATCCCTCCATTTCATTTGTTAACATTTGATATATCTTGATAAAATTATGTTAGTGTGTGTAAATGATAGTGAGTGGCTATTTTGTCATGTTTGTGCATGGAAATTTTTGTAGTTGGCTATGTTAATATGTTAGTGGGTGGACATAACAATAGGTAGCTATGTATAAAAGTTTGTGGGTGAAAAATATTACATTTAACTATATTCACATGGAAATGTTATTAGTTATTTTTATTTATTGCACAAACTTATGAATTATTCTTAAGATATGATATCAAGGCTCATGAATTATTGTTCATGATTTAACACTCTTATGAATATTACATATATATTATGACAAAGACATATGACATGAATCATGATTCTTGGTTGATAAATTTTTGTGTATTTATTCATAATTTATTATCACGATCTCACACCCTTATTCTTATTTAACTCTCACTAAATATCATATATTTATATCTTCTATGTTTACCCTCACTAATCATTTGATCTCACCCTTTATGTTTCCATTTCCTAAGGCTATAGAAAATTGTATGAAGTGGGATATGGTTGAAAAGAGTATCATGTGTTGAGAAGTTTGTGGGATATGTTGAAAACATATTATTTAATAATATGTTCTTTTTTTAAGGAGGAGAATTAAAATTTAATGTGAAATACAAGCATTTTATTCTATAAATTGATTTACCCAATTATATAAAACTCAAGATATAAAATGGTATTGGGTATATAATTGACTATTTATTTGTTATTGAAATTATAAATATGCTAGTTTATGTTTATGTTGCTTGTGTTGGTATCAAATGAAGTATAAAAAGAATATGTTTTTAGCACCAAATTCAGGTATATAAGTTAGGGGCATTATATTAATATCTCTATGTACCTAATATAGAACAAACCATCAATTTAAAAGTAACAATATTCTATAAATAAACATATGTGAAGAATATTTGGTTATTTAATTTTCTCTATATAGGATAAATCCTACAATATTGAATAGGACCACCTAATATTAACTCCCCACTAAGTGTATAATACATCCTTAAATATTTAACACAACCTATTAACTTGATATCCTCAATCAAGTGTATAATTAAATAAACTACAACAATTTAAAAGGATTATGTAAATAAAATTTCCAAAAAAAATCAACTAAGAACACCACAAGTACAAATATGATCTATTTTATTGATATTTATCACCTCACTACAAGTATTTTAAAATAAAAATCATAATATAATTAAATGTGTTGACTCTTTCTAGAGGAAATATTTTGGTCATAAATAAGTGAAAATCATCGAATTTTATTCCTTAAATTATTTGTTATCTCACATGAAAATATATACTAAGGATAATTTAATATCCATCTAGAAATATTATATTCCTTAATATCTTGAAATATTGTCCTTGATTTTATTTCTTAATGTAAACATTGTAGGTGAATTTATACAATTCTAATCACACCAAATATCACATCTAATGAACTTTTTATATAAATTACTGTGATTGTTTAAGTGATATTTTAGTTTTTCTAATTTAATTTTAATGGATATAAATATTATATATGCTCACATTGGTTTCACATTTAAAAATTTTCTAATTAGATCAAAATATAAATCTAAAGATATAAATGAATAAGAGTTGATCGTTAGATGAGATTGTCATTAACCGGCCTAGATATTGTAGAGACCTGAATCTTGATGTACATGGATATTACATTACTTTAGCGGAATACTTAATATGTAACAATAACAGACACACAAGGATCGTAATAGTTTAGTGTCTTTGGAAACTTGGAACGTAATCTTCTAATCATGGTGAAAGATCTTCAACATCTCCCATAAAGATCTTCCCCTTTTTTTCTTACCTAAAACCTTTCTTTATATCCTGTGGAAAAGAAAACATAAAAAGGGTGAGCTCAAATGCTCAGTAAGGGTAAGCATTGATAAAATAAAATACCATATACATTTGAACTTAAAAACATAAACATAATGTTTAAACATCAAAAGCATGAGCAATTACATAAAACATGGAAGTACGTAAGGCATAGATCATAAAGAAAAATTAATAATGATAAAATAGCATGGAAATAAAACATTTAATTGTGGAAACCATTAAGTACATGATATGATTTCCATAGTAGCCAAGACATTGCTGCTAATACCATCTTAGTGGACAAAGTCCCTTTCTGAATCGAGTTCACTCCTCGTTCCAGTCCTGTATTACTGAACCGGTTTAACTTGCCATTCTAGCCATGTCTATCTCATAAGATATAAATCTTTACCCAATGCATTGGAGGGAGATATAGGTCCCACCCATCTCATAATGAAATCATTATTTCTTGTGCCACAAAATCATAAATCATACATCATAGCATAACCCATGAAATAAAATGGGATTCTTAAACATCATGCCATCATAATATAATCCATAAACAATTGATATCATTTCATCATAAGAAAATTGAAACCATTTAAATAATAGAGACATTTTACTTGAAACATACACATATGAAATAATGTCATCTTAGATGGAAAATAGTTTTGACAAAACACTTGAAATGTATTCTTGAGGAAAATATCCTTTCTTCATTAAAATCATTTTCTTTTCACAAAATTCCATGAAATTTTAAAAGATAAGGGTTTTGTTGAAAATAATCATGCAATATTTTAGAGGAATCTTCTTGAAAATGAGGCGTTATGAAACCGTAAAAATCCGTTCACGCCGTATAAGTTAAAAATAACATTCTCCTCGTACTTTTGTCAGAAAAGTCAAAAAGTACCTTATATGGTAACCAAAGGAAATATTCCATTCATACAATGTGGTAAAAAGTAAATAAAGGGTAAAAATGACTTTAAACATCCATGGAAGAATGGTAAACATTTTATGAAAGAATTTTTAGAAAACATGGTCATGGATGATAAACGTAACCCCGGTTATACTTACGTATAAGCAATCTCGGGTAAAAATGAGACTAAAAATTTATCCCTTACCTTAGGTCTGATTTTCTTCGTATGTGTCCGAACCTCCTGTATAATTATTTAAATAATGTTATTGACTTATTCCAGAATCATAATTATTTTTATGATATCATATATGGTTCACTTATGACTTTATGTCACCCTTTCTTTTGTAAATTCCATGTTAAAGAGCGTTTTGGGTAAAATCGTTTCATTTATCGTATGTGTTTCGACTTGTCATTATTGATATTATTACTTATATCCTGATTTAAATAATTTAAGAATGTAAAACATGATTTACATATATTCATCATATTCATATATATATTATAGGTCGATAAAAGGAATGAAATACACCGTTCATGGAGACGGTAGGCCGTACGTACGCATGAACGCTGTTTTCGTTTCCTTATTGAATTGAATGAAACTAAATAGACGACATACATATATATATATATGTACATAAATCCAGTAGAATTATTATTTCATATATTTCATTATTATTCATTAAATAAACTTTATGATCATTCATGTATGGTTAACATGGAGAATGAATCTCATCGCGTCGTGGAGATGGTATTCCGTACGTACGCACGAGTGATGATATCATTTCCATAATCATTGAATTGAATTGGAGTGGATGATACAATATATCAGAATCATTATGATGTTATAATAACTATTTATAGTTATTATTTACACCATTATACCCATCCAAGTAAGGTGGTGTTGGAAAAACAGATTACACCACGGCGTGGAGACGGTATTCCGTACGTACGCATGCGCGGTGATTTTGTTTTCTGTAGGATGGATAGATGGTGAAACATGGTTGTTTCATACTTATAATAACATATCCGTATATGAGTGATACTTATGTTATTACTTCATAATGAAACAACTAAAGAAGAATAAGTGGAAGAAGAAATAAAGTTAAAATAATCGGTAACGGACATTACCTCTTCATTGAAGCGCCTCTTTGAGACCTCCTTTTAGGGCACTGAAATTGGTATTTGAAGAAGACCAGGACCTCTAGGATGTTTCTAGGGAAGTTTAGAGGAGAATTTGGCAGGGGTTTGCCGAGCTTGAAGGCTCAATGTGGTGTGAGGAAGAGAGGGAGGAGGTGCCCTTTTATAAGGGAGGAGAGGGGCACCTTTGGAAATCTTAAAAATATTAATTTATAACAAATTTAACCCCACTTAAAAACCTCCAAAAATGACTAATATTAGAATATAAGATGAGATAGGGTTTTAATCTTATAAACCAATAAAATTTAGACATGTTAGGAAATTATTTTAAACATTATTAACTTGATTTATCCTTACTTAATCAATTTAATTTTATTTGTTGTAATAATATTCTAAATTTTAACTTATAACAAAAAATTACTTATTTTTTGTGAATTGTCCATAATTGGATACTTTATAACATGTTATACCATATAAATTTAAATTTATAATTTTTATATATTTTTGTGATTTTTAAACAATTTTATAATATGTTATTTTTATAAAATAACAATAGTGTCAATTTTGACACTATTCATTTATATGAATTTAAATAAAATATATACAGAAGATATGTTCGAACTAAAAGCTTTAATAGATTCATAAAAGACCAAATGTATCTAGAAAATTAGTGGATAACATTAAATAGTTCATATAATATTTATTTTATTATTTTTAAAACCATTTATTTGGTTTATCTCTTAATAAAATAATTACTACAACATTTTTGTATAATTATTTAATATACCTATATGTTGCATAAAAATTAAAAATAAAATCCTATGATGAAGATAAATCTATTAAATTTCACAATAATACTTTTACTCTAATTTATCATCTTAAAATCACAATAGTTAAATTGTTATATTTATTAAATTATGAAGGTGACAACTTTGGCATCATTTAAAATAAAATAATATAAGTGTCATAATTTCTTGTATAAGACTCCAAATGGTCAAATATTAGTCCTTTGGATGATTATAGTTTAACTTTACATGACCAATAAGTTTTGGTCAGGGTTTTGTGCCTTTTATGGTCACTATTAGTTTAATAAAAACTATATTCTTGATTTTTCACTAGATAAATAATTTCCGCATTACTATTGTGTCACAATTAATGATAATTAATTAATCCCAAAAAATTATAAATAAATTCTCATGATGTATATAATTTTGTTATCTTTCTGTAGAATATTAATGTTCAAAGTTTCATGAAGTTTATCACTAACTTAAAATTATTATACTTATAGTATTTAAGAGAGTGACATGTTGTCACTTTCTTTGGTTTTAATAATAATTAAATTATTTTTCATGGAAAAAAGTCCATTAAATGAATCTAATTCTACCCTTAGGTGATATGGGTATACTTTTAGTCATCCAATAGGATTTTTCCAAGTGTTAGGGTAATTGTATAATCTTATATTTACCCTTAATTACCCGATTTACCTTTAAATGTGGTAAATAAAATTTACTGTAGTTACTATTCACAATGCCCAAAAATAAAAAGTAGCTTATTAAAATAATTTATACCCACTGATTCCAAATATGGAATCCATTTTTCCAAATTCAATACAAAAAAGTTGCAGAAATTAAATTAAAATTTATCCCGTTGTCGAAAGAAAACGTGTTTTTCTTTAAAACATTGCAAAAGATTGAATTGATTTAACCTACGAATTTAAGGTAAAATCAATTCTAATGACATACATTATATTAAATGGTAAAAATATATTCTATTTATACTTTAAAACCATTCAATATTATAATTTAACCCCATAATATATTATGATGAAAAAAGTTTTTTTTTAATTAAAATATAGCGTGTTTTTACTATTCATTAAAATATGAAAGTTATGAGAATAAAATGAAAAATTTATCCAAAGTAAATTTTTATTTCTTTATTCCAAATAATAATATTATTTTTTCAAATGGAACTTATAAAAATTTCAAAAACTAGATTTAAAGTTGGTGCGCCATCAAAAGGCGGCAAAACTGTATTTTTTGAAAAATACTTATTTTACCCGAAAAATTTATTTTGTTCTTATACCATGTTCTAGAAAATTTGTAATATGAATAATAATGTTATAAAATTCAAAATTTAGTTAATACTATTCATAACGGCTAGTTCATAACAATATTATAATAATATATTATTGTTTAGTAAAACCCGGTATTGCGTACAACACACGCTATCAGGGAAGGTTGCGATTGTGTGTAATGAAAGCCAAGTCAGGGTTGCGTGTTGTGCAAGAATCCTTCATTGTTTCTTATAACATAATCCAACCATATTTCATTTATACATTGAATATATGTATATATATACTCAATGTTGCGTAGAATAACTATTATCAAAATTGTGTGTAACACGATCCAAGAATAGTGTTGCGTATAGTACAAGCTAATACGGTGTTGCGTATAGCGCAAGGTAATCTTGATGTAGCATACAACACAAGACATTAATGAAATTAAAAGAATATTTTTCATAAAATCCCAGGGTGTTACATTCTACCCCCTTAAAATGAATTTCACCCTCAAAATTTGTCGGGGTTATAAATGGTTTATTACTCAAAAGTTTGTTTAATAGAAACCCACATCGTAAAATGGAATACCCAAACTTGGCTGTAAAAACTAAAGTATGAAATGTAATGGTTACCCAAATTAACTCATCACCCGGTTTCCACGTAGGAGAACATAGGTGAAAATATGGATATGGAAGAAAAATCTAACCATCAAGTTCTGATGGAGAGTGGTAGAGAACATGGCTATGAAATAGCCAACAATCACAAAGCCATAGATTTGCGATGATCTAAGGTACCATCTGATTCATCAGATATAAGGGCACTAGGACAACATTTTTGGTTTTCAAGATCATTTCCCTAAAGTTGGTGAATTAAAAGAAATACTTACATGATTTTGGTACAATTTCACTGTTGTTCGTGAATTGAACAATTTCCCCTTCATCCCTTAAAGAAATGAAGTTGAATTTGTTATTCGTGATGTGTTAGCAGATCATGTGATAGAATGATTGGTCATTCCATTTGTTTCAAACAAAAGGTTAGAAAAAGTTATAAGTCCATCTTATGTTTAGATTAATCATATATGGTTCCAAAAATGAACTTATACTTCATATATCATACAGCTTAATAAAATAAAACTAGTTTCTACTAACCAGGGACTTCCTGTAGGCCAGTGGTAGGCGATAAAGGCTAGTCGCACTTCGGTTGTGGGTTCAATTCCCACAGCCTTGTCCGACGTGATGGGCTGTCGCCCGTCCTGCAGGTTTTCCTTTTTCTAAAACTACATTACTATAACATCCCATCAATAATATCAAAAAAAAGTTCTATCCTTAAACAATACTAACTTATGTACAACATAATTCATTCCAATCTTTAGGCTTATCTAAAATACTTCGGTCCAAGCTCATAGTATAAAGAAAACGATTACTTGAAATGTCATCAACCAAGTATGCGAATATCATCATTTATCCCCCATATATCTTGTTGGTCACATTCCAATCATGTGAATAACTTAATCATGTATTCTCTTGAAAAATGAATACCCATTGAACCATAGTGAAAACATGAATGCAGTTAAAAGTTAACACTTTCCACATACCAACATCCTCAAAATTCTATATACTCAAACCATGATATCACTTAGTCCTTATATCAATCATGAGCTCATGAATACTTTTAAACATTTCATTTTCTCATTATCCCTTCATTATGAACATATCATCTGCTTTCCAAAATATTTGAATCACTTTTCATGGTTACCGGTACCTTAAAATTATTGAAAACCACAATAGACTAATAAAAAAATATTCCAATACACAATAAAAGTACCTCAACAACATTATTCTTGAATACCAATACATAAACAATTCAATCCATACTCTTCAATGATTATCCTGGAATAAGTACTTCCTTGATTTAGAAGTAACTTTTTAGGTCAGGGCATTGAGTTGGGTAATTCCCATGTTCTCCACAAATAATACATTGAACTCCATAACAGTCTGTCACTCTATGACCCTTTTCTCCACACAGATAACATCGGTCCCTCCATTTGAGGTATTCCTCAAGGTTCTTATTCCCTTCTTTAGAAATCTCAATCTTTCTTTGTTTATGATCCTCAACATGAAAAGATGCATAATAGTCTATCTTCCTCTTATTTGATGAATTAGGCATACCACTAAATTTCACCTTGTTAATCATATATCGCGATGACTGATTCGGCATAATCACAATATCTTTCTCTCTAGGCATTACATAATTTGTTTGCTCATAGTCACCAATTTTTCCATTGGATTCAATGTTAACCGAATTCCTTCTGGTTCCCTCCATTAACTAAAACACAAAAAGAATTCCGTGAGAGGAAAAATCATGCTAGAGAAAACCACATAGTAAAGGGGGAGTACCCTCAATATCTAACATCTTAGGTTAAATTATAAGATCCTTAGCGCAATTCTAGGACTATAACCTATACGTATACTTAACCTTAGAGACATCCCTAGACATACCTTAGAAATATATCTAGGGATCTCACTAACGTTTTCGCATCCTAGTTTCCAAAGGTTGACTAAACCTTTCCTCTGATACCAACTGTAACAGTCTGTAATTACTTCTAGTGGACTACAATTGATACCTATCAGGGCACTCCATTGGAGGCTAAACCCCCTGGGTGGGACACACCACCATCCCCAGTGGCAACCATTTCCTTATGAAGCCCTTGGGTGGAGAGCCATTCTTCGTCCAATGCTCACATGTGAGAGTTCCCAAGGATCAGATACATTCCTACCTCCTTTTCCTCTGATACCAACTGTAGAGACCCGAAGCTTGACGTACATGGATATTACAATACTTTAGCAGAATACTTAATACATAACAATAACAGACACACAAGGATCGTAATAGTTTAGTGTCTTTGGAAACTTGGAACGTAATCTTCTAATCATGGTGAAAGATCTTCAACATCTCCCATAAAGATCTGCCCCTTTTTTTCTTACCTAAAACCTTTCTTTATATCCGGGGGAAGGGAAAACATAAAATGGGTGAGCTCAAATTCTCAGTAAGGGTAAGCATTGATAAAATAAAATAACATATACATTTGAACTTAAAAACATAAACATAATGTTTAAACATCAAAATCTTGAGCGATGACATAAAACATGGAAGTACGTAAGGCATAGATCATAAAGAAACATTAAGAATGATAAAATAGCATGGAAATAAAACATGTAATTGTGGAAACCATTAATTACATGATATGATTTCCATAGTATCCAAGGAATTGCTGCCAAGACCATCTTAGTGGACAAAGTCCCTTTCTGAATCGAGTTCACACCTCATTCCAGTCTTGTATTACTGAACCGGTTTAACTTGCCGTTCCAGCCATGTCTATCTCATGAGATATAAATCTTCACCTAATGCATTGGAGGGAGATATAGGTCCCACCCATCTCAGAATGAAATCATTCTTTCGTGTGACACAAAATCATAAATCATACATCATAGCATAACCCATGAAATAAAATGGGATTCTTAAACATCATGCCACCATAACATAATCCATAAACAATTGATATCATTTCATCATATGAAAATTGAAACCATTTAAATAATAGAGAAATTTTACTTGAAACATACACATATGAAATAATGTCATCTTAGATGGAAAATAGTTTTGACAAAACACTTGAAATGAATTCTTGAGGAAAATATCCTTTCTTCTTTAAAATAATTTTCTTTTCACAAAATTCCATGCAATTTTAAAAGATAAGGGTTTTGTTGAAAATAATCATGCAATCTTGTAGAGGAAGATTCTTGAAAATGAGGCGTTATGAAACCATAAAAATCTGTTCACGCCGTATAAGTTAAAAATAAAATTCTCCTCGTACTTTTGTCGGAAAAGTCAAAAAGTACCTTATATGGTAACCAAAGGAAATATTCCATTCATACAATGTGGTAAAAAGTCAATAAAGGGTAAAAATGACTTTAAAAATCCATGGAAGAATGGTAAACATTTTATGAAATCTTTTTTAGAAAACATCGTCATGGATGATAAACGTAACCCCAGTAAATACATACGTATAAGCAATCATGGATAAAAATGAGATTGAAAATTTATCCCTTACCTTAGGTCCGATTTGCTTCGAAAGTGTCCGAACCTCCTGTATAATGATTTAAATAATGTTATTGAATTATTCTAGAATCATACTTATTTTTATGATATCATATATAGTTCACTTATGACTTTATTTTACCCGTTCTTTTGTAAATTCAATGTTAAAGAGCGTTTTGGGTAAAATCGTTTCATTTATCGTATGTGTTTCAACTTGTCGTTCTTGATATTATTACTTATATCCTGATTTACATAATTTCATAATGTAAAACATTATTTACATATATTCATCATATACATATATATATTATAGGTCGATAAAAGGAATGAAATACACCGTTCATGGAGACAGTAGGCCGTACGTACGCATGAACGCTGTTTTCATTTCCTTATTGAATTGAATGAAACTAAATAGATGACATACATATATATATATACATAAATCCAGTAGAATTATTATTTCATATATTTCATTATTATTCATTAAATAAACTTTATGATCATTCATGTATGGTTAACATGGAGAATGAATCTCATCGCGTCGTGGAGACGGTAGTCCGTACGTACACACGAGCGATGATATCATTTCCATAATCATTGAATTGAATTGAAGTGGATGATACAATATATCAGAATAAGTATTATGTTATAATAACTATTTATAGTTATTATTTACACCATTATACCCATCCAAGTAAGGTGGTGTTGGAAAAACAGATTACACCACGACGTGGAGACGGTATTCCGTACGCACGCACGCGCGGTGATTTCGTTTTCCGTAGGATGGATAGATGGTGAAATAGGGTTGTTTCATACTTATAATAAAATATCAGTATATGAGTGATACTGATGTTATTAATTCATAATGAAACAACTAAAGAAGAATAAGTTGAAGAAGAAATAAAGTTGAAAGAATCGGTAACAGACATTACCTCTTCTTGGAAGCGCCTCTTTGAGACCTCCTTTTAGGGCACTGAAATTGGTCTTTGAAGAAGACAAGGACCTATAGGATGTTTATAGGGAAGTGGAGAAGTGTTAGGTCCACAAGGCTGAATACCCTGAGAGGGGGGGTGAATCAGGGTATGACTAATTTAAAATTAATGCCCGTTCTGATCTTGTTTCGCTGTTGAGAAAAACTCTCTTCTCTCTTTTTCATGTTGCACAAAGTAAATTGAAAGAGAAGTATGCACAGGACACAACAATTTTACTTGGTTCACCACAAAGGGCTACGTCCACGGAGCATACGCCAACAAGTTTCCGGTCGTACCAAATTCCACTAATCTTCACTAGCTGTGGATTACAAGGTTCGGGCTAGATCACTTCTAAGCCCAGGCTCACTGCCTTTACAAGTTTAGGTTCATCTCACTGCTTTCCCAAGGGTCACTCCCTGTTCCTCTCTCTCTCTGGATCACTTCCTGTGGAGAGGATCACCTTCTTCCTCTTCCTAAGCTCACTGCTCTTGGAAGGAATCCACTCACAGTTTATAGACCTGTAGGTCTCTTCATTTGAATGAATGAATGAATCTTCCTCTGTGCGTAGATGCTCTGTTGAAGTACAAATTTCACCCGTAGATGAGTATCTCTTTGCACCGAAGGTATCGGGAAACGTACCAGCTTCCACGCAGTCCGAGAAGCACCGCTGGAACAAAACCTTACTTGGCGCACAAGTCAATCTCAGCGCGCAAGTATCAGCGCACAAGTCACAACTGGCGCGCAAGTCCTCCTCAGACACTTGCACGACTCAAGCTTACTCAACTCCAAACTTGAGTGACTCTCTTCATTTTATGCCTAAACCAATATTGGCGCCCAACTGCCAACCGGCGCACAACTTCTAACACCGGCACACAACTTCAACTACTGGCGCGCAAATTCACCTGCGCGACCCACACTCACCACTTGCGTGACCACCACACCTGCGCGACGGGAGCTCTGATTTCACAAAGTGTTGAACTCCGTTGAAAATGAGGAGGGGTGGTCTAGTATTTATAGGCAATCTGACCACCCTGCGCGATGGCGCACAAGTCACCTGCGCGACCCAGTTTCAGCGCGCAGGTCCCCTATCATTTTAGACACTTGCGCGACCAACTCCCAAACTTGCTTGAACCTCTTTACTTTTCCATATTTTGATCTTCTGATCTTGAAAAACATATGGCGTTCAAGTTTCCTATACTCCAAGTCCTCGGCGCACAAGTCCTTTTGCCAAAAACACTTTTCTTCATTTGCCGATTTTCAGGCCCTAAAATTTGGCAAACACTGGAAAACGGCACCACCTTGTATCTGATCTTTTGTACCACCTCTAGATCATCCATTCCTTTTATAGACGTTCTTGAATCAAACATGGATCGTTGACCTCAGCTCTTGAAATAGACATTCCACCATGAAATCCTCTTTGTCAACAAATTTGTATGTCATTGTTTTGCTTTGTCAACTATCACTACCCAGATGTCCACTTTGTCAACAAACACAATCACCTCAAAAATGCTTCAATGATACCTTGAGGGATTTTTTCCCAATAAGAAGAGAATTTGGTAGGGGTTGGCTGATCTTGAAGGCTCAAAGTGGTGTGAGGAAGAGAGGGAGGAGGCGCCCTTTTATAAGGGAGGAGAGGGGCACCTTTGGAAATCTTAAAAATATTAATTTATAATAAATCTAACCCCACTTAAAAACCTCCAAAAATGACTCATATTAGAATATAAGATGATATAGGGTTGTAATATCATCAAACAATAAAATTTAGACATGTTAGGAAATTATTTTAAACATTATCAACTTGATTTATCCTTACTTAATCAATTTAATTTTATTTGTGGTAATAACATTCTAAATTTTATATTATAACAAAAAATTACTTATTTTTTTTGAATTGTCCATAATTGGATACTTTATAACATTTTAGACCATATAAATTTAAATTTATAATTTTTAAATATTTTTGTTATTTTTAAACAATTTTATAATATGTTATTTTTATAAAATAACAATAGTGTCAATTTTGACACTATTCATTTATATGAATTTAAATAAAATATATACGGAAGATATGTTCGAAATAAAAGCTTTAATAGATTCATAAAATTCCATATGTATCTATAAAATTAGTGTAGAACATTAAATAGTTCATATAATATTTATTTTATTATTTTTAAAACCATTTATTTGGTTTATCTCTTAATAAAATAATTACTACAACATTTTTGTATAATTATTTAATTTACTTATATGTTGCATAAAAATTAAAAATAAAATCCTATGATGAAGATAAATCTATTAACTTTAACAATAATACTTTTACTAGAATTTACCACTTAAAATCACAATAGTTAAATTGTTATATTTATTAAATTATGAAGGTGACAACTTTGGCATCATTTAAAATAAACTAATATAAGTGTCATAATTTCTTGTATAAAACTCCGAATGGTCAAATATTTGACCATTGGATGATTATAGTTTAAATTTACATGAAAAATAAGTTTTGTTCAGGGTTTTGTGCCTTTTATTTTCACTATTAGTTTAATAAAAACTATATTCTTGATTTTTCACTAGATAAATAATTTCTGCATCACTATTGTGTCACAATTAATGATAATTATTTAATCCCAAAAAATTATAAATAAATTATCATGATGTAGATAATTTTTTTAGCTTTCTGTAGACTATTAATGTTCGAAGTTTCATGAAGTTTATCACTAACTTAAAATTATTATACTTATAGTATTTAAGAGAGTGACATGTTGTCACTTTCTTTGGTTTTAATAATAATTAAATTATTTTCATGGAAAAAAGTCCATTAAATGAATCTAATACGACCCTTAGGTGATATGGGTCGACTTTTAGTCATCCAATAGGATTTTTCCAAGTGTTAGGGTAATTTTATAATCTTATATTTACCCTTAATTACCCGATTTACCTTTAACTATGGTAAATAAAATTTACCGTAGTTACTATTCACAATGCCCAAAAATAAAAAGTATCTTATTAACATAATTTGGACCCACTGATTTCAAATATGGAATCCATTTTTCCAAATTCAATATACAAAAGTTTCAGAAATTAAATTAAAATTAATCCCATTGTCGAAAGAAAATGTGTTTTTCTTTAAAACATTGCAAAAGATTGAATTGATTTAACCTACGAATTCAAGGTAAAATCAATGCTAATGAAATAAATTATATTAAATGGTAAAAATATATTATATTTATACCTTAAAACCATTCAATATTATAATTTAACCACATAAGATATTACGATGAAAAAATTTGTTTTTAATTAAAATATAGCATGTTTTTACTATTCATTAAAATATGAAAGTTATCAGAATAAAATGAAAAATTTATCCAAAGTAAATTTTTATTTCTTGATTCCAAAGAATAATTTTATTTTGTCAAATGGAACTTATAAAAATTTCAAAAACTAGATTTAAAGTGGGTGCGCCATCAAAAGGCGGCAAAACTATATTTTTTTAAAAATACTTATTTTACCAGAAAAATTTATTTTGTTCTTATACCATGTTCTAGAAACTGTGTAAGATGAATAATAATATTATAAAATTCAAAATTTAGTTAATACTATTCATAACGGCTAGTTAATAACAATATTATAATAATATATTGTTGTTTAGTAAAACCCGGTATTGCGTACAACACACGCTATCAGGGAAGGTCGCGATTGCGTGTAATGCAAGCCAAGTCAGGGTTGCGTGTTGTGAAAGAATCCTTCGTTGTTTCGTATAACATAATCCAACCATATTTAATTTATACATTGAATATATATATATATACTCAATGTTGCGTAGAATAACTATTATCAAAATTGTGTGTAACACGATCCAAGAATAGTGTTGCGTATACTGCAAGCTAATACGGTGTTGCGTATAGCGCAAGGTAATCTTGGTGTAGCATACAAAACAAGACATTAATGAAATTAAAAGAATATTTTTCATAAAATCTCGGGGTGTTACAGATACCCAGATACCCAAACACCTGAGCCAATTTAAAGACATCTCTAAGGAGGTTCTCGATCTCCATAAGTTGGTGACTTGAACCTAGAATCAAACGACATAAAACTGGGAACACATTTTCCATAAACCACTTAAAGAAATAGATACATATCATTATGATCAAAATAAAACTTTATAGAGAAAATAGTACCCGATGTCAAAAAGGTATATAAAAACCTAAAAAATAAATCCTCAATGTAATATAAAGACAAGATAAGTAACCCAATTCTTGACGAACACAACACTCTAAGATAAAAATATTAACAATCACCACCTCGAAGTGGGGCTTTCCCCTTGCTTGAACCTGGTAGAAGGAAATCAAAAACCACTCAGATGAAAAGGTAGGGTGTGAGATAAAATCCATGTAGTGTATCACCAAGTATTCCACAATAAGATTACACAATAAATAAAATAAATAATTTTTTCATTTTTAAATAAAATAGGAATGATAGTATAACTAAATACTTAAAACATAAAATTCTTTTTCATTTTAGTTGATGTAAAAATTTCAAATAATGTCTTAAGAAAACATTTCATATAAAATAGTTTACATAATAAATAGGGATGTGTAAAGTTGTTTAAAAAAAATTGTAATATATATCAAAATAGTTCATAAACATGAAACATGGTCATATTCCAAGGGGTACCATAGATAAAGTTTATGGGATCTCTAACCATATTATATCAGTGATCATGGTAATATGTGCACTAATTTCCCTCAGATACTGGTCAAAGAACGTCCCACTTAGGATAAGATCCACCACAATATGTTTTTGTTATAGTTTTAATGCCTAAATCTATTTCTAGGTCGTTACCATCCTAGTGTGTTTGTCCCAAATAACCCACTATATACAGAGACTTCCATGTTCTCAAACAATAAATCAAAATGGGAAAATTATTTCAAAATTGTTTAAAATTAGGTTTCCACATTTTATTTTTATATATTCCAATTTCTGTTTAAAAATAAAAAAAATATTTTAATTAATTCATTAATTTTTCAAGATAAGGTTTTTATGAAATCATATTAATTTATTTTTTTCCAAATAAATTTTACAATTTAATTTCACATATTAAATAAAATTTCAAATTTACACCCCAATTTCCAATTACTTTGGAATTGTGGGGTTTCCCTAAAATCTCATGCAAAATAAATTCCCAATTTTCAATCTACATCGAATTAGTATTTCAAACTTTAATTGAAAGTAGTTTTATTTAAATCAAGCAAATGAAAGGCATATAAAATGTAAAATAGAATTATAACCACCTACCTTAAACATAGATATCATGTATAACAACACCAACAATGGGATTTTCTGATGAAGACTATCAAAAATGGAGACCAGGGAATAAAACCAATATTCAAGATCCAAAATAAAGGATTTTAGAACCATTAAAAAACTAGATGATCTGAGAAATCCTAAGGAGGAGACATAGAGAGAAATGAAAAGAAATAGTAAGATAATAACCCTTATTAGATAGGAATAAATAAATTTCACCAAGATTTTATCTACTTTGGAATAGGATTGGAGGATCCAAAATGGGTAATTGGGAGCTCCAAAAGAAATAGTAATTTGAGTTATGAGGAGGTGGGGTTGAGCATATGTAAAAATGTGCTAGTTATTTTCTAAAATATTTTTTAGTAATAAAAAACACCATATAATTGGTTATATGGGTATGTCTACACAGTTTGTTAAACCATGTTTTGTAACCATGAACCCCTATAATGGGGTGCATGGTTTTTACTAGGTGGGTGAATGGTCCACCAAACCATGAACCATCAATGAAAACCCACACTTTTGGGGTTTTACTATCTTACCCTAGGTGGGGACATGGTTTGGGAAAACCATACACCAACCATGAATAGCATAGAAAGTTCCAAAATTTTCAAATTTCTTCCCAACAAAACATAAGAAGAACCCCAACCAAAGCATGAATAAAATGGAGGGTCAAGTCATACCTAAAAATAGTAACAGGATGTTACAACCTCCTCAAAAAAGAAAATTTATGTCCCCAAAAATCCTATAAAGAATCTTTCATATTAGAAAGATGTGGCCACTTATCTCTTATTAGTTCCTCTCTCTTAGATGTATAATAGGTATTAGAAACATCCGTACATAGAAATCAAATTAATGGTATAATCCACCCATAAAGTCACTTGGTTTTAGAATCAACAATCATGATTGGATTCTCAGTCACCGATAAATCATGCTCGATGTTAATATCTCTCTAAATAAGAACATGAGATCGATCATAAAGTTAATTTCATATCTATGACACATGGTGGATGTTATGTTTCGATTTCAACTATGGAATAAGTTAAAAATGGTAACCCACTTTACCCACTCATTCAAAAACCTCAAAAGGTCCCTTATGTATTGGAGAAATCTCCCCTTGCCTCCCATGATACCGATGACCAAAATGAGGTGAATCATTCAAGAACAAATGATCACTAACTGAAAATTACAATGATTTGAGATGATGGTTAGCATAAGATTCATACTATATTTTTGTCATAAAAATCCTATGATGAACCAACTAAATATTTTATCTCATCTCCTAAATGAAGATTGGTCCAACCAAGGAACTTTCACCAATACCCTTCCAAAAAAATGAATATTTACATGGACTACCATATAATGCCTCACAAGGATCAATTATGATCTTAGAATGGTGACTATTGTAAATAAAAAACTCAACCTGTCCCATATGATCATCCCAATGCCCACCAAAATCTAGGACACAATCATGAAGCATATCCTCAAGAATCAATATAGACCATTATGTTTGGCTATCTGTATGTGGTTGGTATGTCGTACTCAAATGAATATGATATCCCAGTGCCTCCTGAAGGACTCTCAAAAAAGGATAAGTAAAATTTTGATCTCTATTATAGAATATATCATATGGAATTCCATATAACTAAAAAATATATCTCATATAGAGATTTCTGATCACCTCAAATTTTTTTGTATCATGAGTGGGTATAAAGTGAGACACATTTTTTAGTTGATCAATCACAACCCATAACACATTATTCTTTATTTGGGTACAAGGAAACCCAACTATAAAGTAAATAGAGATATCATCAAACATCCAAGTCAGTAATAAATGTGGCTAAGGATAACTCAAAGGCCTCTGGTAGTCATCCTTTACAAGTGTATAGTATAACAATAAGATACAAATTTAGTAATAAGCCATCACATACCTAGCCAAAAAAATAATTTCTTCATATCAAAGAACATATTCAAGGTTCATAGGTTCACAAACCACACAGAATTTTAAAATTCCCCCATAATAGCTTTTCACACCACTAATGACATAGAAAAACAATTCCAAAAACATTGATTACCCTCCCTAGAGAGTGAACATTAAGAAATAGGCTCCCCATAATAAAGAGAGTCTCTAATGTTATGGAATTCCTCATCAAGATGTTGTTCCTGAATAATCATCTCATGAAGAGATCACGTCAACTGAACACTGGCCCAGATATCCTCAACCCCTAATTCCTAAACTCCAATTGGAAATAATGAATAAAGATCAATCTGTTTCCAGTTTTCCAATGATTCTTTCACGACCTAGTATGGATGTTTCCTTCTCAACTCATTAGTGATGAAATTCCCTTTCCCTAGAGTGTAGGTACTATTGAAATCAAAAGATTATATTTTTTACACCCAAATTCCTATGGAGGATATTCAAATCATTTTGATAGAAGATATAACTCAATATTTTTTTGTCTAAAAACACGGTAAACATTTCCTCAAAAAAGTAATGACACAAACTCTTAAGCTTAGTCATCATTTCTGAAAGATCAAATACATGGGTGAGATAATTTTTATCATGTGGCCCGAGCTTCCAAGAGCTAGAAGCAATGTTGTGATCACCCTACATAATAATTCAACTAAAATCTAAACCTTTTGTATCACATAAGAACACAAAGACTTCTTCTCAACCATTATAAGAGCCAACCCCATTATAGTAGTCAAAAGACATTTAATCTTAAAAAATATCCTTGAGATTTATCAATCGAAAAAATTTTACTCCCTTATATGTAAGAGTGGTCATATGAGAAGCCAACTTCATTATATCCTTTATAAACTAGAGATAATATCCATCTAAACCAAAGAATCTATAAATCATAAAAATATTTTTCGGTCTCCCATGTCATTAAATCTTTCACCTTATCAGGATCAACTGAAACCCCATGTTCCAACACCATGGTTCCCAAGAAATTAACTTCCTAGATCATAAAAGTAAATTTTGATGGATTGGAATAAAATTAGTTATTTATCAATATTCCAAAACTACTATATTGATCATTAAACCCATAAAAACTTTTGGGGCATTGGTTAAATCGAATGGAATGAAAACGTACTTATAATGTTCATAACTACTCTGGAATGTATTTTTATTAATGCCATATTATTTTATTCTCAATTAGTGATAACCATATCGAATGTCAATCTTCAAAAAGCACTTCTCCCCTTTCATTTGGTCAAATGGATAATAAATCCCTATAAACAAATACTTTTTCTTAATAATAACTTGACCTATATTTTAGTAATCATTACACCAGAGAAGTGACCATAAGATTTCTTAGAAAAGAGAATAGGCGCCACCCTAGGCGACATAAACGAGCATATAAATCCTTTCCCTAAAAGGCCATCCAATTAAGCCTTTAACTATTTCATTTCAGTTACTTCCATGTGGTAAGAGTGGATAAATACCAACTAAGTATCCCACAATAAATTAATAGAAAACTCTACCACCTTAACCAGAGGTAATCTAGAGATTTTATAAACAAAATTGTTTGGAAACTCGACAAAAATTTAGGGGAGATCATCATTGAAGGATTCTCACTCCAGATGAAAAAAGAAAAAAGATATTGCATTCCCTAGATCTAGATAAGAATATCCGACTCTACTAGAACTCATGTCCTATTATCCCCAAAATACATAGTGCACCCCATCAGGTGTGGTAAAGGAGACCCTTTAAAGTAACAATAAATTTAGGATTTATTAGCAATAAGCCAATCCATCCCAAATATTAAATTAAGAGTTTTCATGTTGAGAGATAAAAAATCATAAGAAAGATTTATATCTAATAAAAATAAAACATAATAAGGATAATGAATACCTTACTCTATCTTAATTTTGAGTGGTTTAGTAGAATCCATCACATAAGATAAAATTGTTGTAAGAAAATTTAGCAGATTTACAACATAGGTCAAAATAAATGAATGAGATGAATCAGTATCAAATAATGTAATCCCTAAAGATAAAGAAATAGTAATGGTACCTCTCATAGTAATTGGAACTGTATTCGTTTCAACTAGATACTCTTTCCTTGTATGAAGAAGCTTCAGTCTTGATGTTGGTGGTGGGAACCCCATTGTTTATGAAGAATATGATTGCACTGCAGTACATTTAGGTGTAGATGATCCAATTCCACTATGTAGAGAATAATAGACCTGGAAGAACTTCTATAAGTAACCTGATCATCTACATAAACCGCATATCTTGGGAGCCTCAGTGTAAACACATTTATAGTGCCCAAAATTTCCCCATGAAAAAAATAAATCAAAGGGACTCTTCCAGGAACTACATGAGGTGTAGAAGGATCTTGTTGTTAGGATACACTATTAAAATCATCACCCTTATTCATTACTTTAAACTAAATCAAAAAACTTCCACTGGGAGGAAATGAAACTCTTGTCCACATAGACTTACCAGTCAGATCTAGCTCAACAATAAATAATCTATCTAGAAAATTAGCATAATAATATAGATTCAACAAGGTAACTTGAGAATAAATATTAGATTGATGTCCCATATCAGATGGATGTGTATTCATATTATCATTTGATACAACCTCAGGTGAAAAATACACATGGTCAAAAAAGGGATTTTCATACTTAGTCATAGTCCCATCGGCCTACTTGATATTGAAAAACACTATAGCCTTTCGCAACACCATAGAATCAGGATAGAACTATTCAGGGAAAAGAACCACAAATTCTCTCCACTCTAATCCCTCATAATTTTTTCTATCACCGTAATGTACCACTATCTCTTTCTAGGTCCTTCCAGCTTAAAGGTGACACATTTCAAGTTGATCAAGAACTTAAATAAAATTTCAATCAACCCCAACCAATCTTAAACCTATTTAGGATCATTTGAGCCTTGAAACACTGATGGATTTTGGTGAAGGAACTCCCGAGGATGACATAAAGACACATCCCTCTATTTTTCCACTAATGGATCCTAATTATAAATGGGTTCAGGTTCCTATCCCCGAGAATAGAAAACACACACAATAACCTCAACCATATTTAGTTCCAAATAAGGTTGTGATTAAATAGATTCATCTTTATGGATCATATTCTCTTGTCTTCTCATAGGCGCGATGCTACAGAAATTCAGTAGGCAATATTTAAGACACCATAGATTACTCATATTAACACTCAAAAAATAGAAACATAAAAATTAAAAATATCATATTGATAATAATATTTTTATTTCTAACTATTAAATTAAATAGTAGGAAAAGACCATAAATAATCATCAATGTTCCTTTCCCACACCACCCATGGGGACTTAAGTCTCATTATGATGGGAGATGTGTAGACACTCACTTGTAACTACCTCATAAGTCCCAACGTGATTACAAACTCCATACTAACATCCAGGAAAGATGATTAAACTACTCCTATGATGCCACTTTGTCATGAACTATCCCAGATACCCTGGTACAATAACACCTGAGTTAATCATGACATATCCCAAAGTCTGTTCCTATTCCCCATGTGTTGTATAATAGTACCTCACTTCATTCAAGTTAAAACATGGAAAATTCTTTCCCAAAAAAATAATGGAAGAAATAGATACATATTATTATTCTCAAAATAAAACTCTAAAGGGAGTATAGTACAAGAAGTATAATAGGTACATAAGCACCCCAATAGTAAATCATAAAAGTAAAAAAAAAGATAAGCAACCCAAGCCCTAACAGAAATGGAACTCCAAGAAAAAAAGATCAAAAACCCCCACATCCATGTGGTGCTTTCCCCTTACTCGGATATGGAAGAATAAAATCTAAAAAAACCTGAAGGAAAAGGTTGGGTGTGAGATAAAATCATAATGGAGTCTCACCAAGAGTTCCATGTTAATATTACATAATAATTATACTAAATAAGTATTTATATTATCAAATAAAACTTGCATGGAAGTAAAATTGCATATTTAAAACAAAACATGATTTTAAATTTAATTGATTGAAATATTTCAATTAATTGAAATGAAAATCATGTTTTTTTAAATATTAAATTATACATCCATGATTTTTTTAATTGATGTTAAAATTATGATTTGGTTTATTTTATTATGGAATCTTATTATGGAACACTTTTTGAGACCCTAATGGGAAATTAGGTCACACCATACCTTTTCCATCAGGCATTTTTAGATTTACCTATGATAGGTTTGAGCTAGGGGAAAGTGCCACCTAGAGGTTATGGTTTTTGATATTTTGTTCTTGTATTTCCATGTCCATTGGGAATTGGTTTTCTAATATCGTATTCCTCTTACTTTGATTATGTACTGATTGGGATTTTATATACACATTTCACTTCTAGTATTATTCTCACTTTGGAGTTTTCTTTTGATCATTATAATATGTATCTTTTTCTTCCAATATTTTGTGGAAAACCTGTTCCCGATTTTGTCTTATATGATTCTAGGTGCTAGTCACTAACCCATGGGAATCAAGAACACCCTTTGGGATATTTTAGGATTAGCTTGATTGTTAGGGTACTAAGGTATCTGGGCTAGTTTGGGATGAAAATCATTATAAATAATTTATAAACAATTATTAAATAATAAAATTACATCAATGGATTATTTTATTTTTTGATACCATCACATTTTAAATAATAATAACTTTAATAACTCAAACACGAGTTACTACAGTGACATCCACACATTCTATAAAAATCATGAGACATATTGTTTTGGTCATCGAGTGCTTTTTTAAAGAAATCAAGTGTTTTATGATGTCTAATGTTTATCTTTTAAGAATATATATATTAACTATCACTATAGATTATATGAGAATATGGGGAGAAACTCTTTAATTATCTCTCTATAACTTTGGAATTTATTTAAATAATATTAATTTTCATAAAAAATATTATGACATACTTTTAATTTTATATTTTTATTTAAATTAGAATAATTTTACAATTTCCCTTTCAATTAATTTAATCTAAATGATGAACCCATATTTGTTTTTAAAATAATATTCATTTATTTAAATTATTTTTTGTGAAATAATAATATCATATCACTTTATAAAATAAATAAATAAATATTTTAAGTGATATAATAACATATCCTATTGGATATTAACTTGGCCCAAGCTATCCTAATATATTTATCGAACCTTTATCAATAAATGATATATTTCTAATTTTATTAAATTACCCAAATCAAGCAATGAAAACTAGGATAACATGTGAACATAATAAGATATAATGTTCAAATCAATTATTTTGATCTTAAATAAATTTATATTGCATTATGATCAATATTAGTTAAATATAAAATAGTCAACTTTCTATTACCATAATTAGATTCAACTAAATCTTAAAATATTCTTGATATAATTATTTCCTTTATTTACAAAACGTGGTATAATCCATAGAACCAAAGTTGAATTTGACAACACATTATAAACCCCTTAGAAGAATGTAATATTTTATATAATGAAAACCTATGTACAAATACAAATATGTAATATAACACCTTTCTCAAATGATATATCATCTTGACATATGTAAACATGTGTTAGAACCCCCAATGTTTGATTTATTTTTCTTTGAATTACTAAAATAATCTTTATTGAAATCAACTTTCAGATGTATATTATTTAATAAACGTAATCTTAATCCAATGAATAAAGATATCTTATGATTTAACATAAAATGAAAAAATTATTTATTGAAAATTTATATAAACTCATACCACTCATAACACACTTGATGCAAGAAAATTTTCAAAATTAATATATGTATTTTTCATGCATAAAAGATTGCAAGTCAAGTTAAAAAATAATAATTATCTCAAGTATATTGATTAATAACATTTCCCATTGATAAGAAATTATAATAAAACATAAAACATGTAGATTAATTATCAATGGTCCTATCAACATGATCCCCTATCTTAAAGATCACCAACTCATAACTTCACGGGAAGAAGTCTTAATTTTTATGACCCCCAACACCTTGTTTTCATATAAAATATATTCCCAATAAGGATGATGTATCAAGACCCTCAGACATGGTTTTAGAATATTTTCAAAACATTTTTAGGATCTCATTTTATATAGAAACTATTAAAACCTATTGATTTCATAGATTTTCTATGTGAATAGTAACATATTTCATGAAAAATAATAGAAAATATATGATTGGAATAAAATGTGTATGTATAAAACTAAATACAAGATATGTTAATAAAAATTAAAAAAAATGTATGTTTTATGGTGTAAACTCTAACACACTCCCACTTTCACTAGAGCCAACTGTAAACAATCCTCAACCCACAGGCTCCATCATGATGCTCATTATTCTATAAAAAAATGGATTTAGTCAATTAGTCTACCATATTATGATCCATGATTTACTATGAGTTTTTCTCCATGGTTGAAGTGTTATAAGAGATGATAATTTTATAATATACTCATATTATTTCTTTAGATTCATTAGAAAATTTAATTTAGTAATATTTTTTTGTAGAATTGTTGACCATAAGTTTCCCAGAGATTATCTAGCACACTAAACCCCAATTATCATTACTATAATTAGGTATTATACTAAAATATATGGAAATTAAAATATTTATATCCTCTCAACACTATTTACTCATTTCCCCTATAAACCAAGAACGTATACTCTGTACATATCTAGTACCCTGGAACAGTTTTAACTACTTTCTATTGAATCTCTCTTGGATTTTTTTGATATCTAACTACCATAATCAAGATTTAGGAATCATAAATCCTAAAACATGGCATAACATAAATGATAGAACTATTTATAGAGGATTAAGGTAATATTTTTAATAGTAGGGTTTTTTGTGTTTAATGTTCTTCCAACTATAGTTTATCTATTAAAAAACAATAATTTTAAGGAAAATATAGAAGATATAGATAATAAAATATAATATTTGGTAAGAAGAATTAATAGAAGAATTTCATTTTCACATAGAGATTTAGAAGATATTTTATTAAGGTTTCTATAAGTATAATAGAGTTTATCGAAACATTAAGGGGGAAATATCTTATCATATTAAGGTTATATACGTATTTAAGAATGGATATTCAAAATAGAAATTTCATGGTTAATTCAAATGGATGAAATTATTATTTATATACTATTTTGGAATTATGTGAATTATGAAACATGATAGAAAAACATGGTTCATAACATTTTCAATGGATTTTTTTAAAGAAGTAGCTAATTGATTCCATAAAAGAGGGAAACCCTATTAAATGTTGGTTCCTGAACTATAACATGGTACATATCATGGTATAGAAAAAATTATGAAATATATCCTAGTATTAATATAGTATTGATTTTTTGTTGCAGTGTCTATTGGTGTTTCTAAGATCAAACCATGTCATAAACATTATTTTTTATTCTAGTATAATATTTAAAAATTGTTAATATTTAACTAAAAAGATTGTAAATAATGACAAAGTCAAATTCTGCAATTTTTAAATATCATATTTTAAATAAGAAGTAGATGTTTTTTGGTCATGGTTATATTTTTTTATGATTAAAACATTATTAAAAATCATTTTGATGAAACTTAAATTTGTATTCATGGAGAAATCACCTAGAATATTACCAGCACATGTTGGAAAAAACTATGCCATGATCAAGTTGAATCGATGTTATGGTATGATTGAGATATATAATTCATGATATAGAAATGAATTGATTATTAAAAATATATAGATTTATTAACCATGTTTTTAGAGTTAAACCATTAATTAATAAACCATTTCATGGATTTTTTTCTCCATAATATGGTCTATAAGTGATCTACATAATTCTAGAATTTAAATAATTTTTCAAAAAAGCAAACATTTAGCTTAGTTTTATATATTTTACTCAAATATAATAGAAACATTTTACTCATATTTAAGGAGGGTTAAATTTTTCATGTTTTTATAGGTTCATGAAAATATAAATGAATCCCCACATGTTAATTAAAATTCATAGAGATAGAGAAAAATTTATTTATTATATTATAAAAGAACATAATAGGGAGATGAAAAGAGATCCTAAAAAATAAGTGCTAATTGAATGGTGTATTTTTTATGAGAGGATAATCTTCATATATGGAATATCATTGTTTATATCTATTTTATTTAAGGATAAAATGACTATTCACACCAATGAAAATTCACTTAATTAATGAATTAATCTCACTAATTCTTCATTTGAGGAATTATTTACTTTTATTACAATCTATAAAAGGAAAACGAATAACTTATCATGATTGGAGTTATTTAAAGATGAAAAGTGATGAAAGAGGAAGAAAATGAAAGACATAGATTCTTCACAACCACTCTTATTGGTGAAAATCATATCAGTTCCTAATATAAAACATGAAGTGTAATTCATTCATATAAACTATAAAATACCAACCTAAATATGGTGTATGGGAGAGTAGAAGAGGGAGTAACCATTGGGAGTTATTATGTCATCCCTAATCCTGTAATGTGATGTAGAATTCATTGGTGAGTACTAAACCTTCAAAAAAAATTATCTATGAGATAGTCCATTATAATGGATTTCTTTACACTAATAGAATACTATGTTTCTTCTCATTGGATATATACCATCATGAGTAAACCAATTAAATCTATATGAAATTTTATGATTTATTTTATTTATAAGATTTATTTGAAAATAATATTCATTTTATGATTGATATATTGAAATGAAATTCATGTTTACTTAGAAAAAAGATCTTATGATTTAAGATGATTAGAAAGAAGAGTTTTTTATAATAATCACCCATATTCACATACCAACCACCTATGTAGGTTCCTTGGGTCAAATTTAATAACTTAGTGGTCCCAATTTTTTTTATCATAGACTAATAGTTCTAATTTGATTTTAATCTATCAAATATTTTTTTGAATTTATTTTTCAAAATGGAGAAATATTTCAAGCTTCCTTGTTTCATGAATTTGAATTTATAATTATAAGGAAGAAGATAATTTATTTTTTACAAGTTCATGGTTATTCATATATTGAGATAATCATTATACTATTTTAAGAATATATGAGAAGACATTTCATGATTCAAAGGACATTAAGATTTAAGTTATCTTTATAATATAAGTGTTTTTTAAAAAATACCCTCATTATGTAACATATTTTGAGATGTGGGAAAATATATAGAAGATCAATTGAGAACCTAAGTAAAATGATTTTGATATTAATCCCTCTATAATTTCTTAATTAAAATAAGTTAAAATTGAGTAACTTAAGGATATTTTCATATAAAATTTCCTTGGTTAAAAATTTTAAAATATGAATAAGGGAAAATAAAATTCCAAAAAGTTCGTGAGTTCACTCTTAGAGGTGAGAAGAATTTTTTTTAAATAAGTAATAGTTTAAATATTCAATGGAATCATATGAAGAATAATGAATTTCATATTTTCTAGGAGTAATAAAAGGTTATATTTATAAATAAGTGATAAAAAATAATGTTTTATCACCAAAAAATGTTATTATATTGTTCAAGAGTATATCAAAACATTATAAGAAATGGTGGGTCATTTTGAAATCAAAGAGGAGGATTCTATATATATAATGAGATTATACTAAGGGAATCAAAGGATAAAACATGAATAGTTTATATTGAAACTATCGATTTTATGGATGAGTTTAAATATAATATATAAAATAAAATTTCTAGGAGAAAATTTCCATGAAGTAGAGGAAAAAATGGATAAATAAAAGATATCAAAAACTAATATTACAGATCTCATTAATTAGTTTTGTTACATAGAAAAATATTATAATGTAGTAAGTTGATAATTAATATTGATAGAAAACTAATAAATGGAGGAATTATTGAAAATTATAGATCTTGAAATGGAGGTAAAATCCATAAAAGAGAAGTTAGAAATAAAAATAGAAAAAATTAAATCCTTAACAAATAGTGATTTTCAATTAAAAAATTTGGAAACAATAAAAAATAGGATGTTATTTTATAAATTTTTAGAAAACCATTCTCAATGGTTAATTGAATGGAGGTTCTATTAAATTAGAGGAATAAAAAATACCATAAAAGTGTTTATGGATGACATATAGTTGAGAAAGGAAATATATTACACTTTAAATACTCATTCTAGAAAATAAAATAATATTTATTGAGGAGAAAGTACTTTTTAATATATGATTTTAAAAATAATCCCATTACATAATATCTCATTGAAAAGTTATGCATGATATTTTTAGGTTAATTTTTTTAGAAACTAGTAACATAATACATGAAGTACATAAACTATATTGAATTCTTATTAATAACTCTTTAATTACCATCCTAGTTAAAATCACAACTTATAATTCCCTAGGGCCATACATTAATAGAATATTGTGATCATACAGACTAATAAGGTATAAACAAAGAAACATGATATACGTGACCAAAGATAATTATGGAGGCATAACAAGAGATCAGGATAATAAATATAGGAGAAAAAAATAATATTGTGATAATGATTACATGAGGAATAACATGGAAATGTGGTTACAATATAAAAATGATACATTCATAAGAATATCAACATAGTTCATCACTATGGTGTCATAAAACATATTACAAAAGTTATTCCCAAATTTAACATAAACATATTATCTCGAGAGATTAATTTTTAAACTAATTTATTGGAGTTCTATTAATGAAACCCCTCTATGTCTTTAAGGAATTTTACCCTTCTGGTAATGGGTTCCCTCTTTCCCAAACAGAAAAGAGGTTATATCTTTTTAATTCAATTAAGGGGTATTTTCCCTCAAATTATAAAAGAAATTAAAGAACCCCATATATATTTTTAAATTCATGAGTTCCAAATAGATAAATTATCATTAGAAATTATTCCATTAATAAGACTTGTAAAAATAATTAACGGGTTTAATATAAAAGACATTGAGTTATTAAGTACTTAAAGACATAAACGGTTAATTATTTTAAATCAATAAGAAGGAAATGTGGATTTGATATACGAGAATACAAAGTCCACAAACTATAATTAAATATATTAGAATACCATTAAATGGGAATATGATTTCTTATTCACAACTAAAAATGGTGGCTTAAAAAATCAAAGAATGATTTTGGTAGGATAAAAAGTATACAAAATGGATATGGAATGGTATTAATGAGAGAGAATTATAACATCCTAGATTTTACCTAAGGGATGTATACTTTATGTTACTATTAAATACTATATTTTTATCATTATGAATGTTCTTAAGTGATTAATGAATGGTTTGAGATCATATGTGGCTCATTTAGAGCTTAGAGCTTTAGTTTTTGGCAATATAGTGCTAGCCACACATTTAGTGATAACTATTAGAATCAACCATGAATGATCTAGGGGTGATTCATGGTTAGGTAATCCATGAAATGAATCTCCATGCACAAGCATGCATGAAGCAATTTATTTTAGAAGGGATATATAAGGTCTCTAAATGGTTTTATAATTTGTACGCCTAGCCCATATGGTTAGTTCCACTTAGGTAGTGGAGCCGCACGTTTGGTACACAGTTTTAGAAAACCTTGTGGGAAATCCATATACCCTTTATAACCAATTGAAATTATAATTTCTACCCTTCCTTATTTAAAGTATTAATACTATTTTTTCCTTCCCCAAATAATGTAGCACCTCTTATTACCAATTTGATATCTCCTTTTCAATCCATGATAGGATTTGAGCCTCTTCCATCTAGTGTCCATTTATATCACTATTTTTCATATTGGAAGGGTTCTATTATTCTTTTCATTCATCTTTCATTAATACATCATTTTCCTCTCCATATGGAATGATAAAACTGTGTGAGATAATATGCCCTATTTTTTCTGTATTCCTATATTCTTCAGATTTATCTCGTTCAATCACAAATTAGAGTACAATATTATATAATGAGTCGTTTACCACCATAAGGTAGGTTGTATAGTTATTCTCCCTTAAAGACCATATGTTTATATTATGTTCTATCATGATAAACATTGAACCATTCATGAAATTAATCTTAAATGTCATATTAATTAAAGGAATCGATATTTTTTCACTTAGGGTAGTCCTAGAAACCAAAATTTATCATTGGAATATGTATACCAAAATAAAAGACATCCATTTGGGGGTGTTAATTTCAAAGTTCACGACCCTTATGAATTGTAATTAAATTTAACTGCCAACTGAGGTGTGTTGAATTGGCCATTGTGAATGGAAATGTAATTTGAATAGAACTAATGTAAAATGGTAACACATTCAAATAATCCATTGTACCTTATTTAATATATCTTGGGTAATAATTATGAATTAATTGGATAAATTGGATTAGTAAATTATTTAAGGATATGAGTTAAACGCTCACCCATGACCATCATGTATGTTATACTAAGGGTGATACAAGGGATCTAAGATGGAATTCCTTGGATGAGTTCATCGTAAATATTAAATTGAATGGATTTTATATGTATTTTTATCATTCAAAATAAAATACATGGATTATTTTATAGAATACCTTAGGTGGGATCAAAGGTAAGATTCCTTTATATAATTCCATGAGAGATACATGGTTCCAAAAGTAGAAAACCCTAGATTAGATTAAGGGTAAATGTTAATGAACCATGAAAATAGTGATAAATGGTTCCATTTGTAGTATACCATGGATGATATCGAAGGGTTATGACTTTATATCATTCCATGAGTGATACTTGGGTTCTTATACAGAACACCTTAGATGACATCCTGTAGTGATTGTTTTTTATAATATACCTAGATCGATACCTATGTTCCTTATACTGAATTCCATGGATGGTATATGGATACTAACTAAATCAATTTCTGTGTATTCCAAGTCATAGAAAAAAACATGGGTTTGATTTATGTTTTATATTTTTGATAGCCTAGCCATACATTCTTCCCAAGAACATATGCATTCAGAGTTAAGGAACCTTTTATCATTATGCATGGATGCCTTGGGCATACACCTCTAGTCTTGGAAGGTATTATGTATATATATATATGAAGATATATGTTCATAAATATAATAGGTATATATATACATAATTAAATATATTTATATATATAAATACATGGTGAAATATAATTATATATATTCTAGATTAAGTTAGAATAGGTAGTATCGGTTGGGTGTCCTATGATGAACCCGATATAATGTGATATATTTTATTTACTATGAAACATTGATTATTTAAAACACACTACTCATTTTATTTTCATAGACTGTATTGTTCTTGACACCATTAGTTGTGGGCTACTGTGTTTATCTCACACCATATTCGAGTCACTATTTTGTACCAGAAAAGACTTCAGGAATTTATGTTGGTATAATGGGATGCATCCATCTTTGGATACTTAGTTTTCAATAATAGGAGGGAGTGTTAGAGAAGATAAATAAACTTATGGTCACGATGATATTAGACATGGATTTTGGTCATTTTTTATTTTTTATATAATTTTTTTATTCTACTCTGTCTTCATGTATTTCCATTTTGTATAACATATAGTTATGACATCATTTTGTGGATGATATTGATATTGATTCTTCCTGTTTATTATATATGGATGACTTCTTCTTTTGCTATTTATTTATTATACTATTTTTTTTTAATTTTATTATACACTAATATGATAAACTTTGATCCTTAGGGTATATTCTCCCCACTATACAATCATAGGCCCTCATTACTTGTTGGAAGCCTCTAGAAAACATAGAGGTGTTCTTGAGGCCATGTGACTAATCAGGTTTGGTTACCTATGTGTGAAGTATGTTTAAAACATTAAAATAATGGAATATCACATTTTTAGAGTTTCAAATGGAAAATTAGTGAAAGATAATAAATACATAAAAACATAATTAAATTAAAATCAAAAGACTTATTACAAAAAAGTACATTAAAAAAATAAAATAGGAAAATAATCCTTTACTTGCAAAGTGGATTCCTAAAGCATGGTACGATCTTCTTGTAACCTTAATAACTCATTGGAAAGGATTTAGATAGGTAAATTAGGTGAAATTAATTCTCAAATTCCTACATGTGGAATAGAATGGTAGAATGGGTGTGTATTTATAAAAAAATAGGGGGATATTTTTATTAATTTTTAAATATAGGTTTTGGACTCTAAGCTATAGAAAAAAAATGAAAAACCATTGGAATTACCATGATTTTTCCAATTTTATTTTCCAATGGGGTGTTATTGTTAGTCTTTCAAAAGTTTATAATATTAAATCCTTAAAATTTTCGCATTCATGATGTAAAAGTGAGTCATATTCATAAATAATTGATTTTTAAAATCGTGAAACACTCATTGCGTTTTGGGAAATTCGTTATAGTTTGAAAAATAATGTTATTACCTTAAAATAAATTATTTTAATTATAAAATAAATTTATGGTTTTTAAATACATAAAATTATTTATTAAATCACATTTATATCATTAATATTTCAAAATAATTCCTATATATTCCTATTGTATTTTTTCTTTTCCCCAAAATTTCAAATATCTCATAAAATAATGAAAAATTAACCATTAGATAATTTTGACATGACAATTTCAAAAATAACATAAATTTTATCCCTAAAAATCTATAAATATGAAAATTTTAATTTTTAAAATAAAAATAATTATTTATTTAGAAATACTAATTTAAAATGTATGATCGAATTCCTAACTTTGAATAAAAATACATATGATTGCATAAAATTGTATTACTATTTATCTAAGAATAAATATTATTTTTTACATTATTTTTGAAAATTAAATGTTTATTTTTTCATAAAAATATTTTTTAATGTAAAATAAACATATATAAATAATTAAAATATAAAATGATGGTTTATTTATATCACACCTATATATTATCATATAAATCCTCTAATAACATATGTTTTATCACATATATTTGGGTAATACACTAAATAGAATTATGATATTTATGAAATCATAATTTAATTTCTAAAATAATTTCCACCTTAATATAACTTAAGGTCTATATTCATAACCTAATTCCATAATAGTGTAATCCTAAGGGTGTGGTGTTCAAAGGTGGTTCTTTCATGAGTTTTTTAGTTAACATTTGTCCAGTATTGGTCACAACTAACTTTAACCTCTCCCATAGGTGATTAAACTTTGGCCTCACTTATTTAATATCTTCTTGGGATTGATCAAGTGTGAATTTGAGTGATGCTACCTCCCTCCCTCCCATGCTTTGATAAATGGGCTTTGAAAGGAGTGATCTTACTGGTTGTGGCCATTATTTCTACCTTTTTCACTAATTAGTTCATATCAATATCATTTAAATGAACTAATTATAATGGTAACATTATCACTAATTTTCATAAAACCCAATGGTCATTATTCACGATGATCATATTAGCAAACAATCATATTTACCAAGGGTCTTATAATAGTCATTACCTAACAGTCACTATTCCCATTACAGACTATATATATACTCCACTATTCTCAAAATTCATTATTCACCTATTCACTTACAATTGATTTACACCTCCTTTGTTATGCTTATCTTATTCCCAGATCTACTATTTATTTTTATAGTTTTTCTAGTAGAAGTGATATTCAAAGGATATTTTAGAGTTTACATTATTATGTACATTATTATTATTTTTTTATCTCAATATACTCTTCATTGATGTTATAGTAAACATTACTTTGTGATTTGTAAAGAAATATAAATGAAATCCTATGTTATTCCATTGTAAAATATAATAAAATTTTCATTGTGTGAAATTTGCTTTTTATTTATAAGTGTATAACATTTTTGTATGTTACATTCACTGCCCCTTAAGAAAATTATCCCACAAAATTTGTGTCCAACCTAAAAAATGCGGATATTTCCCCTACATCACTTCATTAGGATCCTATGATGTTTCTTTAAACATGTGATTTCTCTAAAATATTTTCAAAATTCAGGTTTCCTTGTTTCTTAACACATATTTCCTTCAAACAAGAATTTGGATTGATTATTATTTATATAATTAGCCTAGATTTAATTCCACGCCATTTTTTTAGTATATGTAGTTATTCTGATATATCATTTCATAATAGGGATTGGTGTATGATATCGTGGACCTTGGAATGATTTTTAGTTAGTGCTAACAAATTAGAAAAATCTACAATATAATCTATAATATCAAATGGTATGATGTACCATGGAATCTATTTCCCTTTATTTCAAAATCTTTTTAACTTTTTCATGGTGATAATTTTTTGAAAACATGATCCCCAACATTAAATTCTATTTCCATTATTTTGTAGTTAGCACAATGTTATGGATGTATCTGAGTAGCCTTGATGTTTTTCTAGATCACTTGTATTGTCTCGGAAGTTTATTTCATAGTGTTAGGTCCCAATAGTATTCCTTTTCCAACTTCATCCCATTATATTAGAGTTCTATACTTTTTACCAAATTGTGTTTCATACAAATCCATTTGATTACTTGAGTGAAAAATTTTATTATAAGAAAACTTGATAAATAGAAGATGTTAGTCTCAACTCCCTTGAAAATCATGTAATATATCCCTTAACATGTCTTACAATTATTCAATTATTCCCTCAGACTACCTATTAGTTTAAGGATGATATTTTATGAAATGTACTACATTAGTATTCATATCCTTTTAAAGGATCCTAAAAAACATAGAAGTAAATCATGAATCATGAATTGAAACAATTGAAGTTGGTTCCCATATAGTCTCACCCAATATTGAATATATAGATGTTAAATTCTCTCAAGGGAGAAATAATCTCTTAATGTAGTAAAATGAGATGATTTTTTCAATTTATAAATTATTTCTTATATAGCATTGTTTACATTGAATGTCTTAGTATTGCTAGTAATAAATTCCATAGCAATGTTTTCCCACTTCAATATAGATATTGGTATTGGTTTTAGCACTCCTTTGTATGGTTTTCTCTCTTCCTTAATATTCTAACATACCAAAAATATTATTTCACATTAATAAGTCTCTCATTTAATCTTATAGACCCATTAATGATCTTATAGATCTCTAAAAATATTGGTTATTTCAGGAAGTACAGAGAAGAAAAAAAATCTATGAGCTTATCCATCAACACATTCTTTAATAAATTAATAGATGGGATACATAGACTTCTACCAAACATTATCACTAATTCTTGATCAATATTAAACTCATTAAACATACAATTTTTTTCATAACTTCAATATTCATTATGTGACATAGGATGGTCTCCATGTTCATTGTAGATCTTCTCTTATAATGATGGGTTTGAAAACATTTAGGATAGTATTGATTATATCCCTTACCTTAGGACTTTTATGTATATCCTTACCAAGAACTTGATCAATGAAACCCTAAAATCTTCATCATTAGGATAGAATTGGGTTCTTTCCTACCAAATACATCAAATACATTTATTTTTTATTTTTGAGAGTTATAATTAATAAAACACTCATATTCCTTAAGTAGATCTTAAAATCTACTTTGTCTCATGTTTAGTTCCTCTTGTCAGAATATATACTTTAGACTCAGGTGGTTAGTTTATAAATCACTCTTCTCCCCACAAAGATAGTTTCTCTAGATATTTAATTAAAATATAAATATAACCCACTCCAATTCATGGTTAGTTTGATTCTATTCATGAGGTTTCAACTGTTGAGAATACTAAGAAATCCATTTTTCATTCTACATGAGAAAACATACTTGACCATTAAAGTATGTATCACTTTAAATGAAGAATCCCCCCATATGAAGGTAAAGTTTTTTACTTGTTCCCCAACAAACCTATATATCGGTTCTTTGAAATTTTATTCATAATCATTTTTAAAAATAAACTCAACCCCATCTGATGTTATATTATTAATAAGATTATAAATACATTAAATATTCATAAAACAATTTATAGTATCATGATAGAAAAATTATTTTATGAATCTCAGTTATTATTATAGGATGAGTCCACTCCTCTAGGAATTTTGTCTTTATTGGATCAATTGTGATTCTTTAAATGGTCATAATGTGTCATAACAATGTTTATTATTATAACAAGAACTAAATTTCATTGAATTAACAAAAAAATTATCTTCCCTCATATTTTTTAATAAGATTATTATATGTTCCTCGTGATCATCATGCCCCTTATGTTTTGTAGAATATAATATAATATTTTTAATAAATACCACCGACAAATTTATTAATTAAATCCATAAAGTCTCTATTCATAAACTTCATAAATATATCAAGATGATTATTCAATATAATGGGATTACCATAAAAATTGTATTGTCAATATCTTTTTTGGATGTAATTCATTGAAATATATTCATTATTCACCCACAAATGATGATACCATGATCAGATTTAAATCTTTTAGAATAATTGAGCCAAAAAAATGTATAATAGTTCATAAATCCTTAGAAGAGGGTATTTTCCCTTTTTTTGATCTTTTTATATTCATTGTAATCAATGTATAACCTAATTGATCCATATATCTTCTTTACAATTAGAATAGGTACTGTCTTAGAAGAAAAATTCTGTCGAATAAAACCCTTCATAAAAATATCATAATTTTTCTTATTTTATTCCAATAACTTCAAATATTCCATCCTACATGGGATCATTGATATAGTTTTTGATCTAGGTATAAGACCAGCTAAGAATTCAATGTTCTTTATAGGGAAGGTACATGTAATTATTTAATAAATACCCCATTGAATTCCTAAAAGATAGTTATATCTCTTATATCAATACATTCACTCTCTTCTTCTTCACCAATCATTTCCATAAAGAGGACTATAAGAGGTGGTTACTGAAATGAATAAGGTTGGGATATCTCTCCTTCAAAAAATGAAACAAATTCCCCCCTTCATGATAACTAAAATTTTCATTTTTTTATAGGTACTTTTTTCATTGTTGTTTGACATGCAATCCATGCCATGTGTTTTGAGAAATTCCACAATTGGAATGAAGACCTAGTTTTTAGATAGATTTTAATCACCATGATTAATAGGGAAATTCTTATATGACTTTTAAACTTGAATGGATCCTTTATGATTTGTAGTAAAAAAATTACCACTAGAATTTCAAGATTTAATTTTAAGTTCTTTGAAAAATTGAATGAAATAAGTAATGGGAAGAATTATAATAAAACAACATAATTTATAGTTTTATTTGTATCTAGAATATACCTTATCATAAATAATTTGGATCCAAAAATTCATCTCTTTCAATTGAAAAATGCAACCTTTCTCTCTTAGAATCTATTGGGGTCGATGGTAGTTTCCCTCTATTATATTCATATCTATACATTGGTTTTTGAAATGTCCATTCTGTCAACACATGAAGTAGTGTACTATAGGTTGTGATTATAAACTCTTTCATTTATCATCTTCATTTGAATTTGAAGGATTTATATCTCCCTGAATGTTTTGATATATGTGAATATATTTTCAACACATTTAACACATTCCACTTCCTTAAAGATAATTCCATGAATACTTTATCCCACAATTGTTGCATATGAGTACATTTTGTTTCTTCACTTCCATTTAAGGATCAAAATTATTCTGATTTTTTTTCTTTATCCATTTATTCTTATCATTTATTCTATGAGACCATTTTTCATCACTAAAATCCATTTCAACATCGATAGTACACCATATTATATCATAATAACTCCCAAAATTATCAATTTCAAAACCACTCTGTAGATGTGGTATTAGTCCCCCAAAGAATCAATTGAACTTCCCATTAGAATCAATGAAAAATATTGAATCTTAACTCACAATCCTTGTAAAAATAATCACATAACTTCCCAATGATTCATTTCAATTTTTCGTAAATTCAAAAAAACACTATATTTATTTTTGTTCAAAGGTTAAATGAAAAAAACTTATTGAATAATATAGTTTTTGAAGTCTTCCAACTATATAGATTACACTTAATCCTTTAGCTTCATGATCTTGATTAGCATCCACCACTGATCAACTTATCCCTAAAAATTATATAGTTCCAAAGTAACTTTCTCCTTCTCAAAACAAGGGAGGATAGAAAATATCATTTCTAAAATATTTATCCACTGTTCATTGATCAATGGATTGTAGGTTATATTAAAAACTGGTAGTTTTTAACACATGAAGTATTCAAAAACTAGATGTTACTTGGTGAATTCGAATTCTTTAAAAGTATTATGTTATTATTCATGACCTGAGTTAACTGATTCATCATTATCATGAAGTTTTCAACTCCACCTCTTATCATATTTAAAATATCGTCATTGGAATTTCCATTACATCCATTATTTACCAGATTCATTCTATTTCCTAAACTTTTTCTACAAGAATAAAATCTAAATGAGAAATATGTTATAATTATAAATTTTATAATAATCATTCTAAATTTTTTTTGAATCTTATTTTTTTAAATAACATTATTTTGTGATGTTATACTTAAATCATTGAAAATAATTATAATATATTTATATTTCCATTATAATGGTTTGTAAAGAACATGTGATTAAATAAATAATACCCCTGAGTAGTGTGTACCTAAGTGTTTAGTCACATTCCCAACCATCATACACCATGTAATGATATATTTCATACTTTACTAGTCTCTTTTAGAGTGATTTCCCCTTTGAGTATCTAAGATATATCCATATCCCCTTTCTAGTTTGCAGACTAGGATGCCATTTCAAAAAAACCACATACTCTATACATTAATAAAATTTGATGATGTTTTACTATATTTAAGATTATCTCTATAGGTTTTACTATTTTATTCTAGTATAAATATAAAAAAATTAATTAACCTTTATCAGAAAAAATCTACGGGGACACACATTTTCCCTACATTTTTAAAATATTTCTATTAAATAATTTTTCATTGATAAATTAAATAGAATTCATTGAGTATTAGTGTCTCATAAATAAGGAATATAATATACAACTTATATAAAATTTATTTAATCCTCTTGAATGCCTAATTTATTCCAATCTATGTTCACTTCAATATATAAAATTTCTTAAGGACTAACATCAATGAAAATGGGCTATAGTAAACACTAGAAAGAGATAAATAATAAAAAATAAGGCATGTGGAAAGGGATAATTTGTGAGGCACAACAAGAGATAGTCATCATAAATACATGAGAAAAAACAGAAGATCATGATCATGAGTATATGAGGAATAATATGGAAATTTGAAAATATATATAAAAATATACATTCATAAGAACATGACCATTGGTTTATCACCAAGGTGTCGTGAAACATATTACCATGGTTATTAACCAAGGTATCATAATTATTATATATATATATATATATTAATTTTTATCCAATACATTGTAGTTTAATTAGGTTTAACCCATAAAATTTCCAAATTTATTTCAATCACATAAATTAATTATCATAAGAATTAATTTTATCAATAAATCATGGGAAATAATGAATGAGTTTTATATAAAATCCATTAAGTTCACAAGTTCTTAAATACATGATATTTTCATTACTATAAAAACATTATAATGGAATGTGGCTTTAAAATATATAAATACACAATAAATTAAGTGTAATTACAACTATACGAATACCCTCTAATGAAAATAGGGTTGGATACTCCCAACATAAAATAGTTCATAGAAAATAAAAGAATTATTTTTCCATATAATGGGTAAAGAAATTGGTTTATGGAATGGGAATAATGAGATAGAATGAAACTCTCTTATTATTATGGAATAAAAATGAAAATAAATGAGTGATTATAAACCAATGATAACATAATGAATTTAAAATCAAAAGGATTATTTAAAGGAAGTGAATGAAAATAAAAAAAGGAATAAGAGAATATATTACTTGAAAATTGTCTTCATAAATCATGACATGGGATTCTCAAAACATCAATAACTCATCAGAAAGGATATAAAAATATAAAAATATGGTAAATTTTTGTTCAAAGGATTTAGTGTAGATCAGAATGAGACAATGGGTGGGTATTTATAGTAAAATAGGGGGAAATTGTTTATTAATTTCTTAATATAGGGTTTGGAATTTTTGTTATATAAAATGCCAAACTAATGAAATTTCCATGGTTTTTACCCATGGTATTTGAAAAATGGAGTTTATTTTAGTATTTTATTTGTTCATGATCTAAATTAATTAAAATAATTTCATTCATGATATGTAATTTAGACACTTTTATTAACATTTTTATTGAATCTTAAAATATACTTTAGGTTTTAGATAATTCATTATAGACTTGGAAAATTAATCTTATTTCTTAAGATAAACCATTTAAATGAGAGAGATTTTTTTGGTTAGAAAATACATTAAATTATTTATAATGTAAATTATATGTCATTATTATGTCATAATACATACCATGTATTTATAATCTATTTTACTTTTTACCAAAAAATCAATTGTTTTATAAAATTTAAAAAATCACCATTGCCTAATTTTTATGTGATGATTTCAAAAATAACATTCATTTTAAAGAGAATATTTTCAAAATATAATAAATTTAGTCTTTTAAATAAAATATATGTTTATTTATAAATACAAAATTTTATTATATAATTAAATTCATTAACTCTTTAAAAAAATATATGTGATTTTATAAAATTATTATACTTTTTATGAATTAATAAATATTATTGTTTAAAATTTTTTATAAAAATAAATATTAATTTTATATTAAAAATAAATTTTAATGAAAAAAAGTCATATATATATATTTTCCAAGAATAATTTTTTGGATCTTTGTATCAATAAACTATTTTATTGAATTTATTTTCAAATAACATGAATTTTCTCATTTATATAGTGAAGATAAACTAAATATAATTATAGGATTAATGAAACCATTATTTAATTTCTAGAATAATTTACACCATAATACAATTAAGCTATAATTACATAACCCTTTATCACACCGACATAATAACTAAGGTTGAGGTGTTCAATAGTGGTACTTTTATGTGGTGGTTTAGCTAACATTGGTCTGGTGGTGACTGCACTAACTTGATCTTCCCCCATGGGGGATTCCTCTTGTGCCTCAATTGTTGAATATCTTCTTGGTTTTGGTAAAGTTTTAATACCATTAATTAAACTTCCCTCCCATTATCTGATATGTGTGCTTCAAAATTCATGATCATGCAAGTTGATGCCATTTTTTCTACCATCTACAACAATTGCCTCTTGTCATTAACCATTATATACACTAGTTCTATTAGTAAAATTATTACCAATGATCATAATATCCAAAAGTCATAATTAAAAATGGTAATATTGACCAATGTTCTTGTTGACTAATGATCATATAATATTCAGATCCAAATATCCACTTTCCCTTTATACACTACATATACTCACCATTATTCTCAAATGTCATTATTCACTACATTAATTACAAATGTTCTAAACATTCTTTGATAATGTCTACCATATTACTAATGATTATATTTACTCTTATTGGTTTTATACTAGGAGTGATATTTATGGGAGGATTTGACCTGATCGAGTTTACATTAGTGTCTGTATTATTATTTTTTGTTTATATCCCTGTATTATTCACAGTAAATATTGTTTCATAATATATAAATTAATGTAAAATTACTTATATATTATTCTATTATAATATATATAAAAAATTATTTTTGAGACATATGTAATTTTACTAATAATATTAATAATATTTGAGTTGTTTTATGTATGATTTATTTTGGATATGTTTCATTTGTATTGATATTGGACATATGGCACGGTATACAACATTTAAAGTGACAATGTTTCCATGAGAAAATCTTTCATCCCAGATTAAAGGGGTGAAAAGTAAAAAATGAAGAAAAATATATTATATTGAAAAATAAATTTTTGGAATTAAGGGAAAGAAATAATAGGAGGGAAAATATTGTTCACAATGAAAAAATAGTTGATTAATTACACTGACCATAATGATATATAAAGAATGTAATGTGAATTATAAAGAGGAAATTAATCATTTCTTCATAGTCAAGGGATAAAATTTCAAAAAAATACTTACCAAATATAAGTATATATTATGTATAATGAATTATATTGAGTAGAAACATGAATTACACCGTAGTAGGATAAAAAAATTAGTAAATGGAATGAGAGGAAACTAGGATGAATTTTCCTCTCTCAGGTAAAAATATATAGATAAGAATAAAGTGATATTGTATTAGAGGTGGAAACATGCACCTGTAGGATTAATATCACATTAGAGTTGGTTACAAAGTCATAAAAAATATAGTATATAAAATTAGAGATTTGTTATGTTATTTTATAATTGTTAACCAAGAATAAGGCCTAAAATTGAGCTAAATAAGGGTAGGTTCACCTAGAAAAACCACAATTCTCTACTTGATGATTATTGAGATGTACCCCTCACCCCAATATTTTAATTGAGACAATTATTATAGAATACATACTTATTTAAAAGGCAAATTTTATCCTAGGGTTGTATTTAATATGGGATATAATGAACTTGAAAACTCTTAATGTTCAATATATTAATGATCATGGAAACTAATGAAAATAAAATGGGAGCATTCTAATATAAAAAATCAATTTGATAAGTTTACAATTATAAAAGGATTCCCATATTTTAATGTGACCAAAATATTTACTGTAAGTTGTACCTAATGGAGATACATTCACGTGGAATTATACCTTAAATACATATTAGGATAACAAAATTTTAATGGATAAATGATACAATATAAGGATAGATTCAGGTCTTCTTTGTCTTTAACTAACAAGTTGCATCATATATTTTTAATATATTTTTTATTGATAAGGGGATAAATTCTCATAATGATCATCAATCTAAATATTTTTTTTTGACTCATGATATAGTTGGTTGTTTCTAGTATAAGGATGATATCCTCATTCAACAAAAGAGAGATACCATGTGAATGAGGTAACTAATTTTAACTAGGGGTATGACTCATACAAATTATGATTTTATATTTTATAACTAACATTATTGTATAATTATAAATGATATCACAATGATACTTTTGAAATAAGAAAATGAAAAAATTTCAGGATCTTATGAAATTAATTTAGTATAAGGGACAATATTAATATCATTGAAATATATTTTTTTTACCAATAAAAGACTTGACTCGTAAGTATTAAGTGATTTTTTTATTTTTCTATGTAAAGTGGAAATCTTAATCGCTAAAATATTATATAATTTCATCTACATATTATAGTAAAGAGATACATGAATAAATTTGTGGTAATGAATCCTTATATAATATGATAATTATAATTAATAAAAGAGTGAGGAAAATTGGGTATTTGATCCCATTATTTTGTGAAGGAAAAATTAGAGAAATTTAGTGTCAAAGAAGTTTTTAAATATGTAATTGTGTTGAATGTTTTAATAATTGTTAGTAAATCCCATTGATCATTTAATTATGATTGGAATATGGTATAAAGATAATATAGAATAAAAGGGTAAATAAATTCAACATTTCAATTATATATTAATATGGAAATTTAATCACATGAAACTTACATGCTTAAAATAAATAAAAAATGGATAAAATATATTTTAAATTTTATTATTGAAGGTTGAGAAGTGTCTCTAGAATAAATCTATAAATATGAGATGGAAACACCTATTCAAAATGAAGGTGATTTAATCTTTTTGGGATTTTGGATTTTGTGTCAGAGAAGGAGAGAGAATCCAATATATCTATTCACATGAAAGTTAAAAACAAGGGGGGATATGTTTCATAATTAATCAATTCATAAGATGAGGGAAGATAAACAACATCTTATGGATGAAATTTAAAATTAATGGAATTCAAGGAATCATGCATGGGTTTTTAGAGAGAGTTATTTATTTCTTCGTATTGAAATGAAAATCCTAATGAAGGATATTTCAACCAAAGGTTTGGTTTTTTTAATATTTTTTTCAAATAAATGTTATGAATTTATAACCTAATAGGAAAATATAAATGGTGGTGATGTAGATAAAAACATGAATAGTGAAGTATGAATACTGAAGAGGTGTATAACATTGATATATGGGTATTTAGTGTCACTTTTATTGTGGTTACTATGATGAGTATGAAGTTTATAGAAACGGGATGGAGGAAATAGATTCGAATGGAAATAATAGTGAATAATTAAATAATTGAGCTTCCAATTTTATATTTAATAGTATATTTATGTAGATAAATTTTTTTATTCTAACCTATTTTGGAATTTATTAAAATATTAATTGTGATAGAATAAATTGATTCTTGGATTTTTTTAAGATGTTTTCAACAAAAAAGATATTTAGTTCCATTAGAAGTACTATATTAATTTAATTAGAGTTTCTACTAAACATTAAAGGATCCATCCACAAAATAGAGATGATTTTTTTTAATGATGATTAAAAAATAGAAAATATTAGATTATCAACGTTATGATGAATATTATGATTGAATTTGGAGTTCCATGAATTTTTAGTTCAAAATTAGGAGTAATGGTATAATGGTCATGGCTTGAGGAAGTTTTATTAAAATACTATAATATTGAACGTGGTGTTGATTATAGTACAAGTTGTATTCCTAAAGAATATAACTACAAGATTATTTGTGGGGGTTGAACTAAAATTAATAATATTAATTTTGAAAACTCAAAGTGGTGGTCTTGAGATATGGAATTTAATATATCGAAATAGGAGTATTTTCAAGATGATGGAGATATACATAACATTATTTTAAGAGTGAAGTTATTAATAAAAAAATAGGACATGGTCTGGTGTGTCTTTCTATGGTTATTGAGTATCTATATGTTTGTTTATATTTTAAAATATTTTAAAAATGGAAGCATCTATCACATGTTTTGGATATTTTAATTGACTGGCTGACTAAAAATTAATTTTTTTAAACATAAGCCCCTTTTAATGTAGATATAAAGGATGATATAAAAAATCAGTTCTTATTGACTGATGTCTTTTGTGAGAGAGGAGTCTCATCATTTGTGAATGAAGACTATGTATATCTTGGTTGTTAAAGGAGAAGAAGACTATTCTTGTATTTGATAATTCCATTAAACAAGGAATTAATATAATTTGATCATTTTTAGAAAATGTATTTTTTTTTAAAAAAATTATGGATTTATTTATATCACGACACTGAAAGGATATGGAGCACATGAAAGGAATTATAGTATTACATCCATAATTATCAATAAAACATATTAAATCAATATTCTAACCATAAAGAGAACATAAATTATATAGTCCACTCAATACCAAACTCAATGTAGTTCATGGAGAGAGTGGAAGAGAAATTAACCCTTATAATAATTTTATCTATCCCAAAACATATATGATAAGGGTGTAGTTCCTTGATGAAGATTAACCTTTGACAAGCCTTGTATCTATAAGTTAGTTTTTTATAGTAAGTATTATTTATCAATAAAAATATTTATGTTAATGCTCCTTGGATGTATCCTAATGTACTAGATATAAGTTAATATTTATATTCAACATGTTTTAATTTCTTTACACACCTTTTATTTTGTGTGGATGTATTAGAAAAATGATATATATAAATGTCATTGTTATTAAAATGGGAATAAGATCTGACTATGGGTAATAGTTAAAAGGAAATGTGTAAATTATTCTCCACCCTTATTCACACCTCCCCATACGATGGTGCCTTGGGTTACACATCACAACTTATTGGACCTAACAATTTTATACTCATTATTTCGTTATCATCCTATGTCTAAGGATACATCATTATGGATAGATTTATACTGTGTGACGTACGTAAAAATATTATCTTATAATATTTTATCTAGGTCATTTCCATTATTTATTCAATTTGTATACTTTTAATAAGTCTAATAATCTTATTAGATTTATCTAAACAGATATAGATACATATAATATAATATAATTGACCAATGTTATTTATAAACAAGAATTCCTTTTAATAAGTATTTACTAACTACAAGACAAGTACATTCTTTCCCAATAATAACTTTCCATCCACATATATAACATAGAAAATAATTAACCTCCTATTAACATTATTTTTGACACATAGGTTAATTTCATTTTTAATAAAACTAAATTATATTATTTTCAAATCAAAATGAACATACAATGATCTAAATGCATACTTTAAGTAATAAATTTATCTCTATAACATTTATACCATAATTGATTCATCTGGTGTTACAAAAACATCTATATTTTTTATATCGATATTTACTAATAGTTTCACATTATAAATTGTGATTTTTAAATTCATCTACTAAGTTCCATAATATTGTTATGATCTATTGGAATGTCGGATTCTTATATATTTTAGTATATAAATTAGTGAAAAGGTTTTAATTGTACTCTATTGTGTAACAATCCACTTTCAGGATAAATGTTGTAGCTTTTGGAAAGGATAATATTCTAAAACTACATACTTTACTAGAAGAAAATCATCATAGAAAATAACAAACAATGGAACTTGAAAATAAAGAATGGTGAATGATTATAGATGATTATGTGTCGTTGAAATACTCTATAAAAGTGTATCTTTATTGATATTGAGTAAGAATAACCGAATGTTATGGAAAGGTGTTTCAAATTTATTTAATGGGATATGAATGAGTTAATGGATTTGATTTTAATTAATTAACTATTCACTTAATGGATTTATTGAGTTAGTGGAAGTCAAGTGGAGGTCATAATCGAAATATTAGTTGATTGCAAAGATTTAATTGTAGCAGAATCAGTGAGATCAAATAGATAATTGTGGCACTCATATATAAATAAATGTTTTTGAATCACTTGAACTATAATTGATTTTATCACACTTATTCATCTATTATAATTTTATTTTATGTTATTATTCCATTGAAATATATTTTTTCTATTATTTTATTCTACCATAGAGTAAGACATGTTCCAAAACATTTAAGTTTCATTGTCCTGTGATTGAATAATTTAATTCCATATTTTTTTTCTATTTTGGATATGTATTGTAAGTGTCTAGTAGTTTTTGAACATGTGTGGATATGTTTCTAATAATTATGAGTACCAAATACATATATTCATAAAATTGTGTAATTCGAACTTTTATTTTTTTTTCATTTTTTTGAGAATTTCATAGGTTGGTCCAATTCTAATTATTTTATTAAGTGTAAGAAAAGATATTGGTGCATGAATTACAGATATAAAGTAAATAACAAAAAAAAAATACTTTCTCTAATAATTATTTTATTATAATTTACCCTTTTCTAATTTAATGGTACAATTCCATTTTGTAAATTGTAATAGGAAGAGGTAAAAGTGTAGTTGGAAAAGTTTGGTGGATCAGACTATAGTTTTTGGATGACACGATAAGAGGAATACATTTTCAAGAAGGATATTAATATTATATTGATTAGGTGAAAGTCATAATAAATGTAAAAAGTTGATTTTTAAATAATTAAAACAATGTAATTGGTTGTATTCTAGATGATTTTATCCAAAAACATGAGCATCAACATCAGTGATGTGAATAAAACTTCTAAATCAATTCATACACTTACGAAGATATATGAGATGCCATTAATAATGCAGAAAATTTCTTATGTTGTAATTATTTGTAATAATAAGGATACTGGAAGGAAAGTAAAGGCTAATTATCTAAACATGTTCATCATGATTTGATGTCAGCCGAACTCTATTGGTGTGAAGTTCATTAAATTCATGTGGGACTTTATTATTTTTCTATCACTTCTATAATCATGGGATGTTATAATAACTATTGTGATGAATTATAGTTGTAAAATTGGCTTGGTATTTCAATAAATTTTTGATATATTCCCCAATTATGAGATCCATAAGGTGGTTTTAGATACTACCATAACTGCTTTAATCATGGAAGGAAGGGGATGCTCACATGAATAATTTAGAATAAGAAAGGGGAAGGAAGAGGAGATTGAAGCAGAGAGAATTTAGTTATACCTATTTATTATACATATTGTCCCTACATAAAGAAGTTAAATTTATGTAATCCAATAAAGAGTAGCATTTTTACTCAAGAAATTATTATTCTGCTTCATTCATAAACTCTACTACTAAATGTGTGGGAAACAATTTGATTCTATTTGTCAAAAAATTTATGGATTTATAGATACTTGAATCCAAATACTAATTTTAATAATATTATAAAAATTGTTTCATAGGAAAATATGTTTTTATAATCCTTTATAAGGATAAAATTATAGACAAAGAGGCACTTTAGGTTACTGGTAAAGAATATGTGAGAATTGGAATGAAGAACAAATGTCTACTGAACTTGTGTGGTGTTGATTACATCTTAGGTTTTTAAAAGAACCCTATTTTAGTTAGTCTTTTGGATGATGTGGGATTCTATGATATCTTTGTGGATGATGTTTTTAATATTATATAAGGTTCCATGGTAGTTTACCATAATGTTAAATAAAAAATATTATACCTGATTGGGGTTTGAGAAGGTATCATGCTTCATTGCGCACCAACATCCCAAATAGTGATGTTTTGGTATGAATATCTAGTCCAAATTGGTGAGAAATATATATAGGCCTTGGATACTATATGATTGATTAATATTGATATCATGGAGTTTGAAATATTCCCTGGTTGTATGTAAGGCGATCAATGAAAGTTTTCATTCAACATGGATGGTTAGGAACTGAAGAAATAGATGATCAAGCAAGCTCTATTGAGTGTATGGGGGCCACTGATGATTTTTTCTCATGGGGTAATGTTGTAATACAATACCATTATCAATGCTTCAAAAATAAAAGTGTGTGTGTGTGTTTTTAATCGAACAAAATTCAAATGTAATTGTAACTTTCTTTATATAGAGATCTCTTATGATAAACCATACATTTCATAGAAAAATATTACATACTATAAGATTAATATTCATATTACAACATAATAATACATTCAATAATCATGTAAGTCTAATTCATATTGAAAAAATGATACATAAAAAACATGTTCATACAAGATCTACATCATCACCAATATAATACTTCAAAAAAATTCACTATTATTATATAAATAATACTTAAAAATTTCCTTCATATTCTAGGGAAAATAAATATAAGAAAAGATGAACTCACATGTTCAGTAAGGGTAAAAAATGGAGATATAAATTATTACATAATCATAACATTAACATAAGGGTATGATAACATTAGTTTAACATTTTTAAATGAAACCCTAAATTTCATAGATAATAATGTTGATTATTGAAATAAATCTTGGAAATTTGTAAGACATTAAACATAAAGAAATCAAAGAACATAAAAATGAGTTTATAAAATTGGAATAAGTCATATATTTTTGACATACATATAAGAATAAAAAATAATTTTACTTATTAGTCATGTATCACTGCCAAGTCTATCATATAAGACTAGTTTTACAATCCATTTTGTAGTCAAGGTTCACTACCAAGACTGTAAAATTGTATTGGGTTCACTCCCCATTCCTTAGTAAAGGTTTACTGCTAAGGATATCATAGTGGATTTGGTTCACTCCCCATTTAGCAGTCAAAGTTCACTCCCAATACTATCAAAGTAGACAATGTACTTTACTAAGATGTGTTCACTCCCCATTCAAGTATTGTTTATCTCATGATATACCCATCTTTACCCAATGAATTAGAGAGAAATATAATTTTGGAGACACCCACTACATAATAATAATTTATTCATATTCACCCCCACAATATCACAAATAAATCATCATATATCATATCCTATGTAAAAGGAATAGGTTTGGTAAACATGTCAACACATCATCATAGAGTAACCCCTAAAAAAAATTAGGTTTCATAAAAATTTAATCATCATAATATTAAATTGTATCGAGAAATAATAAGAATGGTATCATTGGATCATATCCTTAGTAGAGTATAATTAACAACATATATTGTTATCATAAATAAACATTAAATTAAAATATCACATGGAATATATCTTGATGAAAAATACCCTTTTAACATTGAAATAATGTATTTAAATTCTTAATATTAACTCAATAATATAGAAAAACATTGGTTTGAAAATATATTTAGAAAATTATAAAGTAACATTAAATGAATTAAGTATTCATGATGATGATAAATTCCATTATGAGAGTATAATTTTAAAAACTATATTTTCATACTTTTGTAAACAATGTAAAAATTACATCATTCAGAAAATGAAAAGTATATCCATTTTCAATTTTTCTAAAAATACAATGATTGGAAAAACTAAATTTAAAAATAATAATATTTTAATATTTATAACCTTCTTGAAAATATTTTTAGAAAACATGTATAAGAAAGAAAGATATTTTTTGACTAAAGAGAGAAATAAATTAAATTTTCCATAAAAATACTCTTTTGGTATCAATAGATATTAAGGAGGAGAAAATTATAGAAAAAATTTTACATCATAAAATAACCATAGGATAATAAAATTATCTAGTTTATTAACATATATATATATATATATATATATATATCATAAAATCTCATCATCAGAAACTTAATCATAAAAAATCTTAATAAATAATGAGATTGTAAAATAAAACCCATAGCACATTGATATCTTTTGAATCCAAAAACATATGAAATAATATCTTAAAATGAAACATAAAATATCATTAAAATAATTTTATTAATGATATTACATGTAAAGGGGTAGTATATACATCAAAAAAATATTATATGATTATAACATAACATATGTCCCAAAGAAGATAATTTGTGATTATAAATCCTTACCCTATGTTTGATTTTCTTCAAAAGTTATTTTATCCTCCCATATAATAAATTTTCATTTCTTATATATATATAATAGAATTATTTATATACTTATAATATCATATATTGTCCACTTATAACCTTTTAACACTCATTTATTAATAATTCCTTTTCAAATTAATCGTTCATGGGTATTAATTGTTTCTTTTTTAATGAGAGTTTCAGTTCGGTAGTTACGATCATTGTAATTTGATCATGGTAACATCATATCCAAATTTATCATGATATAAATATTATATATATATATATAATGTAGATATAGAAAAACAAATTACACTGTTTACGGAGACCGTAGGTCAGATAAATCATGAATGTTGTTTTCACTTTTCAAAGAATAGAATAGAAAAAAGGTAAATAATAATTAAAATTTCTAGATAATTATTATATAATATATATCATAATAATTTATTAAATATTTATTTTTTACCATCCATGTAAAACCAAATCTAAAAAATCACATCATTTCCCAGAGGTAGTAGTCCACATAGACACAAGAGAGACTTTATTGTTTTCCAATGGATTGGATGGTAAGAAGTTAGATATGATATTATAATTATATTAGGATAATTATTTAACAATTATTATATATAAACATTAAAAACACCATAATAAACATCAATTAAAAATGGTGATGAGAAATGAATTACACCTCTATGTGGAGATGATAATCTATATGTACAAACAAGTGATGCTTTTATTTTCCATAGAAGATAAAGTGGTACAAAATGGTTTCCCCATAATAATAATAACATATTTTAATATTTATGATACTATATTTTTTATTTTGGGATGCATACAACATATTTATATGATGTATACAAATAAATAAATTTGAATGTTTTTGGGAAATACAATTACCTCTTTTTCAGTATACTTCCTTTAGATCTCCTCTTATGGGTCTTAATGATGGTATATTGGGAAGAAAAAAACCTATAGATATTGGATAAGGATGCATATAAATGAAATATTTAGGGGTTTTTTTGGGATATATGGCTCAAATTGGTTTAAATAAAGCATAAAATAGGAGCCCCTTTATATCAGTGGGAAATGACACACTTGGAAATACTAAAAATATTAAAATAAAATTATGTCATTCTCAAGATAATTGATTTCAAATGTCCATATATTAAAATAAAAATATTATAAGTTAAAAATATCATATTATTTGAAATTTGGATTGGTTTTAATACCATTTTAAACATTATCATATTTTTAACCACTTGGTTAACTAATTTTAACCTTAATTATGGTAACAACTTTTTCAATTTTAAAGGGTTACAATTTTACTTATATGGTGAAAATTGGATCATAAATGGAAAATATATGAAATTTTTGACCATATATTTTGCACCTCATTATATTTTAATTTTATATTATTTTTCAATAATTAAATAATATATTATATTCATAAAATTACAATAATGTCATGTTGTATGCTATTCATTTAATTTTCCATTAAAGTCATCAAGAAAAAGAATCGAATTAAAATATAATATTTTAAAATATAAAAAATATGTCATATTTTTTAAAAAAATTTGTGGACCAAAATAATTCACTTATTTTTTTTTCACATTTAATGTTTTTAAAATAATTTATTTTACTTTTCAATTAATTGAATAAATGTCATTTCGATGTTGTGTAATAATTTAAGGTAATTATTCAATTAAAAAAATTAAAAATATTACTAAGATAAAAAAATTACATTATATTTCAAATAAAAATTTATAACAGAACGTATCCTCATTTTATCCTTATGTTAATATTTTAGATATATTAAATTTATAAGAGTGAAGTTTTGTAGTTATTATTTTATTATATTAATATAAAGGTCATAATGAAATAAAAATAGAAAAAATTAGCCATATATTCTATTATTTGATGGAAATAGATTATGTCCACTCATCATATTGGATAAATTAATGTGTCAGAGAAATTTTAAATCCTTATCCTAATATTTTTTACTTATTTTACCAATTCTAACCTTACTAATGTGACAAAAATTTACCAATGTTACTATTAATAATTAAAAAAATTAAGGGGACTATTTACCAAATTTTAATCTCATGATTTAATATATATGGGATTTATTTTTCATGATTCAATTTTAATATTTTATATAAATTCATTTTAAAATAAGTGCGTAAAATATGACACAAACTATTTTTTAGAAAATTACATTTTTCAGTATAAGATTAGATATAGATTCTTAATTCTTGTATAAAAAATATTAGATAAATTTTAAAATATTTGATTGAATAAATATATATATATCATTAAAATCATCCACAATAAGTGATCTATTTTATGAATTAACACAAAAATGTAGCGTGTATAATTTTTCTTAAGAAAAACATATCTTTTAAATTCAAATGATTTATTTTTTATTTATAATCAATTCATAAATAGTGAATTTATTTTATGCATGTGTAAACCATAAATATTTATTAATTTTGATATTTCTACTGATACCTACCCATTTAACTTCTAGATTATAATGTTATACTACGTTATGGTTTCTTTTGACTCGGTGTTACTTGTATCGCAATCTATTAAAAAAATATTTGAAGGGAAATATATCATAAAATATTTGGGTGTTACATTATACCCCCTAACAATGAATTTAACCATTTAAATTTAATTTTTATGATATAATTTTTTTTGATATCTATGTTTTATCACATAATTGGGTTCCCAAGTATCCTCATCCATTTTCTAATTCATTTAGAGAATTTTAAGATGGTGAGTAGTCTTATTCCATAGATGTTTTCCTCTCTGATTGAATATTTCTATTAGTTTTTCTATATATGAAATATAATTATATAATGGTAATACCGTGGTGTTTGAAACATGTTATAGATCATGTATTTACTTCCTCATGAGAGATACAATGAATACTTTGTGAATATGATAGAGGTTCAGTGGAAGCTCTAAACGATAAGATATTATCCTTACTCAATTAATAATTTCAGGATGATCAATATACCTAGCGATTAGTTTTCCCAAATTTATAAATCCCATTAAATTATTCCATGGAGAAATTCACAAGAACTTCTTCCCAACAACTTAGAATTTTATATATCATTGATGATTGTTATCCGAACTTTTCTACCGACTCTAGGCTTCCTAGATGTGTTGTGGAATTACTCTGACTTTCTCTTCCATTTCCTTAGGTATCTCATGTACAAATAGATTTTTTTTCTAAAATATTCCCAAAATGTTAGAGTACAACACGTAATTCTTTATAGGGATTCCAAAGGATCCATCTAGGTTCTCTTGTGAAATCTATTATTGAATGAAAACAAGATTATTGGAAGGTTTTGTTCCCATCCACATTTGAAATCCATATAATAAGATCTCATAAAAATAATCTTGGATTTGAATTGTTCTATAAGACTGACCATCTATTAAAGGAAGAATATGTAGTAATAAAACTCAAATTTTTATCCAGATCCTACTAAATAATTCTCCATAACATTAAGGTACTCCATGAATCCTGATTAGATACAGTAGAATGTGGTAAAACATATAGACTTAACACTTTGCAAATGTTAATTATAGAAATTATAACAATATAGAAATATTATCTTAAAAAATGATGTGTGTTGAATTTTTAGGGATATTGAATATATCATAAATATTATTCTAGACTTAAGACATTCTGGGGAATCTGAAAACCAAATCCATGGTGATTTTTTATAATTTCCATTCTGGTATGAGTCGTTTTTGTAACATCCCCTCAAACTTCTATCTCTCATTTTTTAATTATAAGACATTTGAAGGACATAGATACATAATCTAGAATAAGTATTTTCATATATCCTATAATAAATACTCTTTTATATCTCTACATGACTTTGTACTTCTAGGATGAATAGGGAATGATAAACTTTGAGCCTCATCCAATTACTCCTACAAAATTGCAATGGAGGTAACACAAACACAATTCTTGATCCTTATTATTCCATCACAATCTAGGTTGTACTCAAGAAATATTTTCACTATATTTTAGAGTTTTACATCTTCTTTATGTGTATCTTTAATCCTCACAAGGATATATAGATGAACATTCATTTTAGAAAGATAATATTTCTCTCCATTATGATTTCTAGATCCATCACTTGCAAATCCAACAACATAAGATATTTTGTGATCCTCATTGTAGATAATATTTCATGATCCTTGTAACTTAGAAAATCATAAACATTCTTCGGTTTCCCATTCTGGAAATGTATTGACCTTTTATAATTATTTATCAACTCGATCTATAGTCTCTATATCATATTTATCTATTTCTGAATGAAAATTTACTTTAATACTTTATGATCAGTATATATATCGTATATTTATTGATAAAGTTAACAAATCAATATATTTATTTAAATAATAACCAAAACATACTTCAAATCATTATTTGGGGTAATTTTACTAATTAACCTTAAACTATCATGAGGCATAATCTATCACCATATCATTATTCATGAGAACACATCCTTGTACCTTCCTCAATGCATCATAATTGACCTAAAAACCTTATTCGCTATAGGGTAATGTATGAATAAGTGAACTAACTAACCTTACCTTTAGTTACTTGAAATTTTCTTCACATTCATCAGTCTAAAGGAAATTGTATCCCTATCGAGTTATCTTGGTGAGTCAATTTGATAGTAGTGAGAAATTATCCACAATGTGATGATAAAATATTACAAAAACAAGAAAACTATGTATCTCAATTATAATGGTTGGTTTGGGAAAATTTTCAATAACTTCTATCTTTGATGGATCTATAGATATAACTCACATTAGATTATATAACCCCAAAATGAAACATCTATTGATATAATTCACAATTATTAATTTTTTCACACAACTTTTCCATTCATAGGTTCTTCAAAACAATCCTAAAATAATAATGATTCTATTACTTGATCTATGAATATATAATTATACGATCTATAAAGACTACTAAAAACATAACAAGGTAATATATAGTGAATATATTCATTAAATTCATGAAGATAATAGCTGAATTTGTAAGACCATATAGAATCACTGAAAATTCATATTTTCCATACCTCATATAAAAATATGTCTCAGGTATATCCTACATTGCAAACCTTAATTTATGATATCCATAATAAATGTATATTTTGGAAAAGTATTTAGAACCGTGATGTTGATAAAACATGTCATCAATAAAGGGTAGAGGATACTTATTCTTGATTGCGATCTTATTATATTCTTGGTAATCGATGCAGATTCACATTGATACACCATTCCTCTTAAAAAAAAGAATTGGTGCACCCCAATATGATGAACTAGGACAAATGAATCAATTATCATGATTATTCTATATCATCTTCTTCAATTACTAAAACTCAATTGGGTAAATTCTATATGGATCCCTTTTTTTAGAAAATAGAGATCTAAGGATCTTGGAATATATTAAAAAAGGTTAAAAGAGATTAAATGAAGGAATTTTAGGTTTATCTTGAAGAAAAAGGGAAACCATGTCATCAAGTAGAGTATCTAAGTAGATACACCTCTCCACATTGACCCATTTTTTAACAATCCCATCAGCCAAAGTGTTTTATTCTTGAAATGTGTGAGTGATGAAGTAGTTCCTGGAAGAGAGTCTATCAAGGCATTTAGCCCATTTTTACGTTATTTTCCAAGCTAAGTGAATCTGGCCAGTTCTAAAGGCTTGTATAAGAGTGGTGGAATCACATTCAAGAAAGATACAATTCCAATTACATTGGTGAGAAAGCTGAGTTTCCATTTTAAGGACCATCATCTCTGATTCCTAAGAAGTGATTTATCCATAAGGACCTTAAAAACACTCCATCACCTCCCCAGGATAGTCCCTAAAAATGGATTTATGTCCTAAAGGTCCTAGGTTTACCCTAGAGGCCCTATATGTGGTTCAATTTATCCAACCATCAAAAGGTGGTGTCCAAAAACACATCAATGTTGCCACTAGTGATAAAGAAATTACAATCATGATTGAGCTTCCTAAGAATAACGAAATCTACAATCGAGTTACTGCACTTTTTTGAGTATAAGGAATTATTAGTATAAGAAATAGTAATAAACCTCTCAATGTCCGATTTGATTCTAAATTTAATTAGGATATGGATAGATCTATTACTACCCAACCAAATGAAGTGTATCACTCCAACACAAGACACCCTAAATAAAACTGTAAGTTTATTAGATAGATGAGAATCATGAATAACATCCAAAAGAGAATGAACATAATTTTCTTGGAGAACTCTTAGCTCGAAAATTCTGAAAATAGATTTCTATAATGCTATATCCATTTATAGCTAAAGAATAATTGTTCTTGGTCCTCATTGTGCTGATGTCACAGAGCACATCTCATGCATAATAAAATTTCAAATATTTGAAGGTTATAATCCACTATGATATTGTTGACTAACAGTCACTATAGAATGGTAAACCAGGATGGATTCATAATTTTTTTGTAAAATTCCCCAATCCATTGGTTTTATCCATGAATATGATGTCTATAGAATCATTTTGAGTTCAGAATATTGTAGGAATACCCTTTTCAGAAGAGGATATCTTCTTGGTTCTTGAAATCATAGTTTACTGTTATATAAGTAATTTCAACTAGCACTGTGTTCGAATTTTCTAGCTAATGTTTGATTGAGATGTTGTGCTCAATGTCGTAGTCCATAGTGCTGACTCAATCAATAATAGGTGTACCTTCCCAGTTTTCATACCAAAATCTCATGGAGGAATTCACGTTACCTATCTATTGCACGTGTGTGATGATTTTCACATATATGAACTTCAAGTCAGACCATATAGATGAGTCCAAGTAGCTACATTCTTCCAACTAGTATTCTTTCTATGAATTAGATTATGAGAAATGTTAGGGTATCCTTATTATATTTAATGAGTCTCCATGTGAATTTGGATTGGAGGGAGTGGTTAAAAAAGTCTAGGTCTTTTATGCCAAGACCCCCCAATTTGTATGGTAGGCAAAACTTCTTCCATTAGGTGGAAATTATTCTTATATCTAGGATACTGCCACTCTAGATGAAGTTCTTCATCACCGTGTTAAGCTTTCTAATGATAGAAACATGCCAGAGATACTGTAACATCCCAAGTAAGTAATGAATAATAGATATTTTTATCTATGTCTATTAATGAAATATATAGTGTTTTAGAGGCTTAAAATGAAAATAAATCCAATCTTAAGCATGAAATACACTAATATTTTTAAAAGATTATTTTAATGTCTTTTGATGGAAAACCATTTTTAAATCTATCTTTTGACAATTTTATAAGCTATGTTTGTCAAAATAAACTTATTCTTTATGATTGGGACACCAAAATTTACTTTTTTTTTTTGAATTTTTGGTATTTTTCTGACAATGTTCATTTTTTAATGAATAGTGAAAAATACTACATTTTACATCAAAACTGCTTTTTAATCTAATTTATTTATATGATTAGATTATATTTTGAATTTGTTTTAAAGTGAAATTAGAATATATTTTTACCATTTAATCCAATAGTGGTCATTGGAATTAATTTCACTTTGAAATTGGACTTAAACTAGTGTCAATCTTTTGATACTTATTGTTTCATAAAAACACGCTATTTGCTCTGACAGCGAGAATTAATTATTAAATTAATTAATGCAACTTATATATTTTGAATTTTTTAAAATAGAAAACATTTTTGAATTCATAATATCAAATATTTCTTAGGGTGACGTTTTGTTATTTTTCTGAAAAACTTCAATTTTTGATGAATAGTGAAACCACTAAGTGGTACTTAAAAACTGATTTTTCGTTTAAATGAAATTTTACCGCCTCTGTGTTTTGAATATCAAAAATCTGACATACATGGTTGTCATTAAGAAGTAAAATGTGGTTCAGTGGGATTAAAATAATTTTTTGGTGAATAGTAACTTTTATGTTTTTAATCGCAATTAGTGGTAATTAGTGTAGTTTAAGGTAAAAATATTTTTCTAATAATATGAAATGACCTAGACACATGTCCTAACCTTATTGGATGTGTCATGGACGACCAAGAAAATCCATGGGTCAACTTGGGGACCCCATGGAGCCACTTTGGTAGGAAAATGACATTAATATCTTTTTATTTAATGTTAAAGTAAAAATGACACAAACCTGAGTTATTTTACTAAAACAATTTTTACATGGGGTTATACAAGTCAGATTTTTGATTATAAATAGTAATTGGAAATATAAAAAGATTTACTACATCATAGTATTTTTTTTATAATTTTTAGACTTTAAATAAATTAAATTTTTTATGACATCATGATGATGCAGTGATTACCTTATTAATAAAGGATTTAAATAAAATGAAGTGATAATGTAAAATCTATGACCTAAACATTTCCAAAACCTATTAGATGGGTGTATTTCGAACCCTTATCACCTTAACCTCGAATTATATCAATGTTGGACCTTTTTAATCCGAAAATCATTTCAAAATAAAGTAACATTTCTTTACTTTCCAAGAGTGCCCCTCCTCCCCTCTTATAAAAGGCCCCCACCTCTACCTCCTTACCCACACTTACAAAGCCTTTGGCTCAGTCAGAACCTACCCATTTTGTCTCTCCACTTCCCTCTATTACTCTTTGAAGCCTCACTTTGGGCAGAAGTTTTCCCAAGGAAGCCTTTGAGCTCAAACCACAGGGAGTTACATGATTTTAAGGTAATGTTTTCACTTGAGTCCTTTTGTTTTATTTTACTTCTCCAACCCCCTAAAATCTTTTTATTCATTTCTTTTGTAACAACTACAGTATCTAAAATATACTAGGATGTTTTTATTATAATTATTCAAGCTACACTTACACACACCTACATCTAATGGTTAAAGAACATACTGTTTCCGTGGATGGCGAATTTCAGCCTCCCGAAACGATGATTGTTGAACATTCTTTTAACACCTTCAAAGGTGGCCATTAAGATGAAAATATATTTATATATGATATATAATATGTTTATATTTTACTTAAGCTTCTGTATTTTTCATTTTGGGCATACCTTTATGGTTTCCATTATGGGTAAACGCGATATCTTCATTTAAGGAAGTGCGGACTACCGCCCCCTCAAAGTGATTTGATTCGTTAAATACCATATGTGGGACGTATAAAGGATGGAGTTATGATATTATATATGATATTACATTGGAATTATAATATACCTTTATATCATTGTGATTCCATTCTATAAAATACAAAATAGAAATGGAAGCAGCGTTCGTCCGTACGTACGGCTTACCGTCTCCATGAACGGTGCATTTCATTTTTTACCTCTAAATGTTATATAATATTATAAATACATGAATGTACTAGATATATATGATATATGATATCTAAATCATGAATACTATTCTCTATACAATGTATACATGAACAACTTGTAATTATAAAGGGTTTATTTTTGACTCAAGTACCAATGACCGTTAAAATGACCGTTATTAACTTAAATAATTACATAGTGTTAATGACATGGAAATAAGTGATATAAAAGGAATAATGAACTTGGAAAAGGTTCTTAAACAATTAGAAATTAACTCAAGTTTATTATTCAGGAGATTAAAGAACGACCAAGTCAAGTCGGACCCGAGGTATGGGACTTCGTCTCAATCTCTTTTCATTGAGGCATATTTTGTTTTATAAACAACCTTCTTTATACGGTTTATAAACCCCTTTGACTTTTACATTTATTCAAAAGGAATCTTTTTTATACGAAGCATTTACTAAATGACAAAAGGGATTGTTTTTGTCGTACGTATGTGGCGACAATGACTTCTCCGCCGCCGTGACCATTATTTGAGTTTTGGCTTCCTCTACAAGCCATACCTTCTTTTTAAAAAAATACCATGTTTTACTTTTCTTTTATTTTGGTATTGAAAATGGTTTTCATGATGTTTTTATATCAATGTGTTTTATTGATATCTTGTGATTGAAAGGTGGAAATGTTATGTTTCCTTTATGCATGTTCTATGTGATACGATTATGTTGAGGTTCTTGGGCATTATTATGAAGACGGGTAGTTTCGTGACAAACTAAGGGTGGGTGAGCCCGATATAGCTCTCCAATGCATTGGGTAACGCAAAGGAGTGAAACGTTAAGGTTTCTCCAAAGAGATTTAGGGAATATACTGTGATGGGTATTCCAAACGTAACCAAGAGGGTTACTCCTTACGTAAGAATGTTATGAATGCCTCAAGTTACATTTATGTCTTATGATTTCTATGATTTATTCATGATTTGATGAGGTATGTTAAAGTGCTTATGTTTTATGGGTAAAGTATGATTTCATTCTTATGTATATATGAACTCATGTTTCCTTTCCATATTTTTATAACCCATACTGAGCTTTTTATGCTCATCCCATGTTTTTTTGAAAGGTTTTTCACAGGTCAAGGGAAAGGTACATGATATGATGATAGTGTCAAGGAATTGTCAAGAAAGAATCCATGTTTTATTTTAAATATGTTCTGTTGATGGGCAAAAATGAATACTATCTTTATGTAACCACTTTGTTTAAATGTGGAATGTAATGCAAGTTTTTGATCTAATTCTCTAAAACTCTAGACCTGAAAAGATCCTCAATGTGTATTATTGTAATAACTCAAGATTAAGTAAGGTTTAAGGATGGGGCCTTATAGTTGGTATCAAAGGTCGGTTTAGATAACTTTAGGAGTTAGAATTCTATTAAATGATTATCCAAAAAAAATATTTTATGGTCAAATTGATGTGATATAGCATTTGAAGATTACCATGTTGCTTCATCTAAGACATGTTTGTTTAGAATGGTTTTCCGCAGAGGAAACAAGGAAGAAGTGCTAGGAAGGAATACAGAAGGAAATAACCTTCCGAATCAGCATCCTGAGATGGTCGGAATTGGAACTGAACAGTTTGTTGCAGTAATGGCGAAGTTGACTGAAGTGATAAATGGCGGTGGTATCCATGCATGAGATCAGCCAGATCAACCGCAAAGGAACATGTTAGTGGTTGAACATTTCATGAGGCAACATCCCCCATCATTCAGAGGATCATCTGACCCTGTGCTAGCTGAAGGGTGGATTAAAGCACTGGAGAAGATTTTTGATGTCATGGGGTGTTCATACAATCAAAAGGTTAGTCTTTCTATTTACCGTTTGGAGGGTGAGGCAGATCAGTGGTGGACGATGGTTAAAAATATTAGGGACGCTGATGATATTGATGCTCTTGACTGGGATGAATTCAAAGGTATGTTTCTTGAGAAGTATTTTCCTAAGGCTGTTCGAATTAGGATGGAAAAAAATTCTTGGAATTGAGGCAAGAGGAAGACTCAGTGGCTACCTATGAAGAAAGGTTCACTCGATTGGCAAGGTATGCTCCAAATTTTATCCGAGACCTTGATAGTAAAATCAATCATTTTTACTCAGGATTAAAGCCAAAATATCGAAGGGCATTAGCTTCTTGTGAGTTTAAAAGTTATGAAAATATTGTTCGATGTGCTGAGAAGGTGGAAATGGATTTTTCCGATGATCAAGTGTTCTATAACAACCAGCATAAGAAGAGACCAAGGTGGCAGGAGAAAGGAAAGAATTCTTAAAAAAGGTATGATGGTAAGAAAACCAAGTTTCTAGTTTGTGATAAATGTGGTAAAAGGCATGCTGGGGAATGTCTTCTGAATTCTGGAAAGTGCTACTGATGCAGTAAGATGGGATATAAGGCTCGTGATTGCACTGAAAAAGATCAGGGTGATGGTAAGACCAAATTTGATTTACAGTTAGTGAAATGTTTTAAGTGCAATGAGTTGGGTCACTATGCAAACGAGTGTCCGAAAAAGAGCTTGAGTGATGGGAAGCAGTTAGACTACAAGAAGAAAGGGGTGGTGAAATCCTTTGCAACTACTTCAGCAGATGTCGGGCCATAAAATGAAGTTGTATCAGGTACTTTGTTTTTTCAGATTATGCCAGTGTGTTGTTTGATTCGGGGTCTACACATTCTTTCATCTCTGAAACCTTTTCTAGTAAAATGGGAATACCATCTCAAGAAATGACTCCTGAACTTGTGGTAAAAACACCTGGGGGAAATGTTGAGGCAAAAAGAATTTATAAGAATCTTCCTATCCTTATCTGTGGAAAGAACCTACTTGAAAACCTTATTGTTCTACCTCTAGTAGAGTTTGATGTTTTCCTGGGTATGGATTGGCTCTCTATTTACCATTCTAAGATTGACTGTAGAGCTAAAGAAGTTTCTTTTCAGAAAGACTTTTAGTTTGTGTACAAGAATGAACCCTTACTTTTGATAACATATCAAGAGGCTGAGAAGCTTGTAAAAGATGGAAATGAATGTTACCTTGCACATGTCGTTGAAATTAAAGGAACTATTCAGATTAAGGATGTGCCAGTGGTAAATGAGTATCCTGATTTTTTTCCTGATGAGTTACCTGGAATAATACCAGATCGGGAAGTTGAGTTTACTGTAGACTTAGTTCCTGATGCTAAGCCAATTTCAAAACCCCCTTATCGAATGGCTCAAATTGAACTTTTAGAGTTGAAGGAGCAATTGCAAGATTTATTATAGAAAGGTTTCATTCAACCTAGCACATCACCATGGGGTGCTCCTGTTTTATTTGTTAAAAAGAAAGATGGTTATATGAGACTTTTCATTGATTATAGAGCCTTGAATAACATCACTATTAAGAACAAATATCCTTTGCCTCATATCGATGATTTGTTTGATCAGCTCTAGGGAGCTCAGTATTTTTCAAAGATTGACCTGAGATCGGGGTACCATCAGTTGAAGGTAAAGGAAGAAGATATTCCGAATACTGCGTTTCGTACAAGATATGGCCATTATGAATTTGTAGTAATGCCTTTTGGGCTAACCAATGCACCTGCTGTATTCATGGACTTAATTAATAGAATTTTCCATGAGTTCTTGGATAAGTTTGTGGTGGTTTTCATTGATGATATTTTGGTGTTTTCTAAAATGAAAGAGGAACATGAAATACATTTAAGGGTTATTTTACAAACCTTAAAAGAAAATAAATTGTATGGGAAATTCAGCAAGTGTGAGTTTTGGTTGTAACAAATTTCTTTCCTTAGTCACATTGTTTCTAAAGATGGGATAACCGTTGATCCTGCAAAAACAAAGGTTGTTGAAGAATGGCCAAGACCCAAAAATGTAACAGAGATTCGTAGTTTCCTTGGTTGGCAGGCTATTACCGAAGGTTTGTTAGAAATTTTTCATGGTTATCTGGTCCAATGACTAAGCTAACTCGGAAGGGTGTTAAGTATATCTGGACAAAAGAATGTGATGATTGTTTTTAGGAACTGAAAAGAAGATTAGTGAATGCTTCGGTTTTGGAACTACCTTACAGGAATGGTGAGTTTGTTATCTACAGTGATGCTTCATTGAAAGGACTTGGTTGTGTCCTAATGCAGAATGATCAGGTAATTGCTTATGCTTCAAGACAGTTGAAAACTCATGAGGTAAATTACCCTACACATGATTTGGAATTAGCTGTTGTTGTTTTCGCTTTAAAAATTTCGAGGCATCATTTGTATGGAGTAAAGTGTGAAATATATACTAATCACAAAAGTTTAAAGTATATATTCACTCAGAAAGAATTGAACATGAGACAGAGGAGATGGCTAGAATTAATCAAGGATTATGATTGTACAATTCATTACCATCCGGGAAAAGTAAATAAAGTGGCTGATGCTTTGAGTCAAAAAAGTAATTCTTCATTAACAATGTTTCATTTGGAATGTGATCCTTTGGTTAAGGATTTGATGAAATTTGGCATAGAAGTTGTTGGAGCAGAAAGTTCTAATGTTTTGTTTCAGGTATCAGTGAGATCATCTCTATCAGACAGAACCAAGAAAGCACAGAAGCAAGACAGTGAGTTGCAGAAAAAGGTAGAGCTGGTTCAGAAGGGTAAGTTGCCTGAATTCAACATTGATAATGATTGTGTTTTGAGATTTGGGAAGAGATTGTGTGTGCCTTGTGATTCAAAGTTGAAGAGAGAGTTTTTATGTGAAGCTCATAGTTCTCTGTTTTCAGTTCATCCTGGCAGTACTAAGATGTACAAAGATCTGTGGGAGTATTACTGGTGGGATGGAATGAAAAGAGATATTGCTGATTTTACTGTGAAGTGTTTGACATGTAAACAGGTTAAAGTAGAGAGATAGTTACCGAAAGGGATGCTTCAGCCTTTACTAGTGCCAGAGTGGAAATGGTAGAATATATCCATGGACTTTTTTGTGGGATTTCCGAAGACCCCTCGAGGTAATAATGCAATCTGAGTTATTGTTGATCGCTTGACTAAATCTGCTCATTTCCTTGCTAAACGAGATACTTTTTCCCTAGATCAACTTTCCCGTTTTATCTTAAAGAGATAGTCAGGTTACATGGAGTTCCTCTCTCCATTGTATCTGACCGTGATCCCAGGTTCACTTCTCACTTTTGGAAAGGCCTTCAGAAGTCGTTGGGTACTAAATTAAATTTTAGTACAGCTTTTCATCCTCAATCAGATGGGTAGTCAGAACGAACAATTCAGACCCTGGAGGATATGATACAAGCTTGTTCGATGGATTATCAGGGAAGTTTGGACCAACATCATTCTTTGGTTGAATTTTCATATAATAACAGTTTTCATTCCAGTATACAGATGGAACCATTTCAGGCATTATATGGGAAGCGGTGTCGAACTCCAGCCTTTTGGGATGAAGTGGGTGAAAGGAAGTTGATGGGACCAGAATTGGTAGAAGAGATGGCAGAAAAAGTTCTGTTGATTCAGAAACACATGAGAACATCTCAGAGTAGGCAGAAGAGTTATGCATACAACTGGAGGAAGGATCTATCTTTTGAGGTAGGTGATCATGTTTTTCTCAAAGTATCACCATGGAAAAGTGTGATGTGATTTGGTAAGAAAGGAAAGCTGAGTCAAAGCTTCATTGGACCATATGAAATTCTGGAGAGAGTTGGATCAGTTGCTTACAGAGTGGCTTTACCTCCGAGTTTATATCAGGTACACAATGTTTTTCATGTTTCAATGTTGAGAAAGTATATGCCAGATCCATCTCATGTTTTGAGTCCAGAGGTAGTTCAGCTGGAAGAGAACCTATATTATGAGGAACAACCGGTCTAGATACTTGACCACAGGGAGAAAGTGTTATGGAATAAGGTGATTAATCAGGTAAAGGTTTTGTGGAAAAACCACATGATGGAAGAGGCAACATGGGAATCTGAAAATGCAATGAGGGATAAGTACCCCCATTTATTCGATAAGTAAATAAATTGCAGGGATGCAATTTTCTAAAGGGGGAAGGATGTAACATCCCATGTAAGTAATGAATAATAGATATTTTTATCTATGTCTATTAATGAATTATATAGTGTTTTAGAGGCTTAAAATGAAAATAAATCCAATCTTAAGCATGTAATACAGTAATATTTTTAAAAGATTGTTTTACTGCCTTTTGATGGAAAACCATTTTTAAATCTATCTTTTGACAATTTTATAAGCTATGTTTGTCAAAATAAACTTATTATTTATGATTGAGACATCAAAATTTACTTTGTGTGAAGTTTTGGTATTTTTCTGACAATGTTCATTTTTTAATGAATTGTGAAAAATACTGCATTTTACATCAAAACTGCTTTTTAATATAATTTATTTATATGATTAGATTATCTTTTGAATTGGTTTTAAAGTGAAATTAGAATATATTTTTACCATTTAATCCAATAGTGGTCATTGGAATTAATTTCACTTTGAAATTGGACTTAAACTAGTGTCAATTTTTTGATACTTATTGTTTCATAAAAACACGCTATTTGCTCTAACAGTGGGAATTAATTATTAAATTAATTAATGAAACTTATATGTTTTGAATTTTTTAAAATACACAAATTTTTTGAATTCAGAATATCAAATATAGCTGAGGGTGAAGTTTTGGTATTTTTCAGAAAAACTTCAATTTTTGATGAATAGTGAAACCACTAAGTGGTACTTAAAAACCGATTTTTCATTTAAATGAAATTTTACCACCTCTGTGTTTTGAATTTCCAAAATCCGACATACATGGTTTTCATTAAGAAGTAAAATGTGGTTCAGTGGGATTAAAATAATTTTTTGGTGAATAGTAACTTTTATGTTTTTAATCGCGATTAGTGGTAATTAGTGTAGTTTAAGGTAAAAATAATTTTTTAATAATATGAAATGACCTAGAAACATGTCCTAACCTTATTGGATGTGTCATGGCCTACCAAGATAATCCATGGGTCAACTTGGGGACCCCATGGAGCCACTTTGGTAGGAAAATGACATTAATATCTTTTTATTTAATGTTAAAGTAAAAATGACACAAACATGAGTTATTTTACTAAAAAACATTTTACATGGGGATATACAAGTCAGATTTTTTATTATAAATAGTCATTGGAAAGATAAAAATATTTCCTACATCATAGTATTTTTTTTATAATTTTTAGACTTTAAATAAATTAAATTATTTATGACATCATAATGATGCAGCGATTACCTCATTAATAAAGGATTTAAATAAAATGAAATGATAAAGTAAAATCTATGACCTACACATGTCCAAAAGCTATTTTATGGGTGGATTTCGAACCCTTATCCCCTTAACCTCGAATTATATCAATTTGGGACCTTTTTAATCCGAAACTCATTTTAAAATAAAGTAACATTTCTTTACTTTCCAAGAGTTCCCCTCCTCTCCTCATATAAAAGGCCCCCACCTCTACCTCCTTACCCACACTTCCAAAGCCTTTGGCTCGGCCGAACCCTACCCATTTTGTCTCTCCACTTCCCTCTCTTACTCCTTGAAGCCTCAATTTGGGGAGAAGTCTTTCCAAGGAAGCCTTTGAGCTCAAACCAAAGAGAGTTACCCGATTTTAAGGTAATGTCTTCACTTGAGTGCTTTTGTTTTATTTTACTTCTCCAACCCCCTAAACTCTTTTTATTCATTTCTTTTTTAAAAACTATAGTATCTTCAATATACTAGGATGTTTTTATAAGAATTATTCGAGATACAATTACACACACCTACATCTAATGGTTAAAGAACATACTGTTTCCGTGGATGGTGAATTTCGGCCTCCCGAAACGATGATTGTTCAACATTTTTTTAACACCTTAAAAGGTGGCCATTAAGATGAAACTATATTTATATATGATATATAATATGTTTATGTTTTCCTTAAGCTTTTGTATTTTTCATTTTGGTCATACCTTTATGGTTTCCATTATGGGTAAACGCGATATCTTCATTTAAGGAAGTGCGGACTACCGCCCCCTCAAAGTGATTTGATTCGTTGAATACCATATGTGGGACGTATAAAGGATGGGGTTATGATATTATATATGATATTACACTGGAATTATAATATACCTTTATATCATTATGACTCCATTCTATAAAATACGAAATAGAAATGGAAGCCACGTTCATGCGTACGTACGGCTTACCGTCTCCATGAACGGTGCATTTCATTTCTTACCTCTAAATGTTATATAATATTATAAATGCATGCATGTACTGGATATATATGATATATGATATCTAAATCATGAATACCATTCTGGATATAATGGATACATGAACAACTTGTAATTATAAAGGGTTTATTTTTGACTCAAGTACCAATGACCATTAAAATGACTGTTATTAACTTAAATAATTACATAGTGTTCATGACATGGCAATAAGTGATATAAAAGGAATAATGAACTTGGAAAAGGTTATTAAACAAGTATAAATTAACTCAAGTTTATTATTTAGGAGATTAAAGAACGACCAAGTCAAGTCAGACCTGAGGTATGGGACTTCGTCTCAATCTCCTTTCATTGAGGCATATTTTGTTTTATACACAACCTTATTTATACAGTGTATAAACCTCTTTGACTTTTACATTTATTCAAAAGGAATATTTTTTATATGAAGCGTTTACTAAATGAAAAAATGGAATGTTTTTGTCGTACGTATACGGTGACAACGACTTCTCCACCGCCGTGACCATTATTTGAGTTTCGGCTTCCTCTACAAACCATACCTTCTTTTAAAAAAAATACCACGTCTTACTTTTCTTTTATTTTGGTATTGAAATTGGTTTTCATGATGTTTTTATATCAATGTGTTGTATTGATATATTGTGATTGAAAGGTGGAAATGTTATGTTTCCTTTATGCAAGTTTTATGTGATACAATTATGTTGAGGTTCTTGGGCATTATTATGAAGATGGGTGGTTCCGTGATAAACAAATGGCAGGTGAGCCCGATATAGCTCTCCAATGCATTGGGTAATGTGAAGGAGTGAAACTTTAAGGTTTCTCCAAAGAGATTTAGGGAATATACTGTGATGGGTATTCCAAACGTAACCAAGAGGGTTACTCCCTACGTAAGAATGTTATGAATGCCTCAAGTTGCCTTTATGTCTTATGATTTCTATGATTTATTCATGATTTGACGAGGTATGTTAAAGTGCTTATGTTTTATGGGTAAAGTATGATTTCATTGTTATGTATATATGAACTCATGTTTCCTTTCCATATTTTTATAACCCATACTGAGCTTTTTATGCTCATCCCAAGTTTTTTTGAAATGTTTTTCACAGGTCAAGGGAAAGGTACATGATATGATGATAGTGTCAAGGAAGTGTCAAGAAAGAATCCATGTTTTATTTTAAATATGTTCCGTTGATGGGAAAAAATGAATACTATCGTTATGTAACCACTTTGTTTAAATGTGGAATGTAATGAAAGTTTTATGATCTAATTATCTAAAACTCTAAACCCAAAAAGATCCTCAATGTGTAATCTTGTAATAACTCAAGATTAAGTAAGGTTTAAGGTTGGGGCCTTATAGATACACCAGGAATTAGTTTATAATTTGGGAGGTTTCTACATGCTTAACGAGTCATTTTCATCCTACCATTTAAAGAGGCTCTCCCTTTCTAGAGGAAAATATTATTATACTTTTACCCACTTCACTAGAAAAGTATGATGGGAGAGGTTTTACCCAAAACATTATAACTCAAAGGTAATGAAAAGGTTAAGTGATTTCATTTAATCCCAGATCCTTGGTGAGTCTAATCTTCCTTGTGAATAAAATTCTCCTTCCAACGTATATGAAATATTTAATCTAATTAATTTATTTACCTAAAACATTTTCATAATGTTATAGATCCTTTTTGATATTTCCTCTTATCCCCATAGGTGAAAATTATAATTTCATTAGAAAAAAATAAGTGGGAGGGAGCAGAGGTACCTCCAACTTCTCTGATGGTCATCAAATTTCCCTTGTTCACCATGTCAAGTAGAAGCCTTCTTAAGTAGTATTTCACAATAACAAATAGAATAGACAAAAGGGGTCCCCTATATCACCCCCTAAAGCATGTAAAATATAATTTTGGGGACCCATTTAAGAGAATAGAGATGTTGGATGATTCAAGAAACACCTCAATCCAATGAATGAACTAATTACTGAAACCAAATTTGTGCAACACCCTGAAAATAAATCCCAAATGCATTGTTCCAAGGGCCTTTTTGATAACAAGTTTAAGGTATATATTTCCTCCTTGGGTAGATTTTTTATGAAGGTTTACACACTCCGAGGTAGTAATTAGATAATCCTGAATATTCCTTCCTTTCACAGACCCAAATTGATTCCAGGAAATTTTTTTCTCAGAAACCCAGGAAATTCTGTTTGCAAAGTGTTTTGTGATGACTTTGTAAATGTTATTGACAAGAGAAATCGTCCTGAATTGACCTATCTCACTAGCATCATCAACTTTAGGAATTAGGGAGATTAATTGAGAATTTAATGCTTGACCAAAAGTATGACCAATGAAGAAGTTTTTAAAAAGTTGTTAGACCACATTTTGTATGATATCCCAGTAGGTATGGAAGAATTGGTTGGTGAATCCATTTGGTCAAGAGAGCATTCCTTCTTGATCTAAAATACAACCTCCTTGATTTCTAGATTCATAAGCATAGAGGTGAGGAAAATATTTTCCTTCTCATCTTGTAAAATTGGAATAGTGTTTTCCCTTTACATTTCACTCTTTGGGGGACATTAAAAAGGTTCATATAAAAAGAGATGACATGATTAGAGATCTCTTGTCATTCCTCCATGATTTATTCTCTAACCATGAGTAATTAAATAGGAAAACTATCCCATAAAACCCTTTGTATAGTATTAAATAATTTTTTATTTTATCCCCTTCATAGAGATACCTAACATTAAATATTGTATTCATTATTTTTTCTCTTAATTTTATAAGATTAGTGAGCTTAGAGGAAATTTATGCTCCCTGAATCATGGCTCCACAAAATATTCCTTTACTAATAGACTCTTTCATTTCATGTAAATAAAATTCCAGGATCAGAATTTCATCATCCATTGAAGTGAACATTTCCTTGATATAATATTTTAGATTCGTTTTGAGCATTTTCAATTTCGAGATACATTGAAGAGGAGCGCAATTGGAAAATTTTGAGGCCCGTGTTTCCTGGACTATATTTTAGAAATTAGGAAGACACAACCATGAATTATTGAATCTGAAGGGACTAGGTTACTTCATCTTGTTTTTGGTTAAACTAACCAGAATGTGATGGTGGTCAGAATTATGTTTCACCAGAGTGACACATGAAATTTATTTTCAAACACCAATAGAGGCCTCATTGAATAATTCCCTTTAAATTATATTATCCCTCACACCATTAATATGCCTTCTATACCATGCATATTTTGCACAGATGAGATTGATTTTTGTGAGACATTCCCCCTCTATATAGTCTCTAATGTCTTTGATGGAGTTAACATTAAACAAAACACTTATCTTACCATCCACATGGAGAATAAGATTGAAATTTCCTGTTATAATCCATGTCTCCATAAAATAAGTTGACAATTTTTTACCAAGTCCCCAAAGAGTGTTCTATCTATATAATTTTTGAAAGCATAAACAATTTAGTATAACATTTTTTGGCCAGACACCAAGAATCCATAGGTAATAATTTGATTATCTTCATATAGAATTGATGGGTTATCCACACTGTTATGGACAAGAATCTAAATCCTACCCGGGTTGGGTTCAACCCGATTAGTTCTCATAGTTTCGTAACCTCTTCTACTAAAAATACTTCCCAGCTTTAGAGAGTTAATATTTGGTTTATAAATGCCTATAATTTACGATTTATGCCTACCTATAAGGAGCCTAATAGAACCATCTGTATTAGGGTTTTCTTTGACCTAATAGTTCTAAAAAGGATCCTCCTTATGATTTTTTATTGGATCTGTGTCACTCTTTTCCTTTATTGTCCAACCATTGATATTTTCTTGGAGTTTCTACTGTGATCGAATTAAGCTCACTTATGTGTACTTTTTTATAGTTTTGGACAGCTTCTTGTTTCACATTAAAGATAGATGTTTCCTTCGGAATAAGATCCCATATTAGGTTTCCAATTGTTATGAATGTAGTGAGTCTATAACGACAAAAAGTTTATTATTAATGAAAATTCCTCTTGATCTAATTAAATGTCTTATTATGGTTATATAAAATGTGAACTTCATTGGTTTGATGTTTCTTAAATTTAATATACCATTATAAATTTTGAATGTTTCTAATAAAGTTGTTGAATAGTGGTAACATGATTAGTATAAATATAGCTCTTAAAAAAATCCAATTTACTCAGACAAAGAATGCGATGGCCTCATCCAGTAGAATTTCCCCATATGAAGCCCATTTTTCAAAGCTCAAAAAGTAGGTGGCGTCATTGGGATTCTCTCTTGACCCAACCCAAGCCGAGCTTGAACACATTAAGCTTGAGCGGAACCGACTATGGGAGAAGTGGAACTTAATAGAGATTACCACCAGAGTGATGTTATCCGAGCCACCCCAAGAGTTTGTCACCATTTTACACCTTACCCTTCAGTCATATGTAGGTGTTATAAAGAGTTTTGTAATAAGACCTTAGCACTATGAGTATGTATATTATTTTTGTATAAATAATGTGCATTCATTTTATTAATGTTACTTTGTAAATAGTTTTTAAAGAACCAATGGTATTTTTAGTTAATATTCAACTAAGAAATATATTTTGATGAATTAATGGATTTTTGAATTAAATAATATTTTAATAAAATATTATTATAATTGAATTAATTTTTATTAAAAATTAATGATCACATAATTTTATGAATGCAATTGTAATTTTTATTAACATTTGAAAGTTGTTTTTGTCAAAACCCAAGAATTTTTGGTAAATGTCAGTTTTTATTTTAAAAATAAAAATTCACATATTTATAAAATTATTTAGATAAAATTAATAATATTTTTGGAATCAGGACGTCTAAATTATCCAATGGTGAATTTTTCATAATTTTCTGAGACAGTAGAATTTTGGGGTAAAAATTAAATACCGTGTAAATATATAATGTGTTTTATGACATCATAATGAACCAACAATGATGTAATAAAATAATATAAACATTATGATTGGCCAATATCTGTTTTAACATTAAAATAATGTTATTTTTGTTTTGTTTGATTTATTTTACAAAGCTTTAGTGGACCCTTCAAGGCTTATAAAACATTTTGTCTTTTAAAATTGGTTTCCTTGAGAGTGTGACTCACCTCCCCATAAGCAACCCTATTATTTTAAGACATTAGGACATTGGACTTATAAAATATTTTTTTCCAATCCCATTTGACAAAAATCATCGGAAAAAATAGTTGGTTGGTTTGAGGTTTAGATTAGTTTAATGTGAGGTGTCCCAAACCTAAATAATAAATAATTCCCTCTCATTTCCTATATAAAGCCACCCAAGCTCCCACTTCCTCTTCACTCAAATACTTTGGAGTTCGACCAACCAATGCCATCCACTCTCTATAATCCTCCCAAGGTTCCCCAAGCTCCCATGAATCCTCTCCCAATCCTCTCCCAAGCCTTTGGGATCACACTTCCAAGTAAGGGATTCCTACTTTTCTCTTTTTATCCATGATTCTTAATATTGTTATTCCCTTTTATTTTCAATTAAAAATGTTGGGGTATGATTTTTCACCTCCCCATACTTCTCTATTTATGTTTGGATAATGGTATATACATTTATATCTCATTAATTCCTCCCATTTACTCTTGTTACCAAGCCAAAATTTAACGAGAGATTTCTCTATCCTCTTTTAAATCCAAGTAATTCTTTGGTATTATGAATCTAAATTCCATTATGTTTGTTGGGACATATATCTATATGAACCTCTTACTGACCATTTCATGTACATATGATGATACACCAATTTCTCTCTCATCAACCATTTTCATGAATCCTTATTTTACATCATTATACTACTCAAATTGCTCCGCGTTTTCCAATCCAAGATCATTGTGTAGTGAATACCATACCCATGACTCTATCAAGGGTATTCACATTTATGCACATATGCCTATTTAATGGTACTTTTATTTATTTATTCTACATTAATTAATCATGGAATAACTTATGATGTTGATTGATTCCATGTTATATGATCCATATGGAACACTTATACTTGAAATGAAATGTTTAAGAAGGGTGCGCCCTGATAGCGCTCAAATGCATTGGGTAAAGTATAGTATCATGATACGTCATGTGAAATGGGTGTTGAATCATTCTAATTCAAGTTAAATGAGGTTTTACTTGGGCTTCATGTGCAATGAGGGTTTACACATGCTCTATTTTCAATGATCCTTGGCTCTTGCTAATTCCATGTTAAGTGTTGTTGACCCATTTCCATGTTATGATTATCATGATTTATCATGATTTTATGTTCATGTTTCTATAGTTCTCCAATGGTATTACTATTTTATAATATTTATTTTATTCTTCATTTTATTCCATGTTTATTCCCTTACTGGGCTTTATAGCTCACCCTTTTCTTATGCATGTCCTCAGGTTATCCCATGCAATGCTAAGTACGATGGAATGTAGGGGTCATGTAAAGGAAGTTTTCAATAAATATGTTCTATTACATGTTTTATGTTGTTATGTAATGATACTAATCCCCAAATACACTAGACCTCTTGATCATCCATGTTTTATCAAGTGAATATTTTATGTAATAAATCATGTTTAGGTTTGTAATAAAGAGAAGGGTTGTTATAGTTGGAATTAGAGGATTAGTTTAGTTATTTTTGAGATTAAGATTAGAAAACCCTAGTGAATACTTAGAGAAAATAATAAGTATAATAAAAACATCCCTAAGTATTGGTGAGTATTGAGTAAATGATTTATCAGGAAAATACATCCCTATTTGGATACGAGCAGGTAGAGGTGACTCTGGTACAATTTTATCACTGGGGTAAACCCCCAAAAAATGATTTGAGATAGACTCGAATGGGAACTACTGCACGACAATGGACATTACTGCACTCTTGGTTATGAAACTCTCGATAAATAGCATAGATTGAAGCCTATGGATTCATATGTTAAGGAAATAAAAGTAATTTATAAGCCATCAATTTTTTCCTTGGATTACACTTTCTGTGTCACCCCTAACTTTCCTTTTATTCTAGCCAATGGATGGTAATAGGTAGACTCGGCTAACAACAAATGTGAGGATCAATGTGATGACTGTGCTAATGAGATTCCCAATCTGAGGGGAGTGGGAATCACAAACTTTGTCATGCTTCTCTCTCAGTTAACTCAAGATTTGAATAGAAACATGGTTCAAGAATAATATTCAACCCCCCCCCCAAACAAGTCACTCTTGAGAGCTTCATGAGACAAAGGTATCATACTTTTAATAGATCATCTGATCCCTCAATCATCAAAAAATGGATCAACTCCGTTGAAACGATCTTCTCCATCCATAAATTTTCTGAACAAGAGAGGGTTCTCTTAGCTACTTATCATATGGAAGGTAAAGTTGATCATTGGTGGAAATTGATCCAAAATACAAAGCCTGAGGAGGAGATCGAGGAATTGGAATGGAAGGATTTCCAAAAGATATTTTTCGATAAATATTTTCTGCACACCCTCCGACTTAAGATGGAAAGGGACTTCATTTCCCTCAAGCAAAAAAGATGATGAATCTATTAGAGCATACAGGGAAAAATCACAAGGCATTCACGATATGACTATGGCTTTGTCGTTACCCCCAAATGAAAGGTTGAACGCATCTTTGGTGGGATGAAACCTAGCATATGAGAAGTGCTAGAGATCCGTGACTTCGACAGCTATGAGTAAATTGTCCAATGTGATCTCAATGTTGAAATGGAGATCAAATAATCTCAAGTGTATCATGGGGATAAGAACCATAAGGTGGAATTCAATGCAGGTGGTCTAATGAATAAATCCAATGGTGCTAAGAAGATCCATCACCCCACTTGCCAAAGGTGTGGAAAGAAGCACCCCATAAATTTCCTGAAGGGGATGAGGAAATGCTTTTGGAGTGGAAGAGAAGGGGACCTAGATGTTAACTGCCGACAAGAAATACCTATGGCTGAAATAGAGGAAAAGAACACTTCATTTCAACCTCAACGCGTTTTTCATTGCTTCAACTACAAAGAACTAGGAAATCATGCAAGTCAGTACCCTAAGATAAGGGTTTTCGGAGGAAACCAACAACCTCCAAGGTAGAAAGGGAGATATTTTTCCATCACTACTGTCGAAGTGAACCCTAACAATGAAGTGGTGACAAGTACATGAGTTATTCATTGATGAATAGCGAACATAATTTTTGATTCAGGTTCTACGCATTTATTTATATCCAAAATGATTAGTATAAAAATCCAAACACCACCATAAATCATGTAAGTAAAGATGTCGGTGAGGATAGAAAATGGGGAAATCATTGCATCCCATGAATATAACACATCCCCTGTCATAATCTGTGGATATAATTTCCTGTCGAACCTCTTCATACTAACTATATAGGAATTTTATGCAATTCTTGGAATGGATTGACTTTCCCTATATAGATCCAAGATAAATTTCCATGAGAGGAAAATCACTCTCCATGTGGTGAATCGATCCCCGATTCAATACAAGTGCAAGGAGGAAGATGAATTTTTATTAGCTCTATCATCTCAAGCATGGATATTACTATCCTATAAGCAAGAATATCTAGATTAGATGATTTATTCTAAAAAGAGAACCATCCTTGAAGACATGCTTATTGTGAGGGAATTTGTTGAAGTGTTTCCCGAGGAATTTCCTGGTCTTCCTCCTAGAAGAGATGTTGAATTCTCAATTTATCTTATACCTAGGGTGTTGCCAATATCTAATACTCAGTATATAATGGATATTGTGGGAATTCAGGAGCTGAATAAACAACTGCATGAGAATCTGGATAAAGGGTTTATAGGCTCAAGTGATTCACCATGGGGTGAACCTGTCTTCTTAATAAATAAGAAAGATGGGTCAATGCGCCTTTGCATCGATTATAATGAGCTTAACAAAATCACCACAGAGAACAAGTATCATCTACCATGAATCGATGACTTGTTCGATCAGCTGCATAGAGCACAATACTTATCTAATGTGGATTTTCAGTTGGGATATTATCAAGTAAGGGTGAAGAAGGAATATATCCCCAAGACTTTTTTTTCGTATAATATACAGGAAATATGAATTCATAGTAATTCCTTTTGGACTCGGTAATGCTCTAGAAATATTTATGAACTTGATGGATATAGTCTATAGGGATTACCTCAATAAATTTGTGGTAGTCTTTATAGATGATATTCTGATATACTCCAAAACCAAGGAAGATCATGAGAAGCAACTAAGAATTGTACAAGAGACCTTGCTGAAGGAGAATATCTATGAAAAGTATAGCAAGTGTGAGTTATGGTTGAAGGAGGTCTCATTATTGGGACATATCATTATAAGCAATGGGATATCTATGGATCCCTCCAAAACAAATGCAATTGAGGGATGACTGAGTCCAACATCAGTAACCGATATCTATAGCTTCTTGGGGTTAGCTGGATATTATCAACGATTTATTAGAAATTTCTCATGATTTTCCAACCCTCTTACCAAGATAACTCAGCAAGGAGTAATGTTTTCTTGGAGTGATGAAAGAGAAGAAAGCTTCAAGGAGTTAAAAAGGAGGCTTATCACTGTGCTCGTGCTCACTTTACCAACAAGTGGAGAACTTTTTCTGGTATTCATTTATTCTTCAAAGAAGGGTCTGGGATGTGTGTTGATGCAAAATGACGAAGACTTTGTCTTTTCTTCAATACAATTGAAATATAATGAGAAAAATTATCCAACGCATGATTTGGATTTGTCTGTGGTGATCTTTGATTTAAAAATTTGGCGGCATTATCTATTTGGGGAGAAGTTTGAAATATATACGGACCCCAAAAGCCTCAAATATATATTCACACAGAAAGAGTTGAACATGCGCCAATGAAGATGGTTAGAGCTAATCAAAGACAATGACTTCTCAATCCATTACCACATTGGTAAATTGAACAAGGTGGCAGATGCTCTAAGTAAAAAGGACCCAGCAATTATATCATTGATGAGAATTGAGAAGGATCATATCTTTGTAGACTTGATGAGGATGGACATGAGAATCATAAATAAGGGAACATCATCAATCCTTTCACAAATTATTGCCCAGCCATCTCTTTTGGAAAGGTTAAATGATGATCAAAAGAATGATGTGGGAATTCAATAAAGAGTGGAAGCTATCAGAAAAGGGTAATCTTCAAAGTTCAATGTTAATGAAGAATTAATTGTGAGATTTGGGAAAAGACTATTTATTCCATCATGTCCGGAGCTAAAGAAGGAACTTTTGGATGATTCACATAGTTCAAATTTCTCTATTCACCTAGGAAAAAAAACATGTATCGGGATCTCTAAGAACATTATTGGTGGGATAATATGAAGAAGCGGATCTCTGAGTATACATCAAAGTGCCTGGTGTGTCAGCAAGTGAAGGAAGAGAGGTAGAATTCTAAGGGGATGATGCAACCATTGCCCATACCAGCATGAAAATGGGAGAACATCACCATGGAAATTGTCACCAGACATCCAAATACATCCAAAGGAAGAAATGCAATCTTTGTTTTTGTGGATCGTCATACAAAGTATGCACACTTCATTGCAATTCTGGAGGATTTTTCATTAGATCAGCTGGCACAGATATATATCAGGGAAGTGGTAAGGCTACATGGAGCACCCCTATCTATTATATCTGATCGAGATCCAAGATTCACCTCTATGTTTTTGCAGAGTCTTCAACATTCTCTGGATACTGAACTGAACTTTAGTATGTCCTATCATCCTCAAACTGATGGCCAATATGAGCGAACTATTAATACATTGGAGGATATGTTAAGATCGTATTATTTGGACTTAAAAGGAATGTGGGACCAACATATTCCACTGGTTGAATTCTCTTACAATAACAGTTTCCACTCAGGCTTCTAAGTGGAACCTTATGAAGACCTATATGGGAAGAGGAGAAGAACACCGACATGTTGGGATGATGTCAGTGAACGTAAGCTACTAGGACCATAAATGGTCGAAAAAATTGTGGAGAAGGTGAAAACCATTCAGCAGCATATCAAGGAAGCCAAGAGTCGGTAGAAGAGTTATGCAGATAACCATTGACGAGACCTTGAGATTAATGTTGGAGACAAGGTATTTTTATTCATATCTCCATGTAAGAAGGCCATGAGGTTTGGGAAGAAAGGGAATTTAAGTCCTAGGTACATCTGCCCCTTGGAGATTCTTGATCGTGTTGGGGATGTGGCCTATCGACTAGCACTTCCACCTACCATGGCCAAAGTACATTATGTCTTTCATGTATCCCTATTAAGGAAGTACATACCATACACTTCACATGTACTCTCTTCATAGGTAGTACGACTAGAGGATGATCATTCTTAAGAGGACCAACCGGTGAAGATCTTAGATCATAGAGAAAAATTTCTACGATATAAGACAATTCCCCTCATCAAGGTGTTGTGGCGAAATGAAAAGTTTGAAGAAGTGATGTGGGAATCAGAGGAAGTGATGAAGCAGAGTTACCAGCATTTGTTTTACAGTGGAAAAATGAAATTTTGAGGGATACATTTCTTAAGGGGGGATGATTGTAATGACCCAAATTTTATTATTGTTAATTCCTCTTGATCTAATTAAATGTCTTATTATGGTTCTATAAAATGTGAACTTAATTTTATTTATGTTTCTAGATTTTAAAATACCATTATGAATTGTGATCGTTGCTAATATAGTCATTGAATAGTTATCACATGATTAGTATATATATAGGGCTTTAATAAATCCAATTTACTCAGACAAAGGAAGTGATGGCCTCATCCAGTAGACTTTCCCTGTACGAATCCCATTTTTCAGAGCTCCGAATGGAGGTGGTGTCATTGGGCTTCACTCTAGACCAATCCCAAGCCGAGCTTGAACATGTAAATCTTGAGCGTAACTGACTACGGGAGAAGTGGAAGTTAATAGAGATTACAACCTGAGCGATGTTATCTGAGACACCCCAAGAGTCTTTCACCATTGCACACCTTACCCTTTGGACTTATGTGGGTGTTATAAGGGGTTATGTAACAAGACCCTAGCATTATGACTTTGTATATTATTTTTTATAAATAATGTGCATTCATTTTATTATTGTTACTTTGTAAATTGTTTTTAAAGCACAAATGGTATTTTTAGTTAATATTCAACTAAGAAATCTATTTTGATGAATTAATGGATTTTTGAATTAAATAATAATTTAATAAAATATTATTATAATTAAATTACTTTTTATTAAATATAATTTTTCATATAATTTAGTGATGGAAATTTTAATTTTTATTAAGGTTTGAAAGTAGTTTTTGTCAAAACCCATGAATTTTCGATAAATGTAGGTTTTTATTTTAAAAGTACAAATTCACATATTTATAAAATTATTTAGATAAAATGAATATTATTTTTGGAATCAGTATTTCGAAATTATCCAATAGTGAATTTTTCATAATTTTATGAGAGTCAAATTTTTGGCTAAAAATTAAATACAGTTTCAATATATAATGTGTTTTAGGACATCATAATGACCCAATAGTGACGTAATAAAATAATGTAAACATTATGTTGGACCAATATATGTTTTACCATTAAAATAATGTGATTTTGGGCATGTTAGAGTTTATTATAAGGCTTTAGTGAACCCTTCAAGGCTTATAAATTGTTTTGTCTTTTTAAATTGTTCTCCTTGAGAGTGTGACTCACCTCCACCTAAGAAACCCTATTATTTTAATATGTTCGGCCATTTTCCTTATAAAATAGTGTTTTCCATTCCCCTTTTACAAAATACATGGGCTAAAACTATGGGGTGGTTTGTGATTTAGATTAGTTTAATGTGAGGTGTCCCAAACTGAAATAATAAAGAATTCTCTCTCCTTTCCAATATAAAGCCAACCAAACTTCAACTTCCTCTTCACTCAATGCCTTTGGAGTTTGACCAAACAATTACCTACTCTTTCTATTATCCTCCCAAGGTTCCCCAAGCTCCCAATAATCCTCTCTCAAGCCTCTCCCAAGTCTTTGGGATCACACTTCCATTTAAGGGATTCCTACATTTCTCTTTTTATCCATGTTTCATAATATTGTTATGCCCTTTTATTTTCAATTACAAATGTTAGGGTATAATTTCACACCTCCCCCACACTACCCTATTTTTGTTTGAATAATGATAGATCCATTTATATCTCATTAATTCCTCCCATGTACACCCGTTACCATGCTGAAATTTAACGAGGGATTTCTCTTTCCTCTTTTACATCAAATAATTCTTTTGTATTATGAATCTAAATTAAATTACATTTGTTGGGACATATATCTATATTACCCCTTTACTATCCATTTCTTGTACATATTATGAGACACCCATTTATCTCTCATAAACTATTTTCATGAATCCTTATGTCACGTCATTATGCTGCCAAAATTGCACCGCGTTTTTCCAAGCCAAGAACATCATGTAGTGAATACCATACCCATATCTCTATAAAGGGTATTCAACTTTATTCAAATATACATATTGAATGTTACTTTAATGTATTTATTCCACATTAATTAATTTTGGAATAACTTATGAGTTGGATTGACTCCCTGTTATATCATCCATGTGGCACACTTATGCATGAAATGAAATGTTTAAGAATGGTGAGCCCTCATATCGCTCCAATGCATTGGGTAAAGTATAATATCATGATACGTCATGTGAAATGGGTGTTGAATCATGCTAATTAAAGTTAAATGAGGTTTTACTCATGATTCATGTGCAATGAGGGTTTACACATGCTTTATGTGCAATGATCCTTGGATCATGCTAATTCCAAGTTAAGTGTTGTTGCCACATTTCATTGTTATGATTATCATGAATTATCATGATTTTATGTTCATGTTTCTCTTGTGCTCCTTTGATATTCCTATTTTCTAACATGTATTGTATTCCTCATGTTATTTCATTTTTATTTCCTTACTGGGATTTATAGCTCACCCTTATTTTTTGCATGTCCTCAGGTTATCCCATGAAATGCTAAGTACGAGGGAATGTAGTGGTCATGTAAAGGAAGTTTTAAATAAAGATGCTGTATTTCATGTTTTATGTTTTTAAGTAATTATCCTAATCCCCAAATACACTAGACCTATCGATCTTCCATGTTATTTCAAGTGAAGAGTTTATGTAATAAATCATGTTTAAGTTTGTAATAAAGAGCAGGGTTATTATAAGGTCCTTTTCACATTATATTTTCTTAGAGTGAATCGGATTTCCAATCACTATTTTTTCATTCCTAGAATTTTAATTAGAGATGTCTTGGGTTGGGATGATATGTATAATCTAGAACTCCTTCTTAGTTTTCCCCATTATAATTACTGTAATATTATGGGATATTTCTAGGTGTGCACAAATATTAGATTCAATGATAGCAAGTAAAAAATCTTCGGCTTTTGAGTCGATTTCAGTAGACAAGAAATCTAAAGATAGATCCATTGAATGTTCAGCAGGTTCCTATGAAAGGTTATGTTGCACATTGTATATAGAGGTGGTAACCATCCTTCTATAATTTTTAGGATCCTCTTCCTCTACCATCTTTGGCCACAATGTACTGGACTTTTCTGTCTTGACAGAGATTCCTATTCACAATGTATTGGAAGTATTTTCTTTCTCAATGACCATTGTGCTGGTCTTCTTGCCCCTTGGGACTTACTTCCAAACCATGGAAGTTGGTGCAAGATGAATAATTTTTTTGACCCCATGAAATTTCTAGAAATCATGGCATACCTTCTTACATTGCTCATATAATTGAGGCAGTTTTTCAATCTCAAATTTGATCTCCAATTGGTGATCATTTTCATCCATGTAAAGACATTTATGATGATTTATTTCTATGGTAATTTCTATTGAAACCCTCTAAAATATTTTGAGATCACTATTGATGGTGGTATGGTCGTGATTCAGTGGGGATCCAATTCTGGAAGCATTGCCGTTTAGAATCTTGAGGTGCCAGTTGACCTAAGGCAAACCATGAATTTGTTCCTATACATGGATTTTGGAATGTCTTTTCTTGAATGGATTGAAATTCAAATCCCAATCAGACATCCTAATGAATACTAGATTTAGGTTTAGGTTTCCTACTCACCAGACCATATCTAGATCATTTTGTATTGAAAGAATATTATGGAAGAACCCCTTACCAATCGGTATGAGCTGCCATCTTTATAAACCCCAACAATACCAAATTTTGGATTTTAAATCCATATATGACCAGGTTTTCTTACATTTTTAATAATAGGTTCGACCTAGTACTGATATTTTTCATATATCCAATCGTTGTTTGAGAGTATTTGGATGAATAGACACAATGATTGATCCATCCCCTGAGCATTTCAACATAGGCCGCTTTCCTGAATCAGATGCGTAGTTGGGTGGACCAGTAAGGGCCATGGTGAAAGAGACTTCTCTTCTTGTCAGTAGATGAGAAAATCCTTCCCCACTTTCACTTTTATGAGATGTGAAAGATCAATCCCATCCAGGTTTTAATGATTCCATTATCGAACAAGATCCTAAAGAAGTTAGGGTTCCATCCCTTAAAATAGCTGTAAAAATAATTTTGAGTTCTATTGAAAACACAATTTTATGTTTTGGTGGAAGTATACTAAACTCTTCTACAAAAGAATCAATGAAATCTCATATAATAAAAATATCATTGATATTGAGTTTCTTCCAACAATGTAATATAAACACTAATTTTGAATTGGAATCAATACCTGTATAATAATTTAATTTCCATTGTAAGTTAATATTTATCATTGTTCTGATATATGATCGTTGGTTGGTTCATAATATCAAACATGACATCGCTTCCTCGGTAATTGATGTGGTATTTTTGAAAATAAATCAAATCCATTCTTGAGGTAATATTTAATTCTACTAATGGGAAAATAACAATATTTTCAAGAAACATATTATCACAAACTTCAATTGAATAAGAATCATAGAATTGAGATGAAATAATAATACCATTTGGGGTTCAATACTAATTAAATATATAATCATTGAGGTCATGAATTAAAATACATAGATATGTTTCAGGATATAAAGTTATTAAATATTTCAAAGTTCATATAAAAAAAATCAATATTAGAGCACGCCTATCACCAAATCAACTTCATCATTATTTATTCAATCTTTTAGTAAAACCAAAATGGTTATTATGACCCTCAGACATCATTGATCAAAGTGATTAATAATATAAAATCGCATAAAGGTTCTATAAATAATGAAAAAAAATCTTTTCATCCTTTGACATCTTAACATTGACACAGGTCATCAATGATCATAATCTATTTAAATCCTTCCTTAGGATTCAAAATAAAAATTTGAATTAACCCAAACATATCCCATGTGAGTGTCATACTAGGTGTCCATTAATAGAATAATCACTATAACACAAATAATGGATTAGATATACTCGACCAAATCTTATTAAGGTTATTACCCATAGATTCATCTTTTCCAAAACTGTGTCCACATGTAGTATCTAGATAGGGTTGTTTTTTTAGTAATAAAACAATCATTTCTTTACCAAAACATAATATGTTCTCTAATATATAGGATTGTCATAAGGTTTCTCATTAATGTTTTGTAGTACTAGTTTCCAAAGTAAACTAAAAATTTATATGATATGAACTATAACAACACATGCATTTTATACACAAATATTAAATATTATTACATTATTATTTATTACAAAGAACAATTATCCACACCAGAATCATATAATTATACTTATTTTGTAAACATGGAAACATTAACAACTTGTTTATTCAAGAAATACATCATCTCCATCATAATTTTTCACAAGTTTCACCCATCTTATACATATCATACATAAAAACATACATCATATCATAGGGGTGGGAAACATAAGAAAGTGTGTTCTCATATTCATAGTAAGGGTAAGAATGGGATATAATAATGATCACATAATAATAACATCAATATAAATCCATGATAACATGATATTAACATTTCAAAACCATACCCTGTATATCATAGAACATAATCTCAAGTCATGAAATAATTCTTGGAAGATTAAAATCCAAGAATAAAAATGAAATCAGAGAATGTAAACCATGATAGAATAACATTGTAATATGACATAGATTTTTTGTATACACGTAAGCATAAAAACCCATTTCCATAGTTTTCAAGGATCACAACCAAGACTACCATAGTGGATTGGGTTCACTCCCTATTTTGTAGTCAAGGTTTTCTCCCCAAACTATAAAATTGGATTAGGTTCACTCCAAATTCCATTTTTAGGTTTTAATCCCAAGACTACCATAGTGTATTGGTTTCACTCCCTAATATGTAGTCAAGGTTCACACCAAAGACCATTAAAAATGAAAAAGTCACTTACTGAACTGGGTTCACTCTCCATCCCAATCCTATTTAAAACTAGATATATCCATCATTTACCAATTAATTATAGTGCAATATAATTTTAGGATCAACCATCACATCATAACAATCCATTCATATTTGTACCATAAAATCATTAATAAATCATAAAATATCATTTCCATTGGGAAAAAAATAATTCATAAAAATTTCTTCATAAAAATCATGAACCATCTAGAGAAAGAATAATAATGTAATCCTTGGATCATATACCCATCATTACATAAGTAACATCAAAATATGTTATCATAAATTGAAATTCCTTTAAAATATAAATTGGAATATTTCTTTAGGAAAATAATCTTTTCACTATTAAATCACTTATTTAAAAACTAAAAATTAAACAAAAATTAAATAAATATTTTTTTTGAAAATAAAATAAGAAACTAGTTAAATGATCTTAAAATTATTGTCCGATCATGGTGGTTGGAAACTTTTTTCATTCCATATATGTTGAAATAAAACATTCCTTTAACACTTTTTTTAAAATTTCAAAAATTACCTAATTTGGAAAATGATAAGATGATTTCTTTTCATTTATTTTTGTTAAAATTTAATCATGGGTATAAATGAATTTTAAAAATCATAGTTTAATTTTAAAAACAATCTTGAAAAAATTTCTAGAAAAAATGGTTATGGAAGAAAAATGATTTTTGACTAAAGAGAGAAATAAGGTCACCTTTCCTTAAAAACATTTTCTGGCATCATGAGTTATTAAAGAGAGTAAAATTAAAGGAAGAAATATAATATCCAAAATAACTAATGGAGAAGAAAATTTATGCATTTTTTTGAGTTACATCATTAAATGTCCTCATTGGAATCTTAAATATAAACATTTCGAATAAATAGTGATATTTTAACAAAACCCCTTATCACTTTGTTATCATTTCAATCATTTAAAACATGAAAAAATAAATTCAACTGAATCAGTAAATATCATTAAAATAAGGGGAACTATGATATAAAACCTCAAATGTGAAGTATATGCATCCCACCAATGAAGATAGGTTTATACCATAAATTATGTCCCAAAAAGTCAATTTAATATGATAAACCCTTACCTCGAGATCAACTTGCTTTGAAAGTGAATTTAACATAATTTATAATAAATTTAAATTTTTTTATAATTATATAATAGGATCATTCATAGAAATTTAATATCTTATATGATTTAATTAAATCATTTCAACACCCATTTATTAAAAATCCTTTTTAAAATTGGAAATCTTGGGTGTTTGTTGTTTCATTTTTCATGAGAGTTTTGGTTCAACAGTTCAAGTAATTAAAATTTTATTATTTATCAATAATATCTATAATTTAATAATGATATGAATATCATATATATTTATATTTAGGGTTATCCATAAAAGCAAGAGATAGGAAATTGAACTATACTATTCCTAGGGATGGTTGGTTGTACATACCCTCGAACGTTGTTTTCACTTTTTGAAAGATTGAATGAAACAAAGGAAAACAATATATCATATTTATAAAATAATTATTATATAATTATTATATTATATATTTATTTAATTTATCCCTATTACCATTTATGTAAAATTTAAATAAAAAGAAATAAAATCACTTTGTGGAGGTGGTTATCCATAGGTACGCACGAGCGACATTATCATTTTCCAACAGATTGGATGGTAAGAAAGTGGAAATGATATTACAATTATAGAAGACTAATTATTTCATAAATATAATATTTATTCTTTTAAACCATTGTTATAACCTTCCATGAAAAATGGTGATTAGATATTAATTACACTTTTATGTGTATTTTGCAAATCCAATATACACATAAGTGATGTTTTCATTTTTTTGTAGGATAAAATATAGGTAGAAAATGGTTTTACAATAATCATAATACAGTATAAGTATATTTATGATACTATATTTATTATTATATAAATGTGAAATTATATTTATAGGAAGTGTAAGAAGAAAAAAATTGAAAGAGTCAGTATAGTCGATTACCTTCTCCTTGGTAGGTTTACATTAAATCTCATAATAAGGGGATTAGGGTTGATCTTCCAAGAATAAAACCACTGATATATATTTTATAAGGACTTTTAGAAGATATATGGTTTGGTATTTTTAGATATTGATGCCTCTATGTGGTGAAAATAAAATATAGAATGAGTATCCTTTGACAAGGGAGGGAAATGACAAAATTAGAAATACAAAAAAAATAAAAATATATTAAAGTCATTATCAAGAAAAATTATTATAATTGGATAGATATTTAATAAAAAAAAATTTAAGGAAAAAATAAAATAAATAAATAAAATATACATAGTTTTACATTCATTTCAGACCTTATCTTTTTGATTAACTACTCAATTAACCAATTTTAACCTTAACTACGATAAAGAATTTTTCAATGTTAAATAGTTATAATTTCACTTATTAGGTGGAAATTGAATAAAAAATGGTCAATGGATAAACATTAAGATCACATATTTACCATATTTTCCAATTATAATATTTTTATTATTTTTACATAATTTAATAAAATATTTTTATAATAAAATATCATTAATATAATTTTTGACACTCTTTATTTAATTTTACTTAAATGAATAAAATAAAAAGATATAATTTTAATATAATCCCTTAACAGATCCCTAATAATTAATTTTTATCTAAAAATTTCACAGAACATAATAATTTATTAATTTTTTTTACTTTTAATATTTTTAAAATTATTTATTTTATTTTTCTATTAGTTGAATAAATATTTTGTCCACATAGCATATAAATTTAAGGTAATTATTTAGAAACTGAAAATTAAAAATAAATAACTATGATAAAAAAATTAATTTATATTTCAAATAAAAATTTATAACAATACATATCATCATTTTATATTTACGTAAAAATTTTATAGATATTAAAGTGAAGATAGTAACATTTTTTATTTATTCTTTTGATTAATATTTATAATGATAATAATAAAAAAACAAACAAAAAGTTACCATATATTTTAGAAATACAGGTTATATTCTGAACTTCACTCATAAAGTACTATAAAGAAAAGTTTTTTATAAATTTTAATGCCTTATCCCATAGTTTTAACCCTATTTACCTACTTTATCCTTATAGAGGTCACAAAATATTTACCAAGGTTACTATTCATAATGAAAAAGAGAATGTTTCCTACTTAAAAAAAATTTAATCAATTAATTTTAAAAATGGGATTCATTTTTTATGATTCAATATTTATAAGTGATAGAAATTAATTTTATAATAAGTGTGAATTACGTAATGAAACCTTTTTTTTAAATAATTTTTATGCATAAAAATGGATATATATTCTTATCTTGTAACCAAATTTTTTTTATAAGAATCTTAAAAACATATATTTTATATATAATTTAAACATTTCTAGAAAATCATTCCCCAATAGTGATTAATTTTTTTATTTAAATTAGAACACGTTGCACACATAAAACCATTTTTTTAAAACATATGTTTTACTTTCAAATGATTTCATTTTTTATTATAATAAATTGATAAACAATGAATTTATTTTATAAATTCTTAAAAAATATTTTTTTAATATTTTTTTAGTACTATTCCTACCCAAAAATAAATGGTTAGGTTATAATTTTATATTATAATATAGTTCATTTAGACTCAAGATAGTGTGTATCACAAGTTATCAAAAGAAATATTTGTTGAGATATATATCTTAAAATCTATGTGTATCGCATTTATGGTGGGTCTTGTAGCCCAAATTATGCTAAAATTACTTTTTTATGATAGTGGTGGTGAGTATAAAGGAAGATAGTTTTGGATATTTTGTTAGATTTATAAAATCTAGATGTAGAATACTATGCATAGAACACTTGAGAAAAATAAAATATAAGAATGTATGAATCAGATATTGAATGAGAGATAAAATAATATGATGATAATTTATGAATTAATGAAGGATTTTTAGTCCTAAAATATAATTTTATGTCATATATCATGATTCAAATTCCTTTTGAACTAATTAGAATACAAGTTTTAGAAGAACTCTTATATAGAATGAAGGTCAAATTCACTCACATTAATGATTTTGGATGCGTCATGTATGCCCATGCAATTTAAAAATATAGAAATATGTTATAAGAAAAGTAAAAAAATATTTATTTACTGGATATGGGGATGCAATTTTTTTATACACTTTTGGATAACAATTGGTGAAGTCATTATAGCCATTAAAAGCCTCTTTAATGATGATATATTTTAGAAATATTAGAACTATGAGGGAGACATTCTTGGGTAAATATAAAAAATATATTGAACTAAGGTTTTGATGAGTATATATTGAGTAATTTTAGAATGTTTTATGATAACATAAGAAGAAGTTTGAGTGGTATATCTATGTAATAAAATAGTGTACATTAATTTAATTCCAAATTTACCATAACTTGATGTACCAGAATACTCAAGGGTGGTGGAAGGTCAGGACAATTTTTTGAAAAAGAATGATACAGAAGAAATTAAAAATTAGTATTTGGGGTTATATACTAGGATCAGATGACTGATTTATACATTTGATTCTATAATGAACTTTCAGATAGTTTTGGAGTGTAGGTACCCTGAAATCCTTGATGAAGAGTGAAGTATATGTGAATAATTATATTATGTGTTATAAATTAATAAAGGGTTATATTCATTAAATATTTTTAATACATATGAGATATAAAAATTACCTTAAGGTAATATGTAATTTGATATAAAATTGGTTTTATCATCTAAAATAAGAAGAATTTGATATATTATTGTACATGATTTTGCAGGTTGTCAAGAGGATATAATAATTGGATGGTGTGGTCTTTAGGGAAAATGTCTCACCTATTGTTAAAAAAATACATTCATATGGTGTTAAACATTATTTTCATGTAAGTTATGTTTCCAAAAAAAAACTATTTCAATAATCGATTCCCTAAGAGATAATTATAGGACGAAATATACATGGATAAAAAAAGAAGGATTAATATTGAAATAGAATAAGGGCTAATTTAAATGCTCAAGAAAAGTATTTATGGGGTAAATCAAGCAATAAATTAGTGGAACTGAAAATTTTATATCATCTTAATGAAACAGAAGTCCCTCCCATTTAATTAATATCATTTCTATTATCATAAGGTGTATAGCACAAATGAACCGAAGTCCTTCTTTTTTATTTTATTATCAATAATACCCTTTTAAGGGTAGAAGGGGAACTCATACATAACCTGTAGGCCCAAGGAACAAGGCCCGACTGACCTGCAATACATGACCCGAAGGCCCAGAGGCATAGGATGCCCAATACATGACTTGTAGGTCAAGCCCACTTGAGCTGCCCCCAGCTTCTAGGCCATTTATCACCTTGCTCCCCTCCTTGAATTGCTTATTAGCTAGCATTTCCTCATACGAAGATGCACGGTGCCTGGTCCTGATGGTCGCTATAATACCTGCTTATTCTTCCAATCCGGTTAGCTCTACTTCTGGTGGCTGCTACTCTTGTTGCTACGATCCTCTTCTGGAGAATGTTCTGTGTGAACTGGGCTACTCCATGGTCTACGTGGCCTGAAGGCCTTTGATGACCCGAAGGCCTTTAATGATCCGAAGTCCCTTGAGACCCGTAGGCCCAAACCGGTGGCCCGAATGCCCAAATCAGGTGAATAGTTTAGGCTACTACAGTACCAAAAATTATCTACTATAGTAACTTCTATAGTAACTGCTACTGTGACTGCTACAATACTGATATCATAAGGTGATTAGAAATCATAGTGTTATCATTATTTTTCTCTACATTGATACAACATTTTTAGTTAGACATGTAGGGGAGTGATTAAAAGAGTTTAAGTATAGAATATTATAAATATTCTAGACGAAGGATCTTGGTTCCTTAAAAAAGTTTTCAGGGATATAAATCATAAGATTTATGATATCTTGATCATTGATTGTTTATTGGTAAGTGTACACCAAGAATGTGTTTATAATATTTAAAATGAGTGATTTGAAGCAAGTGAGAACTACCCTAACAAACATTAATCAGTATAATGAAAATACACCTAAAATAGACTAATAAGGTAATTATATATGAAATATTCCGAATAAATTGATTGGGGGATTTAATATGTATTCCATGCTTTTTAAAAGTCTTGATATCACTCAAGAAGTAGGCACTTCAGATCTCGAATTGTGTTTCGATATAGATAATCCTCTACCATAATTTTTGGATACTAACTTTGGTGAAGATATGGATTTAAAGAAGAGAACCACTAGATTTGTGTTTAATTTAAAATGAAATTATATGAGTTATATTCCCAAGTAATAATATGTAGTTACACTATCAACCAAAAAATTTACTTTTTCGTAATTATGGTATCTGGGGTGGAGTTGGTGTGGTTGAATGGTACACTCGAAGATATTAAAGGATGGAAAAAAGTAGAATTTTCACTATAATAAAAAATTGTGATTATTTTTTCCATTAATTCGACATTTCAATCTTGTATGTAGAATTTTATAATTGATTACCTCTTCATATATAAGATAATGGAGAATATAGTGATGAAACTATGAAATTTTGAATGGAATTTGAATATGATTGATATGTGGACTAAAATTATACCTTAGGAACACCAAGAGTGGTTCTACACATAAGTGGTAATTAAAAACATTATGTTCATGATATCTCAAAGGAGTAAATATAATGTGTGAGAGGTGATAAATATGGGATGCTTCAGAACATAGTGACCTCTGACCTAGAGGACGCTGTGACGAATCCTGGAAAATGATTCTCAGGAAGTATTTTATTAGGATTGGCTATAAAAGTTGTCATTTTTTAGGAAATTGTTTAATATTATTAAAAAGAGAAGGTATTTAAAATATATATGGAACCAAATAAAAAATGGAGTAGTGAAACCCACAGTTTATATCCAATTAAAACAATAACAATGATTTTTTCCTATTGCTAAAGTGCAGAAGCAGTACTAAATATAAATTTAACTCTATTAATACTGTGCCAGTTTATTATGAAGTCTATCAAAGGCTAAATTTGGTTTGTTCATTGGTATATATAAGAATTAATAAATATAACTCGAATAATTTCCCTATTCACTAGATAAATTAGTTGATTTTATGGCACTTAAAAAGGGTCCATGATCAAACCAATGACCATCCCAAAATACTAAGTGGTGGTGAAAGAAGTTATATTCAAAACATCATAATATCATTCATTTATAAATAGATTTAATGTGGCCCCTTTCAATTGAATTGGTTTTATCATAGTTATGCTTCATGTGGCTTCTGACTTGGAGTGATTTTTCAATTGAAATCACATTTTCCCACTTTTATTAATGTAATTGTTTCTTATAGAGTTTGACATATTATAGCCCATATAAATTCATATGTACCTTCATTGAGAACTTTACTTAATTACATTTCTTGTTATATTTACACTGTGTGCTATTAGTGACTGTGCATTCTCGATAGATCATGGATGGGGTAATTATTCTTATCAGATAAAAAAACACAAATCTATGGTGTCATGCATTCAAATCGTATGAATTTTTTAGTTCTACATTTGAAGAGTTAAGTGGTTGGGTCATTCCCGAATTAATTATTCCAACATAATAGTTTTTTCATTGTCTTTGTATTGATATTTCATTAAAAAATTAACAACCAATCATACCCTACTTTTATTAACTTTACTATCCATATTTATCTTTGTTTTTTGAATATATATTCATATCAAATGAGAATCACACTAATTTTAGGTTCAACTACAGTCCCATCATGATTTTAGTACGTGGAACCATTTTATTAATTCATGGATTATTTCTATTTATCATCTATTGGATCATCGAATACATCCTTATATTATAGGTTCTATTTTTCATAATGATTATCATGTCACCTTCCTCAATAATATGGAATCTATATCTCTCTATTTCTCCAACTTCCCTTATTTAATTATGAAAAACTTATGTCTTTGGAATAAATCATCCCAAGGAGTCTTGTGGTGTTTGTTATTTTGGTAAATCTAATTCATCTTGAGCCTTGACTATATCTATGTTTACCATGATATCACTATTATTTAGAGATAATCTACATTTCTAGAAATATAGATCATTACTCAACCATATATTTTTTATATATGAGAATATATAGGTAATTTACTTCTATTTTTCTAAGACACCTTTAAGGATACATTTATGCCTCATGATGCAAGTTTGTTTCATAGATTAGCCATAAAAAAATAATCCCTATATTTGAGTAAGTGATAAGTTTCTTACCATATGTTAACCAATGTCTAATCCCTTCTATGATCTGATTTATTACATAGTAAAGTGTATTTTTCACTATTTGTAATTCATATTCATAAATGGATAATGTATTAAACACATGATTAATTATTTATCTAACCATGTTTAAAAATGTGTGATCCCCATTTTCACTTACAGGAGTCCATTAATGTTCATACAGAGGAGTGAGTTGAGATATTATCCTATAAAATTAAAAATAATTAATTAATTCTTATTTTATATATTATACACTTCAATTTTAATAATGTTTAATGGTCTTATTACCAAGATTATTACCTAAAATAATTTTATATTTCTAAAATTTATCAATAGAATATGATTATATATATAAAATAAAAATAAAAATATCTAAAAATTTCATCATTGAAAGTGATGAAGAATGAGAAAACACAAATAGATTATATATCTAAATTACCACATAAATTTATGTGAAATAATTCTAGAACATTTATGGATCTTTAGAATTTAACAAAAAATAGATTCCTTGATTATTTTTCCATGATTAAAGTATGATATATATATTATTATGTCTAATAATTTGAGCTCTAAGTAGTAAAAATAACCTTCACGATATAAGTTTTTTAAAATTTTTTATTTAGATAAAAAATTCATCAATTTCACAACTATGAGTAATATGATTCATCTGATTTAGATTATCTATTTATTTCAATTTTAATATTTTATAATTAAATTATATAAAAGATATTATTTTAATGTTCCATACTATAACACATTTTATATTTCTAAATAAAGTAGCAATTTTTAATAAAAATGAAATAAAAAATGATAAATTTTAAACATTACCCAGATATTACATTCTTGTAAATTCAATGAATATAGTAACACATATCTAATATAACAATCATTTGACTGGATTTCAAATTTCTCCCCTAGGATATCTCTCCCCAAGGATATTTTTCTTTTCTAATTTATGACTTTCTCTTATTTCATCTCTCAATGATTTTGAAACCCACATATACCATGTTCCACTCTATTAAACTCTTATTCTATTCACATTCAATGCTCGCACAAATCAGTTCCTCATTATATGGTTTCCTTTCATATCTCATAGAAATGGTGCTGCTTCACATTGTTTGACCACTTTCTATTCCCACATCTTGTATGTGGTGTGGACACTATCAATCATTATCCACAAATACATTAGATATTCCCAACACACTCGACCCCAATATTAATCAATTCATTGGCAAACTTTTTTCTTTAGGACTATGTCATTTATTGTATTCAGTTATTTTCTCTTCTTACATTTGAGTGGTTGCCTTACAGATGATGCATCATGACTTTTCCACCTCTAACCTTTCTACTTTTCCCATTCTGTTAGACCCCGTATTTGTCTTGTAGGATGAAATCTTATATGGATTTGGATGAATTATGTGTGGTCTCAATAAGGGGATTTTTTTTGAACAAGTGTTGTTTTTTCATGATTGTATGTTTTTCCATGGTATTATTTTATTATTTTCATTCAATAAACTTATTTTATATAGTTTTTTATATATTTTTGATGTATTTTCTTATTAGTTCTCACTGGATGATGATATTGTTCTGTATGGTCTTGTTATAGTGGGGTATGGAATTTCAACCTCAATGATGACAATGTTGTATGGCTGAGTTCTGATTTTTTTGATGTTGTTTCTTCATCATATATGTATTATCAATTTTGGTTTTATTGGAAGTATAAATCATGATTTGGGGTTTTATGTTTCCATTTATAGTGAAAGTGGACATTGATTTATGGTGTTGTTTTGTTTTAGGATCATCCTTGGTAGCCATTCTAGTATATTTTAACTTTTTTTTGGAAATCATTCATCATTTGGAGAATATTATGTGACCATGGATAGAAGAGGTATATTCCATAAATCCTATTGGTTTTAGAAGATTTTAGTTCATTCAATTAATGATTAAGGTCTATTCTATAAATTAGTTGCCAACTGTGAACTGGGTGATGATGTAGGTGAGATAGTGAGTTAGGGTGCATGGTTCCAGGTAGTCCACAACCCGAGGTGTTTTCATCTTTTATTATTCAATTTTGAAATGTTTTGTATCTATTATTTGTATTTTTGATGTCATGGTTGGAATGTTTACATTTTTAATTTTCTAGGTTCTTATCTTGGGGTGTTTTCATTTTGGCCTCTAGTGAAATGTATTGTTCCAACTCAACATAAATTGGTTTTATTTTTAAAAAATAAAAAAATGACTTAGATTAGTAAAAATTATATGTTAATCACTTATAGATAATTAAACATGATTTATGACTTAGTATCTTAATACCCCACTTCACCAACTTAATTCTTCATTAACATAATTTTTTTTCTAAATTTTGGTACAAAATTATAACAAGAAAGATATATATAGTACCTATGAAATGGAAATAAAATGATTAAATTTAATAAAAACTATGACTAAATTACAAGACTCCATTTTATTATTCTTAACCACATATAATTTTTTCTTCCAGTTCCCTTTCCTTCCATATTCATAATATAAAACCTCATGTTCATTACCAACCCTCAAATTTTTTGGATTCTTAATATGATAAATTTTCATTTTTTATTTGATCCTTTCATTTTACTTTTTTCCAACAGTTTCTTCTTGTTCACTATAAAGACTAAGGAGTTAATTTTCTTCATGTCCTTATCATCTGATTAAAACATATCCAAAATATATTTAAATTTATTATAAGTATTATTAAAATTAAATTTAATAATAAACTAGAAAAATTAATTTGTCCTAATGAGATAATGGGATTTATAGATAATTATTCGTTTATCTTGAATTATAGTTATGTAAATCAATTAATGCGTATAATAATATTGAGTAAAAGTGAACCATCATCGACTACATACTTCATTTAGAAATTCAAGTTTTATTTTGGATATTATACATTTCTTTCTTATCTTTTTCCTAACAAAGTTCTCAATGTTCATACGACACATTGTAAATATTTTTTTTTCATACCCCTTTTATAGATCAATATATATTAATGATGAAATGATAAATTGGATATAAAATACATTCTTTATGTTCCTACATTTGGTACTTTTATACACTTTATTAGTACCTTGATGTGATCAACAGGTAGAGTGGATTCATGGGCATAAAATTAATTTTTTTGGGTAATATTATGAACAACATCTTTTACAAACCTTGAAAATTATTGTTGGTAAGAACATATTCATTGATTAAAATTGATCAAAATGATAATAATTTAGTGGTGTTACCAACCATCATTTATAAAATAAATATTTATATTTAATATATTATATTTTTTTAATAATTATTTATTTATTAATTACTTATGACTCAATTTATTTTATCAAATTCCATTTACCCTCACCATTTTATACCTAATGTACAATCTCTTAGATATTCTTAGGGAAAAATATCCATATATTCATTATTGTTCTATAGACTATAGTTAAGCTACTATTAAAAGGTATTTATGTAGAAATTATAATGATCTTTTTCATTAACTCATATCTCCTTGATTTATTGAGTAAACACCCTATCCATAAATCATATTCCCTCAAAACTTACACTGATATTGTTATCAATACATACTTTATTCCAAATATAGTTAATTCAATCAATCAATTTTAACCAAAATATTTGATTAGTAGAAGTAAAAAAAATGTATTCCTAGATAATCACATAAATATACAATTATATTCCAATTCAAGTAACAGTTAATACTTTATGACTAAATATCTTCATTGAGATATTTTTTAATTAATTTAATGTAAAAAAACTTTTTTTAAAATACATGATTTTTAAATATTATATTAACGTTATTACATAAATAAATAACCATTGTATATAAAATAAATCTTATGTCTGAAATTTTAATTTTTCATAAACATTCTTAGTAATTATTTTAATTTATGTGTCTGTGTTAATTAACAATTAACCACTAAAAGATAATATAATATAATTTTAAATGGACATCATATATTATGTATTAGTTTTTGTATGAATAAGTGATAAAATAATTGATGTTCTGGGTAAAAAAACTCATTGATTCTAGAGTTACCTGATTTTTAACATCCACAATTATCTTATGAGTCTTCTTGTTTGGATTGACCATGGAATCTATCTTAAACAACCAATTTTGTGTGGAGACACCATTTTTTTTAAAAATTACTCATATGAAAGTTAAAAGATTCATGGGTGAGGGTTTATATAAAATAAACCATCTAAACTCTTGACCAGTAATATTGAATGATAGAAAAATGATACATATACAAACAAATGTAATATAATTTAAGATACCGTATCAAATACGAAACCAATAAGAGTGGGGAGGGAGTGAATCCGTGGCTCTGGTATTTTACAAATTCTTCATTTAGAATTAAACCCTTGTGATGGGTTTGGGTTTTGATTCCTCTCTTGATTTACTTCCTCTATTATAAATATAAATATAAAAAAATCACCACATGAGATTATTTTACAAGGTTCTACCTTGATGTAAGGGATTACTCCTTCCCTTCATAATCAGTTAGTTGGGTTTTAGATTTTATATTTAGTATAATATGTAGGGAATATAAATACCTGAAATAAAAACTCATTGTTTGAACAAGTTCATTCAATTTTTTCTATGAGTATCTATCATCTTCTTTCCACTATAATCTACAAGATTTTATTTAGACTCGAACCACCAGTATATCAGAAATTTTTCACTGCCCTTGTATTAAAATCATAATTTCAACTAATTACTAGATGCTTCAGCACAATTGAATTGATATTCTTAAATAAGGGTTTCAACTAATAGATAGATAACAGTTCAACAAAAAAATTGATATTCCTCTAACTCTTCTTCGGAATAATAATATAATTCATGAGAGAATGCATGAATGGGATATAATTATACCTTTTAACTAGTAATAACCTTAAAAATTATTTTGGGTAGAGTATCAATGGGTCATTCAAGAAAATTCAAACAACATTCATTTATGATTATCTGGGAATAAATATCCACAAACCATGCAAATAATATTACCAAATTTCTCTCCTTAATAAAAACATCCTCTATCTTTTCCTTAACATCTTGAATTCTCCTAACTCTTTAGACTTTATGATTATTTCAAACTAAGATGATTGATTTCTAATAAATCTCATGAAGATTTTGTCACAAATATACCACTTGGTATTTAAATTTCCATGGGACTTCTTCTTTATAATTTTCTTGGAAATTAATATTTATTTAAATCCACTTTTATTTCAACATTTATAACTCCATTAAATATTCCTATATCACAAGTCATGTTCACTACTTATCTTATTCCTTCAAATACAATTCAATCTTCCTCCATGTGCATGGAAAATCATATTCATGGTTCTATGGAAAGGAACATTATCCTAAAGTGTGGAACTCCTCTCATATTACATAATATCTATAGGTTAATTCATTTTAGGATAAATTTTATGCATGTAAAATTAAATTATCTTATGTGACCAAAAATTCCATGTGAATAGGTATATTTATATTTATAATTTTCCCCCAATAGGATCACTTGAAAATTGTTTGAGTTCCAAACTAACTATGAGAATGGTAGATCATATGATACAACCATGAGGAAAGTGATAGTGTGAAGTGGACCTACCATTTGGATCATTATTATGTCTTCAAAGACCACATGTATGGATCCACAATGTGGATTTACTCAACCACATGTCTCAGTTTTTATTAACCATAATCCTAGATCAACCCTATTGATTGACCACATGAAGTAGTCTGGATCTCATACATGAACAACTTTCAGATCAGTTGTATGATGTTATGACCAGTGGATCAAACATATAACCATAATTAGGACCATTACACATCCAAACCAAGTTTATTTCTACCATGATGTAGTGACATCATTCCTTTACATAGTGTTTGATACACCTTTACAAATGAATTACTCTTCATAATTTAATTTTATTCAAGTAGTGAAATTTATCAGTTACCCTTATCTAGCCTATATAAATATGATTATAAATTCACATATATAATTAAATATTAAATTTTCCTTTACACAAGTAACAATTCTAACTAAAAATCATTCAAGGCCATCTCAAACACCATGAGCCTTTCATAAAAATATCGAGGCATTCCAACATCAATCAAATGAAGTATAAAGTACACTAAACATTACTATTTCTAATTAGAATTAAATTTTGTGTAAAAATCCACACATTTATTCAAATATATGGTTGAAAAAATAAAAATCATTCCAAAAAACAAAGGGCACCTCAATCACCCTATTTGGGTTTTTTGTGAACCCTTGTAACCTTTTAAGAACAGTAACTCTAATTAAATAGACACTAATTTATAGCCTTTATCAAGAGAAAAACACCATGACCCCACACCACAAGTTATTAATTTTTTTAGATAAATCTTTTTATTAGTGAAAAGAAACATTTCATCTATGTAAAAATTCCCACCCCCCCCCAATCCATCCACCCAAATCTTAAAACAAAACCCCTTTTCACAAAAAACAAAACCATTTAATGAGAACATATAAGGAATAAAGTAAAAAAAATCTATTCCCATTTGTCAATAGAATCCATGGATATGTGGGGGTTCATATCCTATAGATTTTAAATGATTTAAGAGGTATAAACACCCATGTTCATCCCAATGAACTCAAATATAAACTTAGGTATAACCTTAGTAAAAATATGATAGTGTTGGTCTTGAGTAGGAACAAACTCCAACATAATGTCTTTGTTGGTGACCTTATCTATAATAAAGTGAAATTCGTAATCAATATTCATGGACATTGAGTTTTGATTATGATTTTATACATGTTAACAACAATTTTAAAAGTATAACTAATTGTGAGAGGTATCTAAAATATCAAACATAAATAATTTAGCTTCTCATTCATCCAAATCATTTTAGTGTAAACAGTAGTACTAACAATATATTTATCCTTATTAGTACATAGTGTGACTTAATTCTAATTATTTTAGTTCCAACACGTAGATCTATCAACTAAGAGGAAATTTCCAATAGAGGTGGGAATTTTATCATCACATTAACCTACCCATTCATCATCTATAAACCTGGATATAGTGTATCCTCCAATGAGTTCTTGTTCAATGAAATTGTTTTCATTGGAATCCCATATCATGAATTTAATTTCGTAGGGAATCCCACCCATTAAGAAAGAAAGGATTTATGAATTAAGGAAGAAAAAACTCTTATTATCAAGTGTATGGACACTTTATCTCTACATGGATTGTGTGACTTTTGAGTTTTTTGATGCTCGTGGTCCAAGTAGTGTAAGAAGTTGGTTATGGACATGTCACTAGCTAGATTAGGGACGCACTACACAAAGCATAAAAAATACCCCATGTTCATTACTTAAATGACCAAATCTTGTGAAAAATTCCAATATAAATAAAAATTATATAGAGACTAGGGATCATTATGAAATTGAATAGAGTGCAGTCACCCACCAACACTTGTACCATGACATTTTCTACATCAGCATATAAAATAATCCTTTTAAATTCCATAATATGAAACTCCTATTGGTCACTCTAATATAACGTACAAAAACACACAACATAAACAATATCTACTCTAGAATCTTTGAGATAAATAAATATCCCAATCAATCTTTTGAATTATCTCTAACTAACAACATCACCATTAGTGTCTTCAGAAAACTTCAGTCCCTCTTGAATGAGTGTATAAAATGTATTTGATTAATATATTTAAAACTTCTTCAAAAAATATCAAGAATGATTTTATTGGGATATGAAAATGAATTTTTCTCCTTATATGACTTGCAACCCTATGAATAATTTTAGTTAACCCATATTGTACATCTCAAATTGTTTCTTAATTTAGTTGTAAAACTCTTGATAGGTATTCTAATGATCACCTTCAAAACATATATCATCAATATATAAAATAAAAATAAGATTACATGACATCATTTTAGAGATATATAGTTTTATTTACATATTTAATTTAATGAATTTTAATTCCATTAGATTGTTTTGTATCCATGTGTGCCCATTCCACAGGGACTATTTTAGACCATATTGATCCCTTTTCAATTATCACACTCTTTATACATCTTTATCAAGCAAAAAATAATCTAGATACTTAATGTAAATTTCCAATTCCATCTCACCATTAAAAATTATATACTTAACATCCATTTTATTGATTTTATAATGTATTTACGCTACAAAATGAGTAACATTTTGATTGCTTCCATTGTAGAAATGGGTGAAATATTATGTTCTAAATTTAATCCTTATTCTTTGGAATATATGTTAAAATAAATAATAGCATTATTTATTATAATTTAACTTTTTTCATTTAACTTGATTATGAATACCCACTTGGCACAAATGGATATTTTTAAAAGGTCCCGAAACAAGTTTCAATTAGGCTTTTCTCTATGTATGATTTAACTCATCATTCATATCCCCAATATAATATTTATGATTAAAATAATATGTCATTTTTTGTGGTGCATACGAATATATAATAGAGGTCTGAATACCAAACCTTAGTCTTATGCTTATTTATTCTCTTAGAGGCTCCTCATATATTATTTTTCCTCTAGTTTTAATAGGTTCATATTTTTATCCCTTGATATTCTCTATCTCAAGATTTTTTATTTAGGATATGAAACATATATGTTTCTTTCTCAGAATTGTTTTTTAGTCACTCGTTTGATCTGATTCATCATCTATTTCACTTAATTCAACATAATTTGATCCATTAATATCTTCAAAACCCTATGCATTAGGAACACTGTTAATAGGTGGGATTTTAATAATTGTGACATCATAACAATCAAAAAATTATAAAGTCTCTTACCCCAGTATTTATTATTTATCTCATTAGATTGGTACATCCAAAAAGATACATTCCTCATAATTCAAAATGGATTTATTTTCCACTATTTTATATTTTAATAAACACAATGAATCCATTAATATATTAAAAAGCTGATGCATTAGGAACACTGTTAATATGTGGTATTTTAATAATTATGATATCATAATAATAAAAAAATTTTAAATTCTCATACCCTTGTATTTTTTTCTATCTCATTAGATAGGTACCCCCAAAAAGATACATTCCTCATATTTCACAATGAAGTTTAATTGTCTTGATTCAATAATTTTGAGGATGCAAGGACATAGAAATATATTTAAGTAAATCACTATTGATTTCCTATTATAAGACAACTCAAATGAGGTTTTATTTGAGTTATATCTAAAAAATACTAGATTTTGAATGTGCACAGTAGTGTACACATATATTTTTATAATTTGAGTATTGGCCTATATGACTTTGGAATATTTATAAAAATATTTCTAAAGCTAGGCACTGTATCATCATCTGATTATGATGGCCAGAGTGCCTCAGTGTAGTGATATTTAAAATATTAAATATATATTATCATGCATGGAAATTTTCATCAGAAATGTGGAATAAACTTTGAGGGGAGTCTCAGATCATAATTCTGAAATCACAGTGGGGTTTAGAACATTTTGTTTACACCAGGTTTAACATAAGTTTTGTCGATTTCCGGCACCGGGTCAGAGGTGAGATGATAGTGGGGTTTTAAATAGAGGGTATTGTTTTAATAAAATTAAAATAATATCCCTTACCTCCCTCCACCATTAGTGCACACGACGGGAGGAACCAAATACCCACTCCCTCCTTTAGAGTGACAGACGATCTGAGAAATGAATTGGGGAAACAAGGAGCCACAAATCCTCAATCTTGATGGGGATCTCTCCCAGATCATGCTACAGTAACTATAGAGTGCCTATTTTACCTAAAATACTGATCATTTCTCCACAGTGGTAGGAATCCTTGAGTTTTAAGTCATATTTCTCATTGTTATTCATCATTTAAAGAATACAGAGCCCTTAGATGCTTTCTAGGGACCCAGTGAGGGTTGATCTGTGTGTTTTGGGGTAAATGAGGGTGATTTGGGTTTCATATAGGGAAATTACCAACAGAATTATTATCTAAATGTCATGTAGTGTAGCGGAGCATGTCACGTGTTCCTCCCATTTGGTGAATATGAGTTTTTGGGGACTATACGCTGTGTATTGCGGGTTAAATTTCGTATAGTGACCCCATGTAGCGTGGCCTGAGGACATGGTTGTAGAATCTATGAGGATGTACACATCCATGTGAGAGTACACAAGCACAGGGTTCTAGACACATGCATGGGTAAATGGAACATCCAGAGAGCCATTTATATGATACAAACCATGTACCTTGGGGTACATGCCAAGTATAAGAAATAAATGGATGAGCTGTGTGAATGAAAGAATCAACTAGGTCCTGGTTGAGACATAACACAACATGTTCCATCAGTACACGATTTGTAAGCCGACATAACCAACCAAATGATGAATATAGAGGACATGACTGGGTGTTTGGGTAGGGTCACATTCCTATTAGGCCCCATTACACACTGTGTGGTTTCTTATTGGGGGAGTTTTCGCCCAACATATCTCTTTCCTCAGGGATAAGATTCCATCCTATGAGTAGCCTATCCTGAGCAGTCTTCTATGTGGAATGTGATGGATTCCACAATTTGGGCCTAGGAAATGTGGGGTTATGCAATGTCGTGAGTTGATTATGTTAGCAACATTTGGACCAACAGTGGTTGAGTGAGTTACCATGGTCTGTCCCTATAAGGTTATATCTGGCATTAATTCTTCAGTACAGGACTATGATCCCTTTAATAGGATGAAATTGGGTAAACTTCTATTATCCCTCTAGAGACTCCAAGGTGGGATCCTCTATATTTTTTTAGTGTTTTTTCATCCCTCTATAGTGGATGGGGAGGGATCTATAGCATATCATTTTCCCTATATCACGTTTTTGGTATCATCATCTACTGACCTACATAGAGGTGATCCCTTATCTATCAAGTAGCCTTATAAAGTTTGTGGTCTCATTAGTTGTACGGACCCCTATACAGTGAGTTGTTTTGGTAAGGTTGTGGAATCATTTGGTATATGATCCCCTAATTAGTGGTGTATTTCAGTTGGGTTGTGTCATCATCAGATATAAAATCCCCTACATCATGTATTATATAAGATAGGGTTTGAATAATTTTCCTGAACAACACTACATGGGTGGAGATCCTCTATTTGAGTAATGCAGTCTACGAGATGTCAAATTGGATTGTGGTGTCCCCCAATAGATCCTAGTAGTGACCCACTTTTTGAGAAGGATATTTGGGTTATTTTATTTGGTTATTGGTATCCCCTAGTGGATCCTAGAAGTGATCCCATATCTGAGAAGATGTGGTTTATAGTTTTCCAGACTGGGTTCATAGTGTCCCTCAATGAATCTTGGGAGTGATCCCCTTTCTGAGTAATGAGACATTTTAGGGTTCTAGTAGGCTTAGTAGCATCCCCCATCAGGGATGGGTGAGATCCACTATCTGTGTATTGAAATTCACTGAGTCTCAGATGGAATTTCTTCATGGAGATACCTAAAGAGTGTGTTATCTCGGATGTGTTCCCTTTGGGATGGTGGTGTTGTTCCATAGAATTGTGATACTCAATTGAGTTCTATATTATGGTTTTCTATAAGGGATGGAAGGGTTATTTTCAGTGGAGTGTACCCCACAAATGAGTGTCATCTATGATTACACAACTCATGGTGTTTGGGATCTTGGATGTGTCTTTCATTTAGGGCTTCGAGTAGAACCTTTCGTAGGCTATGAGGTCAGAACTTCACAAGACTTGGAGTCTGAGCTAAGTATATCAAAGTATATATTTGGGTTTCCTTTTATTTTTTCACATTCCTGGGTAAAACCACCATATGGTATGTGTTTTCTAGTCGTGTTTAGTTGAGTATGGTTTTGAGATGGATTTTCTCCCTTGTTTGGGTTCCGTCTAGAAGGGTCATGTGAACATTTGACTTTTAATTCCTCCCTTTTTCTTTTGGGTATTTGGGGAACCTACTGAGTATTGTTTTACTCACCCCTACATGGTCTTTTCCCTCACATTTTATGTCTTTTAAAGGCCACATTCCTTTCAATTGATCCTTAATAAGACCCAAAGGAGGTAGAGCTAAGTGATCTAGGCCGACAAGGGTATTTACCGATGATTTCTAGAAGAGGTTTTGTGAGGGTTCATTTGACATCAATATCCTCCTTATGAGTAGGCTGGAAACATTTATAGTTTTATTTTAGTGGTTTTGTGTTTTCTCTTTTTATACTTCTGCTATAATCTGGTTTGGGATATATGTACACATGATTTTTTTCAGTTTATATATCTTCACACTATTTCATGGAGGTTTATGTATATGGTTTTCTGTTCATGTACTATAGTCTTAGGACTCCTATATGTGTGAAATTCCAACTCGGTTCTATATGCTAGCCTCTTTCCTATAGAGGTGGGCTTGGGGAGTCACAACCCATACCATGTTGGGGCGGGTTATGATAAAGTGGTATCTGAGAGAGGATCCACCTTTGGGCCCACAAAGTGTATTTGGTATAGTTGTGAGCTCAGTTTGGGTCACATAGAGACAATGTTGGACTGTTTTGAGTTTGGATTTCAAGAAATATACTCCAATATTGGGATGGAAGGTGACGTATACATTCAACAGGACTATGATAAATTTATTTTCGACTATGTATATTAAGAATCTAGTCATAGGGACAAAAATGGTACAAACATCATATAAGACTGTTTTTTGGGTTTTTCCTGTTCTTTTAAGTTATCTCCCCAAATATACTCCTTGATTGTGGTGTGTCTTTATTTTATTTCATCATACCTCCAAAATGAAATCCAGATAGGGTTCCATAGTGTAATTTCAATGAGGATCCACACCATGACTAGGTTTCAGTAAATGGAACTGGTTCTGAGGATAGACTGATGGGTGGTCCACAAGTTAAACCACCACCTGTTGAGTAGTAGGTTGTGCCATAATTGCAGGAAGAGGATTCACATAGGCTAAGTTCTCTAAATAAGTTCAAAAGTCATCAAACTCCAAGGTATTTGGGTGATCTAGATGCTTAGGTAGTTAATGACTTTCTTGAGGCAGTCACACATGTTTTTCTCCTTTTGAGGAAACCTCCTGATTAGATGGTGGTCCTAGAGGTAAGCCTTCTATAGGGTTCAACATGGTAATGATAGAGTCTAGTTACACCATCCCGTGAAAAGGATATTCTCTCTTAGGGAGAGTTTGAGAATCTCTTCAATGAGGAGTTTTATCTGGAATCATTATGATCGGTGTGTATACCATAGCTTATACAACTTTGTCTAGATAGAATGACCATGGATGATTTCTCAGTGAGGTTCATTAACCTGTCATGTTATTCCCTCGATATGGTTTAAGGTCCATTTTTGAGTGAATAATTTTTTTTGCAGGGATTGTGTTATAAGATTAGGGTGTCAATGGTGAAACTGTGCATTCCCACATATTCTGGAGTGATTGAGAGAGCCTTGGTGGTGGATATATTTTTGGATGAGTAGACACTGACCACCAGTTCAGGTCACGCTGGAGTTGAGACCTCCACAAATGGTTTGATAGCCGGTAGCTGACAGTGGTCTCAAGGATCCAAGAATGCGAGATACTTAAGGAGGCAATCCTATGATGAAGGGTCTAAGAATCAGGGCATCCAGTCTGGCTTTTCTTAGCCACAAGAGAGGCATTTTTTATGCTTGAAATGGCTAGGGAAATCTAGTTCAAGATTGTTTGACCAGTCGTTCTACTGAGATGGATCCAGTCGACAAACCGCCTTAAAAAATTCATCATTTCAAGCATGGAGGTCCACAAGGAATTAGATATGGAGGATGAGTGGGTAGAGAAGTATGTAGAGGAAGATGGTAGGAGTTACCACCACCTCACCTTGGTGGTCCACGCTAGACATAGAGTGCTCAATGATGGGGTTGAGGCCAGCTTCAGGCCACAGAGGCCTTTGACCCAGAGGATCCAAGGATGGATAAAGGTACTATCTAAGACCTTTTTACATTATTCATTTCTACCGATAGAAAATATTATTATATACTATTTTATTTCCAATTATTGCTCGAGGTTTGTTCAGGGTGACATGGGGAATTGGTGTAACCCTATGTTGGTGTTGTTTGATATATCTTTAGATTCATGAGGAAGATGGATCCTTCCCCCACTGAGACATGTTTTTTTATTTCAGTAAAAATGTAAGGGTGAGTCTATACTGACCAAAGAATATAGTTTTGATGTGTGGTGGATAAGTCCCTATGAATAGAGTGTTCAGGGTAGGGTTGTGTGTTTTTGGTTTTTGTAAACGGCGTTGTAATACCCAGTGTGTGCACTTGGGCATCCCAATTTGTTCATTTGTGTCATCAGATGTTTGTGGATAGCTTTATAAATGATATGCTTAAGGAGGGAATGGTTTGGTTTGATGTGGATTTGGACACACCAGAATTTGGGACACTTTAATTACATAGATGTGTTCTTGATACGCGATGAAAAACTATTCATGAGAGTCAGTTCCACCCAAAGTGGATAGTATCAAGGTGTGGTGGATGATTTAGGTAGATTTTTTGGATATGTTTTCATTGGTCTCATCATTTTTTTGGAGAGGGTTTGTGCCGGTAGACCCTATAACTGTAGATAGACCTGGTGTTTGGTGTTTTCCTACATTTCATAGTTGAGGATACATGTGAAAAATTTGTGGCACAATGTCGACCTAGTTGAGCTGGACATAAGGTGTGGTTGATCCTTGTGGTTCCCCTGAGTGTTTGATCATAGGTAGCATGAGAACCCTTTGTGGCCTTTGTGGTGATCTTGGTGTGCTCGCTGGCATGAGAGTCCCAATTGAGAGCCTAGTTTCCTTTCCATGTGCCTCAGATTTCACTTTTCAAAGATGAAATTCCTTAAGACGGGGAAGGATATAGGGACTCAAGTTTTTTCTTATAAGACTTTGGAATATATTTAAGAATATTTATGAATCCAATCGCTGAGTTAGCATAGGATTCCGAGGTCCAGAGAGCCTCAACTAAGTGATAATAAAAATATGAAATATATATTATCACAGTTGTGTAGTGTCTTCTCAAATGTAGAATAACTCTTGATCAGAGTCTTATATCAGAATTTATATGCTACGGTTGAGTTCATAACATTATGTTTACACTAGGTGCGATATAGGATTTATCGGTGTTGGGTTCTAGGTAGGAGGCAAGTAGGTAGTGAGTTGTTATATGGAGGATATTATTTTCATAAAATTAAAAAAAAATCCCTTTCCAAACATCCCCTTAGTGTACGTGACAGGAGAAACTGAAGCCCCTTTCCCCATGAGGAAGGTGTTTTTGAGTTTTTTGTCTCTATATACTTTTTATGCGTCATTTTGTGTTTATAGAGCCCTTAGATGCTTTCTATTCCCCTTTAAGGGTTGATCTATGTGTTTTGGGGTAAACAGGGGTGATTTGAGCTACTCTTAAGAAAATTACTGATCGAATTCTTTTATACACAGTGTGTAGTGTAGTGGATCATGCTATGTGTTCTTCTAATATGGGGAAGATGAGTTTTGGGGAATACACTCCATGTACTTTGGGTTACACACCGTGTAGTGGCCTCCTGTTTTGTGGCTTGAGGACATGGTTAGGGAAGTCGTGTGGATGTACACAAACATTTGAGAGTAGAATGCCCAAGAATGGGAACAGGGAGCCGAACATGGACTTAGGAATATTTCATGACCAAGAATACATTTAGTTGGGATATACCATGTACCTGGGGGTACATTCCATGTGTGAGACACGACTGGATGATCCACGTAATGGGAATAAATTGTTGGGGCCTAGGTGAGGCAAGACACACCATGTACCATCAGTACATGCTATGGAAGCCCACAGGATCATCCAAGATATGTATCAAAAGATATGGTTGGGTGTTCATGCGGGGTCACAAGACTTGTATACCCCCTTACACACCATGGAGTCTCTTATTGAAGGAGTTTCCTTCCATCTTATCTTCTTCCTTGGGTCTTAAATTTAGTCCCATGAGTAGCCTATCCTAATAAGTCTTCTATGTAGAATAAAATGGAGGCCAAAATTTGGGCCTATGAGATGTGGGGTGTGGAAATTTTGTGAGTTGATTAGGTTAGAATTTTTGGACCTACAATAGTTGAGTGAGTTCCATTGTTCTATCCCTATGAGGGTATGTGGGGCATTACATCCTCAGTAAAGGATTGTGATCCCCTTGATAGAATGATCATGGATGGATTTGTAGTATCCCTATGTAGAGGCTTAGGTGGGACATATTATATTTTTGTTAGAGTTTTGGCATCCCTCTAGAGAGTCTAAGGTGTGATCCTCTAGAATATCATTTCCATTATATCTGGTTCTTTTATTGTCATGTCCATCACTACATGAGAGACAATTCCCAATCTAGGATGATAACCCTGTAGGGTTTGTGGTATCATCAGTTGTATGATCCCCTACGTAGAGGAGTGTTTTTGTGGGATTGGGGAATTGTTGGGTATACAATCCCTTGCTCAGTGGTTGGTTTTGATAGGTTTTCATCATCAACAGATATGTGATACACTACTTTGTGAATTATATGAGATAGGGTTTGTAAAATCATCATGACCAACACTACAAGGTAAGAAATCCATTGTCTACGTGATGCAATCTCTGATATGTCAGATTGGTTTATGATCCACTTGAAAATTGTAGGAGTGATCCCCTATCTAAGATAGATAATTAGGATACTATATTGGCTTCATGGTGTCCCCTAGTGTGCCCTAGGAATGATCCCCTATCGAATGAGTTTTGGTTTAGGTTTTTCCAGACGAGGTTCATAGTGTCCCCCAGTAGATCCTATGAGTGATACCCTATCATAGGTATGAGACCTTTTGTGATTATAGTAAGATTAGTAGCATCCCCCATTAGGGATGTGTGGGGTCCCATATTTTTGAATAGAGATCGGTTAAGTATCAACATAATTTTCTTTATGGTGAGATCTGAAGCGTTTGTTCTCTTTGAAGAGTCCCATTTAAGATTGTGTTACTGTGCCATCGACTATTGGTACTCAGTCGGGTGGTATCTCTTTGGGTTATAGTAGGGATTGAAGGGTTTTACCCAGTGGAATGTATCCCTAGAATGAGTGTCATCTGGGACAATAGAGTTCATGGGGTGTGTGCTCCAGGGAATGTGTAGCCTTTAGGGCCCCATGTGGAACCTTTCACGGGGTATGAGGTCAGAACCTCATGAGACATGGAGTATGAGATTAGTATATCTAAGTTAATATCTAGGTTTTATTGGGATTTTTTGGACATTTCTAGTTTAACACACCTTGTGGAATGAGCTGTCTAGTTGCATTAAGCTAAGGATGGTTTTGAGATAGAGTTTATCTCTTATTTGGGTACCCCCTAGCTAGGTCTAGCGGTCAATTTTATTTCAATTTATCCCTTTTTATTTTGGGAATTTTTGGATCCTATTGAGTATCATTTTACTCACACCTGAATGGGATTTTACCATAAATTTTGTGTCTTTCTCAGACCACATACCTTTTCATGGAGTCATAGGAGGACCCGACGCAGGTGGAGCTTAGTAAGCTAGATCGATGACAGTGTTTACCGGTTCTTGTCTGATGAGTTTTCCTTTAGATGCATTCTCTTACGATATCCTTCATCTAAGAATGTTTGATGATTTTATAGTTTTCTTTTTTTGGGCCTGCGTTTTTCTTTTTTGTACTTACGCTATAATATGGTTTGGGATAGATGTATTCATGTATTTATTTTTTAGTTTATATATATTTTCACTATTTTAGGGAGGTGTATGTGCATACATGTGTGTAGGTACAATTTGCTAAGACCTCACATGTGTGCGATATTCCTACTCAATGCTAGTCGCTAGCCCCTGGCCTATAGAGGTAGGATTGGGGAGTCCCAGATTGAGCACCTTTGGGTTGGGTCATGACACATTTTCTCCAAAATTATTTGTACCACTTGAACTCTTCAAGAATAATTATCCCATATCAACAATGTTTCTATTTATTCTCATTAAAACTACATTCTATTATGCTGTGTAAGTGATTCTTTATTGATGTTTAATCCCTAATTACCAAGGTAAGACTCAAATTATCTATCAATGTTCTCATTCCCATTATCTATTTTCAACTTCTTGATTTGAATGCAACATTCTCTTCCAGATTTTATTCTATAAATCATGAACATATCTACCCCCTTTTAATTGAGATTTATAAATAAAGATTTTATCATTATTTTATCTTCATTAGTGAATGTGACGAAGTAAAAGTGACCTTTTATAGATTTTTCCTATAGATAAACACAAATATGAATGAACTAATTCTAAACTACTTAATTATTGGGTCTCTAAACTTTTATATCTTCCTTTATCAATTTTCTATTTTTATAGATTTATGAAAAAATGATCTAAATCATAGATATATTTAGGAAAAAATGTCAAAATAGTTTCTTTAGAGATTTTATTTAGATAATTTTGACCAATATGTATAATTTATATTTTAAAAAGATTATTTTCTTCCCTATCATTGAGATAACAATAATTATAAGGATCTCCAAGCTAAAGAAAATTCTACTAGTCATTTCACTTATTGGGATGATTCCACCATATTAAAATATATTAATGATACTTATTTTATTCTTGAAGATCCCCTCATTACCCTTATCACATAATTGAGGCTCACGCAATATTTTATGTTTGATCTCATCATACAAAAACACTTATTAATTTAGACAATTAGTTTAAATAATTTCCGAACCAACTCCATTTTTTAATTAAATTCATTTAAAAAGTTACTATTCTACCATTATATTGTTAAATACATTTTAAGAGATGACTATATTATTTTTTGTGTGATAAGAAACAACTATAAAGGATCCAAAGATGGACCATGCTTCTAGATGGTAAATTAACCTCAACAATCAATGTTTTTTCTATCATACTTCTATCTAATTCCTTTATTCATTTTGATATTTTTTGTTGTTTCCCTTGAAGTATAATAAAAAATATTAAAAAAAGAACTCATGGGTAATAACATCCATAGGTTTCTTCAAGACACTCAATCCTTTTTTGAGAATGTACACCTACTACACTTCTATATTCTGATTTCTTCAAACTTATTCTATTTTTATTTATTCAAATAAGATCCACCTAAACTAGAACCCACTTTAAATCTAATTTATAGACATATTATGCTAAAAATCATAAGATTTATATACATAATATTCACAAATCTATATTTAAACCAAAAGATAAATCATTTATAAAATTTTTTATCCTGTCTTTGAAAATATATTATTTATTTAAGAATAAAACCAATCATTGTTTTCAAAAATTTGGAGGAGTATACATCTTATAACTCTCCCCCACATTTAATGTAACATAATTTCAATGGGAGTTTCATTCAACCAATTATTTCCCATAATTTATTAGGGCCCCAAAATTATTAGATTGAATATATTTAAAATTTTCTAATTTAATAGTTGTAGATTTAACCTAATATCAAACACAATACTTCTCAATGTTTTGTGGTAACTCAGCTTTGAATTTGGAATTGTTTTCCAATATGATCCCTATTTTTTGACGATAATTTTAATATTCAAAACACCTTGATTCATCATAAATTGGATTTTTTATTAATTATATATCTTGTTCTTATGACCCCTTTACAATTATCCCATATTCAACAATTTTTAATTTTATTTGTATTATCTATTAAATTTACTCATTATCATTTATGTTAAACTCTCCTTAAACATTATTCATCCCACCAGTTTCTATCTAAAAATATTTACCTTCTCTCTAGATTAAGGTATTTATTTGAAGATAGGATTTATATTCATACTTTATGTTTTGACTTTAATATGTTAATCATGTAAGCATTATCTCATTCGTATTCTCCACTATTAGAACATTATTTTATGAATTCAACATGTTCCATGAAGTTATTATATTTTCTAAAAAATTATTCATTTGAATCCACAATTGTGGAAGATATGTCTTCTTCTTCATTGCTCAAAAAGACTCTCTTCTCCACTCTACTTATTTTCCTTTTTATTTTATCAAAATTTCTATAATTTTTAGAAGATCTAAAATTTGAATTCCACTCAAGATTTTATTAATCTAATTAATCACCCAACTCCATATATTTCTTCTTATTAGGATAGTCTACAAAATATTTTCAAGTTCATCAACATCTAAAATATTTAAATGGAATAATTTATTTTTATCTATATTTTTATCTTTTAGGATTTTTAGATATTGGAGTTGTGATGTTATTATGATTCTCAGAACTCTCATCATTTTAATTTGAGTAAGAAGGTGGAATAAATGGTTATTCTCCCTTGATCTTCAGGTTGCTCAAAACATTTAAATCCCTTCATTATTTTGTTTTTTATTGAAAAATGGATATTTTCTCATTATATAATTTACTATGGTATTGTGTAGCTCAACTAGATATTTTTTTAATTTATTCCATTGTTGAGATCATTGGGTCCATTCTATTTGGATGGTTACTCATTATTTTTCATAGAAAAATTGAATCATTATTCCAATATCTGAACCTTATGATATGACTAACTATCTAATTCACCATAGTGAAATAGTCATTGATATTAACATATTTATACATTTTAATGAATTTTTAATCTTTCCTCCATATTTTTAACTTTTCTTCATTTATATTTATGTTTCCCTCAAACACATTATCAATCTTATCCCATATTTTCTTAGTTGTCCTTAGTTTGATCCCTTTTTTGTATGCATTTCTAGATAAGGATGATAAAATTTCATTTCATTATTTTTTATCTATCTCAATATTCCACTAATTTTAAAATTTCATATAACTATCTATTTTAATTGGTGGATAACTCATAATTAAAACATCACTCATGTGATGTCTTTAAGAATATAGAAATGGTAGGATTCGATTCTTCCACCCGTGAAGGATATTTCAATCGAAGAAGGGAACACCTATTATATTCATAGAATTATGATTCTCTTTGACTCAAATTAGAAGAGTCAAGTATTATGTGAACCTTAATTTATATTATTCCACTTGAATAAATAGATAGAATTGGTATTTTAAAAATTCATATATTGAAATTAACACCACATGAGAGGTTAGTGTCATTTTTTATACTCCGGAGTCACATAATTACTTGTATGATTAAATATAATAAAATAATTAGTACATGTGAATATTTTAATTGGTTTTTACACTATATTGTATCCAATTCATTTTCATGGTCATATTTTTTTTGGGCCAAATATTTTCTTATCACTATAATATATAGGGCTTATAAATTTCTAAAATCATCACATAATGTTCAAACATGTTTTATACACTCATCTCTATTGGAAGGTATCATCGACATCACAAACTAATTCCCATGGTGTTATTTCGATTGGAATGGGTAGTACATGAAAAGTCCATCATTTCCCTTATGTTTAAATTAGATCTTCATGTAGTCACTGAAATCTTTAGCACCAAAGAATGGATCTTCTTCATGAAATATTTTGACTATAAATTAGATAATGGTGAAAAAGTAGTAGAATGATCATCGTATCACTATTTATTAAATTAGTCATCTTTTTCACGAGATCATGCATGCATTGTATGGCCTTATGTTTCATGCTCAGTAAGAAAAATTAAAATTCAATCCTATAATGTATCTTTAGCACATTCAATTTCTTTTAAAAAAATGTACTTTTCTTTTTATTTTGAAATATATATTCAAAAACCATGTGAATAATATTCCATGATTTATTTACATAATGAAACTATCCTTATCTCAACTTTGGATGTTTGAATTTTGATGATACATTGGTCTTAAACACGTATAAAAATGATATAATTGTTTATCTCTAAATATCCTTAATACATCATCCTAAATCCCCACATGGTATTTAAATTTCCATAGGTCATCTTCTTCATAAATAAAATATAAATTGATATTCATATAAATTAAATTATATTTTTTGATTGAAGACACTAGGAGATATTAATAAATTAGAAATACTCTTTGAAACTTATAATGAGACTTCAAATCCATTTAAATATTCCCCCTTTTACATGGAAAATTTAACACATGGGTTTTCAATTGGAACCTTATCCTATGGAATAAAACTCTTATAAGGTGCCTTAATATCCATTTTATAAATCTTCATAAGATAATTATTGTAGATGCATATAAATGTATGTTTGGGAACCTCAAATTTCTTATTCATGGGTTAATTTACTTTACAATTTTCACCCACTGAAATCATGTGAAAATTGTATATGTACATGACTAACCCTCTTGAAAATTAACCATATGAAGTGACCATGGGGAATGAAACTATGTTGAGTGATGACACTATCAGGATCAACCATACATATGGATTGACCACAAGATTACATTCACTGCACTCATAGATTGACTTCATATATAGAACAACAATGAGGATCAGTAGTATGAAGTAATCTTGATCAACCACATGTCTTAGTTTGGATCGACCGTATGTCTGCATTGACCTTATGGATCAAATTCATGTAGTATGGATATTCCACTTGAAAAACTTTAAAATAAATAATATGGAGTTACATTCAGCGGATCAACCACATGAACACACTATTGACCTTTAGTATCTAATGCAAGATTCATTCTACCTTGACGTAACAATACCTTACATTATAAAGAACCTGGTTCACATTTATGTTGGAAGTTCTATTAACATATTATCATTACATAGGTAGTGAAATTGCTCAGTTACCCTCAAGTCACTTGTATACATATGTAGTTACCATTATATAGATAGTGAATTTATGAATTTACCATTATTAGAGTAAAAAATAGAACTCTAAATCCTCTATATCATTCTCAATAACATCATTAATCTCTTATCTAATCTATGGAATTTATAAATTCTATAAAATTAAGTAAATAATACTTCCTACATTAGCATTATCCTTTACCTTTATGATCTGTGCATAAATCTTCACATTTATTCTCATATAAAGTTGAAAAAAATAAATATTCTTCATCAAAACAAATAAAACCTCATTAATAATGATTATTAAAAATATAAACACATAAAATAATTAAAATAAAATATATGTAAATCTAATAATCACAGGTTCATCTAGTTTATGATCATTATGAAATGATAATATGAACTATTAAAATAACTATTAAAATTTTCTTCATGGACTCAGCTAATAATAAAAATAATAAATTAATTGTATATTTTAAATATGTGTATATTATATATCATGTTTCTAAAATACCATTTTTAATGAAAAATATATAAACATAATTTTTAAAATAAAAAATACTTGGTGTGTAATCACCATGACCTCAATAGTTATATAGTGTGTGTATTTTTCATAAAAGCATATGGAACATTAAATATAGCCAATATGGAACATGACATGAATTTGATGTGTAAGAAAAAGTATATTTTGTGTATTACATGGTGTGTATGATCTATGTGACATGTAAGATACTACATAGAATGTAACTAACATAAAATTTTAAGAATGAAACAATAAAGGATTTATGTCATACCCAATATAATATCATGTGTGTGAATTTTAGTCATTATAAACCTTGTTTCATTCACTAAATTAACTTTTAAATAGATGATCCATTCCATATTGACCTATAAAGAATGTTTCACATTTTATGGAATATAACACACACCGAGATGCAACAAGATACATGTCACATAATCTCACTTGTAATTTGGTATAATCAACAATGTGTATAAGAGACCTTAAAAAATAAAATTTATTTTTTTTTTCACAAAAAAATAATAAAAACTAATTTTCATTGATCTTCCTTATAATCATTAGCTTCCCAATAATTTATTATAATGGAATATTTGGATTTAATCCTTTAATTTTTCTTTTTTTACTTTCCCCTTCTTCTTGTTTAGCATAAGGACTGGAGAGTAATTTTTTTATTTACTTACAATCTTATAGAACTATATATAAATGTTTTTTCAAATTATTAAATATATTTTTTACTTAAAACATAACATTGAAATTGAAGAAACTAGGTCGTCGAGATAAAATAATGAGATATGTGGATAATTCATTATCCAGATTGAATCATAACCATTTCAATCGAATAATATACATAATAATTTTGATTAAATAAAGACCACACTATATTATTTTCTCCAAATTAAAACATGAAGATTTAATTAGAGGTCACATACCTTTCTTTCCTGACTTTATACTTATACAATTGTTATATTTTAGACAATATGGTGTAAAAATCTTTGTCTTAATACTACTTTTGAAGCTCAATGTACATTGATGATAACATTATATATTGAGTATCAAATGTATCATGTATAAGCCGAATTTAGGAATTTTTATACAAATTACCAGCTCCCTACTATTGATCAGTATGTATAGGGGGATCCAACATAAAATATTTCATTTATTTGTATATTAATATACAAATATTCATATGACACTCCGGAAAGGTAGTGCATGTGAGGAAATTGTAATTGTTCAAAATTTATTATTATGATAATGATTTAGTGTTGTTACTTTCCATTATATAAAATAAAATAAATCTATTAGATTAATAATTTATCTAGATTAGGAATTAATGTTTACATAATTTTTTATGCCTCTCTCAATTTTATCAAATCACCATGGGTATCATTATTGGATTTGAAATATCCATATTCTTTGAAATTATTTTGAGGAATAATGAGTAATTACATTCTAATAGTGTAGATGGTATTAAAGTTACTACTAAAAGTGATTTATCCTGAATTTCCTATTTCTAACTGAATTAACTCATTACTCATTTAATTATTGAGTCTAATCACAATCGATTAATTATATAACCATTATACTCAATTCATGCCTCTAAAATTGTACCAAGGAAACTTTAAATACTTATTTTATGTCTATTATAGTTAAGGCAATGAATAAATTTCATTAACACTCTATGATAGATGGAAGTACCCTCAAATATAGAAATATGAGCACATTAACCTATGGTTTAATTCTAATTTATGTAATGACCGATATGTTATGATTTCAAATTTTATTTGATTATTTTTTTCAGTTATTTTTTCACAAGTAATCTAGTTTTTATAAAGAAAAATTTGTTAACTATTATATATGAGTTCTTAAATAATGAATTAACTATGGAAAATAAGTAAAATACTATGTATAATAATCCAATTTTATCTAGTCATGTTAGTTAATTATATAAATATATGGCTATATAAATTATTAATTATCCTTGGAAATATAATATATATATATTTTAAATTAGCAGGATATTTTATTTATGATTTTCTATATAGGAAGGTGATAACCAAAACCCTAGAAAATATTTCCTTCAATATTGATCAATCTGAATTAAAACATACACTATTATTTATCTGGCTTCATTTTTGGATCAACCACATATTTTATATTATACCACCTTCTCCATGTAGGAAATCAATATTTTACACTTTCATTCTCATGAATGTGAGTGAAACCAAGGATTTATGGTTATAAAAAATAAACCATGAACATGTAGTGTCATATCCATGGTTTTATTTTGAAATAATATTTTTTTATTTTAATTTTAAAATTTATTCTTTGGATTCCCCATGATTTGTTTTCGAGAAATATGGAGAGTTTGGGATTGACAGCAGGTGGTGCACAGTTGGCACATAGTTAGGGGAAACTGTGTTCCCTCCTCCAGGTAAGTGTGTGTCCAATTTCCATGTTTGAAATAGGTGATCTCTAGATTAGAACACAATTTGGAAAACATTGTGGGCTAATCATGTGACATTTTTCTCTTGGATAGCGAGTGGTGCATGATTACTGTACAGCTTGGAAAATCGTGCGGGCTAACAATGCGACTTGTAATGGTCATTAAAAAGTGGTAATTTACATTCTTTACGTCTTTCATTTTAACCCTAAAAGCCTTTCATCCACCCCATTCTTTATTTTCATCCACTCTTCCATGAGTTCTTGGGCCACTTAATCCTCAATCCTTGGGTGGTTTTGACCCCGGTTCACCAAAGAATCATCAAGAAAGTCCTTTCTCCATTATTTCTCCCTCTTTCTAGGGTTTATCTTCCCTCTTTCTTGGTTTTTAATTTTATAATAGGTTTATTGACCTAATTAGGGCTTAGTCATGTGATTTTGGGTGAAATCATAATGTTTATTGTTCAATATTTCCTTCATAGTGTCTTTTGGTGGTGTAGTGGTGGTTTCACACTGATTTTCAAAAGTTTCCAAGTGTGAGGTAGGGGGTTCCATGATTTGACACTGTTATATGATATTGATATGATTTCACGGTTTCTTAAATTTGTTATATACATTTTTTTGGGGAATAATTTATTTTGGAAAGGGTTTGTGATACACTTTTGGTGAAAATGGGTTTTCTAAAGGAATGTGGTTATTTTCATGGGTGCTTCATTATGGGGTTTCATAGAAATTATTTAGGCCTTGTGTGGAAGGTGTGAAATCTATTTCTAAAGATATTTAAATTTGATAATGTGTTTAAAGTGGATTTTCTAAGAGAAATGGGTTTTTGATTCACGTCGGTTTCCTTGTTGTTCACCGTAAATGTGTCTTTAAATTGTGAAGCATGTTATAAACTAATTTTATTGTGGAAATGATTTGGAAAGGTTATTTACCCTGAAATTGTAAGATTACATATGTTTTATTCTTATTTTGTTTTAAAAGAGTTTCATAAATTGTCAAAGTGGTGCAAAATGTGTTTCCAAATGATTTTATTCTGTGCGGAAAATAGAAAGTGGTTTTTTATATTGAAGGGGGGGGGGGGGGGGGGTCCATGTGAGTTTTGATCATTAGATAAATTTGAATGTATGAAAGTGGTAATTTCCTTGTGTTCTTATGATTCATGTCATGTGTATTTGGTAGTATTGATTTATGTGATATGTACAATGGAATTTGAGAACAAATGGAATCCTAGGTATTTATGTTGGTGAACCAGAACTAGTATGCAAGTTGATTCGGAAGTTATCGAGGCTCAAATTCATATAACATGATTGATGATTACAATACTAACTAAACAAGTGATATGATCATATACCACTTGGACTTATGATTTGTTCCCCTCTAGGGGATCATGAAATGAAATTCTATTGGTTTTGTCTTATTATATGGAAACCATTAAACCATGGGATGGGATCCCCTCTAATGGATCATTCACTGGAATGTTGTTGGTAGTTGAGTTGGAGGATTTTGATCAGCAATGTGTGAGGTTCATAGTGTCACACTTATGCTAGTTACCTATAGGATTTTACCCATGGTATGATCTTGTGACATAATGTTATGTGATGTGGTTCTAGTCATCAGTATACGGTAGACCTTGTGTAAATTTTTATTTCATGAATGTTTATATGTAGAAAGGGATTTACTTAAAAAGTGTTTCCTAAGAAACTTTTACTTAAAATGTCTTCTTGGATGTGTTTCAAATATTCTGATGGAAATTTCCGTGTTGATTTGTCTTATAATGTTATAGAATGTAATATTTCTTTTGGGTGTAATCCTAATGGGATTTGGATCACACCCAACATAAACCTTTGGGTTTATGTAGACTTTGTTATGTATGACTAAGGTTAAGGAAAGATGTGTAATAGTGGTGATGTTGGATCCAGTTTCTAGTGCTACACTTCTTTGATGTGTTGGTGGTGGTGTCCGGAGGGAGATTCCCCTATTTTTTCATGATGATTTTTTGGGATAGTTTGGTTATTCATATTTTATTGTATCACTTTTGGTTTTGGTTAAATTTGTAAAAAATTATTCTAAAAATTGTTATACCTCAATTAGTTATAGTAATAAATTATTGTGATGATTATTGTTATTGGTTGTTTATGACTATATAAATAGGTTAAATATGTCTAAATTATATTTTTGATTCCCCGGAAAAAGTTGTCAGTCCATGGGGATTAGGAATGCACTTCATGTCATTCCACAAATCGGGCCGGGTATTTGGTTGGATGGAACTCCGACCTGGTTTGTGAAAAAATACTATTATAGAAGTTCACATAGTTTTGGTTCAAGTTATTTGGGAATGATTCTAGATATATTTTATCTAGGATTTTTGGGGCATGTGATTTTTGATGCAAGTGTGGTGTCTGGCCAACACACCTAGTGATAGAATTCAATTCGCGATGGGATGTTGGGATTTGATTTGACTTCTCCTCCATGTGAGACATGCATGTTTCAGATTATATATGGTCACTGAGTGAGGTTAGAGTGGTTTGTTTGACATGTTATTGTAATTTATTTGATTATGTTTTGATTTATTTAAGTGATTGATACTTTTCATTGTTGCTGAATTTTTTAGAATGTTGCATTGGTGGGGTTTTCATTACTATTGTTGCTTGATGTATAAATGCGACTCCTTAGAGACATCCAGGGTATCCACAGGAAGAGTCCATGTAGATTTATCCCTGAAAAATTGATATGAGGTAAGTGTAAGTAGTGGTTTGAGTTATCCTCTATTTGTGACAAGGAGCAGGCTCTGGTCTTGCTCAGGATAGAGAAGTCATACCAAGTCTTGTAAAGGAAAAAAGACCAGGAGCACCTCAAGAACATGTTTACTTCTTTCCAAGGTATAAAATAACCTCAATAAGCATAGTAGTGTCCTGGTAATATAGATATTATGTTCAAATTTATAGATACTCCTAAGTAAGTAAGTGTGAAATGTTCTTTATTGTTGTTGAAAGGTCCCACTCGGAAGTGGTGGGACTCCATGGTGCAAGGTGGGAAGCACGAGTAGATTGACCAAAAAGATTTTAAATATTTATTTAATGAGAAGTATTGTCCTAAGATTTTGGACTTCACTTGGTCCTGATAGTTTTTGGATCTTTCTTAGGGAGATCTGACTATGATTGAATATTCTAACCACTTTTCATATCTAGTTCAGTACCCACTTGAGATCATTTCCAATGAACGGATAAAGGCTCAAAAGATTAAGATGGGGTTATGACCAGAAATCTAATCTCAAGTTTTCTTGTTCAAGATAAAATCTTATTCTCAGGTGTTCAATAATTCAATGATGGTGGAAATTGATTGTGGAAACACATTTGGTTTCTATGAAGCATTATCATCAATAGATATTGTTATCTCTTTTGAGAGGAATAGGAAGTGGGAAAAGTAGTGGAACGAGAGAGGTTTTATTTTAGGAAATCCTTCCCAAATATATGTTTTTATGGATTCAAATTCTAGGTCAGTTATGTTTCATCAATGTGGGAAAGTGGGGCCCAAGTAACCAGTATGTTCCTCTCTACCCATGAATTATCTCCGATGCGGAGTAATCGGGCACTTGCAAAAAAATTCAAAGTGGTTCACCCATATCAAAGTGGTGTATGATTTATTGCCTCCAAAAAGATATTAGTGTAAATACCTCAACCCTAGTTTTGTGAGTCAGTTCCATAATTAATTACATTGGTATTAAAAACAAGCATTCACATCAAAAAGGACTAAATAATTTAGTTGATTTAGAAAACCAAATACAAACATAATTGTTACATTCCAAATTTCAATGAAAAAAACATAGAAACTCCATTTTAAACACCCTTAAACTCCTAGATTATCCCTAAAATACATTCATAATATACATCTTTATATCTTGGGGAAAAATGAAACATAATGAGTGAGGTCAAATGCTTATTAAGGGTAAGAAACACAACATAAGATATCAAAAAAATAAGGCATGTTAAATAATAGAAATCACATGCCATTAAAAAAATAAACTTAGTTATAATTTATCAAGAATAAATGATAATAAAATAATTAAAAAAAACTAATAAATAATCATATCCATTGATATTATTCTAGTCGAAAAATCACATGGATTTTCAATGACTACAATCATAATGAGGGAATGCATAATCAAAGACATTTGAAACATACCATCTAGGTATCAGCCAAGAAATATTAAAATTAATGGTTAAGGCCTCAGCCAAAACCATACCTAAAAATAAATGGGAATTACCTCATTACAGTTCATATCATTTTTGTATCATGATACCTACCGATGCATTAAGGGGCTATAATGGGCCTCACCGATCACAAATATCCAATGAATTCCTCATATGTTGAATAATAGATTTAAAAATATATATTTAAATAAATGATTCCCATAATAGTTGGAAATATTTTAATCATAATCAGTGATCAATATAATCTAATGAAATTATTGATAAATTCTTGAGAGAAATACCCTTTTACTTTGGAATGAATAGTTCTTTTGGAAAATCATTTGTATTTTTCAAAAATTCACATTTAAATAAATATTCCAAAATATTGAAGGATAATGAATTTATTTTTGAGTCATAAATGATGTAAAATATTGAAAAATTGTTTTTAAGAAACTTTTTAATTGGGATACTCTAGTTTGATTTAAAAAAAGTCTTTAAAATGGAAAAGGCATAATTGTTTATATAAAACAAGGAATGGAAAAATATTGTTTTTAATAAATAAATGATTTATTTTATAAAAATAAAGTTGGATTAAAATATATTATAGAGTCCACTTAAATATGGGTAAGAAATCAAGATGTTCCCTTTAATCGGGCTTCTTTATCCAGACAAATTGAGAAGGGAACATTTAAAACATGTATTTTCTCATATAATAAAGATAAAATGATATGGATGAATGATTTTTTATTATATTAATATAGTGTATAGTAATTGTAAAAAAATAAAAAATAATTAAATTGGGGTTAAGTGAGAGAAGGTGTAACCCGCAGGAAAAATAGTGATATGGGGAGAATCCAACACCACTTTTTAATCAATCAAATTATATGCCCCTTAAAATTAATAATCATAAAATGAAACATTTAATAAACTGAGGATGGTATTCATGATATGACACACCAATGGGTATTATAAATATACCACATACAAAAAATATTGGTGAATAAGGCATATCTCATAGAAATAAATGTGAGATGAGATAACCCTTACGTTATGTTTGAAAGTCTTCCACACATGCTCTTAATGTCTCAGATAATGAAATTAGTTTCATTAATAATTTAATTAATATCCTATTAAACTTTTATTTGTTTTCATATAATTTTACTAAGTTAATTTATGGCCTTTTGACATGTTATGAGATTCATTTTTTTCATTCAAGAGTGTTCGTTTCCTTGGTTTTCATGATAAATTCACTTGTATACATATACAAAAGATCGTGTTAAATGTGAATAGATAGAAATAATTGTAATTATATATTTTTAATTAAAATATTTAATATTAAATGTTTATTTTTTTAATTTGTTTTTTTGTGTGAGGATAAATCATTAGATAATACGTTAGTGACAATTGTTACGATTATTTTGGCGGGTTTTTATCATCACAAACTAGTTTTATCTCATTAATTAATATTGAATATATAAACTAGTTCCAAAAAATTAAACAATATATAGTAAATATATTATAAAATATTTTTACTATAAAATGGTTTTATAATAATCCTTGAAGGAATAATTGAGAAACGAAAACATATTATCCATGAAGGCGGTATATCAGTACCTCACGGATAATGTTTTCATTTTTAGAAAAATAAAAGAGGAGAAGAGACTAAATGATGAATTATACATTAAAATAATAAAATTATATTATATATAGGATACTTGAGTGACCATTAATGTTTGAAAGAGGAGTTTATGTTATTATAAGATACGAAAAGAATGTTAAAATAAAACAAAGAAAGTGAAAGAGGATTTTACCTCTTGAATGATTCTTCTCGAGAACCTCTTTATTGAAATTGGTTTTGGTCATTTTTTGAGACCAAACCCTTTTGGAATTGTGGAATAGTATTGGAAAGATTATTAGGAAGAAATTGTTCATAATTAAAGTCTTAAGTGCTGTGAGGATAAAAAGTCGTGATGAGTGATATTTATATTGGAGGAGATGGGTGTTTTTTGATTATTTTATTCATTACTTTAATATTTTGTCTCAAGATAAAAAATAGTTAGGATTACCTAACTAAATATAGTAAATAGGGAACAATATATTGATATTATAGTTCTTACATCAGTAATGAATCACAGAATAGGGCATTTAACATTTAATGTTTATATACATTAAATTATCGTATTTTACTAATCACAAAAAATTCAACTATTTTAGAAAAATTCCAAAAAATCACCCTAACCATTTTCCAACATGAAAACAGAAAAAATTAAATTATTTTTATCAAAATAATTTTCCAAAAATGATAATTTTAATTTCTAATTAAAATCAAGATTTATTAAAAAAATACTGATGTTAAAATTATAATTGATTTTATGACACTTTAGAAAATTAAATAAGTTACAATAAAATTACATTATAATATTAAGACAAAAAAAATTTAATTCATGAATATATTTTATGAAGATAATTTTTTTTAATTGTTATATTTATTATTAGATTTTAAATAAAAATTTATGTTTCCCAAAAATATCAACACTTAATTTATCATTTTTAAAAAATTTACTTGCAAATTATCTGATATAAATATTTTATATTCTCATTCATAAGATACCAAATATGTAAAATTTATTCATTATTATCATATGAATATAAAATCTTTTGGATGAATTTCAAAACATTTTATTAAATATATAATATTGAAATCTCATAAGTTGGTTAATACTATTCATTATATCTAATTTAATGACTAGTTATAATGGTCACTTAAAAATAGTGATACTTAATTATATATCACTGTTCATTTATGTTTAGTGTTGTTTGAAACCTATGATGTTGATGAAATTAAATTAAAAAAAAAGACATACCATAAAATATTGAGGTGTTACATTATCCCCTCCTATAATAAATTATGTCCTTGAAATTTGAAATTGTTCTTCAAAAATAAAAGCCTGATACATAAAATTCCTTTGTGGGAATCCCATAATGGAAAAAGAGTTAATAAAATATTCTCTTAATAAAAGGGAAATGGAAAAAATAAAGTCACTACAAAACTAGGATTTTGGGTATGAAATCATTTTTGGAAAGTGATAACATGTACATGTAAGAGATATCTAAATAAAAAGTTCTGATAGAGAGTGATAGAGAACATGGTCATTAGAAAGTTAACCACCAAAAATTGTAAATCATGTGATCGGTTAAAAGACCATTGATTTATCAAAAAGAAAAGTAAAGAGATAATGTTTTTGTTTCAAAATGTTTTTAAAAAAATGTGGTGATCTTTTAATATTAAGATAATTACTTAATAAATTAACATACTTGATTACTTTCCATGTCATAATGATAATCTTGTCATTTGGTTGTTATTGGATCAAATTTCACTTCATCCCTCACACCTATAAATGAATATCGAAAATTATTTTTTCACGCCTAAATTACTTTTATAAACCATAGGATAATCCAGTCATTCCTCCATCCTTTAAATATTTATTGAAACCAAAATTATTACAAAAAATAACCAATAAATAATACTTTAACATAAAATAATAATATATAATGATCAACTTAATCCATTCTAACATTAAGGCTCATCCAAAATACATCTGCCCAAATTCACAGTCTAAAAATTTCTCAAAATTCCCCCTATATGAAAATCCTTCCCATAAATAATTACCATAAGTCGACAATGAAATTATATTTGATTCTAAAATATAGTTCAACTTTTATTCGATAAAATATTTTGTGTATTCCATTAATCACATAATTACCAAATCATTTTCCAATCCCAGGGTTATATATTTGATAAAATAAAAGTCCATAAAATAAAAACAACCTTTATCCATAAAAGTTTCATGCTAAACAGGAATTAATATAGGCCAGCGGTAGGCTTTTCACCCTTGTAACCCTTCTTCTGTGGGTTCAAACCCCATGTCATTGCCTGAAGTGATGAGTTGTCACATAGACTATGGATTGTCTTATTTCCAGAACTATAATAATATAATTTACAAAATATATATGATGTAAATTCCGGAAATTAGGGCAATCAGTAATGTTAACAATACAATCCTAAAAAATAAATAATTCATCTGTTTATTTCCAAATAGTTCTTTCCATAATCTAGATTTTATCTTGTATAAGAGGGAGTTGACTCAGGTAATGCCCATTTTCCCCATATTTAAGGAAATGAACTACAAATTGATTCTTATGATCTGTTTCATTTTCATCGATTTTAATCTTCATTTTTACTCTAATATTGTTTTATTTATTTCCTTCTTTCCCACACATAATAAATTTCTCTATTTCATTGAGACACATTCTTAGGTGTATCCTTCCACATTTCTTACATGATGTAAATAGAGCATCATTTTCTCCATGGTCTCCACCACATGAACTCTTAGAAAACACTATCCTTCTTTTCTTTGGTTTGTTCGAGAGTTGGTTAAAGTATATTTTGTAAATAATATTTAGAGAAAACTAATTAGGTATGAACCTTATAACTGTTACCCCATTTGTTTTCTCATCACCACCACCTTTTCCATCATGTTCAATGTTAATATATCTCATTTGTTCCAGACATTGATCAAACTAGAAATCATAGTGTGAGTAACAAAATTCCTAGTGAGAAAAAACATATAATCATTTATATAAAATCATGACACCTTACTTTCAACTTAAAACACAATAGTTTTATCCTAGATAATTTATTTTCATTATATATTCAAATCCTTTATAACATTTTGTAAAGAAAATGTGAATTATCACAAGAATATCCCTTGGGAGTGTCAGTCTAAGTGCACAGTAAGAACCATTTTCATGCACCAGGTTACACCTAGTTAGACCTGAAATACCTTTTTGTAGTTGATACACCTATTTACATCTATTCTATAACTACCTACACTTGTAGTATCTAGATAGTGATGTATTTATAGTAATACCCACATAATCTCTACCTTACTAAAATTCTAGGATATTATTCTATTCTTATCCTCAAAGTATATATTATGGTCATGTTCCTTAATAATTATTTTTTAAATCATGTTTCCAAGGTTTTACTAAACATTCTCTAATACAATTTGAAAATACCCCAACCCCAAAATCCTAGAGACAGTACCATACATAATTACATTGGTACTAAGAACCAGAATACTCATCCCAAAGGACCGAATAATTTAGTAGATTTTGAAAGCTAGATATAAACATAATTGTTATATTAAAATTTTGAAAGGATGAAAATAGAGAAACTCCATTAGAAAAACCCATAAAATATTATATTATCCCTATAATACATTCATAATATACATCTTCATATCATTGGAAAAAAAATAAAACATAAGAATGGGGTGAGATCATATGCTCATTAAGGGTAAGTAATATAGTAGAAGCTATCATAAACAATAAGTCGATGTGAATAATTAAAAAACATGCCATCAAAACATAAATTGAGCATAATATTGAAATAATAAAATATGATTAAATAAATCCATAAATAATCACCTGAGAAAGAAAATTAACCATAGATATTCTACTAGTCTAATAATTACATAGACCACCAATTACTAATATCATAATGTGGTAATGAATAATGATGGAATCTAAAATATAAATTCATTTCCTCATTCAATAAATCTTAAAATAAATGGTTATGGACTCACCCAAAACCTTATATTAAATTAAATGGCAAGGCCTCAGTTGAGTGCATATCTTTTTTTGTCTCATGAGACCTACCAATTCATCGAGGGGCTATAGTAGGCACTGACCATCACTTAATAGGTCCAATGAATTCCTAATATGTTGAATAATTGATTTAAAAAGATTTATCTAAATGAAATTTCCCATACCACTTTGTAATAGTTTAATCCAAATCATAGATAAAAATACTTTAATAAAATCATTGAAAAAATTCTTGAGAGAAATCCCCTTTTACTTTTGAAGGAAGGGTTATTTGGAAAATAATTTGTATTTTTCATAAAATAATATTTTAAGAATGAATATCAAGAAAATAAAAGTTAAGGAAAATGAAATTATGTTTTATTCATAAATTATATCAAACAGGTTGAAATATTTTTTAAGAAACTTTTTAATTTTTCCACTTCAGAGTGGTTTAAAAAATATACAATAGTCTTTAAAATAGAAAAGGTCATATCTGTTTATATAAAACAATAAATTTAAAAATATTTTTATTTTTATGATAAAATTAGTTATTTTCAAAAAAATAACGGTGTCTTAAATATATTATGTAGTGCATTTGAAAATGGGTAAGAAATCAGGATATTCACTTTAATAGGGATTTCTTATTGGGAAGAATAGAGAAGGGAACCTTTAAAACATGTATTTCCCCATAAAAGAGGTTTAATATATATATATATATATATTATTTTGGAATATATAAATAGAATTTATAATAATGATATAAAAATAAATAATAATTACATTTGGTTAAGAGAGATAAGGTGTAACCCGATGAAAAAAATGGAGATTCTGGGAGAATCTCTTAAAACATTGAAATCATTCAAATCGTATGCACCAAAAATTAATAATAATAAAATGAATAATTTAACATAATGAAAATCAATATATTAATTATATGATACACCAAAGGGAATAATACACACACCACATATAATAAATAGTGGTGAATAATGCTTATCTTACAGAAATAAAAAGTTAGATGAAAAAACCATTACCTTATGTCCAAAAGAGTTATTCAGTTGAGATTAATATCAGGGATGATGGAATTATATTCATTAATAATTTAATTAAGAACCTATTAAACATTTCTTTTTTTGAATTTTTTTAATAAATTCATTTGTTACCTTTTTGATGAGTTATCATATTCAATTTCTTCGTCCTGGAGTGTTTGTTTCCTTAGTTGTCATGATTGGTTCACTTTCATACATGTAAAAAAGATCATATGAAATGAGAATAGATATGTATAATTGAAATTATAAATTATTAAATAAAATCTAGGTGATTAAATGGTTATATAATTCATTTGGTTGTTTGGGGTGAGGATGAATCATTAGATAAAGAGTTAGTGAAATTGTTTATATTATTTTGGCGGTTTTTTGATCATCACAAACTAGTTTGGTCCCATTAATTAATATATTGTATATATAATATTTCCAAAATATGAAAAACGATATAATACATATATTATAATTTTTTAACCATTAAAATGGTTTTATTACCATCCTTGAAAGAGTAATTGAAAATTGAAAACATGTCGTCCACGAAGGCAGTAAATTGGCACCTCATAGACAATGTTTTCATTTTTAGAAAAAAAGGCAAGATGAGAAGACAATTGATAGTAGATTTTACATTAAAATAATAATATTATAGTATTGATAAGATATCATAGTTTTCATGAATGTTTTGTCATAGGATTGGAGGATAGTATATGAAAAGAAAGGAAAGTGAAAAGAAAATAACGAAAGCAAAAGATGATTTTACCTATTGAATTATTCTCATTGAGAACCTCCTTAAGGAAATTGGTTTTTGTATTTTGTTTAGAAATAAACATCCTATATTTTTTGAAGAGTCTTGGGAATATTACTGTGTACAAATATTTCAAGCATAATGGATTAAAAGGTGTATGGAGAAGAGATGGTAAGCGGTGGTATTTATAGTAGACGAGAGGAGTGTTTTTTTATTATATTATTCATTAGTTTATTATTTTGGATCTAAGAAATAAATAGTGATGACTAAATGACCATAATCATATCAAATAAACATAAAATAAAAATATGAGTAATATACTTAGAAATGTAAAGTACACTTACATTATTTGATGTTTGCATGGGTTCCACCTATATAAAAACTCAAACCGATCTAAATATGATTGAACGAAAGAAGATCATTTAGAAAAAACCTAGATTTATGTTAGAATGAACCAAATAATAAGTAATTTATGAGAGATATAATAAAGTACTCAATGGAAGAATTCTTTACCCATAACTACTCCATTAATTAAATGACTTGAAGAACAGATTATAATTGATGATGATATCTCAAGAAAGAAGGAAGAAAGAAAGAGGATATAATTTAATATTGCTCACTAGATTTATTGTAATAATGAAAAAATTATAATTATTTTATAAAATGAGTATTTTTAATTTAATAAAACTACGAATGGAATATCATAGTGTTACCTATCCTTCATAGAATGATTTATTATCCAGATACGTCACAACACATCACGACATGACCCCAGGGCTCATGGAATGTTTTCCCCATACTGACTCCCACACTCTATTTTTCATAATTTCTAGAACACTAATGTATCAAAACTATCATTATAAACTGTATATATCAAATAAACTAACCAATAAATCCCTTATGTATCATAAAAAGGAAACCCTTACATATCACATGACATTAACCACTAGGTATCCTAAGATTAACATTTATGTATCTACAGTAGATTCCCACACATAATCATTTTTTGACCCAACTCTATTAACCCATACATATTAAACCTTATATGTTGGGTGAATATTCTATATCATAGAGTTGAATATTACATGTTATAGGGTAACTTAGGTACATTACTTAATTTCATCACCTTCCCAATACTCCTAGAAATTTCTTTTGAGAAACCTTATGTATCACATGGTAACTCATATTTAACCATTATGTATCCTAGGGTAAACATTACACATCAAAAGTTTAACCCTTGTGTATCATAGGGTAATACAATACATAGCTAATATTTTCGATGATTTGATTACCCTTATTTATAATGAATATCCTTATGTAAGAGTTCCCTTATGAATAAAGACATAACAATTTGTTTCCAAATATCTCTAGACACCGATCACATTGTGGTTCCCCTGTAAAAAAACATGACCTATATCTAATAAAAATATGTATAAAACAAAAAATCTCCATATTTATTTTAACCTTCTCTAAATGCCTTCAACTTTTTAATTAACAACAAATATATTCCATAAATACCTCTATCCTTCTATCATACATAGAATTCCAGCCAGATTCTTTGGCCAACTCGTAAACATAATCAAACACATAAAATGAATACTACAACTCCATGAAATGTAAAAAAAATATTCATTCCAAAATATATCTCTTATTACCATCCACATATACCTATTCTACTAAACCAACACAATTTTCACCCTTCTTGGTCTCATAAAACACCTACTGGGCCTCCAAACTCATCCAAAAACATCTCCAATTTTTTTTAACTCTTGGAATCCTGATCTGAATCCCCATTCTCAAAATTTACACTATTATTATATTAAAAATAAAAAATTCCTCTAAAAATATAGAACTGCAAATTTAAGAGTCTTTAAAAACACCCCACTATAAAGATTCTAATCCTTGAGAAGCTCTGATGGTCCTTTAATGAAAAATCATAACCAACCTTAATTGAAAATTTATTACTAATTCCTTGTTTCTAATATTTGAATGTTGAATGTGCTTCAACTACACTAATCTAAAAAACAATGAACTCTATTCACCAAAGGCCTTGCTAACTAATGGAAAATATTTACACAAATAATACCCTGATTATTATCATCTCAAAGACATTTTTACCCCTACTTAACTATAAAATTTCTCAAATCCAAAAACTGATCTCTTGAAAACCCCACTCTACAAAATCGCAAAAAAATGAGATAATGATAAAAACATCATATATCCCAAAAAACTAGTGTAAATTACCTATTTATCTCTATGATTATGGTACATCTAATAATAATATTCCACTCATGAAGGCTAGTTCTAATTAATGGTTCTCCTCATCATATGACTCACCTACTGAAAACATATTTCAAGCAATTTTGTCCCCAGAATAACTAAAAACCACATCCATCCATCGATCCCAAAAAAATTAGTCCTACCATAACATCCATGAAATACCAAATTCATAAACAACTCAACCACTTGGGTCACTCTAATTAAACCACTAGAAACCCTGAAATCCGAGTCAACATAGGTACCTATTTCTTTTTTGTTAAAATAGACCAACCCGGTCTACCCCACCAACCTCACATAGATCCCTTCAAATAAAAAAAATACACTAACCAAGAACAAAATTCAAATATTTTAGTCACTCCAAGGTAAACTATTTAAATCCATAAAGATAATTTTTAATAGGTACTGTTTACTTATTTAAACCATATTAAAACAATTTACAGCCACCAAAACTCATTGAAGTTTTCCAAACACTACTTTCAATCCAAGGGTTTTCTGTAAAATCAGAGAACAAAAATTTCATTTTCAGTCTATTTATATAAAGAATAACAAAAAATTTAAAATACACTTTGAAATAAAATTTTGAAATAATATTAAAATTATTTTCTCTAGAACATATAATCAACCATTCAAAATTTATAGAATACATGATCTATAATATTTAAAAAAATTATAAATCCATTTTAAAAACACAAAAATGAACCATATTTGTTTTATTTTTCAAAATAGTGGATTTAAATGACCAAACATCCTAAAAATCATTTAACAAATAATCAAAATAAATAATTAATAAAATGACCCCTTGAATTTTTATCAATATAATCACCCCATTTAATGCATTAGTGAATGTATCAAATATAATATATTTTATTTCAATTAATTAGGTATCCCAAAAATGAAATATTTACCCAAAAAACATATACCACATGTAATATGTCTTAATAATTCTACTATCATGATTCCTAAACAGAGTTATTATCTCTCGAATAAGTATAATAAATCATCTCGAGTATCATACATCCCACATTGAGATTCTTGGCCAATAACCTCCACTATCCTAGAGTGTCTTGTCTAAAAACTAAAAACCCTCTAGATATTTAGGTTTCAACTAATGCAATAGTGGCTAGCCATGTGACTGGTTAACCTCCCAAGTCTCGACAACATTACTGCCCCTCTAATTGACACTATCCCAACTAGATATAGGCTCTAATATCATTTTTTAAAACCTCATACTAGATTCCTTGAATAGAACCCATACAAGGTCACCACATGACCTCAAGAGTGCCACCGAATATTCCATAGTCTAGCAACTAATAGAAATGGCCAAAAATATTCATGGCTAGACAATTCCCTAAAATTTGAAGGCTTATGTTAATGTCCAAATTGTAACACCCCAAGATTTCATAGTGTGTTATTTCTTCAAAATAATTCAATAACTTGCACTACACGCAACACCGAGTTCAATCACACCATGACTTACAAAAAAAATCCATTCAAAAGAGGTTATGAATAGTATTATCTAAATTTTAAACTTTATATAATCCTTATAATTTTAGAATCCATATTATGAGTTTCTTAGATATAATGCAAGAACAAATTCATTTTCAGTATTGCACTTTTATCAAATTTTAATAGTGAACCCTTTTTAAAAACAATATTTTAAACTTTTTGACTTAATGGGGACATCAAAAATTTAAAATGAAACATCCCAAGCTTCCACGGTACGCTTTCTTTGAATAATACAGTAGTGTGTGTTATACGCAACCTTGAGTTTTAACACACACCACAACCAATCAAACTAGCCGTTATGAATAGTAATACCTACTTTTTTAAATTATATATATTTTATATTTGAAAATGGACTTCATTTTTGGATTCGGAATATCGAATTTAGCCTAAGGTGAAATTTTGGTACATTTCGGATAACTTTCATATTTTGATGAATAGTGACAATTACTAAATTTTAATTAAAAACAACTTTTTTAATCAAAATAATTAATAGTGATAAATTATGAATTTTAGTAGTTTTAAAGTATATTTAGAATATATTTTTACCATTTAATATAATGTTGGTCATTGGACATAATTTTACAATTAAACCGAACATAAACAAGTGTCAATCTTTTGATAGTTATTATCTCTTAAAAACACGCTTTTTGTTTTGACAGCGGGAATTAATTTTAAATTAATTTCTGCCACTTCTGTGTTTTGAATTTAGGAAAATGGATTCCATATTTGGAATCAGGATGTTCAAATTGTGTAAATAGGTAACTTTTATTTTTAGAGATTTTGAATAATTACTGCGGTAAATATTTTATTTACCATGGTTAAGGGTAAATATAGTAAATAAGGGTTAAAACAATAATATTATAATAATACTAAATTACCCTAAAACGTGTCTTAACCCTATTGGTTGATACGTGGTCGACCATGGGCATCTTTGGGTCGATTTTGGGACCCCATGGATCCACTTGTAAGTGATAATGACACTTTGTTTTAATTAAGTTAAAATGAATACAAAAATGACACAAGCATATATCTTTTAGCACAAAATTGTTACATAGGGTTATATATGTTGGATTTTAGATTATAAATATTCATTAGAAATATTAAAAGATTTCCTACATAATTATATTTTATTTATAATTTTTAGACATTAAATAATTTATTTTATTTATGACACAATGATGATGCAGTAATTACTATAATAGTGAAAAATTAAAATAATTGATATTATAAATACCCAAATAAATTTAATATGAAACGTTTAATGAATTAAACTAATTTTATAGGATAATATGATATATTAGGATTGATTTAATTAACTTTTTTAGAAGTAATCAATCTGTTATGAGTTTCACAAAAATCAACTATTGAATAGTGTCAAAATTGACATAAAAGAGTTCTTAAAACAAATATTATATTATTAATTGATATTAAATTCCTAAAAATCTATGGTTCGGCCAAGAGACTTATATCATGATAGGTTCATCATTAATGGACCACTTTGGGGTCTCTTGGATGTATATAGTAAGTTTATTAACAATATTATATAAAAATACAAAGAGACATTGTAAACATGAAACTAATTAACTTAGATTTAATACTTAAAGATAATGTTAATATAAGTACCCAAACCTGTCTAAATTCTATTGGTTGAGTGGTTTTAGACCTAGCCCCACCTTAACCTTTGAATAGTCAACTTTTGAGACATTAGAAACCGAATATGAATTTATTATAAATTAATATTTCTAGCTTTTCCAAAGGTGCCCCTCACCCCTCTTATAAAAGGGCACTCCTCCTTCTCATTTCTTCACACCTTCAAAGCCTTTTGGTTCGGCCAAAATCTGACCACATACTCTCCCAACATCCCTCAATACAACCTAGAGGCCTTAGTTTGATCAGAAAGCCAACCTAAGGAGCCCTTTTGATCAAATCAAAAGGAAGAACCCGAAGAAGAGGTAATGTTTTCACCACCCTTCTCTAAGTTCATTTCTTATTCCACTTCTTCTTCCTTTGTTGTTACCATTCTAAAATAATAAATCCAGTATCATATATATACTGTGATTTTATTATAAATATGGTACAACCATATTCATTATTCTATCCACCCTTTGAATAACATGTCACCATACGTGCGTACGTACGGCTTACCGTCTCCACGTCGTGGTGTAATTGTTATTCAATATAATATTATTTGGATGGGTATAATAATGATGTGTAACTCATGTAAATAATAAATATAACATGTTAAGGATTCTTTATATATGATATACCATCCATTATATATTATTTTAATATCAAAAGAATGATATTGTCGCTCGTGCGTACGTACGGACTACCGTCTCCACGAACGCGATGAGATTCATTCTCCATCGTATCCATTCAAGTATAATTATCATTTGATGATTTAAAAAATGATGTTTAAGGACTTGATATCATTATGGATATGAATAATATAAAACCTATCCTTTACAAACATGTCTTACGTAACAAAACATATAAAAGAAAACAAGTAAGTTAACACCCGAAACAACGATAATACTAAGATATTATTATCAAATCAATATTAAAAGATCATATATGATATCATATTAATGTATATGATTATTGTATAATTTAATAACAATTATTTCACCATTATATAGGAGGTTAAACTACCCCAACCAAGGAAAAGTACAAGGTAAGGGTTATTTCACAATCTCTTCATTATCCGAGGTTGTTTATATGTAATAATCTACTGGGATCTCTTTATCATCCACATCCATGTTTCTTAAAAATGTATTTCAAAACATTTTTAATATTTACTAGAATATGAGTTAAAGTCATTTATACCCTTTTTGACTTTTATAAGTGGTTTATAAAGGAATCTTTCGGTCATTTTCAAAATAAGGTCCTTTTAACCTTTTCGACAGAATTAAGGTAAGAATGTTTTTTTAACTTATACGGCGGGTGCGGCTATTTTCTGCAGTTATAAAATCTTCAAAGCTTCCTTTACAAGATTATAAGAATATTTTCAAATTAAATGTTTTATTTTATAATTATTTGATTTTTAAATGATTAAAAAAAAGTGATATTTCTATCAAGTATATGAAAATCCAGTGAAAATGTATACGTATTTAACGCAAGCTCCAAAATGTTTTTAGAAAACCCGACTCTCGAGTGTGCTAGACAGGAAGGGATTGGGAGTGGACCCATCATGGCCTGTAATTAGTCGAGCAGTCTCAGAACTAGTTATCTTGTTTTCATAACCTTTCATAATGTTTTCATAAAAACACTGGAGTATATTTGAGTAATTTTAAACTTAAGTATCTTCTAAAAAAATTGCATCGGTAGGTCTCATGAGACAAACTAGTGTCTTGGCACAAGGCCTTGACAAAATCTTATTTTAGTCTTGGCACGAGGCCTTGACTATGTGGTTATGATAGTCTGGCATTATGCATTCCAACATTATGAAAGTGGTTATTGATTTTTGCATGTGATTATTCGATTAGTAGAATATCCATGTGAATAAGTAAATGGCATTATTTCATTTTATTTATGCCATACCATGTTTAAAGTTCATGTTTAAAAGGCTTTTGTTTTAGTTATACATTGCCTTAAATGTTTATTATTATTTATGAAAGTTTCCGTTATATTGTTATCCTTACTGGGCATTTGAGCTCACCCCTTTTCTATGTTTTATTTTTCCCAGGAAGTGAAGAAGTAAATTATGAATGACCTGCAGGGATGTTATGTGGGATATGAGTGTGGATTATTGAGACATTATGTTGTTGTAGTAGTTTTTCATTTTATGATGTAATGTAAAACTTATGAATATATCTAGTGTTTCCAAGGCTACTAAACCAATCGGTCTTTCGAGATTTGATCTTTCATGTGATCATACCAATATTATGTAATAATGCACCGACTCTGGGTAACTGGGGTCAGGGCATTACAGTTGGTATCAGAGGAAGTTTAGTACAAACCTTGGAAGCTATATTTAGATAAACTCTGATTAGAGCACGTAGACCTAAGATGAACTTTGAGGATTAGTATAGAAGAACTTCCTAGAATTTTGGTATTGTAGAGATTTTGTGAGTTTTCCGAGCAATACATCCCTGTCTGGATACGAGCAGGTAGAGGCGGCTCTGGCACAGATGTACCTAGGGGTAAAACCCGAAAACACCGCTTTGAGCTAGACTCGAACGGGAAATGGTGCACGACAACGGTCCTTGCTGCACTCTTGGTTACGACACTCCCGGGGGATATGCTTAGGATAACTCTCATTTCCTTTACAAATCATTATGAAGGGTTTATGAGTATATACATCCTCAAAGGAGATATTTTTATGATTATGGATTATATCCATAAATAGTTCAATTTATGTTAAGTGTTTTATAAGTATGGGATTATGTATTTTGATTCATAAACTGATCTAGTGTATGCCATTGTTTAGAAATGGCGCCCAGTAGAAGGAATGAGAACTCCAGAAATGCACATGATCCAAAGAGAAGGAAGGATCATATCTTTCATGGTCTTAAGCTATAATTTATAAGAGAAATAGTCTCCCATGTATTATCATCATATGAAGAAATAATATCATGTGTTGATAAGATAAGTAAAGAGTTTACTGAGTCCTATGGCTTTGAAGGGAAGCAAGAGAAGAAAAGGATGGAAGAGAGAAAGATGGATAAAGGGAAGAGGGAAAAGAAGAATTTTCCCATATGTGGTAACTGTGGAAAGAAACACCCTGGAACTTGCCTGAAAGGAATGGGAGTTTGTTATAAGTGTGGAGGAAAAGGGCACAAAGTACGTGACTGCAAGGGTGAGAAAATGGTTTTAAATGTACAATGCTTCATTTGCAAGGAGTTTGGACACTACGCGAACCTATTTCCCAGTAATCAGACTATGCCACAACTGATGTTATTGGATAATAATCAATTTATGATACTACCACAGATGAAGAGGAATGATTAGAGTTCTTATGTTGATTATGTCAATTGAGTGTTGTATCAACAATGTACTTGTTATAATAATTATGGAGTATATAAGGATTGTACTGCAGTACTATTTCATTAAGGACTTGAGATTGTGTGGAACAAAGAAAAGTGACTCAATAGCAGGATAAATTTTTGGAAAATATATGGTTGAGAGAATGATAAACCATAATATAGTTCTGATACTGAGGTAGTGATTTTGGAATAATACATGATTGTTTTGGATAAATTATATTGGATATTCTTGACTACCTTGGAACTGATTAATGATTTGTATATTCCATCATTGTTGGGGTTTAAAACATTTTTGTATTAATGAAGTATATCCAGCATTCTATATGGAATAAGGGAGCATGAATGTAATAAATAAGGAATATGGTAATTCAGGATGTTTCAGTATATTAAAAGAATACATGATGAAGGTATTCATATGCTATTACAGGGTAAAAAGGATCTAAATTATGTTTACCTTCCTTATAAATGTTGGACTGTGATCTTGGATAGAAGCATTTTGGATAGTTCTAGTTTGGATTATTTTGGATTGCCATAAAAGGACAACCCGGAGGTCGGGCGGCAACCCGTCGCGTCCGGCAAGGCTGCGAGACTTGAACCCACAACCGAAGGGCGACAAGGGTGTATCACCTACCACTGGCCCATGAGATGTCCTGGATTAAATAATGTAGTTTTTATTAAAAGATCTTGTAGATGAATTATAAATTCTTTTATTTTGAAACCCTATATGAATAGTGTAAATAGAATTTTTTTTACATTCTATTATCTTTTAGAGTGAAAGATGAGTTTGTGGTAGAAATTTATTAATGGATAAAACTCTAATTATAAAGTAAGTATATCTCCTTATGATCTTAGCCAATCTCATAAATAAATTCCTCAATATTAAGAAAAGAAACTTAGAATAAAAATGTTTTCCTAGATGGTACCTTAAGTCATCACTAATTTATGGCTTTGGGATTTTTGGCCTTTTCATAGCCATGTTCTCTACCACTCTCCATTAGATAATTGATGGTTATATTTTTCTTCCATATCCATATTTTCCTACATGGAACCCTAGTATGTGTTATTTTCGGTAATCTTCATATTTTCGACTCTTTATTTTAAATATAGGCCTCATTAATTCATTTTTCGATGTGGGATTTCAACAAAGATATTTTGAAACGTCAAAAATGTGTTATCCTAATACCCTATGTTTTGTTGAACCGATGGTATTTCAAATCATCATAGATTGATGAATTTAAGGACCTCAATTTTACACTTGTTTGTGATTGATGACCTCAATCACTACCTATAAATATTTACGTTTTTCCTCCAATTATATGTCTCTAATTGCCACCAATGTTCTCCTAATCGAGATCATAATTTGGTGGTGACCCTTTCATTTCTCTTTTCCTCATATTAAGACTAAATTTTAGTAACCCAATTTCCAATGTGGGTTTTCCCACAAATATATTTTCTATTTTCAACCTTTTATTTTCGAAGAACAATTTCAAATTGCGAGGACGCAATTTATTGAAGGAGGGGAGAATGTAACACCCCAATATTTCATAGTGTGTTATTTCTTCAAAATAATTCAATAACTTGCACTACACGCAACACCGAGTTCAATCACACCATTACTTACAAAAAAAATCCATTTAAAAGAGGTTATGAATAGTATTATCTAAATTTTAAACTTTATATAATCCTTATAATTTTAGAATCCATATTATGAGTTTCTTAGATATAATGCAAGAACAAATTCATTTTCAGTATTGCACTTTTATCAAATTTTAATAGTGAACCCTTTTTAAATACAATATTTTAAACTTTTTGACTTAATGGGGACATCAAAAATTTAAAATGAAACATCCCAAGCTTCCACGGTACGCTTTCTTTGAATAATACAGTAGCGTGTGTTGTACGCAACCTTGAGTTTTAACACACACCACAACCAATCAAACTAGCCGTTATGAATAGTAATACCTAATTTTTGAAATTATATATATTTTATATTTGAAAATGGACTTCATTTTTGGATTCGGAATATCGAATTTAGCCTAAGGTGAAATTTTGGTACATTTCGGATAACTTTCATATTTTGATGAATAGTGAAAATTACTAAATTTTAATTAAAAACAACTTTTTTAATCAAAATAATTAATAGTGATAAATTATGAATTTTAGTAGTTTTAAAGTATATTTAGAATATATTTTTTACCATTTAATATAATTTTGGTCATTGGACATAATTTTATAATTAAACCGAACATAAACAAGTGTCAATCTTTTGATAGTTATTATCTCTTAAAAACACGCTTTTTGTTTTGACAGCGGGAATTAATTTTAAATTAATTTCTGCCACTTATGTGTTTTGAATTTAGGAAAATGGATTCCATATTTGGAATCAGGATGTTCAAATTGTGTAAATAGGTAACTTTTATTTTTAGACATTTTGAATAATTACTGCGGTAAATATTTTATTTACCATGGTTAAGGGTAAATCCGGTAAATAAGGGTTAACAAAATAATATTATAATAATACTAAATTACCCTAAAACGTGTCTTAACCCTATTTGTTGATACATGGTCGACCATGGGCATCTTTGGGTCGATTTTGGGACCCCATGGATCCACTTGTAAGTGATAATGACACTTTATTTTAATTAAGTTAAAATGAATACAAAAATGACACAAGCATATATCTTTTAGAAAAAAATTGTTACATAGGGTTATATATGTTGGATTTTAGATTATAAATATTCATTAGAAATATAAAAAGATTTCCTACATAATGATATTTTATTTATAATTTTTAGACATTAAATAATTTATTTTATTTATGACACAATGATGATTCAGTAATTACTATAATAGTGAAAAATTAAAATAATTGATATTATAAATACCCAAATAAATGTAATATGAAACTTTTAATGAATTAAACTAATTTTATAGGATAATATGATATATTAGGATTGATTTAATTAACTTTGTTCGAAGTAATAAATCTGTTATGAGTTTCACAAAAATCAACTATTGAATAGTGTCAAAATTGACATAAAAGAGTTCTTAAAACAAATATTATATTATTAATTGATATTAAATTCCTAAAAATCTAAGGTTCGGCCAAGAGACTTATATAATGATAGGTTCATCATTAATGGACCACTTGGGGGTCGCTTGGATGTATATAGTAAGTTTATTAACAATATTATATAAAAATACAAAGAGACATTGTAAAAGTGAAACTAATTAACTTAGAGTTAATACTTAAAGATAAGGTTAATATAAGTACCCAAACCTGTCTAAATTCTATTGGTTGAGTGGTTTTCGACTTAGACCCACCTTAAACTTTGAATAATCAACTTTGGATCCATTAGAAACCGAATATGAATTTATTATAAATTAATATTTCTAGCTTTTCCAAAGGTGCCCCTCACCCCTCTTATAAAAGGGCACTCCTCCTTCTCATTTCTTCACACCTTAAAAGCCTTTTGGTTCGGCCAAACTCTGCCCAAATACTCTCCCAACATCCCTCAATACAACCTAGAGGCCTTATTTTGATCAGAAAGCCAACCTAAGTAGCCCTTTTGATCAAATCAAAAGGAAGAACCCAAAGAAGAGGTAATGTTTTCACCACCCTTCTCTAAGTTCATTTCTTCTTCCACTTCTTCTTCCTTTGTTGTTACCATTATAAAATAATAAATCCAGTATCATATATATACTTTTATGTTATTATAAATATGGTACAACCATATTCAGTATTCTATCCACCCTTTGAATAACATGTCACCATACGTGCGTACGTACGGCTTACCGTCTCCACATCGTGGTGTAATTGTTATTCAATATAATATTATTTGGATGGGTATAATAATGATGTGTAACTCATGTAAATAATAAATATAACATGTTAAGGATTCTGTATATATGATATACCATCCATTATATATTATTTTAATATCAAAAGAATGATATTGTCGCTCGTGCGTACGTACGGACTACCGTCTCCACGAACGCGATGAGATTCATACTCCATCGTATCCATTCAAGTATAATTATCATTTGATGATTTAAAAAATGATTTTTAAGGACTTGATATCATTCTGGATATGAATAATATAAAACCTATCCTCTACAAACATGTCTTATGTAACAAAACATATAAAAGAAAACAAGTATGTTAACACTCGAAACAACGATAATACTAAGATATTATTATCAAATCAATATTAAAAGATCATATATGATATCATATTAATGTATATGATTATTGTATAATTTAATAACAATTATTTCACCATTATACAGGAGGTTAACCTACCCCAACCAAGGAAAAGTACAAGGTAAGGGTTATTTCACAATCTCTTCATTATCCGAGGTTGTTTATACGTAATAATCTACTGGGATCTCTTTATCATCCACATCCACGTTTCTTAAAAATGTATTTCAAAACATTTTTACTATTTACTAGAATATGAGTTAAAGTCATTTATACCCTTTTTGACTTTTATAAGTGGTTTATAAAGGAATCTTTCGGTCGTTTTCAAAACAAGGTCCTTTTTAACCTTTTCGACAGAATTAAGGTAAGAATGTTTTTTAACTTATACGGAGGGTGCGTCTATTTTCCGCCGTTATAAAATCTTCAAATCTTCCTTTACAAGATTATAAGAATATTTTCAAATTAAATGTTTTATTTTATAATTATTTGATTTTTAAATGATTAAAAAAAGAGATATTTCTATCAAGTATATGAAAATCCAGTGCAAATGTATACGTATTTAACGCAAGCTCCAAAATGTTTTTAGAAAACCCGACTCTCGAGTGTGCTAGACAGGAAGGGATTGGGAGTGGACCCATAATGGCCTGTAATTAGTCGAGCAGTCTCAGAACTAGTTATTTTTTTTCATAAGCTTGCATAATGTTTTCATAAAAACACTGGAGTATATTTGAGTAATTTTAAACGTAAGTATCTTCTAAAAAAATTGCATCGGTAGGTCTCATGAGACAAACTAGTGTCTTGGTACAAGGCCTTGAAAAAATCTTATTTGTAGTCTTGGCACGAGGCCTTGACTATGTGGTTATGATAGTCTGCCATTATGCATTCCAACATTATGAAAGTGGTTATTGATTTTTGCATGTGATTATTCGATTAGTAGAATATCCATGTGAATAAGTAAATGGAATTATTTCATTTTATTTATGCCATACCATGTTGAAAGTTCATTTTTAAAAGGCTTTTGTTTTAGTTATACATTGCCTTAAATGTTTATTCTTATTTATGAAAGTTTCCGCTATATTGTTATCCTTACTGGTCATTTGAGCTCACCCCTTTTCTATGTTTTATTTTTCCCAGGAAGTGAAGAAGTAAATTATGAATGACCTGTAGGGATGTTATGTGGGATATGAGTGTGGATTATTGAGACATTATGTTGTTGTAGTAGTTTTTCATTTTATGATGTAATGTAAAACTTATGAATATATCTAGTGTTTCCAAGGTTACTAAACCAATCGGTCTTTCGAGATTTGATCTTTCTTGTGATCATACCAATGTTATGTAATAATGCACCGACTCTGGGTAACTGGGGTCGGGGCGTTACACAAATATACCAAAAAATCATCATGACCAGTCCATATAGAGGATATCCCAAAAACCTGTAGACATAAAGACAGAGCTTAGAGGGATCCCATAGTGTAGAATAAAAAGTAGTAAATTATCTATATGATACATCACAACATAGCATACCATCAGTAGATACACGTAGCTAATATCATATAAATGTAATAGTTGCACACTAACTAATACATATATAGAAAAAAATGAAAAGTAAAAAAAATAGCATCAATCTTAAATAATGTGACCATCTTGATGAATCCACAGCCTCCAAAAACATCTATACTAGAACCACATTCCTATATCCAATAAATACATGTTTCTGAATGAAAATATGATGGTTTACTAACGTATATTATAACACATGTCATTTACGAAGTTAAAGGGTGTTTCTAATGACAGAGTAGGATATCCCCATATACCTAAAAATAGTTTTTGGTATGATAAATTGGACGAGAATGAAATAAATAGATGGAATGAAAGTCAAGATCATGAAGGAAACCAACCCAAAAACCTAACACTATATGAACACTAAAAAAAATTCCTCAAGTCATTGTGTTCTAAACAAGACACCATGAGACCTAAACCCTTTAGCTTCATCCAATTCTGAATGAATGTTATTTATATAACAATAAAATCCTTTTAAAAAGCATCACTTGGGGAAAGTGACGAAAATTGAGTCCCTCCCACTACCCTCTCACCATGGGTATGGTCTTAAACCAAGATCCAATCTCAGGATAAGACATGTACCTCAAACCTCTCATGTAGGGAGTGGAATCATATCTTGTCTTAAGACATTCTCAATCACTCAGTTGAGGCTACATATCATATCCACATCAATTAATTGACCATACCCTATAACTAAGGGTTTTTTATACATAAATTTTCATATTAATTATTTGAACACACTCTCTTACTCAAGGTTAGACCCACATAAACATCTTGAACCATCCCCTCTTACTCAGGGGAGGCCACATAACAATATCTCTAGCCTTACCGTCTCACTTATTTAAACTTGAATATCTATAATCTCATGCAGTATCACTTACATCTACCCTATATCACATAGTGAGGTCTCATTACACATTACTTACCTCACCACATACCGCCACCCTTTTAGTTAGGGTAAAGTCACATACCACTTCACATAACTAATCACATACCTACACTCTCTTACTCAGGGTGAGTTATCATACAACATAACATGACATATCTCAGTTAACATAAAATATATCAACTATCTCACTTAGGGTGAGGTATAATCACTACTATATATCATAGTAATTTCATTAATAATAAGAAAACATGTTATTCATAGACCATAAAAAACACCCAACTTTACAAACACCCCCATTTCCACTTATCTCTTTGCTAGGGGTAATATATAAATAAATAGGCAACAAGAAATTCAAATCCTGATGCGAAGATAAATAATTATGTTATCCTAATGGAATATCTTGACAAAAAAATTCCTCAAGGATATCTCATAGGATCCTCCCTAGCCAACCTATCTATGATACATACACGAGTTATGTTCATTCACCAGAACCCTCTGTTAATAAAGGATTCATTACCCAACCCAAAAAAGTAAAATAATTATGTTACTTGTGCCTTAATAATTCCTAGATAGGTCATTATAGAACCATTTTACCTGAGTAGATATACCCACATCACTATATTGAACCACGTTTTGTTCCATTGAAGCTAATCTGTTTTCCCCATATTTTCCTTCTAAGGGTATAATTACATCAATTCCGATCAACCTGGGAACTTGATACCACATGTTGAACATTATCAGGCCAAATCACACACCATTATACAAGATAGTCTAAAAACCACATAAAATTTCAAAACATGGAAAGGTATTTCTATAAGATCTTCATCATCCTAAAATAAGAACACATTATAGAAAATAATAATTTGGATCCACACCAAATGTACAAGATATTCAAAACAGGCCATTATCCATACATGGTCTACTTGAAAAAAAATATCCACAACCAATTCCTTTCAGCTATCCCATAAAAAATACATAAAAAACATTTTACATCCAATTTAAGAAAAGTCATCTCTAACCATATTTACCCAAACTTGGTCTGATGGTTCTGGGGAATAATTGAAGCTTCTTATGTACTATTGGAAAATAAATTTCCTACAATTTCAATGTTTTCTCCTATAAATTAGTTGGAAATATGTCCCCAAAATACAAAAATAATAATTCCTTTTCACTTCTAGTTTATAATTAATTTATTTTATTATATAATTTCATTTTATTAAATTTTTTCTTGGTCAATGAATCAGTACATCACTCTTTTTATAAAATCAATAAATTATAGGATTCAAGTGTAGATTTGATATAGATGTGATCCAAACATGATTCATAAACCTCTAATCATCGTTGTATAATTATAAAGGTTTTATAAAAAATGAATCTAACACTTGTGATTATTGTTGTTTATGTAAAATAGATCCTTTAGTGAAAAATGAATTTTTTCTAGAGCGGGATAAGAATTTATTAGAATTCATGAGATAATAATAGGTAGAGAGATCTATATATATTGATAAGATTCTCTCTAGAAATACTTGTGGATAAAAACAAATGTGGCTATAACTTACACACAATTTCAAAACAAGGTTTATATGGTCACAACATTTAAAAATAAATAATTATTCAAGCTCCCTTGTTATTTTCATAATTTCCAGAAAACCCCAAGTCTAACAATAATGGAATGTTACTTATTAATATGAGTAACACTCAACTCCTGGATAAAATATTTTTTTCCCTTTAATAAATAAATTAATATTTATTTTAATAATATTTAATATGAAATTATCCATACAACCATTAAAAATTGTCTTCCAATCATCAATATTTCCATGACCTTTAATAATGACTAATTATTTAATTAAATTTATTATAATTCATTATTCTCTCGTAAATATATAAATGTTATATTCATAAAAATAGTGAATACATATTTATTAAATAATCATGTAACTAGATAAAAAATATTCTATTACTTTTATAATAAATCTGAAATAATAAATATATTATATAAAAGTAATAAAATAAAAAATAAATTGGTTAATAAATATTCATCTTGCATATAAATTCTCTTGAATAACTGGAGATTGTATATTTGTGACCAAAACCACATAAATAATTATTAATCAATATATATGAATAATATTTAACCAAAATTTTAAAGTCATATATTATTTAAATAAGATATTAAATACAATTATTTTGGGGCTCCATAGGTCCCTTAGTGGAATTATCCTACAGTACCAAAAGTCAATGGTTAGCATCTAGCGACACACCATGACTCCCCTAGAGAATGATGTTAATGTCTAAATTACTAGTAACCTCTTACAAATGTACACCTTGTAGTATAATCTCATTATATTGGTATATCTAATCGTGAAGGTTTCATTCTAGTGTCATAAACCTATATAATTTATTTATCTTTCTATGAATTTCTAGAAACTAAATTTCTTACAACACTACCATTGTCATTAACTTGATTTGGAAGTTCAATTTCCATCAAATGCATCAAGATATCAATATATATTAAATAATATTCAGGATAAATCCTTTCTCATATTATTCATTAATAAAACAACAATCATGATGCATCTAACATATCATACCTCACCAAAAACATATATGGTCATGGTTTTTATCAATACATCATTGTACACAACTCATGGAATGTATTGATAATAATTTTAATGCCTAAGAATAATTACACATTTTTGTAGATAGGAATATCCAATAAAATCTGTAAATGTAGATTTTCTATTGGTGGTTCATGACCTCATAATGTTTTATATAAAAGATTACAATGGGAATACACTGTGAGAAAGTCTCCAAATCCTATGAATACACGCCACTAATAGCCTCCATCTTTTGTATACTGTAAAATGATATCATCTAAAAATAAAATGTATATCTAATAATATATTCATTGAACTTATGGGTTCCCATCATAACATGGAACTACAAAAACATTATAGTGTGAAAATTACACTGATTACATTATCACATACTATGTCACACAAATGAACAATCCTGATATAATAATATATTTTTAATATTAAAAATAATGAATACATGTATTCATAAAATCATACCAATGTTGGATCTAGGGAACAAACTGCAACATAATCCAAACTTAACTAGATCCAAATAATAAAACAAATTATTCATCCAACTCTAACATGATTTTTATTCTTTTTAAGAGATAAGGCTTTAGTCAAAGGGTGTTCCATGATTTTACCCATGGAAACTATACTCATAGGGACATCAATCCTTTCAGAAAACTATTTCAATAGGTTATATTTTCAGAGTATATTCTTCATCTGTTGATGTGATATTGGCTCCTTTGTTAGAGATGCGAATATAGGTTTATCACAATATAATGTGATAGGATGTATATTTTTAAGAACTACATCAATGTATTGGAAAGTGTTTAAAATCCAAATAGATTCTTTTACTGCATCTAATGACACAATATACTTAGAATACACTATAGAATCATAAAAAACTAAGTGGTTTGATATCTTCTATATCATAGCTCTATTGTTGAGACAAAAGATATATAATGAATGATGCTAAAATCCATTTGATCTATTTAGAAAATGGAATCATTATATTCTCATATGAATAGTTCCTTGGCTCCTCTATATACCAGGAACATATCCTTAGTATGCCTCAGATACTTGTGGATAACCTTAGAAATAGTTTAATGTAGTTCTTCTAGTTTATACTGATATCTACAAACCATACTTAATGAACCAGAAACAACAATCCTAGTATATAAAAATTCATACATGATAGAACCTATCATATAAGTGTATGATACCATACTCATTCTCCCTCTCTCTTATTATGTTTTAGGACACATTATTCCTAGTGAGATGTATTTCATGGAAACTAGAACTAATCCCCTATAGGATTCTTCCTTACTAAATTTATTTAGTATCTTCTCAATGTATGTTATTTAACTAAGTCAAATGTGCTTTTTTTACCTATGTGAATGATCTTTTTTCCAAGTATATATGCATTTTCACCTATATCCTACATGAAGAAGCAGTTCTTGTAACCAGTCCTTAACTAACTAAAATATTTATATGTTATTTCCAAAATGTAATATGTCATCAATAAATAATTTTATGAATATGACTACACTCCCAATAAACCACTTGAAAACTTGTCTCTCACATTAATTCTTTATAAAACCAAATTCTCTTATAGATTCATCAATCCAAATGTTCTATAACCTAGATGCCTTCGTTAACCAATATATAGATATTTATTATTTTTTATATTTTTTTAATTTCCAAGAGTCACAAACTAATCAGATTTTTTTGTATAGAAATAATATTATAGATTTTTATTAAGGATTTTTTTTGAGGTAGATCTTTCTAATCTCATAATCATGGAAATATTCTATTGCAAGTTGGACGATGATGGATTTAAAGATGGAAACTAGAAAAAAAGTTTCATTGTGATCAATACATCCCAATTGATTAAATAATTATTCAATGACCTTTCATTATAGATACTCACATTTCCTCCCATGTATTTTGTTTCTCCTAAATACACATTTTCACTTAAATATCTTTAAATTAATTGGAAGATCGACTAGAACCCAAACATGTTTTTGATACATTGAACACATCTTATAATTCTTATCTTCCTTATATCTCAAAGATTCTAATATCTCTATTATTTGAATAATAATGTTGTCTAAACATATCCCATATACTTTAGATTTTTATGATCTCAAAAACCTTTCATATTTTATTGATTTTCTTCTTTTTAAGTGTGTTTATCAGGTTTTATCATATATTTAAGTATTTAGGATATTAAAATCCTTTAGTCTTATATATTGGAAACTTTGGATGATAATTTCCTATGTCAACAAAATTTTGGATACCTTAGTAATTTGGCATTGAGGAAAACTGAGTACAAAAATAATTTAGCTATATAAATCTCTTACATGAAGGATTCTCCTATATAAATCGACTATATCTCAAAAACACATATATCAAATTCTCCTTTATAGATCATTGATTTCATGATAAATCATCTACATAGATCAAATGGATATGTAAATTGGTTTTGTGGATTAATCATCTATTTAAATTAGTTATATGTTTTAATCAACTATGCTAGTTTTGGATGTGTGAGTAAAAATCCCACGTGATGCAATTTGGATATATGGTGATTTTCAGATACGTGTAAAAATTGGATACATAAGAAAAATAAGATATTTGAAGATGTTTAAATGAATTTGTCTACGTAGATAATTAATCTATGTGAATCAAATGATATAAGTGAATTCAAATATCAATAATGTCAATATGGTTATATTTAATCAGCGATGTCATGTTTTAACCAATATTTATTACCATTGACTAACGTGAGTGAGATTTTAATGCTACCATGAAATCCTCAATTTATGGAATAAATAATTATGTTAAAAATGATTATATTATGAATCAAGTACCGAGAAAGGAAACAAGTACAAGGATAATTTATTGTCCTTTACTATTGTTGAATTAATTTCAAGAAAAATATGTGCATTTATAAATTGAAAAGATATGGATTTAATGGAGCTACAATTATGTTTAAATGATATGTTTCTTCATGAATTAAAATAGAGATCCATTGAAGTGAAAACAGATATTATTGAGAATTATAAAAGATACATAATATGATTTTAACTATCTCTCTCTATCTATCTCCCTCAACTCTCTTCAATGACGATCTACTTTTCTCAAGATGAAGAAGAATATTTATGATATTTATATGTGATTTATCTATAATCTTTTCTATAATCTAAGAAAACTCTCATCAAGTTGTTGTTTCTTATTATATTATCACATAGAGATTTATTTCTTTAGATAGTGATAATTGAAAACTATGAGCTTAATTTTTGAACACTCTATATATCATCTCTTTTGTTGTAAAAGGTTCCTTGTTAAAGAACATTGAAGGTTTTTATTTGTAAAGCCTTACTGGATCCTATTTGTAAGCTCATGTTCTCTGGTTCATAGTTTCTATAATTTTCACTCAATTACACAGTACCTATAAAAATTATTGGTAGTTCTTAAGAAAAGGAATGGTCTAGTGAAAATCACCATGTTCTTGTAGTTGAGTGCTGGTGGATTGGATTATAATATTTCAATTCCAAAAACTAATATAAATATAGGTGTCTAATTATTTTCTTTTTTATTTTATTTTCTAATGTTTTTGTGTTAAATAAAATATCATTTGTTATCCATATTTAAAAGAGGGTGGTTTTCCAATAGAATAAAATTTCAAGTAATCAATCTCCCCCTCTTGAGTCCTTGTGTAATATTTCTCCAACAATAGTTGGTATAGAGGTTATGACACCTAAGTTATAAATTTATAGACGTTTAAGTCTAAATTTCTTATTAAAAGAAACTTATATTACTAAAAAAAAGTATATATGTAAGTGGTAATAAACCACTATTTTAATGGTAAAAATTATGGCTAATATATAAAGAATATAATCATTAATTTGATGAACCATGGTTTAATGGTTTATCTCAAAGCATTGAAACATTAGGAAATTACAAAAATATAACTAGAAACTCGGGATGCTGGAAATGAAGCTAGTTATGAGCTAAATGATAAAATAAAGAATGTTATTATTTGTGGACTAGGTATAAATGAGTTTAACCAAGTCTCTCAATTCCAAAAAGTACATGAAATTTGGGATACTTTAGTTATTGATTATAAAGGTACATAATATGTATGAGATCCCAAAAAAAATACAACCAAACTGAAGTTTGACACATTTAGAATACTATAAAGAGATAGAATTATATAATTTAGTGGATGAATTAAAGAATTTTTGAATAATTTTACTGCTTTATAATCACGTATTTATGATATATATCATTCACTAAAAATACATATAATTATACCACAATGATGGACTTTGAATTCAAAAAATATCAGTAAATCTATAGAAGTTAAGAATTAGAAAAGAAAAGTTCTTATTGGAACATTAATGATGAATGATCTAGAGATGGATGTTTTGGGGTGAGTTCATAGATTAGTGAATAAAGTGAATTATTTTATAAAACTATCATTTTAAAAATATGAAAGGAAATGAAAATAAATTCAAATAGTTGAGTCATCTAATGAAGACACATCCAGCAGTTCTACTTTAGACAGTGATATTTCTCACTACACTAGGATGTTTTAAAAAATTTATAACAAGATGTGATCTTTAAAGAAACCCTTTAATAAATATAATATGTTTTATAGTAACTCAATGGAAGTGAGATGTTATGAATTCATAAATCCTAGCCATATCAAACTAGATTGTCCATATCTAGAAGAAGAAAAGTCAGAGAAAAATAACTTTTTTAATGTTTTCTACAAAAATAGACAAGAACACCATGAAATCCACATGGAGTGCTTTATAATATTCTAGGGTTGTTTCATAATTAGAATTAGAGGATAAAAATTATAATAATAAGGCCAACTTGTACTTTATGTTAAATTATAATGAGATATATTCATTTTATTATTCTAATAATGAGTCTAAATCATAAAATTAAAATTACCCATATAAGGAATTAAATGAATGTTGAATTATTATAGTTGTTAAGTATGAATATTTCAAAAAAAATCTCTTCAAAACCCCAATAGTGATATGGTAATTTATAAAGAAGAAATAAATAAACAAATTTCTGATTTAAAAACCAAGCTCTAAAATTATACTTCATCTAGACTGGAGAATTGAAATAGAATTAAAAATTTATAAAAATAATTTCAAAACTATAGTGCTACAGCACGTGTTTTTCAAAAGGCAAAAACTATATAAAAAATCTTTGGAAATTACCTAGCTCACCAAAATAATTTTGTTATAGGAATCCAAGGTGAAAATACAAATATTTACAAAACAAAATTTTTATATATTTATAAGAATAATAGCCACTCAAAAATTACTTGTTTTTAGTATGGAGAGTTCGAAAAATATGAAAACTATTGAATTTTTAATAACCTTCGATTATTGGGATTTAAATACAAATTTTTCAAAAATATTTTCAAAATTTAGTTTTGTATTTTCTAGATAGAAAAAAATTCTTTGGGTTACCAAATCTTTAGATGCTAACATTACTGGATTTAATAAAATATGGGTTCCAAAACAATTTCTTGTTTGAATTTTCTTTTTAGGGAAACATCTTCAAGAGAGTAAATTTTAAATGGAATATGGATAGTGGATTATTAAGCCATATGATTTTATATTTCTATAATTTAAACTCTTTAACAAGAAATTATGAAGGATATGAAACTTTTGGTGGATATTCCAAAGGAAAATTTATTGGAAGTGGATAGTTATTAATCCAATCTCTTTCCTCGTCTATTTTTTATGTGTAAGGATTAAATCATAATAAGATATTAATTTCTAAACTTTAAAAGGAAGTTTATTTTTTAATGTAATTCATGTTATGTTTTTCAAGATAAAATTATTAATTTTAGGGTACCAAAAAAAAAAAAATTTATATACTATAAATCTTAATACTTTGAGTTGAAAAAAATTGTACTATTTAGAAGATGAAATAAAAGAGTCATAGATTTAGAATAAAATTTTGGGAATTTTTAAGGTATATTACTTGAGAAAAGTATCTAAAATGAATTTATTTTCATATTTATCTATACATAAATTTATTTGAAAATAAGCTATGTAATGAATGTGAAATGGGAAAGAAACACAATACAGTTTTTGAACCTATTAAAGAGGTTACTAGTTCTAGACCCTCATAACAAATTCAAATTTATTTATTTGGTTCATATAGATTTGAAATCCAAATATTGAAATCTTTTTTTTATGTATTCATTAATTATTTTTCTATATTTACTTAGGTTTTATTTTTAAGTGTTAAATGTAAAGCTTATTCTGTTATTATTATATTTTTTAATATGGTTTAAAAATAGAGAACCAAAAAAATATTTCGCTAAGAATTGACCATAGAGGAGCATTTTAAAACCATGTCTTGTATTCCTATTTTTCAAAACATGGTATCAATCATAATTTTTCTACACCTAATACTTGTCAACAAAATAGTGCTATTGTTAGGTCATGTTACATAACCTTTCTACTCATTTCTGGAATAAAACTATAAATGCAACATTTTTTGATATAAATCGAGTTCTAATAATACATATTATAAAGATAACACCCTATGAGATATGGAAATTTTTAAATCCAAAAGATGGATAATTTAATATCTTTGGATTTAAGGTTTATATTCTAAACCCCAAGGATAATAATGTTAAATTTGATCCAAATGTTGATGAACGAATCTTCCTTGTCAATTATACAACTTATATGTAATTTATGTATTTCAATTAAATGTTAAATATTTTTGTAGAATAAAATCATGTAAAATGTGATGAAGTTGTCATTTTGATCAACAAATTACTAAAGAAGATTAGCTAAATGATTTTCCTAGAACATGAGATCTAAATCTCTATTTGAAAGTAAAAATGATGATGATTTGGATCATGGTTCTCTAAAACAAAATATTGAAAGGTTTTATACCAATGAACAAGAATGTGTGATGCATTGAAAACCTAAAAATCTTAAGAACCAACCCTTATAAACAATTATAGGAATCTTAGATGATGGGATTAGGAGTGGAATGAGTTTAGGAAATTCTATACAAAGTTATTCCTTTTTATTTAAACTATAACCATTGTTTATAGAATAAGATTTATTAGATGAAATTTGGGGTTTAAAAGAGGAATTAAACAAGTTACAAAGAAAAAATGATATGAAATTATATGATAGACCCTCTGACTATACTTTTAATGGATAAATATTGGGTTTTTTTAATTAACAAGATAATAATGGTGTGACCACAAGTAATAAGGATAGACTAGTTTCCAAATGTTCTAATTAAGTAGAAGGTAAAGATTATGAAAAGACATTATCATGTGTATCTAGATTAGAATCCATTAAGAGTGTTTTAGTATGGGCATCAAATATGAATTTCAAATAATATCATATGAATATTAAATCTGCTTTTATAAAGGGGTTTCTTATGGATTTAGTTTATGTTGAACAAGATCATAGTTTTGAATATACCCGTTTTCCAAATTAAGTTTGTAAACATACCAAAGATCTTTATATAATAAAACATGAACCTAGTGATTGGTATGAATATTTAAGTTCATTTATTTTATCAAATGATTTTTTACTAGGTATGGAATATATGATTATATTTAAAAAATCATTTATTGATATTTTACTTATTCAGATATAGGTTGATGATGTTTTTTTTGTTCTAAAAATATAAAATTGTTTAATGAATTTTTAATACTAATGAAAAAAGAATTTTAAATGAACAAGATAGATGAGTTAAAATAATTTATATAATTTCATATTTATCATAATTATTTTGGAAATTTACTAAATCAAATAAAATATTTACTTGAATTGATTAAAATATTTGTACATGAAAGTGGTAAAGAAAATGAAATTCTTATGAGTTAAAATTAAGATATTTACTTTGATGAAGCTAGGAATGTATTTGACAAAACGTTTTATAGATGAATAATTTGTATTCTATTTTATTTTAATAGTATTAGACTATATATTTTAATTAGAGTGGGTCATTATGAAATATTTTAAGAAAATACAAAGTATTATCATTTTAAATAAGCCAAAATAATTTTAAGGTATTTAAAAATGAGTGAATTCTATTTCAAATTTTTTTTTAATAAAATATCATGTTTTGATACCAAAATTGGTGGTTGTAGACTAGATAAGAAGAGTACTTCAGGAACCTTACATTTTCAAGGTAAATCTCTAATATCCTAGTAAAGTAAAAACAACACTATGATTCATTATCAATCACCAAAACAAAATATATTGCTACTTGTAGTTATTGTACATATTTATTAGGGATGAAACACGACTTAATTTATTTTGAATTCAAATATAATCGAGTATCAATCCAATGTGTTAACCCTAATTCTATAAAAATTTCAAATAATCCTATAAATTAATAGAGAATAAATCATATAGACGTAAAAATTCATTTCTTGAGAGATCAATCTCAAAAAAGAGATATTACTCATGATTTTAACTATACTATGAATTATTTAGCATATATTTTCATTAAATTATTTAGGTGAAAATTTTATGATTCTATAAAAATAGAATTTGGTTTATTCCATTTTATGTGAATGTAGATTATCTTATTTGGATAAATTTTATTTTTAATTATATTTATTAATTATTTGTATCTAATGTTTTATGAAATTTAATTTAATTTATCCCATTTTTCTATTTTAAATTTTATGGTTTTTATAAAGAATAAATTCAATTCATTTAGTTTTTATTTTATTTTTGATTAGTCAAAAATTTACCCAAAATAAAATCTTGTACATAAGCTATTTGGGATTTATGTATGTGACCTAATTTTTTTTGGAACATGGCCCATTCTCCCTTCACATGTATATATTCTCCCTGAAGCTAAACCATTACCCCTTACATATCAATCTTCTATCATCCTCTAACCAACCTATCAAACATGTTAAATTTGATGTGTGGTGATAAAGTATGTTATGGTTCTTCCATGAAATACAAAGGTATCATTGCATGAAAATTTATAAATACAAATTCCATTAATATTTATGGGTAAAATCTATAAATATTCTTCTAAATAAGTTTCTTCAGTTTCAAGGATGTTAGTTCATTTTTTTGAAAAGAAGTTTTAATTTCCATTTGGGGAAAGAGATAAATGAATTTACGAGGAACATCAAGTTCTAGTTTAGTCAAATAAATGATGTTATCACTTTGTAAATAAATGGTAAGGATGTTCTAATTTCACATACTGAGTTGGATAAGTAACATTATTGTCTCCAAGAGTGGGAGTTCAATTTCATTTAGACTCTTGTTGGAACAAGCTCAGTTGATTTAATAGAGGATTACAAGTTCTTTTTCTAATCATACACCATTGAGAAGGAACCCGTAAAAATGTATATATGAGTATAAGATTCTCTACAAGTTTATTTAAACTAGGATTAATCATAGTGTTGGGGGGATAGAGAAGGTTCTACTTCAGTATATGTTCTTGATATATATTCTAATAAATAATCTAAAACTCAATCTTTTAAGTTACATGATGCATTTTATGTATCAATAACTTAATAGAAAAGGGAATATGGACTATTATCCTTATGATAGGATGATATACCAAGTTATGAAGATAAAAATAATAGTATCTTAATGTGGGGGAAACAATGAAATGTCATAAAAGTAACACTATCTATCTAGTTCTATTGAATAACTTCAGGTAATATGGGGAATCTATTTCAAATTCACGGAGTACTTTTGGTCTAGAATGCGTGTCTTAGAGGGATCCATCCTAAAACTCATCACCTTGGGATGCAACCCCTACTGATATTTTGTCTTCTAGGGAGGTTCATGGGATAGTGATTGTCCAATTTGAGCCTCTAGTGCCAGTCATTTGTCCTTCTGCAGTCGATATACTTCAAATTTAGGAAGAAGAAGCTACTCTAAGCCATGATGTTTGTGTTTTTTTGTATATGAAGTTAGTCAAAATTAGGAATATTTTTTTGAGAAAACTATTCTATTTTATGATAAGAGTGTAGTTGAGATTGTACACGTGGTTTCTAATTCTCAAGCTAGACCTAAGGTTGAGGTTAAAGCTCATATAGTGGATCTAATTTTTCTTATATCAAATATTTATGGAGATTGGGTTGGTGATGTGTTTATAGAAATGAGTGAACACTATCACACACCACCTACACAATCTCCACAACCTATTGTGGATAAGGAATCACCCTTAGTTATTATGATTTCCAAATATTCCAAAATGAAATATTTTTCCTATTCTATTCCAAATGGTCTTGATAATCATCAAGGATATTATGGTGAGATGAAATGGGTGTTAAAATCTTATAAGGATCATATAATAGAACTCATGTATTCTTTTACTTCCAAGTATAATCTTGACAAGTTGGTTGGGATAATAGACACCCTAAAAATTATTATTAATAATATCAAATTAGTTCCTCATATACAATAAGCTAGTTTTAGTGTGAGTTCTAAGGAGATTGTGGAGACGAAATATAATATAAGATAAATTAATGATTTTTTTTCTACCAAGTAAAAATTTAATGATTTTATAGTAATTTTATCACACCAGAGAAACACCCATGAAAATATTCCAATCCCGAAACAAGGTATGTCTCATGAATTCCTTGATGAAATAATGTATTTTAGGAAATAATCTAAATAATACTTTCACACATTATAATGTGTTTTAATAATACAATTTTAATTCATCATGATGTTTCATCCCTTTGAAGATGCCACCCTATAACCCTTAGTTGTTCCAGATTATCAAATTGGAGTTGATCAGTTGCTCTAAAAAATGAATTTTGTATCCCCATAGATTTAGTCCCTATAGTTTGTTATGTTCACTCCAATTATAATATTAAATATGAAGATAGATCTTATATGTGAGTTCCATGACACCAAATAAGTAGTTAGGAAGCTTGGTGTCATCACAGATGTGTCATTGAATGAAATAATGGGTTATTTTGAGAAATATGTTGCTGAAAACATAAAATAAATCCAAAATATATCTAGGGATAGTTAAGTTATGACTTTTATAACTCTTATACCAGTATGTAGAAGCTATCAATGGTTTCTAAATGTTTTTGACATGGTATATAAATAAGTTAAAGTATTGTGTTTAAAATCTCCAATAGAATAATCATGTGATGTATCTATAAAATTTTTAGTTGTTCCTATAGGAAAATAATTGGTTGATTGTAGACCCCCAAGGAATATTCCTTCTATCTTTCCGTCACTTGTTATTACTAAACCAACTTCTTTAAATTATTTAGTTCTAAAATATTCTAGAAGTTTTTTTAATGGTATAATAATAAATTTAATAGATCAGGTGAGAAGTATGGAAATAAAGTTGCAATCCTTGAATGCAAGTGTGATCAATATACAAAAAATGATGACCGAAAATTAGAGAAGATAGTTTCAAAATTTTCATCCTCATTGACCAGTTTTAAAGCTCCTCAAGTCTCTGGTCTCCATTATAGATTTACCTCTTCCTAACATTCATTATTTAAATGAATTTTGAACAATTGATTAACAACAACTGGGAAAATGAATAGGTAGTTAACTATGAGAATCCTTCAATTTTATAATTATAGTATCATAATAAGGATATGAATGTGTAATGATTCTGATTATAATTTAAGAGGTTTAATGAATCTAGGTCTTTCTCTTCTAAATACCAATTTATGTAGTTGAAAAAGAGTAAATGATACTTTTTATGCCTCCAAAATCTATCAGAATGAGAATGACGTGGTTGATATAGGTTTAACTTCTAATAATTGCAAGGAAGGACCCTCATCCTTAGAGCCTCTCAAGAAACTACATTTTGTGGATTTATGCTCTTATGATTTGGATATGGCTCAACATAATGTTGAAAACATACTCAGTGTACCTTCGCAGCACATTGAACTATGTCTACCATCAGACTAGGAAGTGTATATACTACAAAATAAGGCAAGGAATTATTTTCATCAACAGTGGATACTCTAACTACCCCCCCCCTCCCCGGAACTGAACCAACATTCAAAACACCTCCACCAAAACTACCTACTATGTTCGAACCCATCCATAAGTCTAGATCTTCTGACTAATATTTTTAGTGGATATTAAGTTGATATATGTTTGTATATATTTACATTCAATTATTTACTTATATATTCATTTGTTATGTTTCTCTTAGTGATTATTTTTATTTAATATGTTTATAGTATTTACTTTATCTATTAAATTCCATTATTTCTATTATTTCATGTTATATTTCAACACTATAATTAAAACATTAATTAATCTAAGTCCTATATTAACAATTTTCTCCATCTATTTACCCTTATTTATAAATGATAAAAGGGGTGAAGTTTGGAATGTTTACACAAATGTTATTTGAAGGGGGAGAATTACTCAATTAATACAAAGGGGAGAAGTTTCAAACTAATCATAAATTAATAAAAAGGAGAGAATTTTGTAACTAATATAGAGAAACACTACATTTTAAAAGAAATATATTTATTTTATAGTTTTTTTAAATCCTATTAAACCATTAAAAATTTTCATGGTTACTATATTATGTGTTTTATAATCATAAAAGGGGTGAATGTTGGAATAATAATGTTATTCCAACCTATCCCATTTACTTTAGGTTTTTATTATCTCAAATACCATTTACATTTTACTTAGTGTTTGGTTAGTAAGTGTGTTCATCAAGTTTTATCATCTTTTTTTGTTATTCGGCTGTTAAAACACTTAAGTCTAAAATTTTGGACACTTTGGATAAAATCATCCCAAGTCTTGAAAAATTAGTTATGTGAGGGATTTGGCTACATGGAGAAATGGAAATGTAGAGAGTGTTGATGTGTAAATCACCTATTTCATGACCCGTCCTCAGGGCCCGTGTCGTGACTACCCCAATCCCACCTTCCATAGGTCAGGGGATGGCGACTAGAACCAAAGGCGTAATACCAATAAAAGGGAAGGCATTTCCTTTTTAATCTGTAACACACACACACACACACAGTCTGAACACAAGAGGTATAGGAAACAAATGAAAATAAACACTAAGTAAAACTGAATACAAAAGTAAGTGCTGAAAGGAAAGGGGATGGAAATACAATCCCAACAGTAACGTACAACTACAGAAAAGTAAACAGCAACTACTGAGTTGACCTCCAGGAATCCCAATAGAAGGGTGGGTACAGATGGCCTCCTCAGCACCTCAGGTCCGTCCATCCACTCTGTGTACGTCTCACCAAGTGGTCCACCTCCGGGTACCATCTATCCCCGCAACACTCTACCTCGATCAGTGTTGTCCATCATCTGTAATCAACAAAATGAAGTACGGGCATTTCCCGTGTAGGGGTGACTATAACGATACCCAGTAGGGACCCTGAGTTCCCCAAAGGTCTCCCAGAATCCACAATGGATAAACCAAAAAAGGAAAGATACAATCACGATGTATCAACCAACACAACTTAGGTATAAGCCCATACATATACCTAAGTTATCAACCAAAATTCAGCTCCAAATCTCGAGATCAAGCACAACCCAGTCCACACGGGAAATTAATGTCAATCAAATTGATGATAATGATTGAAAGTCAAGACTCATCTCACACAGATATACATCTTTTGTATAGAGACTGAGATAATCATTTCTAGTCACTGATTCTTCTAAACTGTCGAACCCATGTAGGATCCTAGTACAGAAGTCATCATATTGAACCCACATAGGATCCTAGTACAGAAGTCGTCACTATCGGACCCACATAGGATCCAAGTACAAAAGTCATCACTGTCTATCCCATGTAGGATCCAAGTATAGAAGTCGTCACTGTCAAACCCACGTAGGATCTATGTACAGAATTCATCACTGTCGAACCCATGTTGGATCCAAGTACAAAAGTCATCACTGTTGAACCCACATAGGATCCAAGTACATAAGTTTTCACTGTCGAAGCCAACTCTATGGTTCCCACACAAAGCACGCTCGATTCTGGGAGGGTCCGCTCCTCGAACAAAGGGGTTCGATACATCAACTATCATGAAATATAGAGTTGGTGTATCCTGAACTTCTGTCTCATCAAAAGAAACCCAACACTATAGACGACGCGTCAATCAGATGCCCAGTCCGAGAGTTATTGGCTTTTCCGTTCCAGGGGCCTGGTTGGATTTAAGCTCGATCCAAACCCAACCATTTTTCAATGTTGTCCAAAACTCACTTAGAGTATCGCAAAGGGACCACCTCATCGCGAGGATTCTAGTACCATAGAAGGTTCGTCAATCAGACGCGCAGTCTAAAAGATATTCGCGTTTGACAGAAACGGGCCCGGCCTGTCAAGCCTAGTGGGCTGGCGGGTCAAACTGACCCGATTTGGCAGGTCCGACCCGGTTGGGGGTCAGCCCAGCCTGGTGGAGCCTGGCCAACCCAGGGACCCGGACCGGCGGGTCCGAACCGGTTAGGGGGTCGGCTTGGCCCGGTGGGGTGCAACCCAACCGCAGACCCAACCCACGGTTGCAGTCTGGTTCGGCTCGCCCAGCGGCGCCTCCCCTCCTTGCTGCCCGAAAGGCCGATCCTGGACGGTTTTGTCCGGATCAAGCGGCCTGCAGTTGCGGGCCATAGTTCCTCCGCACGTGGTGCCAAGAGGTACTATGGTCATCCCAACCCGGTCGACAGGCAGCCGGTCAGTTCACACTGCAAATCGACCCACACAGTGGGTCGTGGTATTCCCGAAGTGCGGTGCCAAGAAGGTGTCGTTGTCCTCTAGCCCGTCCGGCTATGGATGGACAGTTCGCTTCATTCGAGCGGCCCACACCATGGGAAACAATTTACTCCACGCCATCAGTGCGACGACACCGGTCCTCCACCGCCGTGGCCTGGCCTGGCAGCGACCTTCGGTCACTCCCTCCTTCATTCGTCGCCACCTCATGGCTCTGGACACTTCCTTCGGCATGGTGTGATGGCACCACACCCTTCTGGATCTACCTCCATCACCAAATAAACCAACAAGCAACGAGGAACGTCTGGCCATGTTGGTTTGGCCCACGCCCTCCATATTAGACAATAACATTCATCCAATGATGAACCAAGGTATTTAACAAAGTACAAGGTACAATTTTGTTAAAATAAAATTAATCATATCCCCCTACATCAATTTCAAGAACGTTGCATGTTGACGAGCCTTGGAAAACGAGCGTCGCAGTAGTCAGGCGTCACGGAAGACGGGGTCGCGTAAGATGGATATCGTTCCGTCAACGTCGGAGGAAAAAGTCATTAGTCGTTGGCAATGTTCTTCGTGGGCTTCTCCTCCCTTTATTGTCTAGGTCGAAGGAGGAAGAAGATGAAGTTCCTCGCGACCGCTCCTACTCCTTTAACGTGGAGTAAGATGAAAAGAAATGGATGTTCTTCACTAAAGAGGGTGATATCCTCCCAAGAATTATTCTCCTCTCCTTTTTCTCCCAACCGAAATTATGCCAACCCAAATAAGAGAATTTAATCTCTTATTTTAATGTTGGAAAAAAATTAAAATTAATTCAAAAAGATTAATTAAATGTGGCATTTAATTAATCTTAGGTGTTGGAATTAGTTGTGAGAAGGTGGAGGGTTTAAAATTTAAAAGAAGGGAGGTGGCTTCATTAAATTCAAAGGGGAGTTTAAATGGAGGTGAGGAGAGGTGAAGAGTTTGAGTTCATGTGGGCCCTACCAAACATTATCCTCTCATGAGAGGTTATGTGGGAGTGGGCCCCACCACCAAACTCCCTTTGGAGATAATAACCACCAACAAAAATAAAATTGTGCAACACATCAATGTTATTTAATTTATTATGAATCCCCAAAATTAATATCCGCTCTGTATAAAATGTAACTGCAGTAAAGGTCCTCTTAAGTGAATATCGGCACTGCGAGTTCATCGGTGTCCTCAGATTTCAATTTCGAGCAACGGTTCAAAAGATAGAAAAACCCACATGTACGTTTACTGAACATACCCGAACAAAACTTCAGAAATTGATTTCGGGCACAGTGGGCCTTGGAATCTGGCACCGTCAGAAACTACGAACTCGTAAAATTCTAAAGAATTTAAGAAAAAAATTTCATTTAAATTTCCAGGTCTTTACATTACCCCCAACTTAGGTCTTTACGCCCCATAAATCTACAACACACACTAGGGAAACAAATAGGCTGACTAAGCACGTATCTGAGCCTCCCGCTCCCATGTGCTCTCCTGGAGGTTCCCGTGCTCCCAGAAAATGCGCACCAGAGGAATAAAAAGTCCTCATAGGACCCGATCCTATCAATCCTCGATCTCCACTAGGACCTCCGTGAAATTCACCCCATTATCAATGCCCAGATCTCCATGGTCGATGATGTGGGACAGGTTGTGCACGTATCTCGTCAACTGAGATACGTGGAAGACGTCGTGCACCCAGTGAAACTGAGGTAGAAGGGCCAGGCAGTAAGCCACCTCTCCTTCCCTGATAAGGACCTGTAAAGGCCCAATGAATCGTGGTAAAAACTTGTCTCCCTGGACAAATATCCATAGAACTCATCAAGGTGATACCCATAAGAAGATGTGGTAGCCATTCTTAAACTCCAGTGGTCTCCATCTCCTATCAGCAAAGGACTTCTTCCTGCTCTGTGTAGTGTTCATCCACTCCTAGATGATCTTCATCTTCTCCATCATAGACTACACCATCTTTGGTCCTACAAGTGCTGACACCCCTGGGTCAGTCCATCATAGTGGTGATTTTCAAGGTCGGTCCTATAGTGCCTCATTAGGTGCCATCTCGATGGTGGAGTGGTAGCTGTTGTTGAACGCAAACTCCACCAAGGGTAAGTGATCCTCCCACCTGCAACCAAAGTCAAGGAAACAAGCACGGAGCATGTCCTTGAGATTTTGAATTGTCCTCTCAGTATGACCATCCATCTGAGGATAGAAGGTGGTGCCCAAGTGATGCTTCGTTCCAAAAGCCTCCTGTAACCCCTTATATATCTAGGAAGTGAAATGAGCATCTCAATCAGATATGATAGTTGACGGAACACCATGAAGCTGTACAATCTCTTAAATATAGAGGCGTCCCAAGATCTCCACTGAGCCCTTCTCTTGGATTGATAGGATGTGGGCTGACTTGGTGAGTCTGTCGACAATCACCCAGATAGAGTCATGTCCTATGGATGCATGTGGAATCCCCATCATAAAATCCATGGATATTCTATCCCACATCCACTTTGGGACCTCTAAGGACTGTACCAATCCTGTTGGAACCTGGTGCTCTACCTTCAACTGCTGACAAGTGAGGCATCGTAAAACAAACTGTACTACCGCCTTCTTCATACTCGGCCACCAGTGCTGTCATCTGAGGTCCTGTTACATCTTCACCACTCCTGGATGTACCACTAGATGGGAAGTGTAAAACTCCCTCAACACCTCCTACTGTAATGAAACGGGTACCATGGTACGTCCTCTAAAGAGGATGACGTGCTCCCCACCTTTAGAAAACCCATCAGGTGCCTACCCTGAGGATATCTGAGCACGTCGCGTCTCACAGTCAACGTCTCCATGCTGTGCCTCCCTATCTCATTGAAGGAGTGGAGGAGTGACTATAAGAGACTACAGAATGGAAGCTCCATCTCTATCCATAAAGGATATCTGCAGCATGTCCAGCTTCTCTATCGCCTCTCCTAGCAGCTGAATGCCCAATCTCCTACTGAGAGCATCTGATACAACGTTCCCCATCCTAGAAGTATAGACTATATTGAAGTCATAGTCCTGGAGGAACTCGCGCCATCGCCACTGTCTCAGGTTTAGGTCCTTCTGCAAGAAGATGTACCTCAGAATCTGGTGGTTAGAGTAGACTGTAAAGCACTCGCCCATCAGATAGTGTCGCAACATCTTCAAGACGAGGACCACTGCTGCTAACTCTAGGTCATGGGTAGTGTAGTTCTACTCATGTTGTCTCAACTGCCGTGAACCATACGTGATCACTACTCGTTCCTGCATTAGGACACACCTGACTCAGGTCCCTGATGCATCGCCGTAAAATACATACCCTATGACCTCCTTCGGTAGCCTCAAGATGGGTGAATTGGTCAACCTCTTCCTCAGGTCTTGAAAGCTCTGATGGCTTCTCTCTGACCACACGAAGTGTTTCCCCTTCATTGTCATTGCTGAAAGCGGTGCTACAACTCTGGAGAAGTCTGGAAAAAATATCCAATAGTATCCAACCAGACCCAGGAAACTCCAAACCTCCGTCACACTCCTGAGTGGCTCCCAAGAAAGTACTGCCTCGATCTTCGCTGGGTCCACTGCAACTCCATCCTCCTAGATGATGTGTCCCAAGAAGTGAACCACTCGAATCCAGAACTGAAACTTCGAGAGCTTAACATAAATCTAGTGATCTCAGAGTGTGTACAGTACTACCCGTAAATGGTAGGTGTGCTCCTCCTCAGTAGTCGAGTAAATCAGTATGTCGTCGATGAAGACTATGACAAAGAGATCGAGGTATGTCTGTAAGATCTGGTTCATGAGACTCATGAACACTGTTGGAGCATTGGTTATGCTGAATGTAATAACCAGGAACTCGTAGTGGCCATACTGACACCTGAAGTCTATCTTCTGTACATCCTCATCTCGAACTATGAGCTATTAACAGCCTGACCTGAGGTATATCTTTGAGAACCATCGTGCTCCCTTGAGCCGATCAAAGAGTTTGTCAATCCTTGGGAGTGGGTACTTGTTCTTCACGGTAACCTGATTCAGGTGATGGTAGTTGACACATAGTCGCAAGCTCCCATCCACCTTCTTGGCGAACAAAATTGGAGATTCCCAGTATAAGGACCCAACCATAAACATTACATAATCATGAATTAAATGAATAATTCACAATGGGGATATTTTCAAGTTTAGAGTTTTAGAGAATTAGGCCATAACGATTACATAACAACTTGAATATTACAAGTAGACACTAATACTCAGTATCCATTTTTTTCATAAAATAAAAACTCCTAAAAATCCACATGTCTAGTTCCATGTTTTAGATAGCATGAATTTTCCTTGATACCATCCTTGAACCTATTCATCTTTAATTCTTGTGGAAAACATTTCAAAAACTTGGGATGAGCATAAAAAAGATCAGTAAGGGTTATAAAATAAAGAAGGAAAATATTTTCCCAACAATAAAACCATACTTTTCAATCATAACATACCTTATGAAATCATAAGATTTATGAATAACACACACAAATCATAAATTATGAAGGTTACTTATGGAATCCATATCAAACATAAATTGTAGCTATCACAGCTATGAAGGGAGTTACACTTGGAATACCCATCATAGTATATTCCGTAAATCTCTTAGGAGAAACATCACGTTTACCTCCTTCATGTTACCCAATGCATTGGAGAGCTATCTCGGGCTCACCCTCCCTAGGTTTATCACGGAACCACCCGTATACGTGAACAATACCCAATAACCATAACATAATCATAACATATAACACTTGTATAAAGGAAATATGACATTTTCAAATTCCAATATATCAAATCAAGGTATTAAAATAAACAATGTTTTATCAAATCATTTTCAAAACCATTTAAAAATAGATTTTTGAATCAAAGTTTCCAATACCACTTTGAAGATTTTAAATGAATTATCATTTTAAAACATTAATGTCCGTATAATTAAATCATAAAAATCATGTGAAAACATGGACATTAATGAGAAATATTTAGAAGAATAAATCTTTAAAACATTTAAAATGATATTTTAGATAAAGAGTTTTTAACCCAAAGAGAGACAATTGAATACAAATAATTGAGGAATAACATTTAATCAGAACTTTATAATATCATGAGAATAAATAATTTCAGGATATAATGTGTCATAGGACAATATATACACCATATAAGTGTGAATCGGTGCATAAAAACAATGAAGTATTAGTGGAATGTAAATTGAGATGAAATATCTTATAAAGACCATATCCTTAGGTTAAGGATAAATACAGAACATAATTATGTGTGACAAATATAAATACACTCAATATGATTGGATTTTCAGTGTAAATACATCAGAGGTAATTCAAACATATTCTTGTAAAAACAACACCAATGAATTGGATTTTTAACTCAATAAATGGAGATTGAGTTAAAAATTACTCTTATCAATTTCATGTCAATGACAAGAGAATTTATCAATGGAGTGATTATGTGTATCAAAAGTATATCCAAAAAATAGGGAGTGGAAATTACTATAGAAACAATAAAAATTGACTCCACACATAATCATGGAGTAAAATAATTAACAAAGTATGTGTAAAGCCCACTGAGTGGAAATTGAAGTTTGAAATTCCTTTACTGATTTGGTAACTTATGAAACATACAACCCATGAAAGAAGGATCATATAATGAATATAAAAATACACATAAATTTAAGTATATTACACAATGAATACAATCATGGGCAGTACATACACCACACAAAAGGAAATAGTGGCAAATATAGCATGAATCTCACGGGAATAAAAAGTGAGATGAAAATCCCTTACAAATTTGTAATCAATTGAGTAGTTTGACCAAAAGTTAATAAACACAAAATGAATGACAGAATACCATGAATATACAGAGAATAATGATAATATAAATCAAATGGTAGTATACAATACACCACATGCAATAAATAAGTGGCGAACAATGGAAATCACACGGAATTAAAAGTGAGATAAGAAATCCCTTACCTCGTGTCCGACTTGACTCGATCATTATTTAATATCATGAATAATAAACTCAAGTTAATTTATAATTTCTTAAGAACCTTTTTCAAGTTTATTATTCCTTTTATATCACTTATTAAAATGTTATAAACATTATGTAATCATTTAAGTTTATAATGTTTGTTTTGCTGATATTTGGTACTTGAGTCAAAAACGGACATCTTATAATTGAATGTTGTTCATGAGGTCAAAGGTTTATTATATCCAGAATAATATTCAGGATTTAGATATCATATATATCATATATATCCAGTATATACATGTTTTTATAATAGTAAATAACATTTAGAGGTAAGAAATTAAATGCACCGTTCATGGAGATGGTAAGTCGTACGGACGCATGAACGCTACTTTCATTTCTATTTCTTATTTTTATGTAATTAAAGAATAATGATACATAGGTATATTATAATTACAGTATAATATTATATATAATATCATTAACTCTATCCTTTATACATCCCACATAAGTCATTAATGAGTCACATCACTTTTAGGGGGCGGTAGTCCGCACTTCCTCAAATGAGATTATCGTGTTTACCCACTATGGAAACAATAAAAGCGTGCTATAATTGGAAAATACATAAGGATAAAGAAAACATAAAAATAATATATATCATATATAAATATAGTTCCATCATAATGGCCACCATGAGAGGTGGTAGGAGATAATCGAACAATCATCGTTTCGTGAGGCGTTAGTTTTCCATCAACAGAAACATTATGTTCTTCACCCATTAGATGGAGGTGTGTGTATGTGTAGTTTGAATACATATAATAAAAACATCATAGTATATTTAGGATACTGGTTTTGTTACAAGAGAAAGTAATAAAAAGAGTTTAGGGGTTGGAGAAGTAAAATAAAAGAAAACAAATTAAGAGAAACTGTTACCTTTAATTTGGGTAACTCCCTTTGGTTTGAACCAAATGACTTCTTGAAGTGATTTCTACCTAAGTAAAGGATTCTATGAGGAGGAGAGGGATGTAGGTAGATTAATTGGGAATATTTTGGATGATCCAAATGGCTTGAGAGGTGTGAGGAATTGGTTAGAAGTGGTCTCCTTTTATAAGGGAGGGGAGGGGCTCTTTTGGAAAGTGTGAAAATATTATTTTATTATAAACTTATTTTCGGTTTCAAAGGGTCCAAAAATAATTCATGATGAAAATAATATTAGTCATTTCCGACATAAAATCATCCAATAATAATTGGACAGGTTTTGCATAATATTTTAATCATTAGAATCTTATTTATTTAAATCATTTATTAATGATGTAAATAATGCATCATTATTGTGTCATAAATAATTTAAATTATTTGATGTCTAAAAATTATAGAAAAACTATAATGTAGTAAATATATTTATATTTCCAATGAGAATTTATAGTCTAAAATATAACTTATATAACACCATATAAATATTAATTACTAAAATATTTTTGTTAATGTCAATTTTGTCTTTACATTAAATTAATTAATCTAAATTGTCATTATCACTGCCAAGTGGATCAATGGGGTCCCAAAATAGACCACAAGATTTCCATGGTCGTTAATGCCTCAACCAATAAGGTTTGGAAAAGTGTTAAGGTAATTTTGAATTATTATAATATTCTTTTAACCTTGAATTACCCTATTTACCTTTAACCGCGGTAAATAAAAGTCAAAAGTTACTATTCAACAAAAATTATTTTCCTTAATGAACCACATTTTAATCCTTGATAACAAACATGTATGTCTGATTTTTTAAATTCAATTCACAGGAGTGGAAAAATTTCATTTAAAAGAAAATGTCAGTTTTTTTAACTACCACTAAGTGGTTTCACTATTCATCAAAAATTGATGTTTTTCCAAAAAAATACAAAAAATTCAGCCTAAGCTATATTTGATCATCAAAATTCAAAACTGATGTCTATTTTTCCAAATTCAAAACATATAAGTGGCATAAATTAATTTTAAAATAAATTCTCATTATCAAAACAAATAGCGTGTTTTTAAAAAACAATAACTATTAAAAGATTGATACTTGTTTATGTCTAATTTCAAAGTGAAATTAATTCCAATGACCAAAATTGGATTATATGGTAAAAATATATTCTAATTACACTTTAAAACCAATTAAAAATATAATCTAACCATATAAATAAATTTTATTAAAACATAGTTTTGAATTAAAATACAATATTTTCACTATTCATTAAAAAATGAACTTTATCAGAAAAATTCTAAAAATTTAGCCAATGTAAATTTTGATGTCCCCATTATAAAGAAGGATTTTATTTGGTCATATATAATGTATAAAATTGACCAAAACTTGATTTAAAAAGGGTTCTCAATTAAAAGGCGATAAATCGGCCTTTTAATGTAAATTATGTTTATAATTAGATTCATTCACATTTTAAGCCTATAAATTTCATTGGATAAATGTAAATACATTTAACAAACATGTATAATCATATTGTAGTTAGTTTTGTTCATTCTCGCCAATACAACGGCTAGGAGTTAAATACCATTTAAAATAATAATATATTTTTAGTATGCAACGTAAGATTTCAAAGAAACCCATTGTTGCGTATCGGCTATGCTATCGAACATAACAACCCTTTTAAAGTAAAATTAATATTTAATTCAAAAATTAATAGATATGAAAAATTTATATTCTTTATTTACCTGGTATGGTACACCCATGGTGAAACACTAGGTCAGATAAATCCCTTTCCCTGCAAGTCCTCTAGTTGTACCCGTAGCTCACGAAGCTCGGCGGGAGCTGTCTAATATGCTGGAGTAGATATCAATTATGTCCCGGGGTACAGATCAATGTAGAAGTCCACCTATCTTCGAGGAGTTTTTCCAGTAACATCTTCAGGGAAAACATCCGCGTACTGATCCACCACAACAGGAAAACTCGGACTCCGCACATCAACCACTCTGAGTATGAGACTAGACAATTGATGTGTGATCAGTTTCCCCCTCCTCTACATAAGTACATCCTACAATGCAAAGGCTCCCTTCTCTCCAGTGAAGGTAAACCTAGTCCCATCCGTGTGGATACACTACACTTTTCACCTAATACACTCAATCTAAGAATGAACTGTGGATAACCGGTCCATACCCAGGATGAAGTCATAAAGCCTCGACACCGCTACAAGAAGATCTCAGTCGAAGCTCTCGCCTCCTAGAGTAATCTCACAAGGCCGTCACTAGTGCGTAATCGTTGAGTCTGCTCCCATAGGAGTCTATAGCCCTAAGGATCGAGCCAACGGATCTGTCGGAATCTCTGAGCTCCGAACAAGGGTAGCGGAAATAAAAGAATGACTTGAACCTGTGTCTATAATTACTGCAGAAAAGGTGGAGTAGACACAGATAGTACCTCAAATCATCTCAGGTACACTGTGGTCATAGGCCTTGACTGCCTAGAGATGAGCCTACCTCTGTTCACCAGCTCCCTGTGGTCGGGGTGGACGTCCTGGTGGTGGTAGTGGTAGTGCCTCGAAACATCGTCCACCACCCACTGCTCAGCCATTTCTTCTTCCACATCCGCCTACTCTCGGCATACCACCATAGTTGAACCTATGCCTCTTCTTTGGAGGTACCTCTACTGTCTTTGCTCATCTGCATGGTGGGTCGGGCAGTCATGAGCCATGTGGCCTTGCCCGCCGCATGCATAGGACTGCCTGCTCCTCATAAGGCTGGCTCTGTTTCGTGTGCCACACAAAACCAAACCTGTATCCTGAGGTTTCCCACCTGATTGCCCGGTCCGCTAGGAACTTTTCATCAACTGTCTACTACGAGCTACAGAAGACTCCGCTACATGTTGTCCTGTTGAAGGACTCGTAGCTGGTGACTGCTGAGTGAGAAAACTCTCCATTATAAGGGCTCTCTCCTGCACCCCCTCCTACGTCGGGATGCTGAGGAGAATCGTTGAAGCCCTGATCTTGTGCCTGAGTCCCTGCTCGATGTTTCGGGCCCTGAAGAATGGGTCCTGTACCATATCCCTGGAGTAGCGTGAGAGGTCGGTGAACCTCGCTGAGTACTGAGCTACTGTCATGAAACCCTATTGCAGATGAAGTAACTCCTGAATCCACACCCCATGAAAGGTGGCTGGAACCAACTCTAAGTGAAAGAGACTCTCAAAGTCTTTCTAGAGTAATGATTCCTAATCATGCACCTTGAGCATCAGGATCCACCATTTTCCTGCTACTGCATGGAGGAGACTCGCGACAAGGATCACCATAAGGTCTGCTGGTGTCCCTACCAATCAGAAAACTATCATGATAGCCTCCAGCCAATCCTTAGCTACTTGTCAGTCTGTCTCTCCCCGGAACCTGGACGACCTCTACCGTTGGAACTTGTGCAATGCACTCAGGTGGTGTGAACTCTCTACTACTGGGGATGATGGTATCGATGGCCCCACGGGTAGTGGTGTCGCTGGTACCTCCACTGTGATGGGTCCCTACACCGAGGCCTCGTCGATCGGTGGGATACCATCTCGTACGTAACTCAGAACACTAGCTGGCTTCCATCATGGGGACATCCTAAAAAGAAACAGGTGTTCCATAGTTAAAATAGTATAACTAGTGAGCTGACACCAAGTAATCATGAAGAAACCTTTTTCAAAGGAAACACACACGCAATCAATGTTTTCATGCACTAAGATGGAAAACAGAGGTTAGGGTCCTGGTGTATGGATACATCGGCCACCGCACCAAAACTGTTTTCCCCCAAACTGATAACCACACCCAATACACTAAACACTATTTCCATTTAAAGAATTAGAGTCTAAGTTCTGCGGTAGAACCGATGCCTCTAATACCAATTTTTCATGACCCGTCCTTGGGGCCCGTGCCAGGACTACCCCAAGCCCGCCTTCCATAGGCCAGGGGCTGGCGACTAGCACAAAAAGCTTAATCCCGATAAATGGGAAGGCATTGCCTTTTTAATCTGTAACACACACAGTCTGAACACAAGCGGTAGAGGCAACAACTGAAAATAAACACTAAGTAAAACAGAATACAAAAGTAAGTTCTAAAAGGAAAGGGGCCAGAAATATAATCCCAACAGTAAAGTACAACTGTAGACAAGTAAACAACAACTACTGAGTCGTCCTCCGGGAATCCCACCTGAAGGGTGGGTACATATGGCCTCCTCAGAAACTCAGGTCCTTCTGTCCTCTCCGTGTATGTCTCGCCATGTGGTCCACCTCCGGGTACCATCCATCTCCACCACACTCTACCTCAATCAGGGTTGTCCATCATCTGCAACCAACACAACGATGTGAGGGAATTTCCCGTGCAGGTGTGAGTATAAAAATAGTTATTAGGGACCCTGATACCCCTGAAGGTCTCCCAGAATCCACAAAGGATAAACCACAAAAGTAAAGATACAATCACGAAGTATCAACCAACCCCACTTAGGTATATTCCCATACATATACCTAATTTATCAACCACAGTTCAGCTCCAACTATTGAGCTCAAGAATAACCTAGTCCACACAAGAAAGAAATGTCAATCACATCGATGATAGTGATTGGAAGTCAAGACTTATCTCACACAGGTATACATATTTCATATAGCGATTGAGATGATCAGTTGTAGTCACAGATTCATCTAAGCTGTCGAATCCACATAGGATCCTAGTACAGAATTCGTTACTATCTAACCCACATAGGATCCTAGTACAGAAGTCATCACTGTCGAACCCACGTAGGATCCAAGTACAGAAGTCATCACTGTCGAACCCACGTAGGGTCTAAGTACCGAAATCATCACTGTCGAACCCACGTAGGATCCAATTACAGAAGGCGTCACTGTCGAACCCACGTAGGATCCAAGTACAGAAGTTGTCACTGTCGAACCCATATAGGATCCAAGTAGAGAAGTCGTCACTATCGAACTCATGTTGGATCCATGTACAGAAGTCATCACAGTCGAAGCCAGCTCTAGGGTTCCCGCACAAATCACGCTCGATTCCGAGAGGGTCTACTCCTCGAGAAAAGGGGGTCGATACATCAACTATCACGAATTCTAGAGTTTATTTATCCCGATGTACGGTCTCATCAAAAGAAACCTAATGTGATATATGAAACGTTAATTGGATGCCTGGTCTGAGAGTTATTAGCTTTTCCATTCTAGGGGCCTGGTTGAATTTACGCTCAATCCAAACCCAACCATTTTCCAAAGTTGTCCAAAACTAACTTAGATTATCACAAATGGACCTCCTTATCGCAAGGATTTAATTACCACAGATGGCGTGTCAATCAGATGCGCGGTCTAGAAGATATTCGCGTTTGTGTGAAACGGGCCTGGCCCGTCAAGGCCAGTGGGCTGGTGGGTCGACCCGACCCAGTTTGGCGGGTCCAACCTGGCTGTGGGTCTGCCCAGCCCGGTGAAGTGTGGTCCACCCAAGGACCTGGCCCAGCGGGTCCGACCCGGTGTGGCGCGACCCACCCGCGGACCCATCCCGTAGTTGTGGGCCGGTTTAGCTGACCTGGCGGTGCCGAGTGGTGCCGCCCCTCCTTACTGCCTGGTCGACCGAAGCTAGCCGGTTTTATTTGGCTCGAGCATCCCATGATTGCGGACCGTGGTTCCTCTGCACACTGTGCCAAGAGGGGCCTCGGTCTTCCCAGCCAGGCCGGCTGGTTCGCCCTGCAAAGCGGCCCGCATAGCGGGCCATGGTCTTCCCGCAGCACGGCGCCAAGGAGGTGCTGCGGTCCTCCAGCCCGGTCGGCTACTGCCAGACGGTTCTCTTCATCTGAGCGGCCCGCACCACAGGCCGAGGTTTCCTCCATGCGGCCGGTGCGACGACGCCTGTCCTCCACCGCCGCGGCCTGGCCTGGCGACGACCTTCGGTCACCACCTCCTTCGTTTGTCGCCGTCTCATGGTCATGGCCACTTCCTCTGGCACGGTACGACAACACCATACCCTTCCGACTTCCCCTCTTTCGCCAAATAAACCAATAAGCAATGGAGGAATGATGGGCCATGTTGGTTCGGCCCGCTCCCTCCGTATTAGATGATAACATTTTTCCAATGACGAACCAAGGTATTCAATGAAGAATGAGGTACAATTTTATTTAAATAAAATCAATCATATCCCCCTACCTCGATTTCAAGAACATTGCACATTGGTGAGCCACGGAAAACGAGCTTCGTGGTAGTCGGGTGTCGCGGAAGACGGTGTCGCATAAGACAAATATCGTTCCGTCAACATCGGAGGAAAAAGTCGTTAGTCGTTGGTGATGTTATTCATGGGCATCGCCTCCCTTCCTTGTCTGGGTCGATGGAGGAAGAAGATGAAGTTCCTCGCAGCAGCTCCTACTCCTTTAACGTGGAGGAAGAAGAAAGGAAATGGGTGTTCTTCGCTGGAGAGGGTGATATCCTCTGAATAATTCTTCTCCTCTACTTTATTTTCCCAACCAAAATTGTGCCAACCCAAATAAGAGAATGTAATCTCTTATTTTAATGTTTGAAAAACAATTTCCAATGAATTCAAAAAGATTAACTAAAGGCATTTAATTTTTCTTAGGTGTTCTCATTAGTTGTGAGAAGGTCGAGGGTTTAAAATTTAAAAGAATAGAGGTGGCGTCATTAAATTCGAAGGGGAGTTTAAAGGGAATTGAGGGGATGTGAAAAGTTTGAGTTCATGTGGTCCCTACCAAACATAATCCTCTCATGAGAGGTTATGTGGGAGTGGGCCCCACCACTAACCTCCCTTTGGTGATAATAACGACCAACAAAATTAAAATTGTGTAATACATCAATTTTATTTAATTTATTATGAATCCACAAAATTAACACTAGCTATGTATAAAAAGCAACTGTGATAAAAGTCCTATTAAGCGAATACCAGCGTTGCGAGTTCATTGGTGTCCTCAGATTTCAATTCTAAACACCGGTTCAAAATATAGAAAAACTTGCACGTACGTTTACTGAACGTACCTGAACAAAACTCTAGAAATTGATTTCAGGCACACCGGGCCTCAGAATCTGGCGTCGTCAAAAACTGCAGACTCGTAAAATTCCAATGAATTTAAGAAAAAAATTTCCTTCAAATTTCTAGGTCTTTACAACCTATATGAATTATTGACATACAAATATTAGACGCATCTCAAAAATTACGACATCGAATCCATCTACATCGACCATTCATATTTGTGATACATTAGAAATTTAGATCAAATGTCTATGTAAATTAGTTACATGGAGAAATCAAATTCATAAATCAGATATGTTATTTCAATCATCTACATCAGTTTTGGATACGTGAGTTGAAATACTATATGTAAAAATTTGGCTACGTGGCGATATTTAGATACATGGAACAAATTGGTCGTGTGAGGTAAATAAACTATGAGAAGAAGGAAAATATGAATTTGGCTATGTAGATAATTCAGCTACATGAATCAAATTAGCTTTGTGAATTAATATATGATGAATGATTATATGTTTAACTAAAATAAACTACTTTTTGATACAACATATACTAATTACCTTTGAATCACTTGAGTGATCTTTTAATGATTTTATGAAGTCTTTAATTGTTGAATTACCTCTTTATAGTAAATATTATTAAAATAGGAATAAAGTACCAAGTAAGGAAATAAGTACAAGGAAAATTTATTGGTCTTTGTTATTACTGCATTAATCATGAGAAAATGATTTGAATTTTTTCATAGGAAATTCATATATTTTATGGATCTAATTTTATGTTTAATATGGATTTTTTCATTCATCTAAAAAGAGATCATTTTAAGAGAAATGATAAATTATTGAGGTGATTGGAAGTTACTAAATAAAATTTTAAATCTCTCTATCTATTGACACTCTTCAGTAATTCTATTTTTTACTTGAGAAGAAGCAGATTTTTTTTTGATATTTATATGTTCTTTATTTATCATCTTTGATTTAATTTTTAAACTATAATTGAGACACTATTTCTCATTATCTTCACCCCTAGAGTTATATTCCTTCTATTTGTTTTATTTTAAATCTATGAGTTTCATTTGTGAACACTACATTTATTATCTATTTTATTTTAAAATATTCCTTGTAAAAGAACATTGAAGGATATTGTTTGTGAAGCCTTGATGAGGCTTGGTTGAAAGGTCCTATGTTTTTGTACCATGTTTTGACTAATTTCACTCAGTATTTCAGTTCATAAGAAATATACTAAAATTCCCTATGAAAAGAAATGTTCTAGTGAAAATCCCCATGATCTTGGATTTGATCATTCGTGGAGTGGACTATGAGGTCATTATTCCCCAAACAACTCTAAATCTCCATGTATGATTCTTTTGTTTTTTATTTTATTTTATAATTCTGATTGTGTTAAAGAAAATATTAGAAGCCATTCATATCTAAAAGTGTTTGGTTTTCAATCAAATAAAATTTCAAGAACTCAAATCATCCCCTCTTGAGTCATTTTGTAGCGTATTTCAGAAAACATATGTTTCCTCTTTATAAGAATGATGTTAATTATTTTCAACTAATAATTATTTACCATATTTGGTGACCAGAAAACAATATGTTTATTATTATATATCCTTTCAAGTTCTCCAACATAATACATGTTTTTTAGGAACCAAATATTCCACGTGAAACTATGAAATCTATTCCTATACCTAACACTATATGTCTTGATAGTCATCCTCGAAAATATCAATATCACTCCCACTATCCTTATTAAGGATGTTGTCCCTCTCAAGAAAAATATTTTATCTTATGACAATAAAATTATTATTTGAGGTAGTATATAGATATTATCCCCTTGTTTCCATGGTATTCCCTAAAAAGATAAAATTAGTGCCTTAGAGTAATAATTTTTTACTAGCGTTGGTTATAAAAAATTCTTCACAATCCCATGGAATAATATATTACAATAAAGTTTCATTTCCATAAATTATCTCATATGATATCCCATATGACGCCCTAATTATTAATTAGTTGAAGATGTGTGGTTTAGTGTGTAATGCATGTCCCTAAAAGGATATTGGAATACTTTAAGGGATAATTATCGACCTTACCATGTAAATAAAGGTATAGTTCCTCCATTCACAAAAACCATTCCACTACGATGTATAAGGAGGTTTGAGTTAGGATATAATACAACCACAACATAGAATTTAAATGAATTATTTGTTAAGATACTCACCAACTCGATCAAAATTAATTTTTTTATCTTTATACCAAGTTGATACTACAACTTATTCCATATTCAGTGAATTATTAAAAACATTTCAACTTATAACTCTTTAAGTATACATATCTATATATACATAAATCATTAGTAAAAAATGAATTATGAATAAATACTTATAGATTATTTTGGAAACAGTCCACACACATACTTGTGTACTAATTCTAAATGCTTTTTACATTTTCACAATTTACAAAAAGGTGGCCTAGTAATCTTTCCCTATAAAAAAGCATGAAATATATCAATTAGTTTTTTCTAAAAAGAATCCAAGTAACCATCTTTATATTTTTTTTCAAAAAAGTCTTATCTAAAAGGCTGATATGCTGAGTCCACAATTGGGTGTAAAATGATTCATGTGAACTTGATTCATCATCAATTTCAAATACCTTTTTTCACAACTTAACACTTAAACACTATTTTGTAATTATGATATACCTTTATATATGTTGTATTAATAAAATAATGAAATTATATTTCCAAAAGTGGAAATAAAACCATCTGTATCTAGGAAGGATATAGAAATTGTGTTATCGATATCATTTGAATCATAATTAAAATCATTTAAAACCTTTACCAACCCAATTATAAATGGAAGGCGTTAGTTTAAGGACCCGAATTTTATCATTAAACATTCTAGTGACTTTAATTGTATTTAACTATATTATTTTCACAAATATAATTTTTTTATAGATTTAGAGAGTTATATTATAACTCTTATTTTTCAAACCTATTTATTGAAAAGTGGTCGCTTCAATTTAGTATCCATGTTCACCAATAATCAAAACATTATAAAAGAAACATTTTTTCTTTTCATGAAACATAATAAAAGTTTTCATATTGACCTAATTCTTCTCCTTAATCTTGAAATGAAAAACATTAGATATGTAATGAGAACAAAAATATCAATAGGGGGTATAAAAAAAATATATCCATTAGTATAATTAAAAACATGAAAACCCCTAAAATTTTTACCTTTATCTCAATTTTTCTTTGAGAGGATTAAATATATTACTTACTGATGAAAAATAAACACATTTTATATAAAAAAAATAAAAATAAAACCCATAATAAAAAATGAAAACCCTTTTAGGAAATATATAGAACCATATTCATAAAATATTTTAAACCCATTTTGAGAATAAATAGAACCAAGTTATATCCACAAGATAAACCCTCCGGTAACACCCTCCTTCATCCCTATTAAGATAAAAAACATTACCCATTTCATTAGAGTTATATTCGGGTTCACCTATAGTATAAGCTATATCAAGATCACGTATTTTACTTGAGGGATAATATAGATAATACCATCATATATATTTTATTGGAATAAAATGTTTACCTTATATAATTATATAGTACCATATCCTAAATAAAATTTTTTATTATCACACGTTTTCATCATAAAACCATTAAAAAGCTCTTTTAAACCTGTATGAAAACACATTTGGAAAATAACCTTTCCTTTTTAAGACCACTATTCAATAAAAAAAATAACCCTAGAATGGTAAATAAGGATTTTATTGAATAAAATGTGAAATATTTTAAAGGAATCCAAAAACAACAAAATGGTTATGGTGGAAGGAAAATCAATTTACACCATAAAATTTAAAATAAAACATTCCATTTTTTTTAAAACATTCTATATAAAAAACATAAAAATATTCCTATTCAAAAACATTAAAAGAAATTAAAAATACATAATAAATATCCTTTATAATTATTTTATGTCAATATAAAAACATTAATAAAATAATATTAAAAATTTGGGTAAAGAAGAAACAAATTTATAAAAGAAACATTAAAATATGATTTTTGAAAGGTTTTCCTTAATGTAAAACCATAAAAAAAATTCTTCTAAAAACACTATAATAAAGCAAAATATGGTAAAAATGAACATAAAATCCCTTTAAGTAGTAAATCATTAGTTTTTTAAAACAATTAAATGGATATGGAAATGGAAAAGAGATATTTTGAAAAAAAACATCCAAACATTTCAAATGAAGTTTTTTAAGTAAAGTATCCCTTAACATGAGTTTGAATCCCTATTTATATTATTTATATACATGAAAAAAAATCTTCAGTTAATTTATTTACTTTATTTAATTAAATTTTGATTTACACAACAAATTAATCCTTTAATTTTATATTGGTCATTTTGATGACATTGGGTCCATAAGTCCCAAATAACCTAGGTATGTTAACTTTGGTCAAAGTGGTCGTTATTACCTATTATATAGATTAATAATCATGAAATAATTATCTTTTTTATACAAAAATTATACTTTTAATACCAATTATTAAATATAGTTATGAAAAATGAACTCCATTATAACCAAGAAGATTGTAGGTTATACGTATACATGAGTAACATTTCATTTTTAAATAATCATTATGGAAATAAGATAAATATTATTATATATTTATATAATGATAACCATATAATAAATATAATATTATTTAAACATACTTTTAAATATAATCCATATTATGTGGTGATAAAAATGAATGACAGTGCTCTACGGAGGTGGTATTCCACAGATATTCCAGAATGATGTTATCATTTTTTAGTGAATGAAAAGGTAAGAAAATATGTGAAATATTATAATTATAGAATGATAAATATGTCATTAATATCATATATAAAAATTCATTCCATCATTATAACCATCTATAAGTTATGGTGATGGAAAACGAATGCCATCAGTTCGTGAGGTGGTACTCCTCCCTACAAACAAACGATGGATTTGATTCCCATTTGATGGAGGTTGGAGATGGATATAGGTTATTACATTAACATAATTAAATATATGTATATTTTATATATTTATTTAATTATATCTTCTTCTTTTTTGTGATATTTTAATGAGGTGGAAGAAGAAATAAAATGAAAACGCTCAGTTAATTACAATACCTCTTCTTTGGGAAACCTCCTTTTATTTACATCTTAAAACCACTATAGTTGGTATTATGACCAAACTATGTCATGTATAATTCATATATGGATGAAAGGAAAGTATTTTGGAAGTTATTTTTAGAATCAAATAGGGTTTTTAGTGTTAATAAATGATAAGAAGTAGAGGGATTTTATAAGAAAAGGGAGGGACAATTTTGGAATTTAATAATTCATTAAATTTAAATAAAATAATTTAGCTGTAAAAATGAATCCAAATAGGTAATATTAGAATATATGATCATTAATAGTCTTTATAATATCCTAAAATAAATTATTTACATGAATGGATTAGATTTTTCCCCCTATCTTTTTGTTTTAACCACCCTTAACCATTTTCTCACCTACTATAAGAACAAGTTTTTTACACTTTGAGGGTCTTAATAAATACTATAAAAGAAAATATATCCCATAAATTTACCATGGTTGATATTTTTAACCATATCCAAATCACTAGACCAAATATATTATTTTTAATAATTTTATATCATTTAATATAATTTTATTCTTATAAAATATCAATAATGGTAATTTTAGAACTATTCTTGTACTTTGACATTAATAATATAAAGAAAAAAATTAAATTACAATAAAAACATATAATACATAAATAAAATTTTATTTTTTTATAAAATTATTAGTCAAAAATAATTGTTTCAAATTACTCTACTTTTAATTTTTTTGTAAATAATTTATTTTATTTCCCCATTAATTTAGCAGTTACTTCGTTAGCACTCTATAAGAAATTAAGGTAATGATTTCTTCTAATTTTTTAAATAAAATTACTATTATTAATATAAATCATTTATTTTTAAAATTACTACTTTTTACCAAATATATCTCTATTTATCCCCATTTTAATAATTTTATTGTTTTTTAAAAAATGAGTGACATTTTTTTGTTTTACTTAAATAAAATATAATAATAGTCATAATGTCATCTAAATAAATAAAAAAGGTCATATAACCATATATTGGATTATTATGGATAATATATAGTCAGGTAATAAAATTATGTCAAGTGTTATGGTCATTTTCTAGTCCTTATCATAATATTTTTAACTTCAATTACCTGATTTACCCTTTATTTTTTTAAAAAAAATTAGTTGTCACTGTTCATAATTACAAAAATAAAAGTAACCTATTAAAAAAAATGAAAATCCTAATTATAAATAAAAATATATTTCCACGAATCAAATTACAATTGCGACATAACTTAATTTAGAATTAAATTAGTAAAATGTAATGAAAAATGATTTCTCAAAAAATGTCATTTTAAAATATAAATTGTTTCCATAAAAATTTTAATTATAAAATTATTTTCAGAAACTATAATTGGATTATTATAAATAAAAATTAAAAAAAATCATTTTTCATCTAATTAAAAATTTAACATAGATTCTTAAATACTTTATAATAAAAATCAATTTCAATCAAAAATCAGTATTTTCGAAAATTTACTAGAAAGTCAAACCATTATGATGAAATTAAAACTTTACCGATATGATAATTTTGATATCTTGATTTGAAAATGATATTATTTTTATATAAAACATTTTCTGAATGGTCCAAAAATTAATTATATCATTTTTTCAAAAAAAGAATAACTTTTTTCGAAGAAAACATATATTGGATGAATTAAATGGCTTTAGCGGGAATTGAGTTCTTAGTTCGTTAGAATTAATCACTAAATTTGTATTGATTATAAACTTTATATATATATATATATATATATATTTGAAAATGTAGTTAACTATATTAATAACCATATATTTAAATTATGGGTCATAACTATCATATTTAAATAATAATATTTTTCAGTTTGATTATGCTATGTGTTGCGTAATTTGTATGTTATCAAACATAGTTTCTATTTTTACATATTCGGATACTACATTCTCCCCCTTTAAGAAATTTTAACCCTGAATTTTGTAACTAAATTTAAGTAATAAAGGTTGAAATTTTAAATTAGCAATGTTAAATCCCACACCGTAAAAAGAGTTAACAAGACTAACTCTTAAAAAGGGAGAAAGGGAAGTAAGAAGGTCATCTAAGATTACACATATTGTGTTTCCAAATATGAAGACATTAGTGGGATGTAAAAATATGGACATGGAATAAAAGAATAATTCCAAAAAAATTATGGAGAGTGAAAAATATCATTGATCATAGGAAATTCAACAACCAAAAAACCATAAACTAAAGACGTATAAAAAACTATTGATTCATTTGAGGAAAAATCAATAGTATTCCATAAATTTTTAAGATATATTTAATATATTTGGATAATTAATTTACTATTTATAATAACATCATAAGGAAATACACCTATGTAGTATGTAGAATTTCATCCTTTCATAAGTTTCTACCACAATCTCTTCTTTTTATCAAAATGATGAGAATTAATGATGAATTTGTTCAAGAATAAAGCACTAGAATCATTTTATAATGGATCAAATAATAAAAACAAACAATAACAGTATATCACTTCAATCATTATACAACATGAAAAACTAGAATTGTTAAAATAATATGAGATAATTCCCAAAATTAATAAACCTTAATATGAAAATATAATACATTAACCTCCAAATCCTACCAAAATTTAAAAATGGATCAATAAATAAATAACTGACCTTAATTTTTTTAAAAATATTTTGAACTATGGTTGAAACCCCATAATTAGAATGATTTTATCACATATTCATCCATGATAAAGTTAACATTTATCATTAAATAACACTAACCCCTCATAAAGTATCATATAAAAATGAATATTCCCTAATCTTATAATTTCAAATATATGATAATTTTTTTCATAAATAACCTAAATCAACATAAAGCTGCATTAAAATCACATACACATTTAAAAGATAATTCAACATTCAATCCCCAAATAAAATCCCATAACATTCTATTTACCTTAATTAAATAATGTTCCCAAAATTCTGAACTTATTCCAAAATAACAACAATAACCTAATAATTAAATTATTTTTCAATATCATATCCATATCAGGACATAATAGAGGCCATTGGTTGGAATTTTTCTCTATTCACCCTTCATTTGTGGGTTCATTCCCAACACCCTTACCAAATGTTATGATTTTTCATTTGACATATGTGTTGTCCTTTTACTAATACTCTTTTAAAATAAATCCTATACAATTCACAAAAATATGATGAACATTCTCAAAAAATTCTAATCAACAAATATCATATAAAACATAAATGTTAAAATTACCTTCAAACTTATGTCCAAAAAATTAAAAGATAATTATTCTCTAAATAACTTTTTCACATGTAAATATTCAAGGTTACGTAAATATCAAAATGTTTCCAAAACACAATAAATGTATCCTAGTGTATTCCAATCACATAAAACCTCAAAAGGTATTTCCAAGTCATTGATCTGATTACCATCCTTAAATATACAACTACATCATAACTCTTGAATACCAATATGTAGAAACCATAATAATTCAACTTTCTTCATTAACCATTATGTTCTATCTTATTCTGTAATACTTCCTTCCTAAAAAAATATTAATCATGTCCTAAGATTCAGAAAATATCAAAACATAAGTCAAGATATAATCCATACCTTTCATATTTATTTTTTAGTTTCCTTATATTTAATAATAATTGAATTAGGCATTGTTAAACATTCATATCCAAAGTCACGCTAATATCATAATTGATCTTTCACCCAAAGAAATCAATTTTCATATTGAACATACTCTCTACACTTAAAACATTCAATTGATTCTTAGGAAGAGTTTTATTCCTCTTCATGGCATTAATTGATTGTTTTATTTTTTTCCCATGGATGATTATTTCTTTATTCCCTCTTATACAAAATATAAAATTTCTTCTAATTATTTTAATACGTTTTCATTGATTAATTATTCCATATTATTGACACATAGGTCATGGAATATTTTTAAATTTATGATCCTTTTCACCTTACCTCTAAAGAATATTCATTTTTATCTTATTTTCTGTGTTAATAAACTCACCTAGGTTCTTGTTGCTCATCACAACTCATGATAACAAGTTAAGAATAACCACAAGAGTTTTAACTATAGATCCAATTCCATTTTGTCTCTCATTCGTACAACCACTGCATTTTCCATCAAATATTTTGTTAATTTAGTATATTTGAGATCCAACCATTTAATTAAATAATAAATTTTTAGTGTGATAATTTCAACAATAACAAACCATCTTATGATAAGGATAAAAACTAAGATATCCTTTACCATTTTATCTTCAACTCTTTCCATTTATTGAAAATAGCTATAAAAATTAGGAATATACTAACCATTATTGTTATAAAAGACATTTAACTTATGTCCAAATAACACCCTAACAACAAAATTTATCAAAATCCTAATCTCAAAAAAACTATAAAGTCTTGATATTAATCATTACAAATTCTTGTGAATTTTTGAATAATTTACATTCTTACATTACAAAATACCTTTTAGGTTAGTGTTTTAGAAAGTTATGTCATAAATCATAGATAAAAAACCCATATATTAAAATGTGAACAATTATATTTAGTATTATTTTGCCAAAAAAATTTTTAAAAAAGAAACATGTTTTATTTTCAAAATAAATCCTACAAATTTTCATCTTCACCTCATCATTATCTCTATGAATTATTTGGAAAACATTTTTAAATATGGATTGAGAAAAAAAATCAAAAAGTTATATAATAAAGAAGAAATATATTATACCCAGAAAAAACATGAAAACCAATGAAATTTTTACCTTTATATAAATGTTCCTTAATAGAATAAAATAAATAATTCCCTCTGGAAAAATACTCATTTTTTTGAGATAAAATCATTGAAACCCATTGTAAGAAAATAAAAACAATTTCATGTAACTTAGAGAATCATATTCAAAACCAATTTTATGCTCATTTAAAAAATAAATGGATCCCAGTATTATCCATTAAATAACCCTATAATAACTCACTCATTCTTTCATATTAATACAAGGATCATTACCCAAGGCATTTGAGAACTATATGGGTTCACCCATCATATAAGTTATATCGATATCACCCATTTTTATGAGCTATAATAAATTTCAACCCATCTTATAAGATATATAAATCTCAAAAATATCTCATATACAATACCCAAGTACCATATAATTAATAAAACATTTTAACCTTACACTTTTTTTATCATAAAACCTTTGAAAAACCCTTTTAACCCCATAAGAAACACACTTTTGGAGATCAAAATATACTTTTCATTTTACAAAAGCAATTTTCATTACAAATATTACTATAAAAAGGGAGATATTGTTTTTATTGAATGAATAATAAAGTCTTTAAATGGATTCCAAAAAACAAATAATAGTTACATTACCTAGGAAATCCATTGATTCCATATACATCAAAATAGAACATTCATTTTGTCTTTTTGTCATTAAGTTTTATATAAAACATGTACAAATATTCCCAATAAAAAAATTGAATGAAAGTAAAAAGAGTCATAAAATATCCTTTATAATTATTTTATGTCGATATAAAAACATCTATAAAATAATTTGAAAATTTATATTTGGAAGAAAAAGAGTTTTAAGGGAATCCCTAAAAGATAAATTTGAGAAGAATTCACATTATGTAAAATATTAAAATGATTTATTCTTTTAAAAACATTGTAATGAAGTAAAATATGTTAAAAGGTGAAATTTTTAAACACTAGATATATAAATCAAAATTTTAAATAAAACATTTTTAAGTCATGGACATGGAAGAGAAAGAATTAGGAAATAAAACATGAAAACATTTAAGCCGAGGGTTTTAAAGTAAAGTGACTCTTACCTCAAGTTTGACTCATCACGTATGTTATTTATATTACTAAATAACAACATAATTTTAATTTATTTAATTTATTATGAAACTTTTTAAATTTCATTATGTAATATATAATTACCTAATAATTTTTGTGTATGTTAGATGTTTTGATGATATTTTGTTCATAAGTCCAAAATGACATCAGTATGTTAACATTAGGGAAAGATGAAATCATTATATAAAATATTGGTTAATACTCATGAAATAATTATCATTTTTATACATCAATTATAAATGTAAAAATAGTCATGAAATATGGTAATGAAAAATGAACTTTGTTACAATCATGAAGACAGTAGTTCGTACGTACACATGAGTAATGTTTCCATTTTTCAATGATCATTATAAAAAGAAGGTAAGTATTATTTTATATTTCAAGAATTATAATTATATCATAATTACCATATTTTTCTTTAAACATACTTATATATATCATGCATGTGAATTGGTGGTGAAAATGCATCACATCTCTCTATAGAAGCGGTAGTTCACACATATGCACCAACTACGTTATCATTGTTCATTAAATGAAATGGTAGAGAAATATGTGTTATAGAATATTTATATTACTATAAATATGTCATTAATATCATATTTAGACATTAATTACATCACTATAACCATATATGAGAGTCATTGATGGAAAAAAATGATACTAATTCATAATGTGGTAGTCCTCCACACACACGAATGATGAATTCCTTTCCCATTTGATGGAGGTTGAAGATGTATATAGGTTATGAAATTAAAATAATAAAATTATAATATATGTAAGATAATTATGTTATTTTCTCATTATTATTGGATTATAATTTAATGATGAGGAAGATTAAATAAAAAGAAAATTCTCTGTTATGAACTATACCTCCTCTTTGGACAACCTCCTTTTCATTACGACTTAATCCAACAAAGGTAGGAATTATTCCAAATAAAAGACATTTATAATGTTAAGAGTGATTTAAGTAATGAATTTGGATTTGAATTGTTCGAAAAAATGGGTTTTAAGTGTAAATAAATGAGAAAAAGTGGTTCTCTTTTATAATAAAGTGGGGGGAACTTTTCGAATTTTCTAAAATATTAAATTACTATAAAATAATTGTGAAGTAAAAGTGGATAAAAATTGATAATATTATAAGATAATATTATAAATATTATCAATATTCAAAAAATAAAATTGGACATATTTAGATTACATATTTACCCTTATTATTTGGTTTTAACCCCTAGATAACCTTTTCACACTTATCAGCAACAAGGTTTACCCTTTAGTGGTCATGGTATTTACTGTAAAAGGATAAAATAACCATAAATAGACAATATATGATGCTTTAAAAGATATAATAATCACTTTTATGAAGATATTATTTTAATTAATTTAAATCAATTAAAAAAAATATTTTTTTCATATAATATAAATAATGTCAATTTTAAAACTATTCATTTACATTGACTTTAATAACATCAAGACTATCAATGAAATTTTAATAAAAATATTCAATAAATAAATAAAATGTTATTTTTATCTAGAATATTCTTGTTTCATATTAGGTATTTCAAATTATTGTATTATTATTAATATTAATATTATTTAATTTAATTTTTCATTAATTTAATAATTACTCTATTAGAGTTGTGTAAGAATTTAAAGTAATTAATTATTCACTAAAATTTAAAAATAAATTTATATTATTAGGATAAATAATTTTTCTTTTCAATAAATATTTATAACTGGACGTATCATTTTTTTATCCCCATCTTAAAAATATTATTGTTATTAAAAACAATAGTGTTGCATTTTTTACTTTTCTTTAAATAAAATTTAATAAAAGTCACAATCATATCCAAATGAAAAAAATGGTAATATAATTGAATATTAGATTACTATGGATGAAAAATATTCATAAAATACAATTAATTCAAGTGTTATGGTCATTTTATTGTTCTTATCAATATATTTTTAACTTTAATTACTTTTTTACCCTTTACCTTAATAACAAGAATTACTAAATTAATTATTCATATGTCCAAGAATAAAAGTGACCTATTTACTAAATTTTAAAATCATGATTAAAATTATTGGATACATTTTTTAATATTCAAATAAATGAACTGTAATAATTTAATTTAAAATTAAATCAGCAAACCACGATGAAACATAGTTTTTCCAAAAAATGCATTTTTAAATATAATTTATTTTAATCATAAATTCAATAATAAATTTAATTTAACAAACCATATTTGGAATATTTAAAATAAAAATTAACTACTGAAATTTTAAAACAAATCCAAAATAGAAATTTTCTTTTTTAATAATTTAGAATAAAATGTGTTTTTTTAATAAAAATCAGTATTTTTCAACATTCACCAAAAAAACACACTTTTCAGAAAAATTTAAAATTTTTACCATTGGATGATTTTTATATTATGAATTAAAAAATGTAATTTATTTTATTATAAAAATTTATTGTTGTTCCATAAGTTAATTAAATCATTTTCTGACAAAAATCAATAAAAACCCTTTTTTGAAGAAAATATATCATAGAAGAATAAAGTGGATTCTCTAAAAATAAGGGATTATTTATTAAGAACTAATTAATAGATTGATATTAAATCAAACCTATATGAATATATATATATATTAAAAATTATTTAATCCTAATCAAAGCCACCAATTTAATCGTTATGTTATAATAATCATATTTAAATAATAGTATTTCACGATTTTATTATGCTCAATGTTATGAATTGTGTATGATATATAATATAGTGATTCTATTATAATTGTGGATATTACTAGTACACACCAATGTATAAAGAAATAAACCAAAAATATAATTTTAGTATGTCAATCTATAGATCCTCTAGAAATATTTTGAAATATACATTTTTACTGTATTTGAATACGAATATGATAACTAAATGATATATCCAATACCCACTGTGAAAATATTGAAAGATTTTAATTGATAATGAATATACCAAAATCATTCCCATTATTATTTTACTAGGTTCAATTTTTCATCTAGTGGCCCAACATGCCACAAGGAAAAAATATTTAGTCATTTTCTTTTTATTATATTTAGATCTTCATATTCTCTGAAGGATGGTGCTTAGGATCCTTACAATTTTAAATTATCTTGAGCCCCTTTTCCATGCTTTTCTTTTTCTTATTCACTATAAGGTCCGATGGATTTTCACACCCCATGTCTTTATCAACTGGGAATATAAATGTAAAAAGTTCCAAGAGATACAGCTTAGTATTTATCGTATTATAATTAAAAATAAATCCGTAGAATCTTTGAGGTGGTTATGACATAATTAGATCAATGCACATATCATTAGGGATCATAAATACCGATTTGTACATGTTCTCAATATAACCAATCATGTCGACTACATTCATCTCATCCAGTGAAGAATCGCTAACTTTTCATATGAAAAGTGCATTAGAGATATTTTATATCTCTTATTCTTCTTTCACTTAAAAATTATATCAAAGGTGACATATTATGTTGTAGACATCAATATCCTCGTGATACTTTAAAATATTACTACACATAGACGATAGAAAAAAACCCTTGTAAATTTTTGTCATTATCCAAATGTATCTTATCAAGAGAAAATTCTTCCTTACTGGCCTTATTTCAAGGCTCCTTGAGAATAGAGTTTTGTACCACATATAATTTTAATTAATATCATAGTAAAACATGTTAATGAATATACCATTCTTTGAAATTTGAGATGATGATAAGGTAATTTTTATAATGAATGGATCGAAGTGATATATTAGAAGCTGTGTGGATTTCCATTTCAAAAATAATTTAGAGAAAAACATTAGATATTTAACTAGATTACTAATTTTGATAATAAATTTTGATTCTAGTTTCTAAAAATACTTTATTTAAACATAATATCTATCACTATTAGTTTCATAATATTTTTTTTCATGGATATCTTTGAAGGAAAGATCCGTATACCCCTTCTTGTAACTAATATAGAGGTCTAACAAGAGAGTCAAATGTATTTAAGAAGTTGCGACTTTACCACTGCATATGATCAAAAATACTTGATTCGTTGAGTGGAAACCACAATCCTAAAATAATAGATTATTATTTCCTCACCACTTTTCTTACATGTTGTACTATGTCTCATAGAAGATACCAACAATTAATGAAATCTTGGTTAAGTTGACCCAAAACTCAAGATATATATTCCCTAACAATTTGAATCACTCCAACAATGGTTGGTCAAGTAATTTGAACTATTTTTTTCTTTATAATTATGTTTTGTAAGGTTATTCCAACTTAATAATTAATATAAGGGATTATTATCATTATTTATAAGATACCATATTTATATTATCACATGATTCTTAATATTTTATTGGGTTTACTTAATTGATTAACTAGGTCTAGATAATTCGTATATATATTAATACTTATTTTAATTCCATATTGCATACTTGTTAATTAATTAGTTTAGTAAATTAAACATCCTAAAATAATTAACCATGTAATTGAATAAATAAAAACCATAAATTGGAAGGACTATAAGCTCCATATAATGGTTTTTTATCTTGAAAATGATTATACAACCCTTAATCCTATGGAATTAATGTTTAGAATCATTACCGGTTTGAGTTAAATCATTTCACCTATGCTTCTATGTACCTCGTAGATTGGTTTATCCATGGATTTGAACTTGAACAACCTCCACTCGATTGGGAGATCCATCCATTACATAATTTTACTCTCTCAGAGGTGAGAGTAACCAGAAGATTTTTTAAAGTATTTTTACATAAAATAAACCTTGGGATAATAATCCATTACATAATGAGAGGAGAGTAATGACTTGTAAGACATTATTTAATCTAATAAATTATTACAAAACCATTCAATAATAAATTAAATAGACCAATCATATGCAAATTTTGGTATAAGCTCCTGGCCATCCAAATAACATGAAACAAATATGAAAAATTATAATAGATATCATTCACTTCAACTCATTCCTTATTATTAAGATAAATAGGCTTGAATTAATTGCATAAATTAATTAATTAATTAATTAGTAAATTCACTTTATATTAATGACTATGTGATATCTCTTGGAGATAGCCATCATAAAGTTAATTTTTAAGAAATGAAGCTTGACCAATAATGTTATATAATTTCATGGAATTAATTGAGAATTTATTAATTTTGAAAACATTATTACATAGATATATTAAATATATCAAGATTATAATTAGGTCTTTCATGGAAAAACTGACAATTTTTTATGTAATTTTATTATTTTCATTGATGGATGAATACATGGCCTATAATAACTAGAAACACACCATGTTAAACTCTTTACACTTATCAAGTATTAACTCATAAGTATTAAACATGTAACTCAGTCAGGTTACATGACTTGAACTAAGTAGATACACGTTGTGTGTTCCGCTTGTCATATGTCTACATAACATTCATGTGGATTCATCATGTTATTCAAAAGTTGGAATTATAGATTCACATGATATATGCACTAGATAAATGATGTTTATCTCATTAATGATATAGGATTTTAGTATCACATGATAAAAATATGAATATTTGACAACCCAGTTAGTGAGAATTTGCTGGTTAACATATTTTGACTCCACAATGTCTATGCCAGCTACACACTGCATGACTAGCTATCTTGAAGAACATGAATTGTGTAGTAAATGATCCATGTGTTATACTATCTGAACACATAATGTATCCCACAAAATGTACATGTATAGAGACTTTGGTTACATGTTGCAACTATCATTCACACATTGTGTATCCCTGTGACTGGTTAGAATCATCAACACCTCCTCATGGAATCTCTGACCACTCTTCATATGTTCTTAGTCTTATTAAGATGATATGAATTTTAAATGAAGTGAATTATTATGTAATTTTTTTATAATTATAATCCATATTATTGAATTTATAATATATAAAATAACTAACAAAAATATCATATAATCAATCAACATGTAAAATTATATATATATATTTATGTAATATTTCTTTAATACCACTTGAAGGTTTCGCGGTGCAGTGAAAGTGTTTTGGTCAGTGGCCAAAAAAATTATTCAATCAAATTCTTTATATTTCTGTGTATAACTTATTAGAAATCCATTCATAAAATCATTGAAGAGATGATATTCTTCACGGATATATATAATTAATTTATTTAGTTAAATAATTACTATTCATTGAAATATTTATTCATTTATGAATTAGTAGACAACTCTTGGAAAACAATTATTATGTTAGAGTAATCACGTATAGATTCCTCCTAGCGGTGATCCACATGTACTTTTAGAACCTTATATCATTGATGTAGAATTTTTGAGGTGCTGGCGTGGATACATCTAAAACATAAAATGAAAGATGTTGATCACAACCAAATCAGTTAAGGTGATTAAAATTCATTATAGTGAAGGAAGATAATTTTTATATAATCCATAGAGTACTAAAGGGAACAAACATTCAAGGTATTGAGAGGATTATCTGTATAACTAATTTTTCACCATGAAAAAATGTGGTCATCACTTTCACACAATGTCATAATTGGTATTATGTATAGCCACGGATAAAAAATAAATAACTGTTCAATGGCCCTTATTATTTTTAAATTTCACAACAAAACCAACATCTAATAATAATATAATTATTATTATTAACATCACATGTTCTAGACACATTTAAAATTAATATTATTTTCTAGAATAAATAAATTAATATTTAATATGAAATTTCACATTATATCAATAAACTTAGTCTTCCAATCCTCCCCAGTATTTACCAGGTCATTAATATTGATTAATTTTTTAATTATTAAATGTTAATTCATTATTCACGCATAAATATATAATTTTTATATTCACCTAAATAGTGAATTAATATTTATTTTAAATTCATGTAAATAAAAAGTAAATATTTTATTAACTTGGGAATAAAATGAAATAAATAATTATTAAACCATGTAATTGATTAATATTTATCCACATGTAAAACTCATATTGAATTTAAATGTGGTTTGTAATACATTTATCATAAGGACTTCTAGTCCCATTTCTAAATGACATTATGAAACATTTCCTAAATTAAAAGGATAACATCTGTAACACACTAAGGATCTTATAGAGAGAGAATTTAATGTTGTAATTAAATATAACCTCCTATGAACATACACTATGTAATATAATACCTTTATCTCAATATATCTAATCGACTATGTTTCACACTAGTGTATTCATCTTATATGATTGGTGTCTCTTACATTGATTTTATAAAAATGAAATTAATAAAAACATCACCATGGCGATGGACTTAGTCAGTTACTATAATTCCTCATAGGGATTTGAATGTCAACTTACATAAATGAAAAAAATATAAAATTCCTTTCTCAAATTATTCATGTTCAAAACATCAATCATGATGTATACAATATATCCAACCTCATCATGAGCATATGTTGTAAAAATTTCACCATTACATTAAAGTACACAACTCAATATATAGGGTGATGTTCTCATAATATCATCCAAAGAAGCTTACCATGAATGACCTTATTCAAAATCTTAAAGAAATTATTCCTTAGAAAACTCCACATTTATTTGTAAATTATATTCCAAAACCATCACTTGAAATCTTCCCATTCCCTATGGAATATTGATAGTAAACTATTTCATTTGGAAATACATTTTTATTAAAAATTCAATTTTAAACCCATTTTTATAAAGAAACACTATTTTTTATAAATAATCAACTCATTCCACCAAACAATCCTTAATGAAGTCCATTAAAACTAATTTTATCTAAAAAATACCCAAAACCCATTTAGAAGTCTCTAATATCATTTTTTACTATTAGGCTGATGTGACCCAAACTCAATTTATTAGGTGAGACCAAAAAATTCGTGAAAATAAGGTAGAAATAAACATAATGGTAGAACAAGAACATAACATCACCGAATGAGTAAAAAATATTAAGAAATATAAAATCCTTAAACAGCATTTAGATTTTGAATGGATCCACTCATCGATAAACTCTGATTGATCCAGCTATGAATGGAAGAAATCAGATAATCTTGAAAAATCCATGATTTAGGGAAAATGAATAGAGAAAAATGAAAAAATGGTAGAAACTATAAATAATCACCCTATAAAGGATTGAATTACCCTTTCTTACAACCTATAATGAATAACACAAATACCATACTATAATTGATGAGGATCTCTCAAGTTTGAAGGAACAACCAAATAGAAGAGAATTAGGGCATGCTAGCTGTGTTTATGTAAAAAATGATAAAACACCCCATCATATTTAATTTAACTAATAAATAAATTTTTTAAGTAGAAACATATAAAGTCCTTAATCTTCCTTAATTTCATGATGTATCTTTCATATACATCATAACTCATCATGGAATTACCCCTGGATCATAACATGTTTACCCCCATGAGGAAATAAAACTCATTTTTTCACAAGTTTCTAAAACCCTTACATATTTAACCTTATGTGTCATACTTAATGTTTGAACCCATACATATCAACCATTTTAACAATACAAAACCTTACATGTCACTCAAAGACAACCCTTATATATCACATGGTATCAACCCTTACATATACTCATATCAAACATTACATATCGTAGTGGATTCCCACACATAACCATTTTCTAGACCCAACACTAGTAACCCTTATTTATTAACCTCTACATACATTGTGACTGTTATGTATCGTATAGTTAACATTTATAAATCATAGGGTAACATAGGTACATTACCAAATATTATCACATTCCAAGTACTCTTATATATCTGTTCATGGAACCTTTACATATCATAAGGTAACCAAAATTTAACATTTACGGGTCCAATGGTAAACCTTATTTATCACAATTTTAACACGTATAAATCACAGGGTCCTCTAACACATAGCCAATTTTCTAGATGAGTTGAGTACCCATACAAATGATAACTACCCTTATGTAAGAGTTCCCAAAAATATGGGGTCCCATACACATTAGAACATAACCCTTTTTTTCTAAATATTTACAGTCACCCACCACACTATATTACCCATTGGACATGGTGTTACCTATAGAGAACCCAATTATATACAACACTAATTATTTCTTGATTTATCTGATCCTTTTTAAAAAACTCAAAACATCCAATTAAAAAAACATCCATTCCAAAACAAATGTTTGATTATTCTAGAAACATAATTCTATTAACAGACCATAGATAACTCATAATACTCAATTCCTAGTCTAAAATCAAACCTATAATACCTCTATGGAATCCAATTATATATCATCAATCTCAACTTTGAATTTAATTACCATTTTTTATAATTGGATCATTACACTGAACCTTCTCAAGCACTCATTCGACCACCCATAACACCTCCTAAGAAACTAACCTCATATAAAACAACCCAAAAATATTATTCAACTCTCAAAATTATAATATTAACTCCAATTCCAAAACAACTCTCCACTACCAAACCAAAAATTCTAATTTCCATTGAAAATAATACCCATAAATTTACATGTTGTTCTAGATTTTTCTTCATTAACCACTCATGACATATATGACACAAGCTACATCACCATGCACATATATATAATAGTTTCCATCATATATATATGTATTATAATCATGATATACATGAATAAATATCTAAATTGTATGGGGTTATACACAAAAAAACATATAGAAAAATATAATACTAAAAACACTGGTGGAGTTACTGTTGGAGAGTGTCTCTGATTATACCTTTCCTCATAGATCACCATGTTTGAAATTCATGATAAGATATCTCAATTCTCATGATCTCCCAACATATAATAGTTATTTTTCAATTTTTTTCTTACCAAACTAATGTGTTATGACCAATGGACATAGTTTTAGAGTATCATTATGACATATTTTGGTTACTATTATATATGATAACTACTGTAACTTAATGATATGATAAATATTCAATATAAATTATCACATATTATATATATATATATAATAAAAATATTTAATAAGAATAAAAAAAGTATATATAAAACTAAATACATGATCTGGTAATTAAAAGTATATAACAATGTTGGTTGTGGGGAATCAAGTCTAATCCATTCAACAATATAAATATTATATTATCACATAAATTTTTACTCAATATAAATGATGATAGATTGTGGTATAATAAATTGATCATTAATAATTTATGCTAAAAAAATAAAATCTTTTTTCAATTATTGTGTTACATGTTCAATAATACTATATCCATGTGGTCGTATGGTCTCCTTTTCAACTCTTATTTCTATCCTGAATAAAATATTATAATTATTAAGTTTGTATAATTATTCTTTCACAGTTTATTATATTATTAATATTTATAAAATATATTTTTCAATACTAGTTTCTTCGTGATCATCAAAATATATTCGCAAGATTTTAAAAATTGATAATAAATCATTATTTCAATGGAAAAGATGATAACTGTTAGGAGAATTAAGTTTCACTTAATGATTGATTATGAGTGAGGGGGTTAAATGTGTTTCAAATTCATTTACATTGGGTTTACCATTGTTGTTCATAATATAAACTCATAATGGTTCCCACATCCATAATTGGGTATATAACAACTTTCCAAATCCAGATAGATAGCTTATGGTTTAGACCCAATGGAACTTAAGAATCCCCATTTGTTGATAGGATGGGATGTCATCCTCATCACAACATTTTGGGAGACAATTTTTTCTACTTCATGACTCTCTTATAGATTTAATATATTTTCATGAATCACTTCCTAATACCAATTTAGAACCAGTTACCCGAAAAAAATGACCATTTGTTGAATCTCTTTCCAATCCTAACAAAAAATGTTTTTCCCTCACAAAATGACCATAGGTTAAATCTCTTATACTTGAAGGGGGATATTTTAGCGTATCAATTTGAATTTATTTGTGGTTCTTCATCTATATCCTGTGATGGGCATCTTTGTATATGTTGAATCTATATAGTTGGAAGCTTCAGAATTTTCTACCACATAGGGATTATTTTAATATGTCGAGGATGGGATTGAGCCATTATAATACATCCTACATATCCTGGATATAATATGAATAAAAAACCATGTAGTTCAAAAAACTCTTGAGGTTTAATTTCATGTAGAGAGAACATACATGCAGGCCTTGAGACACTCGGTATTTGAGCTCAAGTCTCTAAGATAATTCATATGTATATTGGTTATTGTACGAATAAAAGTTATCATAGTTCGTTGTATCATGGATTACACACAATGTTTTCCTCAACTAGTATACATTCATGATGCAAACAATATAACCATTTCAATTCCCTAAGACTAAGTGATCCTTACTCAGTGTGAGAAATAAAGGATAGAAAATAATCAATTTCATTATATATAGAAGTGAGAATTATTGAATGGGACTACCCTTTTGAGGTTTAATATGGAGATCAGGCCTTAGGAAGACGTCCTACGTATCCTGGTTATTGCAGGAATCATATTTCTTATAGTTCATGTTGCTTCCTAGTTTGCTGGTTGATGAGGGTGACAGATCAGGCCATGGGGATGATTGAGTACCAATTGTTGAGATTTTCGAGACATGGATGGACTTATGATAAGGAAGTTATATATTTGAGGTTGGGACTTGGAAAGGTTTCAAACATATCCTTTTCAGGGTAGGAATTTGAGTTCTCATTGTTTTGGGGATTTAGGACTTATACACTGAGGTTTCCCTAAAATTGGAGAAATATCTAATTATTCCATTGACTTGGGATTAATCACTGAGTATACCCTTTGTGAATAATATTATCATTTTAACTCCATAATCTCTTGTGATATATGCTCTGTTTGTGTAACAGGGGATGTAAAATGACTAGTCTCACTACATGCATATGAAAAAATAATGTACAAGGATTTACATTTCAATGTATAATTAGATCTTATGGATTAGTAAGGAATCCTATGTATCCTATTTATAGAAAGAATCAGATTCATCATAGTTCATTGAAACTGGGTCTTAGGCACTAAGGATTCCCTTAATGTGCAGGATGAACAATGTTATCATGTCATGTGATGTCTTCTTGGCCAGGAATGCATATCTTCTTTGGCCTACTTGATTATCTGCCTAAAATTTCATAATTGTATGAATGACATAATGATGGCTGTTTGGAAAGTCATGATTGTATTTTGAACATTTCCAATGAAAATCACATGATCATGGATGACTTGTCTAGAAGACCTCACAATACTTTTTTGGATGATCTTGGATGCCATCACATGATCTTAGTCAACAAGATTAGAGGGCATCACATAACCTTGTTTTTCCCTATTTTTGTCATAAATGATAGATTAAGTGCATGGTGGGGGTCCCGAAATTCATTGTTACATGTCCATAGAGTGATTAATGTCTTGAATAACTTATTATGGAGTCATCTTGAGAGCCATCTAACATGTCAGGTGAACCTCACATGATCAGACTGGCTTGTCCGAAGGATATCGTGAGATCTGGCTGGATTTTATGGAGGACTTCATGAGATATAGTTGGAATGTCCTAATTCTATTGTGATACTTAGTTGACATGTAACAGTTCACCATATGACATGGAAAATATGTCTATAGGATGTCACAAGGTCTAGATGGTGATCTTGGAGGGTTTCATGAGACTTTGGTGGCATACCAGAGGGGGGTGCCATGTAACTTTATTTGACATGTCTAGGGGACTTTGCATGATCAAAATAATCTACCAAAGGAGTGTCATGTGATTCGGGTGACATTTCACGGTGTTGTTTCAATAACTGTGTGGTTCATTCAAAGAACATGAAGATCAGTATATATGTTCTTCGGATAAGTCTCCCATATTTTTAGACTTTGTTCGATCCTTTTATTGAATATACCTCATATTTTTTCAGTGTTATCTAATTTAATTATCATGTGAATGATTATTTATGTAATATATATTTCTCATAACCCAAATGATGTATTTCACGTGATCTATGAGTGATCACACGAAGTGTATATTCATGTCGCATGATGGATTTTGGTTTTCCCCGTGTATTACCTAATAGAAAACCTTTCAGATTGTCAGATCAGATGCTCTGATAAATCCTCTTTGATGCCTTCATGTGCTAGTGCAAGGATCCGAGGAAGAATTTATTTCATGTTGGGGTGGGGGATCTATATCTTTCACCACACTTATTATTCACCACTTTGTGAAGCGCGTATTTCAAAAATCCACGATAGAGTTGGTGTAGGGGTTTGATTTCATGAGGTTCACAAGATCCTACTATAGGTCATTCTCGGGGAATCACATGATTTTCAGCGAATGAAATACCATACTATCAACACCACATTTGTTATATTATATCCAATTAATGAGGTCTTGAATAATTATGTTGTCATTTCATTATGGGTTCCATATCTTCATGATGGTCTGTCGAAGGGCTTTGAAAGACTAGGGCGCCTGTTGAAAGGATTTCAAATGATCTAAAGCAACATGTATGGGATATTCCTTGAGAAAAATATGGATTTCTAGGGGGCCATCATGAGATCATTACATCGTTCAAAAGGTATTTTTTATGTCTTTTGGAGAACATGATCACATCACATGAAGCTTATGACTGCAATAGGATCCCACCTTTTCCCTTTTTTTTACTTCTTTAATTTTTTATAAGCTTGGGGATCTTTCAATATTGCATGAGTTTTGTTGAAGACAGTCACTTTTCCCATCATTTATTCCTTGCATGACCAAAAAAGGGTCCTATGGTGATGTATAATAATTTCATGGAAAACCCCTCTTTTTGGCCTTATGAAGAAAGAGGATATCATGACTTCTTGGACATCCTTGAATACCTTTGCACGAAATGGGTGACATGTCGGCGGCTCTCGCACGGTGGGGGGGACATTTCACCATGGGCTTGGAGTGACTTAAAACCCATATAGGGAATGTAACATGATCTTTATGATTGAAATAGGCTCCCTAATTTTCCCCTTATTATTTCATTTTACATTTTCAAAGGGTCTACGGTCTCACGAGTTTACTTGAGTGTTATAAATTAAAATCCTTGTCTCTATTGGTGATGCGTCACATGACCAAAAAGGGGTATTATATTGATGCACTATAATTATCATGGAAAAAGAGATCAATTTTCCTTATGGATCTAGAGTGGGAACACATTTCATTATCTTCATGTCCAAGACCCTTCATGTGGTGATGGTGACTTTCCTTCCAGATTTTGCGAGATAATTTAGATATGTTTCCAGGGTATTATGATCTATTATGAACTTCCTAGGTGTGTTGTTTGATATTTATAATTTTAAGAGGATCCCACATTTTGGATATTTACCTTTAATTGTTATGGAGTTTTGAATGGATTTTCCGGTGTCTACTATTTAACAAGTTGTGTTAATCTGATATGATCCTCTTGAAGCCATCATGTGATAAAAAATTGTCTAATATTACTTTAGAAGAGTAGAAAGGCTTTCCTAAAGGGCTTCATAGGTTCTTCCACAGGTCATTCGCTACATAAGGCTCCTTCACATGTCCATAGCAAGGTCATTCAATCAAGTGTCTCTCAGAGGATTATTTAATCCTTGAGTTTTGACCACCATATTCCTCCTTTAATTTACTGAAAAAATAATACCCATATTCAGGTATTTCTTTCCTTCTGTATTTTTCGATGCTCATTTAGCAGGCCTAAATAAATTCCCCCCTCAAGAGTGAAATTAGAACGGAAAATGGATCACTATTGATGAATTTAAATGCTTTCCTAATGCTTTTGCACTATTTTTAATTAGTGTATAGGGAGACGTTTAGTCTTCCAGGCGACATTAGAAATTTCAGGGAATAAACAATAAATAGGGCAATGGAGTACATTTCATTCACCATCTACACTATTCTCAGAGATCATTCACCCTAAATCTATCACATGAACTCATCCCAAGACCTTCCTATAAGAACTGATCATGAGACCTTTCCACAAGGCCATTTGTATAGAACTTATTCACCAATCTTGATTTTCTATGGTGCACGTTCGAATCAACCATGAACATATATTTAGTAATTATTTTAATTTTGACCAGAGGGATGCACAACATTCATTGATATTTTCTCAATATCTTTTGGCTCAATCACATGATCCTTTTTTGACTATCTTCAGCTAGTGTTACCATGTCAATCTTAGGCGATAGCAAGTATTTTGAGGGGTCATGTGGGTGTGGGATGTTATATGGGAGTATGTAGTCTAAGAGATCTTATTGGGCTATAAGTTTCATGAATCCTTTATGAAATCATGAATAACCATTCTTATTCATGAGATGATGTTGGGAAAAAATACCTCAAGGTATCGTTGCATCATTTTTGAGGTGATTGTGTTTATTGAAAAAGTGGACAACTGGAATGTGATTCTTGACAAAGAAAACCATGACATACAAATTTGTTTAAAAAGGGGATTTCATGGTGGAATGTCGAATTCAAGAGTTGTGGTCAACAATACATGTTTTATTCAAGAACCTCAACAAAGGAATGGATGATCTGGAGGCGGTACAAAATAAACAGATACAAGGTGGCGCCGTTTTCTAGTGTTTGCCAAATTTTTGGGCCTAAAAATTGAAAAATGAAGAAAAGTGGTTTTTGGAAAAGGGAATTGTGTGCCATGTACTTGAAGGAGAGGAAACTTGCGCACCTAATGTTTTTCAAGATCAGAAGGTCAAAATATGGCAAAGGGATAAGGGTTGCACAAGTATTGGGTTGGTCATGCAGGTGACTTGCACGCTGGGAAAGGACATGTGCGCCAGTGCCTATGAGGATTCAAAACCTGTGCGCCTATTGTTTTTCTAGATAAGAACAAGAAAATATGGCAAAGGGAGAAGGGCGCCCAAGTTTGGAAGTGGTTCACACAAGTGAATTGCAGGGGAAGATACCTGTGCATCGAGATTTATGCACCAAGGGTAGACTTGCACATTATCACACAGGGTGTCCAAATGCCTATAAATACAAGACCACCCCTCCTCATTTTAAACAGAGTTTAACACTTAGAAAAATATGAGATCTCATTACGCTGGTGTGGATGTCACATAGATGGTGTGTGGTCGCACAGGTGGACATGTGAGCAAGTGTTTGAAGTTGTGCACCGGTTGGTAGTTGTGCACCAATATTGTCTTAGGCGTAAAAGGGATTGAGTCGCACAGGTTTGGAGTTGCAGAAGATTGTTCAGCATAGGTGGTAGAGGAAGACTTGCGCGCTAGTTGTGACCTACGTGTTGGGTTAGACCTGCGCGCCATGTAAGGTTGATTCACGACGGTTATTCAGGGCTACATGATGGCTGGAAGATTGCCCGATACCTTTTGTGCCAAGAGAAATTCATCTACAGGTGAAATTTGGACTTCAATAGATCATTTACATACAACAGAGGATGTATTCATTAGAGATAATGAAGAGACATACAAGTCTATAAACTGTGAGTGGATCCTTTCCGGAGTAGTGAGCAAAGGAAGAGGAAGAAGGTGATCCTCTCCACTGGTAGTAAGCCAGATAGAGAAATATGGAGTGACCCTTGTGAAAGCAGTGAGATGACCCTAAACCTTGTTAAGGAAGTGAGCCTAGGACAGAGTGACTGTGCACGAACCTTGTAATCTACAGCTAGTGAAGTTTAGTAGAATTTGGTACGACCGAAAACTTGTCGACGTATGCTCCTTAGACGTAGCCCTTAGCGGTGAACCAAGTAAAAATTGTTGTGTCCTTTGAATGATTTACTTTCAGTTTATATTGTGTAACAGGAAAGATAGAGAAGAGTGTTTTTATTAATAGTAAAAAAAGATCAGAACATGATTTAATTTTAAATTAGTCATACCTTGATTCACCCCCCTCTCAGGGTACTCAGCCTTGTGGACCTAACAATTGGTATCAGAGGGAAAGGTTGATATTTTTTCTTCCCTCAATGGAGGTCACTAATCATAAAGGGATTCCGATCTTCGACGGATGTAATTTTCAAATATGGAAGAATCGAATGCAACACTATTTTCAATCCTTGGTAATGGATGTGTTTTTAGTAGCTATGCATGGTATCACAACTGATATTAAGAGTGATGCATTATCAGAAGCTGAGCATAGATAGTCGGATGTTGATTCCAAAGCAATCAATGCCTTAGGAGGATCCCTTTCCAATCCCATATATACAAAGGTGATGTCATGCAAAATGCCGCATGTCATGTGGGAAAATATTTTGAATATATATGAAGGGGATACAAAGGTTAGAGAGGAAAAGCTACAAGTTCTGTGGAACAAGTATGAAGATCTGAGAATGAACCCGAATGAGTCTGTTGATGCATTATTTGACAGGGTAAATGTTGTGGTAGAAGACATGAAAGGTCTTGGTGAAATTATCGAATACATAAAAATTGTGAAGTGCATATTGAGAAAACTTCCACCTCAGTTCAATCTCAAAGATTCTATTTTGGAAGATAAAGACCTGAAAGAATTGACATTGGATAACTGCATAACACCCTTGTTGCATATGAAATGAGAAATGGTGATAATGATGCTGTGGAAAAGGGGAAATCCAAAGAGGTAGAATTTAAGGCCATGCAGAATCTCAGCATTGAAGATTATCAAGAGGAAGAAGAGACATATGAGGTAATGTCATTCCTCTCATGAAACCTTCAAAGAGGAAAAGGAAAGATCAAAGGGAAACATCCTCTTTCATGCTTTAGATGTGGAAATTTTGGACTTCTCGCAGCAAGATTCCACACAAATATTCAAGAAGAGAATGAGGAAGATGAAGTTGAAAATCCCAAGAAGAAATCTTCAGCCTATGTGAAATGGATGAAGCAGTTCAAGAGAAATTTATTTAAGAATAAGAATCTTCTTTCACAATAAATAGACAGTTCAGATGATTCTGAGGGTGAAGATGTTGAGGAGTTTGAAAATTTTAAAGATCATGGTCAAAATGCAATGGTGGCTATTGTCGGTAGAGCTCAAGAAAAGGAAGAAACTGATACTGATGAAGAAGAAGAAGAAATTAAAGGGAGAGTTGACATGGAAGCTGAATTAGAAGAAGCTCTTGAAGAGATAGATATTTGTAGAGAAAAAACAAATAAATCCAACAAGGTGGTACATGATGCCAAACTTCACATGCAATAGCAAGAAGAAGAGAAGTCCATGCTTGAAAAAGAAAGAGAAAACCTTAAGTCTTTGAGGCCAGAGAGCACAAAAAAGGTTTATGAGCATAAGATCAATATTGAAGAACAGAAAAGAGAGATCGATGGCTTGAATGGAAAATTGAAAGATCACGTCAAGTGTATCGTAGAGCTTGAAGAGGAAGTTTTCGGTCTATGGAGAAAAGTCAATGACCAGGAAAAACCACTGATTCTTAACACATTCTTGGGAAAGTAGGTTATTACAGGGATTGGAAGGATGAAAGAGGATCCTAGTTGTTCAAAAGAGAAGAAGCATCAATTGAGCTCAGACATTAAGGTTGTTTCAGAGCTTAATCAGAAACAAAAATCTGTGACAATTGAAGTCAGACCGCAAGCACCAGTCCCAAGATTAATGGTTGATTAAGCATAAAGAAGAATCAAAATATTCAAAGATCTCAAGGGGAAACTCGTAGTTCTAAAGTACCACGAAGGAATTCACCATATATCAGGTGTTATTGCTGCTGGAAGATCGGACATTCATAGTATGTGTGTTCCATATCCAAGAGATATCAAAGGGAACAAGCACAAAGGTGGAAGTCAAACAGAGAACAGTTCTCCAGAACATATTTCGAAGGACACTGTTTTTGGTGGATAGGATTTGGGAACGTGGCTAGGTACTGCACTTCAACCATACAGAGGAATGTGCCAAAGAAAAATCAAAATGTTCACAAGTAGCAGATCAATAAACAAACAGGTGAGTTAAAAGTGCAAAATATATTTGCAGCATTGCAAAATGAAGCTGGTCCATCACACTCTAAGGAAGATCAAGTTCTTCAAGTCACACTATATGTGAAGTCGAATACATGGATCAAAAAGAAAAAGAATGAAAAGGCAGTAGTTGAGGAAATTTACATTAAGGAATCAGATCACTCTGGTGTATGGATCCTTGATAGTGGTTGCACATCTCACATGACAGGTAATAAGGTTCTTGTTAAAGGCATAAAATATGAAAAAGAAGGAGTTTTCCAATTTGGAAATGATGAAGGCTTGAAGATTGTTGGCTCAAGAAAATCCAAATTTGGGGGAAAAGAAATGAGATGTGCTGATGTCTTGCTAGTAGAGGGTCTTAGTCATAACTTTCTTAGTGTTAGTCAACTATGTGACTTTGGTCACTCTATCCGATTTACCAAGAAGATGTGTGTTGTGAAAGGAAAAGATGGAGCAGTTGTTCTATAGGGAAAAAGGACAAAGGGAAATCTTTACCTTGTAGGTGGGGAAGAAGATACATGCCTTTTATCTAGAGAGGAAGAAAACCGGCTGTGGCATAAGCGACTTGGTCATCTATGCCTACCATCCATGGAAGATCTGGTAAAGTGTGATGCTGCTAGATACCTTCCCAAACTATCGCGTGATCGCACTCATACGTGTGATGCTTTCCAACAAAGTCATATCATCAGAAAAACATACATGCCAATGGAATAGAAATCAATTAGAGTGCTTGAATTGCTGTATGTTGATGAATGTGGACCTATCTCACCATGAGCTATAAAAGGGAAAAGGTACTATGTTATTTTCATTGATGATTATAGCAGAATGGCATGGGTATTTGTCATTACCTATAAGACAGAAGTGTTTAGTTGCATAAAGAAGTACAGGAGGGAATCAGAAAGGATGCTTGGGTAGAAAATTCTGAAGTTTCATACTGATAACGGTACAAAATTCACAAACAGTCAAGTCAAAGAAAATATCGAGAAACACAGGATAAGGCATTAAGTTTCATTAGTGAGAACTCACCAATGGAATAGAGTGGTTGAGAGGAGAAATAAGATCATCAACAACATGTCCAGAATGAGGCTTATTGAAAAGGACCTACCAGAGAAATTTTGGAAGGAAACCATTTTTACATCGGTCTATATTTCGAACAGGTCTCCGTTGTGTCCGAAGTAAGGGAAGACTCTGTATGAAATGTGGTATGGAAATAATCCAATGTTGAAATACTTTCAAATCTTTGGGATAACGTGTTTTATTGTCAACAAAGAAAATCACAGGAATTTTGAGCCACGCGGATATGAGGGGATATTCCTTGGCTACTCAGGGAAGATAAAAGCATATAAATGCTTCAACATAAGGATGAGAAAAATTGTTGAGAGCAATGATGTCACTATAGTTGAAAATTAATAGAATACCCAACGACCTAGTGAAAATTTTATGGATGATAGTGATGATGAGGTAAGCAACATAGGGGGTGTAGAAGTGGTAGAGGATGACTCAAAAGAAGATACTGATGATGAACAAGAAAGAGTCAAGTCTGTGTCTGCAAGGAAGCCAAAGAGTCAAGCTGAAATTGATAAGCCGAATTTCATTAGTGATTAGACAGCTCAAGTTCAGACAAGAAGAATGAAGTCACTACAACAGACATCTTTCCTATCTCAAGTAGAGCCGAAATTGTTTGTTGATGTATCTGAAGATGAAAACTGGGTTCAGGCAATGAATGAAGAGCTTGATCAGATTGAGAAGAACCATGCATGGGAGATTGTTTTGAGGCCAGCAGACAAGAATGTCATCGGGACTAAATGGGTCTATCACAACAAGATTAATGAATATGGCACAGTGATTTGAAACAAAGCACAACTAGTGTGCAAGGGATACTCCCAGATAGAGGGAATAGATGTTGATGAGACATTTGTACCAGTTGCAAGGCTTGAGACAATCAGATTATTTTTGTCCATATAAGTGAAATGAAAGTTTAAAGGGTTCCAGATGGATGTCAAATCCTCATTCTTGAATGGTGTTCTGGAAGCGGAGGTGTATATTGAGTAGCCACATGGTTTTCTCATTCATGAGGATGGAAACAATGTTTTCAGGCTGAATAAGGAATTGTATGGGCTGAAACAAGCACTAACAGCATGGTACTCAAGGCTTGATCAGTACTTGAAGAAGCTTGGTTTCCAGCGTGGGGGAGTTGATTACAATCTCTATTTTAGCAACGATAGTAATCAACGGATGATGGTGTTGGTTTATGTCGATGACATAATATTTGGAGGATCAGATGAAGCTCAGTGCAGACAATTTTCTGAATTCATGAAAAATGAGTTTGAAATGACAATGATTGGTGAGATAACATTTTTCCTTGGTCTAAAGGTGACACAAGGAAGGAATGGAACATTAATTTATCAATCAAAATATGCCAAGGAAGTTTTAATAAGGTTTGGCATGGAGAATTACAAGGAGATCAAGACACTGGTTGCTACCCGGATAAAATTATCCAAAGATGAGGATGACAAGGAATTTAATATCACAGAATATAGGAAAATCCTTGGAAGTTTGTTTTACTTGACTGCAATAAGGCCTGATATTGTTTTCGCCTCATTCCAAGCAGCGAGATATCAAAGTAATCCCAAGGAAATCCATATGCTTGTAGTGAAAATAATACTTCAGTACTTCAAAGGAACCGTTGATTTTGATCTGATGTATAATGACAAATCTCAATTAGTGATATTGGGATACACAGATGTAGATTGGGCCGGATTAATAGATGACAGAAAATCAAAGTTAGGAGGTTCATTCTATCTTGGTGGATTGTGTATTTCTTGGCTAAGAAAGAAACAAGATTGCATTTCATTGAGCACCAAAGAGGATGAGTATATTGAGGCCACTCAAGCTTGCACACAATTATTATGGATGAAGTATAATCTTGATGATATGGGAGTTAAAGTGAAGTCTCCGATCGGAATCCAGTATGATAACTCAAGTACTATAAATCTCCGCAAAAAACCTATCCATCACTCAAGGACCAAGCACATTGAGATCTAATATAATTTCATCAAGGAGAAGGTTGAGTAAGGAATTGTGAAATTGGAGTATGTTCCCACAGAACTACAGGTTGTAGACATTTTGACAAAGGCCTTACCCAAAGAAGTGTTTGAAAGGCATCGACTGGCTCTGGGAGTTCAGTTGACTCCCCACTCTTAAAAGAGTGTGGATGTGGTACCCACCCTCTCCCTGAAAAATGATTTGTTTTTCCATAATGTACTTATATGTGTTCTCTACTCTGTTACAGACTTGAAAGGAGTTACCTTTGGGTTCATTGACAAAGGGGGAGAAAATAGTGCTTGTTCAAGGGGGAGACAGTGTGGCTATTTGAGAAATCATGAAAGATACGGGGAGAAGCAGACATGTGGAACAACCAGATAAGGGGAGTTTAATGTGTTTAGCTAGAGCTTAGCTTGGACAACACATGAAATAGGGCTAAAGAGGTTTTGAAGCTGACAAGAGTTGAATCAGTAAGTAGAAAGGGGGAGAGTATTAAATCTGATAATGCTAGAAGTGATCGATCAACAAATAGATATCAAGATAGCCGAGGATTGTGATAGAAGGAGAAGAGTGGTTTTGGAATGTGGTAAGAATGTTTTCAAAAATTGGTATCAGTTTGGTAAAAATTGGTATCAGTTTGGTGTCAACAGTGGGTGTCATAGATGAAGTGATTCATTGATGAACTTTCCATTTACTCTTGTTTCTCATGTCGAGCATTGCTCATGTGGTCTGAGAGTATGTGTTTATTAAATCCTTGATCACTATCATAATCACAAACGGAGAATGGTGGCTGAATAATTAACGATTTATCTTTTTATGGAAGAGTTGTCAATAAACCTAAAGTGGGAGATTGTTGGGAAAAAATCCCTCAAGGTATCATTGAATCATTTTTGAGGTGATTTTGTTTTTTGACAATGTGGACAACTGTGCTATGATTCTTGAAAAAGAAAACCATGACATACAATTTTTTTGACAAAGGGTATTTCATGGTGGAATGTCGAGTTCAAGAGTTGTGGTCAACAATCCATGTTTGATTCAAGAATTTCGACAAAGGATTGGATGATCTGGAGGCGGTACAAAAAGAACTGATACAAGGTGGCACTGTTTTCTAGTGTTTTCCAAATTTTTGGGCCTGAAAAACAACAAATGAAGAAAAGGGGTTTTTGGAAGAGGGACTTTCGTGCCATATACTTGAAGGAGAGTAAACTTTCACACCTAATTTTTTTCAAGTTCAGAAGGTCAAAATATGGAAAAGGGATAAGGGTCGCTCAAGTATTGGGTTCGTCATGTAGATGACTTGCGTGCCGAGAAAGGACTTGTGCACCGGTGCCTATGAAGATTAGAAACTTGTGAGGTTGTTGTTTTTCAAGATAAGAACAAGAAAATATGGCAAAGTGAGAAGGGTGCACAAGTTTGGAAGTGGGTCCCACAAGTGAATTGAAGGGGAAGAGACCTGCGCACCGAGACCTGCACGTCGAGGGTAGACTTGCACTTCGTTGCGTAGGGTGTCCAAATGCCTATAAATACAGGACCACCCTCCTCATTTTCTACGGAGTTCGACACTTAGAAAAATAAGAGCTCCCATCCCGCTGGTGTGGTGGTCGCGCAAGTGGTGTGTGGTCACGCAGGTGGACTTGCGTGCCAATGTTTGAAGTTGCGCGCCGGTTGGTAGTTGTGCACCAATATTGGCTTGGGCTTAAAAGGGATTGAGTCGTGCAGGTTTGGAGTTACAGAATATTATGTCGTGCAGGTGGTAAAGGCAGACCTGTGCGCCAGTTGTGACCTGTGCGCCGATACTTGCACGTTGGGATAGAACTTTGCACCAATTAAGGTTGATTCATAGTGATTATTCAGGGTTGCGTGAAGGCTGGAAGATTGCCCGATACATTCAGTGCAAAGAGAAAATCATCTATGGGTGAAAGTTGGAATTCAACAGAGCATCTACATACAACAAAGAATGCATTCATTAGAGATAATGAATAGACCTACATGTCTATAAACTGTTAGTGGACACTTTCTAGAGCAGTGAGCGAAGGAAGAGGAAGAAGGTAATCCTCTCCACCGGCAGTGTTCCAGAGAGAGAGATAGGGAGTGACCCTTTGGAAAGCAGTGAGCTGAAACTAATCCTTGTAAAGGCAGTAAGCCTAGGAATGAGTGACTATGCCCGAACCTTGTAATCCAAATCTAGTGAAGTTTAGTGGAATTTGGTACAACCGAAAACTTGTCGGTGTATGCTCCTTGTACGTATCCCTTAGCGGTGAACCAAGTAAATTTTTTTGTGTATTTTGTATGATTTACATTCTGTTTATATTGTGCAATGGGAAAGATAGAGAAGAGTGTTTTTCTTAATAGCGAAACAAGATTAGAACGAGATTTAATTTTAAATTAGTCATACCCTGATTCACCCCCCTCCCAGGATACTCAGCCTTGTGGAACTAACATATGAACATGAGGATATTAGAGTTTTGTATTTTATTTTTCTAAAATTTATTTTTTATCTTCCTCTCATATGACATTAATTTTTTTTCAAATGGATTTCGACCCATGAAATTGTTCCCTGATTGCGGCCAATCAAAGGGACATGATTTCTATAATCTGCAATGTTGACCCTCAATACTGCATGAATTAAAATAATGAGGTTTTTAAATGGACTCTTCCATTTGAGCTCCATAATTAACCTTTATCACACTGAATTCCCCTATTTGGGTTTGGCTTGATAGATGAAATTTCCATTCCTTCTTCAAACTACAATATGTTGACTTTCTAGAGGTAATTTTTTTTAATACATTCAAAAGATGATTGCTGAAGATGGATGAATATTTATAAATCAACCCTAGAGTTTTTCTTATTTGCTAAAAAAATCTCCAATCAATCCATATGGCTATATTTGTTTCACCATCCCACCTCTTCGAGCTATTAGAGTATATTTGTATCTTCTATGAACAACCCTGATGGAAGATTTAACTCAAAATGGGATCTTCTACATAGTTGAAAATATTCTGATGAAAGACCATTGATATTCTAGTTCAGGCATAGTTTCTTAGAGTTTGCTGACTAGTCATACGCTGTCCATTTTTATGAAGATGTATGGGATTATTAGTTCATCATTTATCATCATTCAGATCTTCTTTGAGAAATGGTTAGATGTTGATGACATGGAAAAACTCATTCTATATGTACTGTGGTGAGGTCTAAATTATTCTATGGGATATCAATCAACTAGGTGGGATACCCCCTCTTAGAGAGATGTATGAAGAATTCATCCCAAATGTAGATTTCTAGGATTACCCTTTCAAAACCTTAGTCTTAGAAAGGGACATGCTGAACATTGTGAAGGAAAATTTAGGGAAATAAGATTAATATGAGCTTTCTCATCTCTTTAAAATATTATATAAAAGTTTTCCATTATCATAGTTGATCTAGTTTGACTAATATACACCCCAATCAGTGCCCTTCCTGGTAGGTCTGTGACAATTCATGTTCATACTAGACCATCTTGGAAGTTGGAGATCATACCACAAGGGGTTACTGAGTGAGGTCGTAAGTAACCTAGTGATGGAATCTCAAATGGTAGATGTGAGACCTCTCAATATGGGTGTGACAAATCTTTCACACCTTTATAAACTTTTGGGAGACATCTGGTAGGGAAAAAACTTATAAGATTACTGGTCCTTTCCAGTTTATATTTGGTCAGACAAGGGAGGATTTTAAATTTTATAAATACTAAAATACCATTGGGATCCTTAGAGCCTAATGGTTTCCCAATTTTCTGAACATATCCAGGTTTGCGGACATGTCATTAAACCTTGACCAGGTTACCGATATGTTGATTCAATCTGATAGGTTTTATTTTACCCCATATCCTACACTAATCGGGCAAATTATTGATAGTGGAATTGGATCTCTTATCAAAATGTCACATAAGACATCCCTTCAGGATAGGGTTCTTATAACCAAGTTGGATGAGTTGACCATATGTGATCCATATGCACTTTATTGGTTTTCTCTTCAGTTCAGCAACACCCAAATGGTCTCCCCTCTTTGTTCAGTCGGAATGCAGGGAGGGAGACACCCCGAGATCTTCTGCTAGTTTTAGATGACGTTGGTGTGTGAAGAACACAATGTGGAGATCATTCCTCTACCTACTCGTAGACCATTATTCATATTATATGACTATTCGCAAGATTGGGTGGAGGCCTATCTGGGTTGAGCACTAAAAAAGATGATCCATCACATGGAAAACCCATTTGCCTCACTAACATCTTCGTCTATAGAATTGATCGATTTGTTTTTGCACTCAGGTGAGTCTTAATAGAAACTTTCTTGTTCCAATGAAGATCATCCCATTGGTCTGGGATAATATTTCAAGGAATTCATTCCTTTCATGTATGCATATGGTGATGCACTTTTTTAGGTAATAATATAGGGGATCTATCTCCTATTTCTACATCATTTCAGCTAGTTATTACTCCTTTTAATGATCCCACATCAGAAGCTCCAGATGATCAAACACAAAACATGATGATCTAGTAGTAGATTCATTCCCTAATTACTGATACTACATTGGAAACATTTCATGAGAAATAGGAATTCCTTCATCAGTTATTCGATGACTTGGGGGCCAGATGACTTTAATTTCTAACCATTGTATGAAATCATGAAACAAATTATCCTAACACATTATGATTTGTCCACTAATGAGAGGGTCCTACATGATCTTGATGATGGGGGTCCCCTAGATGAACAAATGAGGGAGTGTTTGGTGCATTAGGGCATAATAACCAATTTATCTCTGATTTGATAGCCTAGTTGGATTCCCTAGTCATTAATAAATACAGATACGATGAAAACATAGCTTTCCTAAGGTATCACATCTCCTAATTATCATCCTCTTTTGAAACTACGTGAAAAATATTTGTGGAGATTCCAATTTTAATCAAGACCTAAATCATATGGTAGAATAAGAGAAGGTGGAAAATTGATACTTCAACATTCAATTTACTCTTCTCTCTAGTCTATTGCTAACTTTTCCAGCTCAGGCGATCAAATTTTTTTGTAGTTGGATCGTTGAAATGTATATTTTTGATGAATTTTTTTGAGTGTCTCCTAAATGTGCCGATTTCTCATTTTTCATGCTATCAATAAATGGATCTTTTGAATTTTATATGTTTTTGCCTAGTTTTACATTATTCTCGTTGTTCATGGAATTTTATCGGCATGATGTCTCATGAATCATCAATGATACCCATTATTTTAATAATATCAATTAAACCTCAATTCCAGGATCATAATATTTAAATCATAATAGATTATTCTTAAGGTAAACTCTTAAATTCTCACCAGTATGAGATTCCCTACAAATATATCTACTTTTATTATCTTTATATTACCTTATTCATATAAGTACAATTGGGTTAGATATATGTTCTGAAGGTATAGTGTTCTATTTTTTTCGATGTTTGTAGACTTCGTGAGCCTAAATTGATTTTTGATGAAGTCACATGGAGGGCCTCAAATGCTTATTTTTATTATTCTAGACTATATTGTTGTTTTGATGGAGTTTAAATTCTTTTAGATCAATGTTTCTATTATTTTTTTAAGAACATTATTTTCAGACCATCTATCATTGTAGTTTAGGGTTTTTAGCTTAGACCTTATATCACTGTAGTGTAGGGCCTTTTATCTCAGACCACCTAATACTGTATAGTTTAATGTCTTTATACCATGATATTATTGATGAATATGTAATATGGGGTATAAATTATAAGGAAGACCAATGATACCCAATGGTTCTGAGTTCTAATGTAGTGTTCTCGGTGCACATGAGGATTAGAGCTCCATTCTTAAGAGGAGATTCCTCAGGTTGGTTTTTCAAATAACTAATGCCTTAGTAGAATTGTCAAAAAACGGTACCACCAATCATCTCCATGGGTTATGGAATATTTATGGTTATGATATTGTTTGAGGGTGAAATACTAGGGATGATCGGTCTACCTAGATAATTAGAATATGGCTGATGAAATTCATCACCCAAAATATTGAGATGATGAATATGGGATGGGGAATACATACCAGGGATAACCCATAACACCTTGAGGTGATAAGTTCTTCAACATTGTTAATGGGGCTCACAAGGATTGGAGTTCATTTATTTTAAGTAAGAGATGCCTTTGGATGGTAGGTTAAAGTCCTTATGTGTCGATATCATAGTCAAGAAAAGATGATATCTACTTGTTTCTGATAGTCATGAAAGATTTATGAATACTCAAACATCTATATGATGAGGTTTTGTATGGAATGAAAGGATATCCAGGAGGGGTTCTAATACCCAAGGGTAGATCAGTTCTTTGATTTTGAAGCTTCATCCCTACACACCATGGTTTCAAATAATGAGGTGTGGGCTATAAAAAAGTTTTTAATGGAGTGTATCATCCCTTTAATAAGAAAGGGTGAAAACTGGTTATTTAATTATGAGGATGTCTACTCTGCATTGATAGTCTTGTATAGGGATTGTAAATCATGGTCTAACGTTCTCAGGTCAGTAGGATGATATTGGATAATCATGTTGATACAGGGCCAAAACACACTATGGTGATGATATATTTTGTGGGGATGTAAGGGCTCAAAAATTTTAGGAATCCCATTTTTTAGAGTGATTTATTTGGTTAATGACCGAAGGTGAATACGCAAGATCCATAAGCAGACATGCATAGTCAAACAAAGGGTCCCCTGAAGCTAGGTATCATTTTCCATGGGACATGGAAGGTTTATGGTGATTTGATGTTCTCAAATCACAAGGTTTTATTTGTGGAAATATTAATGTCCAAGATGGTTTTGAGAATCTTAATAGTTTTTTCGCCTCCTATAAAACATATTATCATGGTGAGGAAATGTTAAAAATCATTACTCTAACTTTTTACTAAACTATGGGGTCCAACAAGAAGAGCTTTGGACTTTAATATGGCTAAAAAGTTGGTCTTATGAGCTTTATTCCTTATCTATTTGTGCCCTATTTTTTTCCTAAAATATAAAGGTGAAGATTTTAATGAGTGAAGAATTGACATTTTCTTAGGCCACCCTTTGATGCTTTTCAACCTGACAAGGTTTGTGTCTCTATTCCTAGAATTTTATGGTCTTGCAGTTTGGACCAAGAAAGGACAAAGTTTATGTTCATATATATTTGACCATGTTTAATGTGGTTGAAGGTCATGAGGCACATAGACCTAATATGAGGGTAATGTTACACAATAGACCAATTAGGATTCCCATGGCTAAGATAACTCCAACAATTCTTCTAAGCGGGAGATGGAAATTCTTGTAAATCATGGTTCGAGGTTTTCAGGTCATGAGAAATGATATGGGAAAATCATACTTGTGATGACCTAGAACACACTCACGTGATGAGTTCTTCCTTTGTGATGTCAGGGCTCACAAGGATCATAAATTCTATTTTTTGGAGTGAAAATTTTGTTTAACAACAATAGGTGCTTAGGAAGGATCCATACACATACATGTATAGTCAAAGAAAGTATCCCTGGAAGTCAGGTATCATTCCCCAATGGCCATGGAAGGTTTGAAAGAACATGATGTTTACGATACCGGAAGTGTGATTTATGAATTGAGGTGCATTAAAGGTGATGGAAAAAACCCCATACCCGAGTTAACCGGGGTAAGTCTCTTGTGGTCTTATGATATGGGGATTTAATGGGTGATGTTATGAACCATTTAACATCATGTAATAGGGACACATTTTCATAAAGTTAAATTTTCATAAAACTAGGACATTATCCTTGAAATTCAGCATCATTTATAAGGAAATATTTGTTTCCCTATAGTTTAACATCACGTGGTAAGGACGTGGGAACCGACATGAAAAATTATGCAAAATATATTATATGAACAAGTAGTCCATACACAGATCAGAATCATTTGTTTGAAAATCACTATGGGAAAAACCGTTATTGGCGACGGTTTATTTTCTACGGGAATAGGTGCCCCGTCACAAAAACTTACGCATGGATTGGTGCGGTTTAAGTGCCAAACCGCGCGAAAGGGTATTTGCGAAGGGTGGGAACCGCCCATCGCAAATGTTGGGAGGCGGTAAGACCTAGTTGCAACGGGGGATCCCCCATCGCAACTTGTTCGACCCTCGTCACAAATAACCTTTTAACCGCTGACCGTAATTAATACGGCTGAAGGTATTTGCGACAGGTCTCATCGTAACTAATCTAACCTAAATATACCCCCTTTATTTTTCTTCTCTCCTGAATTCCTTCTTCCTCTGCTTCTGTAAACTCTACTTTTAGAGTGAAATTTTTTGAGAGTTAGTTTTTTTTACGAAAAAGTTGTGAAGCCGCCTGCAATTATAAGAGATCAAGTTTAAAGGTATTTATGTTTTATTTAATTTAGTATTTATTTCATTTCTTTATATTAATTTTAATTATTGTTGATTAGATTTAATTTAGTTAGATTTAAATTGTTTTGTCATCAGTATTTATTTGTAATAAAAAAATTAAATTATTAGTACTAATTCTAAGTAATTAGTAATAATTAATAATTATTAACGGTAATTAGTAATGTATATAAATAATTAGCGGTAGTTAGTAATTAATAGTTGTATTTTGTAGTAATTAACAGTAATTAACACTAATTAGTAATAATTAGAAATAAATAGTAATAAATAGTAATAATTAGAAATAATTAGTAATAAATAGTAATAAATACTAATAAATTGTAACAAATTGTAATAAATACTAATAAATTGTAATAAATAGTAATAAATACTAATAATTGGTAATAAATACTAATAATTAGTAATAAATAATAAAAATTAGTAATAAATACTAATAAATAGTTATAAATACTAACAAATAGTAATAAATACAAATAAATAATAATAATTTGTTATAAATAGTAATAATTTGTAATAAATACTAATAAATACTAATAAATACTAATAAATAGTAATAAATAGTAATAAATTGTAATGAGTACAAATAAATACTAGTAAAGAAAAATAAATAGTAATAAATAGTAACAAATAGTAACAAATAGAAATAAATATTAATAAATAAAAATAAATAAAAATAAATTGAAATAAATACTAATAAATAGTAATAAATACTAATAAATACTAATAAATAGTAATAAATAGTAATAAATACTAATAAATACTAAAAAATGGTAATAAATAGTAATAAATACTAATAAATAGAAATAAATAGTAATAATCATTAATAATCCGAAATAAATATTAATAAATAGTAATAAATAATAATAAATACTAATAAATAGTAATAAATAGTAATAATTCGAAATAATTCGAAATAATTAGTAATAATTAGTAATAATTAGTAATAATTAAGAATAATTAGGAATAATTAGTAATAAATAGTAATAATTAGTAATAATTAGTAATGATTAGTAATAATTGGTAATGATTAGTAATGATTAGTAATAATTGGTAATAATTAGTAATAATTAGTAATAATTAGTCATAAATAGTAATAAATAGTAATAAATAGTAATAAATAATAATAAATACTAATAAATAGTAATAAATATGAATAAATAGTAATAAATCGCAATAATTAGCAATACTTAGCAATAATTAGGAATAATTAACAATAAATAGCAATAAATAGCAATAAATAGCAATAAATAGCAATAAATAGCAATAAATAGCAATAAATATCAATAAATAGAAATAAATAGAAATAAATAGAAATAAATAGCAATAAATAACAATAAATAAGAACAAATAGAAATATATAGTAATAAATAGAAATAAATACCAATAAATAAAAAATAGCAATAAATAGCAATAAATAGAAATAAATAGAAAAAAGAACAATAGATGGAAATAAATACAAATAAATTACAACAAATAGAAATAATTAGCAATAATTAGCAATAAATAGAAATAATAAGAAATAAATAGAAATAAATGGCTATAAATAGCAATAAATAGTAATAAATAGCAATAAATAGTAATGAATAGCAATAAATAGTAATAAATTGTACTAAATAGCAATAAATAGCAGTAAATAGCGAATAACAGAAATAAATAGCAACAAACACCAATAATTAGCTATAATGATCAATAATTAGAAATAATGATCAATAATCAGTACTAATTAGCAGTAATTAACAATAATTATAAATAATTAGTTTTAATTAGAAATAATTAGCAATAATTAGCAATAATTAGCACTAATTAACAATAACTAGAAATAATTAACAATAATTAGTAATAAAATCAATTTAAACAAATTGTAATAACTTGGAACAATTTTTAGTGGATTTACAACACTCCTTTTTCTTAAAAATTATTCTCTTTTCAACTCTCACCGACTCAAAAAATTATGAAAATATGATTCTACAAATGAATATCCAATCTTGTATGCACGAGTTTGAATATGCATTTATAAGACAACATTTTTCATAATGTTTTCCGGTGGTGACAGTTACAAGAAGAAGATTCATCGACAAAAGGGGGCTCTTTTGTCAGAGGTCTCATTTACTTGCATCCTTGTCACACTGACGAAGAAGAATCTTCTCAGAGGTACACTTATGCATTCTTATATGCATGAGATTAAATAATTGTACCTCCAAGAATATTCTACATTATTATTTTAGTGTGATAAAGTTTCAAGTAAATGAGCCATCAGAAAAAATAGTAGCCGTCAATCCGTAGGAAATTGTGTCTCTTGTAATTAATGGTAATTATTAAGAAGTATTTTTAATTATTTATCTTCTTTTTTTGGATAGTTTTTTTCTAATTTAAAATTATTCAAAAACAGTAATGATATTATATTTTGTATAAAAATATGGAAAAAGAAATTCAGCAACAGTCATTATTAGATGATCTCTCTTGAATAAATCAGTGCAAAAATCCAAACAATTATGGTTTAAATCTTAATATATTCAGGGTGTTGAAAATTTCTTATCATTTGCATCATCAAAACTAAATTTTTTTTGAAGGCACAATTAATTTTCCTTGTAAAAAATGTGATCTGAGAACAATTGACACATTTGAAAAGGTTGGGGACATCTCTTGCGGTTTGGTTTTCAACCAGAATATATTTTTTGGTATCAACACTGTGAACGCAGTTCCAGAGAAGATACTAATAACTTTATTCGGGATCTATCATGGTTTCAAAATTTAGTACATTATGTTGCAGGTCTATATTTTCAACAAACTAAAACTCAGGATGCTATTGATTTGACTCCTGAGTTGGCACTATCCGAATTTTATGAGTTGTTGAGGTCTGCTGAGGATGCATGATATCCGGGTTATAAGATAAGAAAATTAGAAACTGTTGAAAATTTTATGGCTATTAAATAAGATATTTCAATGTCAAAAAACTATTTTGATTTTATATTTTCTTTGGATAAAACACTATTAACTGAAGGAAATTTGTTACCTACAAATTACAATGAGAGAAAGAGGCTGGTTTGTAATCTGGTCCATAGTTATTAGAAGATTTATGCATGTGGAAATGATTGCATCTTATATTCTGGTGAAAAGGAGTCATTGGATAGTTGTCCCACATGTGGATAATCAAGGTATAATGAAGCTCAACCGGGGAAGTCTGGATTGATTCCTATGAAATAGTTGAGATATTTCCCCCTTACACTCAGGTTGCAACATTTGATTATGTCTCAGAACACAACGTCAATGATGTCATGGCACAAAAGAAATATTTCAACTGATAAAATCTTGAATCTTTCATCTGATGGTGATTCATGGAAACATTTTGATTGACTGCATCTATCTTTTTCTTTAGAAGACAGAAACGTGTGATTGTGTCTTCTACTAACGGTTTATTTCTATTTGGTTCTTATGGTAGGTAGTATTCATGTTTTTCTATATTTATAACTCCGTACAATTTACTTCCATGGATGTTGATTAAAGAGACCTATATCTTTTTGACCTTATTAATCCTAGGACGTCCAAAAAAAGAATACTGGTGTTTATTTGAAACCATTTATTGAAGAGTTAAATTCATTATGGAGTAATGGTGTTAGTACATATGATGTTGTTGCGAAACAAAATTTCATACTAAAAGTGGCATTGATGTGGATGATTAGTGACTTGCCAAAATATTTCATGTTATATGGATAGGGTACGCGTGGTCCGAAATCATGTCCCTGCTGTATGAAAGAGAAAAAAGCCTTTATGATTGTTAATGAAAAAAAACCTTGCTATTTTGACTGTCATCATAGATTTATTCCAACCGATCATCCTTTTCAGAGGAAAAAAATCTCATTTTAGAAAAGGCACATTTGAAAAGGATGAACCTCCAAAACATATCTTAGGTATAGAATTAATTTTTTTTTATTTTCATTACCTCCCATCACATTTTTTCCAATAGTAAACCAACAAAAAATTCATGGCTTTGGGAAAGAGAATAATTGGATAAAATGGATCATTTTTTGGGATCTTCTATATTGGTCTGGTTTGTTGGTCCACCACATGTGGATGTCATGCATATTTTGAAAAACTGTTTTTATAATTTATTTCATACAGTTTTGGATACAGCAGGTTAGACCAATGATAATGTAAAGGCACGATTAGATATTTCCCAAATTTAAAGATGACTGGAACTTGAACTGTTTCAAAATATCATATCACAGAGGTTAATGAAGCCAAAATCAGCTTATACACTATCCAAATAGAGTCACTTATTATTTTGTCAGTGGATTTCATATTTGAGACTTCCAGATGGCTATGCTTCTAATTTGGGAAGATGTGTTAAGAATGGTCATATTATCAGATTAAAAAGTCATGATTTCATGTTATAATGGAAAGACTTATGGCAATTGGATTCAGAGGTTTGTTGAATTATATGATTTGGGATTCGATAACAGACATATCCTATTTTTTAGGCACATTTATATGGTGAAAATAGATTATGATGCACTAAGTAAATTGGAATAAGATTTTGTAGTCATTATATGTAAACTATAAAAAATCTTCCCACCAACATTCGTTGACTCAATGGAACATCTGATATTACATTTTCCTCAAGATGATAATTATGGAGGTCCAATACAATTTCGATGGATGTACCCATTTGAGAGATGCATGCAGAAATTGAAGAAAAATGTATGTAACAAAGCATCAGTTGAAGGATCAATTGTTGAAGATTATTTGTAAGAGGAAATTTCATTTTTCTTCTCTCATTATTTTGAATCTAAATATCCCTAAAAAAACATCATGGGAGATAATGAGGGGAATGATTATAATAAAATGGATAATCAATTAGTAGTTTTTAATCAGACGAAGCTTGCCTTCAGTGGAGTTCATGAATGATGGCTTTTAGATATTGAACATCACAGAGCTCATACATATGTTCTACTCAACTATGAAGAAATTACATCATTTGTAATGTTATTACTTCAATAAATTATTAAATAATTTATGTTAAAAAAGGTAAACTTATTTTATTTTTAGGTTATATGATAATAAAATCTAGAAACAACTTCTAAAAATTACAATAGCTGCTCTAGAAGAATGACAACAATAAATTTTTTCTCACTGGTTTCAAAAACTGGTAACATAAATTATTGATGGTTTAACATATCAATTCAGCTTATTATTTTTTATATTGATAATTGTTTTATAAATTTTCAGGTGTCTTAACAGGCTGATAAAATTTATAAGCGACTATGTACATTGAGTAACCCATGGTCCAAAATGGTTAAATCTTACAATGCATATATTGTGAATGGTTTTTGATTTCATACATGTGAATATGGGGAATCAAAAAAAAACAATCAATAGTGGAGTTTACTTGAGAGAATCGAATCATAGAGAAACTAAAGTTGACTTTTATGACACATTGGATGAAATTATTGAACTATGTTATCTAGGGAAAAATTACATAACAATGTTTAAATGCCGGTGGTTAGATAATGAGAATGGATTTCATGTTCATCCTATTCATGTAATTTTCAATATTAAATATAAATGTATTCTTGTAGTAAATAAACCATTTTTATTGGCTCAACAGGCACATCAAATATATTATGCAAAGTATTGTGCTACTTCAAGAGACCTAAGTGATTGGTGGAGAATAATAAAAATTAAATCTCAGGAAAATCAGTTTACTCAAACTGAATGTGGTTTTGATGAAGTAAAAAAGAATCAAATTTTTTGATGAGGATACTCAAAATCCATCTTTTTCACAAAGAGACATGAATATCAATGATGACACCCCACAATTAAGGGTTGATGGTGATGATGGTGTTAATAATGTTTTAAATGAATTTGAAATGACAAGATATGATGAAACTGAAACTCATATGGATATTGATGACGACGATGATGAATATAAAGACATTGAAATCGTCATATATGAAGATTATGATGAAGGTGAACATTGACATAGTTAAATACTGGTTATAATCAAAACTGACATAACTCTTTGTAATAATTATTTGCAACTATCTATTAATGAGAATCATTTTGTTTTTGAGATGGACCCTGAACTATTTTGTGAGTTTGAGGATGTTGAGCTACCTTTGGATGAGGAGGATTTGGAATCATATGACCCACATGCTACTCATGGTTCAGGGGGTACGTGGAGGGGGTGTGGTCTAGCGCGACTGATGATTCCTGACCCGATCCCCAAGAAGCATCCACATATTGGTTTCGATCCATGAACATGGAGGAATGATAACCTGTTTATTTTAGTTATCTTTCATTAATTTATTTATATACATAATGTTTGACTATTTTTTCCTTTTTCATAGTTTTCCGCATGTAACTATTAGACAGGGGAGCTCTATCTTGTGCAATTATTTTTCTCAGCCATGGATCACATGGAAATAGATTACCATGGAGGTATGGCTTAGAATGTTCAGTCATTAAATGGTACGTAAATAAATAATATTTATTTATAAATTTATTTCATTAATAACTTGATATTATAAATTATTTATAGTGTTTACGTTATCTCATTGATGGTAGAACGTGTGTCGCTATCCATGAGGAATGGAAGGTGTCTATGAATGAGAATTTCCATAATATTTTGCACAAATTTAGAAGGACAACCATTAAGAAAGAAGGAGCAATGGTATTTGATGAGTCATGTAGATCTCACCAACCAGAGTACATTTCATATCACGTTTGGGAGGGATTATGTTCACACTGGTTGAGTGGTGGATTTCAGAGAAGATCATCATTGGGCCGACAGAATCAGGGGGAGACAGGAGGTGACCCATCAAGCTGGTAGCGGTACATTCAGTACGCATAGAGAGCATCTAGTAAGTATATTTTTTTAACATGTCATATAACATTACATATAAATAGTTTATTTTATATTCATATAGGTAGTTGAGAATACCGATATTACAGAGTACGGTGTTTATTGGAGGATGTACAGTGATCCAGACACTAGTGAGATTAGAGGTGATTTCCAGCATCATACTGTGTTCATTATTATTTATTTTTCATTTTTAAAATTAACTGCATATTATATATTCACTGTTTTAATTTCAAATTGAAACTGAAGGATTCATATGAGGCCATGACCTCTCAAACACGGGCTGATAGTCAGGCCGAGATGGATGATCAGACCAGTGCCCACCATTTCGATGAGGCGACATGGATTTAGGTGACCAAGTATGCTTTCGAGTAGGGATGAGTAGTTGGTATCAACTCTCATTTAACTCTTGTGACTTATTATGGAACTTACCTGATGTCATTGTCCAGCTCGAGAGGAGCTCGTGAAGAGTCATCATCTTCTGGCTCACAATATCAGAAGCAATTGCGAGCTCAAAATGATCTTATAGAAAGTTTGCAGAAGCAGCAGGAAGAGATGCGTCCGTAGTAGCAGTAGCACGAGGAGGATATGCATCGATGACAGAAGCACCAGCAGTAGAAGCACGATGATGACATGCATCGATGGTAGTAGCAACGACAACATTATGAGGAGGACATGCATCAATGGAAGAAGAAGCATAACATTTAGATAGAGTATATGTTTCGTCTGACTCATAGTTTAGGGATTGAGTTTCCTCCACCATCTCCTCTTGCTCTTCCAGATCCTCCAAAAGACTATCCCCACCAGTGATTTTTTTATTCTGTTAAAAACATTTGAATTGAACATTTATTATAATATGAACTATTTACTATTTTTGTCTTTTATATTGGTGTGAATATTGTATTTTTAATATTTTAATATTTTAATATTTTAATATTTATCTTAAGTATTATATTTTTTAATGTTTTTTTATTTTACTAATAATAATGATAATAATATTTTATGATTTTTTTTGAATATTGACAATTTTTTTTTTTTTTTTTTTTATTTTAATAATATTACTATTATTATTTTCATTAATCATACTTTTATTATTTTATTATGTATTTTAAAATATTGATAATTTTAATATTTTTTATTTTTTTATTATTTTAAGAATATTTATATTTTTTTCATTAATCATAATTATATTATTATTTTTTATTTTATTAAATATTTGCGATGGGACCTTTTGCGAAGAGGGCCCATCACAAATAGATTATATATATATTTTAAATTTTTTTAAGATGGGTTGCTTTCCTGTCACAGAAACTTTGTTGTGATGAGCCCATGGCAACAGGTTTATAACATATAAGCTATTTGTGACTAGTCAGCGTCCCGTCGTAAATACTTTTTGTGACGAGCCTGTCACTAAAGGTTATTTAATATATAATTTATTTAATCGGACATCTATTTGCAACATACCCATATCCCATTGCAAGTAGTATTTTTTGGGACTGGACCGTCGCATAAAATACAAGTTTCGACCCCATTTTTTACAACGGGCTATTTGCGATGGGACCCCGTCGCAAATAACCTATCACAAATTACTGAAATTCCAGTAGTGAATAAGATTTTATGAATCAATCATAACATAGTTGGGGGAAGTTCCTTGCACAGGTCTGACCCATATGCAGGAATGAGGGGAGTATATTTTTCTATCACGGATGGGCCCATGAATCATAGATTCGACCATAAATACATATCTTTTCTTAGATGGAATCAACTCCCACATAGTTCTTGGAATTGGAAACTCCCACTATAGTTCTGACCCATATGTGGAAGGGCGTTATTCCCATTGATTGTTGTAGTTAGGCTCGAGGTTTGATATCTGGGTGTCACTATGTATCTTGTGATGATAGAAATCAATCCACACATAGTTCTTGATGAAATATTCCTGAAAAGTTGTGAACCATACATGGGGGGGGGGTGTTTACGTTGATTGTTGTAGCTGGGTCCATGATTTTAGATATGGGTGTCACTATGAATCTTTGGATAACTAGAATAATTCCACACATAGTTCAAAAATTAAGGTGATGTGGGAGATAAAAATCATGGGTAGTTGTTCTCTCAGGTGAGGCCCATAGTAATGCATAGTTCCATGGCATGTAAGGGGACCAAAACATGTAGTTTAATGTCTTATATAGAGGACTCATGAGAGCCTTACCATGAAATGATGTGCCTTGTCCACCTGAGGAGAGACTTTACCAAAATTCTGAATCTCACGTGAGCTATACTCGATGTGAGAAACAAGGAATGGAAAAGGTTCATCTTATCATAGAGGAAATAAGAGGCTGAAAAAGTAATTTTTTGTACTATATAGTGGTTGGGCCTAGATATAGGATCTAAGAGTCCCTTTATACTGCATTATAATGAGAATCAAGCTGGACATAGTTCTGAAAACCCATGAAGTTTAATTTCATGCATAAGGACATTAACCATGCAGTTTAATGTTGTATGGTATGTAAGTGGGAAAATCAAAATGAATGAAGATGAATATTAGATATTTTTGAAATTTCACATCATGTGGTAAGGAAAATTTTCAATTTGTTTAGTGACATGAATTATGGAAATCTTCTATGTAGTTTAATGTCATAATGTAAGGACACGTTCTATGAAACATAACATTATGTAGTAACGATGAGGGTCACGCAACATGAAGAAAAGAAATTCCATGGATGGGCATAAGAATGTAGGTCTTAGAATCACTATGTATCTCATGAAGGTAGGAATGAAGACACACACAGTTCTTTAATGAAGGGATTTCTTATGTAGATCTGACTCTCGCACACGAAAATGGGTGCTTCATGTTCCATATGCACAAATCTAGATCATGTCTGGTAAAATTTTGGTTATATGATGACTCCAATGCAATTTAACATATAGTAGTAAGGATGAGGGTCACTCGATATGAATAAAGATGAACTCTAGGGATCCATGAAGTTTAACATCATATTGTATGGATAAAGGGACCTGTGAAGTTTATTGTATTTCTTCTAAGATAGGTTCTATATATTTTTTTAGGACCAAAAGTTGCTGAGATACCCTGAGGGAGGGGGTTAATAAGGGTATGGATAATCTTTTCAAAATTATCCCTTCCCCATGAGATCTTTTCCTCTTTTTTATAAGGTTTACTTTGTTTTCACTTGTTTCATACTATTGATCTTATTCTTCCCTTATTTATCTGATGATGATTCTTTGAATGTAATGAAGTGAAGCAAGCAGGTAGACACAAAGATTTTTACTTGGTTCACCTTCACTGGGCTACTTCCAAGGTGCGTACAATTATGATTTGTCATTGTACCAAATCCACTAAAGATCACTACCAATTTACAATGTTCGGGATAGATCAATTCTATGCCTAGGCTCACTACTATTATAAATTTTAGGGTCAGCACACATCTTTCCCAATGGTCACTCCTTGTTTCTCTCTCTCTCTAGCTCACTGCTGGTGGAGAGGATCACCTTCTTCCTATTCCTTGGCTCAGTGCTCTATAAAATATCCACTCAATGTTTATGGACATGAAAGTCCCTCCATTATCACAAATGAATGCATCCTCAACTGTATGTAGATGCTATTTTGAAGTCCAATTTTCATCCACTAATGAATAAAACTTTACCGCAGGTGTACTGGGAAATCTTCCAACTTTCACAAAGCCATAGAATGATCGGTTCGCTTCTCCCAGCTTGGTGCGCTTCTCTATGCCTTGGCATGCCTCTCCAAGCCTGGCGCACAAGTGTCTCATTACCACTTGCATGACACTCCCTTATCCAACTCATAACTTCGGAGACTCACACCCTTTTGCGCCCAAACCAATTTTTCCGTGCAACTATCAATTGGTGCACAACTTCTGAATAATTTTATACTTGCGTAACCAAAGCACCACTTGTGCGCCCAAACCACCTACGCAACTGGAGCTCTAATTTTCTCTAAGTTTTGAACTCTTTATATAATGAGGAGGGGTAGCCCTCTATTTATAGGCATTTTGGGTACCATGAGCACCGGCACACAAGTCTCCTCTCAGTGTGCAAGTCCATCCATCCTAGTCACTGTAGCCCTAGTCACCTTGCGCACCCAAACCAAAACTTGGGTGCCCCTCTTTCCTTTTCCATATTTTGATGTTATGATCTTGAAAAACATATGGATCATAACTTTCCAATCCTCTAAGATAGCAATGCACAAGGACCTTTTCCCAATAACACTTTTCTCTATTTGTCAATTTTGAGGCCCAAAAATTTGGAAAACATTGGAAAATGGTGCCACCTTGTATCATATATTTTTGTATCACCTTTAGATTATACATTAATTTTTTTAGTTTCTTCTGCTAATCATGGATAGCCAAAAACATCTCTTGAAATAAATAAATTACCATGTAAACCCCCTTTATCAACAAATTAGACATCGTGGTCTACTTTGTCAACAAACACATCATGGAGGCCCACTTTGTCAACAAACACAATGACCTTAAAAATGATTTAATTATCACCTGAGGAATTTTCCCAACATATTTAATCATCATGTGGTTAGGAAAAGATTTGAGTAGTTTAATGTCATGGGGTTAGGATATATTTGAACAGTTTAACATCATTTGTTGAGGATGAACTCTGTATAGATTAATGACATAGGGTCGGGAAGAGCACTATATAGTTTAATGTCATGTGGTCAGGATGAGATCTATATATTTTAACACATGGTGGTCAAGAAAACTGATGACGTGCCGTTTATTACCTTTATAAATGGTAATATGACACTTTATGGATGCTATAAAATGTATTTATTGAGGAAACATACATTTTTTATGGTGTGAGACACTCCACATCCATTGTGAATAGTGAATAATCTCCATTGTGATAGAAATTAGGTATGGTATAATGTCCTTCCCATTTGGGTTCCAACATCAGAGGATTATTTCCTGATATATTTTGGGTTTTGAGGACTAATACAAATTCTAACTGGCGGAATGAATAAAGGAGAACTATTTTATTAAAAGACCATGAAATCTAGTTTTGATGGTCCTCATGTTTTTTACTGTAAGGAACATGTTCTCATTGATCCAATCCAATTTATAAAGCTAATTTTTTGATTCCTCATCTTTTAAGAGTTTTCCTGAAATCCCTATTTAGAGTGAAGGTAGTTTGACTTCTATGGGACACACATCCTTGGTCCCCTGCACCAAGGAATATGGTGTTACCATTTTAGTAATACATGTTGTGGTATGGTATTACAATAATGAAAGGAGAAACTTTCCCGTATAAGACTTCTTATCCTTATTCACCGTCTTTTGATGTATATTGGAAAGAGTCTTATTGATGTCCCCAATCAGATTGATTTCTACTACATGATAACAAGATTATTGATTGGGATTTATGCTGTTCTCCTAGAACTATTTCTTCAACATCTTAGAAATAAGTTAGTGCAGTTTTCTATAAATATTATGTGAGGGACTCTGAACCTGGTAATGAAATAGAAATTTGTGAAGTTTATGATGTTCTTCATACCATCATCATTGAGGTGTATTACCTTATCTTATTTTGAGATGAATTTGGTAGTAGTAAGGATATACATGAACTTCTTAGCTATGTCTCAAGAATATAGCCCCATGAAATCAATGTTCAAAATAGAAAATGGCTAGGAATGAATATTTGTATTAATAAAGTCAGTGGGTTTATGGATTAAGTTCATATAGATCTAGAATGCATGAATTTTTTTGATAAATTCAACATAGTCTTTTATCATGATTTTCAAGTAGTTACCCATCCTCTTGATCTTGTGGAAGAGCATAGTCCAAGAAAGAGGGGTGTTGTAGGACCATGCATGGAATTCATCCATTATGGTAATGAACTCTCTCTTTATACTATGAATCTAAGTAGTATTCCATAAAATCCTTTATTATAGAGGGATATCTACTCATTTGGACCATTGCACGGGTAAAATTCACTTCATAGTGTCAAATATATTCTTTTCTAGCACAGTCTTTCAGGAGAGTCCTATTATGGAGACAACCAATTATGGGCTACATCCATCCTGGGGTGGATATTGGTTCATCATGCATTGGTAATGTTTTGAATTGGTTTATTTCTTCTATATCGTATAAGGTGATCATTTTCTTCCATATCACAAGCAATGATCAATGAGACCATTATTTGGTCCCTGATATGGAAGATGTATTCCTCTCGATCAGATTCAGCCAAAAATATGGATGCATTATCCAATGCATCATCACAGTAATTATATGATCTGGGAACATGATAAAATGTGGGATCAAAAGGGAACTCTTTTATTAGTCACGTAACATAGTTAGTGGGATGTTCCAGTTCTTCCTTGTTGATGGAATAGTCACCATTAATATTCTTTATCCCTAGGTTTCAATTCCATTTGATATTATTGTATTATTTTTGAAGCAGTATGGATAATTCCATGTCAGCGATGAGATATTGTCATTCCACCACATTATTTTTGTAGCCTTTATATAATGATAAAGAGTAGAGAAAAATTATTTTTTTGGAGAAACAAATAAAATCCCATGTCCAACCCAATTGAAATTTGGATCTTCCATCCTTTTGTCAATAAGTCTTCAAGATGCACCATAAAAATATATAGACAATGTCTGGGGAGTGTCATGGGTGTATAAAACAACCTAATCTGAAAGTTTACTGTCCACCAATGTGCTTTCTCGAGTGGGATGTGCCACAACAAAATTAGCCCGGGACATTCCGTTGACTAACATATATTACTTGAACTGGATGTCATATTGTTGAAAAATTACTTCCCATTGGGATAAAATCCCATTCAATATAGGATGACCAAGGATGAGATTGAGAATATCAATTCGAGAGAGCAATTTGACTTCATGGTGCTACGATTAATGCCTCATCTTCTACACAATAATGATGTGTGTGTGGTAGTTCTTTTCGACATCAAAGTATCATGTCTTAGTACCTAGAATTGTATGATTGAGGTATTAGTGATTGTTCTCATTTCACACATCATTCTTATATTCATGGAGGGTGATTGGTGGGTATTTTATGGTTGTTGTATATAAGATTATTGGCCTTCCCCCATGGGTGGTATTAGTTATGGTGGGTGTATCAGGCACAACATGAGACTCTCAAATTCTTCTTAGTAGTCCCCATCCAATTGATAGGTGATTCCCTTCTTCATTAGATTAGTGAAAGAGAGAGACTTTCTATCCATGTTGTCTATGAAACACAAAATGTAGGCATGGTTCCTGTGGAGACCCTTCAGTTCATTGGGATTTCCTGGTGGTGACATTTCTAGAATAACACTAGTATTTTCTAGGTCATCCTTAATACATCTGCGGCGTAAAAAAAATCCAAGGAACTTCCTTGATGTTACCTCAAAGTCATATTTTAGAGGATTCATCCTCATATTTTTCTATCACAGCTTATCGAAGACTATTTGGAGATCCATGAAGTTATCACATCATTGTCGGTACATTACCGTCTGGTCATCCACATAAAATTCAACTATTATTTCTATAAAGGGATCAAATATGGTTTTCATAACAAGTTGAAATGTATCTCTATCATTCAATATTCCAAAAGGAATGACCTGATAGAAAAATAACAATTGAGTTTCTCTAGAGGCATTAAATTCTTCATCTTTAGGGTCTATATTTATCCGATTGAACCATGAATAACCATCCATGTAGGAAATCTCTTAGAAGCCTATAGTTTTATATATTGAGATTTACATGACTATAAATGGGAAATCCTACATTGTGAAATATCAATTAAGGTCTCGGAAATTGATTCATACCCTAATCTACCCATTTTTTGTTTAAAAGGATGATATTGGAAAGCCATATTGGGTATTTCACATATTGGAAAAAGTTGGATTTAATCAACTTGTCATCATCTGCCTCCACATTAGTAGCATGAGTGTGGTGCATCCTCCAAGATTCCTACATAAATCATTGATGTTCATCGAGTAAGGATGTATGGTGTGTAGCTACATCAATATTCAGTTCAAGAATTTTTGTATAGTTCCATGTGAAAAAATATCAGTGTTTCTAAAGAAATATGATGTTCATCTCTTGGTACCTCAGTGGACTGGTTGAAACAATCAATTTATGTCACAAGACTTTTTGATTTCCCATATTTATGTACCTGATATCATTAATTTTGGTGGAGATTCCTTCCTCATAATGAAAGAGGGTCATTCCTGAGGTCACCTTCTTCCTCATCCATCTAAGAGTCTATGTAGACATTTTTAGATGAAGTTTGTAATTTGGGGGCCTCTCTGTTGCTATTTATGTGGGAGAGGCCATGATAAAAGACATTATCAACCCCTATTACTAGAGTCATTATATATGGATCCTAAATAATATTGTATTTTACTCTGTCACTAGGGATAGAAGGGGCTTAAAAATATTGTACTAGGTTTATTAACTCAACTATATTTATGGGGAGCACATAGTCACTGTCGAGAATACTCTAGGGATATTCAGTGGTGGTCCCCAATACATTGGGGGATGGAACTTATATATCATCACACATAATTGGTTTTTTTTCATCCCATTTGTAGAAACCTACCTCAAACTATGTTTATTCACATGTCTCGAAGGAGGAATTATCACTATGTAGTATGAAAACATTTCCATCAATGTGTTATATGAAACATGGAAGGAATGTCAAAGGCATGACCCCATGGTTGTGGAGACAAGGCCTTCCGGGCATGAAATTGTATCTGGGGTCTTGCTGAATAAAAATAAAATCTATTTCATGTATGAGATTTCCAAACCTATTTCAGATCATGATCTTCTTACATAGCCTTGGATCATGCTTATCAAACCCTTGAATGGTCTGCTTTATGGGAGATAAATAACTTTCACTACATACCAAACATCTGATGGTTCAAATTGAAAGGACCAGTTTGGGATATACCTAACACTGAGAGGGGGGGTGAATCAGTGTTGGGGACTTTTTAAACCAATTCCAACTTTTATCCCTGTACCTCTAGACCTGTTAGAATCTTGATTCTCTTATTCTCTTTTCCCTGTCGCATGCAATAATAGAAAGCAGTAAAAAATGTGCACACGATATTTTTACAAGGTTCACCACTCAATAAGAGTAGCTACGTCCTTGCCATGCATGGGTATGACCACTGCATGGATTCTCCACTATAAAGTAAAATGCTGTTACAATGGAGTGGCTAGGAAAACAATCCTCTAGCCAGTGTGAGTCCCTACACTTTGGAGGGGGGTGGGAAACAATCCTCTTCCCTGGACTGGTGAAAGCCAAGTCCAACTTGCTGCCTCTAGCTGGTTCTTTATACTGCCTATCGAGACAGTCTTCTTCCTTCTTCAAAAGGTTGGTTCTGCTCTTGATCTATTGTAGTGCTCTTCACTTGATTACTTGCAAAGCAGTAGGAAAGCAATTCTCTTCGTTCTTTCTCTTCTTCTCTAGTGCAAAAACAAACTGCACTAGTTCTGCTTCCTTCTTCCTCTTAGTGCAACAACTGACTGCACTAATCACCTTCTTTCTTTAGCTAGAATCACATACACCAATGTGATTATTCAAACACTGAAGATCTGCTCACAAAGCATCATCTGAATTAAACTGCCCTGAATAATTGTCAGCCTTCAGTTGGGCATACTCTGTTCTTCTTCTTCTCTTCCTTCTCTTCTCAATACCAACACCTGAGTGTATTGGTATACTGAATTCTTCCTGTGTGCAGATATGAGTTCAATTGCACGTCAATTTCTTCTTCACTTCGCAAAGCACAACGAGAGTGTTAAACACCAGTCGTGTGAGTGCGGTTCAACTTCTCTTTGTGAAACCGAATGGTTCACAGTTCTTTCTTCTTCACAAAGCTGCTTCGAGAGTGCAATGCACCTATCGAAGGTGTGCGGTACCCTCAAATTTTTCGCGCACCCTTCTAGGAGACCTGCGCATAAAATTCAAGCCTTGCGCGGAAAAACACCTTTTGGCGCGAAAAACCTTTTTCGCGCAACTCTTCCTCTTCGCGCAGAACTTCCTATTTCGCGCAGCAGTTCCTTTTTCGCGCAGCACTTCTTCTTTTCGCGCAATACTCTATACTTCAATTTTTCCGTGCGTCAGAGCTCAGGATTTTTCTATGTGTCGAGCATTAACAACTAATCATGGGTTAGCCTCATATTTATACGCATTTTTGAACCCGCGCGGAAAACACTAATCCGCGCGTAAAACCTCCTCCATGCGCGTAAAAACTCTTTTATGCAACTTCATATTCCGCGCAATGCTTCAAGTTTTCGCGCACCTCATGCCTTTGCCATTTTTCATCCTTCTAAGCACGAGGCACCAATTGCGCGCAAAATTCCGCACGGCGTTCCATATTGCGCGCAAACCCAATCTTTCCTGCAACATCAGATTTCGCGCACTGCTCTAATATTTCGCGCCTTTTATGCCTTTACCAATTTTCGATCTTCTGATCTCGAACCATCATTTGCACGCAAACTTCCTTCCTCAATTTCGCGCACCATGCCAATATTCCGCGCATCCCGCAGATTTTTCGCGCAACCCGCTACTATTTCGCGCATCCCGCAGATATTGCGCGCACCACTTTATTTTTGCGCGAAACGTGCCTAAATTTCCGCGCAATCCATGCCTTTGTCATTTTTCATAGTTCTGACCTTGAATAACTCTTTTGCACGTATAAACCATCTTCAATCGTATGTGCAACATCCATTGCCAAGCACATTTCTTCATCTCCCGATTTTCAGGCCCTAAAATTTGGCAAACACTGGAAAACGACGCCACCTTAAACTGTACTTTTCTGCCATCCCCAGATTGTCTATTTCTTTGCCATTTTATCTCTTTACTGCTTCCCATAACCATTCTTCTGCTCTTATCACGAATCCCACTATCGTGATATTTATCCTTTGATAGATCAGCTTAAGCATCGTCAAAGTTGCAATGGGAACTAAATCTTTCCTATCTTCCAACAGCATCATTCCTTCCAATCAAACCATTATATGACTGGCATCATCATTTCTCCCCCTTTCCTTCATAAGGCTTGCATCACAAGTTCTCCTAACTCATGATTTGTGTGAAATACATACCAGCAAAGCATCGTCTGATTTAGATACAATGTGAAATGCCTGTCTACATCAGAATGTCAAGCCCTTCCACATTTTCTCTTCTTCATAACCATCATTCTGCAAATCATATGATTCTATTCTTCAAGTAAGCTCTTTCATAGTTCACATGCAATCATAAATCATTTCATTGTCTTCTTCAAATCCTCATTCTTCTTCAACCATCCTTAGATAGATGATAATTCACCATTCTGCTCCAATCATCCTCAAATGGATGATACTTCTCCATTCTTCATTGTTGAAAACAATGTGTCACCATTGACACATGTACTTTGAAATTAGGATTAGCTCAACAATCGTCTGAATTTATCGTCTAAGAGAATTGCTCAATTATGAAATCCAATGCTATGATTCCATAACAATTCTCCAGGCAACTTCACTTCAACCGATCTCCATTAACTTTGTAGTTCTTCTTCATATCCTTCTTCATTTTGACCAGCATTGAAAACTGTTGACAACAAATACAATCTTCATATACAAAGTGGTCCCAACACAAATCACAATGAGATTGATACCTGAACCATTTTCAATAAGATCCCTTAGGAATTTTACATTATCAAGTCTACCCAAAACATTTTGGGTTTTGATGTTTCCATGAATGACCTATTCCTGATCCTGCTCTATGAACAAGATGAATACATGGAATTCTACTTGAATGGTCTCCATTCGATATAACTTGGATGTAGTGAATACTATCTCAAATGACTATGGTCTCTGGTGGGATTCAAATAGTTCTTCTATAAGTTCTTTTAAAAAATGGATTGCATCCATGATTGAGATATTGGATAGTAAAATCTCTATCTATTTTAGAGTATCATGATTTTATTCTATAATTTAGCACTTCAAAATTTGGAGTTTCTCCTTGTTATGTGCCTTAGGAGTCAAGGCATTTGAGGTGGGTGAGCATGGTTCTTGTGTATAGGTCATGGGAGAATTTTCTTCCAGTGGAATGGGTCGTGATGACCTTCCCTATTTACTAGGATGATCAAGTCTTCTCATCCCTTCTAGGTGGTCATAAAAGATTAATCAATGTGTGTGACTATTGGGGGATTCCAAGATGTCTCTATATCTCCGTTGGGCATTATGGAGCACATGACCACGAGTCTCAGTTGTGTATATGTCCTCTATGGGGATGGACTGAAATATTTGGCCCAAATATTCCCATTATGTACCTTGTATCCTTGATTCCTGTACATGTAGCCTCATATTCCACAATTATTAATGTGTAACTCGTACTCAGAGTTGTATTCATATTTGTAGAATGGGTCTACCAAGTGTATCACATAAACAAAAAAATATGATCAATTCATCTGATGATGGTTATATTTGGTGGGTAAGTTTTCGTGCTTCAGATGTTGTAGGGAATAAATCTTCTAAAGTTAGAGTCTTCATTGGGGTGTAGTATAACTCTTCCACTTCTATTTCTTCCTATTTCTCAAGGTCACATGCACCTACAAGGAGACATATCTGATGTTACCACCCTAGGTGGAAGAACTATGGTTGGTTTATGGAGCTATTTTCCCAGGGTGGGATGATCTTGTTCAACTATATTTTGATTCATCCAGTAATTGAACATCTGCCTAATCCTAGAAAAAACTTTCTTCTAATAAGCTTCTTTGTCTAACTCAATTATAGTTATGTAGGACAACTACTCTAAGGAGTAATCTAACACAACCTGTCTAGAATAAACCCTGACTTGAAGGAAATATTTGAAGAAAATGCAGTCCTAAATGTTATGACCCAACCTTTTATGAAACGAGAAGTATTCAGGGTGGTCGGTGAGGCTGACATCATTGGTACTCCTAGGTTTTGGTATCATGAGAAGTTAATTTTCCATTGATTCTAGAAAATAATTAGGGACTTGTTCATTTCGAATGGAGTGTTATTTATTCATCGATTAGTTAAATATAGAGTGACTTTGATTTCTCTGTGATTCCATGTGAGTGTTGTTTTTTAGTTGTTGTCTCTCGGTAGGAGGTCTTGGGTGGTATGGTAACTACCTAGGTGCTTGAATGGGCACTACTACTTTTTGTTTTTGGGTAATAACAACATTGTATTCCTTATTGAGACTTTTCCCCTATGATAAAGGCATTAGCCAAGACTTAGATTGAGTTTGATAAATGTCATTTTCCACACATTGGGGAATTTATATGAACTCATGTTACACACCTGGATAATTCATTGGGATTCATGGTTTCTACATCTCATCCTTTATATTTTCTCCATAGAGTTTGAACAAATTTTTATATGAGAGATGGATACTGAGTGAATAGTTTAATCCTTTCCATCGGTCTATAATGTTAGATACCCTCTTATTTTCACACTACTTATAGTTATTCAGGTTGAAGTCTTTTTTTTCCTTAGTTTGGAGTTAAACTGATAAAGGAATTGATTATTAAGGTCTTCCTATATTATAATTGATCTTTTTGGAAGGCTACTATACAAAACCAAATATATCTCTACTAGATTATATAAAAATAATAACAATCTTTGTTTCCTCCACTTAATTTATAGGCCCCACAATCATCCCACATCAAGATAATAAGTGTGTGAGATTTTTTTTCAAGGTATCCCACACCGTTAAAGGCGGAGAAGAGAGGATTTATGAAATTGGATGGAGAAAGATTTTCATCCAATGATTTGAGATATGTCTTCTTCTCAGGATGCATCGATGTGAGTCACCCCTCCATGGATTCTATTAGAGTAACCAGGGACTTGATTGTGTTGAGAAGTCTCGGGGGAACTACTATTAGATCTACCTCCTATCTAAAGGGATCAGACAAGGCAAGATGAGGTGGTCTTTTTTTATAATATATTAATTATCGGCCTATGCATAGAATGATTGATTACCATGAAAAAGGTTAGGTTGTCACTATAATGGAAGGAATTAATTATCATTTTATACTTCCTCATTCATGTAGGGTAAATGTTTGGATCCAAATCCAGTCTAATGCTCAAATTCAGATCATTCTAGTAGATCGACTCTTATAAGAGGAGGAATATTTTCCTCGGATGAAAGACAATATCCAACAATAATATTTCCCATGAGTAGATCCTAATTGAGTTGCATAAGAGTTTTAATCTCATTATCATATTGTGAAAGCATTTCCTTTGTAGAAGGAACCAAAAATATTTGGAGTGGAGATTTGGATGTAGCTACACATTTCCCTTTTTCTTTGGAAGTGTTCTGCTAAATAGGTTGCGGCTCAATATCCATAGGTGATAGATTTTAGAGCCTTATTTGGTTCTGAGTGTGGGAAGCCTTGGTTGGTTCATCTAGATCACACTCCTCTTGGGGTATTTTTCCTTGTTGTGACCCTCTGCATCTATGTATTGATCCACATTATCTATCATGTTGACAATGATGTAATTTATAGAGGTATATCAGGAAATGGTCATCATCCCATTACTTTCAATGCAATAGGATGATTCTTTGTTTCCTGCATTAGGGCTGTTCCTTGAAACCTTTTCCATATTGGGCCTTATTGGCTTTTAACCTTGAGAGGGTTTGATTACCTTCTTTGTACACTCCTCATGTCTCAACCTTTGATTGAGGACCCTGAGGGAGCTTTTGTTTAGTTCCACTAAATGGTCCCTAAGTAAAAAAACTTTGTCTTGAGGTGGGAGGAGTAGATGGGTTGTCGATCATTGATATTTACCTCCCAATATGGGGAATACTAACTCTCTCTATGGTGATGATGGTGATGAAAAATCTCCAGCCCTATGGGATAGGGGAATCCGAGGCCACAATTAGAATTGAATGATCGTATTTTTGAGGATACAATGATTTTTATTAGGGATTTCAGGACTCCTAGGATAAAAATTGTGATATAAATTCCCCCATATTATTATGATGGGGTTGATTTGGATTCACTTTTCATTTCTAATGGACCCTATTAGGGGATTATGAAACTGGTGAGGGATATTAAGATATAAATCCCCCAACCTAGTGGTATGGGGTTTGTTTGAAGCTGCTTCCAACATGTACTAAATAATAATGGTAATTAATTATTCGAGATGTAGAGGTGGCGGTAGGTATTCCCCTATCTTGTTGAGATAGTTTCTCTCTTGGATGGCTGTTACAATAGTTGATACTGCATCATGTTTAATGTGGCGCAGTTGTTCACTTATATGAGATGGGTTCAATGGAAGCCCAGAATGAGATTGATTGTATATAGTATGACATTGAGTTGATTGAAACCATGGATTCTGTTACTAAAATTTACTTTTATTTCTTTGAAGAGCCCTGTTCAAAGACGTTTTTTCTGTCCTCTTCCTCTATTCATGACTTCTTGTCATTTTGGTAGTAGAATAATTCTATTATAGTGACCATCTATCCCAAGCATTACCTGGTCACCTAATTTCTCCACAGGATATAACATTACAAGATTCCATATATATGGGGATCTACTATTATCGAAGTGTGGTGAAGTGTAATGCTCTGTAGTTTACCCATCCTCAAATACTGATGCATGATGTGGCTTCAAGGATCAGCTGATTAAGAGTTGTGATGAAATGGAGAAAAATTTGATGCAGATGTTTATTATTCTTTTTCTGTTTTTGTATCCAAGAACATGGATATAGTATCCAAGCCTAGCAAAAAATATACTATCTTGATAGTTTTAAGGTGACCCTCATATCATAGATATGGCAGGTGTATAGACTTCAATCGCTGATGAGTTGCCCAAATGGTTTGATGTAGTTAAGTTGTGTACCTCTTCTCTAGATCATCTCGGATTTCATAGTTAGAAGTATCAAGAGGTCAGAACTTGGTTGAAAGGTAGTTTCTGGTTAAATCTCTCCATATATCAATGTTTGAGTTCTCATTATCAGGATTACATGCCTCCATCCGATCAGACTGCAGAAGGTTCTTCTTGGGGTCGTCTACTGACCAAAGTGGAGTGCTACTGGTAGTTGATGGATAACAATATATAGTTTAAACCAATGATTCAAGAACCACTATATAAAAAGGCATCTGAGTTTTGAATACATAATTATATGGAGGTTTCTAGGCAATGGGATGATTACCTTATTTTTTGGAGATATCACCATGGGGAGGTTGACCACAGAGTTTGTCAAAATTTGATTCCCTAGGATCCATCTCTACACAACTACGAGGAGGAATATCATGGTAATGATCATCTTATTCTTCATTTGAAGAGTTTAAGGACCCTTTTAGAGTTTAGAATTTGTCTCAAACAACATCAAGGACACTAACATTGTGAAGATAATTAATATGAGTCACATTTTGTGTCATGGAAGGAATATGATGACCTGACTTCTAGAATTGTGTAGGGATTTTAACTCGTTGTATGATGGTTTTCAAAACATGTTTATAACTGTTGAGTGCTACGGGAATATGATCCCACTAATGAGAAGATGTTGGAATATGACAATGAGCCTCTTAATTAATGATATAAATATGATCCCTTCCAAAGTAATGTTACATTATAAATTAGTGAACCTCAGTCAAAATGTGGGGTATGATATTGATACAGAACCATTAGAATATAACATTGGTCATTTTCAAAAAGAATATGAACCTATCCCGATGAATGTTCCACTCTCACTTGGTGATCCTCCGATGGAGTAAGATTATAAGACTAGTCTGAATATGAATTACCTATCATAATATGTAGTTAGACATCTAAAATGGGAGAATGGATATGATCATTTGTGCAGTCGTTCATTGGATGTAGTAGAAATATGTGCCTAGATTACATGATCTTCTAGAATATTCAACGAAGATTTAATAATAGGAAAATAAGTTTGTCCCAAGGGATGTTCCACTCATACTTGGTGAGATCCGACCCTAATGGGGATATGAGACTGATCATGGGACTTTGGAGAATTATGATGGTCTTCTTCGATAGGAATATGAGCATGCCCTCAAGCATATTCCACTCTCACTTGGTGAGCCCCAGCTAAAACTAGGATATACGCTTCATCCTAGGCCATTGGAATATTTATGCAGATGTTTTCGATAGGCATGTCCCCCTATCCCAAGGAATGTACTTCTCTCACATGGAAAGCCCCGGTTGTTAAAGGAATGTGATCTTGGTCCAACACCTCATCCTTTACAAGAATATGCGGATAATACTCATGGATGGGAGTAAGAATGTGTTGTTTCTCCAGAGAAAACACTTATTCAGGATGATAAGAGTGTTGACCTACCATCTTTGTATGGATAGAAATGTTCACATATCCATTTATCTATACAATTTCCAGAATATCCATGCAGAGTTCTTCAGTTCTTGCTAAGATGTAATTGCATTTCAGCAAAGTGTGTGTGAGAATATAAGCTATATTTTTTGTTACCAATCTATATTGGAATATATACTCTATTGAAGTAGGTATATGATCCCACTTATATCCCCTTTATTCCAATGGAATATTCTGATGGTATTCACACATGGGGATAGGGATGTGTGCCTCCCACATTCCTACAATATTAATATTCTTAAGAACTTGTTTTGAGTGAGAATGGATATGATCCTGCTCATTGGCTATCACCAGAATATACTGGATGAAATTTTCATTAGAAGTGTGTTTATTATCCAACTAACGATTATCCCGAGCCATCTTCACTCATGGTGTATTCTTTGTTTTTTGTACAGGGGTAGCTTAGGTGGAAATGTGTCAAATAGTTCCCTCCATAGGAGACTGATGGGTACTAGTGGGATGGAGATGGCAGTGACGGTTTACATGAGCCCTCTTAGTAGACCATGAACTAGAATGGAGTCGTAGTTGAATCCTTGGTCCATGTTTGCAATGAAATAATGTTTTTTCAATGGAAATTCCTTTCATATGTCATAATCACAAGAAAACACAACATAATGAACTACTAAGTGATATGTGACCATTAAACATAAGTTTGTCACTTCTGTGTTTTGAATTTTGAAAATCCGACACACACGGTTGCAATCAGTATGTTATTTAGAGTCTAATATGAAAAGCTTAATTTTTGATTAATAGTAACATACCCTTACAAATATTAATTTTACTCTTATTAGTTGTGACATACGCTAATGAATATTAACATTACCAATGATAGTATAAAAATAATATTCATGTGAATGTATGTTGTACCTATATTTTAGAATAAGTAAATGAATGTTTTAAATCTAGTTTTTTAATAATAATATATGATTTTAATTAAATATTAAACTAATAATATTATTTTTTTTTTCAAAAATGGATTTCAATTTTTGATTCTACTCATCGATAAATGGTCATGGTGAATTTTTGAGATTTTTCTAAAATACTTGAATTTTTTATGAATAGTAAAAAAATGATAATTTACAATAAATGCTAAATAGTGGACTTAATGAGTCATTGATGTTGATATGATGATGTAATAATAATTGGTAAGAAATCACATAAATTTATTAATATTCCTAGTCATGTAATACTTTCTATTTCTTTTCTTGTGAAGAAATAATAAATTAATTATTATAATATTATGAAAACCCTCATCACCTCCACTATAACCCCCCCCCCCCCACTCCCTTTTCTCTACACTAATATCAAGCCTTGTTACATACCAATATTATGCCCAAATATATCCCCAAGATCCTCCCCCATGTCCAAAAACCCCTAACCTCTTCAAAATACCCTAACATCTCCCCTTAAGAGGTTCTCAAAGGAGATAAACTAAAGATGTAAAATCCTCTTTCCAAATCTTTTATTTAAGATATTTTATTTTCTTGTTTCATTCCTCAAACCCTTTCACCCAAATGGTATGATAACACTAGTAACATATATGTATTGTAATTTTGTTATGCTAATGGGATATTTCATTATTATCTCTCCTTTCCCCACCTTTTATTTGAAAGAAATGTAAACACTGTTTGAGATGTGTTGATGTAGCACATTCAAGGACAACCGTTTCTTAATTTCTACTATCTTCTTTAATTATGGTAATTAAAACATTTCAGTTTTGGTTTAACCACATTATTATATATATAATATATCCTAATTAAGGCTTTTTAATCCTTTTGTACAAGTGGTATTATTTTGTAAAGAAAAACATGTTCACTATAATCTAACCCACTTATAAACCAAAATGGTTATCAATAAGGTTTTATATAATAATTCATCTCCACTCCCATAAACAAATGTACTTTTAAAACCATGTAATATTATGGTTTTTAACTAATAACCTATGAATTCAATTATGTAAAAACATTCTCATATTATAATATTATCTGATCATAAGTAATCTGGTAATGAAAGTTACAGAAACAAATGGACCTGAACATTAAAATTCAACATCTTAACCCATCAAAAGGCCAAGAATTAACATAAAAATGGTATAATAAATATATTAAATATATATTAGGTTGTAAAATTGTTAATTAATAAACCTAATTTGTTTATTCGGGTCATTAATAACAAGTTTAGAACACCACCAGATTTAAGGTAAGGGATCCTATCCATTTCACTCTTAATCAAGATTTCCTCTATGCTATGAAATTTTATGTGTAATTCCTAATGACAGGGTATTATTACACACCTCCCCCATACTTCCTTCATGATGTATTAGTGATGATAAACCACTTTTCTCTCTCATAATTCCCTCTTAGGTACACCTGACACCATGCCGATAAACCGTAACGAATTCTACCTGAACCTTCTTTATTCTTTCAGGTTGCCTTATCTTTCTTTATATGAAAGTTGAGTTATCTTATATTTTTTTACATATTCTAAATTCTGTTTATTTTTAAAAAATTCATTTATGAAGACCCTTTCATCGCTCACTTTTTAGTAGATATATTTTTTCTAAAAGATTCCCTCTTTAGAACATTTCGATAAGGAAACCTGTTTTAAGGTAACTTCTTGAATTTTTACCCAATTTCAAGAGAACTGTATCCTATGTTTTAAGAAAACACTATCTTTATAAAATCAGACTTTTTATTATGAAAACCATATTGTTTCAATTCTTGTTTTATATAAACTATTTTCCTCTTTTATATTTTATAATCTCGATTGTATTTTCCTTAAAACCTCACAAAAATGCTTTAATGCTAATGTTTCTCAAATACATTTATTATATGTTTTCACTTCTATTTGGTATCACATACCATTTTATATGCCTATTTCACCCCATTATCATCCATTTAGGTTCTAATCCCTTACCTTCATGAACACATTCATGATACGCCCATTGGTTATGCTTTATGTCAGGATTGTGGTACACAATTCATTCCATGGGTACCCTTATGTTTATGTAAAATTGATTATGTATGATTATTTACATAGAGAGAATATTCATGAAAATTTTGAGATGGGCATTCCCAGATAGTACTCCAATGCATTGGATAATTTAAAGTCTCATGAGATGTGATGTGAAATAGGATTGGTGGTTAGCCTTGACATGTACTACTATGGGAAATGAGATTGGAGGTAAGCCTTGACCTGTTATACTATTGGAAATGAGATTGGAGGTTAGCCTTGATTCATACTAAAGACAAGTTTTATGATTCCTCCACATTTATATGACTCCCTGATTTTATAATCCCATGTTTATTTTTTATGATTTCATATGTTCTTTTATTTGGATATAATTATGTAATGACTCCTAGTTCATGTTCTTAAGATTTATTCTTATTTTCTTTCCCTTACTAGGCTTTTTAGCTCATCCCTATATTCATGTGTTCCATAGGGTACCCTATGCATATGTAAGGGCTCAAAGGAAGTTAGTATTTTTTAGAGATATTAAATAATGTAGTGTTTTTTATCCCCATGTTTTATGTTTTATGTACCTAGTCTTCTAAGACACTAGAATTAATGATCCTTGTATTTTAATCTGATGTATAATTATTCTTCATAACATGTAATGTTATGTGAAAAAAGGATAGGGTCACTATAAGCTTCATCAGTTATTGAATATGGTGATTTTTTCTCCAGGGATAACATTCGGAAGCAATATGCCATGGAAACGAGGGCTAATAGATTTACTTCATATTTCCATGGATGATGTAGACTCATCAATTATAGTTCTTACGGACCCTCATAGGAAGCCTTAGGGGTTAGGATCATACTGTGTCAAGGGTGCTCCCTAACCATTTCATTTTGTAGCTTTCACTAAAGGTGTTGGGTGGAGACAGACATTCTGAGGCCCGTAGGGGTCATAGTTGTAACTAGCTTTCTAGAACGATCACTCGATGAAGAAATGTCAGAACAAGATGTCTGTTTTGTAAGAATAGTATCTATAGTCACAAAGGAATCAAGGAATAATATTTTGGACCCGTTAATCATTATAGGAATGATATATTCTCAATAAAATATTAGTGGGTAACACAATTTTCATTTTATTCTTAATTCGTCCATTTTGATCATGTGGATTTTTTAAAGAGAGGATGGAATTCATTCATGATAACCCCAGGTATAGAAGATCATCTATAATATTCATTCTAATATTTCCATATTTTTCATGTTATATGAAGACAACATGGAATGATTCATGATAACATGTTCATTTGGTTATTTTATAGATTCATGAAGGGTTCCCCAATTTTTTATCTAGATCTGAAAAAGTGCCTTAACATATGGTGAACCGATCACCCTATTTTTTGTGGGATTCACATTGGGTTCACCACTATTTTTTCACAAATATGAAAATAAAACAACATGATTCATGATCAAATGATCATTCTATTTTTAGAGATATATAATTTGGGTTCACTATTTTTGTTTCAACATAAAAGATGACATCCACTAGGTGCATTTGGTTTGGTCCAATGGTAGATTGTGAGTAAGGTGGGTTAAATGTGCTGCACAATAATTTACAATGGGTTCAATATTTGTTTCTTAATGGAAACTCCCAATAGTTCCCATATCCATAACTGGGTATAGACATACTTTCTAAAGGTAGGCAGTCATTTGTGGATTTTGACCTAATGGAACTTAAAACTCACATTGGAGAAGAGGAAAGAAGGTCAGACTCATGACACCATTTTTTGGTGGAATTATTGCATACTCCGAGACTCTCTAATATATTTATGATGTGTTTATGAATCTCTTCTTAATATGGTTAAAAAATTGGTTATCCTAACAAAATTACCATACGTTGAATCTCTTTCCAATCCTAAAATTAAATTATTTTTCCTCACAAAATGAACATATGTTAAATCTATTTAATGATATAAGGAGAATATTTAAGTGACACTATCTATTTTTCAATTTCCCTTGACGGGTAGATACTTATATTTTGAAGCTTTATAGTCTGGTGCTTTGAAATTTTCTTCCATTAAGAGAGAAATTTAGTATGTCATGGATGTGATTGAGCTATTATAAGACATCCTACATATCTTTCTTATCGTAGGAATAAAAACCCATATTGTTTTTAAAACCCATGTCATTAAATGTCATGGGGAAAAGAAACATGTTTGGGAACTGAGCCATAAATTATCTAAGATAACGTATCGAGGATAATCCCTATATATCCGGGTTATGATATGAATAAGAGTTATCATAGTTCAATGCATTGAGGCGTTCACACTAAGGTTTTATTGGCTGGTGGTGATTCATGATTGAAATGATATGACCATTTCAACTCCCTAATACCATCTAAGACATGTTCAGTGTGAGAAAAAATGGATACAAAATAACCAGTCTCACTATATATGGATGTTTTATTTATGTACAGGGACTTCCATTTGGAGGTTTAATGTAGATATATAACCTTAGGAATGTGTCACATGTATCCTAGTTATATCAGGAATTAGAGGTCTCAGAGTTTATATTATTGCTTAGTCCACTAGTGGATAAGGGAGAAGGATCATCCCATGGGAATGATTGAGTCCTGATGATTAAGATGTAAGATAAATGGATGGAATTATGATGAGGTACATATATATTTGATCCCTTGAATTAGAAAGGATTCCTACATATCCTGGTTATGGAAAGAATCAGAGTTCTCATAGTTCAGTGGATATGGAGCTTATGCACTGAGGTTACCCTAATATTTGGGACATATCTTATTATTACACTGATCTGGGATTATGAATTGTGGATTCCATTTGTAAATAATATGATCATTATTACTCCCTAATCCCATGTGACCTATGATCTATGTGGGAAACAAGGGATGGTAAATGAATAGTCTCACAACTTCTGGATTCAAGACTTGTGTACTATGATGATCATAATATGAAGCTCAAACCATAGGAAGGAATTATACATATCTTAGTTTTAGTAGGAATCAGTTTCATTTTAGTTTATTGAAATGGGAGCTTAAACACTAAGGATTCCCTTAACGTGTAGGCTAAATAAGGTTAAAATATACCTTGATGACCATTTGGCCTAGCCTACTTTCCTTCTTTGGCCCACTTCATTGTCTTCCGGACATGTATTTCTTGTCTGACTGACATATCAAGGTATGTTTGGACATGCTTGATATTATTGGGTAAATGACCAAATATAATGGCATGATCAAGGATGTCTTTCCTAGAGGACATCACATGACCTGTATGGTTTATAATTGGTTCCAACGAATGATCTTAGCTAATAATATTGGAGGGATTCACGTGACCCTACTGACATTCCCTAGTGTCATCTCAAAAGTTAGCTTACATGGTTGGAGTTTTCCGTGAGAGTCAGTGTGACATATCTAGATGGTCCTTCATGTCATGGATGACTTGTCTAGTTGTCATTGAGAAATCCAGTTGATATGTCCAAAGGATGTTAAAATATCTGGATGAATTATCTTAAGTAAATCATGAGATCTGGATGGATATTCCGTAGGATGTTGTGAGATCCAGTTGGCATGTCCTGGTTCCATCGTGAGATCGGCCACACTGAGAAATAATCTTTGATGCCTATGTGCGCTAGTGAGAGGATCCAAGGATTAATGTTTTCATCTACTTTTGGGGTATTTATAGGCCACTCCACCTCAATTATTTTCCACATTTCAATTTTCATATTTTATAGATCCTGGATGGATTTGGTGGGGGGCTTTGATGTCATGTGAGTCATGAGATCCTATAGTAGGTTTCTAGGGGGTGTCTCATGATTTTCAGAGAACAAGGGACCATCCCAAAAATTCCCCATTTATTGGATTATAAGCAATTAATGGGGTCTTACCTAATCATGTGGGAATTTCATTGGGATTTCATATTGTCAGGAAGATATGTCTAAGGTCCATCACGAGATCAAGGCACATGTTGAAAGGCCTTCTCGTGATATAAAGTGACATGTTCGGGATCTTATATGAGGCAAAGATTGCTTGCCAATGGGCCTTCATGAGATCAGGAAATCATGCAGAAGGGATTTTGAAAGGTTATTTTGAGCGAATGATTGTTTCACATGAATTTTACGACAACAAGTGGCACCCACCATTTCCATTTTATCTCATTATTTTCAATTTCAAAGGCTGGGGGATCTTATTAACTTTCACTAGTGTTGTTGAATAAAATCACTTTCCTCCTTAGTGTTGTGTGACATGAAAAAAGGGTCCTATGGTGACGTGAGATCATTTTATTAAAAACTTTAGGTTTTCCTTATAAACCTGAAGGGGGAGGATATGACCCCTCAGAAATTTTCTAATCCCTTCATGTGGTGAGGGTTATATTCCAAAAGGCTCTCACATAGTCATGTGAACATGTCTCCATGGGATTGAAATGTCTCATGAATAGTATGGGGAAAATATCATGATGTTTATTACCAATGGTGTCTCTATATTTTTTTCCTTTTTATTTCCGTTTTCATTTTACAAGGGCCCGGGGTCTTATTTTTTTGCTTTATTTTTGTCAAGGAGAACCCTTTCACCATCGATGATGCATCGTGTAACTGACCAGTGATTGTATGGGGACATTTGAGCATTATCATGGAAAACCTTGGTATTTTTTTCATAGAGCCAGAGGAGGTGCACAAGCCCCTTGGGACATTTCCACAATCTTTCATGTGGTGATGCTGACATGCAAACATACTTTGGTGAGATAAGACAGTCATGTCACTAGGGGCTTGCGGTGTATCACCAAATGTCTAGACATGTTGCCCGATATTTAAGATCGTAAGAGGCTCCAACATTTTCGATATTTTCCTCATATTTTCCTAGTATTTTGGGATGAATTACTGAGTGTTCACTATTTGACAAGTCACATGACTCTGAGGTGCTTATCTGGAAGCCACTATGTTATAAAAAATTATGTCGGAAACCTTTTCTAGAGAAGAATTACTTTGTAATGGGGAATTAGGGAATCAACTGTAGGTTACACACTATGAATGGATCATTTGTGTCACCTTCTTAAGGTATTTCTATTACATGTCTCTTGGAGGATTATGTGATATTTGAGTTTGACCACCACCTTCTTCCTTTTCTTTTTAGGGAAAATAATATCAATATTCATGTATTTATTCTATTATGGATTTTCTAATGCTCATATGGTGGGTGTTGAAACTCATAAAAGGGAACATTGTACTATTATGGAGATTATAATGTATTGATTCAAAATTTAGTGTCAGAAAAGATAATAAAAAATGATTATAATATCATGATAAGATACCTCATGTTGTTTTATATTAATGAAAATATTGTGAGCACCATAATGGGTTACCATTTACCACAATACAAATATGATATAAACAACTTTTTCAACGCAGTTTATCCCATGAAGCAACTTATAGTATTTGATATTACATATATTCCCTTCACTTAATCCACTTAAAATCCATTATATATTGGGTTTAAAATAAATTTATTATATTAATTGTGTTCTCATATTTATATTTTGTTTAAATTTTTGAAAATTAATGAAAAGAGTTAAATCAAAAATATCTAGTCCCTGTTAAAGGAGTTTTCATGGTGGTTTATTAATAAGAGTCCAAACCTTATAAAAATATACTCAATAATTGTGAAACTCTCAAACAAAGGAATTTTGTTTTCTATTATCTATTTTGTAACATATATGTACTCTAATGTTTTTATGATAATGTGATATTTCATTATTATCTCTTCTCTCTCCACCTTTTATTTGAAAGAAATGAAAACACCGTTTGAGATATTTTGATTTAGCACATTCAAGGACGACGATTTTATAATTTCTCCTATCATATTTAATTATGGAAAATGAAAAAATTTGTGTTATGGTTGAACCAGATTATTATATATGTAATATATCTGAGTTAAGGTTCTGTAATCATTTTGTACAAATTGAATTAAGTTGTAAAGAAAAACATGTTCATTGTAATCAAACCCACCTATTAACCAAAATGGTTATCACGAATGTTTTATATAATAATTCATCTCCACTCCCAATAACCGATTGGATTTTTACAACCATGAATATATTCTGGTTTTTAACTAATAACCTATGTATATAATTCTGGAAATCCATTCTCATCATATATTATTATTCATTCATAAGTAAACCCGCAATGAAAGTTAAGGAAACAAATGAACCCGAACAATAAAATTAAACATCTTAACCCACCAAAAGGGAAAGAATGAACATGAAAAGGTTATACTAAATTGAATAAATATATATGAGGTTATTTAATTGTTAATTAATAAACCTTATTTGTTTTTCATGTCATTAATAACAAGTGGAGAACAACACCATATTTAAGGTGAGGGATCCTCTCCATTTCACTCTAAATCCTGATTTCCTATATTCTATGCCATTTTATGGGCTATTACTAATAATGGGGTATGATTAAAAACCTCCCCCATACTTCCATTATGATTTATAAGTGATTAAAAACCCATTTTATCTCTTATAAATCCCTCTTAGTTACACCCGACACCATGCCGATAAACCGCAATGAATTCTACACGAACCTTCATTGTTCTTTCAGGTTGCCTTATCATTATTTATATCAAAGTGGAGTTATGTTATATATTTTTGAACATATTATAAATTATGTTTAGTTTTACAAAATTAATTTATGAATCCCCTTTCATCAATCTCTTTTGGGTATATACATTTTTTAGAAGATTCCGTGATTAGAACTTTTTGATAAGAAAACCTGTTTTAAGGGAGTTTCCTAAATTTTTACCCAATTTCAAGTGAAATCTACACTATATTTTAAGCCACCATTTTCTTTATAAAATCATTATTTTTATGATTAAAACTTTATTGGTTAAATTATGGTTTTATATAAAATATTTTTCTCTTCTCTATTTTAAAATCTCGATTGTATTTTCCTTAAAACCACACAAAAATGATTTAATGCTAATGTTTCTCAAATAAATTTATTATACTTTTTCACTTATTTTTGACATTAGTTAACATTTTATATTCCTATTTCACCCTATGGACATAAATTTATGTTATAATTCATTTATTTCATGGACACTTTCTTGATACACCCATTGGTTATGCTTTAGGCCATGATTATGGTACCCAATTCATTCCATGGGTACCCTTGTGTTTATGTAAGAATGATTATGTATGATTATTTATGTGGAGAGAATATTCATGAAAATTTTGAGATGGTTTTCTTCAGATAGCACTCCAATGCATTGGTTGATGTTAACATGAGATGCAATTTGAAATGGGATTGGCGATTAGACTTGACCTGTACTACTATGGGGAAAAGGATTGGTAGTTATCCTTGACCAGTAATACTATAGGAAACAAGATTTTCGGTTAGCCTTGACTCTTACTAAAGGAATTTTTAATGAATATTCCACATTTATTTAATTCCATGATTATATGATCCCATGCTTATATGTTATGATTTCATATCTTCAAGGATTTTTATATCATTATGTCACGACTCTTAGCTCATGTGCTTAAGCTTTAATCTTATGTTCTTTCCCTTACTGGGATTTTTAGCTCATCCCATTGTTCATGTATTCCCCAGGGTACCCTATGTAGATGTAAGGTCTCAAAGGATGTAAGGATCTATTATGGTGATTAAATAAAGTAGTGTTTTTTTATCCCCATGTTTTATGTTTTAGGTACCTAATATTCAAAGACACTAGACTTAACGATACTTGGCTTGTACTCTAATGTATAATTATACTTAAAAACATGTAATTCGATGTGAAAAAGTTTAGGTTCACTATAATCATGAGGAGTTACTGATTTTTTGGATTTTTGATCTTTAAGGATAAAATTTGGAAGTTATTGGCTATGGAAATGAGGGCTAGTAGATTTACTTCATATTTCCTTGGATGATGTAGACTGATAAATTCTAGTTCTTATGGACCCAAATAGGAAACCATAGGGGTTAGGATCATACTGTGTCAATGGTGATCAAAAATAATTTCATTTCCCCCTTATACTGAAGGTGTTGGGTGGAGGAGGTCATTCTGAGGCCCCTAGGGGTCATAGTTGTAGGAGGCTTACTATAACGATCACTAGATGAAGACATGTCAGACCAAGATGTTTGTTTTGTGAGAGTAGTATCTATAGTCACGAAGTCTACAAAGAATAATGTTTTGGACCAGTTAATCATTATTAGCATGATATATTCTCCATAAAATTTAATTGGGTAACACAATTTTTATTTTTTTTCATACTTTATCCATTTTGATTATGTGGATTTTTCAAAGAGAGGAAGGGATTCATTCCTGATAACCTTGGGTACAAAGGATCATCTATAATATTCATTCTAGGCATTCCATTTTTTTCGTATGGTATGAAAACAACATGGAATGATGCATGATAATATGATCATTTGGTTATTTGATAGATTCATCATTGGTTCACCATTTTTTATATAGATGTGAAAATTGTGGCCTAACATATGGTCAACTGATCACCCTATTTTTTGAGGGATTCACATTGGGTTCACCACTATTTTTTGCACAATTTTGAAAATAAAACAACCTAATTCATGGTCAAATGATCATTCTATTATTTTAGATATTTAATTTGGGTTCACCATTTTTGTTTCGATAGAATAGATGACATCCACTAGGTGTGTTTGTTTTGGCCCAATGGTAGATTGTGTGTAAGGGGGGTTAAATGTGCTCCAAAATCATTTACATTTGGTTTACTATTTTTTTCATAATTGAATCTCCCAACTGTTCCCACATCAATAATTTGGTATAGACGTACTTTCCAAAGTCAGGCAATCATTTTCGGATTCTGACCTCATGGCACTTAGAATATCACATTGGGAAAGTGGATAGAAGGTCAGACTCATCACACCATTTTGGGTGGAATTATTACATACTCAAGGACTCTCTAATATATTTATGATATGTTTATGAATCTATTCCTAATCCAGATAAAAAATTGGCCATCCTAACAAAATTACCATATGTTGAATCTCTTTCCAATCCTGATATGAAATTATTTTTCCTCACAAAATTTCCATAGGTTAAATATATTTTATGATTGAAGTACAGTACTTTAGTGACTCTATTTGTATGTCATTTTCCCCTGATGGGTAGAAACATATATATTGAAGCTTTATAGCCGGGTGATTTGAAGTTTTCTTCCATGAAGAGAGGAATTTAATATGTTATGGATGGTATTGGGCCATTATAACATGTCACACATATCCTTCTTGTCACAATAATCAAAACCCACATACATTGTCAAACCCATGTTTGTTTAATGTCATGGGGAAAAGAAACATGTATGGGAACTAAGCCACAATGTATCTGAGATCGAGTATCAAGGAGAATCCCTATATATCCGAGTTATGGTAGGAATCATAGTTTTCATAGTTCAATGCATCAGGGCTTTCACACTGAGGTTTGCTTGGATGCTGGTGATTCATGATGAAAATGATATGACCATTTCAACTCCCTAACCCCATGTGAGACATGTTAACTTTGAGAAAAAACAGATATAAAATAATTTTCCCTCTCTATATGGATATTGTATTTTTGTATTGGGACTTACATTTTTTGGTTTAATGTAGATATAAACACCTAATAATGTATCCTTTGTATAACAAGAATTTGAGGTCTCATAGTTTAGATCGCTACTTATTCCACTAGTGGATGAGGGAGAAGGATCAACCCATGGGAATGATTGAGTCATAATAATTAAGATGTATGAAAAATGGATGGACTTATTATGAGGTATATATATATATTTTAGCATAGTCATTGGAAATGATTCCTACATAACTTGGTTATTGATGGAATCAGAGTTCTCATAGTTCAGTGGATTGGGGGATTATACACTTGGGATACCCTAATATTGGGGACATATCTTATTATTCCACTGATTGGGGATTAAAAAATGAGGATTCCATTTTTAAATAATATGATCATTATAACTTCCTATTACCATGTGATCCATGCTCAGTTTGGGAAACAAGGGATGGTAAATGATTAGTCTCATGACTTGTGGATTCAGATCATATGTACTACGATAACCCTAATATAAAGCTCAAACCATAGAAAGGAATCATACATACCCTAGTTTTAGTAGGAATCAATGTCATTTTAGTTCAATGAAATGGTGTCTTAAACACTATGGTTACCCTTAATGTGTAGGAAAGATAATGTTGTCATGTACTATGATGACCGCTTGGCCTAGCCTTCTTTCCTTCCTTGCCCCACTTAATTGTCTGCCTGACATGTCTTACTTGTCTGACTGACATCTCAAGGGATGTTTGGAAATGCTTGATATTATTGTGAAAATGACAAAATATAATCTCATGATCAAGGATGAAATTTTTAGAGGACATCACAAGACCTATATGGTTGATCCTTGATGCCACCGCAAGATCTTAGTCGACAATCTTGGAGGGCTTCACATGACCCAACTTAAATTCCCTGGTTTCATCTCAAAAGTTGGATTACATGCTTAGAGGGTGTCGTGAGAGTCAGTGTGACATATCTAGATGGTTCTTCTTGTCTTGGATGATTTTTTTGGGTGTCATTGCGAAATATTCTTGATATGTCCAAAGGATGTTACCTGATTTGACTAGATTATCTAAAGGACATCATGAGATCTGGATGGATTTTCCATAGGACGTCATGAGATTCAGTAGGCATGTTCTAGTTCCATCATGAGACCAACCACTCTGATAAATAATGTTCGATGTCTGGGTTCTCTAGTGAGAGGATCCAAGGATGAATTTTTTCAGCCTCGTGTGGGGTATTTATAAGCCTCTCCACCTCAATTATTTTCTTCTTTTCAAGGTACGTACTGCGTAGATCCGGGATGGATTCAGTGTGGGGCATTGATGTCATGTGTGTCATGAGATAATATTGTAGGTCTTTCTTGGGGGTGTCTCATGATTTTCAGCGAACATGAGACCGTCACAAAAATTCCCCATTTATTGGATTATAACCAATTAATGGGGTCTTATCTAATCATGTAGGAATTCTAGGGGGATTTCATATTTTCAGGAAGATATGTCCGAGGTCCATCAGAAGATCAAGGTGCATGTTGAAATTCTTTCTCGTGATATATAGTGACATGTTCGGGATCTTATATGAGACAAATATGGCTTTCTAAGGGGCCTTTATGAGATTAGGACATCATGCAGAATGGATTTTGAATGAACTTTTGGAGAAAACGAGCGTGTCACAAGAATTTTATGACCACATGCAGAACCCAACTTTTCCCATTTATTTCATTATTTTTATTTTCAAAGGCTTTGGGATCTTGTGAAATTTCACTAGTGTCAGATGACAAAAAAGGGTCATATGGTGATGTGAGATCATTTTGTAAAAAACCTTATATTGGCCTTATAGGCTCGAAGGGGGAGGGTGGGTCCGCTTGGACATGTTATAATCCCTTCCTTTGCTGAGGGTGACATGCCAGCAGGCTCTCACATAGTGAGGTGGACATATATCCATGGGCTTGCAGTGTCTCGTGAACCGTATAGGGAACGTCTCATGATGTTTATTTTCGATTGTGTCTCTATATTTTTTTCCCTATTTATTACCTTTTTCATTTTACAAGGTCTTGTGTTATCATGAGTTTTCTTGATTATTATCAAGGAGAACCCATTCCCCTTGGTTATGTGTCGTGTGACCAAGTAGCCATTTTATGGTGACATTTGAGCATTATCATGGAAAACCCTTGTATTTTTCTCATGGAGCAAGAGGAGGCACACACGTCCTTTTGGAAATTTCTATGATGTTTCATGAGGGTATGGTGACATGATAACATTCTTTCATGAGATATGGCTTACATGTCACCAGGGGATTTCACTGTATCACCAAAGGCCTGGACATGTCGCCCAATATTTTTGATCGTAAGAGGCTCCATCATTTTGGATATTTTCCTCATATTTTCCCAGGATTTTTGGATCGATTACTCAATGTTCACAATTTTACAATCACGTGACTCCAAGGTGATTATCTGGAATCCACTATGTAATCAAAATTTATTTCAGACACCTTTTCTGGAGAATAATTACTTTAAAAAGGGGATCTGGGGGATCTTCTTTAGGTTATTCACTATGAATGGATCCTTTGTGTAACCTTCAGAAGGTCTTGATATTTCATGCCTCTTAGAGGATTATGTGATCTATGAGTTTTACCACCACCTTATAACTTTTATTTTTATGTAAAATAATACCAATATTCAGGTATTTATTTAATTATGGATTTTTTGATGCTCATCTGGTGGGTGTTGAAACTCATAAATGGGAACCTTGTACTATTATGGAGATTTTAATGTATTTATTGAAAATTTAGTGTTAGAAAATATAATAAAAATGATTATTATATCATGATAAGATACCTCATGTAGTTTTATATTAATGAAAATATTGTGACTACCACAATTGGCTTACCATTGACCACAATAGAGCTGTGAAATAAAAAACTTTTTCAACATAGTGTTTCCCATGAAACAGCTTACAATATTTGATATTACATAGTTTCACTTCACTTAATCCACTTTAAATACATTATATATTCGGTTTAATATAAATTTATTATATTAAGTGAGTTCTAATATTTATATTTTGTTTAAATTTAGGAAATATAATGAAAAGGGTTAAGTCAAAATTTTCTTATCCCTGTTAAAGGAGTTTCCATGGTGGTTTATAAATAAGACTCCAAAACTTATTAAAATATACTCAATAATTGTGAAACTCTATAGCCAAGGAATTTTGTTTTCTATTCTCCATTTATACCATGTTTCTATAGGTCGTGGGGGTTTCAAAAAACCTAATAGGAAATGTTTTTTGAGATACACTCATTTGATGAGTATATTTGGAGGTTGAGTTAATGATTTGTCTCCTAGGGATATTATTTAATCAAATATGTATATATAATAGGGTAGGTTTTTTTAAAGAAACAATAGAGGTATATGTTTATTTTTTTTCATTTCAATAAATAAATATATAATTTTATCTTGTGTCAAAGTCATTGATGGTTATTTTCAATATTTATAAAAAAAATTTGTCCCCACGAAAAAATATTAGTGATATGAAAGAAAATATAATAATGTTTAGGTTTTTTTTAATTTAGTTCAATATATGATGAAAATTTGATGGAAAGAGGGATAAAGAGATATTCGTACATGCATCAACCATAGAGTTTAATATCTAGAGAATAACATTAATTGAGATAGTCAACATGGGCATTGTTTTGGAACCCCACCATCCTTGATAACGATGATTTGTTTTCTATGGTGAAAATAACTTTATGAGATTACATTAACTTCATGATAAAACATTAAATTTAGAAAATTTAATTAAAACATATTATCAAAAATTTATGGTGTCATGCCCATTTTATTTCACATATAACATTATAAAATAATATTTTACTTGGATAATTTTATAGGCAGGTACTATAACGTGGGTCAAAATGTGATCATAGTGTTTTTTATCACTGTAGTAGTGTACGATATCATGGAAAATTTCAATGAATGTATTTTTTTAACATTTTAATACTACTAAAATTTTTATTTTTTTTATATAGTAAAATATAATTTTTAAAATATTTATCTATTATATTTAATGGTATTTTCAATTTTTTTAATTTTTAAAGTGTTCATTAATTTTAAAATAATGACTTTTTATGATTATATATTAAAATATTTATCAAATATTTAACAAAATATATTATTTTACACAATATATTAATATGAAACGTCTTAAAAATAATTAATAGCATGGGTCTAATGACACATATGTTTAAAGTGTTGAATTTAAATGAAATTATGTTTTTACTTTTAATTTAAGGTGTTAATGTTTAAATTATAATATTATTTAAAAAAGTATTTATAAATTAAAATATATATCAAATTATAAATTATTCATATCAGTTTTTTGATATTTCATTAATTATAATATTAATTTTCCATATTACATATTATATTTATAAAAAATTATTTTTAACATGAAAATGTTTATTTTTGTTGATGAAGTAAAGGTTTAAAAAATATATAAAGTATATGATATTTAAATAATGAAATTTTCAGGGTTATTAATATGAATTTTTTATGTGAATTTAAAATTGGAAAATTTTCATCCACTAATAGATAATATATTTTGATATAAAGGATATCATATGTATTCCATTAGAATAAAAAATTATGAATAAGTCGTATTTTTATATGAATATAAATTATTTATATTTATATTATAAATTACAACCATATTATTTTTAATTATAAATTTATTATAACTGTTTAGTCTATGAAATGTATATAAATTTATATCTCATGTTTAAATAAATGAATTATTCATTTACTTATTTTAATAGCTATTTAATACTTATGTATATAAATTGTTTATATAATGAATGTTGGAATAATTTATTTTAATATATTTAAAATACTTCTTATAAATATCATATTATGAATACAAGGTGTTTGATGTTAAGTGAAATATAAGATTTAGTAATATTCTACCATGACTATGATTCTTTGATTAAAAATTCATCATTAATGATTAATTGTGATTTATACTGATATTTATGTCATATTATATTTGAATTGAGATCCATATTGAGTATTGATAATTCTATATTAGGTCATAGTACGCTAGCTTGAGGACTCTAGTTCTATCAGAAAATTGAATAACATATTACTTATCATACAATGATTTGTATTTAGTTAGATTTTTGTTTTATATAATTCCTAACCTTTACCTGAAAGAGTTATATTCACCTAGTACAAGACATTCATTTGATATGTGTGAATATGATAAATTTTTAATTTTGATGAGCAATGAAATCATTTTTAATTTAATTTTTAATATATTAATATATTTGAAACTTATTAATGTGGTTTAGGGTATATAATATAAAATTAAAATTGTATAATCATTCTTATGTGTAGAAAAAACATGAAATAAGATGGTGAGTTCAAACTAATAACCCTTAAATATATGTGTGTGTGATTATTTATAGAGAAAGAACATATCATGATTTTGATCATCCTAATGTAGGTAAAAAACATTGGATTATGTGCTCCTATTTGACATTAACATTTCTTTATGAATATTTAGGTGTCCCTGATAAGATTAAGTTTCTAGAGGAATAGATTTAGGATATTTTGATTGATTTATTATAAAAAGGGGTTGTTTAGTCAAAAATACATTAGTCATATCCTAGAAATGTAATTTCTTATTTCCAAAGAAATCCATTTTTAGGGTTATATGGGAACCAGAACAATTGTGTACATCGAAGACTATTATTTCGTAAAAGAAAATTATGATCCTTCCTAGTGGAACATGTACTAATTGAAACTATTCTCTCTAAGTAATCTCCAATCAATTGAATAAGGCGTCCATTCCATCTTATCATAGATGATATCCCCAAAATAGAAGATCATATAACAAATATTTTAATGTACTATTCAATATTTATCTTACCCTTGTTTGAACCACGGATTATAATTTATTCATGTCTATAAAATCGTTTCTATTACTAGTTAATGAAATTGAAATGGATCTGTCTTGCATCCATCCTGTTAATATCATCCTTTTAATATTTAATATGAAAATTCTCCAACCTGATCCCCTTAGTGTGAATCATAAAATCCTAAACAAGTGTTAAATCACATTCTTCAATATATTATCTCTATGTGCTCCTATAATCCACAATTTGTTTTCTAGTCATGTCCCGTGTTTTGGACTAGGATGAAAATTCCATGATAACTTGAACATTTCATTTAGTGGAAATGAAAAATCATTCATTGATATTCAGAATGTAACTCCAATAGTTCTAACTATTTAATTTTATTTTTTAAAATGGGTTTTATCTCCTAAGATGTCACTAGAGTTTTTAGTAATGTTTTGTATGTACCAGGCTCTGAAAACTAAATTGTTTATTAAATAGATAGGGGTGTATGGTTGGAACATGATTAGATTTAACCAAGTAGACCAAAGAATGTATCCTATTTTTATTGGGAATTTTTTTTATGAAAATGAGAAACCCTCTAGGGGAAACCATGCTCCTTGGTTAAAGGGTGTAGAGGGTGTCACGTTGTTTGTTAACCATTCCCCACACTATTGTTCATGATTTCTATAAAAATATTCATAGGGGAAATGCACATGATGGCACTGATTTCTAACTATGTTCGTAGTCATTCGAGGGCGTTTCCCTTTGGATAGTGGCACCATATGGTTTGCACATATTTTTCCAATCCTTGGGAAAAAATTGTTGGGATAATTAAATGAAAAAATGGTCATTTTCACCTTTGGTCCATTAAGGGTTTCAACCACATTTTCTTCCCTCATTATCCCAGGAGGATCCGAAAAAATTCCCTTCTCCTCTTCTCACTTTGTTAGTTTTTCATTTTTTATTGGTTTGAATCAAAAATTATTGGGTGTATTGGAAGTATACAGGCAAGCATAAGACACATCTTACATACCTTTTTTGTTTTCTTTGAAATATAAAATTCTATTTTTGAGGGAGCTCATTTTTATTATTTTCCAGGCATCTTTAGATTATTTTATTTTCACTCAAACATGCTCAAATAAAATCTCAATAATAGTTGACTGAAGCTTCCTATGAATGAGGTAGGTGGTCTACATGTATTTACCTTAAAGTTTCATCATTTATAAATTATATGTTATTGTTCCGCTTGTCGTAATTCCCACACATTGCTCCAAAAACATGAAATTCATTAAATTGAATTCTTGAACCTCATTTAGACATGATATTAAACCCTTAAACATGGTTTGATTTTGAAGACCATGTTATAATCCACCACATATGTAAGTTCCTTAATATTACTTGATGACTTCTCACCCTTTTTATTAAAGAACTATATAATTGTGTTTTAACCTGCATTAATAATTAATATGAACCAATTAAGTTGATTATTATTTCGATAAGGGGAGTTTTAGATGTATAATAATTTTCCCCTAACTGTATAACACTTGATAGTGAGACTCCCCATTTTAATTAAGTGGACAGTTATGTAGTATGTATATTTTCTTAGGCTAATTGTGTGTTTTTAACTAATAATAGACTATGAATTTAGTGCCACATTTTTCCTTAAATTGAGACAATAAAATTGAACTGGTTATGATGAATATAATTACTAAAGGGGGTTTGAAGTGAATTTAATTATAAATGGGAATGTGTAATCACATTGGCCCTTTTATTTCTTATAAATAAAATGTTAAATGGTGTGTTATGATAAATTGGTAGTGGCATGTACATTCTCACAAACTTTTTAATTAATTATAAATTGAATGGGATATTTTTTATCCATGTATTAAATGTGATAAATGGGAATATAATACCTTATTAAATGTGATATTTGGGAAAGTAATAACTTATAAAATGTGATACTCAGGCATGTCATCACTTATAAAATTTGATACTCAGGCATGCTGTACCTTATTATATGTGATACTCAAGAATAAAGTTAGTTATAAAATGTGATACTTGGTCATAGAGTTCCTTATAAAACATGACACTTGGGAATGGAGTCAATTATAAAATGTGTTACTTTGTAATGGTGTCCCTTATAAAATGTTATATTCAGGCATGGTATCCCTAATAAAATTTGATGCTCGAGCATGGTGTCCCTAAAAAATGTGATACTAGGGCATAGAGTCACTTATAAAGTGTGATAACCATTCATGGAATCCATTTTTATTTATGATACTTTGTCATGATGTTCCTTATTACTCAAGATACTTGGTCATGGTGTACCTTATTACTCTATGAGACACTTGTGACTATGCATGGATCCCTGAATTCTTCCATGGGTCTTAACGAGCACTACATATATATATACATGTTAATACATATACATTAAATATATAGAAACTTATATCTATATATTTATATATATGTATGGTGACTCTTTTTTAGATACATTTTCATCTTAGGCCTAGAGGGTATGGTCATCCAGGTGTCCTTGATGAACCTGATCCCAAATTGATTTTATTTACATTTATTGTAATAATTTACTTTTGATATATCCTCACACTACATTATTATATTCTAATATAATATATTTCCTTATAAACCACTTTTTGAGGCCTAATAAAAAATAATTATTCCCTACTAGGGTCGTTGGGGGGGGGGGTACTTGAATAGATCTCCTGGATGGAAGTTAGTTTGGATTATCCTCTATGTTGTTTTTCTTTATATACTTGGTTTAGACAAGGAAAATTGAGGGTAGTGGATGGGAATGTACTCAGTATTACTTTTTGAGTTGGATTATTCTATTTATCTATATTTTATTGTCTCATCCATATCATGTATCACATACCGCATGTCTGTTTCTTGTACATTTTAGTATGTTCTTGCATGGTTATTTTATCATCAATAGTTCATCTCCATTGTTATAATATTTTTCTTATCTGTCATTTATATGACCATTTTTATTGATTCATTTGGATATCATATTGTACTACTCTTATCTTGAGGGCATGGTATCCAAAACATACCATAATTATACCCTCACCACTAGTCAACAACCTCTCGAGTTTGATGAGGCTCACTTGAGTCCCAATTGAAAATCATCACGGGGCACCATTTTATTGGATCCTAGGAAGCAATACTAAAAATGGCGTCAAATATTATTTTACGTTTGTATTCATATTTTTTTATGGAAGATAGAAGTCTAATAATATGTCATAATATGATAGATATCTCGTTTATAGGTCCAATCATCTTACACATTGGGGGAAATTTCTAGTTTCCAAGGATGTGAATTTTGATTTCACTATTTTTATTAAAATTGATTATTATTTAACCTATGGTGGTTTATATAATTCCCCTAGTCACTTATTTATGATATTTACTCTGAGGCTGGTATGGAAAGAGAAGAGGTGTTTTCATGCATCATTATAGGAACATAGATATTTACATGTTTGGCATATTCCATGTTATGTCGACTACACTGTAGGTTTTCCTAATTCATGATGATTGGTATAACATTCTTGTGATTATTTATAATTTTTATTTGTATACTATTCTTGGGTTATTTCTTAACTTTAATGATAGTGTATCCTAATTACATAGTATATTACCATTACTATTAACATATTACATGTATTATTGCTCTATGATAGCATGAATAGTTATACATGAGTTATTTGATTGGTTCTTATCATGTCTGAATAAACAAAATTAATTTTTCCCATATAACAAGACAATGGAACATTAAATAACCAATTATGATTTGTTTTAGCCATGGAAAATTGGTTTCATGGGAAGAGACATTTATGGGTGTGATTAAATGGGTTCCAATAACAAATTATAATGTTAATGGGACTTTATACATTATAAAGGGAAACCCATAAAATTAAACCATTTAATATGAACGTTTTATATTCTGAAACCAAATGTAAAAACATTATTGTTAGTATATGAATGCTAATTTTAACTTATAAAGTCAAAAAAATTTATAACTTGGGAATAATAATTCATCTAACTGAATTATGATTCTTATATATGTATGATGAATTCTAATTCATATAGAAAAAAATGTTTTTGTAAAAGGAAGTGTTATTTTCAATTATAATGTCTTGTACCTTTATTAATTGTATATGATAAACTATATGAATTAATATCTAAATTCACTATTGGAATCAAGTAGGACATTATGGAGTTGTTTCTTATAATATAAACCCATTAAGGGTGTTTTGAAATTTTAATAATTTAACAATTATGGGTTTTCTTAAATAAACTATGTTTAGATTGATGGGACTATAGTTGGTCACCATTTTCATTATATATCTTAGTAATTATCCCCATGTAGGTATTATTATGCTATATGAGATGGTTATTTAATGCTTCTGAAACTACTTATATCGGGTCACATATGAATTTATAGTAAAATATTACTTGACTGGTCCCCTTAAATTGATAAAATTCCTTTTATCGACATCTGAGATTTATTATTATGATACTTTGGTTAATTAAAATGTTAATTACAACCTAATGGGTGTTTTCCTCTATATCACAGGAAGGTAAATTTTCTTTAACTAAAAAATTGTGATAATTTCATGGAAAAAAAATTATCAAATGTTTAAGAATAAATTTTAAGAAAATTTTATTATTATACTCCATGGAATTATCTAAATAAAGTGACTTGTGTAGTTTGATTTTATAATTGGTACTTGATGTCCATTATCACCAAATGATTTAATTTTTTGATGAATTAGAATCGAATATATTCCATAAACTTTAAACCTTAATGATTTGTTCTTTTTTCAACCCTAGAATAAAGGTAGTTTAAAAAAATTGTTTCCTTAGATGGGAACGAGGAAGTAGGCCTCTTGTTTTAATTGAAATTTTTAATTTATTGAAATCATAGATGTTAGGAATGTTATCCTAGTGATATTTTTTTCATGAGATATCCATAGAGTAGACACATTGTGACTTAGTAAGAAAGGGATATCCTATATTGGTAGAACCTCAGAACTGAGAATAATCGGTGGATGGTGCATTGAGTTTTCAGATGAAAGGTTATGTTTGGGTTTGGTTTGAGTTGTTCAGGACTCATAGTTTATAAAAAAACACATGTGTTGTGTGTTTGATGTGCACTAGATAACCATTATTGGAATCATGGGCATCATGTAATGCTCAAGTGTAGTGAGTTAGACATTTATACGTAATATAAAACTGCTTAGTTGTTCATGTGATCCTTTATCAATGATGTATGAATTTTTATGTTTTCACCCAGGTAAACAATCATGTGAGTTAATATAACTCTATAATACATAGTTTTTTTGGTCTTGTTAAATTAAATGAGATGGTAGCACTTATTGTATGGGTTTTCTATCATATTTTCAGGAATATTTATATTTGGTTCCATTTATTAAGATATTTTATAGTTAAATATATGAGTTTAGTGGTAATCATCTAATCCTTGATCAATTACCTCATGACTACAAGTCATCTCTAGAGTAGAGTGACTTGGGAATTAAAATTAATTTGACTCATCCTAGTGATCATGATAACATTCCAAATAGGTTCGGGTGTTGTGACACACTCGTTAGTTTAGTTCAGCTCATATTCTTAATGAAAATAATGGGTACTATCATGGATTAGGGGAGCATTATACATATGTATTTTCACACCTAGTTTTTCTTGTTTATCTTATGATCATATTCGATGCGAATCACAGTATTTTTCTCCAGTTCAAGGTGTGATGGGTGTTAAGCTTCAAAATGATTCCTTTTATTTCATTGTCTAGTTTTCCCACATGGTTGATCCATGTCTCGTTTGGATATTTTTGGAGAAATCATGGAAGTTTGGAATTGGCCGACCCTGGAAAACGGGTGGCACATGGTTAGGGTCAGCCATGCGGCTAGTTTAAGAAACTGTGCGGAAGGTTACAGAACCAACCACATGGATATTGCATGGTTTGGAAAACTATGTAGTCCATTTCCAGGAAACTATTTGGTCATTCCATCTATGGGTAGGGGTTTTCGCACAATCACCGCACTGTTTGTTAAACCACAAGGCCGAACCGTGCGGCTTGTCTATATTTTAAAATTTTGGGATTTCCAATTATACCCACTCTAGATTTTTAACCCAAAACACTCCCTCCTACCCTCTCCTGGTTCGTACGACCCTAAGGGGAACTCCCTTACTTCCCATTACTTTAACTCATTTATTGGGTGTGTATCTAAGGGTTTTTATCAAAGGTTTGGCTAGTCCTCTTAATGAAAACCCCTCCTCTCATTTCCCTATTCCTTGTCCTCAATTTTGTTCTCTATTTTCTATTATCCTATGGTCATAGTGACCTATGGTTTTTTCCTTCAATTATGTTGGTTTTTTTCTCATTAAGGGTTTCTCTTGGTAGATATATGGTTTTAGAACCCTCGTAGAGTGGGTTCGGTGGTTTATTTTCATCGAGCCAAGGATTCAAGATAGGTTTTCCCATGCACTTTCCTTTTTTATTTAATAATATTTAGCTTTATGATTTTTCACACATTAATTTTATGATAAATGTTATTGTGTGATCTTTGCATACTTTTTTTGGTGTGAAAAGTTGTGTATTATGCCTTGTTATGTAATAAATAGAATTGTTTTGATAAATAATGAACCCCAAGTGTTCGATTAAATGCATAGTTGAATTTTAGGTGCGATTTGTGATATAAAATGATTGGTTTGGGTTTATAAATATATTAGAAACATGTGAAATGATGTTTGTGGTTCCTTTTTTGTTTTTTTCTAAGAATTTTTTGTTTTTATAAAAAAAATTTATTGGATTTTATGGTGGGTTAGCACGTATTTCCAGTTAGTGGCCCATTTAGCACTTTAATAAGAAATGGTTTTCCTTAAAAGTGTAGTGTGATTGTTTTAAGGGGATTGTTTAAATGATTTAGAAAGAGAAAGAGGTTTGTTTACACCACTCTATGAAAAGTGTATTTTTTTCATTGGTAAATGATGGTTTTATGAAATGATTAAAGGCCCGTTGGGAAAAATGAGTGAAATTGATAATAAAATTATTATGAAAACATCTACTGAATGTTTTTCATGAATTTTCTAAATATAATGAATGGGATGTCCTAAAAATGAAACCATTATGATCCATTATCAGGGTCCATTGGTTGAGAATCTTTGTGTTCTATTTGTTTTAAGGCATGAGATTGGTCCTTGGGGTAACTTGAGGTGATGCCTATTGTGAGTTATTATTATTATATATTTCTGATTGAATGCCTCACTAGCATCAGTTGTCATACCCCCATTATTTATATAAGGCATGGGAACCTGTAATATAGAGATAATTTTCTATGAATGACTACAACACTGGTAGTTGGGCGATATCTTGTGGCCCATATTATGTGGATAGGTTTGGGTTTATTTCTATGGGTTTGGGCCCCTCGGTCGGTCCTTTGTTAGGTTGTCCAGGTGTTTGGGCTTATTTATTTCATCGTGTGTGGCATGCTACCATGAATGGGGTCTCTTGTATTAGTATTTTATGGATTTTTTCTGATCTCTTAGGTTCACCTATGTCAATTGAATCATATTTTTTTTGGGGGATGAATGTGATAATTATATGTTTCTTTACATTTCCCTTGTTACATGAAAATTGTGGTTCCATTTTGTGCAGTGTTGGTTTTAAAATGTATTTTGAAAAGTGTTTTTAAATAAAAGTGTTTTATCCTCCTTTGAGAAAATTAAAAACTAAAGAATCACTAACCTTTTTAAAATGTGAACATCACACTAATGGAATGATATAGGTTTTGAGAAATGAATAAGGGAAATGGGTCATACATTTTTTTGAGTAAAACCTATAGAAAAGAATATTTATTTATATTTTAGTACAAAATTGGTAACTGATGTTTCTTTTATTTTAAAGGCAGTTAATTGAGAAATTGATTATCGGGATATCTTACAACATTTTAATACTCATGTCTATAGTTATTTTGTATTTTTTGAAATTGTTTCAGTTCAGGTTCAATCGCTTTGGGCGACGAGTGATCATTGTGTTAGAGGGTGACCCACGAGGTCACATAGAGTTAGTGTGGTCATATATTTTAGTTGTTTTATTTTTACAGTTGTTGTACATTTCAATTTTATGTATAAAATATATTCAGTTCAATTATATTTATATATTGGACTACTTGTGAATCTTTCTGTTAGTTAGTTTCTCTACTATTTATTGGGTGAAATTATTACCGTATGAACTATATTTATTCCCGAAACTAGTTTCAAGCCTATAGATATTGGGAACACATTTAGGGTTATGCCATGGACCAGCTCATGATAAAATGGCATTAGAGTAGGTTGGATCCTAAAGGACCTTGCTTTTCATAGTGACCTTTTTTACTTGGGGATTTCAAGGTAGATGAAGTAGTATTATTAGGACTCGAGAGGTAGGTAAAGTAAGGGAGTTGTAAAATCTTTCTTGTTCTGATCCATAGGTTTCCATGGGATGTTTACTTTTGTTAGTTTTTACATCTTTTGGGATTGTTTAGTGATTGGGATACGAAAGGGGAGTTGGTCTAGTGGTCTCCACAAGCTCATGGGGCTAGGAAAGCCATGTGGAGCTAGGGGCATGGTCATATAAGGCTCTATGTGTTGGTGGTGTGTTTGAAATATAACCACCAACTATATGGTCCAGTGACCCAACAACACTAGTTCCCACATGTGGTTCTCCTTGAATCTTTGTGAGTTCTGAAAAATTATTTTGAAAATCCTTGTGTGAGAATTGTGGATACATGTTTACTTGGAATGGTAGAATTTTTAAAAGTGGAAAATCGATTTTCATAATTTACATTAATAATGGTTTTGAAAATTAAGGGTTTTTTTAAACAAATATTTTTGTAAATAAGACTATCAAAAGTAGCTTTGGAAAGTTTTGGAAAATGGAAAATGGTTGCTTGAAAGGGGATTTTATTATTTGAAATTTGTTTTGATAAAATAATTTGATTTTTTGAATTTTTAGAAAATGTTTCAAATGAAACAAAAATATTTTTTGATGGAATTCTGTGAGATTTCTTTTTCAAGTATGGTAAAATGTTTTGCTGTGTGGAATCTAAAAAATGAATTTTTAACTTTTTAGTTAGTGAACCTTTGGAAGGTTCATTCTTTTATAAATGGTTTAAATGAATTGTTTTGGATGATGGGGTTGTTTTTTTATCCTTTGGTGTTCTCATGGGTTCTCACATGTGTGGTGGTTTGTGGAAATTTTGATGATTTTAAGAATTTCAGGTTTGAATGGGGCCTGAGGTGGCACATAAATGTGCATGTGAGTGAGACCTGATAAAACACCATTGGTGAGTCTGAAAAGCCACCAAGTTTATTTTTTTTATTTTTCAAACATGTTTTATGCCCGAAATTGTGGTATTTTTTTGAGCTAATGGTTTGTGTCACATTTTTCTGTGCCTTATAAGTGTTGTTTATTTGGTATAATATTCTTCATGATTTATAATTTATACTCTTGTTGTATCTTTCATTTAGATTCTGTTGGTAGCTTGGCCTTAAATCAGTGTCTTAACGGGGTTTTAGAAATTTTTTTGGGATGTCTTTGAGTAGGTTTTCCAATGAGTTGGTGTTTGTTCAATACAAAGTTTTTGGTTCATGGTCTTGGTTTGATAGAGGTCATAGTTTCCTTATTTCATTTTTTCCTCCCCAGAGATATGTGATGGATGTTGTGGTACATTTACAGATGGTTCTCTATTGAAAATATTTCCACTTGATCCACCTAAGTATTGTGTTTTTGGGTTTCAAAAGATAAATCAACTTATTTCTCGGACTTCCTAGCCCATGTGGTGGAATAATGATCTATTGGGGAACAATCTAAAATTATTTTCTATTATAATAATTCTATCGGTTATAACATTGGTGTTTGGGGATTTTTGGTGAGTTTATTCATGTTCCTTATTCATTCCTTTCCCCATTCAGAGTGAGAGAGAATGGTGATGTTTATCCTCAAGTCCTTGTTTGTGTAAAAGTGTGCTATTTGAAGAGGTGATCTTTGTGGTGTGTCAAAATATTTTGTTTCTTCCTGAGAGTGTTATGCATCTTTGAGTGGCTCTAGAAGAAGTGGTTCTGGTTAGGGATTAGTATCTATTGACTCTGAGGCAGTAACTTCTTCATACATCAGAGAACTATCCATAGGTCCCCGAGTGAAGCTGGCGGATAGTCAGGAATCCTGGGGATTTAAGGGGTTCATTTAAGTTTGTGCCTTTACAATTTTGGTGAGTCAGTTCTAGTGTTTCATTATGGTTTCTCATGTTGTGTAGTTTCAATTGTCACAAAGAGAGTGGTGGACCTACCCCTCTATCAGTTTGTGGTTACTCCTTCTTAGATGAGAGTTTTCAGTCAGTTTTCTTGTGTGGAGCGCCCATAGGAAATAAGTGAAATCATGGTTTCTATTCGTTTTTTAGGTTCATGGGTTGGGTAGTTGATGGTTGTGGTTTAGTGGTGCATTCATTGTGTCCCTTCCGTCATGGACCATGTGGTGAGGGTTTATTTTCTGTTCATGAAGTATTGGCTCAGTTCTTGTCCCTTCCATTTGGGAGTGGGTAGTTTAAATTCTCTTGACGTGTTCTTATTAACTTGTATCCTTATTAGCTTGGGTAGATTGTGGTAGAAGAGTTTTGGTTGGCCTGTGTGGGAAAGGCCCAGTTCTGGTTCAAGATGAATATTCATTTGGTCATTCGTAGTTAGTTTTTAATAGTGGGGAGACCCATTGTGGTCCTCATTAGGTTTTCTCTTAATAATTCATTAGGTTATACTTTATTTCTCAGGGTGGGGATTTTTTTTAGGCCTCCCCTCTTCTAGTGATATATTTCTAGTTTGGTTTTGATTTGATCTGATTGAACTGTCTTATTTTAAATGTATTTATTTTTCTATTTCCTCCACGGTTTGGGTGAGAATTTTGATTCTTGGGAGAAGGCCCAATGATCTTTTATTGGATTGGTTTTGGATTTTTTGGTTTGATCCTTCCTTAGTTATTTGAATGTAATTTTAGGTTATTATTTTGTTTCTGGAAATGGGATTGTGTTTTTCTATTGGTGGGTAAAATGTTCTTGGATTAATAGGTTGGATCATGTTGATATGGAATCCTTAGGTGTTTATCAATTGGATGGAAAGTGTTGTGGATATCTGGGAGTGGAAAGAGTTAATGGTGGACTTAATTTTCACACCTAGTTTTTCATGTTTTGGATTATGATCCGATTTGCTGGTAATCCCTGTCTTTTTCTTGGGTTTCGGGTGTAACGGGTGTTAAGATTTGAAGTGATTCCTTTTATTTCTTTTTTAGTTTTCCCCAAATGGTTTATCCTTGGGTCATTTTGAAATTTTCAAATAATTCATGGAATTTTGGCCTTGAAAGACCCTAGTTCATGGTTGGTTCACATTTAGGTCCAACCGGGCAAACATTCCAGGAAACTATACAGTAGGATAAGGAACCTATTACACAGCTACCACACATTTTGGGAAACTATCCTGTCGATTCCCATGTAAACATGGGGTCATTCCATCTTTGGGAAGTGGTTGTCGCCTGGTTACGACACAGTTTGTTAAACTGTGTGGCCTAATCATGTGGTTTGGCCAGATTTTAAAAAATTTGGATTTACAATTATACCCTATTAGTATTTTTAATCCAAAACACACCCTCCTCCCCTCTATTAGTTCCTGTGACCCTAATGGTAACCACACTTTCTTCTCAAGCCTTCTCCTACTTTCTTGGGTGTCGATTTAAGTGTTTTCTTTAAGTCTTTGTCTAGATCTCTCAAGGTAAACCCCTCCTCCCATCTCTTTTTTCCTTCTCATCTCTTTTTCTCTTGGTTATCTCTTCTACTATGGTCATGGTGACCTAGGGTTTTGTTTTCCCTTAAATTATGTTTAGGGTTTTCCTAAATAAGGGTTTTTCTTGGTAGATCTAGGGTTTTAGAACCCTCATGGTGTAGTTTCGGTGGAAAGTTGTCATTGTTCCATGGATCCAAGGCAGGTTTTCACATGCACCTACCTTTTTAATTTAAGAACCATTAGTTTCAAGCTTTTTTCACCTTCCACATATGGTAAATGTTATTGTGTGATATTTGGATATTTTTTTTGGTTTTCAATGTTTTGTTTTATGTGATAAATAAAATTTCTTTGTTAAATAATGCACATCAAGTGTTCGATTAAATGCCCAATTGGATTTTATGGGTGATTTTTTATATTAAATGAATGGTTTGGGTTTTTAAATTTCTTTTAAAAATGAGAAATGATGTTTGGGGTTCCTTTTATAGGTTTCCCAAGTAGTTTTAGTTTTTATAAATGAATAATTATGGGATTTTATGGTGGTTTTGCATGTATTTCTGATTAGTGGCCCGTTTGGAACTTTTATAAGAAATGGTTTGACTTGGAAGTGTAGTGTGAATGTTCTAAGAGGATTTTGTAAATGATTTTTAAATGAAAGATTGTGGGTGTATACCCCTTTATTAAAAGTGGATTTTTTATCATTGATAAATGTTAGTTTTGTGAAATTCTTAAAGGATGTTTGGTATCCTTTGTGAAATTGATAAAAATGTTTATTTTGAAAAACCTATGTTGGATATTTCCCTTGCCTTGAATATGTATAATTGATGGGATTTCTTCACTATGGAATCCTTCTGATCCATTATTTGGTTCTATTGGTTCAACATTTGTGTTCAATTTATTCTAAGGCATGAGAATGGTCCTTGGGGTGACTTGAAGTAAGGCCTCCTGTGAATTATTATTTTTATATATTTGTGATTTGATTCTCAGCTGAAATCAGTTGGATCACCCCCATTGTATACATGAGACATAGGAAACTAACATATTGAGATAATTTTCTATTAATAATTTATGAACAGGTAGTCAGGTGCTAGCCAGTGGCCCATAGTAGGTGGATGTGATTGGGTTTATTGCTCTGGGTTTGGGCCCCTTGGTCTGTCTTGAGTTAGGATAGTCGAACATTTGTGCATATTGATCTCATAGTGGGTTTAATGCTACTAGGGATGGGGTATCATGTGTTAGTATGTTATAGATTTTTCATGATCTCTTGGGTTCAACTATGTCAATTAGATCTTAGTTGTTTTGTTGATTAATGTAGTACTTGTATATTTGTTTACATTTCCCTTGTTATATTATCACCATTTTACCTTTTTGTGTAGTGTTTTATTTGATGTGATGTGTTGTTTTTAAAAAGTACTATATATGTGTTTTTAAATAAAAGTGGTTTACCATCCTTTGTGAAAATTGAAAATGAAAGCATCACTTCCATTTTTTAAAATGTAAACGTTACACTAATGGATTGAGCTTGGTTTTGTGAAATGAATAAGGGAAATGGGTCATACATTTTTTTGAGTAAAACATGTAGAAAATCATACATTTATAATTTGTAGTTAAACCTTTAATTTTTTTGGTTCTTTTATATTAAAGGAAGGGTAATTGGGTAATATATTATCAGGCTAGCGTATTGATTTTTAATACTCATGCCTATAGTTATTTTGTGTTTTAATCCCTTTTGCAGGTTTATCATGGGTATGATCACCTTGGGTGATAAGTGATCTTTGTGTTGGAGGGTGACCCTTGGGTTACATGGAGTAAGTGTAGTCATCTGGTTCAGTTGGTATATTTTCTTTGTTTTTCTACTGTTCAGTTTCATTTATAAAAGTTTTCTAGTTTAACATTATTTTTATATTGTACTACTTGTGCATCTTTATGCTATTTAGTTTATTTACTATTTAATGGTATAAAAAGTTCCCTTGTGTGCTTTTTCAATACCCGTCACTAGTTTCTAGCATGTGGGAATTGGGGACCCCCTTCAAAACTTTCCATAGACCAATTCAAGGTTGACCCAGGTTGGTTTGTGATAGTCTTGAATAAATATGATCTTGTGAACATATAAGCTCAAGGTTCCTCTCTTATCAGGTTAGCACTTCGTGTAAGTATATTGGAAATTACTAAGATCTATTTCTATTATTTATGGAGACTATTCTAGGGAAGAGAAAATATTTTTCATAAAATTACACCTTGGACACTCCTAAGGTGTGGAGAGTTGAAATGATAATGGTATCATTTCTTTCAAAGTATAGGGAAAGAAACTATAAAGGATATACTTGAACTGGTCATAAAGGATTCTAGAAGTTGGTGAGTTTTTTAATTAGTGTTTTCAAGTATCATATGTGATGGAGAGATTTCAATCTCAAGTGTGGGATTAAAACGATTTTGGATGTTAGATTCACACTCAAGGGGAATATTTGATCTTGTAGTTTAAAAGTCCAGTAGCACACATCTGCTTGCAATGCAACACGACAGTGGGTTAGTTTTTTGATTACCAAACCATTGATTAATTCTAAGAGTCTGGGCTAGACTTTGGAGGTTACATTGGATGATCATGGGTACCTCGGGATTTAAGGTAACAAAATTGTGTCTCTGTATTTAAATATTGGTTGTTATGTTGACCATCTATTAATTAGTACAGTCAGGAGTGGATCGACTAATTATTCTATGATACAAAAAATATGTTCAGGGTAGTTGACCCATATTTGAAATTAGTCACACATCAAACAGGGACATGGTTCTAGGAGTTGTTTCAAAAAAATACAATTTTTTTATGTATCGTGGATTGAGAGATCTATATATGTTTATCAATGGTGTTGCCCATTAACTACTTGGTGTACTCTTGGTTTTGACATGACCGGGTCCATTGTATTGACATCAACTTGTAGTATATTGATATAATTTCAGCTATGCACCAAGTTAATAAGTGATCTTTTTTGAGTTTGATGAGTGGAATATCACATTATAAGAGTCCTAGGAATATTGAGACTAGTTTTTTGATGCTTTTTCGGGATTTATAATTCCAATTAAAAAAAGAAGAAGTGTATATATGGAATCCTTAGTAAATTATAGGTACATGTTTGATTATATATTTGGATGAGATCTATATGAGGGAATTAGACCCAGAGTAGCTATATATGGTCCATAAATAATGATTCAAGAATGTGAAGATGCATTTTTATAGCACAATGATATTTTTGAACAATTTTAGTTCATCCAAGAGATGTAACTAGATTTTGGTTATAAACTTTATTGAGAATGCTCAAAATAACCTCAGTTAACATTGGAATAAAATCTCTGGAATCATCTTTTTAAAACCGAGTGTTTTTGGGAATATTCAGATGGGAGTGGTTTGAATTTTATATTCATGTTTAGTTTAATGTGTTTTTTGAGGAACCACATTAAATATGTTGGAATAGGAGACAATTGCAGTGTATGAGTTGGATGAGGATTCTCATTGAATGGACGACATGAATAGTTAATGTGTTATCAATTGGGATTCAACCATTTCAATCTAATCAAGGTCGAAGATCAAATCCCTCATGTGAGATTACGAGTCACAAGTTGAGAAGCATGTCGAGAGAATTGTTGGAACACTAAGGGATTTATTCTTCATGAAATTATGATGTTCAGGAGTGTTGTGATTTGGAAGTGTATGTTAGAACTTAGAGCCTTTGGTGGGGAGTGCCATAGAATGGATAAAAAAATAGATAACAATATGATTGTGTATTAGGTTATATGTGATTGGGTAATCACCCTATATGTGTTTTAGTCTTGAATATAATAATTAACTCAAGTTTTAGTGGCATAAGTACAACATGTCTAAAGTAGTTCTTACTGGTGTGTTGGGTGTGGAAAACCCAATGTGGCCATATGAGAAGGAATTAAAAACCCATATTGTTCGGGTGATGTTTTCATAGTTACCCAAGGCCTCTTGGTGATTAGATGTTCTAATGTGAGGATATTGTAACATCTTGCGTTTTGTATTGGGTTGAAAATTCCAAGATAATTTGAAATTTTCATTTGGTGGATAGTAAAAATATTAAATTGAAATAAGAAACATAATTATGAGAGTAATAACAGTTAAATTTAATGTTCTAATATGATGTTTAAGGGCTCATTTTTGAATTAGGTTTTCGGTAGAGTTTTTTAATGTCCCATGCTCTGGAAACTCGATTTCAGATTAAACAGACAGGGGTGCATGATTAGGACATGGGTAGAGAAAAATGTATGGTCCAAACCATAATTCTTATTTGTATAGGGACGTGGATTGATGAAACAATGCATCTTTATTGGGGGAACCACGTGTCCTAGTGTAGGGGTGTATAGGGTGTCACATGGTATGTTTAAAAGACCACCATAGTGTGCATGACTGTGTTGGAAGAATACAAAAAAATATAAAGGGAAAACACATAGACTATACATCATTTTTCTAACTAAGAACCTCAAGAATTGGGGGGGGGGTGTCCCTTTGGGTAGTATCACTACATGATTAATGCATGGTTATACAAACCATGTGACCAAACCATGAAGCTCATTAAAGGGGAATAAATGACCATTTTCCTCTTTGGTCCATTAATGTTTAATAACCCATTTTCATCCCTCATTCTCCTAAGATATCCCTCACACATTCCCTCCACCACCTCTTATCTTTTTACTGGTTTATTTGTAAAAATTAGTATAAATAATATTCCATTGGATGGATTGGAAGTGGGAAGGTAAATGTAAAACTCTTCTTACCTCACATGTTTTTTTCTTCACCATATATAATTCTATTTTCGAGTGATCTCATTTGACCTGTTTTCAAGGAGTTTATCAATTTTTCCATTTTATATCAAATGGATTGATTCAAATCTTGATAATGAATTAGAAAAGGTTCATAATAACGGGGTAGGTGGTATACATTTCATTCCATTAAATTTTCAACATTTATAAATTATATATTGTTGTTCTATGTGTAATACAGTCCATGTGTTTCTATAGTACATGAAATACCCTACATTGAGTATCTATACCTCATTTAGACATCCTATAAGACCCACATACATGGTTGGAGGTTGATGACCCTGACCTAATCGACCACTTAGGTAGGTTCAGTAATATACCATGATGAATTCTCTCCATTTTGATCAAAGAACCACTAAAGTGTATTTGATCTACCTTAATAATTGGGATGACCTAATGAAAATAATTAATGTTTGGATAAGGGGTTCATTCCATGTATAAAATATAGCCCCCAAATGTAAAATACATGAGAAAGAGACATCCATTTTTAATTAAGTTTATGGATAGGTTGTATGAATAATTTCTTGGACCACTATGCCTTTTTAAATAATAATATCTTATAAATTTAGTTCCTATTGTTTTGTTAAATTGAGAAAATAATGACTGCTAGGATAAGAAAAATATAAATACCGAAGTGGTTTTAAAGTGATTTGAATTATAAATTGGATTTTTTTAACATGGATCATTTTATTTATTATAAATAAAATTTTAAATGGTGTATAAAGAAAAATTTATAGTGGAATCAAAATTCCCACATCCTTTTAATTACTTATAAATGGAATGTACTATTTATTATCCATGTATTAAATATTGTAATAAATCATGGAATCGCTTATAAAATGAGATACTCAAGAATGATTGCCCTTATAACATGTGATACTCAAGAATGGAATCCCATATAAAATGTGATACTCGATAATGGAGTCCATTAAAAAAGGTGTTACTTGGTCACAGTTTCCCTTGTAAAATGTGATACTTGGGCGTGGTGTCCCTTATAAAATGTGATACTCAAAAATGGAGTCCATTCTAAAATGTGATACTCAGGCATGGAGTCCCTTATAAAGTGTGATACTTGGGCATGTAATACCTCATGATTTATGATACTCAGGCATGAAATTACTTATTATTCAGTATACTTGGGAATGGAATCCCTTATTACTCTATCAGAATCTTGTGATTATTCATGGATGCTTAAGTTATTCCATGGGTCATGGCTAGAACTATGTATTTATATATATGGATATATATGTTACAATGTATATAATGTATGTATATACCTACTTATCTATATACTTATATATATGTATGTTACAACATTTTCAGAGATAGTTTTGGCTTAGGATGAAGGAGGTATGGGTGACTAGGTGTCCTCGGGGAACCTGGGCCCAATATAATTTCAATTACATTTAATGCACTTATTTACATTATGTATATGTTCACTAATATATTTTATACTCACGGTTGGATTGTGTTTGAAACCATTGGTGGTTACCTATTGAGATTTATTCACACCCTATCCTAGATCTCGGTGGGCACTCAAATAGATCTCCTTTTTATAGGGTTATTTGGATTGTGTTCTATAGTGTTTGTTTGCTTTAGACTAGGACTGGACATGGGATCATGGGAGTATGGGATGAGAATGTACTCTGGATTCCTTTTAGGGATGGAGTATTTAATTTATTTATTCCTGATAGTCTCATCCAGATCATGTAGTTCCTAATGTATATCAGTTTCATATACATTGTAGAAAGTTCAATAATGGATATTTATTCTTCTATTATTGATTTCCATTATTATTATCTTACACATTTTAGTCATTTATAATTATCCACCCATTTATTAGTTTAGATACACCACTATTCCACTCTTATCATGAGGGTTTGGGCTCCCTTATATATCATAATTATATCCTCCACCACCAAATTTTTTATTGATTTTATAAAATAAAACACTTTGCGGCAAAGTGAGAACTAGAAAATAGACAATGCCACCACAAGGAGCCATTAACAGGCTGGGAAACGAACCATGTTGAGGACTAGAGCCACCCAAAACACTACAAAACAACCCCATCATATAGAAACAAAAAACAAAATACAAAAAATAGGCAAGCTAAAGAAAGCTTCCCATGACCAAACCACCCAAAACCACTATAATGCTTCATGTCACGACATCACTCTCCACCCTACACTGCATCCACATTGAATCCATCACACACTACATCCTTCCTTAGGACACAGTTCCACCTCTGCTTCATTTTATAGGTGGTACTTCAGGGTGAAGTGATTCATGACCCTGATTCATATGTATAGGTGGTGGATAATCATCCTCAATTGGAGGTCCTTTACTAGATTACCCAATAGCACTAGCTCCTCTTGAGGGTGAACTCACATAACCCTTAGGTATATTTCCTCTACTAATTTAGTTTTCATAGTCTTAGGTAAATTGAAAAAATATTTAAATTCTTGTTTTTTTTTATTTTTTACTAGAAAAACAATAAAGTAATATACACCATTATTCCTTTTTCCCTCTCTCATAAAAGGAAGAAAGTGATTTTACACACTAAAATATGTATTGAGGTAATAAAAGATAATTGAACCAACTTTTATGCATCCCTTAATGTCTACGAGCAATTATTTTAAAGCTTTATGATTCCTCCTCTTATTTATAACTCTTTTACATCCTTTATCCTCCTAGTTCACTGCTTCCACTTCTAAAAAGTAAAATTGATTCTATGAATTAAGGAACTCATGGGTTTCATAAGGAGTATCTATACCATATTTGGTGAAAAAAACTCAGTTGATCTTGTGACATGAGGATCTAATTTAGTCCCAATAGATTTCATGAAATTTGTATCAGGAACTCCCTTACTCCCTTCCACCACATTATAAATGAAGGAATCATTTTATCTTCTAGCAGAACCACGCCCCATATAATTCTCAGTAGTATATACATAAGTCATCTACACTAGATCTTTATCTCTAAGTGTGATATACCTCATTCGTTATTCCTGAGATAATGGTAGAGTAGACTTATTTCAGAATTATAATCACTGGGTTTTTCAAACATTCTCAGAGAAATCATTCAATCCATTTCACCTTCTTATCATGCCTCAATTTTATTAAGATAAACATTACTAGAAACCTACTCATATATAAAACCATCAGTGATTTATATTTCTTAATCCCCTTAATTCCCTTAGACCAGGCTCATGGAATCATGAAAAACATTACCTTATTCGCATGGGGTAGATATGAGATACACCACTAAAAGACATCATTAAACCCCTTGATGGATAGTAGTCCCTATCCTTGACTCATATATTATATTTTGTACAAAATTATATTTCTAAATAGATAAAAAAATTATAGAAACTGTATACTAACTCAAATATTATTTATATATGTATCATGTACCATTAAAAGTTATAATGAAAACAAGGGCTCGTTATTTTATTGGGAGCATGTATAATTGAAGACCTTATTAAATACAGAATCTCATTTTTAAGTTCAGTTTTAGAAAAGGAAAATCATAATGTAATCAGATTCTTGTACTTAGACATAAACCAGAGAATCATTCTCAATAAAGAAGAATTTTTTTTTGTGTTTGAGAAACCCTTTCCTATGTAACCAACTTTTGAATTTGTTTAACAATCAAAATATTGATTCGTATCAGAAGCAAAATAATGATTTTTAGATGTTTTTATAGTTATTATTTTTCAATTCAAGTGCAGTTAAAATATCAATATAAAATTATGGATTCTCATAAAATTATAAATAAATTTAAAAGCATCTATTAGACCAATGAAAAGCATGACAGGATTGATGTTTTTAAGGAATTATTTAGATGATGTGTGGATGAAGAAACTTTTTTCTCTACACATGAACTTGATATAATTCAATATGTGAATTATTTGGAGAGGATGGATTCTCCCCCACCCCTTATTAGAGAAGTATTTTGATTTCATTTTACTATCATATCTGAAAAGGTGTTGGATATTTATTATGAACTATAACATGATTCATTTTAACAATTCCTTACTAAATATCTTGAATACATAAAGGGTAACTAAATAAGATATGGAAGGTCTATTCTCAAATGTTTTGTTGTTAACACAATGCAAAAGGGTAAAATACAGATGAAGAATAAACCTTATTGAGGGTAAAATAGTAATCACATGTCATTAAAACATTAAGAAAATATTAAGAATGATGGGATGTATATTCAATGTGAAAACTTTTTAAAATATGGATAAAAGTTCTTGGAATAGTAAATGGGGTGTAAAAAACACTGTATAGATTCCATGTTAGGTATTAATAGTATAGAAATCAAGTTTTTTATTTTTTAATGGTATTTGATAAAACATCTATATTATACAATTATTATGAATTTGTATATGAGTTAAAAATAGATTATGGATTGATAAAGGAATGTAGGTGATAATATATATATATAATTGAATTGTTACTACACTAGAAGAGAATTCATTTATTTTGAATGTTGGAAAAATTTTGATGGGATATTTTAATTTTAATTTCATTGTATATTATGTGATAAGAGGAGTACCCTTGATGGAATTAGAGAGGTTGTTATAATTAAATAAATCTTGAATGAAATTATATGGTTCATATTTTTATCCATCATAAAATATATTATAATAAATTATATGTGTATTAAATAAATTTCAATGAGATTGAAAAAAATATTATATCCAAGTTATAAATGTGAAAATGCTTAATCTTTTAATCTTACTTTTGGGTTCATTTTAAGAATAAATTATATATGATGTAATTAAATCATGTATGATATGATTATAATTTTATTATCTTATATAAAGAAAACAAATGAGATATGATAAACGAATGCCTTCTTTATATCCTAGAAATAATAAATTTGGAGAAATATCTTTCTTTTATAGAAATCAATATGGAAAGTCCATATTAAAAAATGAAATATTATAAAAAATGTGATTTCCTATATAACAGGTTAATCTAAAGTAAAAATCACTAAAGAAAAGTATATGTACATAAGGTTGTATTTTAAATATGATTAGTAATAAATAAATAAATATAAATAATTACACTATTACTAATTAACAATGATATATTTTTTTTTATTCTTAAAAATAGTTCAAGGTATTATCTCTTAAAAAAATAAATGTTTATATAAACAATAATATTAAATATTGTAATGTAATTTTATTTATAAATAATTATAATAATATTTAACATAAGGATTGTAAATCCCAACTAAAATGTTATTTAAAAAATATGGGATCACTAGAAGAGTTTAGTGGGATGAGTTACTAATTAGGGGAGTACATGGTTACATAGTTATTCAACATGTTATGTAATGATATGACAGGTTTTGATAAAACTAATAAAATTAAAAAAAATTATTTCTTTTGGAGCACCACATATTAGGGTATAGTGAGACTAATGTCTATGTCAGTTGTTTTGTAATTTTTTTATTCAAAATTTCATAATATTACAAAAATGTATAATGTTATATAATTTTTTTTTACATATTTTAAAAATAAAAATAAAAAAAACTTGTTTAATGTCCCCCAATCATGTTTCAAAAATATAAATACAAATAAACTATGAGAAAACCTAATCCCAATCGATAAGAAATATAGTTAAAAATAGGGCATCAATCTACAAATACCCCTGTGGTTGTATGGAATTATTCTTGTGGGAACCCTTACAGTTTATACTCCCACCAATTGATTCTAATATTTTGGTAACCTTTTTTAATGAAAAACAATAACCTCGTGAACATTGTACTATAGACTTGCTCAACAAATAACAGATAATTGTACCGCTCCAATTTTTAATACTCAAAGAACATAAAGGTAGAGAGGAAGGATACTAAGTTACATTTGGTAAAAATACCTATATAATTAGAAGGAATCCTGGAGGTATCCCATATAATTACTGGCATGTTTGTGAGGGAGATCCACTGACACTTTAGGAATTCCTTCTATTCCAATCCGAAAAGAAGGGTTCTAATAATGCCTAAAAGTACCATATCACACAAAAATTCGTGAAAAGGTAACCCAAAATAGGATAAAACCCACATTAGTCATGTATAATTGGAAAATATTATGAAAATATAATGTATTATAACATTGTATTCCATTAAATTTCAAGGTTTTGGTGTGAGGTGTGTGTGGTGATGTTTGGAGGAAGATTAGTGGATGTTCAACTGATATTCCAATTAGGATAAGTCATTCATAGTTTATAAGTATGTGTTTCACTATGAGAGGGTTTTTTGGATCTATTATTTTAGCTTGAATAAATTGGTTATGGTGTTATCATCTAGGCTATGGTTTAAAAGGCTTAATATAGTATAAAAAGGTTCTATAGAGGGTTATTTGTGGAAAGGAAGAATCGTGTCATGGTATGATAGGTTTAAAGGAATATTTTTAGAAAAGTAATAATTATTACATTTTTTGGTATAAATGTTTCTTTAATTTTTTTAATATTATGGATATTTTGGTTACAATTATTAATTTTTTCACCATTATAATTTTCCATTTCCTAGTTTAAGTTCAAGAAATATATGTTTCAGTTGGAACATAATGTTTGATGATTTTTTATTTTTCCATGAAGGGAATTCATGATGTGTCTATATCCATTATTGAGTGAATACCCATGAGGTGATTTTGTTTTAGGTTATTTCAGTTGGATATTAAAACATAGTGATCTATATCGTATCACATGGACAATGATGTTAAGTTCTGGGGGTTCTGTTTATGTGGTGTCGCATCATGGTTCCTTAGTCATGAAAAATATTTACATAATAATATATGATAAAACATATCGAAAGAATCATAAATGTGAAATATATGGGTTGATAAAGGTATTAATGGTGTTCCATATAGTGGATTGTGGGAATTAAAACCATCAGAAGAAGATGATCAACTATTACACTATTATTTAATAAATTCTAGTATTAGTATAAATTTAGAAGTTCATATGAATTATTATATTTTTCATTATTTTCTTTGAGCCATAAGTGACTAGTGGTACATCCATAGAGACCCCAGAATCCACATTGATTGTATTTAACCCCTTTATTCAAGTGGTTACAAAGCAGTGATGCGAGGGGAGAATACAAAATATTATTTCAAAGGTTTTCTCCATGTTATTCATTGATAGAATGTTGTAGTAATGGTTTGTTTTGGTTTGGTTTTAATTGAATAATTTAAATATTATTTGGATTTAAAAGTTTTAGGTTTTTGTTGGATTATCTTTCATGATTTTGGTTGTGTGATCATCTTTTCACCACATTATTCTTGGATAGAGGTTGTGAAGCTCTATTTGATGTTTGGGATTTGAGGGATATCTTTTTATATTTGTAAAATTTTGGAATTAACATGATATTTATTCTAATGGATTAATAATATGGAATGGATTAATGAAGTTAGTGAATTGAAATAAGTAAACTGATGGAAAGGGGGTGAACTGCAATTGTTAAAATGTTCATATGAATTTTCTTATGTTATTGTTGGATAACTCAATGATGTTGATAAAAATATTTTATTATTGAGATATATATGTGTGTTGTTTATATGATTAAATGATTGGAATTAACCTTTCATAAATATGTTAATTGTGTAAATATGTTAATGAATTAGTAGTTTGAAATTTAAACATAAAGAAATTTTGTTTGTGTAAGTGTGATTTAATTGATGTGAAGGAATTATTTAAAAAGATAAGTGTAGAGGTTTTTTAATTATAGTCATGGGTATTTTTTTCTAATGAGTTAACTTGATATAATATTTTTATTTGTTGTATTGGTTTGGCATATATTAGGGATGTTTTGGGATATTGGTGTGGAATTTCTATTGAGTAATGTGAATTAATTTCCATATTTATCAAGGGAATGTGAGGATATTGATGCATGAAATGATAGTTGGGGATGTTGGAATGTGGTGTGATGTGGTTGTTGCGGTTGGCTTCCATGGTTGACTTGGGTTGATGGTAGTGTGAATGTTTTATAGATACTTATTTTCAATGCAATGTGATTTTAAATGATTAATTAGTTAATATTTGTGAGAACTAATGAAATAAAATATGAATTAGGATTAGATTGTTAAGGAATAAAATAGAAGGGAAATAACTAGATTAAATGTGGTTATTAGATTAATTATGATTTTTTATTAAATAAGGTTAATGAAATACATATTGAATGAGACATAGCTAGTAAAAGATAAATATAAAATTTATTAAATGATTTTATTCAGTGAGAAATTGTGAATTACCATTGTTGATATTGTATGTGGAAATGAGGAGATTTGTGAGAAAAAAAACTTCATATATGATAGCATTTGGTGGTGATTATGTGTTATTGTTTGTCTGGTATGGCCCCCTAGAATGGTCTTGTTTGTGTGGATATACATATTTATATATATATAGTATTTTTTATAGTTTCATACACACCCCACATGAATCAGTTTACCATATCGATGCCCAAATTTTTGGGATCTCAGTGTTTTATTCGATATTCATATTGGCGAGGGAATAGATTAATGAATAATCCAACTTACCAAATCTCCTTTTTGGGTCAGGAACTATCTATGATGGCCCACCGTTGACTGTCTATGTGGATTTAGTGATGATACTTGGTGGTCTTCATGCCTGGTAGGGGGAGGGAATAATGTTGAAGTCCTTCAAGATCACAATACCCTATTGAGATAGATTTATGATGAAGTTGTGACATATGGGGATGATGTGGTGGCATGGCTATATGGTGTCATGTGGTGGGGGATATGTGATGATGATTATGATGATTATGTGGTTGTGGTATGTATCATGTGATTATGATATTAGATATAATGAACTATGCCATGATTGTGAAGGGGTTAGGAGCACTAGAAAGTTTTTCATTAGGGAATTAGAATGTCAAACCCATGTGAAAGTGTTGGGGTACCTATTGGTACAATATTTTATTATCATGTTATAAAATAGGATTCAATATTGAGTGAGTTATACTTGTTTAATTCAGGTGATAGTTGACATAGTCTATGTTTTTTGGTTCTGTTGGTTATTCACTAAAGTATTAATATACTTCTCCCACATTTGTATGATAGGAATTCAGAAATATCCAATTATTCATAAATCTATTATCACCCCAAATTCATATAAATTTATTTTTAAAGCTTCCAATATGAGTTCCTAGATTGAGTTGGTTCTTTTTAGCTCAGATGTTGGACTTGTGGTTTGAGATACTACCTAAAATTTTAATTTTTTTATTTTATCTTAAAGAAGTTTAGTTTTTAGAGAATTCCATAAATGTTGGTTTATTATTTTATATTTGAATTAATTTATATTTGTGTTTTCATTGGATGTTATCTTATCTTTTTTCAAAGATAAATTAAGGAAATTCATCTCATTTCCATGATTTTTAACCTCATTGCTAGACTCAAACATGAGGGATTTTAGAGAAGGGACTTGAGGGAGATACCCCTCTTCTAGAGAGTCACAATAGTTTATTTACCCACCCTGGTTCAATCATTAGGAGTAAATATAGAAAGGATTCAAGTTACCCTAGTGTGGAAAATAATATTTTTAGGTCTTACAATTTTTTTATATGTTCCAAGGTTCTGAGATGATTATTTTTAAACATCCGTCATCTAAGTATTTCATTTTTTTGCAGATACAACACTATGTATTCATTATTGGAATCAAATGGTTGTATTCCATTCATGAATGTAGAATCTGTCAAATAAATAGTATTCAATAGTTTATGTTTTATTTACCTATATTTTTTTCAAGGAGTTAATGGATGTTTGGGGTTGAAAAAATTTTTTTTTGGAAAATTGACCATGGTTCATGGTTGGTGCACAGTCCGTAAAACTATTTATCTAACCATGAATGGGTGTTGATTTGTATAATGTGTTCTTTTTGATGGTTTAATCATGGTTTTACTAACCATGATGGTCTCAAGAGTAACTAGGTGACCTTGGGTTTTGGGAGGTAGTGTCTCCCACATGGTTGGTCTATGGTTTTCCTAATCGTGTGACCAAACCATGATGTCTATCCAATTCATTAAAAATTTAGAATTTATCCATTTTTATCCTGTTTATTTTAACTCCAAATGACCCCATTTCTAGACCATATCATGTGTATCCCTCTTCTTAGGATTGAGATCTCTTACTCTAGGATCTATGTTGGATTCCCATTGATTTTTGGGTCATATTTCTTAAGGTGATCCCTTTTGTTCAAGGGTTCTCTTACTTTTCCCCTCTTTTAAGTCTTTTCATCTGCTTTAATGGAAGGGGGAACATATAATTACATGTATATGAATATAGTGCTGTTAATGGATTATTTAGTTTTTTTATTTGTGGTTTAGGTGTATGAGGATCACTCATCCTTTAACCTCGTGTTTTTTATTTAAGGTGATGTATTTTAGTTTGATTTTTAGGTAACTATCTCTATTTAATTAATTTTCCATTGATAAGATTTAGTTACAGTTGAAATTGGCATTTTATTAATTTTTTTCAAATTTATTTATTAAATATTCTTTATCCATGTTTGATGTGATACATGATCTTTGTTTTTTATTTGATTTTTTAAAGGGAGTTTTCAATTTTTATTGGCTCTAAAGTACTTCATATGTTTTATAAAATGGATCAAAGTATTTTTATGATTTTTAAAGGGATTTTAAAATGGGTATTCAAAGAGTAATTGCAACATTTTGAATTGTTGAACTATTTTGGTCATAACTTGATTTTGAAATTTGTCTTTAAGTGTATCATTTGATTGGAATTTATTATATATTTAAATGTATTCCATAGTGGGGATTGAAAAAGGGGTTTTTTCATGAGGAAGGAATTGTATTTTTAGTGGGAATGTCTTACCTTCAGTAATGTGTTATTTTAAAAATGGAATTTTCTATTTTAATGAAATTATTTTCTTAAATGGTAATGTTTTTTAATGAAATTTTAATTTAAAATGGATTTTGTGTGTTGGTATATGTGTATGTTTGTGGTTTTGGCATTGACTAGAATATGGGAATATTTGGGTCTGTATATGGTGAAATAGGCATTAGAGAATTAGCCTATGTCTAAGAATATAAAGGGTATATTTTCCAAGGGACCAAGAGATCATTTTAAGATGAATACATAGTGAGCATCCAAACCATTGACCAAGGGATCAAGAGGGATCTTGAATGATTGTAATTGGGGAATATAGAGAGGCATTCCAACTTTTTTATACATTCATAGCTAGCTAGATGTTGTTGTTTTCAGAATAAGTATCACTAAGACTTTATGGTTAGAGACCATGTTTCACATTACGTATTACTATATGATTATATATAATTTATGAATTATGTTAGTGCCTTTTTTAGTTAGGTTTTTTTACATGGGCTTATTCCATCTATATAATTTTTTTGGTTATCTAAATATATTATGGTCATGCGTTTATGTTTAAATCACTTTTGTTAAAAGTGATGTTTATTATTCTTATCCCCACTTTCCTTTACTAGATTATGTAATGATGTTTGCATTTATGCTCATGTTTATTCCTAGTTTGGGTGTGTTGATTATGTTAATGTCTAATAGTTGTAATTTCTTTATTTGATGCATGATGAGAAATTGTGTGGTTCCCAATGTTGTTTAAGGAAAATAAAAACCTAATGATTTTTGGTTGTAGATCATTTTTGAAAAAATTAGTTTTCAAAATATAATTATTATATTGAATGGAAAAAATCCTTACATAGAGTCATGGTGGTGTCCTATTGGGATTTTTTCATCATACCATATATATTCCATTGGATGTATGCACACTCTTTTTTTGTAGGAAATAGGTAAGGGAAATGGGCACTTTCTGTCAATGGATATTATTAATCCCCACTGATCAGGGTTATTATGTTGGATTATATGCTTTGTTAATGGTTTTAGATCATGATGTGTTATTTGAGTTTTTTTTTCTTATAATTCATATGTATTATCTTGTATATAACCTTGATGATTATGATTATTTGATGTTTCTTCCTTTGTGTTCATCTTCTCGCTTATTTTTATGAGGCATCCATTATTATTTAGTCACTAGAATCTTATTTATTTTTATGTTTCTTACTATGATTTAGTCATGGTATAATTGATATTATTTTTTATTCATTACTGAAATAATTCCCAATTATTATGTTTTGATACCCTGATACAATTTTATTTCTTTGTGTGATTTTAAACAGTTATCAAGAATGTTTCAGTCCGGTTCAGGAAACCCATGGATGGATGAACTGGGTTGGTTCATAATAAAAAGGTATTATAGAACACTATCTAGTGATTTGGGGTGTGTCTCAGTAGTCTAGATACAAGGATACTTGTTAGGAATTGGGTGGAGTATTTGGGTATGGTCATGGCCATCTATTCATCAAACTGAACCATGAGTTTGCATATGTATATCAGTATTGAGTTTTTGATCTTGATTAAAGAACATATATTTTTAGTTTATTATTATATTTTTATATATTTATTTGATCCCTTCCACGTGTATCAATTATTTAGAGGGTCATTTTGAGTTTTAGATGCTAAAATAGTGAACAGACAAGGGTACCATAGTGAAAATTCTCCTACAGAATTTTTTTCAACCCTTGATTCCTGAATTGACTCTAATAGAGAGTTACATTATCATGTTATACTACATGTGAGTTTATATTGGTGTTTTTACAAAAATTGATTTAGTTGAATATGCTTTTCTCTGATATGTGTGTCTGTGTTCTTGGTTTTATCCCTTAGGGACTTCGTGTTTTCATATAGAAAAGGGATCCCATATTGGAAAAGTTGAATTCCATATTTTTTCATTTTTGTAAATAATTTCGTGGTGATTTGGGAGATATATTTTTAATTGTTGTTAAAAAAATTTTGTTTTATTTTAGAACTGGAGATAAATAAAAAAATTGGTTTTAAAAATAATTTAAATCAAAAGGTGGGATTTTATGAAGTATTTTAGTTATTAGAGCCCATATTTTATTAATTATTTTATGAATGTTCTTCTAACATGTGTTTTATATGAAAAAGATGTTATGAAATTTATTTTGGAATTACAAAAATAGGGTATTCATGATCTACGAAATTTTGGGATATTTTTAAGGGCCATGAAATGTTTTAATGATTCAATGTTTTATGATAAATCCGAATTTCTTTGGAAAGGTGTGTGGTCATCCCTTTTTCTGAAAATTTATTTAATGGTTTTGAAAAATAAGGGGACTGACCATTGTTTTAAATTATTTATGATACTAATGAGTCTTGATTTTTCGGTTATGTATTTTAGAAAATATTTGGTTTAAAATTGTTTAGTTTCCAAATTTGGTTGTTAAATAGTTTTGAAAATTTATTTTTTAAGGTTGTCTTAAAATGTAATTTTCCTTCAGTAGTGTAAATTTTTAGATTTATTAGTACCCTTTATTTTGATAGAACTTTATTTGTGTAAGGTGTGTGTATAAAGATTCTCATGTATCATGTTCGTTTTTATGTGGCTCTTAGAAAATTATTAATGGAAGATAGTAAATTTATTCTAGGAGTTATTCCTTTATTATTTATTACACAATTTGGATTATACCTTATAAATTATTTATATATTCCAGAAATCAAATGGCTCGGTAGGAACCTTTTAATCTTGTTGGGGTGTTCAACATTTTAGGTAATGAAATCCATCCTTGGTTTTCCTTAAACCACAATTATATTTTTTTTTCATGAATTTTATTGTGTGGTTGTTTTAAAATGCCTAAATTATTGATCTTTAAACTATTTGTGGATGGTTCTTTTGTTTTTAAATGTGTTCAGTGTGAATTTATTTTTTATTTGAAAATGGTTTTAACTAGGAATTTCAATTGGAACTTAAAATCATAAGTAGTGGTCAATTATAAAATTTTATTTAAAAGTTAAATATAAAATTTTGAATGACGTTTGACCACGTTTAGGAAGTAAAATGATGTGGGAAGTGTGTTTTTAAACATCTAAGGGTTTTTCATGGTGATTAAAGGTCCTATTAAAAATGCCAAGTTTTTTTTGAAATAATAGGAAAATTAATTTTAAAAATAATGTGATTTTTTAAATTTGTTTAGCCATATTTGGGTTGTGGTGTGATTTAAACAGGGATGTTTTAAGTTTTTAGTGTGTTTTAATTTAAATAAGTGTTGTTCCTTGAAATTTTTATTCTGATAGGGTATTTGAATATATATTTTCGATATGTTATACAAACTAATTTCAAAATATTTATTTCAAAATAATGGTTGGGTTCGGACTTAAAACCCTCAATAAGTGACACAATGTTCCAAGTATTTTGATAAAGGTATTTTTTAGTACTTTGAGTTATTTCCTAAATAGAGTGCTTGAGTGTGGAAACCTATTGAGTTATTTTAGGTTTTCTATAAGGCTATTAAATCCTTCATAGTATTTTAGGGTATTTATTTGGCATTCCATTACATGTATCTAATGTCATGGTTTTTTATGGTACTTTATATCTACTTCTCCCATAGAGAATAATTGTTTGTTTTAGGTTACATGTTTTATCCTATTGTGTGATTGGTTTTTTAATTCACATTCATATTGGTTTGTGGAATTGATTTGGAAAGTGATTTTATAATTTAAATATTTTTTCTTTGAAAAGTTTTTTTGGGGAAAATTTTATGAAAGAGGGAAAATTTGGTTTTAGTCTATTAAGTGGTTTTAAAAAATATATTTTTTCAATGTTTTACAGATTTTGGGAAAATTTTTTGGACTCTGCCCCATATTGCATTAAGGATAAGTTGGAGGTGTTTTAGAATAGGGGTTAAGGCATGTAAAAAGTTTTTTTGAAGTCTTTGTTTTCAATTAAGTACAATGGAATCATTTTTAGAAAACGAGTACATGTGATTTGGATTTTAAATTCTTGTGGTTTATGTTATTAGAATTTAGATTATGTGACACCCGTTTTGGCTTCATGATTAGGTGCACACCTCGTTATTTTAGTTTCATTCCATTGGAACTTATATTTATTTGTGATCCCTGACCATTTTCTGGTCATTTTCTTGTTTATGTGGGCATGAGAGGCCTGAAGTTCGATGCTTGGGTAATTAGGATGAATCTTTCCTTCGGTTCATTGTGTGTAAGGACCTGGGTTTTTGTATGAGGTACAAATCCTTTTGTTTTTATTATAAAAGATTTTTTATGGACTAATGTGAATGCACTTTGAGGTCACATGTGTATTAGGGGTGTTAGGGGATTTTTCGAAGCCTAGAACCCAACATTTGGGGAGAAAAAGGCTTGTCTCATGATTAGAAGAAATCATGTGGGGTTCTCCACATGGTTACTTCTAACCATGTGAGGATAGAAAGTTGGTTGTATGATCTCACATAGTTTGATAAACCTTGCGATTTAGGGTGCACGATCATGAAAAAAAACATTATAATTTTGAAAAAGGAGTTTTGCGCAGTTTGTGGATGGTTATTTACAATATGCACACTAACAGTGTAGGATTCCCTTCCAACATAATAGGGTTCACAATTGGCGCATGGGTTGGCCAATCGTTCATCCCAATGGTGTGGCACAATGATTTAGGAAAATTTACCAAATCAACTTCAAAATCGATTATAACATAAGACTATTTTGTTCTCCTCTTACATGGAATAACATGTGTATTTTTAGAGATACTTTGATTCCTAATGCATGATTTGATCCATCTTCCACATATGATAATGGAATTTAGTGTAATTAGTCTCCTTGGATCCACATTAGTGAGTAATCAATTCATTTTGTGTTATTTATCATTTAACTTCATATTGATGAATCTATTTAGCTGCCAGATTATTTTTCATTATTTTCATGTTTTTCTTCTGTTTTTCATTTTTCTTCTTGTTGGAGTCGAATCAAAAGCTGATACTATATGATCACTTTACTAAAGACCCATGGAATGTGTACTGTACTTTTCCCATTTGAATTAGTGCATTGATAAGATATTTTACATTATTTTACCCACTTGAATTTCCAAAACAATCCCAAAAAAATGAATTTATTAATTGAATTAAATTAAACAGAACCTATTAGGGATTCCCTTTAGTTCCTTTGTGATGTGTTGTAGTTTTGTGTGGAAACCAAGGACACCCATGTGTTTCACCATGTAAATTTTCATTCTTATACCCTTATTGAACCACCCATGGGTGAGTTAGTGTTTACCTAGCTAGTTGAAGCCTATTAATAAATGAATTGAATTGAATTGGTTCAATATAATATAGAATGCCTCATTTCATGTTGATAATTTTGCGTGAATGCTTAATAATGATCTTGAATTTCTTTAATGGTTAATATAAAAATTTCTTATATGAGTGGGAAAAATCATGGAATAGAATTGAATGTGAATTATGATATGAGTCGGTATACTCATGGTTTTTGAATGTGAATTATTGAAATGGTAGATGAATTAAAATGATTAATTTTATGGTAGTGGATTCCTTAGTTGGTAAACCATGGATATTTCTCCTAATAGACACCATATATGTTTCTCCTATGGGTCTTTAATGAGGTAGTGGACACCTTGGGTAGACATTTCTACATATGTCTTTACACCCTAGGATGACTTGGTCATTTCTACCCCTTGGATGTAGTTTTTCTTGGGCTTGCAGTGGACATGGTTGGTAGATATGGTCCTTGGACCCCAACTCAATCCTAACTGAGTTTCCATCGAGATGACCCTGGGACTTGATGAGGATTCCATAGTCTTCTAAACCTTGGATCCATCCCTTCATTCTCTATAACATTGATTATATGGATATTTCATGAAAAAATGTGATATTCTTGATTATATGGCTTGGTCATGGATGTTACGAAACTTCATTTTGTATGGTGTCATTTTGGTTGTTGATTTATAGGTTATACGGAAAGGTTGTGGGTGACATGACATGTATGGTTGTACAAAAAAATTGGGTTAGTTATTTATGTAGTGTTTGTAGCTGCCTTATTATACAAGTCTGACCCATGTTTTGTAGGGATGCTTGTATGGATATACAATATAATTTTATTATTATATATATAGTTGTAACTTTAATTTCATGGAGTTGAACTATTTAAATTAAACTCTATTTAGCTTGTTATATTACACAACAAGGATTTTTTTACAGACCTTTAGGTGACTACCTGCCGATATTGTATCTCACACCCTATTTGAGTCATCATTGGTTAACTGAATAGACTATTTGGATTCATGTATGGATACGGGAAAACGTTCATAGTTCGACGCTTGACATTGTGCCACAGTTATAAGCATGGGAGAATGAGACTGAGCTAAGTCCCTTGATGTAGTCTGGAGATAACAATTTTGGTTTTTTTGGTATTTTGACACATGTATTATATTATAATGTAGTGTACCTATTTTTGGCTTCTTTATAGACACATGACACGATCATCATAGTATATGATTACTTTTGGCATTTATTGTCTATTCCTGTTGTGTATCTTCAATCTAATTGTTATTTTGCTTTCTCTATTTATTTTTATTGATATTACACTTTGTTAAACTTTGGTATGAGTGTGTATTCTCCCCACAGACACATCTGTGTCCCTTACTGTTACCCGACAGCCTCTGTAATTTGGGGAGATACACTTGAGGCCATGTGGCCAATCAGGTTCGGGGCACTCTTGAGTGGAATTCCGGTCTAGGATGTTACAAAGTTGTATCAAAGGGTTCTTTTCCTAATTTATTATTATTTGGAGATAATAGAAATGGATAGAAAGAAGATGGAATTTAGTAATGATCTGTGCCTGGGTGTCGTTAACCCACATATATGAGAAATCCATATTTCCTCAAATGGAAATTTTTTCTTTTGAATTTTGACTATTACAGTGGGTTTGATTCCACTATTGGGTGATGCACTTGAATTGTGATATTATTATTGATTTTATTGAAGGTTTTATTTTTTTCAACCTTATGAGATGAGCGTATTCCATCTCATGCATGATTTTAGGCACTTATTTTAAATCCCATTCCATGCTTTATTTCATGCCATATAGGATGAATTCCATGTTTAAAATATGTTCTAATCAGTGCCATGATAGATATGTCTATTTTTGTGATATGCTTCTATTTAGGGAATTGGGAAACATGGTTGGTAATTAGAGTTTTATTTGTAACCTAAGTAGTTTTTTCTTGATTAGGATACATTAGACACCCGATGTAGCCAATTTGGGCATGTTGAGTCATGAACCATGATTTTCATAGACGAGAACATGTTACAGAATGGATTAGGTGGATGCCATATTTTGGTTTATAAGGAGTGGGGGACCTTATGGATAAGAAATTGACATACCATTTGGTTCCATAATTTAAAATGGAATGTGAAATGAATATGAAATTCAAATGGTAAATTGAAATGATAAATAGATTAGATGACCAAGAATAGGATTTTGAGTTGTCAACAAGCAGTGTCTCTATTGAATTTTGTGACTCTTCCCCTTTGACCATACAAGATTGAGGAAAACGGAGTGTGGTATTACTTGGTTATATGAGGTTTTGACATGTTCTATGCTTATGGATATGAACTTTGATTTCATTCTTTTATGAGGCGTGTGTTTGGAATTATGGAGGCACTCTACCACCATGAAGTCTAGTCGTAAACCATGAGGGTGGTGATGGCCATGCTCTAGAGGTGATGGGCCACGAGGGACTGATGGATTCTACTTTAATGCCAGCTATGGAATCATTTTTTATTCCAAACACAAGTGTTGTGCCACAGTTACGCAAGGGTTTTTATTTCTTTATGCATGCTTTTCAGGGAGCACCACATCCTTTGTTGCATATAAAAGAGTAGAATCATGTCATCTTGGAGTATAATTGTCATGTCTCGCCTTCACCAAGATGAGAGAAGGGACATCAGGTTGCCAGAACCTTCCCTCTTTAAGTCTAAGGAGAGATAATGACCCCCAAGACCCACCTTTAATAGGTCCTAGAGTGGCGACTAGCACCAAGGGTATAGAACCACACACAAGATGGAAGGAATTACCCTTTTATTTAATAGGATCGAGAGATAAGATAGTAAATCCCAACAACACCAAAAGTGGAAGTATAGGTAAAGCCAAAACAGACCATCCTCATATGCATGTTCCAAAAGTAAATGATACAAAAGTAAAAGAAAACCCAAAAAAGAAGTACAAAACGAAAGAAAAATGGAAACAAAAACTATCCCAATGTATGAAATAGTACGAACCTGCATGATCACTGAAGTCCTCATGGAAACCTGAAAACAGTTTTATATACGTAGGGTGAGCATACAAGTATACTCAGTAAGGAAACCAAGAGCTCTCGTGCACGAGTGGGGAGGCATTCTAATACCCCGTGAGAAAAGAGATAACTGAAGAACCTAATAAGGAACTATCCACCCATTCCTCACAAAGGCACACTCCCCAAATAATGCAAGTCAATTAATGTAGAGTAATAGCACATCAGTATTTGGGTACCCTGCACCACTTCCCCACTGGTTATTGAAGAAATCCTACGCATCGAACCTCTTCCGCCATTCTCACTGCAGTCCCACTGCAAAACCCCAACCGCACACACCTGGGACACAACCACACATCCCGCCTGCAAACACCTAGGCCATAGCAACCACATGTAACCATGCACGCAAACTCCTAGGCCAAAAACTTACTACCACGCCCGAAGACACCTGTGCCTCATCCCAAAGAAACTTGGGAAACAACCTGCCCACACACACCTGGGCAAACCACCACAACTACCTTGCTCAAAGAATCTTGGGAAATAATAGACCTCATGCCTCACATCTTGCCCGATGAGTATTGGGATATTCGAGAAAGGGAGTAGAAAAGGATCTAATAACTAGCCACTCATAAGAGTGTTTGGAAAAACACCCTCCCCCATGGAATGAGGGTGTTCGACAATAGGTTCTCAACATGGGTTGGGCATGAATAAGAAACATGAGAAATATAATTATATAATATATATAACAAGCACTCATCCCAACCTAGGTGTTCCAAAACCAACTTAAGCACAAACACCCTCATTACTATTCAATCAAAAGAAACACTAAACCCACGACCATGTCACCACACATCCTGGAAAACAATTCCCCATTGGGCCCATTCTTGTTTTCATGTTCAAGTGATCCCATTTTAGTAAATTATGCACTACTGCGCGACTAATAGGAATAACCACAATCCAGAGAATGGGAAACACCAAAACAGCAATTTAAGCATACACAACCGGTTCTCTTGTAAAGTCACAACAACAAAGGGATATGTGAGATCACTCAAAGTACTAGAACCAAACCAAGCCTTGAGATATAGCCCTATATAGCTTTATATTAAAAACCAACAACTGTTCCACAATATAGGATCCCATTCCCATCCACATCACCCCATAAGCATCAAGAAGAACAACACACCTACTACCAAAACATAGTAGGGAAACTTCCAGGTTCAAGCGCTTCATTCATTAGGTTATTCTTTTGGTTGGTTAACCAGGGTGACCACACAAGGATTTATGTTCACTGGGAATCCATTTAACCAACCAAGTTTAGGTGATTAACCAATTTCCATGTTACAGTCATTTAATCATCACATAAGACAAGAGTTCATTGGTGTGCAAGGAAAAACCACCAACGACCATGATTTTAAGTGAGCATAAGCCGATATAGTTCACAACATATAGAAATCATAAAAGAGTACAACAAAATTAGAAAACGCACCCCATCATTCTTTAACAGTCTATTTATTATCTTTGATAAGGTTTGGTTTCATCCATTCCCACAGAAATGGTAGCATACCCACCCCGCATGATACATAGTAAGGAGAGACGAAGGCAAATCCCTACCTGATTGAACAAGGATCGAAGTTCTTCTCCACGCACCATGAACTGGGGATGCGTGACTTGTAGGGGAGGAATGTCGGGGAATCCAAGGGTGAGCAGAAAGGCTCCAGCACAGCCGCACCACTTTCCTCGGGAAGGGGAACTCCAAATGCACAAAGAAGAAAAGAAGACTAGCCAAGAGGAAAAAGAAATAATTTCTAGCGTGATATAAATATGAGATCCCTTTGTTACGGGATATGGAATTTTGAATGGCTATAAAGTCAGATCAGGGTTTCACCATGCGGTTGGGTGGTTACACACGATATAATTAATTGTCATTTAACAATTCTCCTCAGATAGGTGGTCGTAATGGATATGCGTTAAACAATTTTCTTTAACCATAAAGAAACACATAACAGGGGCGGATATGGAAGGTACATGGAAGGGAGTGACACTGAGGAAAAACCACACGTTTTTGGTATGTTTAGGGTTGTCTGACTTTTGGGGGATTTTAGATATTATTTATGGGCTTTAAATGTATTTGAAAGGGGGGAATTAAATCTTCTTTACATGAAAAGATATGTTGCTGAAGCGGAAAAGTCTAGAACTAGGAATGAACAAAGACCTCTTTGTGAGGACACGGTGCCACCATCACGGTGCCACCATCACTGTGGAGCCGTGTTTAGGCAATGTAATGAACTAGGTGGGTCCGAGCCATTACATCAGATACCTCTCAAACTATTCTCTCCCTCAAGAATAAAAACTAGACCTGAAGAAAAGAGGAGTTCCGAACAACCACCTCAAAAGATACCTCTCTAGAGTGAACCTCATCGACATCTAGGAACACCTCCCCCTCAAGTAACCAAGAAACACTTGTGGTTCAAACTGTCAAGTCATATGGGTTAGGGAGTTTCTTCCTCCATGTCAAGATACTATCCGCTTTGGGTGGCACTGACTCGCCCGTATGGGTTTAATCTCATCCACCTTAATGCGTCTTGATTAGGGATCGGGTCCTCCCCTCCCCATAGTTAGGACTATTCACACAAATCCAAAAAATAAGGAAAACCACACGTTCCATAGTTAACAAGGTAAAGCGTTCCATCACAAACAAGTACAAACAAAACCAAATAAAACTCAAAACACCTCTGGGTACTGGGCGCGCATATGCGTCTCCCATTCTAAGGTACTTTCGTCAAGCCCACCATGCCTCCACAACACACGAACCAAGGGAATGGTCTGTCCACAGAGCACCTTCTCCTCATGATCCTCGATCCTCACTGTTCTTTCCACAAATGTCACGTCGTTCTCAATATCCAGCTTTACCCAGTCGAGGACTTGTGAATCATTGTGTAGATATCATCAGAGCTGGGACACATGGACGATATCGTACAGTCTCAATAGTAGCGGTGGTAGTGCTAGCTGATAAGACACTTCACCGACCCACCGCAGCACTTCAAACGGTCTGAAGAACCTGGGAAAAAGCTTACTCCCCCTACTAAACATCTGTTGCCCACACCGAGTTGAGACCTTCAAGAACACGTTGTCCTTGACCTCAAACTCTAAGGGTCTCCTCCTATTATCAGCATATGACTTCTGCCAGTCTTGGGATACATTCATCCTCTCCCATATAGGCTAAACCTTCTCTATCATGCTCTGCACCACATCTGAGCCAACAACACCTGCCTCCCTGACCTCTGTCCACCACACGGGTGAGCGAAACGGCCTCCCGTACAAAGCTTCGAATGGATCCATGCCAATGGTAGAGTGATAGCTATTGTTGTAGGCATACTCCACCAGAGGAAAGTGTCATTCCCATGATCCCCCAGAGTCCATAATACATGCTCGTAGAATATCCTCCAATGTCTGGATGGTGAACTCTGTCTGTCTATCTGTCTGGGGGTGGAAAGAAGTGCTAAGATGTAGTTGGGTGCCAAAAGCATGCTGAAATCCTTTTCAGGCTCGTGAGGTAACCTGTGCATCTCTATCTGAGACTATGGATCTGAGGACTGCGTGCAACCGCACCACCTAATCCACATACCTTTGTTCTAGGTAATCCACCATACTTGACTCCTTGATTACCAGGAAGTGGGCTGATTTCATCAGTCGGTCCAACACTACCCCGATAGCATCACAATCCCCTTGAACTATGGGTAGTCCCATGACGAAATCCATGGAGATGTCATCCCAGTTCCACTCAGGGACATCTAAAGGTTGTAACAGACCCCCTGGGATGCAGTGTTCAGCCTTCACCTACTGACACACGAGGAACTTTTCTACGAACTCTGCCACCGCTCGCTTCACCCCGGGCCACCAGAACTGACCTCTCAAGCCCCGGTACATTTTGGAAGCTCCCGGGTTTACTGCTAGGGGTGAGTTGTGGAACTCACCAAGAACTCTCTCGCACATCATCTCCAGAACAAACAACTTCCCTCAGAAAAGCATCTGATTCTAACCATCCTCCTTCCACCCTTTGGGAGCATCGCCATGGTTAACCTGGTCATGCATTACTTCACTCTCTATGTCTCCCCACTAAGACTCCTCCACCTGCCATAGGAGAGAGGATTGCACTGTCATCTGGAACAGACAACCCCTACAAACATCCTCCCTTACATCCAGGTGTAGGGTATCCAACTCCTCCATCACCTTCCAAGCATCTTCCGACACTCAAACCGCATCCTTATGTGACTTCCTGCTCAAGGCATCAGCCACCACATTCCCTTTTCCTGTGGTGGAGGAAGTCTCGAAGTCGTAGTCCTGAAGTAACTCCATCCACTTTTTCTTCCGTAAGTTCAGGTCCCGCTGGGAAAATATATACTTCAAGCTTTTGTGATCAGTGAAGACCACAAAGCGCTCCTCGATGAGGTAATGCCACCACAACTTTAGTGCGAACACGACCACCACAAGCTCCAGATCGTGGGTGGCATAATTACGCTCATGGGGACATAACTGTCTAGACCCATAAGAGATCACCCCTTGTCGTTGCATCATCACACACCCGAGGCCTTGTCCTGAAGAATCAAAGAACACCTCATACACAACCCCTTATTCTGGAAACCTCAGCACTGTGGAACTTACCAAATTCTCCTTCAGATAGCTAAAGTCTGCCTCACACTACCCATCCCATACGAAAGCCTAGTCTTTCTTAGTCAAAGATGTCAAACGTGCTACAACTCAGGAGAAGTTGGGTATGAACCTCTGGTAGTAGCCTGCCAGCCCAAGGAAACTATGAACCTCTGCCATGTTCTTGGGTGCTGCCCAAGAAAAAACCACCTTGCCCTTCGATGGGTCCACCGATATTCCCTGCTTGGACACCACGTTCCCAAGGAAGTGCACTTCTCGCATCCAGAACATGCACTTGGACAATTTCATATAGAGTTGGTGTTGTCAGAGGACCTCTAAAACCGTTATCAGGTGCTCAGCGTGATCCTCCTCTGACCTTGAGTAGATCAGGATGTCATTAATAAACACAACTACAAACTGATCCAGGTATTCCTGGGAGACAGAGTTCATGAGTCCCATGAACAAAGCTAGTGCATTTGTTACACTGAAAGACATGACTACAAACTCAAATTTTCCATACCTACATATGATGGCAGTCTTTGAGATGTCGCCCTACTTCACCCTCAAATGGTGACATCCATACTACAGATCGATCTTAGAGAACCAACCTGCTCCCCTCAGCTGGTCAAAGAGATCGTATATCCTCGGAGGAGGGTAGCGATTCTTGACCATCACCTATTTTAGTCTCCAGTAGTCTATGGACATCCTGAGACCACCATCTACCTTCTTTGCGAATAAAACTAGAGCACCCCATGGTGATGCACTTGGTTGAAAAAAATCCATCTTCATCAGATCGTCAATCTGAATCCACAACTCCCACAACTCAGAAGGTTTCATCCAGTAGGGAGCCATAAAAATTGGATGAGCACCAGGTTTCAAGTCTATCCCAAACATAACATCACGTCAAGGGGGTAGAGTCTCCACCTCTTCAGGGAAGATGTCCAAAATTTAAAGCTCCGTAAATTTCAAGGAAATTTTTTTCTTAATTTCTTTGGGATTTTATGAGTATGCAGTTTCTGACGGTGCCTGATTCTGAGGTCTGATGTGCCCGAAATCATTTTCTGAAGTTTAGCCCGGGTACGTTCAGTGAACTAACAAGCGGGTTTTTTTATCTTATGAACCGGTGCTCAGAATTCAAATCTGAGGGCACCGATGAAACCACATCACCGGTAATTGCTTATGAAGACCTTTTCTGAAGGTGCGTTTGCTCAGGAGGAGTTTTTTAAAAAAAGTGGTTTAATTGAAGAGTGAAATAAAATATGTGTTACAAATTTTATTTCTTTTCTAAGTGGTTATAACCTGTGTGGAAGTTGGGATGGGACCCACTAAGTTGTTAACTTCTCTTGAGAGGTTAAAGGAGAGTTGGGGCCCACACGATCCCCCACCTCTTCAAATTTATTTAACTCCCCTTAAATGTGAGTAACTCTTCTCTCTCTCCCCCTCATTAATCTTGCCAACTTAACACCCCATTTAATTTGACAACTCATGTTCATTTAATTAAATGGTTTAGTTTTTGAATTTTGAAGCTTTGAAAAGCTTGGAATGTGTTAATAAAATAAGGCAAAGACTTATTTTATTTTTGTTGGATTTTGTTGTGGGAATAAAAGAGAGAGAGATTTTGAGTTATTTCTGAAGAACTTCATCTTCCTCATTGAAGAACTCCAATACTTCGACGAAGAACTCCAACATAAAGGAGAGATGACGTGTCACTATTTTCCCTCTCTACATCTGGTGTGAGACGCCATCCTCTTCTTGGACGCACGCCAACGCCATCATCGAAACCACCCCCACGACGCTAGCTTCCGTGAACTTCTTTTGAGGTAGGGGTTGTTTCTTCGTTCGTGTATTATTTAACGCTCATCGTTAATTAATGTTTGGTCTCTTTCTATCGATATAATGGGAGGAGGTCGGACCGCACAAACACAATCGACCCTCCTCCCCTTTTGTTGTTGATCTTAATTGTGGCTTGAATTAGAGGTGATGCGGTACCGTTGCACTGCGCGAGAATGAGGAGGACCACGGCCGAAGTGGGGCCGCGGCGGAGGAGCGCGACGCCCTTTCGCTGCGCTGGTGAGGCCGAAAGAGGCCGCGGCTAAGAGCGGGCCACGACGGAGGGCACGGCACCGTCACTGCACCCCAGAGCACCAAGGGGGCCGCGGCCTAATGCCACGGTGGTTTCGGAGGAGGCGGACGGGCTCGACCGGCCACCGGCACACCAGGAGGCAGGACCAGCGGGTCCCGTGGAAGCCACACCGGCTGGCCATTATGGCCGGACATTTCCGGAAATACCGGGGGTTTGAAACCCCCAGCCAGCGGAAGGGGTAGTGCCCCCCTTTGCGCCCTGCTCGGTCAGCACCGAGTCGCCCCGCTCGGCCAGCGCTGAGCCGCCCCGCTCGGCCAGCACCGAGCCGCCCGCGCTGGGCCGGACCGCCGGCGCCGGGCTGGACCACCCGCACCGAGCCAGGCTATGCCCAAGTGGGCTGGACCCGGACCTGGGACGGTTGACCCTGTTCGGGCCTACACAGGGGGTATCAGGCCGGGTCGGACCGGGCCCGAACCCCTATTTTCGCGCAGTTTTGTTTCAAATGCCCATAACTTGGGCTACGAACCTCCGTTCGACACACCGTTAGTTGCGTAGGGATCCTTGGATCGAGACAGTCATTTAGGCATATTACACTCAATGTTTTGGATAACTTTGGGTACAACCGAAATGGTTTGAACACAAAACCAACCGGGCCCTCGGAGCGGAAATGCTTATAACTTAAGCTCCTAAAGTCCGATTGATGTGTCGTCGACTTTTTTTTCTTACTCTTAGTGAGACAGTTCTTTTGTATTACTCTGCTCGAGATTTGGACATAGCTGGAGTATTGTCAGGTTGGATTTAACTTAAAAACCAACCGGGCCATGGGACGGAAAAGCCAATATCTCTCAGACCGGGCGTCTGATTGACACGCTGTCTGTCGCGTTGAGTTCCTATCGACGAGATGGAAATTTTTGATACATCAACTTTGGACTTCATGATAGTTTATGTATCGACCCCTTGGCTCATGGATCGGACCCTCTCGGATTCGAGCATGCTGTGTGCAGGAACCCTAGGGCTGGCTGCGACTCTGACGACTGTACTTGAATCCAACGTGGTTTCGACAACGAGGACAACTGTACTTGGATCCTACATGGGTTCGGCAGTGAGGAAGACTGTACATGGATCCTATGTGTGTTCGACAACAATGGTTACTGTACTTGGATCCTACGTGGGTCCGACAACGACAACATCTATACTTGGATCCTACGTGGGTTCGGCAAAGGAGATGATTCAGAGGCTACATAAATCATCTCCAACCCTCTTCTTGAGTAGTATACCTGTGTGAGTTGCATCTTGACTTTCAATAATTATCTTTGATATGATTGATCTTTCTATCCTGTATGGATTGGGTTGTGTTTTCCTGTGTGGATTGGGTTGTACTTTCCTGTGTGTGGACTGGGTTGAACATGGGCTCATGAGTTGGAGCAATATTAGAATTGATGACTTAGGTATATGTATAGGCATATACCTAAGTAGAGTTGGTTGACAATTCGTGATTGTATTTTTCCTTTGTGGTTTATCCTTCGTGGATTCTAGGAGACCTTCGGGGGTCTTGGGGTCCCTATTGAGTATCGTATACTCACCCCTGCATGGGCTATACCCGCACTAGGTTGTGTTGGATACAGACGACGGACATCGCTGATCAAGGTGGAGACTTGTGGAGCTGGAGGGTGCCTGGAGGAGGATCACTTGATGTGACGTACATGGAGCGGACGGCCGGACCCAAGGAGATGAGGAGACTATCTGTACCCACCCTTCATGTGGGAATTCTAGTGGATGGCTCAGTGTTGCTGCTTTACTCTTCTGCTACTGTACTTTCTTTTAGTTGTACTTTACTTTCAGTAGGGTTTGTATTTTGGCCCATTTAATTTCCAGCACTAGTGTTTGTACTCATTTTACTTAGTGTTTACTTCATCTTGCGTAATCTGTGGTGTTTTTTACATTAGAAAGGAAATTCCTTCCCTTTTTATTGGGATTTACGCCTTTGGTGCTAGTCGCCAGCCCTTGGCCTATGGATGGCGGGCTTGGGGTAGTCACGGCATGGTCCCCGAGGACGGGTCGTGAAAAATTGGTATCAGAGGAGTTCGGTTCTACTGTAGAACTCAGGACTCTGATCTTACTTCTAGGTGAAGTAATAATGTTTAGAGTATTGAGTGTGGTTATCAGTCCAGGGAGTCCAGTGGTGGTTCAGTGGCCGACGTATCCATACACCAGGACCATGACTTCTAATTTTCGACTCAGTGCACGAAAGCATTGATTGCATGTGTGTTTAAAAGTTTTCTTTGTGATTACTTTATGTCAGCTCAACAGGTATACTGAATTAACCGTGGAACACCTGTTTCTTTTCATGATGGCCCCAGGATGGCAGCCAGCTAGGGTTCTGAGCATTATGTGAGACGGTATCCCACCGAGTGATGAGGCCTCGGTGCAGGGCCCCATTACAGCGGAGGCACCGGTGGTACCTCTACCCGCCGAGCCACAAATGCCACCAGTCCCAGCAGCTGAGAGTGCACGTTGCCTGAGTGCACTGCAAGAGTTTCAGCATTAGAGACCGCCCAGGTTCTGTGGGGAGACGGACCCTTAGGCGGCCGAGGATTGGATGGAGGCAGTTGTTCGTGTCTTCAGGTCGGTAGGGACCCCAGTAGACCTCATGGTGATCCTTGTAGTCAGTCTCCTGCATGCGACAATAGGTAGATGGTGGAGCATGATGCTACAGGTGCACAAAGAGGCATCTATCCTTTGGACATACTTCGAGAGCCTCTTCCGCTCAGAGTTCGTACCCGCCACCCTTCGTGCAGTGCGCATTTAGGAGCTACTACAGCTGCGACAGTGCAGCATGTCAGTAGCCCAGTACTCGATGAGATTTACTGATCTCTTGTTCTACTCCATGGAAATGGTATGGGACCCATTCTTCCGGGCCCAGACCTTCAAGCAGGGACTGAGGCATTAGATCAGGGCATTGATGATATCCCTCAGCATTCCGATGCAAGCAGGAGTACTGGAGCGAGCCCTTTTTGTGGAGAGCTTTCTTGCAGAGCCTATACCAGCAGCAAGACCTACAACAGGGTGGCACATAGTGGAGTCTTCTACATCTGGCAGTCGACGGATGTCACAGGGGTCCAAGTGGACCAGACCATCAGGTGGGAAACCTTAGGACACTGGTTCGGAGGTGTGAGGAACACGCAGCAGAGCCAGTTATCCAAGAGGAAGACAATGCTATGCATGCGGCAGGAAGGGCCACATGGCTTGGGACTATCCGACCCGCTGTGTAGAGGAGCAACAGATGGTTGAAGGACCACAGAGGCAGAGGAAGAGGTTCGACCATGGCGGTCCGCAGGGAGCATGCAGACGAGGCAGAGGAGCTAGCCGAGCAACAGGTGGTGGGCGACGCATTGAAGCTCTACCACCACCACCACCAGGAGGTCCACCCCGACCACAGCGAGCTGGCGGACAGTGACAGGGCCAGCTCCAAGCAGTGGAGGCCTATGACCACGGTGCACCTGAGATGATTCGAGGTACTATCTGTGTCTGCTCCACCATTGATGCAGTTATTATAGACACAAGAGCGAGTCATTCTTTCATTGTCGTTGCCCTTGTTCGGAGCTCGGAGATTCTGACAGAGCCGTTGGCTCGATCCTTAGGGCTAGAGACTCCTACTGGAGCATACTCGACTATTAAACACTGGTGCCAGTAGTGTGAGCTTACTCTAGGAGGCGAGAGCTTCGACTGGGATCTTCTTGTAGCGGGGGCGAGGCCTTACGACATCATCTTGGGCATGGATTTGTTTTCTATGGTCAATGCTTAGATCGACTGTATTAGGCACACAGTATAATGTGTTCTTATCGATGGGAGCAGGTTCACCTTCACCGGCGAGAAGGGATCCTTTGTAGTGCAGGATGGACTCACACAGAGGAGAGGACAGTGGATCACTCATCAGTTAGCTGGTCTCATCCTTGGAGTAGTTGACGTGCAGAGTCCGAGTTTTCCTGTTTTGGTGGACTAGTATGTGGACATTTTTCCTGATGAAGTTCCTGGACTACCTCCTCACACAGAGGTAGACTTATATATAGACCTGTACCCCGGGACAACCCCGATATCTACTCCAGCATATCGGATGGCTCCCGCTGAGCTTAGAGAGCTACGGGTACAGCTGGAGGACTTGCCAGAAAAGGGATTCATCCGACCCAGTGTTTCACCCTAGGATTCCCCGATACTGTTCACCAAGAAGGCGGACGAGAGCTTGAGACTGTGTGTCAATTACCATCTCCTAAACCAAGTGTCTGTGAATAACAAGTATCCACATCCGAGGATCGACGACCTCTTTGATCAACTCAAGGGAGCACGATGGTTCTCGAAGATAGACCTCTGGTCAGGCTATCAGCAGTTCAGAGTTCGATATGAGGATGTGCAGAAGACGGCCTTCAGGTGTCGGTATTGCTACTATGATTTCTTGTTTATTCCTTTCGGTATAACCAATGCTCCAGCCGTGTTCACGAGTCTCATGAACAGGATCTTCCTGCCTTACCTCGATCGATTTATCGTAGTCTTCATCGACGACATATTGATTTACTCGACTACTGAGGAGGAGCATTCCTACCACTTACGGGTTGTACTAGATACACTCCGAGAGCACCGGATTTATGGTAAGCTCTCAAAGTGTCAGTTATGGATTCGAGAGGTCCACTTCTTGGGACACGTCATCTCTGATTCAGGAGTTGCGGTTGATCCTACGAAGATCGAGGCAGTGATAGATTGGGAGCCACCCAGGAGCGTGACGGAGGTGCAGAGTTTCCTAGGTCTGGTAGGGTACTATCGGAGATTTGTTCCAGACTTCTCCAGAGTTGTAGCACCACTTTCAGCTTTGATGAAGAAGGGGAAGCCCTTCATGTGGTCTGATAGATGTCAGCAGAGCTTCCAGGAGCTAAGTCAGAGATTGACCAGCGCACCCATCTTGAGGCTACTGGATGAGGGAGTAGGGTACGTAGTTTACTGCGATGCATCAGGGACCGGACTCAGGTGTGTCCTGATGGAGGAGTAGGAAGTGATCGCCTATGGATCACAACAGTTGAGGCAGCATAAGTAGAACTATGCTACCCATGAACTGGAGTTAGCAGCAGTGGTCTTTGCCATGATGATGTGGTGGCACTATCTGATGGGCGAGCGCTTTGCAGTCTACTCAGACCACCCGAGTCTCAGGTACATCTTCTCGTAGAAGGACATGAACCTAAGATAGTGACAAAGGCTCAAGTTCCTTCTGGACTATGCCTTTGAGATAGTCTATACTCCTGGGAAGGGGAACATAGTAGCTGATGCTCTCAGCAGGAGGTCGGGCATCCATCAACTTGGAGAGGCGACAAAGCAGTTAGCCTCTTTACAGATATCCTTTGTGGATAGAGATGGGGCAGCCTTTCTACAGTTTCTCATAGTCACTCCTCCAGTTATTCAGTGGGTCAGAGACACACAGCAAGGGGACATTGACTATGAGACGCAACGATCACAAATATCCTTAGGATAGGCACCTGATGGATTTTGTGTAGGAGGAGAGCACGACGTCCTTTTCAGTAGACGTACCATGGTACCATCTGCATTACAGTAGGAGGTGCTCAGATATTTTCACACTTCCCCTCTTGTGGTACATCATGGAGTAGCGAAGATGTACCAGGACTTCAGTCGACAGCACTGGTGGCCGGGTATGAAGAAGGTTGTGGCAGAGTTCGTTTCTTGATGCCTCACATATCAGCAGGTGAAGGTGGAGCACCAGGTACCAGCAGGCTTGGTACAACCCTTGGAGGTCCCGGAGTGGAAGTGGTATGAGATATCTATGGATTTCATGATAGGGCTTCCACGTACATCTAGAGGTCATGACTCCATTTGGGTGATTGTCGACCGGCTCACCAAGTCGGCCCACTTATTACCCATCAGAGAGCATGGCTCAGTATAGGTATTGGGACACCTCTACATTCAAGAGATCATACAACTTCTTGGTGTGCCATAGGCTATTTTCTCCGATCGAGATGCTCACTTTACTTCCCAGCTTTGGAAGGGGTTGCTGGAGGCATTTGGGATGCAGTACGCCTGAGCACCTCCTTTCACCCACAGACAGATGGTCAGATGAAGAGGACCATTCAGACTCTTGAGGACATGATCCGTGCATGTGTCCTTAACATTGGTCACAGCTGGGAGGATCACCTACCCTTGGTGGAGTTTGCATACAACAACAACTACCACTCCACCATTGGGATGGAACCATACAAGGAATTGTACGACCAACCTTACAGATCACCCCTATGCTGGACAGACCCTAGGGAGTCAACACTTGTTGGGCCAGAGATGGTCCAGGCCACGACAGAGAAGGTGCAGATCATCCAAGAGTGGATGAGGACTGCACAGATCCGACAAAAGTTCTGTTATGATAGGAGGCGGAGACCACTAGAGTTCGAGGATGGTGACCATGTTTTCTTACGGGTCTCACGTCGACGTGGATTACGGAGATTTTTCTGGGGTGGAAAGTTATCTCTGTGCTTCATCGGACCATTCCAGGTTCTCAGCAGGATAGGTGAGGTGGATTATCGCCTGTCTCTTCCACCTCAGTTGCACTGAGTGCACAACGTCTTCAACGTATCTCAGCTGAGGAGATACATGCACGACCCGACGCATATCATCGATCATGGAGAGCTGGACAGTGATAATGATCGACTTTTGTGGAGGTCCCGTTGGAGATCGAGGATCAACAAGAGCGGGTCCTATGTGGATAGTAGATTCCTCTAGTGCGCATCAGGTGGCAACACGGGAACCTCCAAGAGAGCACATGGGAGCGAGAGGCTCAGATGCGTGCACAGTACCCTAATTTGTTCCCTGAGTTTGTGATGTATCTTTATGGGGACGTAAAGCCTGAGGTTAGAGTAATGTAAAGACTCGTCAATTTCAAGGAAAAATTTATCTTAATTTCTTTGGAATTTACGAGTACACATTTTCTGGCGGCGCCTAATTCTGAGGCCCGATGTGCCCAGAATCATTTTCTGAAGTTTAGCTCGGGTACGTTCAGTGAAGGAACTAGTGGGTTTTTCTATATTATGAACCGGTGCTCAGAATTGAAATCTGAGGGCACCGATGAAACCATAGCGCCAGTAATTTCTTAGGAGGACCATTTACAAAGGCGAGTTTACTAGGGAGGAGATGTTTAAAAAAAGTGGTTTAATTGAAAAGTGAAATAAAATATGTGTTACAATTTTATTTCTCTTCTAAGTGGTTATAAACTATGGGTGGAAGTTGGGATGGGACCCACTAGGTTGCTAACTTCTCTTGAGAGGTTAAAGGGGAGGTGGGGCCCATACAAGCCCCCACCCCTTCAAATTCCTTTAACTCCCCTTAAATGTGAGAAACTCTTCTATCTCTCTCTCTCCCTCATTAATCTTGCCAACTTAACACCCCATTTAATTTGACAACTCAAGATCATTTAATTAAATGGTTTAGTTTTTGAATTTTGAAGCATTGAAAAGCTTAGCATGTGTTAATAAAATAAGGAAAAGCCTTATTTTATTTTGGTTGGATTTTTTTGTGGGAAGAAAAGGGAGAGGGCTCTTGAGTTATTTCTGAAGAACATCATCTTCCTCGTTGAAGAACGCCAAGTGTTCGATGAAGAACACCGACACCAAGGAGAGACGACATGATGTTCTTTTGCCTATCCACAGCTGGTGTGAGACACCATCCACTTATTGGATGCACGCCAATGCCATCATCGAAACCACCCCCGCGATGCTAGCTTCCGCGAACTTCTTTTGAGGTATGGGTTGTTTCTTCGTTCGTGTATTATTTAACGATCATCGTTAATTAATGTTTGGACACTTGCTATCGATATAACAGGAGGCGGTGGGGCTGTACAAACACAGATGACCCTCCTCCCCCTTTTTTGTTGATCTTAGTTCTGTCTTGAAATGGAGGTGACGCGGTACCATTGCACCACGCGAGAAGGAGGAGGACTGTGGCCGGAGTGGGTCGCGGCGGAGGAGCGCGGTGCTGGTGCGCCGTGCTGGTGAGTCCGCGGCTAGGAGCGGGCCGCATCGGAGGGGTGTAGCGCTGGCGCACCGCGCCGGAGCACCGAGGGGGCCGCGGCCGCGGCGGGCCGCGGTGGAGGGGCGCGGTGCCGTCGTGCCCCGTTAGCCAGACAGGGGCCGCGGCCTAAGGCCGCAGCGGTTTTGGAGGAGGCGGTCGGGCTCGGCCGGCCATCAGCACACCAGGAGGCGGGACCGGCAGGTCCCGCAGTAGCCACTCCAGCCGACCATTATGGTCGGCCATTTCCAGAAATACCGGGGATTTGAAACCCCCGACCAGTGCAAGGGGCGGCGCCCTCTTTTGCGCCCTGCTCGGCCAGCACCGAGCCGCCCGTGCTGGGCTGGACCGCCCGCGCTGGGCCGGACCGCTCGCGCCGGGCCGGACCGCCTGCGTGGGGCTGGACCGACTGTGCCAGGCCGGACCGACCACGCCAGGCCGGGCCATTAGCGTCCCACTAGCCGGGCCGGGCCGCGCCCAAGCGGGCCGACCCAGGGGGTAACGGGTCGGGTCGAACCGGGCCCGAACCCCCTTTTTCGGGCAGTTTTGTTAAAACACCCATAACATCGGCTACAAACCTCTGTTTGAAACACTGTCAGTTGCATAGGGATCCTTGGATTGATATGGTTGTTTTGAAATATTACACTCAAGGTATCAGAGAACTTTGGGTATGTCCGGGTTGGTTCGAACACGAAACCTACCGGGCCCTCGGAGCGGAAACGCTTATAACTTAAGCTTCGGACGTCCGATTGACGTGTCATAGACTTTTTTGGATTCCTCTTAGCGATAAAGTTATCTTGGCTTACTCTACTTGAGGTTTGGAGGTAGCAGGTGTATGGTCGAGTTGGTTTTAACTTAAAAACCAACAGGGCTCCTTAGACAAAAATGCCAATATCTCTCAGACCGGGCGTCCGATTGACGCGCCGTCTATTTCATTGTGTTCATATTGACGAGGTAGAACGTTTTGATACATCCATTCTAGAATTAATGATAGTTGATGTATTGAACTCTTGGCTTGTGGAGCAGACCCTCCCGGATTCGAGCGTGTTGTGTGCGGGAACCCTAGAGCTGGCTGCGACTGTAACGACTGTACTTGGATACTATGTGGGTTCGACAGGGAGGACGACTGTACTTGGATCCTAAGTTGGTTTGACAGTGAGGACGACTGTACTTGGATCCTACGTGGGTTCGGCAGTGATGACGACTGTACTTGGATCCTACGTGGGTTCGGCAGCGATGGTTACTGTACTTGGATCCTACGTGGGTTTGACAGTGACGACATCTGTACTTGGATCCTACGTGGGCTCGGCAGTGGAGATGATTCAGAGGCTACATCAATCATCTCCACCCCCTCTTCGTGAGTAGTATACCTGTGTGAGCTGAGTCTTGAGATTCAGTCATTATCTTCGATATGATTGATCTTGCTATCCTGTGTGGATTGGGTTGTGTTTTCCTATGTGGATTGGGTTTTACTTTCCTGTGTGTGGACTGGGATGAACTTGGGATCGTGAGTTGGAGCAGTACTGGAATTGAAGACTTAGGTATATGTATGGGAATATACATAAGTAGAGTTGGTTGATACTTCGTGATTGTATTTTTCCTTTTTGGTTTATCCTTCGTGGATTCTGGGAGACCTTTGAGGGTCTCAGGGTCCCTACTGAGTATCATATAATCACCCCTGCACGGGCTATGCCTTCACTATGTTGTGTTGGATGCAGATGAAAGATAGTGCTGATCGAGGTGGAGACTCGTGGAGCTGGATTATACCTGGAGGAGGATCACTAGACGTGACGTACACGGAGAGGACGACCGGACCCGAGGAGATGACGGGACTATCTGTACCCACCCTTCAGGTGGGAATTCCAGTGGACGACTCGGTGTTAATGCTTTACTTTTCTGCTGTTTTACTTTCTTTCATTTGTACTTTACTTTCAGTTGGGTTTGTATTCTGGCCCATTTACTTTCTAGCACTTGTGTTTGTACTCGGTTTACTTTGTGTTTACTTTAGCTTGTGTGCTCTATTGTGTTTGTTTACTTTATAAAAACAATGTATTCCCTTTTTATCAGGATTTATGCCTTTGGTGCTAGTTACTATCCCCTGGCCTATGGAAGGCGGGTTTGGGGTAGTCACGGCATGGGCCCCGAGGACGGGTCATGACACATAAACTCACCAATGATCCCTGGGACTTCCACCATTTATGTATCTGCCTACTCCACTGACAGTTCAGCTAATAAAGAAAGGAGGGGATCCACTAACCAGTTACCTTCCCAGTAACTCTGTTCGCCAATGAAAGTCACACGTCAGCTGCCCAAGTCTAAAAAAATGATCCTTCCTCAGAAGCATTCAATAATGGAACATATATAGAACAACCAGTCAATGCCTACAATGACATCGTATGGATGTATCTGCAACAGTAGAAGATCCCTGATTGACTTATGTGGCCCTATCATCAGTCTACACCCCAGACAAACATAAAACAACTCGGTATGACCTCCGACTAGTGTACTCAACCCCAGGGGCACTGGAAGTCTCTCATCACCTAGGCCCAAAGCATGGGCCAGACTGGGTGCAACAAAGGAGTGTGAAGATCCTATATCAAACAAGGCATAGGCAAGAGTACTAAACAAGATGATCGTACCTCGAACGAATTCTGGCCCTGCTGGAGCTACTGCCTCCGTGGTGTGTAATTGCCCACACCTAGCTCTCTTAACCCTCAGCTGTCAGCCGCCTCCCCAACCACACCCTTGTCGAGGTCCCTGAGGATCTCCTTGAGGTCAGCCTCCTCTTGCGATGTCTTCCTTGGTGGAGCGGGAGATCGCTGTCCCTACTGGTGCTGCTGAAAGGACCATACTGGAAACTGTTGCGGCTGGGGTGGGTGCTATACTGGCCCACCCCCATTGTACTGTACTCGGTTCGGGCACTGATTCTGAACCTGCACATGGCTGTCAAAGATGAATCATCTTAGTCCTGGGCCCGAAAGGAAAGGGAGAGGACTGGGAGAACAAAATTGGAACTACTGGGGCCTGCTCCTACTGGTCGAAACCTAGAGGGCCCTGATGCTAGAGGCCTGTTGCTGACGGCCTTCCCCTTCGATGAGCCCAACTGGATTCCCTCTCGTGATACACCTCCCGACATGTGCATCCTCTCCACCACTTTAGATTTCTTCTGGACCTCCAAGTATGTCGATAAGGTGAAGGGAGTAACAACATACTGAAGAGAAGGTCAAAGTGCCTCCTCCAAATGTCTTGCCTGAGACTCTTCATCTAGAAAGAGGTCTGAAGCAAAGCGAAGGAGAACCTTGAACATGATCCCCAACTCGCTCACTGACATTCTCCACTGCTGAAGGGAGAGTAGCTCCTACCTCTCGGATAGTCCTTTGCCGATCGACCGAGTCAACCTCTCAGGCCTCGATCGCTCGTAAAAGCTTTGGTCACCGTTCGGGTGCCATAGTTTCAAGGTAAACAAGGAATGCCTAAGCCCAAGTAGTGTAGAATATTGTTCTTAATTTTTCTTAGACTTATTATTCATTTTAAATCCCCAAAATACCCATGAAACACAAGAACAGAAGTCATTATGATGCACATACCTTCCCTAGGGTCTCTACCATGCAAACTGTGTAGACTCACTTGGTCGTTCGGTAGGCCCAGAGTCCTTGCATTGGATCATGGGGGGCCCTAAAATCTCGTATCCTAGCCGGTATTTTCTGGCCTATTTCACGCACCAAGATTGTCCAACACTGTTTCCCTACCATCCCATGCAATCATCACTGTGCCTAATTCTGAACTCCATCCTATCTCTCAACCTCCCCTTTGATACCATTCTGTCACAACCCACCTTCACCAAGATGAGAGAAGGGTCTGCAGGTTTCCAGACCCTTCCCTCTTAAAGTCGAAGGAGAGATAATGACGCCCGAGACCCACCTTCAATAGGTCCTGGAGTGGCGACAAGCACCAAGGGTATAGAACCACACACAAGATGGATGGCATTACCCATTTATTTAATAGGATCGGGAGATAATATAGTATATCCTAACAACCCCAAAAGTGGAAGTACAGGTAAATCCAAAACAAACCATCCTCATATGCATGTTCCAAATGTAAATGATAAAAAAGTAAAATAAAACCCAAAAAAGATGTACCAAAAGAAAGAAAAATAGCAATAGCAACTGTCCCAGTGTCTGAAGTAGTATGACCCTGTACGATCCCTGAAGTCCTCCTGGAAACCTGAAAATAGTTTTTATATACGTAGGGTGAGCATACAAGTATACTCAGTAATAAAACCATGATCTCTCATGCACAATTGGGGAGGCATTCTAATGCCCCGTGAGAAAAGAGATAACTGAAGAACCTAACACGGAACTATCCAACCAATCCTCACCAAGGCACACTCCCCAAATAATGTAAGTCAAGTAATGTATAGTAATAGAACATTGGTATTTGGGTACCCCACGCCACTTCCCCACTGGTTATTGAAGACATCCTATGCATCGAACCTCTCCTGCCATTCCCACCATAGTCCCACTACCACAACCCACCCCCACACACCTGGGACACAACCACACATCCTGCCTGCAAACACCTGCGCCATAGAAACTGCACGTAACCACGCCCACAAACACTTGGGTCAGAACAACTACTGCCATGCCCGAAGACACCTGGGCCTCATCCCGAAGACACTTGGGAAACAACCTACCCGCACACACCAGGGAAACCCACCACAACTACCCTGCCCAAAGAATCTTGGTCTATAATGGACCTCAGGCCATCACATACTGCCCAATGAGTCTTGTGCTATTTGGGAAAGGGAGCAGAAAAGGAGCTAATAACCAGCCACTCATAGGAGTGTTTGGAAAAACACCCTCCCCCATGAAATGGGTGTGTTCGGAACTAGGTGATCAACATGGGTGCGGCGTGAATAAGAAACACGAGAACTAAAATTATATAATATATATAACTAGCACTCATCCCAACGTAGGAGTTCCAAAACCAACTTAAGCACAAACACCCTCATTACTATTCAATCACAAGAAACACCAAACCCATGACCATGTCACCACTCATCCCAGAAAACAATTCCCCATTGAGCCCATTCTTGTTTTCATGTTCAAGTGATCCCATTTAAGTAAATTTTACACTACTGGGTAACTAACAGGCATAACCACAAGCCAGAGAAAGGGAAACACCCAAACAACAATTTAATCATTCAAAACCGCTTCTCTTGTAAAATAACAACAACAAAGGGATCCATGAGATCACTTAAATTACTGGAACCAAACCAAACATCAAGATACAGACCCACACAACTTCAGATTCACAACCAACAACCGTGCCACAACATAGGATCCCATCCCCATCCCCATCACCCCATAATCATCAAGTAGAACAATAAACCTACTACCAAAACAGAGCAGGGAAAATTCCAGGTTCAAGCACATCATTCATTAGGTTCTTCTTTCTGTTGGTTAACCGGGGTGACCACACAAGGATCGATGTTCACTAGGCATCCATTTAACCAACGAAGTTTTGGTTATTAACCAATTTCCATGTTATAGTCATTCAATCATCACAAAATACATGGGTTCATTAGTGCATAAGAAAAGACCACCAACAACCATGATTTTCAGTGATCATAAGCCCATACAGTTCACAACATATATCAATCATAAAAGAGTACAGCAGAAATGTCAAACTCACCCCATCATTCTTTAACAGTTTGTTTATTATCTTTGTTAAGGTTTGGTTTCATCCATTCCAACTGAAATAGTAGCGAACCCACCCCGCATGATACACAGTAAGGAAAGACAATGGAAAATCCCTACCTGGTTGGTCAAGGATCGAAGTTATTCTCCACGCACCAAGAACTGGGGATGCGTGACTTGTAGTGGAGGAATGTTGGAAACTCCAAGGGTGATTAGAAAGGATCCAGCACAGTCTCACCACTTTCCTCCGGAAGGGGAACTCCAAACGCACAAAGAATAAAAGGAGACTAGCCAAGAGGAAGAAGAAATAATTTCTAGCATGATATAAAGATGAGATACCATTGTTACGGGATATGGAATTTTGAACGGCTATAAAGTCGGATCATGGTTTCAACATGCGGTTAGGTGGTTACGCAAGATGGAATTAATTTTCATCTAACAATTCTCTTTAGAGAGGTGGTCATAATGGCTATGCATCAAAAAGTTTTCTTTAACCATAAGGAAACGTGTAACAGGGGTAGATCTGGAAGTACGGGGAAGGGGGTGACACTGAGGAGAAACAACACGTTTTTGGTAAGTTAAGGGTTGGTTGACTTTTGGGGGATTTTAGATATTATTTATGGGATTTAAATGTCTTTTAAAGGGGGCATTAAATCATCTTTACGTCAAAAGATATGTTGCAGAAGTGAAAAAGTCGGGAACTGGGAATGAATGAAGACCGCTTAGTGAGGACACGGTGCCACCATCACGGTGCCACGGTCACTGTGGAGCCGTGTTTTGGAAATGTAATGGACCAGGTGGGTCCAGGCCATTACAATAATCCTCCCACGTTTTTAGGGGATGATAGTCCATAGGCTTTTGAAACGTGTCTTGATACTACAGTTTCATTATTCATGAAGCTGGAGAGACATCCTGAGGGGGGAGGGAATTTCATGATATATATTCTTTAAGCATAAGAAAATCACCGGTGGGATGTATTGAAATAGGATGGCAGGTTGCGAGATATGGTTTCTGAAGTTTTCTGAAATATGTTCTATGAAAAATTCTACCATGAGACTCTATGAGCAGAGTGAGCCAGTGAAATCATGTGTTTAGATTAGGGAGTTATGACAGTTATGGAGTACTCAACACACTTTATAAAGATACAACATTTTATGCCGATTTACTTTGATGATGATTTATTGAGGGCGAGATGCTAATAGGAAGGTATCTAATTTGTAGTTTTATCTTAGGTTAACATGTTTCGATTGACCTATATCACTAAAATTTTGAATCAAGTTATAATTATAGAGTGGAAACCGAGGGATACTGGTGGGAAGTGCAGAGCAGTATAGTCTCTAGACCCATTACAGAGGCTTATAGTTGTAGGAAGCGATGTTCTAATGCTTCCCATAAGATGAGAACCATCGAGGAAACTAGTGCTGGTAGTGGAGTTTTCTTTCATAAGGGTGAATATGGGGCCACATGAAGAATCAATGTGATTGCGACCCAATCGAGTGATGATCTTATAGAGGGATGGTCCATATGTAGTGGTTTTGTAGGAATTTCTATACAATAGTGAGTGGAAGGGGGTAATATATGAAACTAGGTTAGGGACCAAGCTTCAAAACTCCATGTTTGGTAGGGAGTTGGAGCAGCACCAGTTTATCAGGTTGAGGTGGTGGTGGTCGTGGCCGAGGCAGCTAGGAAATAGTGGTTCCAAGATAGCAGAGTGGGCCTACTTTGAGTAGTGATATTGTGTCATAGGGCCACCTTTTAGGATAGATATATTCTATATAGCCTACCCATGAAGGGAAGGGAATCGGACCATATATGGTGAGAGGTATGATCCAAGTAGCTTCAACTCATGTATCTACTCTTTTTGATATAGGTGCATCACATAGTTTCATATCTTTACCTATTGTAGATTTCCTTGGGATTTTGATTCAGTTTTCATAGGGCGTTTTGACCCTCGATACTCTATTGGGGATAAAACTAGATAATGAATTTAAATTTAGGTAATTCCCCCTAATGTTGGTTGGTGTCACTTTGTAAAACCCCAAGATTTCATAGTACATTATCTCATTAAATTAATTCAATAACTTGCGCTACACGCAACACCGAGTTCGAGCGCACCACAACTAACCAAACTAGCCATTCAAAAAGCTGTTATGAATTGTATTAACTGAATTTTGAATCTTATATACTCTATATAATTTTAACACCCATATTATGTGTTTCTTAGAAATAATATGAGAACAAATTCATTTTTTTCAGATAAAAGAAGTAGTTTTCAAAAAATGAAATTTTACCACCTTTTAATGGAGAATCCTTTTTAAAACCAATAGTTGACACTTTTATATATTAAATTTAATGAAATTAAATTCTCACTTAGAATCGAGACACAAAAATTTAGTTTGGATAATTTTTTGTCACTTTTCTAATAAATTTCATATTTTCAGGAATAGTGAAAAATACTAAATTTTAATTGAAAATAACTTTTTTAATCGAAATAATTTATAGTAATAAATTAGGTATTTGAATGGTTTGTAAGTATAATTAGATTATATTTTTATAATTTTATAGAATGTTGGTCATTATAAGTAATTTCACATTTAAATTTGACATAAACACATCTCAATCTTTTGATAGTTTTTACTTTTAAAAAATACGTTTTTATATTTTGACAATGAGAATTAATTTTAAATTAACCAATAAAACTTATATGTTTTGAATTTGGTAAAATAGAATTCATTTTTGAATTCGGATTATCAAAATTAGTTTAAGGTTAATTTTTGGTATTTTTTCTTAAAACATCAATTTTTTTATGGATAGTGAAAAACACTGCTTTATTATTTAAAATTGAGTTTTTATTTAAATAATTATTTATTTCATTTAAATTTATTTTATGTAAAAATTGATATATAGTTTCTATATAATTTCAATTTAATTCATTGGAGTCATTTTATAATAAAATTAGATGTATAAATTTTTATTGAACATTTTACGTTCTTTTACCCACCATATAGGATCATTTGTAAATTTGCATAAAATTTAATTTTATCGCTTCTGTGAATTAAATTTCAAAAATCCTAAAGAAGCGGTTGACATCATTATGTAAAATGGTGTTCAATAATATGAAAATAAATGTTGATAAATAGTAACTTTTGACTTTTATTTACCACGGTTAAAAGTAAATAGTGTAATTAAGAGTAAAAATGATATTATAATTACCATAAAAAAAGTCCTAATTCTCTTGGATAAGTGAAATTCGACCAAAAAAACTGTAGGAATGAAATATGAACCTCTTTGTTCCACATGGATTAGACTAGGACATTTATTATTATTTTATTTAAAGAAGAGTTAAAAGTGTAAAATTTAAAGTTTAATAACTAAAACATTTTTAATATAGGGTTATACATAAGATAAGTTGGAATATAAATATTAATTAGAAAGATAAAATGTAACGCCCCGACCCCAGCTACCCAGAGTCGGTGCATTATTTCGTAACATTGGCATGATCATAAAAGATCAAGTCTCGAAAGACCGATTAGTTTAGTAGCCTTGGAAACACTAGATACATTCATAAATGTTATATTACATCATAAAGTGAAAAACTAATAACAAAGTCTTCATAGTCCACACTCATATCCTCTTTTGACTATCCCTGCAGGTCATTCATAAAATACTTCTTCACATCCTGGAAAAATATTAAAACATTGAAAGGGGTGAGCTCAGATTCTCAGTAAGGATAACAATATAGAGGAAGCTTTCATCAATAAACATAAACATTTAAGGCAATGTATAACTAAAACAAAAGCCTTTTAAACCTGAAATTCAACATAATATGGCAAAAGTAAAATGAGATAATGCCATTCACTTCTTCACATGGATATTCTACTGGTCAAATAATCACATGCAATATCAATAACCACATTCATAATGAGGTAATGTATAATGCCAGACATTCTGAAACATTTTGTCAAGGCCTCGGCCAAGACGTCTAAAATGATTAAGGCCTCGGCCAAAACCATAAATCAAATTGGGAAAGGGCCTCGGCCAATTCCACGTCTAGTTGTCTCATGAGACCTACCGATGCATCGAGGAGCTATAGCGAGCTCCACCCGTCACTTATTAAGTCCAATACATTCCTTATATTAATAGGTTTAAACATATCATAAACCATAACATAATCGTATCACATAAAACATGCATAAAGGAAACATAACATTTCCACATTTCAATCACAAGAAATCAATACAACACATTGATATAATAAAAACGCTTTCAAAACCATTTTCAATACCAAAATAAAATAAAGTTAAAACTTTGTATTTATTTTTCATTAAAAAAATGATGGCTTGTAGAGGAAGCCAAAACTCAAATAATGGTCACGGCGGTGGAGAAGTCGTTGCCTCCGCATACGTACGACAAAAACATTCCCTTTTGTCGTTTAGTAAACGCTTCGTATAAAAAAGATTCCTTTTGAATAAACGTAAAAGTCAAAGGGGTTTGTACACCGTATAAAAGAAATTATGTATAAAACCAAATATGCCTCAATGAAAGGAGATTGAGACGAAGTCCTTAAAAGATCATTTTTTAAAATAAAATAGATCTATTATGTGTATTCACTATAAGTACACATAAAGAAAGTACAAATACAAGATAGGACTTAATAATATCATGATATAATTTGAAAGTAGGGGATTAACCCAAAGAATGGTAATTGGGTTAAGAAGTTCCCTTACCTTGTACTTTTCCTTGGTTGGGGTAGGTTAACCTACTTTATAATGGCGAAATAATTGTTATTAAATTATAAAAGAATCATATACATTCATATGATATCATATATGATCTTTTAACATTGCTTTGTTAACAATATCTTAGATTTATCGTTGTTTTGGGGTGTTAACTTACTCGTTTTCTTTTATATATTTTGTTACGTAAGTAGTGTTTTTCATGGATAGGTTGTATCTTATTCATATCCAGAATTATATCATGTCCTTAAACATTATTTTTAAATCATAAAATGATAATTATACTTGAATGGATACGACGGAGAATGAATCTCATCGCGTTCGTGGAGACGGTAGTCCGTACGTACGCACGAGCGACAATATAATTATTTTGATATTAAAATAATATATAATTGGATAGTATAGCATATATACAGAATCATTATCATGTTATATTTATTATTTAAATGAATTACATGTCATTATTATACCCATCTAAATAATAATATATTGATTAACAATTACACCACGACGTGGAGACGGTAAGCCGTACGTACGCACGTATGGTGACATGTCATTCAAATGATGGGTAGAATACAGAATATGGTTGTTCCATATTTATAATAACATCACACTATATATAAGATACTGGAGTTATAATTTTATAATTGAAATAATAAACAAAGAGGGAGTGGAAGAAGAAAGAAACTTGAAAGAGGCTGATGAAACCGTTACCACTTCTTCAGGTTCTTCCTTTTGATTTGATCAAAAGGACTCATTAGGATGGCTTTCTGACTAATGTAAATCTTCTAGGATTAAGGGAGAGAAGCTGGGAGAGTATTTGGGCAGAGTTTGGCCGAACCAAAAGGCTTGAAAGTGTGAATAAGGTGGTAGAGGTGGGGTCCTTTTATAAGAGGAGAGGAGGGGCTCTTTTGGAAAGATTGAAATGTTACATTATTATACAATGCTTTTCGGATTCTAAAGGTCCCACACTTATATAATTCGTGGTTAAGGTGATAAGGGTTCTAAATCTCTTCATCCAATAGGATTTGGACAAGTGTAAGCCTTGGATTTTGCATTATCTTCTTATTTTATTTAAATCGTTAAATAATGAGGTCATCGCTGCATCATCATGATGTCATAAATAATTTAATTTATTTAATGTCTAAAAATTATAAAAAAAATACTATGATGTATTAAATCTTTTTAGCTTTCTAATGAATATCTATAGTCAAAATTTTGACTTGTGTAACCCCACTTAAAAACTGTTTTAGTAGAACAACTCATGTTTGTGTCAATTTAATTTTAACATTAAATAAATATATATTAATGTCATTTTCCAACCAAAGTGGCTCCATGGGGTCCCCAAGTTGACCCATGGGTTGTATTGGTCGGTCATGACTCATCCAATAGGAGTAGGAAAAGTGTCAAGCTCATCTCATATTATTAAAATATTATTTTTACCTTAAACTACACTAATTACCTCTAATCGCTATTAAGAACTTAAGAGTTACTATTCACCAAAAATTATTTTAATCTCATTGGACCACATTTTACTTCTTAATGAAAACCATGTATGTCGGATTTTTGAAAATTAAATCACAGAGGTGGTAATATTTCATTTAAACGAAAAATCAGTTATTTAACTACCACTTAGTGGTTTCACTATTCATCAAAAATTGAAGTTTTTCAGAACAATGCCAAAATTTCACCCTAAGCTATAATTGATATTCCGATTTCAAAAATGATGTCTATTTTAAAAAATTCCAAAAATATAAGTTTCATTATTTTATTTTATAACTAATTCCCGCTGTCACAACAAATAGCGTGTTTTTAAGAAACAATTTATATCAAAATATTGGCAATTGTTTATGTCCAATTTCAATGTTAAATTAATTATAATGACTACCATTGGATAAAATGGTAAAAATATATTCTAATTATACTTTAAAACCAATAAATAGTATAATTTATCACTATAAATTATTTTGATTAAAAAAGTTGTTTTTAAGTATTTTTCACTATTCATAAAAAATGGAAGTTCTCAGAAAATTAACAAAAAATTTAACTTAGGATAGTTTCGATATTAAGAATACAAAAATGAAGTCCATTTTGAAATATAACATTTCTATAATTTTAAAAAGTGGGAATTACTATTCATAACGGCTACTTTGATTAGTTGCGGTGTGTTAGAACTTGAAGTTGCGTACAATGCAAGCTATTGCATTACTGAATGAGAAGCGTATCATAGAAGCTCGGGGTGTTACATTCTCCCCTCCTTCAATAAATTGCGTCCTCGCAATTTGAAATTTTCTTGGAAAATAAAATGTTGAAAAGAGAAAATACCTTTGTTGAAAACCCACATCGGAAATAAGATTAATAAAATTTAGCCTTAATAAGAGGGAAAGGGAAATGCAAAAGTCACCACCCAATTATGATCACGATTAGGAGAACATTGGTGGAAATTAGAGACATATAATTGGAGGAAAAACGTAAATATTTGTAGGGAGTGATTGAGGTCATCAGTCACAATTAATTGTCAAATTGAGGGCCTCAAAGCCTTCAATCTATGTTGATTTAAAATATCATCAGTTCAACAAGACATAAGGTATTAGGATAACACATTTTTTTTGTTTTAATATCCCTTTACTAAAGTTTAAGAATTAATTTATTCATTGAATAAGAGATAAGTATATATATATTTATGCTTGACAATTAGAGTTTCAACCTTCAACTCATCTTTCACTCAAAAAGATAATAGAACTCAAAAATATTATACTTATCCTAATTGTATAAGGTTCCAAATGTTAACACATACCATTTAGATTAGTAAAATTATTTTGTAATAACCAGGGACTTCCTGTAGGCTAGTGGTAGGAAATAAAGGCATGTCGCACTATGATTGTGGGTTCGATTCTTGCAGCTATGTCCGACGCGACGGGTTATGCCCCACCCTGCAGGTTGTCCTTTTCCTAAAAATATAGTACTATACTATTCCAAAAATAATATTCATAAATGTTTTAACCTTAAACAATACTATCCAAATTTCAACTTAATCCATTCCAACCTTTATAGTTATCCAAAATACCTCTGTCCAGACTTTCTCTAAAAGGTCTCTAAATTCCAAAATCAATTGTAACATCAGATTCCCCAAACAAATTAAAGTTTCTCTTTTGTCACATACTAAAAATATGATTACCTTAATCATATTAAAACCCTACTGAAATCAACAAGTACTGCAGTACAATCCTTATATATCACATTATTCTAATAACCAGAATATAATCCATGAGTCCAAAAGCACCAATACATTAATTATTCCGCTTCAACTGTAGTCACAACATAAGATTGGCCTTGATCCCTTGGCCTTTTCTGAGTTAAGTTTCCCTGACGCTTAGGACATTCATTTGCATAATGACCCATTTCTCTACAATTGTATCATTCAACTTTGATAGCCTCTTTCTTTCCCTTGCAATCATGAGCCTGGTGACCCTTTTCTCCACATTTATAACAAACTCCCATTCCTTTTAGGCAAGTACCAGGGTGATTCTTCCCATAATTATCACATAATGGAAAATACTTCTTTCCCTTTTTCCCTTTATCTGTCTCTTGTTCCACTGTTCTCTTCTTCTCTTGCTTTACTTTGTTGTCATAAGACTTAGAGAATTCCTTTTCTGTCTTGATAGCACATGAGACAATATCTTTGTATGTTGAGAAAGATTGTGATACTAAAGATCGACGGAGAAATGGTTTTAACCCATCAAAGAAACGATCAGTCTTACTTCTTGGGTTACGTATGTAATCTGCAGCATACCTCGCTAACCTTGTAAAGTTAGCCTCATACTTTGCGACATTCTCATCCTCCTTCTGCCTCAGACTCAGAAATTGCCTTTCCATATCCGCTCTATGGTCTCGAGGAACGTATATTTCTAAGAACAACTCTTTGAACTCCTGCCATTCCATGTTTGTTAATTCATCATCTTCCTTTGTGTTTTGAATTAGTGACCACCTTTGATCGGCATCTCCAGTGAGGCGGTAAACTGCCATGACAACTTTCTCCCTTTCACTACCCCCCAAGGCATGGAATATTTTCTCTAAGGAATTTATCCATTGCTCAGCTACTATAGGATTTGTACTCCCATTGAAGGTTGGTGGTTGTTACCTCATGAAATGGTCTAGCATTGATCCTCCACGTTGCGGATCAGGGTGCTCCATACGAGTAAGGTTATTATTCATAACCTGCGTGAGTTGTCCCAGTATGGTGAGAAGCTGATCAGCACCAGTTGTATCACTAGCTCCACCATAATTATCTTGAGCAGGAGGGCAATCCCTACACGGAGTGCGTGCATTGATACGGTTTCCATTCCTTCCACTAGGCTCCATTTCTAAACAACGGCATAAACTAGATTAGTTTATGAATTAAAATACATAATTCCATATTTGTAAAACACTTTACATAAATTGAACTATTTATGGATATAATCCATAATCATAAAAAGAAATGTTTTCTTTGATAAAGTGTATACTCATAACCCTTCATAGTGGTTTGTAAAGAAAATGAGAATTATCCTAAGCATATCCCCCGGGAGTGTCGTAACCAAGAGTGCAGCAAGGCCCGTTGTCGTGCACCAGTTCCCATTCAAGTTTAGATCAAAGCGGTGTTTTCGGGTTTTACCCCTAGGTACACTTGTGCCAGAGCCGCCTCTACCTGCTCGTATCCAGACAGGGATGTATTTCTCGGAAAACACACAACATCTCTACAATACCAAAATTCTAGGATGTTCTTCTATACTAATCATCAAATTCGATCTTTGGGCTATGTGCTCTAATCAGAGTTTATCTAAATCTAGCTTCCAAGGTTAGTACTAAACTGCCTCTGATACCAACTGTAACGCCCCGACCCCAGCTACCCAGAGTCAGTGCATTACTTCGTAACATTGGCATGATAAAAAAAGATCAAGTCTCGAAAGACCGATTAGTTTAGTAGCCTTGGAAACACTAGATACATTCATAAATGTTACATTACATCATAAAGTGAAAAACTAATAACAAAGTCTTCATAGTCCACACTCATATCCTCTTTTGACTATCCCTGCAGGTCATTCATAAAATACTTCTTCACATCCTAGAAAAATATTAAAACATTGAAAGGGGTGAGCTCAGATGCTTAGTAAGGATAACAATATAGCGGAAGCTTTTATCAATAAACATAAAAATTTAAGGCAATGTATAACTAAAACAAAATCCTTTTAAACCCGAACTTCAACATAATATGGCAAAAGTAAAATGAGATAATTCCATTCACTTCTTCACATGGATATTCTACTGGTCGAATAATCACATGCAATATCAATAACCACTTTCATAATGAGGGAATGTATAATGCCAGACATTCTGAAACATTTTGTCAAGGCCTCGGCCAAGACGTCTATAATGATTAAGGCCTCGCCCAAAACCATAAATCAAATTGGGAAAGGGCCTCGGCCAATTCCACGTCTAGTTGTCTCATGAGACCTACCGATGCATCAAGGAGCTATAGCGGGCTCCACCCGTCACTTATTAAGTCCAATACATTCCTCATATGAATAGGTTTAAACATATCATAAACCATAACATAATCGTATCACATAAAACATGCATAAAGGAAACATAACATTTCCACATTTCAATCACAATATATCAATACAACACATTGATATAATAAAAACGCTTTCAAAACCATTTTCAATACCAAAATAAAAGAAAGTTAAAACTTTGTATTTATTTTTCATTAAAAAAAAATGATGGCTTGTAGAGGAAGCCGAAACTCAAATAATGGTCACGGCGGCGGAGAAGTCGTTGTCGCCGCATACATACGACAAAAACATTCCCTTTTGTCATTTAGTAAACGCTTCGTATAAAAAAGATTCCTTTTGAATAAACGTAAAAGTCAAAGGGGTTTGTACACCGTATAAAAGAAATTATGTATAAAACCAAATATGCCTCAATGAAAGGAGATTGAGACGAAGTCCTTAAAAGATCATTTTTTAAAATAAAATAGATCTATTATGTGTATTCACTATAAGTACACATAAAGAAAGTACAAATACAAGATATGACATAATAATATCATGACATAATTTGAAAGTAGGAGATTAACCCAAAGAATGGTAATTGGGTTAAGAAGTTCCCTTACCTTGTACTTTTCCTTGGTTGGGGTAGGTTAGCCTCCTGTATAATGGTGAAATAATTGTTATTAAATTATACAAGAATCATATACATTCATATGATATCATATATGATCTTTTAACATTGCTTTGTTAACAATATCTTAGATTTATCGTTGTTTTGGGGTGTTAACTTACTCGTTTTCTTTTATATGTTTTGTTACGTAAGTCGTTTTTTTCAGGGATAGGTTGTATATTATTCATATCCAGAATTATATCAAGTCCTTAAACTTTATTTTTAAATCATCAAATGATAATTATACTTGAATGGATACGACGGAGAATGAATCTCATCGCGTTCGTGGAGACGGTAGTCCGTACGTACGCACGAGCGACAATATCATTATTTTGATATTAAAATAATATATAATTGGATATTATATCATATATACAGAATCATTATCATGTTATATTTATTATTTACATGAATTACATATCATTATTATACCCATCTAAATAATAATATATTGAATAACAATTACACCACGACATGGAGACGGTAAGCCATACGTACGCACGTATGGTGACATGTCATTCTAATGATGGGTAGAATACTGAATATGGTTGTTCCATATTTATAATAACATCATAGTATATAGAATATACTGGATTTATAATTTTATAATTGAAATAATAAACAAATAGGGAGTGGAAGAAGAAAGAAACTTGAAAGAGGGTGATGAAAACGTTACCTCTTCTTCGGGTTCTTCCTTTTGATTTGATCAAAAGGACTCCTTAGGATGGCTTTCTGACTAAAGTAAAGCTTCTAGGATGAAGGGAGAGAAGTTGGAAGAGTATTTGGGCAGAGGTTGGCCGAACCAAAAGGCTTTAAAGTATGAATAAGGTGGTAGAGGTGGGGGCCTTTTATAAGAGGAGAGGAGGGGCTCTTTTGGAAAGATTGAAATGTTACATTATTATACAATGATTTTCGGATTCTAAAGGTCCCAAACCTATATAATTCGTGGGTAAGGTGATAAGGGTTCTAAATATCTTCATCCAATAGGCTTTGGACAAGTGTAAGCCTTGGATTTTGTATTATCTTCTTATTTTATTTAAATCGTTAAATAATGAGGTCATCGCTGCATCATCATGATGTCATATATAATTTAATTTATTTAATGTCTAAAAATAATAGAAAAAAATACTATGATTTAGGAAATATTTTTAGCTTTCTAATTAATATTTATATTCAAAATTTGGACTTGTGTAACCCCACTGAAAAACTGTTTTAGTAGAACAACTCATGTTTGTGTCAATTTAATTTTAACATTAAATAAATATATATTAATGTCATTTTCCAACCAAAGTGGCTCCATGGGGTCCCCAAGTTAACCGATGGGTTGTCTTGGTCGGCCATGACTCATCCAATAGGAGTAGGACAAGTTTCAAGCTCATCTCATATTATTAAAACATTATTTTTACCTTAAACTACACTAATTACCTCTAATCGCGATTAAGAAATTAAAAGTTACTATTCACCAAAAATTATTTTAATCTCATTGTACCAAATTTTACTTCTTAATGACAACCATGTATGTCGGATTTTTGAAAATAAAATCACAGAGGTGGTAATATTTCATTTAAACGAAAAATCAGTTATTTAACTACCACTTAGTGGTTTCACTATTCATCAAAAATTGAAGTTTTTCAGAACAATGCCAAAATTTCACCCTAAGCTATAATTGATATTCCAATTTCAAAAATGACGTCTATTTTACAAAATTCCAAAAATATAGGTTTCATTAATTTATTTTATAATTAATTCCCGTTGTCACAACAAATAGCGTGTTTTTAAGAAACAATTTATATAAAAAGATTGGCAATTGTTTATGTCCGATTTCAATGCTAAATTAATTCTAATGACTACCATTGGATAAAATGGTAAAAATATATTCTAATTATACTTTAAAACCACTAAATAGTATAATTTATCACTATAAATTATTTTTATTAAAAAAGTTGTTTTTAAGTATTTTTCACTATTCATAAAAAATGGAAGTTCTCAGAAAATTACAAAAAAATTAACTTAGGATAATTTCGATATTACAAATACCAAAATGAAGTCCATTTTGAAATATAACATTTATATAATTTTAAAAAGTGGGTATTACTATTCATAACGGCTACTTTGATTAGTTGCGGTGTGTTAGAACTCGAAGTTGCGTACAATGCAAGCTATTGCATTATTGAATGAGAAGCGTATCATAGAAGCTCGGGGTTTTACATAAAATGATTTCATACATCATGGTATTTTATTGATAATTTATATATGTTAAATAATTAAATTTATTTATGACACAATGATGATGCAGTAATTACCTTATTAATGAAAGAATCAAATAAATGGTATTATAAATATTAAAATAAATATAATTTCAAAGTTTTTAAGACATTCAATAATTTTTTAGGATAATATGACATGTTAGGATTTATTCAATTTATATTGTTCAAAGTAATCACATTGTGGTGACTTTCACAAAAACCAAATACTAAAGAGTTTCAAAATTGACATAAATGAGTTTTTTAAAACAAATATTATATTATTAAATTATATAATATTCCGGAAAATATAATGTTCGTCCAAAGGAATTAAATAATATTGTATATCTCATTAGTGAACCAATTGAAGTTATCTTGGATGTTTAGAGTATGTTTATTAACCATATAGTGTAATAATACAAGAACACACGATAAAAGTTAAACTATTTAACTAAGAGTTAAATCTAAAAGATAAGATTAATATGGTGACCTAAACTAGTCTAAAACCTATTTTTTTAGTTTTTTTCGACCCATCCACACCTTATCCTATAAATAAATCATTTTGGACCCATTAGAAACCAACAATTGTTTTATTATAAAATAATATTTCAAGATTTTCCTAAAGTGATCCTCACATGTCTTATAAAAAGGTACATACCCTTCTCTCAAAATCACACCTCCAAAGCAATTTTTCTCAGCCAATCCCGGACCAAATATCCTCCAAACTTCCCTCACATCTACCTAGAGTCCTTAATTTGATCAGAAAGACATCCTAAGGATCCCTTTTGATCAACTCACAAGGAAACACCTGAAGAAGAGGTAATAATTTCACCACCCTCTTTCCGGTTCTTTTCTTCTTCCAATTCATCTTTCTTTTTTGTTTCCATACCAAAATAATAACTCCAGTACCAACTACATACTTTTATGTTATTATAAATATGGTACAACAATATTTGTTATTCTATCTATCCTATAAATGACAAAGTCCTTATACGTGCGTACGTACGGCTTACCATCTCCACATTGAGGGGAAATTTGTTATTCAAACAATTCATTATTTGGATTGGTATAATAATGACTATAAATGATGAAAATAATAAATATTACATGTCAATGATTATTTATATATTATATACCATCCAATTACATACTATTTCAACATCAAAATAATGATATTGTCGCTCGTGCGTACGTACGGATTACCATCTCTACGACACGATGAGATTCATTTCCACATTCACCATTCAACGATGACTATAAAAATAAATATTATTAATAAGTATATAATATATGAAATAATAATTCTAAATAATATATATATATATGTATGTATGTATGTATTTATTTATTTATTTTCATACATAAATCTTATTCACTTACATCCATTCAATATGATATGAAAACGGAAATAGAATTTTGTAAAGACCCGTAAAATTCAAGGGAAATTTTTTATTAATTTTATTTGGGATTTTAAAAGAATGAAGTTTCTGACGGCACCTGATTCCGAGGCCCGGTGTGCCCGAAATCTTTTTCTGAAGTTTAGCTCGGGTACGTTCAGTGAACGAATGTGCGGGTTTTTATAACTTTTGAACCGGTGCTTGGAATCGGATTCTGAGGGCACCGTTGGAATAGAAGCGCCAGTAATTGCTTAGAAACACCTTTTCTAGAGTTCTGTTTGCTCGGGTGTGGTTTTTAAATTTTCAGGTTAAGTAAATGAATAAAATAAAATGGTGCGACCAATTTATTTTATTTTATGTCGCTTAACCTATGTTAAGTGGATGATTTGGGACCCACAATATCCTACCCACATGGTAGGATATTTGTGAGGTGGGGCCCACACGAGCCCCACCGTTTTTCTTCTTCTTAAGTAACGCACCCACACCCCCCTTTTAATGAAGTAAACTCTTGTGTTTAATCTGGATATTAAATGTCTCAATAATTATGCAGTTTTAAACTCCTCCATTGTTTGATCTTTTCTTTTCTTTTTGAATTTCAAAGAGTTGGTTTGAGTGTTAATAAAATAAGACAACACTTATTTTATTTGGGTGGGAACTTGTTGCATGGAGGGGATTTGGAGAAAAGCCTTCTTCTTTGATGAAGAATACGAAGAACGTGATGAACGTGAAGAATGAACCGACCTCCAACGAAGAACGCCAACTCCTCGAAGATCGACTACGCGACATCGTGTACCGTGACACCAACGGCGCTTCTTCCGTGACACTTCTTCCGCGACGTTCCTTCTCCGCGACGCAATGATCCCCCTTCTGATACGACTTCTTCCGCGACGTGCTTTTCCACGACGAACCCTCGCTCAACGAATTCGACGAGGTAGGGGTTTTGATTCAATTAAATCTTTGTGATTTATACCCTCGACATATGTTTAAAATTTTTCGGAATCCTTTTTAAACCGCTAACGCGGTGAATGCGGACCAATGGACAAGTCCGAACCCACCGTCTCTTCGTTCTTGGTGTGCGGATCGGCGGGCGATGATGAAGCAGGCTGCACGGGCATTGTGAGGTCTTCGCAGTGAAGCAACGGTCCCAGGAGGGCCGTTGGTGAAGACGACAAGAAAATCCGACCACCGGAGCTCGTCCGGTGGTCCGCAGAACGTTCCACCGGCACGCCTCGCCGGCACGATGGTGCCAGGCGCGCCGCCGGGAAGGGCTACCGTGGCTGAAGCCGCGGCGGCATGCCGCTTGTGCCGCGACTATTCCGGACCGAGGGAGGTGGGATGCAGCACTCGACCGCGTCCGTTGACAAGAATCAGCACCCCAGGGGCCGCAATTACGTGCTGGCGGGGGGGGGGGGGGCAGCGTGCCACCCCACACTGCTCGGCCGAAACGGCCTAGCCGCCCAACCGGACTGCCAGGCTAGGCCGGGCCGCTCCAGCCAGGGCGGGCTATGCCCAAGCGGCCCGTAAATGGGTCGGGTCGACCCGGTTTGGGCCGACCCAGGGGGTGTTGGGCCGGGTCGGCCCGGGCTCGAAACCCCGACTTCCGGACCTCTCATGGTCTTTTTCCCATAAAATGGGCTGCGGACCTCCGATCGACACAACGTCAGCGGCGATACGATCCTTGGATCGAGACGGTCAATTAGGTATATTATACTCAAGGTTTTTGAGTACTTGGGGTTCGGCCGGGTTGGTTCGTACACGAAACCAACCGGGCCCTCGGAGCGGAAACAATTATAACTTGAGCTCCGGACGTCCGATTGACGTGCCGTCGACTTTGTTGGATTCCTCTTATTGAGACGGACCTTTTGGATTACTCCGCTTGAGGTTTGGACGTAGTTGGAGTACGGTCGGGTTGGTTTGGACTTAAAAACCAACCGGGCCCCTGGGACGAAAAAGCCAATAACTCTCAGACCAGGCGTCCGATTGACGCGTCATCTGTGGTGTTGAGTTCTTATTGAAGATATAGAACTTTTGGATACATCAACTCCAGACTATGTGTCAGTTGATGTATCAACCCCTCAGATCATGGAGCAGACCCTCCCGAACGAGCTTGCTGTGTCCGGGGACCCTAGAGCTAGCTGTGACTGCGACGACGATGACGACTGCGCAGAAATCCTCCGTGAATTCGATGGCGACGACTACAACACTCAGCGATCCTACGTGGATCAGTGCTACCGATCCTGTGTGGGTCAGATCCTATGTGGGTCAGCGCTCAGCGGTCCTGTGTGGGCCAGCGCCTACAGATCCTATATTGGTCTGATCCTGTGTGGGTCATTGCGGGGGTTAGTTACCTATCGATCCTGTGTGGGTCAGATCCTTTGTGGGTCATTGCGGGGGTTAGTACCTATCGATCCTTTGTGGGTCCGATGGATTAGATGAATCAGTGGCTATATCTGATCATCTCTTTCATCATATGAAGAAATATACCTATGTGAGATGTATCTTGACTTTCAATCTTTATCTTCAATATGATTGACTTGATATCCTGTGTGGATTACGTTATGCTTTCCGGTGTGGATTGGGTTGTGGTTTCCTATGTGGACTGGGTTGTACTTGATCTCAGATGTTGGAGCCGAACAAGAATTGATGACTTAGGTATATGTATGGGAATATACCTAAGTAGTACCGGATGTTACTTCGTGTTTGTATCTTTCCTTTGTGGATTCTGGGAGACCTTCGGGGGTGTCAGGGTCCCTACTGAGTATCTTATACTCACCCCTACACAGGATATGCCCACAATTCGTTGTGTTGGTTGTAGATGACGGACATCGCTGATCGTGGTTGAGGCACGAGGAGCAGGTCGGTACCCGGAGGTGGATCACTGGGCGGGGCATACTCGGAGCGGACGACTGGACCCGAGGAACTGTGGAGGCTATCTGTACCCACCCTTCAGGTGGGAATTATAGTGGATGGCTCGAGGCTGCGACTTTAATTTCAGTTGCTTTTTTCCCTTTCCAGTTGTACTTTACTTTCAGTTTGGGTTTGTATTCTGGTCCTCTTACTTTTCCGAACTTACTGTTGTACCAAGTTTTTACTTAGTGTTTACTTCTTCTTTCTTGCTCTGTGGTGTTTGTTTACTTTACAAAGGAAATGCCTTCCCTTTTTACTGGGAATAACGCCTTGGTTCTAGTCACCAGCCCCTGGACTATGGAAGGCGGGCTTGGGGTAGTCATGGAACGGGCCCCGAGGACGGGTCATGACAAATTGGTATCAGAGGAGTTCGGTTCTACCGCAGAACTCAGGACTCTGATATTTTTCTATGTGAAGCAATAGTGTTAAGAGTATTGAGTGTGTTTATCACTCTAGGGAGTCCAGTGTTGGTGCGGCGACCGACGTATCCATACACCAGGACCCTAACTTATGATTTTCGACTTAATGCACGAAAACATTGTTTTCATGTGTGTTACATGTTTTCTTTATGATTACTTTGTGTCAGCTCACCAGGTATATTGTTTGATCGTGGCGCACCTGTTTCTTTTCAGGATGGCCCCACGACGGTAGCCAACTAGGGTTCCGAGCGTTGTACGTGATGACAACCCACCGAGCGATGAGGCCTTGGTACATGGCCCTTTGACAGCAAAGGCACCGTCGGTACCTCTACCCGCTGATCCACTGATGCTACCAGCCCCAGACGCTGACGATGCACATCGCCTTAGTGCACTGCACGAGTTTCAGTGCCAGCGACTGCCCAGGTTCCGCGGGGAGATGGACCCTCAGGCAGGCGGGGATTGGCTGGAGGCAGTTGTACGAGTTTTCAGGTTAGTGAGGACACCAGCAGACCTCACGGTGATCCTCGCAGCGAGCCTCCTGCACGCGGCAATAGGATGATGGTGGAGCTTGATGCTCCAGGTGCGCGATGAGGCATCTATCCTCTGGATAGACTTTGAGAGCCTCTTTCACTCGGAGTTCGTCCCAGCCACCCTTTGTGCAGTGCGCATCTAGGGGCTTCTATAGCTGCGGCAGGGCAGCTTGACGGTCGCCCAGTACTCGGCAAGATTTACCAATCTGTCGCGCTACTCGACAGACATGGTATGAGACCCATTCTTCCGGGCCTGGACCTTTGAGTATAGATTGAGGCATGAGATCAGGGCATCGCTGATCTCCCTCAGTATTCCGATACAGGAAGGGTTACTGGAGCGAGCCCTTCTGATTGAGAGCTTCCTTGCTGAGCCTGCATCAGTAGCGAGACCTACCGCAGGGCGGCACGTAGCAGAGTCTTTTGCAGCAGGTAGTCGACGGATGACTCATGGGTCCAAGCAAACCAGACCCTCAGGCAGATGACCTCAGGACACTGGCTCAGTAGCGTGGGGAACACAGCGTGGAGCCAGTCTTTCGAGATGTAGATAGTGCTACGCATGCGGCGGGCAGGGCCACATGGCTCGTGACTGCCCGATCCACCGTGCCGAGGAGCAGCAGAGGGTTGAGGGGCCACCCAGGCAGAGGAAGAGGGTCGACCGTGGCGGTCCGCAGGGAGCAGGCGGACGAGGCAGAGGAGCTGTTCGAGCAGCAGGTGGTGGGCGATGCTTTGAGGCTCTACCACCACCACCACCACCAGGAGGTCCACCCCGACCATAGGGAGCTGGCGGGCAGAGACAAACATAGCTTCTGGCAGCGGAGGCCTATGACCACAGCATGCCCGAGATGATTAGAGGTACTATCTATGTCTATTCCACCCTTAGTGCAGTTCTTATAGACACAAGAAAAAGTCATTCTTTCATAGTCGTTTCCCTTGTTCGGAGCTCAGAGATTCCAACGGAATCGTTGGCTTGATCCTTATGGCTAAAGACTCATACGGGAGCAGACTCGAAAATTACGCACTGGTGCCGGCAGTGTGAGATTACTCTAGGAGGCGAGAGCTTCGGTTGGGATCTTCTTGTAGCGGCGTCGAGGCCTTACGACGTCATCTTGGTCATGGATTGGTTATCTACAGTCCATGCTTAGATTGACTGTATTAGGCGCAAGGTGCGGTGTGTACGCACCGACGGGAGCAGGTTCACCTTCACCAGCGAGAAGGGAGCCTTCGAAGCACAGGATGGACTCTCGTAGAGGAGAGGACAACCCATCACTCACCAGTTGGCTAGATTCATCCTAGGAGCAGTTGACGTACGGAGTCCTAGTTTTCCAGCAGTGGTGGATCAGTATGTAGACGTTTTCCCTGACAACGTTCCAGGAATACCTCCTCAAAGAGAGGTAGAATTTTATATTGATCTGTACCCTGGGACAACCCCGATATCCACCCCAGCATATCGGATGGCTCTCTCCGAGCATCGAGAGCTACAGGTACAGTTGGAGGACTTGCAGGGAAAGGGATTCATCCGACCCAGTGTTTCACCCTGGGCTTCCCCAATATTGTTCGCCAAGAAGGCCAATGGGAGCTTGCGACTTTGTGTCAAATATCATTGCCTGAACAAGGTGACAGTGAGGAACAAGTATCCGCTACCAAGGATTGATGACCTCTTCGATCAGCTCAAGGGAGGACGGTGGTTCTCGAAGATAGACCTCAGGTCAGGCTATCATCAGCTCAGAGTTCGAGATGACGAAGTGCAGAAGACGTCCTTCAGATGTCGGTATGTCCACTATGAGTTCTTGGTTATGCCATTCGGCGTAACCAATGCTCCAGCAGTTTTGATGGTCCTTATGAACATGATCTTTCAGCCATACCTTAATCGATTTTTCGTGGTCTTCATCGACAACATTTTGATATACTCAACGACTGAGGAGGAGCACGCCTACCACTTGCGGGTTGTACTGGACACACTCCAAGAGCACCAGCTTTATGGTAAGCTCTCGAAGTGTTAGTTCGGGATATGCGAGGTCCACTTCTTGGGACACGTCATCTCTGAGGCGGGAGATGCGGTGGTTCTTGCGAAGATCGAGGCAGTGCTAGCTTGGAAGCAACCCAGGAGCATGACAGAGGTGCTGAGTTTCTTGGGACTAGCTGGTTACTACCGGATATTTGTGCCAGACTTCTCCAGAGTTGCATCACCACTCTCCACTTTGACGAAGAAGGGGAAACCCTTTGTGTGGTCAGACGGATGTCAGCAGAGCTTCCAGGAGCTGAGACAGAGATTGACCGGCGCACCTATCTTGAGGCTACCGGAGGAGGGAGTAGGGTACGTAGTCTACTGCGATGAATCAGGGACTGGACTCAAATGTGTCCTAATGTAGGATCGGGTTATGATCTCCTATGGATCACGTCATTTTAGGCAGCATGAGCAGAACTACTCTACCCATGACCTGGAGTTAGCATCAGTGGTCTTCGCTCTGAAGATGTGGAGACACTATCTGATGGGTGAGCGCTTTACAATCTATTCTGACCACCAGAGTCCCAGGTACATCTTCTCACAGAAGGACCTAAACCTGAGACAGCGGCGATGGCTCGATTTCCTCCAGGAATATGACTTTGAGATAGTCTATACTCCTGGAAGGGGGAACGTAGTAGCTGATGCACTCAGCAGGAGGACGGGCATTCAGCTACTTGGGGAGGTGACAGAGCAGCTATCCGCTTTGCAGATATCCTTCGTGGATAGAGATGGAGCAGCCTTCCTTCAGTCACTCACAGTCACTCCTCCACTACTATAGCTGGTCAGAGAGGCACAGCATGGGGACGCTGACTGTGAGACGCGGCGTGCATAGATATCCTCAGGACATTCACCTGATGGTTTCTCTGTTGGAGGAGAGCACGAAGTCCTTTTTAGGGGACGTACCTTGGTACTAGTAGCTTTACGGGAGGAGGTGCTGAGAGATTTTCACACTTCTCCTTTGGCAGTACATCCTGGTGTGGCGAAGATGTACCAGGATCTCAGACGACAGCACTGGTGGCCGAGCATGAAGAAGGCTGTGGCAGAGTTCGTTTCTCGATGCCTCACCTGCCAGCAGGTGAAGGCAGAGCACCAGGTACCAGCAGGCTTGGTACAACCCTTAGAGCTCCCGGAGTGGAAGTGGGATGAGATATCTATGGACTTCGTGACTAGACTTCCACGCACTTCCAGAGGTCACGACTCCATTTGGGTGATTTTCGAGCAACTCACCAAGTCGGCTCACTTCTTACCCATCAGAGAGCAGGGCTCAGTGGAGAGCTTGGGAGGCCTCTACGTTCGGTAGATTTTACTGCTTCATGGTGTGCCATCATCTATCATCTCCGATCAAGATTCTTTCTTTACCTCCCGGCTTTGGAAGGGGTTTTCGGAGGCGTTCGGTACACAACTACGTCTGAGCACCACCTTTCACCCTTAGACAGATAGTCAAACGGAGAGGACCATTCAGACTCTCGAGGACATGCTCCGTGCATGTGTCATCAAATTTGGTCGCAGCTGGGAGGACCACCTACCCTTGGTGGAGTTCGCGTACAACAACAACTACCACTCCATTATCGGGATGGCACCATACGAGGCACTGTATGACCGACCTTACAGATCACCGTTGTGCTGGACAGACCCTAGGGAGTCAACACATGTAGGACTGGAGATGGTCCAGGACATGACAGAGAAGGTCCAAGTCATCCAGGAGCAGATGAGGATAGCTCAGAGCCGGCAGAAGTCTTATACTGACAGGAGGCAGAGGCCACTAGAGTTCGAGGATAGCGACCACATCTTCTTGCGGGTCTCACCTCGATGTGGATTGCGGAGATTTGGCTGAGGCGGCAAGTTGTCTCCATGCTTCATCGGACCATTCCAGGTCCTCAGCAGGATTGGCGAGGTGGCTTATCGATTGGCTCTACCACCTCAGTTGAACCGGGTGCATGACGTCTTCCACGTATCACAGCTGAGGAGATACGTGCACGACACGACGCATATCATTGACCATGGGGAGCTAGACATTGATGATGGGGCGACTTTTTCGGAGGTCCCAGTAGAGATCGAGGATCAACAGGAGTAGGTCCTATGTGGATGATTGATTCCTCTAGTGCGTATCAGATGGAAGCACGAGAACCTCCAGGAGAGCACTTGGGAGCGAGAGGCTCAGATGCATGCTCAGTACCCACATTTGTTTCCCTAATTTTTGATGTATCTTTATGGGGACGTAAATCCTTGAGGTGGAAGTAATGGAAAGACCCATAAATTTCAAGGGAAAATTTTTCTTAATTTTATTTGGGATTTTACAAGAACGTAGTTTCTGACGGTACCTGATTCCGAGGCCCGGTGTGCCCGGAATCTTTTTCCGAAGATTAGCTCGGGTACGTTCAGTGAACGAACGAGCGTGTTTTTTTCTAACTTTTGAACCGGTGCTCGGAATCAGATTCCGAGGGCACCGTTGGAATCACAGTGCCAGTAATTGCTTAGAAACACCTTTTCCGGAGTTGCGTTTTCTCAAGTGTGGTTTTTAAATTTTCGGGTTAAGTAAATGAATAAAATAAAATGGTGCGACCAATTTATTTTATTTTAAGTCACTTAACCTATGTTAAGTGGATGATGTAGGACCCACAATATCCTACCCACTTGGATGGATATTTGCGAGGTGGGTCTCACACGAGCCCCACCATTTCTTTTCTTCTTAAGTAACGCACCTGCACCCCCTTTTTAATGAAGTCAACTCTTGCATTTAATCTGGATATTAAACGTCTCATTAATTGGGTAGTTTTAAATTCCTCAATTATTTTATCGTTTCTTGTCTTTTTGAATTTCAAAGAGTGGGTTTGAGTGTTAAAAAAATAAGACAAAACTTATTTTATTTGGGTGGGAACTTGTTGCGTAGAGAGGATTTGGAGAAAATCCTTCTTCTTCGATGAAGAATGCGAAGAATGCGAAGAACGCGAAGAACGCAGCGATCTCCAACGAAGAACGACAAATCCTCGGAGATCGACTACGCGACGTCATGTACCACGACGCCAATGAAGCTTCTTCCGTGATGCTTCTTTCATGATGTTCCTTTTCTGCGACGCGACAATCCCCCTTATGCGATGCCTTCTTCCGCGACGAACCCTCGCTCAGCGAATTCAACTAGGTAGGGGTTTTGATTCAATTAAATCTTTTTGATTTATACCCTCGACATATGTTTAAAATTTGTCGGAAGCCTTTTTAAACCGCTAATGCGGTGGGTGCGGACCAACAGACAAGTCCGAACCCACCGTCTCTTCGTACTTGGTGTGCGAATCAGTGGGCGATGATGATGCAAGCCTCACGGGTGTTGTGAGGTCTTCACAGTGAAGAACCGGTCCCGGGAGGGCCGTTGGCGAAGATGGTAGGCAAATCCAACCACCGGAGCCCGTCCGGTGGTCCGCAGAACGTTCTGCGGGCATGGCGGCTCCCGCGGCAGGCACTGGCCAACCGTCAGGAGGCGGCGGTGCCCGGCGCGCCTCCGAGATGGGCCGCCATGGCTGAAGCCGCGGTGGCAGGCCGCTGGTCCCGCGACCGCGCGGGACCGAGGGAGGTGAGATGCGGCACTCGGCCGCGTCCGTTGACAAGGAGCGGCCCCCCATGGGGCCGCGATTACGTGCTGGCGGGGGGGAAACCTGCCACCCCGCACCGCTCGGCCGAAACGGCTGAGCCACCTGACCGGACCGCCAAGCTGGGCCGGGCCGCGCCCAAGTGGGCCTGACCCGGACCCAGACCCGGGTCGGGTCGACCTCGGTCGGTCCGGGCATGAAACCCCCACTTCCGGACCTCTCACGGTTTTTTGCACATAACTTGGGCTTTGGACCTCCGATCGATGCACTGTCAGTGAAGATGAGATCCTTGGATTGATACAGTCATTTCTGTATATTATACTCACGGTTTCAAAGTATTGGGGTTTAGACGGGTTGGTTCGTACACGAAACCAACCGGACCCTTGGAGCGAAAACACTTATAACTTGAGCTCCGGACGTCTGATTGATGTGCCGTTGACTTTTTTGGATTCGTCTTAGTGAGACAGACCTTTTGGCTTACTCCGCTCGAGGTTTGGATGTAGTTGGAGTACGGTCGGGTTGGTTTTGACTTAAAAACCAACCGGGCCCCTGGGACGAAAAAGCCGAAAACTCTCAGACCGGGCGTCAGATTGACGCGCCGTCTGTGACGCTGAGTTCCTGTTGGCGATACAAAACTTTTGGATACATCAAATCTGGACTATGTGTCAGTTGATGTATCATCCCCTCAGCTCGTGGAGCAGATCCTCCCGAACGAGCTTGCTGTGTGCAGGGACCCTAGAGCTGGCTGCGACTGCGATGACGATGACGACGGTGCAGAAATCCTCCGTGGATTCTACGATGATGACTACAACACTCAGAGATCCTACGTGGATCAGGGCTACCGATCCTGTGTGGGTCAGCGCTCAGTGGTTATGTGTGGGCTAGCGCCTACAGATCCTGTGTGGGTCCGATCCTGTGTGGGTCATTGCGTGGGTTAGTTACCTATCGATCCTGTGTGGGTCAGATCCTTTGTGGGTCATTGCGGGGGTTAGTACCTATCAATCCTTTGTGGGTCCGACAGCTTAGATGAATCAATGGCTATATCTGATCATCTCTTTCGTCATATAAAGAAGTATACCTGTGTGGGTTGTATCATGACTTTCAATCCTTATCTTCAATATGATTGACTTGATATCCTATGTGGATTACGTTATGATTTCCTGTGTGGATTGGGTTGTGGTTTCCTTTGTGGACTGGGTTGTACTTGAGCTCGGATGTTGGTGCCGAACGATAATTGATGACTTAGGTATATCTATGGGCATATACCTAAGTAGTACCGGATGTTACTTCATGTTTGTATCTTTCCTTTGTGGATTCTGGGAGACCTTCGGGGGTCTCGGGGTCCCTACTGAGTATCTTATACTCACCCCTGCACGTGCTATGCCTGCACATCATTGTGTTGGTTGCAGGCGACAGAAATCGCTGATCGTGGTTGAGGAATGAGGAGCAGGCCGGTACCCGAAGGTGGATCACTGGGCGAGGCGTACTCGGAGCGGACGGCTGGACCTGAGGAACTATAGAGGCTATCTGTACCCACCCTTCAGGTGGGACTTCTAGTGGACGGCTCGAGGCTGCGACTTTACTTTCAGTTGCTGTTTTCTCTTTCCAGTTGTACTTTACTTTCAGTTTGGGTTTGTATTCTGGACCACTTACTTTTCCGCACTTACTATTGTACCAAGTTTTTACTTAGTGTTTACTTCTGCTTTCTTTCTCTTTGGTGTTTGTTTACTTTACAAAGGCAATGCCTTCCCTTTTTACCGGGAATTACGCCTTGGTGCTAGTTTCTAGCCCCTGGCCTATGGAAGGCGGGCATGGGGTAGTCACAGCACGGGCCCCGAGGACGGGTCGTGACACGTTTATGCGTACGTACGACCTACCATCTCCATAAACGATGTTTTCCATTTCATATATATATATATTATACATATTTATATTCTAAATATATATGATATATAAATCATGTGTTATATTCTAGATGTATTAACTCATGATCTAAATGATACGATCAAGAATAACAAGTTAAAACACATAGGATAAAGAGAGAGATTACTACCCGAAATGTTAATTTAATAGGAAATCATTATTAAATGGGTAGTATAAAGTCATAAATGAATCATGTATGATATAATAAATATAAATATGGTTCTGGTATAATTTAATAACAAAATATGGTCATTATATAGAAGGTTAAACATACCATCGACCAAAGGAAAGTGCAAGGTAATGGTTAATTCCTCAATCTCATTATTATCCAAGATTGTTTTTGAGTAAGTATTTACTTGAACATATTTATCATCAATTTCCATATTTTATAAGAATGTTTTCAAAAGGAGTATTTTTTGGTTTTATGGAAGGTTCTATTAAACTATATCATCATTTCAAATGTTTTAAATATTTCTTTTTCTAAATCTTTTTAATTATTGTCCATGTTTTTAAAATGATTTTAAGGATTTATTTATATGAACATCATTGTTTTAAAATGTAAATTCCTTTCAATGATTCAAACTGGTATGGGACACTTTTATTCGAAAATGTATTTAAATGTGTTCTTTTCTAAATTATGTGTCTTTTAAATGATTAAAAAAAAAAGTCATAGATATTTCTCTAAAATAGTTTTGATTTTATCTATGTCAACATCCTTTGATGGATTTTACACTTGTTTGAAGTTAATTCATTATGATACAAATCTTCCATATTGTATTATAGGTTTTTTGATATGTTTGACTATGTATGTGTTATTTTTATACCATTCATGTTTTATGGTTAAAGTATCAACTTTTCACATGCAAGTTTTAATACGAATGTTTATTTTATGTTTCAACATTTCATATGATGAATTCATTGGACTTAGTAAGTGATAGGTGGATCCCACTACAGCTCCTTGATGCATTAGTAGGTCTCATGATACAAAAATAGTGTCTTGGAACAAGGCCTTGACTAAATCTTATTTTTAGTCTTGGAACAAGGCCTTGACTATGTGGTTATGAAGTCTGGCATTATGCATTTCATCATTATGAAATGGGATATGGATATTTCATGTGATTGTTCGACTAGTAAAATATCTATCTGCATAAGTAAATGGAATTATTTGATTTATCACTGCCATATTATACTGAATTTGATGTTTAAAATGCTTCAGTTTTAGTTTTATTCATTCACTTAAATGTTTATTCTTATTTGTGAATGTTTCTTCTATATTGTTATCCTTACTAAGCATTTGAGCTCACCCCTTTATTATGTTTTATTTTCTCTAGATTCCAAGAAGTTTATTATGATTGATAAGAAGGGTTATGATCGGGGATTAATGGCATTATAAAAGGATCATTTGTGTTGTGTTTTATATTATAATGTGCAATGTAACATTCATGTATGCAATCTATTTTCCAAGACTGCTAAACTGATAAAAAATTTGGGATGTGATTCCCAGTAATCATACTAATGTATTAAAATAATGCATCGAATCTAGGATTCTAGGGTCGGGGTGTTATAGTTGGTATCAGAGAATGTTTAGAAATAACCTTGGAAACTAGATTTAGAAAAACTATGATTAAGGAACATTATCCTAAGATAGACTTAGCAGATTATTACAGAATAACTTCCTATAAATTTGTTAATGTAGAGATTTTTTGTATTTTTCAAGCAATACATCCCTATATAGATACAAGAAGGTATAGGTGGCTCTGGCATATATGTACCTAGGAGTGAAAACTCAGAAAATATTTTTAGGCTCGACCTGGGGTATCATCGTACACGACAACGGGCCTTGCTGCACTCTTGGTTATGACACTCCAGGTGGAAATTCTTAGGATAATTACAATTTTCATTACAATCCATTATGACGTATTTAGGAGTAAATACATCCTCAAAGAAAACATTTTATGATTATAGATTATATGCACAATATTTTCTATTTATGTTAGGTATTTTATTGGTTCGGAATTATGAATTGTGGTTCATAAACTAACCTAGTGTATGCCATTGTTTAGAAATGTATCCTAGTAGAAGGAATGAGAATTCTAGAAAAACACATGATCTAAAGATTAATAAGGATAATATCTTTCTTGGTATTAAGACATCATTTAAAAGGGAAATAGTCTCCCACATATTCCCATTATATAAAGAAATAATATTATGTGTTAATAAGATAAGTAAAGAATTCAATGAGTCATATAGCTTTAAAGGGAAGCAAGAGAATAAAAGGATGGTAGAGAGAAATATGGATAAATGAAGGAGGGGAAAGAAAGATTTTCCCATATGTGATAACCATGGAAAGAACCACCTTGGTAAATGCTTGAAGTTAATGAGAGTTTGTTATAAGTGTGGAGAAAAAGGACACCAAGTACATAATTTTCAAGGGTAAGAAAAATGTTTCAAATGTAAAATGCTTCATCTATAAGGAGTTGGGACACTACACAAATCAATGTCCAAATCATCAGAGTTTACCCCAAATGATTCTATTGGATAATAATCGAGTTATGATACTACCACAGATGAAGAGGAATGACTAGTGTTGTTATGTTGTTATTAAAGAATTATTTCATTTGAGTGTTGTATCAACTATGTACTGGTTATATGAATCATTTAAATAAATAAGGATTGTACTACATTACTATTTCATTAAGGATTTGATATTTTATGGTACCAAGTAAAGTGACACAATTTCATGTTATTTTTTTTGGAAAATACATGGTTGAAGGAAAGGTAATCCATAATATGTCCTTGATATTGAGATAGTGATTTTTGAATAAGAGATGGTTGATTTGGATAAATTATATTGGATATTCTTGACTACCATGAAATTGGTTAATGATTTGTATATTCCATCATTGTTGGAGTTTAATTTTTTTTTGGAAATAATGATTATATCTAGTTTTCTATCAGGAATAAGGGAGCATGAATTTAATCAATAAGGTGTTAGGGTAACCCAGGGTGTTATTGTGTTTTAAAGAATACATGATGAAGGTATTCATATGTTATTACGTGGCAAAAAGAATCTTCATTATGTTTACCTTCCTTATAAATTTTGGACTGTGAGTTTGGACAGAAGTATTTCAGATAAGTCAAAAGGTTGGAATGGTTTAAGATAAAAATTGGATACTTTTGTTTAAGGTTTAAAAAACATCGTAATATTATTTTTTGGATTGTTATAAAAAGGACAACATAGAGGTCGGGCGACAACCCATCGCATCTGGAAAGGCTGCGAGACTTGAACCTGCAACCGAAGGGCGACAAGGGTGCATCACCTACCACTGGCCTATGTGATGTCCAGGTTTTTGTAATGTAGTTTTTTTAAATATACTGAAAAATGAATTATAAATTCATTATTTTTGGAACTCTATACGATTATGATAAATACAATTTTTTGAATTTTGTTATCTTTTTGAGTGAATGATGAGTCTGTGGTCGAAATTAGTTGAAAGATAAAACTCTACTTATCAACTATATTTTTTTTCATTTTATTCTATGAATTAATTAATTCTAAAACTTTAGGGAAGGGATCTTAAAACCAAAAATGTTTTATCCTAATACCTTAGGTTTTGTTGAACTGACAATATTTTAAATCACCAAAGATTGATGGCTTTGAGGCCCTCAATTTTACACTTATTTTTGATTGATGACCTCAATCACCCTCTATAAATATTTATGTTTTCCTCCAATTATGTGTCTCTAATCACCACCAATGTTCTCATAATAGAGATCATAATTTGGTGGTGACTTATTCATTTTCCTTTCCCTCTTATTAAGACTAAATTTTATTAACCCAATTTCCAATGTGGGTTTTCCACAAAGGTATTTTTCTATTTTGAACCATTTATTTTCAAAGAAAAATTTTGAATTGTGAGGAAACAATTTATTGAAGGAGTGGAGAATGTAACACCCCAATATTTCATAGTATATTATCTCATTAATGTAATTTAATAACTTGCACTATACACAACCCTGATTTTGAGCGCACCACAACTAACCAAACTAGCCACTCAAAAAGCAGTTATGAATAGTATTAACTGAATTTTGAATATTTTGTACTCTATATAATTTTAACACCCCTATTATTTTTTTCTTAGACATAATATGATAACAAATTAATTTTTTCAGATAAAAGGAGTATTTTAAAAAAATGCAATTTTACCACCTTTTAATGGAGAACCCGTTTTAAATCCAATATTTGATAATTTTATATATTCAATTTTATGAAATTAATTTTTTTTAGAATCAAGACATAAAATACTATTTTGGATAAATTTTTGGTACATTTCTGATAACTTTCATATTTTGTAGAATAATGAAAAATACTAAATTTTAATTGAAGACAACTTTTTTAATCAAAATAATTTATAGTGATAAATTATGCATTTTAATTTTATATAATTATAATTATATTATATTTTTATCATTTAAAATAATGTACACCATTATAATTAATTTCACATTTAAATTTGACATAAACACATATCAATCTTTTGATAGATTTTACTTTATAAAAACCCACTTTTTTTAGTTATGACAATGGGAATTAATTTTAAATTAATTAATGGAACTTATTTGTTTTTAATTTGGTAAAAAAGAATTCATTTTTGAATTTGGAATATCAAAATTATCTTAAGGTGAATTTTTGGTAATTTTTCGAAAAAATGAATTTTTGATGAATAGTGAAAAACATTGCATTATTGTTTAAAACCGACTTTTTATTTAAATAATTATTAATTTTAATTTAATTTATTTTAAGTAAAAATATATATATAGTACCTATTTATGTTCAATTTAATTCATTGGAGTTATTTTATAATAAAATTAGATGTATAAATTGTTATTGAACTTTTTACCATTTTTACCCACCTTCTAGGAGCATTTGCAAATTTGCATAAACCATAATTTTACCACATCTATAAGTTGAATTTTAAAAATCAGAGAGACACAGTTCACATCATTATGTAAAATTTTGTTCAATAAGATGAAAATAATTTTTGGTGAATAGTTACTTTTGACTTTTATTTACCACAATTAAAAGTAAATAGGATAATTAACGGTAAAAATGATATTATAATTAACTTAACACAAGTCCTCATACTACTAGATAAGTTAAATTCGACCAAAAACAACCTTAGTAATAAAATATGTACCTCTTTGGTCAACTTCTATTAGATTAGGACATTTATTATTATTTTATTTAAAGAAGGGTTAAAAGTATTAAATGCAATGTTTATTAACTAAACCATTTTTAATATCTAATTATAAGAAAGATAAATTCGACTATAAATATTAATTAGAAATATAAAATTATTTCCTATATCATGATGTTTTATTTATAAATTTTAGACATTTAATAAGTAAATTTATTAATGACACAATGATGATGCAGTAATTACCTTATTAATGAAACAATCAAATAAAGGGTATTATAAATATAAAAATAAATATAATTTCAAACTTTTTATGACGTCCACAAACATTATAGGTTAATATGATATGTTATGATTGATTCAATGTATCTTGTTCAATGTAATTACGTTGTGATGACTTTCACAAAAACCAAATAATAAATAGTGTCAAAATTGGCATAAATGAGTTTTTTAAAACAAATATTATATTATTAAATTATATAAATTTTCAAAAAATCTAAGGTTCGTAAAAAGGGATTGAATAACATTATATATTTTATTAATTAACCACTTGAGGTTCTCTTGGATGTTTAGAGTATGTTTATTAACCATATAGTGTAAGAATACAAGAAGACACAATGAAAGTTGAACTATTTAACTAAGAGTTAAATCTAAAAGATAAGGTTAATATGGTGACCTAAGTCTGTATAAAGCCTATTGGTTGAGTTTTTTTCGACCCATCCCCACCTTAACCTAAAAGAATTATTTTTGTTCCATTATAAACCGAAAATTATTTTTTTATAAAATAATATTTCTAGCTTTTCCTAAACTGACCCAACCTATCTTATAAAAATGTACTTCCTTTCTCTCAAAATCACACCTCCAAAGAACATTGGCTCGGAAAAACCCTACCCAAATATCCTCCCAAATTCTCTCACATCAACCTAGAGTCCTTAATTTGATCTGAAATCCAACCAATGGATCCCTTTTGATCAACTCAAAAGAAATCTCCCGAAGAAGAGGTAATAATTTCCCCACCCTTTTTCAAGTTATTTTCTTCTTCCACTTTCTCTTTCTTTTTTGTTTCCATACCAAAATAATAACTCCAGGACCTCCTAAAAACTATGATGTTTTTAGAAATATGGTACAACCATATTTTTTTATTCTATCCATCCTATAAATGACAAAGTCACCATACGTACATACGTACAACTTACAGTCTCCACGTCGTGTTGTAGTTTTTTATTCAAACACTTCATTATTTCGATGGGTATAATAATGAGTATAATTGATTTAAATAATTAATATAATATGTTAATGATTCTGTATATATGATATAAAATCCAATTACATACTATTTCACCATCAATATAATGATATTGTCGCTCGTGCGTACGTACGGATTACCATCTCCACGACGTGATGAGATTCACTTCCACATTCACCATTCAACGATGATTATAAAAATATATATTATTAATAAGTATATAATATATTATATAATAATTATACTTAATATATATATATATGTATTTATTTATGTATGTATGTATGTATGTATGTACTTACAAATACCTTTTTGACTGACTTCCATTCAATACGATATGAAATCAGAAACATCGTTATTCGTACGTATGACCTACCATATCCATTAACAGTGTTTTCCATTTCATATATCAATCTATTATAAATATTTATATTATAAATATATATGATATATAAATCATGTGTTATATTCTAGAAGTATTTAAATCATGATCTAAATGGTATGATCAAGAATAACAAGTTAAAACCAGTACGATAAATAAAGTGATTATTACACAAAATGTTAATTTAACATGGAAATCATTATTAAATGTGTAGTATAAAGAGATAAATGAATCATTTATGATATAATAAATATAAATATGGTTCTCGTATAATTTAATAAAACATTATGGTCATTATACATGAGGTTAAAAGTACCCTTGACCAAAGGAATATGCATGGTAAGGGTTAATTCCTCAATCTCATTATTATCTGAGATTGTTTATAAGTATTTAATGGGAAATATTTATCATCAATGTACATATTTTATAATTTTTTTTCAAAAGGAATCAATTAAGGTTTTGTGGAAGGGTATATTTAACTATATCATCATTTCGAATGTTTTAAATATTTATTTTTCTAAATCTTTTTAATTAATGTTCATGTTTTCAAAATGATTTTAAGGATTAATTTATATGGACATCATTGTTTTAAAATGTTAATTCCATTAAAATTTTCAAATTGGTATGTGACACGTTAATTCAACAATTTCTTTAAATGTATTCCTTTCTAAATTATGTGAATTTTAAATGATTTCAAAAAAAGAAAGAGATATTTCTCTCAAATAGTTTTGATTTCATCTATGTCAACATCCTTTGATGGATTTTAAACTTGTTTGAATTTGATTCATTATTATACAAATCTTCCATATTGTATTGATGGTTTTTTGATTTTTTTGACTGTGGATGTGTTTTCTTATACCATTAATGGTTTATGGTTAAAGTATTAACATTTTGTATACTAGTTTTAATACAAATGTTTATGTTATGTTCCGACCTTTCGCATGAGGATTGCATTGAAAATAGTAAGTGATGGATGAAGCCCTCTATAGCTCCTTGATGCATTGGTAGGTATCATGAGACAAACTAGTGTCTTGGCACAAGGCCTTGACGAAATGTTATTTGTAGTATTGGAACAAGGCCTTGACTATATGGTTATGAAGTCTGGAATTATGCATTCCATCAATATGAAATTTTCTATGGATATTTCATGTGATTATTCGACTAGTAGAATATTCATGTGAATAAGTAAATGGAATTATTTGATTTACCTTTTCCATATTATGAGGAAGTTTATGTTTAAAAGGATTTTTATTTAGTTGTATACATTTCCTTAAATGTATATGATTATTTGTGAAAGTTTTTGTTATATTGTTATCCTTACTGAGCGTTTAAGCTCACCCCTTTCTTATGTTTTATTTTACCTGGATTCCAAGAAGTTTATTATGATTGATAAGAAAAGTTAAGCTATAGGATTAATGGTGTTATCAAAGGATCGTTTATTTTTTGTTTTATTTTATAATGTGCAATGTAACGTTCATGTATGCAATCTATTTTCCATGACTTCTAAACTAATCGGTCTTTCAATAAATGATTCTTTGTAATCATGAAAATGTATTAAAATAATGCACCAACTCTGGGCTTCTAGGGTTTGGGAATTACACACTTAATCTAGGATCTTTATTTCTATGGGATGATCGGGTTTGACATCATACTCTAGATGGAATGACTAGTTTCTTATTGAGACTACATAAGTTTATATCATCGGAGGGAGACTGTCCCATCAGCAGCGGTATTAGTTTATACTCATAAGGGTTAATAGTATATCTAGGTGAGTCAAGCTAGAATACAAAATAATGGTTTGGATGGGATAACAATCCATATTTCTAGTTTGTATCTGGATGATCAGGGATAATGTTAGGTGGACTTTATATAAGTGGTTGAAAATTATAGGGATGTGTCCGTAGATAAATATTATTGTTTACCTCCTGATATAGAGGTTGAGTTCTCTGTTGAGGTAGTTATAGGGGATAAAATGGTATCCATTCCTTTTTATAGGATGACTATAATATAGTTGTATGAGCTCAAGATGTATCTATAGTGTTTGGAGGAAAAGGGGGTTATATGAACCACACCATATTTATGGGATTCTATGGTTGTTTTTTAGAAATATGTGGATGGTACCCATAGGTTACGATTCGATTACTCGAAATTGGACCAGCTTACAGTTAAAAATTGTTATCTCTTTCCACAGATAGATGACATGTTTGATTATCTTTGAGGAGCTCAGGTATTCTCAAAAAATTATTTAATATTGGGTTATCATCAGGTGTGTGTTAGACTACCAAACATACCACAAACAAAATTTCATAGTAGGGATAGTCTATATGAGTATCTGGTTATGTCATTTGGCCTCACAAATGCACCATCAATTTTCATGGAATTGATGGACCAAGTCTTCCATCCTAATATGGATTCATTTGCGGTGGGTTTTTTGTATTATATCATGGTTTATTCTCAAAATCGACACGACCATTCCAAATATCTTGATATCTTCTTGGATACACTAATAGATCATCAGTTACATTCAAATATAACAAATTTCCACTTATGGATGGATCAAATTCACTTCTTGGTTCATATTATCTTAGATACAAGAGTATCATTTGAGCCAGTGAAGGTGACTGATTTTGTTTCTGGAAATAATTTGAAGAAAATATTTGAGATAAAGAGTTTCTTGTGGATATTTGGACATTACATGTGTTTAAAAAAGAACTTATCATGATTAGAAGCACCATTAATGAGTATAACTAAGAAGGGTGTGGAGTTTTTATAGTCAGATACCAATGAGAAAACCTCTCATGGTCTAAAATGGAAATTATCTTCAGCACTGGTCTTGATTATTCTAGAGGAGGGTAGAAGATACACTGTGTATTGTGATGCATCAGATATTAGGCTTGGACTAGTTCTTATACTAGGGACAAAGTCGTGGTTTATAGGTCTCGGTATTTGAGGCCTCAAGAGAGGGACTACCCAACACATGATATTGAGTTAGATGTAGTTGTTTGTGCATCATGCTGTTGGAGACATTATCAATGGGGAAATCATTTTTTAGTGTACATATACCATAAAAACCTCAATTACATATTTACACACACATGATCTCAATGTAAGGTAGTTATGATAGGTGGAGTACCTATTGTCTTTTGAAATTGATATTTCTAACACTCTTGCTAAAATCAATGTAGTGGTCGATTCACTAAGAAGAACGAATTAGATACATGAATTTCAGGAATTCAGTAGCAAGTGGAAACTTAGAGATATTTTATTTAAGATACACATCTTGGAGTAAGACATTTAGGGGGAAATGTGTCCTTCATCCTTGGACATGACATTTAACCTTATGGACATAGTGAGGATGGGTAAAATATAATATTCGGAGGTCCTACTCCTATGGGAGAGTGTGGAAGGTGAGGTCCCACCTCTTTGTTTTATTTTAGGTGAGGATGAGAACCTATGTATCTGTGGTCATGTTTGGGTTCTAGTGGGTATACAAGAGGAGATTATTCTAGAGTTTCATGCCTAAGCTTGGGTTGTGCCCCGCAGCATCACTGAGATGTATTGTGTATTACACCATCCATACTGATGGATGGGTATAAAGTTAGAGGTATCTAGTTTCATTACGAGGTGTTTCACCTTTTAGTAGGTGAAGGCGGAAAAATAGTGACCATATAGAATTTTACAGCAAATTCCTATTCTCAAGTGAAAATGGGATGATGTTTTATTGGATTTCATAGAAGTTTTTCTAATTTAACCCCAAGGTAGTGATGTTTTGTTGGTTGTTGTTGATAGGATCATGAAGGTTTATCATTTCCAACCAATCAAGGATGCCTTCATTGTGGATGATCTTGGATGGTTTTATATTCATGAGATGTTACGACTTCACGAGGTACCAAAAACTATCATTTCAAATAGGGATTCACAGTTTACATCTCTTATTTAGACGATTTTTCATATGGAACTTAGTACACAAGTTCTTTTGAGTAGAGTATACCACTGTTAGATTGATGGATAGTCTGAGCATACGCTACAGGTGATTTTTTACTAACTTCGAGCAGGAATCCCAAATTTGTGGGATCTTGGAAGAGGCATAAACCCTTGGTTGAGTTCACCTACAATAGAAGATATAATGTGACTGTACATAGGAATATTATGAGTCTTTGTATGGTAGGCCATGCTGATTTCTCATATACTTCTTAGAGGCAGGTGGAGTAGCTTTAATAGGACCGTGTGTCTTGCAGAAGATTAATGATCCACACTAGTTGATTCAGAAGGGGATTTCCAATACAAAGTCTTGACATAAATCTTAAAACCATTTTCACAGAAGACCTATAGAGTGTGAGGTTAGGGATTGGGTCTTTTTAAATGTTTCCCTGAGGTTGGGACATAGATGGATTATGAGATAAGGTAAGCTTTCACTGGGATATAATGGGCCATTCAAGATTCAGGGTAGAGTTCGACTGGTAGAAAATAAATAGTTTTTATCTTAGGGGTACTAAGACATTTCCAACTTCTTCAACATATCTCGGCTATTTAATTTTCATTCAGACCCATCCCAAGATTTTATAATCTTGCAGGTTGAGTTACACGTAGATTCATCCTTTGAGTAGCATTTGATTTGTAATTTTGAAAGGTGCATGAAGGTTATATGAGTCCAGTCACTTCCTCTAGTACAGGTGATATGGAATCATGACTGTTTATAGGATGAAACATGGGAGTGGGAGGCCGATGTACATGTTCATTGGCCAGAGTTGTTATTAGATGGATCTTGGCCACCCTTGATAGGGAAATTGAGGAACAAATTTATTTATGGGTGGAGATTTAAAGAACCCATGTTTTAATACAATGTGTATATATATATATATATATCCTTTTTTATTATAAATATATGTTTACATCATAATGTAAATTAACATTTAGTTCACAGGTGTATTAGGGGGGTTTTAGGATTTTCTTAATCCTAAAACCCTTCTTTTGGGGCGAAAAAACACATGGCAATTGGTAATTAAAAACCATACGAGTTAGTCTATATATAGTTATGTCTAAATGTGTGAGTATAGATAGTGGGATGGATGATCTCACATAGTTTGAAATATTTTGTGATTTGGGGTCCACAATCATGTAAAATACTAATGACTTTTGACAGAGGAGTTTTTTCATGGCTTGAGAATTGTTAGTAAAACCATTTACACTTTCCTTGTGGGGTTCCCATTCCTACAAGAAATGGTTCATGGTTAATGCAATGTTTGTGCAACTGTGTGGCCAAACCATTTACCCTATTAATTTTGGAAAATTTAAAAAATTATCCCTTAAAATCAACTATAAATTAAGTCTAAATTATCATCTTCTCTCATGTTGGTTAGCCAGTGGATTTTGAGAGCTCCTATAAATGGTTATATTGGATTTGATCTATCTTTATCATCAAATAATGGAATCAAGAACCATCAGTCTCGTTGGATCCAAATTGGTTATTAATAAATTGTTTTTATCTATTCAAAATTTAACTTTATATCGATGAATTTATTTTAGTGAAAACTATTTTTTCCTATTTTAATTTTCTTCCTCCATTATTAAATTTTCATCTGATTTGAGTAAAATCAGAAGATGATACTGGAGATGGAAACTACTATGGACCAACGAGAGGTGGTATTTACATTTTTTATTTGGTTTGGTTATTTATTAAGCTATTTTTCATGGTTCTACCTACCGGAGTTTGCGAAAAGGCATGAAAAATGAATTTATTAATTGAATTAAATGAAGAGGAACCTATTAGGGACACACTTCAGTTATTTTGAGATGTATTGGTGGTTGTTCCCCTAACCAAGGCCACCCATGGGGTGAACCCTGAAAATCGCTTATTCTTATTCCCTTTTTGAACCACCAATGGGGTGAGTTAGTGATTTTGTATTTTGAGGAATCCTATTAATATATTAATAGAATTAAATTGGTAATATATGAGATGGATTGGCTCCTTGCATGTTGATGATTTTGTGTGAATGGTTTATATAGAACTTGAATTACTTGAATGGTTCATTTATAAATTATTTATATGAGTGGGTAAACATATGTAATAGAAATTAATGTGAATTTTGATATAAGTGAGTATAATCTTGGACTTTGAATGTGAATTGTTGAAATAGTAACTGAATTGAAATGATGAATTGAATTGTAGTGGATTCCTTGGTTGGTAAACCATGGATCTAGATTCCATTAGATTCCATATATATTTCACCTATGGGTCTTGAATGTGGTATTTGATGCCTTGGATTGATATTTACCCTTACATTTTGATTCCATGGGATGAATTGGGTGTCACTACCCCTTGGATCTGACTCGTTTGGGGCTCATAATGGACATCGTTAATAGACATGCTCCTTGGACACCAATTCATGGCTAACTAAGTTCCCATTGAGATTATCCTAGCACTCGACGAGGATACCTTGGTCTTCTACACTATGGATCCAACCATTCATGTTCTAACACTTTGATTATATGGGTCAAACCGGATACAAATTGATATTCTTGGTCATACAGCTTGGACTTGAATGTTTTGACACTTCTAGTTATATTGTGTAGCGATGGATATTGATATACATGTTATACTATATGGTAGTGGGTGACATGACATGTATGGATGCAAGGTGAGGTTGTGTTAGTAATTTCTATAGTGTTTATGGATACCTTGTTATAAGATCTTGACCCATGTTTTGAAGGGACCCTTGTATGGATATATGATATCACATGTTTTGGAATATATATTTTATGTGATCTTTACTCTCATATTGCATACCATCATTACTTGCACTCTATTTAGCTTTCTATATTGTACAACTGAGATTTTTTATAAATCATTGGGTTATTACCAATTGGGATTGTATCTCACATTCTATTTTGGATGCCATTGGTTACCCGAAAAAACTACATGTATACAGGTAGGGATAGTGGAAATCACCAACATTTTGATTCTTAACTTTGTGCTATGCCTAGGTGAAGGGGTGTATGGAACCATGAAGAGACTTGTGACGGTTTTTAGAGATAAAATTTATTTTTATTTTTGGTTTTTTGACACATGTATTATATTATAAATATTTTTCCCTTTTTTGGAAACTTTATATACACATGACATGATCATCTTTGTATATTATTAATTATATAAACGTTTATATATTATTATTCTTTCCCTTTTGTTTGATTGTTATATGGGTTCAACTATTTTCTATTATTTATATTCCTATATGTCACCATCTGGTAAGTGGGAATAGTCTCCCCATTAACACACCCAAGGACCTATATTATAGTTGGATGTCTTAGGAATTTGGGAGATGTGATTGAGACCATATAGTCAACCATGCTTTGGGAACTATTGAGTGGAATCCGGGTCCCTGATGTTACATTGTTCGCCGGATGGTACTATCACTTTGGGGTTCACCAAGGATGATGTTCCAATATAGGGTACTAGTATACCCATAGAGTATGGTGAAACAATTATAGATCTAGGTTCATTTCTTAATACATCATGCTAGTATTTTTTTCCCTTGTGAAGGTGTGTAATCATCTTGATGATGGATAAACCATGTGTTTATAGAATTTATTAAGGTTTGTGTTCCATTTAGAAAGTGAGAATAAATTATTTGATGGTTCTTGAGACTTAATTATAATTTTTTATGATTTATTCCTATAGTGTTGGTCTTAATTCAAGTTGTTCCCTTTTTTACGTCGTTCAAGTAATTTATAAATGTTGGGGAGACAAATGATTGGACACTATTAACATTTTGGGTATTGCATTCGTGAGTGTGGTGGTGTTTTTATTGGATGAATTTGGTGGTTGTGTGGACATTCTAGTTAATGTTATAGGAATCGTTGTTTTTTATGAGTTTTCCTCCTGGGTTCCTCTCTTAAAGTTTGTCAACCAACTCACCTCATTCCACAGGTCATGAGTTGTGACTCATTATTCATTTATTTTTTCTTGAATGTGGACTTTTTGGGGGTAGAAAGTGGAATGGTGGGGAGGGGGTGTGTGTTATGACACCATCAGATCATTTATATTCCTTGGATGTGATTTTATTAACCCATGTTTTCATTCATGGAGTTCCTAGGTTATAAGGATAAAAATTATTATTTTTTGTTTGGAAGAGAATCCATGGTCCATTGTTGTCACATGGTTTTTCAAATGATGTAGATAACTATGTGAGGGCGTTTGTTTAGGAAAAAAAATAAATTTTAATGGTTTAATCATGGTTTTCATAACAATGTGTGCCTTAAGAGTAACTATGATGCCTTGGGTTTCTAAATACAGTGGCCCCTACATGGTTGGCACATAGTTTTCCTAACCATGTGGCCATGAAAGGTGGTCAGTCCAGGTCATTAAAAATTTCTTAATTTCCCATTTTTGCCTTGTTGAGTTTAACCCATATCAGCCCTTTTCTATCCCCTATAACGAATAAACCTCACATTGGGATGGATATCTCCCCCTTTTAGAATCATGGTTGATTTCCTTTGATTTCATGTTCATTTGGGCGGAGGTAATACAATTCCATCACATTTTCTCTTCCTCTTTCCAACTTATACATTTTATATTCCTTTTTCACTGAAGAGTGGAACCCTGTAATAATATATGGAAGAATATATGGGTTTTAATGGTGAATTTTATTATTTTAGAGGAGTCTTAAGTGCGTGATGGCCTCTCCTATTCAAATCTAGTGGTTATTATTGAAGGTGAAAATATTCATTCTTTTTCTAGGTAGTTTAATGTAGGATTTTCCATGGGTAATCTTTATTTATTAGTTGATTTTTTACAAATTTACTTTAAATTTATTAATGGATTTTGTTTTTTCAATGTTTTATGTCATTCTTGATTTATGGTAGAATTGTTATGCATTATAGTGTATATTCAAATGTAGTTTCCTCTAATTTACTCCACGTGCTTGCTAAAATGGACCAAAGGTTTTTATTCCTTCAAAAGGTATTTAGAAGGTGATTTCCAAATTGGTCATACATAGTGTTGAATGCGTGAAAAATTATAGTCTAATTAATTTATGAAATTGTTTTTCTAAATATATCTTGTGGTGTGAATTTGTTATGGATTTAAATGTATTTTAACTGGGGGTTTTAAGAATAATTTTTCATTGAGAAAGGAATTATATTTTGTTAGGTAATGCTTTAACTTGAGTCGGGTGGTATTTTAAAATGTGTATTCTAGACATTGAGAAAGGAGTTTCTTAAAAATTCACAAGTTGGTTTATTAAATTTTATTTTGAAATGGATTATTTCTGTTAGTATATACAGATATTTGTGTGTCTGGAATTAAGTAGAACATGGGAGACATTAGGTGTGTGTATTGGGTCTTATTCATTGGATACTTATCATTTGTTTTAAACTAGATAGGGTATTTAATCCATAGGATTGAGAGATTTATTGAGGAGGATGACCAAGAGAGCTTCCAAGGAATTTAGAAAGGGACCATGAGGGATCTATAATTTTTGGTATCATGTAATATTGAAAGAGATTAAAACTTTTTATACTGGATTAGTCATCTAGTAATTATTTTTTTAGACTAAGTCATACTACACCCTTATGGTTTGATAACATTGTATAAATTAATTATTTTTTACTAATTTTATATGCTTTTTGAATTATGTTAGATCCATGTGTAGTTATGTCATGAATTATTATTATTATATATTTATCATTATTTTGTTATATAATAATTTTATTCTCATATGTTTATTTTTTAAACCCTTTTCATTAAATATGATGTTTTTATGCTTATGTCCACCATCCATTACCATATTGTGTCACAATTCTTGTTTTTATGCTCATGTTTACACCTTGTGTCGGTGTACTGAAGATATTTATGATGGGTGGATTTATTTTCTTTATTTGGTCCTTTTTGAGAAATTTTTTCTAAAACATGTTTTGATTTAAGAAAAATGGAAGTGATTTAAAATGTATAATTGTAGGTCAGATGTTTTAAATGTGGATTACTTTTATAAAATTAGTTTTAAAAAAATGCTTTCTGGTTTTCATTGATAAAATCATTATGTAGATTCATGGGGGTGTCTTAATGATATTTTTGTCTCACATAAATAAAATGACATTAGTCATTTTCTTACTCTTCTTTATAGGACACTGGTAAGGGAAAGGGAACCATGATTTCAATTTATCATTGTGATTTCCAACATTTAGGGTTTTTATGTTGGAGGAGATGTGGCTTCGTGGGTTTTACCTCATGATGATCTATTTTTTATTGGGAGGTATATGTACTGAATTTTATTTATCCTCGATTATTATGATGAGTTGATGTTTATTCATTTATGTTACACTTCCCACTTATCTGTGTAATGTTACATTTATTATATGTTATCTATTTGATTCCGTATTTTTTATGGTACTAACTCTTATGTAGTTATGGTATCATTGATCCGGTTTTATTTAAGGGATAAATTTATCATAGTGATTGTGTTCTATGGCCCTAATTCTAGTTATTATCCCGAGGTAGTCGAGAACATGCCTCTTGAATGTTCTGAACTAGATCGGGAATCCCATGGATTAATAACCTATGTTGGTTCAATATAATTTGGACATCAATTATTTTTAGAGAATATTTGTTTTCTTTGATGTGGAGGGTCATAGTGTGTTCTCTATAGGAGAGAGGGATTATCATATGGGTCATTGGTGTTTAGTATTGTCATCTTCTAATCCTATAGGGTTATAATTGGATTCAGTAGAGGTGTAGATGTTGTCACTTCCCAATGTTGTTGAGGATTTCTTTGATGTATTCCAAGAAATTTTTTTATCCTTACCCCTTGATTTGATGTCTAGTTCAATATAAAATTTCATCTTAGTGAATCACTAATTTAGATGGATACTTATCACCTAGAACCTTCCGAGCTATTGGATTTTAGGATTTAGACAGATGATTATATATATAATGGTTCCATCTGTCCCATATTTTCATCATGGGTCCTTACATATTGTTCTCTAAAAAGGTGGATGGTGGTTTGTTACTATGTGAAGAGTATTGGTGGTTGAATTTAGAAATGGTCAAGAACTATAATCCCCTTTCATGGATAGTTCATTATTTCATTCAATTGAAGGAGAGATCTAGTATTTGATAATTTATTTCTGGTCAAGATATCCTAATTAGATGTTGGTGGATGATGATATCCTGAAGATTTATTTCAAGTTTCATCATGGGAAGTTAATGTTTATAGTGATGACGTTCAGTGTTATGAATGCCCTGATAATTTTCATGGAACTCATAAAATTCATGTTTCATGAGTTCCAATACTAGTTAATTTTGGCGTTCATAGAAATTGTTCTCATATACCTAATTTCATAAGATGAGTATATTAAGAATATTAGGGAAATTTTTAAATCCATATAGCGACACAAGATCCATATACGGTTTTCCATGAGAATGTTTTGGATGCATAATGGGAATTTTCTTAGGAATGTAGTGTCATATTTGGGAGTGGTAGTAAATCCTTTGAATATTGTGGTTTTTTTCTTGAGTAGAACCAATGAATAGTGTAGATATATATAGTTTCATTGCACTCATGGGATACTATTTGAGGTTCATTCCCCATTTTACTCAGATTTTATCCCTATTAACATCCTTGATTATGAAAGATCGGGATTTTTTATAGACTGATCTATTCTAGGATTATTTATATTACATGAAGATTAAGTTGATTAATTCTCCCATAATATCATTTATAAATATAATATTGTAGATTATGGTTTTTTAGTGGTACTTACCATCTGGATTTGGGATGTTTCCTTATGAAGTAATGGGAAATGATCTTTTATGGGTCTAGGAAGTTACATCCCCTTGAGTTTAACTAGTCTATACATGATCTCAAGTTGGTGGGGATGGTTTTTTCTATAATTTATTGGTAGTATTACCTCATTGTTTAATATTGTTTCTTCTTCACAGTTCATAAGTGGTAGATGTATATTTTATCTCTAAAAGATATAAATTTTCATCAACAGAAGTGGTTAGATTTCTTTCAAGAATACATTTTTAAGATCTCCTATATCAATGGGAAATATAATGTGGTTACTATTGTGTTAAGAAGAATGTCTGGGGGAGATGTTGTTCATGAGTCTAGAGATTCATATAGAGTTATGGAGTAAATTTTTACTATGTATATTGATTTGGATGAGGCTTGTGGTAGAGTATTATTATACCATATTATCGGGAAATCATCCATGTTATAGTAGGTGGAAGATTCTTACTAGGTGGCGCAAAGGAAGATATGATGTAGGATCATGTTTTAAATGGTAATGATCCTATGGGATTTTCAATGGAGTTAAACATTGATTGTATTTTAAGGGAGTCATAGTAATCATTTGAAAAGAAATGGGAGGTTATTTATGATTTTTATAGATCATTTTTGGCAGCACATCTAGGAATATCCAAGATGTATTATTACTTGAGGAGTTAGTTCTGGTAGATGAGAATATTGATGTCCATGGCAGGGAATGTTTCTTGATTTTTGGTATGTAATTATATTAAGATAGATAATAATGTTCTATGATGTCTTATAAAACCCTTAGGTTTTACAGAGTGGAAGTGGTAGGAAGCCTTGATAGTTTTATTCACCAATTTAGCCTGAGAAAAAGGAGGGAATGGTGTTTTTTGGGTGATCATGGACCACTTGATTATGTTAGCTCATTTTTTTGGATCAGGGATTTTGGTGTTTTGGTGGTTTTGGAGAGGTGGTATATAGATGAGATTCCATGGCTTTATACGGTATAGAGGATCATCATTTTTGATATGGATCCTCATTTACCGCATGAGTATGGGGTGGTCTTCAGTGTTCTTTTGGATCCTAGATATGACTTTTCAAAACTTTTCACCCTCATACATATATAAAAATAAAATATCTTGTTCAAATGTTGGAGGGCGTGATACAATCTTATATTCTGGATTTCTATAGATCAGGGTTGAATAACACACCATTGATTGTGTTTTCCTAAAATAATAATTATCACGGATTTTTAATAAATGCTTCGTATGTGGTGTTTTATAGTCATAATTATAGATATTTATTTTAGTTGAATGATATTGGGGACTAGGCATCCCTTGGACCATATATAAAAAAAGATAAATATAGAGAAGGTTTAGATGATTTAGGAGTTGGTAAAGGTGGCATAATACCATTATATGTTTTTTCTGAATTTTAAAAGGAGACCTATGGAGTTAGAGGTCATATATCATGTGTTATTTAGGGTTTTACCTCATTGGAGAATGTTTAGGTTTGTAAAATTGAGTAAATAATCTCACATATTTATTGGACCTTGTGAGGAATTTTAGTACTTTAGAGAGGTGACATATTGGTGTTCGCTTAACCAATAGTTGGACTCAATCAACTATGTTTTCATGTTTCATATCTTCATAAATATATTTATGATCATTATCATATTATTTATTGGAAATATTTGGATGTAATTGATGGTGAGGATTTCATGTAGTGTTCGGTCTAGATTTCGGATCATCGATAGATGGAATTTCATTATACCATTATTCATTTGGTTCATATTTTATAGAATCATAATTTCTTGGAGGAATATATAAGGGAATGTGAGTGATTGATGTGTTTTCATTATCTTGATATTCTCAGAACCATATTTTTCTTTAATGATGATATGTTTTTATTTATGTTACTTATTTTTTTATTTGATTCTATACTAATTTTTTCAGATCATTTACCATTCTTATAATGATTTTTTCCCTAGTGGTAGAATTATCACCGTATAAAAGTTATATATTATAGGAGTATTTTCTTTATATTCAAATTTTCCTTTAGGACTTTATTTCATTTTTGAGGATTAGAATCATTTTAGAGTTCTATAATTTAATGACTCACGCCTTTCAAACTCATTAAATTACGTGGTTATGGTGTTGGGGATGTTTGGATATTTATAATGCGAAGTGACATGGTGGTTGCAATGAGATTATTGATGGGATAAATGATTTTTGGAATGGTATTATGTTTAATATTGTTGGATGTGTTGTTCTATTAAATATTTCAATTGTAAAAATGAGGTCATGATGTGGTTATTTGAGGTGCGACATAGAGGGTTGGATGTAGTAGATGTTGGTTATATAATTGGATAGTCAAAGTATGGAAGAAGTGTTTCACGGTGTGAGAGGTTAAAAAGGGTATTTTGGGAAAAAAATAAGTCATATATTTTCTAGTAAGACTCTTATGGACGTTTTATTACCTCTTACATGTATTTTTTTCCACTATGAATGTTTTGTTTTCCATTATAATTATCCGTTACCAATTTTTTGGTTGTGAAGTAGAGGTTTTAGTCATGACATAAGTGAGTTTTGGGAGAATTTTTATTTTTATATGAATTACCTTCATGGAATGGCCATAGTCATCATAATGTGAAGACAAAATGATTTTATTATCAAGGTTATTTCAATTGGATATTTTTCTGTGTCCATATCTATCATGATACGAGGACTTGGAGGTCAACATATAAGGGTTCTATATATGGTGTCCTATGCTATGGTTCCTTTCTCCTAGTGTGCCCCTTCCACAGTCATATATGGTTTATGATATTTAATCAGTTTTAAATGGTGACGATATGGTAGTATATAAAGGGATTTTCAATCTTACATCTAGTGGTTCAGTTGAATTATCCTCATTATGTTGTGATAATTATCTATCACATCATGATTCCTTGAATTCGAGTATTATAATAACTTTGTAATACCATCTGAATTATAGCATTTTTTATTTCCCCCCATTCCTAAGTGTCTAATGTTTCACCCCTAGAGACATTGAACACTCTTCGATTGGATTTATGACTTGGACTAAATAGATTGAATGATGGTGATTTGAGGTGAATCTATATTTTTGTTCTTCCAAAAATTTATTGATGTCCTTCATATAAGGATAGAAATAGCAGAATTTTGGTATGGTTTAGCTTTCCTTATGGATTTTATAATGTGATTTTTTTTAATGATTATTTGGCATGATTTTGGTCATCTGATATTCTCTTACATGAATTATTCATGCTCATTAGTTGTAAAGATTTGGATGAGGTAATATATTCAATGCTTATTTTTTATGTATATCAATGGAATTAATATTAAATTTATTTAATTATGTAGAAACTATGAATTTACTTAATGAATATAATGAATTGAACTATATATATTTTTGGGAATGTGTTAAACTACATGTTTTTACATATTTATATAATTTTTATTATTATATTTTGGTTATCTATTTGTTGTTTATAAAATTGCTTCACTTATGAAATATGTAGGTGTGTTGTTTCTATGATTTAATAATTAGATTAAACATTTTCTAAAAGGTAATTATGTAATTAATATACTATGTGGTTATGTGGAAATTGAAATTTAGAATGGGTTAATGGTTGTAGGGGATGTTTTATTATTTTTTTGTATCAATAGAATATTAATAGAAATGATTAACTTGGTAATTAGTGTGGTTTGGAATTTATTGAACCATGGGTTGTGAATGGAATATTATTGAATGAAAGAAAAGGTAAATTTTTTAATTAAAAAGAGTATAGGAAAACTAATTTTTTTTTCAGTAAATATGGTTAATTAATGAGAAGATGATTGTAACATGGATTGTAAATTGTAAATCCATATATGACAAAAAAATGTGATTAAATGAGAGATTTTTAATGGTTTTTGAGGTTGTTTTGTGTGGAATGGGGAGGGGCTGATTTTTGGTATGGAAATTGGCAGTGATGGTAGTGTATGGTGGTGATAGTGTGGATATTATTTTCTTGTGACCCCTATTGGATAGGAATGCACGTGTGACTATATATATATTTTTATTTTCCTTTTTATTTCATACACACCCTAACTAACTTTTATAACCTTATCAACTCCCAAATGTTTTTGGGTTACAAGTGTTTTAATGAAAATATCAGTCGGTAAGGGATTGGATGGGTGATTACTCCCTGGGATTGGATGGGTGATTACTCCCTCTTCCATTCACTCCATTATAGTTCTGGTGTATATTTTTATGGATCATTTGGGGATTTTTATGTGTATGTGGTGATGAATAATAGTGTGGTTCATGGATATGGGATGAGGGAATACAATTAATGTCCTTATTGTTCACAATACCCTACTAATATGATTTAAATATAAAGAAATGGTGTGCGGTGATGAGGTGGAAATGTGTCTATATGGTGTCTTGTGATTGTGTATATGTAATAATGATGATTATGTGGTTATGGTATTCATTTTGTGGTTATTATATGAGGTATTATGTGTTGTTTCATGGATTCAAAAGAGATTGAGATCACCGGGATATTTGTCGTTAGAATGTGAGATTGTCATATTAGTGGAGTTGTACTTGTGGGGAAATTTTTGATATATTCTACTATTATCAGGTTATATACTTGTATGTGATATTGGATGATCAATATATGGTGAGGTTGGGTGATGATTAACTTGGTAGCTGATTGTTGGTTTTGTTTTTTATTTACTAAATCATCATTATTCTACTACAATATTTTCACAAGAGAACATGAGGAGTATTATTCTAGGTATGCATGTATAATCATTCCATATATAAAAAAACTATTTTTCAGGTTTCCAGGGTTATTTTTGTGAAAATATTGGACCTTACTATCTAAAATTTTAGAGTAATGGTTGGGGTTGTTTCTTAGTATTTTATTTTGGTATTTTATAACTGAGATTTGTATTTGAATGAAATTTACATGGACCTTGATTTATTATAGGATATTGAATTTACTTTATATTTTGTTGTTTATAGATGGTTTTATTATCTTATTTCTAATATTTATGAGATTAATTCCTTTGATTTGCATGATTTATACTCTTAATTATTGTTTCTAATATGGGGCCAATTAGAAGTAGGCCTTAAGGGACATTCTATTCATATAATCCAAGAAGGGTTTCCTAATGGGGTATGGTTGTGACAATTTATTATTGTAAATATGGATAATATTTAAGTAAATTTTTGAGTTATGAATTGGTATGTATTTCATGGATCTGTTAGGGAAATTGGAATATTTTAAATTGGTGTATAATGTAGCAAGGAAGATTGACTAAGATACCAGTGATTAGGGCTCCCTATTATCAGATGCAAGGATCTTAATCATATGAAACACCCTAGATGGGTTACTACTGGTTTCATGGTAGATAGATAGGGTAAGGGAATCCATCATACATGGTTTCACTTATGTATTAATTCGGGTGATTTTGGAAAATTTTAAATTAATTCAATTAAATAAACCTTAAATTAATTCCCTAATCTTGGGATTAGAAGTTTTAATTTGGTTAGAAAAGATGTCAACTAATAATTGTTTGCAACTGTCTCATGTTTGAAAGGGATTTAAAGATGACCAGGTTGAATGTTGGAGGTTTTATTTGATCGAATATGTTGTTTCCTATAGGAATAAACTGTGTGAGTTATAGTGTAAACACTTAGTGGAGTATGAGGGGGTGTATTGTATTTGATGATTGGACACCAGTTGGAGGAGCTTGATATCACCCTTGGATTTATCCGATTGAGGGAAGCGTATTATGTTTTATTTTACATAATTGTAATGCATATATCATCACATAATGGTTGGATATTTTATCTCATAGAGTGGAAGGATGCAAGGGTTTCGTAGGATTCTTTTTAGAGGTAGTTTCATGACCAGGTCATGTCATCAATGTTGAGAGAATTGAATAGGAATGAGATTCTCTCACATCATAATGGAATCCTAAGAATGTGGGAGATCAGGATTACCTTTAATTACTTTCTTTAATTTACCCTAAACCTTTTTCTATGAGTATTCTATAGGTAAGTTACTTGAAGTGGCATTACACTCAATTATTTCATGTATATTCACTCCATATATGTTTCTAATGTACCTGGTGGTGAAAATGAAGGAAAAGGTGATCTAATGGATACATTAATATAGAGTATCATCTCAAGAAGAGAGTAACCAAATATCCTCAAAAATCTTATCTATCTTTATACATTCATTGATGTTAGGGAAATTCAGATCTTGGTTAGTAGGGATTTAGCCTTAGTAATTTATTTCAATTTTATCTAAGTCTAGTAACTCTTGTGTGCTCATCAAGGGATCAATATCAATGGGATTTTCTTATTTATGTTTTCATCAGAATTAGTTTTAGTGCCTAACCAATATTAGGGGTCAACCAATAGTATGTAGTCAAATTTGGTTTTATCCTCAACATTAGATACCTCAGAGGCCTAATCAAGAACATGATTGCTAGAGATTCGGTTAGCTAAGTGGTGATATAGAAGGAAGAGGAAATCCAATTATATCTCCGTCATTCAAGGAAATGGGTCTATGCATATACATGGTCATGGTTATCCGAAATGGGTCATAGGAGAAAGACATAGATAGTTTCATGCTATAGAGGTATGGGCACAGGATAGATCAGAGGTCATCCGACATACCATTTGTTTATTGTCTACTCTATATTTTTCTTTAATTGATTTAATAGATTTACAATCATTTATTACTCCCACCTTGGTATGTTTCATGAGACTCAAGGTAGAGAAGATTCCAATTAACTCTGTTGTGGCTACAGTATATAGTGGTTAGAATATTATATTTTATATGTTTCGAGGTTGTGTGTAGATATCGGGAAAACATCAATCATTTATGGATATATTTTTACTATAGTTACAACACTATAATAACATTATTGGAATAAAATGGTTTTATTCTATGAATGTGATCAAATTTTTCTTAGAAGGTGGGTTGGATTTAATGACTAGGAGTTCTAATATGTGGTTTTCATTGGAGAGTAGGATTACCATATGGATTTGTAGGTGTTTTGTGTTTTTTCATCTCATCTAGAATCACAATATTTTGAGTGATTAGAGGCGTAAGTGGTGAATTTTCCTATAGTCAATGACGATTTTCAATATTTTTTCTTAATGAGATTATAGTCGGACCCCCTCAACATGAAATCATTTAAGGGACATATTTTTATCCTAGTTCCTTCAAAATTTCAATACATCATTATCAGATGAATCCTTTTGAGATATGGTATTTGAGGATCTAGTTTGATGATTTTATATAGAGGGGTTTCATCTATCCCAACATGTATGAGTCTAGTTCTCTTTTTTTATTAACCAAGATGATGGATAGTGGAATGATGTTTTGTGTAGACTACCAGTGGTTGAATCTATTAAAGGTCAAAAAAATTATCTCCATCCAAAGATAGATTATTTATTTCAACAATTATTTTGTCCCTACTAGTTATTGAAGACTTATTTTCAATTTTTATACGACTAGATGAGTATGAAAAATGATGACATACAAAATTCCACAATTATATATCATTTTATGCATTTTAAGTTAATATTTTTGTCATTTGGTGTCACAAATTCCCCCTCTATTTTCATGAAACCCATAAAATTCATTTTTCATGAGTTCCTAGTGAAATTCATTATAGTGTTCATCAAAAATGTTATCATATACTCCAAATTAGTGGAGGGTTATATTTATAATCATAGGGATATTTTACAATTCATTTAGTATTTTCTCTATTGAATTTTTTTGAAGTGTATTTTTTATATGTATAAAGTTAATTTTCTTATTCATATGGTGTCCTAATAGAGAGTGGTAATTAATATTTCATGACAGATGAAGTAATTTCTAAGATAGAACCCAAGAATTTATTTTCTGTCTAAAATTTATTTGGTATCATAGACTACTAAATATATTTAAGTATGATATTTCTCATATGCATCCTATTTGACTACATTGACCAAGAAAGAATGACCCTTTTTATGAGATGATCATTATTTGGTAACCTTCAACTACCAGAAAGGTAAGTTGATATGTTCTATCGTACATTGGTTTCTAGAGGAGGTTTTAACATTCAAAGTTTTATGTAATTATTCCCATCAAGGTTTGGGATTCATCTCGATGTAACATAGGCAAGGGATCTCATATGGGTATAGGTAGTTATATTCCAATCAGAATAATTATTCCTCCTATGATCTTCAATTAGTGGTAGGGGTGTTTGGTATTGGGATGTGGTGGTATTGCCTCATTAGTGACCACTTTAGGTACTTCAATGTTAAATAGATAATGAGGAACATTTTCCCTCAATGGTATTTCAATGTACATTAGTGACAATGGATGAAGTTCTTACAGAACTATAATTTTGAGAAATAAGAAACCCTGGGGAAATAAAATTTGGTTATTGATGTGTTGTGTAGAGAGACTTGGGTAGATATTTTTCCAAAGTCCAAGGATTCATGGATAGTGATGAAGGAAATTTCAACGATTTATACTGATATTAAAGAGGTGGGAGGTATTGGTTTATTTACTTAAAATATATTTAAATATTTTTTTGAAGAAGGTGGTAGAGTGTCAGTAAAGAGACTAAGAGTTAAAAGTGATTTGGGATTGTGTTTTCTCTAGTGATGATCCTATGGTATTGTCAGAGGATGATCAACATTAGGTTTTATTTATAGGGAGGTGTTATTTCCCCTTAAAAATGAAATATGAATCCATTCATGGGTTTAATATCTCACACTTGTTAGTAAATTTTGGAATATCCAACATGTGTCATTCCAGAAGAGGTTAGTTCTAATGGATGATGATGAAGTTATCAATCATGGATATCATATTGAAATGTTTGTTTTACTAGTAGTATGATGTATTTAATTTTGTTCCAAGAGGTTTACAAAAGCTATTATATATTCTTGAGTGGAATTGAGATGATATCTCGGTTGATTTTTTTACTAGTTTCCCTTTAGTCTAAGGTGAGTTTGATGATATTTTGGTGATTCTAGATCAGATGATGAAGTTGTCTCATATCATGGTGAGTTGGGAGTTGAGATCCATGGATGTTACGGAGAGAAGATATGTAGATTAGAGAGAGAAAATACACAGGTAACTAAGGACCATTATTTATGATTGGGATCCTAATTTTATCATATGGGTATGGGAAAGGATTTAGTATTCCATCAGATTCCAGTTATTCCTCAGAGCCTATTTTCATCCTCAGATGGCTGAAATGATGGAGTAGAACATTTAGACACTGTATGATATTTCATTATCTTTTACACACACACACACACTCACACACACACATATATATATCATGAGTTATGCACTTTACATTATCTTGGAAAACCTATAATAATATCTACCACTCCTCTATTAGAATGTCCTTATTTAAGGTAGTTTATGGGAGTCCTTGTAGATATATATTGTTTTGGAATGAGAATGTGGATTTTTTTGTCCTTGGACATGATGATAAGCATAAAAAAAGAAATTTAAAGTGATTTAGTAGTAGTTTAAGGTAGTGCATTTCTATCACATGTTTTATGTGAATCAATGTAGGAGACCTATGGATTTTGAGGTTAGATATCACGTGTTCTTGAGGGTTCCTATCATTGTGTATTGTAGAATATTGGAAAAGTGAGAAATATATAACCACTATTTTTTGGTATTTTATGGTGTTCGGGTGTGCTGGTGATGTGGAATATTTTTTAATACTTATCCCATAGCTAGGAAAGATCCACGATGTTTTTCTCATGTCATAGATTTATTGATATCTTTTCATTGATTATCATATTAATGATTTGAGAGATATGGATGTAGTGGATGACATGATGTTCATGGACTGTCTAGTAAAGATATTTATGATTGGTAGAAGGTGTTTTATAAGCGTGTTGTCACTTTGGTTCATGTTTTAAGGTGGTATAGTGGCATGGTGGACTATATATGAGAAGGTGAGTTGTAGATTCACACTCAGTGTCACATGTTACAATGGACCTTCTTTTCCTTTGATGATGAGTTGTTTATATTGATTTTTACTGTTGTGATTATTTAATTTGTGTATATTTGATATGATAATTTCATTTTTTTATGTTTTTATTATTTATTGGTTGTGTTGCCATTAGTTGAGAGGTATATCATGGAAGAATATTTGTTTTGGGTTGTTTTTTTTCTTTTGGGTTTGGTTTTCATTCTTGAATATGATAATCCTTTAATAGGAATATAATATATCAACCTAAACCTTTACAATATGATTATTTTCCTAATTTAGGTGTTTGTGGTGTTAGTATATGGTTGGAGGAAAAAGTTGGTGGTTATGCAGAGATACTAGTAGGGATGGGTGAGTGGTGGTGAGTAATTTTGCATCATTCCATGAAAGGTGATATTGGAGGAAAGATTTCAATTGAAGAAAGAGTTCGGGGTGTGATTTTCTGAGTAGAGGTTCATAGGGATGATTGTAGTAGAGGGTGTTTTAATAGTTGGTCGGTCCTGACATAGGGGAAGTGTTTTATTGATTGAGTGGTGTGAAAGGGGATTTTTTTGAAAAGTAAGAATTCCTTAATTTTCTTGGATGACTTACATTGATAATTTTCATTCACTTTTGGAAATTTTGGTTACCCTCAAAGTTTTTTGTTTACCTTTACGATTTTCCTTTACCAATTTTCTAGAAATTGTGTGAAGGTTTTGATCATGAAATAATGGAATTTTAGATGGTAATTTAATTCTTCACAAACGGTCATTTTATAGTGGCCATTTCTATTGCAACACAACGACCTGAAGAGCGTATTTCTAAGGTTATTTCATTTGGATTTTAGGGTGTGGACATCTCCATCCTAGAGTTGGGACCCATTTGTCATGATTTGAAGTTATAAATTTGATTTCATCAATCTATAGTTCTATGGTCATGGGGAAATCCCTACCCAGTCATATTAGACTAAATATTGTGACCCAAAAATTAAATGTGTATGATGTGGAGGTAATAATGGTATTCTAGAACATGTTTGAGAGGTTCAACAGAATTATCCCCATCACCACATGCCAATTATATGACATTCTATGATCAATTGAGTTTGAATATTGGTATAAATTTAGAATCTCATCCAAACTATTCTATTTAATATTGTTTTACTCTATCCTTAGGTAGACATAAGTTTATTCCTAGATACCCCGGAACCCCTGATTGACATGATTTATTCATTGGTCTCAATATATCCACTAGTTATGATTTTATGTCAGTTTCCCATATTTTATTCTTATTTTTTCTCACTTTTGTTCGTCTAGGTATGGTTGAAGTAGTGGGGTTTTTGGTTTTGTTTTTCTTGAGCCATTGATGATGGATATTTATATCCTTTATATTTTATAGGGGTCCCTTACATGATATCGGTCCTACCTGTTGGTACTGAGTTTTTAGTGGAATCATTGAATCATAGAAGCATGTGAAATTTAATTTTTTACATTGGATCAACATCATAATGTCATATATGTCATTACAACACCAATTTACCAACCTAATGATCTTTGTTAAGTTAACTATGAATAAAACTATCAAAATAGTACATCATTCACTTTGGATAGAAAACTTGGTCTGCTTAGTGTCAATGATCGTTGCTTGAAGGAATAGAGGTTGAAACCCTCTTGATCATCTTCACATGATTCAAAAGCATAGTGGTACATTGTTCATTAGTCTTCAAGTGCTTTTATATAGAGATAATGTTTCTTTTGATGTCCTCGTGATCACTATAGAACTGCTTCATCGATTTGGGAAGGAATTCTTGGATTATAGTGCTCAAAACATCTATTTATCACTCTAGGAATTTAGAGAGATGAGTAAGAGGTTATATAAATCATGGGATCAATATACCACTCGAATTTGGGATTCTTATGGATTATATATTTATTTCTCAACTCATAGAAGTTCCACTTCGGCCTCTAAATAACTTTTATCTTCTAGATAATCTCTCAATAATAAATATTTCTTAGATAACATGTAACTTATGTCATTAATAATTTATCACATACTTTTAGAATCAAAATCATGTTACGTGATAAAATAAAATTCCTAAAATCATTTTTTTCTCCTAACAAAATATTTAATCATCATTGAATAAGGGATATTCATTAATAATATAATTTTCCTTATATTCACTTAGTAACTGTTGAATATATAGAGTAAATGAATTTAGTAATTATTATTCTATTCAAAAATAATATTGAATTTTAATGTTTATATTGATCATTTAAATGTGGACATTACTCGATCATTGATATTGGTCCCACCATTTCCTAATATAAAATTCATTATAAATGGAAAAGATTCTGGATATCCTTTGTTAGCGACTCTCTAAGCCCATATCTTGATAGAAATTGGTGTCACTCATCAAATGAGAGTAGTGTGTGACAAAATATCAAGGCCCCAATAGAGATAAGTATTTTTCATAGCAATGAAAACCCCCTATGAGCATGCTTTATGTAATATAATCTCATTGCCTATAAATATCTCATCAAGAAGGATACATAATTTATGAATTCATCCTTAAATTCTTTATTTATTCTTTTAATGGCCATACTAGATGGAATTAAATTATTTTTCCATGGACATGGATTTAATAGAGGTACCACCATCCGGGCCAACTAGGATTGAGATATCCCTTCTTCTATTGAAGCAACAAATCCTATCTATTTCATTTAATTAATGTCGTACCACCAATGACACACCCAGTGAATGACACCACACCACTTACATAAATTTCAACATTTTAGTCTTTTATCAAAGTACATGATAAGATGATACACACCAATGATCTGAAGCTAACTGACTAATATACATGCTCATAAATTGGAACATCCAATGATAACAAAAAGTTGAATTATTTTTGGTGGGTCATTCTTCATGATCTCTTCTTCTATATATCACCAATTTTGAACTTCATAATAAAAAGTAACAATTTTTATCATCGCCAACACTTTACATTCATACAACACATGTTCCCCATCAGTATTATGTATATAAACCATAAGACATATTTTTATGATCACTATCATCATATCTTGATGTTCCCGTTATAGCTCATAACTATTATAACCTTTAATATGATAAAAAATGCAAGGAAATTTATATGAAAATACTATACGTAGAAGTTCTAATGCTATTACAATAATATAATAGCATGAATAACACTATCTCTATATATGATATTGTAATAAAAATGTTAACACCCATGGTAGGTCTAGGGGACCCACTTTTAGAATGCTCCCACTTTCACAAGAGGAAACATGATAACTTTTAGCTAGTTAACTCTCACATTGTAAAATTATTCTTCTATAGAGTTGTGGATTTAGCCATCATGCCTACCACATTTTCTTATATGAATGATCTACTATCAATGACATCACCTCGATGATTAAAAATAACATAATAGATGATATCCCTAATTATATCCGCTTTCCCCCTATTCTAACCTAGACATTTTGGATAATATCATTTTTTACTATTATCATATTTTGTATTATAATAATATGTTTCATTCCTTGTACGATTATATGAATGGGAACAAATCATTGGGTATTATGAATGAAATATATTGGGATATTCTTAACACTGAGAGGGAGGGTGAATCAGTGTTGGATATTTTTTAATACAATTAATATTTTTTACCCCTTTACCTCATAGATGTGTTAGGATATGAATTTACTTATTCTATTTTCCTTATAAAATGATAGTATATAAAAGCAAATAAAGATGTAACTCAATGTTTTTATAAGGTTCATTAATAAATGAGTGCATCAATTTCATTTATGTAGGGTGATGATAAGTAAATGAATTATACAGTATATTGTAATACCAATTTATAGTGTTTGTCTCGGATACAATCCCTTAGATAGTGTGGGTCCCTATAAATTTATAGGGGGAATGAAAAACTTTTTCCTCCCAAGAAAATTAATGACCTATTCAAACATTCATATCCTCATATTTATAAAACCTCTAAATATAGTCTTCACCATTAATTTGAGGTTGTTAGTAACACCAAGAATGTTTTCCTATGATGAAACTACAGTTGGCTGTAATAGAGACACTTTGTTCTTCCACTAACTTCTTCTTGACTTGGTTAATTGCACAAAAATAAGAAAGAAACGATTATTTGCTTCCCAGAACAAAACTACAAGTTTGGATTTTATCATTTTTTGGATGTCACATGGTCATTAATAAGTTTTGGACTAAGAACCATAATTCTCCTTGACCCAAATAATACTAAACTGAATATAGATAAGCCAATCACTTCTTCTTTTTCTCTCTTGATTATTAAATAAAAATGAATTCACTGAATCACCTTGTTCCAATATTCCCAAAATCACAAACTTCCTTTGGTATTATCAAATCAATGTTATCTCAGCTCATAAAAACATTACCAAAATTATCCATCCTTGAATAAGGATGAATTTATTGCTGGCCACACTTTTCATCTTCATTATGATCAATGATATGAATATGTAATGGACTAACTATCTCTAAATTCATCGATACTTAATATCAATAATTAAGTGTAGTATCTATTTCATCTTAGTGAAATTGATTGTTTGAAAACACTGGATACAATACAGTGAACAAATCAAAATATCTTATGCATGAATAATAATTTTAATGGGTCTTAAAAAACATGTTACCCTCAACAAACAATAATTCTTGATAAATATATTATGAATTCATGTTCTCATGTGGATATAGGTTCAAATTTTGTTCATTATTTTTCATAATCATTACCATGAATGCACACTTCACTATTCACTTCCCATCATTATCTTCATTTAGTCACACTTCCTTGCACCAAAAATATTTGTTTATTTCAAATCATGCATATGAGTACATATGTTTTTTCATACATGAATGCACTACTCCCTGCCTCTTGCGATGTTTTTCTTTGAAACCCCATAATAATGGGAGGTGTATCATGAAAATATCTCTTCTTGAAAACCTGAATGTGTGTGGTTCTTTATTGTTAAAAACGTTATGTGGTTATAACCTATAATATTTATGTATGACCATATTGAAAGCTTTTACCTATTATACAACTACCTCCTCTTTTGCATAGAAACAACAGTGCACATATGTACTTATCCAACGTAAAAATCAATCTGGGTGCAATCATGCTTATTTAGGAAATATTGAAAAATGTTTATAAGACCAGTAATTCAGGAAGCATAGTTGAAGTACATAACTCAAAAACTAGCTTGTAGTACAAATTATTCACAAGATACATCGAGTGTGTGTTAACACAAGTCAAGTGTCTTTGGGTATTCTTCATGATAGACATGTGTGGTTAATCTTCATGTACCCAAGGTGGATCATATAACTCCCCACTTTATAAATCCTAGGAGGTTTATGGATCATATTTCCCATTCATGTTAATAAAAACATAAAGAAACCCTATTTCTCATTTAAAAAAAATGATATCTCTTAAAAAAACATGAGCAGAAACAACATTTCTTCATCTTTACCTCAGTATTTATAGTTTATAACTACTTCATATTCTTTATTAATTCACAAAATCAAATCCTAAAAATATGTTGTATAAATTAGTAAATTGAATTATTGAGGATCTCATCATTTTAGAAATATCTCATACTTGACTTTCTCTAATAAACCTACATAAAAAACCATAGCATGTTTTCCTACTTGATTTAAAGTATCTTATGTGAACATCATAATGATCATTTTATCTTATTAATATTTATTTCAACCTTCTTGATTACCAGATGAGTAACACATGTCTAAGACTTAATTTGAATTAGACAGTATCACATTACTTGTGTCAATATATTCCTCGAAATAATAGCATGTATGCATGGGATTCCATTCCTTAAAAATATCCCAAATTTACCCTTATAACAAGAATGGAAGCCTTAGTATTTATTAATGGAGTTTATTCTATCTACTCTGGAATGAAAATGACCGTTAATGAGTCTGGATTTAGAAGATAATCTGTAACAGACATCAAATGACTCTCATGCATTAGATCAGATGAACACATTATCTATGAGAGTTTTGAAATGGGATGAATAGTACCTTATACAACATGTTTCCCACATTGATCTCTATCATGGTTGTGTAGAACTATATTAAAGATCTAATTCCCACTTCTTTCTGAAGATTTCATTAGGGTCGGCACCCGAATTCACAACACAGAGAATGGGCTTTAGCTCGACATGCTTCTTTCCAAACCCATGGGCCTTTAAGGTTTATTATCATGGACCATAAATATAGTCTCTCCATGGTATTATACATTAAAAATAATTCTTAATGTTTTCTTTCTTTTGTTGTTTCCCGTTGGTCAAGGTTGACCTTGGTCCCCCATGTTCCCTAGGTCATGCGGGCCTAGGATGCCTTATGTGTCGGCCCATATTTTCTATCAAGGAAACAATTTCACATGTAATTATATGAATTATAAGTATAGAATAAAAATAAAAAACTTTACCAATTATTAAAATTCTAAAATATCCCATTCAAAATAAATATTATTTTCCAAGGCCTACTTAACTTCTTCTTCATACAAATCAATATTTTCAAGGAAAAACTCTTTCTTTATTTTTATTATAGACTGTATGTCCTCATTGAAAAATGTATTTTTAATTTAAAAATGGTTTAATCAATAGTTAGTGTTATACACTCAATGTATTCAAAATATTTATATTGTAATTTCATGACTTGAGGACTTGTCTTCATTTTTTCTTCACTCAATTATCCATTGTTTTCATGGTTTCTCCATTTCTAGTAATATCTTTTGTTCCAAATCCTTCAATATATTGATATCAATGAAATATTTCTATTTAATTTACAACTATTGAACACCAATAAATTCCATTGAAAAAAATAAAATCTATACACAATGTGGGATCTCCAATCCCCCCCTTTGCATTTTTTTGGAAATACCTTCAATGTTATTTTTAAATTAATTTTCCAATATGGGAATCTATGCTTTATATCCTTTAATTTTCCAAAATTTCATTTTAATTTATCTCTACCTTATTTATAAGATATGTAATTTCAAGGGAAATGGGTATTAGTTCTTATTTAAGAAATGTTTCATCCATCATTTCAATATAATTCTTGTTGAGTCCTGATTGGTGTAGAAAACAAGAAGATTTTATTTAGAAAACAATGTTTTCCATTACCAAATAATCTTGATACCTAATAAAATTAATACTTATATACTTTTCCTCAATGGATAACCATTTTTATTCTAGGATGAAGATATTTAATGTGATGTGAACTTTTTTTTTAATAACTATCAACATGAAACTCTTGTATTCACGTCAAAAAACATTTCATAATCATTCTTGTGAAATGAAGTGGATATGTGGCCTTAGAGAACTTATAAACTTCAACTTTTTTGTATTTCATTGATTAATTCAATCACTTAACATATATGTTATATTTTTTATTTTTTATAACCATGGGTGAGATATTAATAAATAAATAAATTTCACATGACATGATCTTCATGCAAATTTTTGAATAGTTATATTTTATAGCAATTGAAATAATGATTCTGGAAATTCCATTATATTTATTTACTTATATCCCATAGAGGCAAACACATCTAAAAAAAATTATAATGATGGACCTCCTTAAGAATGGATCTTAAGATATATCAATGTGGGGAATACACTATAATGTATCTTTAACTTGTGACTGTCCATATTGAAAATGTTCACAACTTCACTAAGGAAGATCATCTTGAATACTTGATATTTAGATTATGAAATATAACATCAAACCAAGATTATATATTCAATATCCATTTTTTCAAGGATACTATAGAAAAATATCTAACATTAGTAATGATGATCGTCAATCATATTTTTATTTCAATATTAATTGAGGAATCATTCAAGGATGGAGACTTCTTTATCTTTTAGATCAAGAAATGACATAACTCATTTCTTATTAGGTTCCCCCTAATAACTTTATTTACCTTCCATTACATACATTAATATAACAAATATAATAAACAAAATATTAAGGTAATATGGTTGATTCTTCTTTCATCATCAATATGAACCGAAAGGTTGAGATGATTTTATAAACCATGTTGTTCCATTTCCTTATCACTCACACTAATAGATTTTATCTTTAGTTATAATTGATATTTTATATATATTTTCATTATCTAAATGTATTTGTGATTGATTATTATTCCTAAAAGATCTTCTAAATAACTTTAATCACCAGGTGAAACTTTCATCTTAGTAAAAAATTCTTCTTCTGCTTGAAGAATTTAAAATCAATTTCTAATAGTATGAATAGCCATGTTTTAAAACAAACATAGAGATTATCTATCATTATGCACAATATTTTCTTTTACTATTTCACTAGTTTTATCTAGGGTATCATCAATTTTCCCCATTCATTCCAAATATTCAATCTATATAACTGACATGTTATTATAAACTGTGGAATAATGTTTGGATATTTCATATGAGTTCTTCTATGTTTTATCCGTTTTTATTAATTATTTTGAACGAAATCCTTTTCAACTTATAGGATTTGAAATCCAAGGAATTATCTAATTTCATAATTGAAATAATCTCATGATAATTTTTTATGGAATTATTTTTCTTTCTTCCAATGGTTTCTTCTTCTTTCCTATCAAGATTATATGGTCTCATTTTCTCATCAACATTTGATAAATGTCAAGATGAGAATATACCAAACTTGTGAAAAAATCTATTGAATATACTATATACATTTTCCAATCTTTTAAATTTTTTGTAGTATAAATATTTCTCTTAACCTATGGATGCTTCTTCTTCATTTTTGGATTTCCCCGTTGAAATAAAATTAATCTATTATTTTTATCTATTGGATTGTACCAACAATATAATGCATAATGCCCGAATGTATTATAACACCAATATTGACCATCAAATCTTGATTTATTGATATCTTTAGTATAAAAATTATGGTTATTCATTATGACTTGTTTTTCTCTTTATGGGGAACCATTTTACTCAACTACTTTTATATCCACCCTAGTAATGGTTGTAGGATTCTTCTCTCCTTTAATCATCCATGATTGTTCATAATTCATTTTAAAACATGCATTAGTTATTGAAACATATTACGAAACCTTATTACAAGATGGTATGGATGGTACCTTTATCTTCTCACCTTATTTGATAGATCATTGAATGATATCTTGATATTCTTATCAAATGTTTTAGGTCTTTTGACATTAGAATCCAGTAGTGAGAATTGAGTAGTAGCAACTACTTTTTATTTCTTTTGTGAAGTATCAATATGTTTCTTATCGTGATTGGAAAACTAAACTTAAAAATCTAGACACATAATATTTATAGTATTTTTTTGATCGTCAACCATAGTCCCCTTTTATTCACAAAACATATTCATTATTCTAACATTATATTCATGTAGCTTAACTTTGTTATGAATAAATGATTTATGTTCCTTGATCTTCTTGAAATTTTCTTAAAATTTTAATCCCTTAACATCAATTATATTATTCAATTTTTTTAGGTGCATGGATATATTCTTTTGAGGACTATTTTATTCTCTATTTCTCTTCAAATTCATTAATCCATTTTGAGTAACATATATCATGTTCCCTATTTGTTTCTTCAAAGCCTCGAACCTTTCTAGAAATAATTCAACATTCTAGAATTTTTCTTTTCAATACCTTCTCCATAATGTCATATTCTTATTATAACAATGTGATTTATTCCAATATACATTGAAATAATCCAAAAATATAGAAAATTATTTTTTTAGGAACACAATGGAGGATATCAACTAATATATCCAATGATATCTCTTTAGAGGTTGTAGATTGTTCATTATCACAACTTACTCTAGAATCTTCTTTAGGAATGTTTTGAGAGGAACTAACACTTACCTATTAATAACTTTTGGTAGATAGACTATCTGTATCCATGGTATAAACTTTATAAAACTTTTCATTACATTCCAAGGCGGAAATATTTTCATTTTCAAAAAGGCACAGAGAAACTGATACATATATGTTTATATAAATAAGGGAATTATTCGTAAAGTTTCATTTATCTTTATTTATCTTGTTCATAATGATCTTTTTAGAAATATAATTCTCTTATGAAATGACAATATCTTCCCCAAAATTACATTTCAATGTTAATAAAATAATGAAACAAAAAATATTAAAATACTAATAGATTCAACAGAGAGAATCCAACAGATGTGTACCTAGTTTTGATACAAATTAAAAATACCAGTTTGGGATATTCCAAACACTGAGGGGGGGGGGTGAATTCATCTTGGATACATTTACATCCAATCACAAATTTTCATTTCATTACCTTTTATACCTATTATGATCTCAATTATAATAATCTTTTTTCCTTATCTAATGATTTTATATAAAATCATGTAAGGATTGGGCATGAAATTTTTACATGGTTTATTACATATTGAATGTATTTATTCTTTACCATGTCTGGTGATGACCAATACATGGATTCATCACTATAATGAGATATAAAGTTATAATTTTTTGTCTTGGAGGAAATCCTTTAGCCACTCAGGGTCCATAAATATTATGATTAGGGAAGGAAATAATTATTCTTCCCTACAGTGGTGAAGACCTAGTCTAACTTTCTTCTCATCACTATTTCATTTTACTTCCAATGAATATATTAATAACCCTCTTATTTAAGGTAGATTGTTACACCAAGAATACTTTACACCTGCTGAGTCTATTGTTAGATTTCATAGTGATACTTTTTAATCCTCCAACATCTTATTCACTTGGTTACATTCATAATTGCAGGAAAATAACCTTCCTCTTCATCAAAATAATAAACTATAATCTACAATTTCATATTCTTTTGTTGTTAAAAATTATACGAATAGGTTGGGGACAGGTTAAATAAATCTTCCTTACTGAAATGATAATCAAATGAATATATATTTACCAGTCACTTCTTCTTCTATTATATTTCTTCTTTAATGAAAAATTGACTTCACATAATAACTGTCTCACAATATTTCTAGAATCACAAACATCCTTTTTTATTATTAAATCAATGTAATCTCATATCCTCGCAGTATTTTAACAATTATTCATCCCCGAGTAATGGTCAACTTATATATGGGTAAAACTATTCTATTATTCACTATAAATGATAAGAATTTGTGGTATACTGAATATATCTTAATTCTTCAATAAACAATATCAAAAATTCAGTGCAGTATCAATTTCCTTTTAGTGTAATTCATTATTTGTAAACTGTGTCTATACTACAATGAACATGTCACATTATCTTATTCATGTATAACAATTTGTATGGGTGTTATAAAACCTTTAAACCTCTACACACAATAAATATTGATATAGAGATTATGAATTTATATTCTCATGTACATATAGGTTAATGGTTCATGATTTCAATATCATACTCATTACTATGTTTTCATACTTCACTATTCAATTACCTTATTTATATTTTTATAGTCGCACTACCTAACAAAAAACATAATTGGATATTTAAAATCATTAAAATGAGTTAATGTGTTTCTTTATACATGTATTCTATTCTCCCTCCCTCATGCACTCTTCTTTTTTCACACTAACCACAATAAATTCAAGGTATTTCATTAAACTATATCTTCAATTAAATATGAATGTGTGTAGTTCTTTATCATGAAATATGGAGAATTGTTATCTCTTATAATAATCACATATGATCTTTATGGAAACCTGTATATATTATATAGCTATCACCTCATTCACGTAGACACAACACTGCATGTTTGTTATTATCCAATGTGAAACATAATTAGTACATGATCCTACATGTTTTTTAAAGCTTGAAAAAGCTTCAAAAAAGTATTATTCATGAATCAAAATGGGAGTATGTAACTTATGCATTTTATAATGATGTATGTTCTTCATGAGACATTTCGAGTGTGTGTTAACACAATTTGAGTGTTCATGGGTCTTCATCGTGAAAAATGCTTCCATTTCCTATCTGCATAACCAAGGAGTTTCATGGAACTCCCCTCTTCGCATAGCCTAGGATGCTCATAGATCAACATTCACCATTATGTGAATATAATCTTGAGATAATATTTTTCTATGAAAAATAAAATGAGAGCTCTTAAGAATAAATGAGCGTCTTCATCTCTTCCACCTTAGGAATTCAGAATTTATAGGTGAGAATAACACATATTCTACGTTAATTAACCGACTCAAATCCAACAAATTATTCAATGTAAATAATTAAATTTATTTCCTGAGGATCTCATTATTTTAAAAATATATCATATTTAGTTTACTCAAAAAAACATATACCAAAAATCATGGCCTGTTTTTTATATGATTTCATGTATCTCATTTTCATGTCATAAAGATTGTGTGATCCACTTAAACTCAATCTCATACATGTCTAATTCTAAAATACACAACATGCCTAAACAACTTTATTTTAATTTGGTGGTAGCACATTATTCATATTATTATATGCATGAAAAGCAATGAATTCATGAATAGTGGTATTTTCTCTAAAAATCTCCAAAAATCTCCCTTATAAAGTGCATTGAATCCTTGAGATTGATCAACTGAGGTTATTACATCTACTCCAGTGAGAAGTTGAATGTCGAAGTGGCTGGAGGTAGGAGATGATCTACCATTGTGATTAGATAGATCTCATGCATCAGATCAGATGGATACACTATGTTAGAGACTTTTTAAATGTGGATGAACAATACTAAAAGCACTGTGTATCCCACACTGATCACCAGCATGGTTGGGTATTTCTATAAAAAAGACTATTTTCCTACTACTTTCTTTATATGGAACTAGTTTTGTCACCTAGATTCAAAACACACAATATGGGATTCATCACAGTGGGATTATTTTCCAACCCATGCACTTTATAGACATGTTTTTTATAGGGCTTATACAAGGGATTTCAATGAGATTATACATGACCCATCATGTTACCTGTGGGCATTCCTAGGCCGGTTCCCATTATGTGTGGTTGAATGTGGTCCCATATGTTCCCCTGTTCAATCTAGTATAGTATTTCTTATTGGTTGACCCATATTTTTTATTAAGTCCACTAATTCATATGTAAATATAATATTTCTAATTTTATAATAAAAATCAAAAAATTTATCAATTATTATTCCTCAACCATGACTAATTACAAATAAAAATTATTTTTATGGGACTTATAACATCTTCTTTAAGAAAATAAATATTTTCATGAAAAATAATCTTCTTCATTTTTTAGTAATTAATTTTTTCACCAAGACACATGTCTTTTCAATTTAATAACATTCCAAACAGGTGTAATAGTTATAAACTCAAATCCTTTAGTATATGTATCTTGAAATATAAACACATAAGGACTTCTATTCCTTTCTTATTCACTCAGTTATCAAATATATTCTTCGAATCTCCACTTCTAGCATCTTCATTCTTTCAAAATCATTCGACATATTGATATTAGTGAAATAATTCGATTGTACTGACTACCATTGACAACCAATAAAAAAATGAAAAAAATAGAATCCATACAGAAATTGGGATCTTATAATTATTTATTTCTTCTTATGATGCATCAAAAGTATAAGCATACTAGGTATTTATAGATATGGATACAAATATAATCAATTAGATTCTCTTATTCATCTCTATATCATAACTACGGAAACGATCCAATTTATCATTAGGGAGACTAGTTTTTATCCCCTTTATTACTAATATTTCTTCCTCTCCATGCACCCATTATATATACCTTGTACAATCTAAATTACAATATGGATAGTTCTAACTGCTTCCTATATATCTCTACTAGATTTAATTGATATTTTCTTACCATAATTCATACAATTAAAATATAATATCTTGTAAATAATATGGAATATGAGATAGATATTCCACTGAATAGTACAGGGTTCTAATCACAATGTTACTATATTTTATGTCATATACATATATTCGAGGAAATATTTATACCGGTGACATTGTAAATAATTCAATCAATAATTTTTTATTTTTTTTATTTTTCAATGCCTTCCAATATATATACATTGAATTTGACGAGGAAACCATTAGATTTACGTCATTATATCCTATTCCCTTGAACATAGGTGGATAATATAATAAATTCATGGAGAAACTATATTTATACTAATTTTTAACACTAATTAGATTATTCATACATCATCAAACATATATTTCTTGGAAAACTATAACACTCCCACTAACATCTTGTGGACATCTATATGACTTTCATTACAAAATAATATTCTATGATGACACTAAATTTATTAAAATATAAACAGATCATTATAAATTTCATTAATTATTGGAATTATATGGTTCCACCAACATTTTATGGTTACTTAATATTGACATCCACCCTATGGTTTTCTCCAAATATGATGGTATTTAATTCCAATGCCTAATATAATGAGCAGAGAATGTTATATAACAAGTATAGATGTAATGGATTTAATAATGATGACTTGGTACAAAAAAAAGAAGACTTATTGGTACCAAAGATATATCATCTATGTATAGTTTCTATTGAATACTCACTTATTATTTTACATCAAACAAAAAAACGCTCAAATTATAGACTTGATTTTGTAACATAAAATTTATTTTTCTAAATCCATATTTATTTATCATTTTATTTTATTTCGATTTGATACTTCCTTATAGGTTAAGTATTTATTATTAATAGTTTACAAAAAATTAAACTAAATCAGAGATCTGAAAACCATATCTCTTGATTTAATACTTTACCAAATCATATATTTCATTAGAATAGTCCAGTTCCATGATCTCTTCGAGAATTTGTTCCTTGTCCAAATACTTTTCCATCATTAACCATGAATTTTCAATGATAATATTTCTCCCACCATCTCAAAAATAGATGTGCACCCTTTTATATAAATATTTTCCTTCACTTGACTATAACTTTTTTATCTTATGTATTTGTGTAATATATTTAATAACTTTTAGGATAATTTCCAGAGATAGAGTTTGTGTTTTCCTAATGAATTTTTTTTCTTTACTTATACTTAACTAATAACTTCCATCTAAACATATAAATTATTAAATTATAAATATATTTCATAAAAAATCATATGGTATCATTTTTTCAATATAGTTGGTATATAATTAGAGGTTAACAATCCTATTTTTCAAATCATATCTCAAAAGTTATAATGGAAGATTTGAAAGACCTGTAAGACATATTGGTGATTATCCATTTACTAATATCTTGATTCTAATGTATTATAAAAATGTGAGTTTTTGAAATACCCCACTATACATATTAATGATTGAATAATTCATTGTTAATATATCCCTTAACAAGATTAAATTGAGGTTTTAATATATTTTACCAAGTTTGTTAAATTTTCCACTAATTCATTACTAAATTTAATTAAAAAACATCTGATGAATTTATTAATTTTATCTCTATCTTATACGTAAAATTTTTCATAAGGACAATTTGAAATAAATCCAGAAGCTTTTTAGATAATGTTTATTTATAAATTTTTATTTACCTATTTTTCTTCCTTTCAAACTAAGTATGAGTCTTATATTTTATAATCATAATTTAATATCAAGGAATCAATTATTACATAACTATAATTTGAGTATGAAACACCTCAAACACCATTCATTAAGAAATTAAATATTGTAATGTTGTGATTATTAGAAACATGACATATATTTTTTGATAATACTCAATACAAGTTTGAATAAAATCAATAAAATTGGAAAAATGAATGTCATGCTCTTATAAATGTTAGCATATGAATCAACCTTTCTTAGACAGTGGGATAATTCCCCTTGATTCATGTGATATTTATCAACATCATAGGTTGTTTTATTTAGATATAATATGTGTGTAAAATATTATATCTGATACCTAAAAATTGAAATAGATGTATTGTAATTATTTGTAGATAAATTTTATGTAGAATCTTATATTTATTCTTCAATAATTCGATACAAATTATCTTCTAATTACCTTTATTTCCACTTGTGATTCAAATAGTATATTGTGTGATGGTCTCCCTATTTATATTTTGATTCTTAAAATGATGTTTCCATGGTTTTTTTGGAATTAAACATTCCATTGGCCTTTTCCATTGTTATTATTCTTGTTCAGAATAAGAAAAAAATATTTATATTTCTTTTAATTTCTTATCATTAGGGAGAACCCTATCCAAAATATTTCAAAACAGTTTCTCCATAAATTTATTTTTATAATTCCTAATTAAACTCGGTTAACCGGGTTATAAGGATATGATAATGAGATATATTGATAGATATTTATTTGATCAATGTAATCTATAAACATTAGTACATGTTGAAAAAGATGAATTCCATCCATCAATTTACACTTGTATATTGTTATTATATTTTAATTCATTTTTTTCTTCACTATATCCTCTCATAAATCTTAGAGATGTGACACCATGGTATAATGATACATGTTCATCTAATTCTTGTAAAACATATCAAAAAATTATGATATCATTTTAATTTTAACATCAAATGCATTATACATGAGTCTCATATAACCTTCCTTTCCACCCCACTTTCTTCTTGTGGTGGCACATCATGTAGTGGGGACCCAAACACATAAAATTATCTATAATATAATAGTACATTGCATAAGTGAATGTACCATTATTATAGATTATTTCTAGTAAAGATGTGTTTTACCAATATTGTAACACCCAAATATTTTATAAAATATTTTACGACAAATAATTTAATTTACTTAATTGCTTGTGTTACATATAACAACGATTTTATACAAACCATGATATACAATTAATATTTTATTATTTAAAGAGATAGTTATCTTCAGGATATTTTATTGATGTATGTTAATAGGACTAAATTAATTATAAAACATTTATGGTCAAATATGTCGAAATTAATTCATTTTTATGAACTTATTATGAAAATCAATTGAAAAAAAGAAATATTTTATAAAAAACTGTTTTGTGAATGAAATTTATTTTTTATCATAAATTAATAAATCTTTGGTGAATAATTTTAATTAAAATTATATATCACATATTTAATCAAAAAATTATAAAACTGATTTTACATTTTTATAATCAGGGGATAAGAATAAACCATGTTTTATGCATAAAAATGATTTTTTTCTAAAAAACTGTATTCATAACATTTGGCATGATTATCGAAAATTTAATTTATAATACTTATATTTATTTAATTTGATTTTATTTTTCTATATTTATAATAAATTGTTTATATTTTGGTAAATATGAACCTTTTATTTTTGACCAATAAAAATAATAACCGTGGTAAATTTTCTCACCCTAGTGAATGGTAAATTAGGTAAATCTAGAATAAAACTAAGTGATAAGGAAATAAGTTTTTTTCATCCTTATTATTATGGGATAAATATAATTCAATAAATATCACCTTAGGATATAAATTATGTTTTTTAATGGACACTTTTCCTTTAAAATGTCTTCAATATTTTTTAAATGAAATGAATTTACAGAATGTCACTCGATTATTTTTACATATACATTATGAGTTCACATTCGAAAAAAAAACTAGATATGACTGAATATTATAATTTAGTTTCTGAATAATTAAATTATCTTCCTAATGATAATTTATTTTCAATTTTGGGTATTATATAATTTCCTTAAAAGATTACATAATTCTGAACCAGTATTTATAAATTTAATGGAAAAAAAATGATGTTAAACATATAAAAAGTGATATATTTTGAGTATGTTATAGTGTTACTAGAATTTTATAGATGAATATGAAATATTAGTTTTGTGTTAAATTTTTAAATTAGATTTGAAACTTTTTATATTTTTATTTTAATTCAAATTAAATGATTTTTAACAACTCAGAATTTTGTGAAAGATTTTTTGAATTAATTTAATCTTGTGATATTTATCATTTCATGCATCGCTGAATATATCCATTATTATACTAAAGAACTATGTTTGGATTTTTTTATACACAACACCAACTTATTATTGAACTATGAAGAACATAATTTTTATCTTTATCTTCACAGAATATCAAGGTTAAATTATGTTACACGCAAGACTAACTTTTTTCAATGGCTTTTATAACAGGCAAGACCATTTTTTTACCAAACAACAATATATAATTAAAGATATTATTATTTAATATAATTAGATATAGAATATACATTATTTTTGTGGTGATAAAAATGATTAATAAACTTATGAAAATAAATTGTTGAATTCATTGGTTACAAATTAATTAGAAATGAATATAATAACCAATTGAATATAAAGGGAATGTTTTTATAAAAACTAATTTTATGATATAAAAGGAATTTCATCTGAATAAATTCAATTAATTACTATTTTTTAATGATATGAATGAAATATATATTTTATATATTCAATAAATTTTTTTACATTCATTGAATATATTATATAGGCATAACATAGAAACAAACCCCATATTACGCATAAAAAATTATATATTTATTAAATAAGTTTTACAGCCTTTTAATGGAAAAACTATTTTAAATAGAAAATTTGGAACATTTAAAAAAAATTATGATAAAATAAACTTAATTTTTAAAAGATAAACATAAAAATTTGGTTATAGTGAATTATTGGTATTTTTCAATAATGTTTTATTTATTGGATGAATAGTAAAAATACTAAATTTTAATTAAAAAATCATTTTCATATAATTTATTTATAAGAATAAATTATAATTGTATATTGTTTTAAAGAATAACTATATAAATTAAAAATCATTTAATACAATTTATTTCATTTTTACCATTTTCACTTTTAAATTAGATATTACATCTTAGAAAACTTTTGAAAATTTTTACTTTAAAAATCTGCATTGTTGGAATGGCCCAAAGGCCTTCATTTTTTTATTTTGATAATCCACCTTTGAAGGGGTGATGTGGAACCCTTACAAGGCCCGAAAGTGTGGAGATAATTACATGAACCATAGTTCTTAGAGGGAATCACCCAGATAAGAAAACTTATAACTAATCCTCTCTATCATATGTCATAATATCAGCACTCCACCTTCATAGGGTTGGTTGGATAGTTGTCCAATGAAAGGGTGCACATGCCCGATACCGATGGAAAATCCATACCCTCTCATTCTTCCAATTATGGTTAGCTCTTCTCTTGTGAATGCATCTTCCCGGATCCTCATTTGAATCCTTGTCCCTTGTAGTCTAACTTGTACATTTTCATCATGTGTCCTAAAGGCCTTGGGGTGGCCTTAAGGACATAAGGTGGCTCGAAGGCCATGATAATCAACTAGACTAAAATCCTCGGGTGGTCTGAAAGCCTTTGAGGACCCTAGGACCAAACCAGTTTCCCATTGGCCTAGATGGATGCACTTGTCGAGTCCTCATAGTTCCTGCTACAGTGCCTGCTCATGTGCATTGTCATCCCATCTGCGAGATTAATTTTAAATTAATTTATTTAACTTATGTTATTGTAATATGAAAAAAAGGATTCCATATATTAAATCATAATAAAGTATAATTTATAATAATTTCGACTTATCTTTTCACCAAAAATAGTATTGAATGTAATTAAAAATAATTACAATGATTTAAAGAAAAATTAGTTTAACAAGGCACTAAACCTTAATCTTAAGGGCCAAAATGTCATATAAACTTATTAAAAATCCATTTTCTATTAAATATATACCCTATACACTATTTTAACTAAAATTTTCTATTATTAGAGCCACTTTACATCAGAAAAACGTGGGGGGATTCCCTTTTCCAAAATTTACAAGAATGCCACTCCTCCTCCACAATAATAAAGAACTCACCCCTCACAACTATTAAAACATAAAAACCCATTTTCATCAATAAAACTGTACTCCAATAATCATCATACATACCTAAATTAATCTTGTAATCCTCTCATTCAGAAAAAATCCATATAAGGAATCCCTTTGGTGCCAACAAAAATGAGTTAACCAAAGAAGATATAACTTTCTTCCTAAATATCTTTTGTTTAATTTTCATTCTCCACCCAATAAACTCTTATTATTACATTATTATATAATATGATAAATATCATAAAAATTATTGGATTATTTTAATCAATGATTTTTACCTACAGTTATACACACTTTCACATAAAGAGTAACGAACATACTATTCTTGTGTACGGTGAACTATTGCCCCATGAAATAATGTGGTTTGTTCTTTATTTACCACTTATAAAGGTTTAGATTTGTGATGGAAAATATATTTTAATATTATATATATGATATTTATGATTTCCTTAAGCTTGTGTAATTATTATATAAAACACACCTTGATGCATTCCATTTTGTGTAACTATGATAATTTTGTTTGTGGAAGTGTGGAGTACTGCCTCCTCCAAGCGATGTGATTCGTTCACACATTACATGAAAAGTATTAAGGATGATTTTAGTAAATTTATATGATATATATGAAATAATAATTCAGATTTAATGATAGTATTTGAATATATATACATGTATGTTATTTAATTTCATTTTTTCATACAAAAATAAAACGGAAGCTGTGTTTATGCATACCTACAGCCTACCGTATCCATGAACAATGTATTTAGTTTAATATTTATATATTGTATAGATTTATATAAATATTAATTTAGTGAATATATAGGATATATAAATCAGGTTTCACATTCTAGAAATAAGTAAAATATTATCTATGTAAGAGGATCAAGAATAAAAAGTAAAAACATGTATGACAAACAAATCAGTTATTACCCGAAACATTACTTTAACATGGAATTGTTAATAAAAAGGTATTATAAAGTCATAAGTGAATCATATATGGTATTATATAAAATAATATGGTTATATATTATATTTATTGTGAACTTATTTTAATTATTCCTGAGATTTCAATGTGTATAAAGAAAGTCAAAACATAAGCTGAGGGAATTTCATCACAGTTTTTATTTCCGTGAGATACATGACATATTCACCACTCACTTATTTTAGGTGGTGTATATAATCCCCTATAAAATTATTTATAATTAATTTAATTTATTTAAATATATTAAATTATTTAAATTATTTCATTCTCTCATGGGGAGTACAATTCAAATGATACTCAGGTAGTAAGAGTTTTCTCTTCTCACTTTTATTTTCCATGAGACACATGTCATTTTAACCACCTATTACTTATATATTGTCTATATAATGTATATGTATGTTTTATATGATGATTATTATTAAATTTTTGTCATTTGAAAACCATTTTATGATATTATTTTCTTTGGGTTTATGTTTCAAAAAATATCAAATTGGTAATGTAAGTTTGTCTCAATTTTCCTTCATTGAGACACATGCCAAGTTATGTACCTATATTTTTATATGAGATGTATATAATGAATTTGTAATGTTATATCATGAATCTAATTTTCAAAATTAAATTTTAATATTAATATAATTTTATTCTTTAATAGTATTACTAGTCAAAGCTACCAAATTTGTAAAAGTTTATTACTACAACCTCATCATTATTATGATTTTTATTATTATTCATCCATTAATGATATATTATTTTACATATATCAATAAAAACTCATTATTTTTTAAAATTTAGTCATTCATGATCTTTTCAAGTATTTTTTCCATTTTACACTCTTGGGTACTTAATATAATTAAGATGATGTTTTTATGAGAATCCAATTTTATTTCTACTTTTGATCAGAAATATGTGTTATTTCAAAACCATGTTTTATAAAAGTGTTTTTCAAAATATTTTACTATTATACTATTATTTTTATTTGAAAATTTTACCCATGGTTTACCATTTTAAAAAAATAAAAATGAATCTTCTTATCGTTATCTTGTGAAGGAACTTTTATAAACATTTAATGTGAAAAATAAATTTTCAACATGTATAGACTTACCCGCTGTCATGAAAATCATTTCCTTGAAGAATAATTTTAAACATCAAAATTATATTTTTAAATAATTTTTTAAATAATTTTTTTGTAATTTTCTTAATTTAAATTTTCTTTCAAATAAAACAGTTCTAAAAAAATTATGTTCAAAAATATTTTTAAATGATTTTCAAAGTACCCTTTAGATGTTTTCAAAATTTTATTCTCAAAGAAAAGTTCTTATATGATTTTAAAATTAATTTACATGTTTTCTATGAATTTTGAAAGAAATTTTTTTTCTAAATATTTTCAATCTTCTTTTATAAGTTTTCAAGGAAAAATTTTATCAAAAGTATTCATGATTCTTTATTTGTTTTTATTATTATTTTCTTGGAAAATGAAATTCAAAAAAAATTATGATTCAAAATGAATAAAAAATATTTTCCCCAAGAAATGATTTAAATGGAACAACAAAGATTTATTTATAATAAAATTATTTTTAAATTTTTTTTTTAAATGATTTTTAATGAAATGCTATTTTCTTTAAGAAAAGTTTCAAGTAATCATTCAAAATTATTCTCTATATAAGATGACATAATTTATTATATTTTATGAATTATTGGGGATATGATCCAAGAACACCAATAATATTATTTTTTTAAAGATTTATTTTTTGAAGGAATGATGTTTATGACACATGTTTTTCTTTAAGGAGTTATATGCTCTTGAACCCCACTTATTTTCAGAGGTTATGCTTTGATGGAATGATTATCTAACCTATGTCTTTTCCATAGGTAAGTATATGATGAAATTATTATGGTACCAATTTAATTTCATGGGTTATAATATGATATTTCTGAAACCCATATCTTTTTATAGGTTATATGTAATGCATGTTATATTATCTTGTAGAAAATATTTTTATAATTTTATTATGTGATGGGTGGGACCTATATCTCCCTCCAATGCATTTAGGTAATGATAAATAATACATGATCTCAAAGGGTACATAGGATATAGTTGAATCCTGAAAACAAAATATGGGTTGTAGGCCAAGACTAAATGTATAAGGGTACACAGGTTGTTTCCAAAGACTAAAAGTAAAGGGATACATGGGTTGTCTACCAAGATGGAAAATAAAAGTGTACACAGGTTGTTAGTTGAATCCTGAAGTATGTACATGAGTTGTAGCCTTAACCTAACTTGTTATTAAGTACATGGTAGGTATCATTTACCTATATTTTCTATTCTTATGTGTATTACATGAATTCTATGTCTTATTCCTATATTATGATATCATGGCATAAGATATTGATTCCATTTTGATTCTTTTCTTATGAACTGCCAAAATTTATGGAAGGATTCATGTTTATAACTTTTTGAGGAAACTTATGATCTTCAAATGTTGTTATCACATTATAATAAACTTAAGCTCATGTTCATTCTTACATATCTCCTTTTTTTACCCTTACAGAGCATCTGATCTCACCCCTTTTTTTGATTCCTTTCCTCAGGTTATGATGAAAGGATTTAAGTATAAGTACTAAAGGTGAAGATCATTGTGGGAATGATTAATGATCTTTCACCAAGTTATAATATTTTTTCTAAGTTTCTAAACCACTAAACTATTACAGTCCTAAGGAATGTACTTCTTTAATGGGTTGAATATTCAAATAAATGGATATAATATCAGTGTATGTTATGCACATGTTATTATTGTTGGTATCAAAGGAAAGGTTTAATAAACATTTGGAAACTAGGATGATAAAACATTATTGATATCCCAAGGGATATTTATAAGGATATTTCTAGGATTGTCCCTAAAGATGAGTCAAATAATGAGTTAATGTTTAGGAAAATGGGATGGAATTTGGGAAAAATATTGAGTGAGTGGTTTCCTAGAAATACATCCATATCCGCACACTACAAGTGGACATGGTTCTTCTATAGATGTACATAAAAGTCACAACTCTGACATGGTGTGTTGGGTCAGACTCAAGCATAACCTGGTACATGACAACATTCTTTACTCTGCACCTGGTTTGACACTCCTGAGGAATATGACTTGGGAATTCAAAAACACATTATGAACCATCATGAAGGATTTAAATAGTGGATAATTATTAATAAACTGAGAAAAAATTAATTATTAATTGATTAAAGAAGTAAGATTCATTATTTAGAGATCCTGTAAGTGATTTTTCATGATTATTAAGTTTTTTAATGTTATAAATGATTCCCACTCTATGATTTTTTATCATAATTGACAATAGGAACTAGATATAACTGAGTTAACAGTGCATGTTTCGTGTGTGGAATATAAGGCCCCGACCTTAAACCTTACTTAATCTTGAGTTATTACAATATTACACATTGAGGATCTTTTCAGGTTTAGAGTTTTAGAGAATTAGATCATAAAACATGTATTACATTCCACATTTAAGAAAAGTGGTTACATAAAAGATAGTATTCATTTTTACCATCAACGGAAACATATTTAAAATAAAACATGGATTCTTTCTTGACACTTCCTTGACATTGTAATCATATCATGTACCTTTCCCTTGTCCTGTGAAAAACATTTCAAAAAACATGGGATGAGCATAAAAAGCTCAGTAAGGGTTATAAAAATATGGAAAGGAAACATGAGATCATATATACATAAGAATGAAATCATACTTTACCCATAAACCATAGGCACTTTAACATACCTCATCAAATCATGAATAAATCATAGAAATCATAAGTCATAAAGGTAACTTGAGGCATTCATAACTTTCTTACGTTGGGAGTAACCCTCTTGGTTATGTTTGGAATACCTATCACAGTATATTCCCTAAATCTCTTCGGGGAAACCTTAACGTTTCACTCCTTCACGTTACCAATGCATTGGAGAGCTATATCGGGCTCACCTTCCCTTAGTTTATCATGGAACCACCCGTCTTCATAAAAATGTCCAAGAACCACAACATAATTGTATCACATAAAACATGCATAAAGGAAACATAAAATTTCCACCCTTCAATCACAAGATATCAATACAACACATTGATATAAAAACATTATGAAAACCATTTTCAATACCAAAATTAAAGAAAAGTAAAACATGGTAATTTTTTTAAAGGTATGGCTTGTAGAGGAAGCCGAAACTCAAATAATGGTCACGGCGGTGGAGAAGTCGTTGTCGCGCAATACGTATGACAAAAACATTCCCTTTTGTCATTTAGTAAATGATTTGTATAAAAAAGATTCCTTTTGAATAAATGTAAAAGTCAAAGGGGTTTATACACCATATAAAAGAAGGTTGTGTATAAAACAAAATATGCCTCAATGAAAGGAGATTGAGACGAAGTCCCATACCTCGGGTCCGACATGACTCGGTCGTTCTTTAATATCCTGAATAATAAACTTGAGTTAATTTCTACTTGTTTAAGAACCTTTTTCAAGTTCATTATTCTTTTTATATCACTTATTTCCATGTCATGAACACTATGTAATTATTTAAGTTAATAAAGGTCGTTTTAACGATCATTGGTACTTGAGTCAAAAATAAACCCTTTATAATTACAATTTGTTCATGTATCAATTATATCCAGATTTATACTCATTATGTAGATATCATATATATCATATATATCCAGTATATACATGAATTTATAATATTACATAACGTTTAGAGGTAAGAAATGAAATGCACCGTTCATGGAGACGGTAAGCCGTACGTACGCATGAACGCTACTTTAATTTCTATTTCGTATTTTATGGAATGGAATCATAATGATATAAAGGTATATTATAATTCCATTATAATATAATATATACTATCATAACTCCATCCTTTATACGTCCCACATATGGTATTAATGAATCAAATCACTTTGAGGGGGCGGTAATCCACACTTCCTTAAATGAAGATATCACATTTACTAATAATGGAAACCATAAAGGTATGCCCAAAATGAAAAATAAAGAAGATTAAGGAAAACATAAACATATTATATGTAATATATAAATATAGTTTCATCTTAATGGCCACCTTTTAAGGTGTTAAAATAATGTTGAACAATCATCGTTTTGGGAGGCATAAATTCGCCATCCACGGAAACAGTATGTTCTTTAACCATTAGATGTAGGTGTGTGTAAGTGTAGCTCGAATACTTCTTATAAAAAAATCCTAGTATATGGAAGATACTGGTGTTGTTACAAAATAAATGAATAAAAAGAGTTTAGGGGGTTGGAGATGAAAAATAAAACAAAAGAACACAAGTGAAGACATTACCTTAAAATCGGGTAACTCCCTTTGGTTTGAGCTCAAATGCTTCCTTGGGAAGACTTCTGCCCAAGTTGAGGCTTCAAGGAGTAATAGAGGGAAGTGGAGAGACAAAATGGGCAGGGGTTGACCGAGCCAAAGGCTTAGTAAGTGTGGGTAAGGAGGTAGAGTTGGGGGCCTTTTATAAGAGGAGAGGAGGGGCACTCTGGGAATGTAAAGAAATGTTACTTTATTTTAAAATGAGTTTCGGATTCAAAAGGTCCCACATTGATATAATTCGAGGGTAAGGTGATAAGGGTTCAAAATACACCCATCCAATAGGTTTTGGAAATGTGTAGGTCATAGAGTTTACATTATCTTTTCATTTTATTTAAATTCTTTATTAATGAGTTAATCGATGCATCATCATGATGTCATAAATAATTTAATTTATTTAATGTCTAAAAAATATAAAAAAAATATCATGGTGTAGGAAATATTTTTATATTTCTAATGAATATTCATAGTAAAAAATATGACTTTTATAACCCCATTTAAAAATTGTATTAGTAAAACAACTCATGTTTGTGTCATTTTAATTTTAACATTAAATAAAAAAATATTAATGTCATTTTCCTACCAATGTGGCTCCATGGGGTCCCCAAGTTGACCCATGGCTTGTCTTGGTCGGCCATGACACATAAAATAAGTGTAGGACATGTGTCTAGGTATTTTCATTTTATTATAATATCATTTTTACCTTAAATTTCACTAATTACCTCTAATTGCGATTAAGAACTTAAAAGTTACTATTCACAAAAAAATTATTTTAATCTCATTGAACCACATTTTACTTCTTAATGAAAACCATGTATGTCTGATTTTTTAAAATCAAATCACAGAAGTGGCAAAGTTTCATTTAAACGAAAAATCAGTTTCTTTAACTACCACTTAGTGGTTTCACTATTCATCAAAATTGAAGTTTTTCAGAAAAATACCAAAACTTCACCCTAATCTATATTTGATATTCTGAATTAAAAAATTATGCCTATTTTAAAAAATTCAAATCATATAAGTTACATTAATTAATTTAATAATTAATTCCCGCTGTCACGACAAATAGCATGTTTTTATGAAACAATAAGTATCAAAAGATTGACACTAGTTTAAGTCCAATTTCAAAGTGAAATTGATTCCAATGACCACCATTGGATTAAATGGTAAAAATATATTCTAATTTCACTTCAAAACCAATTAAAAAGATAATATAATCATATAAATAAATTAGATTAAAAAGAGGTTTTGAATTAAAATACAACATTTATCACTATTCATTAAAAAATGAACTTTATCAGAAAAATACCAAAAATTCACACAAAGTAAATTTTGATGTCCCAATCATAAAGAATAAGTTTATTTTGAAAAACATAGCTTATAAAATTGTCAAAAGATAGATTTAAAAATGGTTTTCCATCAAAAGGCAGTAAAACAATCTTTTAAAAATATTAGTGTATTTCATGCTTAAGATTGGATTTATTCTCATTTTAAGACTCTAAAACACTATCTAATTCACTAATAGACGTAGATAAAAATATCTATTATTCATTACTTACTTGGGATGTTACATCCTTCCCCCCTTTAGAAAATTTCATCCCCATAATTTATTTACTTATCGAATAGATGGAGGTACTTATCCCTCATTGCATTTTCAGATTCCCATGTTACCTCTTCCATCATGTGGTTTTTCCACAAAACCTTTACCTGATTAATCACCTTATTCCATAACACTTTCTCCATGTGGTCAAGAATCTAGACCAGTTGTTCCTCATAAGATAGGTTCTCTTCTAGCTAAACTACCTCTGGACTCAAAACATGAGATGGATCTGACATGTACTTTCTCAGCATCGAGACATGAAAAAAATTGTGTACCTATGATAAACTCTGAGGTAAAGCCACTCGGTATGCAACTGATCCAAATCTCTCCAGAATTTCATGTGGTCCAATGAACCTTGGACTCATCTTTCCTTTCTTACCAAATCTCATCACACTTTTCCATGGTGAGACTTTGAGAAAAACATGATCACCTACCTCAAAAGATAGATCCTTCCTCCTGTTGTACGCATAGCTCTTTTTCCTGCTCTAAGCTGTTCTCATGTGTTTCTGTATCAGATGAAATTTTTCTGCCAACTCTTCTACAAATTCTGGTCCCATCAGCTTCCTTTCACCCACTTTATCCCAGAATGATGGAGTTCGACACCGCTTCCCGTATAACTCCTCAAATGGTTCCATCTGTATACTGGAATGAAAACTGTTATTATATGAAAATTCAACCAAAGAAAGATATTGGTCCCAAATTCCCTGATAATCCATAGAGAAAGAACGTAGCATATCCTCCAATGTCTGAATTTTTCATTCTGACTGCCCATCTGATTGATGATGAAAAGATGTACTAAAATTTAATTCAGTACCCAACGACTTCTGAAGGCCTTTCCAAAAGTTAGAAGTGAACCTGAGATCACGGTCAGATACAATGAAGAGGGGAACTCCATGTAACCTGAATATATCTTTAAGATACAAATGGGAAAGTTGATCTAGGGAAAAAATATCTCGTATAGCAAGGAAATGAGCAGATTTAGTCAAGAGATCAACAATAACCCATATTTCATTATTACCTCGAGGGGTCTTCGGAAATCCCACAATGCAGTTCATGGATATATTCTCCCATTTCCACTCTGGCACTGGTAAAGGCTGAAGCATCCCTTTCGGTAACTGCCACTCTGCTTTAACCTGTTGACATGTCAAACACTTCACAGTAAAATCAGCAATATCTCTTTTCATTCCATCCCACCAATAATACTCCCGCAGATCTCTGTACATCTTAGTACTGCCAGGATGAACTGAAAACGGGAAACTATGAGCCTCACATAAAAACTCATTCTTCAATTGTGAATCACTAGGCACACATAATCTCTTTTAAAACCTCAAAACACAATCATTATCAATGTTGAATTCAGGCAACTTACCTTTCTGAACCAGCTCTACCTTTTTTTGCAATTCACTATCTTGCTTCTGTGCTTGCTTGATTCTGTCTGATAGAAAGATTTCACTGATACCTGAAACAAAACAGAAGAAAATCATGTACTAACAAATTCTATGCCAAAGATCATCAAATCCTTAACCAAATGATCATGTTCCAAACTCAACATTGCTAATGAAGCATTACTTTTTCGACTCAAAGCATCAGCCACTTTATTTGCTTTTCCCAGATGGTAATGAATTGTACAATAATAATCCTTGATTAATTCTAGCCATCTCCTCTGTCTCATGTTCAATTCTTTCTGAGTAAATATATACTTTAAACTTTTGTGATCGGTATATATTTCAAACTTTACTCCATACAAATGATGCCTCCAAATTTTTAAAGAGAAAACAACAATAGTTAATTCCAAATCATATGTAGGGTAATTTACCTCATAAGTTTTCAACTATCGTGAAGCATAAGAAATTACCTGATCATTCTGCATTAGGAAACAACCAAGTCCTTTCAATGAAGCATCACTGTAGATAACGAACTCCCCATTCCCGGAAGGTAGTGCCAAAACTGGAGCATTCACCAATCTTCTTTTCAATTCCTGAAAACAATCATCACATTCTTTTTTCCAGATAAACATTACACCCTTCCGAGTTAGCTTAGTCATTGAAATAGATAACCGTGAAAAATTTCTAACAATCCTTCAGTAATATCCTGCCAAACCACGGAAACTACGAATCTCTGTTACATTTGTGGGTCTTGGCCATTCTTCAACAACCTTTGTTTTTGAAGGATCAACGGTTATCCCATCTTTAGAAACAATGTGACCATGCAAAGAAATTTGTTACAACCAAAACTCACACTTGATGAATTTCCCATACAATTTATTTTCTTTTAAGGTTTGAAAAATAACCCTTAAATGTCTTTAATGCTCCTCTTTACTTTTATAAAACACCAAAATATCATCAATGAAAACCACCATAAACTTATCCAAGAACTCATGGAAAATTCTATTCATTAAGTCCATGAATACAGCAGGTGCATTGGTTAGCCCAAAAGGAATTAATAAATATTCATAATGGCCATATCTTGTACGAAACGCAGTCTTCGGAACATCTTTTTCCTTTTCCATCAACTGATGGTACCCCGATCTCAGGTCAATCTTTGAAAAAAACTGAGCTCCCTAGAGCTGATCAAACAAATCATTGATATGAGGCAAAGGATATTTTTTCTTAACAGTGATGTTATTCAAAACTCTACAATCAATGCAAAGTCCCATAGAACCGTCTCTCTTTTTAAGAAATAAAACAGGAGCACCCCATGGTAATGTGCTAGGTCAAATGAAACCTTTCTCTAATAAATCTTGAAATTGCTCCTTCAACTCTAAAAGTTCATTTTGAGCCATTTGATAAGGGGGTTTTGAAATTGGATTAGCATCAGGGACTAAGTCAATAGTAAATTCAACTTCCCGATCTGGCATTATTCCAGGAAACTCATCCGAAAAACATCAGGATACTCATTTACCACTGGCACATCATTAATCTGAACAGTTCCCTTGTTTTCAACAATATGTGCAAGGTAACATTCATTTCCATCTTTTACAAGTTTCTCGACCTCTTGATAAGTTATCAATAGTAAGGGTTCATTCTTGCACAAAAACTGAAAGTCTTTCTGAAAAGAAACTTCTTTAGCTCTACAGTCAATCTTAGCATGGTAAATAGAGATCCAATCTATACCCAAGATAACATCAAACTCTACTAGAGGTAGAACAATAAGGTTTTCATGTAGTTTCTTTCCACAGATAATGATAGGAAGATTATTATAAATTCGTTTTTCCTCAATATTTCCCCCAGGTGTTTTTACCACAAGTTCAGGAGTCATTTCTTGAGATGGTATTCCCATTTTAATAGAAAATCTTTCAGAGATGAAAGAATGTGTGGACCCCGAATCAAACAACACACTGGAATAATCTGAAAAAACAAACAAAGTACCTGATACAACTTCATTTGATGGCCCAACATCTGCTGAAGTAGTTGCAAAGGATTTCACTACCCCTTTCTGCTTGTAGTCTAACTACTTCCCATCACTCAAGCTCTTTGTCAGACACTCGATTGCATAGTGACCCATCTCATTGAACTTAAAACATTTCACTAACTGTAAATCAAATTTGGTCTTACCATCACCTTGATTTTTTCAGTGCAATCACGAGCCTTATGTCCCATCTTACCACATCGGTAGCACTTTCAATAATTCATAAGACATTCCCCATCATGCCTTTTACCACATTTATCACAAACTGGAAACTTAGTTTTCTTACCATCAGACTTTTTTGAAGAATTCTTCCCTTTCCCCTTCCACCTCGGTCTCTTCTTCTGATGGTTGTTATAGAACACTTGATCATCGGAAAACTCCATTTATACCTTCTCAGCATATCGAACAATATTTTCATAACTTTTGAACTCACGAGAAGCAAAAACCCTTCAATATTTTGGATTTAATCCAGACTAAAAATGATTGATTTTACTATCAAGGTCTCAAAAAAAATTTGGAGCATACCTTGCCAATCGAGTGAACCTTTCTTCATAGTCATCCACTGAGTCTCCCTCTTGCCTCAATTCTAGGAATTGTTTTTCCATCCTAAGTCGAACAGCCTTAGGAAAATACTTCTCAAGAAACATACCTTTAAATTCATCCCAGTTAAGAGTATCAATCTCATCAGCGTCCCTGATATTTTTAACCATCGACCACCACTGATCTGCCTCACCTTCCAAACAGTAAATAGCAAGACTAACCTTATGATAGTCTGAACACCCCATGACATTGAAAATATTCTCCAGTGCTTTAATCCACAATTCAGCTAACAGAAGGTTAGATGATCCTCTGAATGATGAGGGATGTTGCGTCATGAAATGTTCCACCACGGACTTGTTCCTCTACGGTTGATCTGGCTGATCTCGTGCATGGATACCACCACCATTTATCGCTTGAGTCAACTGCGCCATTACTGCAACAAACTGTTCAGTTCCAATTCTGACCATCTTAGGATGCTGATTCGGAAGGTTATTTCCTTCTGTATGCCTTCCTAGCACTGCTTCCCTGTTTCCTCTGTGGAAATCCATTCTGAATAAACATGTCTTAGATAAAGCAACATGGTAATCTTCAAATGATATTTCATTTCAAAAAAAAATATATTCTTGGATAATCATTTAATAGAATTCTAACTCCTAAAGTTATCTAAACCGACCTTTGATACCAACTATAAGGCCCCAACCATAAACCTTACTTAATCATGAGTTATTACAAGATTACACATTGAGGATCTTTTCAGGTTTAGAGTTTTAGAGAATTAGATCATAAAACATGTATTACATTCCACATTTAGGAAAAGTGGTTACATAAAAGATAGTATTATTTTTTCCCATCAACGAAAACATATTTAAAATAAAACATGGATTCTTTCTTGACACTTTCTTGACACTATCATCATATCATGTACCTTTACCTTGTCCTGTGAAAAACATTTCAAAAAACTTTGGATGAACATAAAAAGATCAGTAAGGGTTATAAAAATATGGAAAGGAAACATGAGTTCATATATAAATAAGAATGAAATGATACTTTACCCATAAAACATAGGCACTTTAATATACCTCATCAAATCATGAATAAATCATAGAAATCATAAGACATAAAGGTAACTTGAGGCATTCATAACTTTCTTACGTAGGGAGTAACCCTCTTGGTTACATTTGGAATACCCATCACAGTATATTCCCTAAATATTTTTGGAGAAACCTTAACGTTTCACTCCTTCGCGTTACCCAATGCATTAAAGAGCTATATCAGGCTCACCCTCCATTAGTTTATCATGGAACCACCCGTTTTCATAATAATGCCCAAGAACCACAACATAATCGTATCACATAAAACACGCATAAAGGAAAAATAACATTTCCACCCTTCAATCACAAGATATCAATACAACACATTGATATAAAAACATTATGAAAACCATTTTCAATACTAAAATAAAAGAAAAGTAAAACATGGTATTTTTTTTAAAAAGGAATGGCTTGTAGAGGAAGCCGAAACTCAAATAATGGTCATGGCGGTGGAGAAGTCATTGTCGCCACATATGTACGACAAAAACATTCCCTTTTGTCATTTAGTAAATGATTCCTATAAAAAATATTCCTTTTGAATAAACTTAAAATTCAAAGGGGTTTATACACTGTATAAAAGAAGGTTGTGTATAAAACAAAATATGGCTCAATGAAAGGAGATTGGGACGAAGTCCCATACCTTGGGTCCGACTTGACTCGGTCATTCGTTAATCTCCTGAATATTAAACTTGAGTTAATTTATACTTGTTTAAGAACCTTTTTCAAGGTCATTATTCATTTTATATCACTTATTTCCATGTCATGAACACTATGTAATTATTTAAGTTAATAACGGTCGTTTTAACGATCATTGGTACTTGATTAAAAAATAAACCCTTTATAATTACAAGTTGTTCATGTATCCATTATATCCAGAGTTATACTCATGATGTATATATCATAAATACCATATATATCCAGTATATACATGCATTTATAATATTACATAACATTTAGAGGTAAGAAATGAAATGCACCGTTGATGGAGACGGTAAGCCGTACGTACGCATGAACGCTACTTTCATTTCTATTTCGTATTTTATGGAATGGAATCATAATGATATAAAGGTATATTATAATTCAATTATAATATCATATATAATATCATAACTCCATACTTTATACGTCCTATATATGGTATTAACGAATCAAATCACTTTGAGGGGGCGGTAGTCCACACTTTCTTAAATGAAGATATCACGTTTACCCATAATGGAAACCATAAATTTATGCCCAAAATGAAAAATACAGAAGCTTAAGGAAAACATAAACATATTATATATCATATATAAATATAGTTTCATCTTAATGGCCACCTTTGAAGGTGTTAAAATAATGTTGAACAATCATCATTTCGGGAGGCAGAAACTCTCCATCCATGGAAATAGTATGTTCTTTAACCATTAGATGTAGGTGTGTGTAAGTGTAGCTATAATCCTTATTATAACAACATCATAGTATATGTAAGATACTGTTTTTGTTACAAAATAAATGAATAAAAAGAGTTTTGGGGGTTGGAGAAGCAAAATAAAACAAAAGAACACAAGTGAAGACATTACCTTAAAATCGGGTAACTCCCTTTGGTTTGAGCTCAAAGGCTTCCTTGTGAAGACGTCTTCCCAAAGTGAGGATTCAAGGAGTAAGAGAGGGAAGTGTAGAGACAAAATGGGAAGGGGTTGGACGAGCCAAAGGCTTTGGAAGTGTGGGTAAGGAGGTAGAGGTGGGGGCCTTTTATAAGAGGAGAGGAGGGGCACTCTAGGAAAGTAAAGAAATGTTACTTTATTTTAAAATGGGTTTCGGATTAAAAAGGTCCCACATTGATATAATTCTAGGGTAAGGTGATAAGGGTTCGAAATCCACCCATACAAAAGGTTTTGGACATGTGTAGGTCATATATTTTACATTATCTTTTCATTTTATTTAAATCCTTTATTAATGAGGTAATCGCTGCATCATCATGATGGAATAACTAATTTAATTTATTTAATGTCTAAAATTTATAAAACAAATATCATGATGTAGGAAATCTTTTTATCTTTATAATTAATATTTATATTAAAAATTCAGACTTGTATAACCCCATTTAAAAAGTATTTTAGCAAAACAACTCATGTTTGTGTCATTTTAATTTTAACATTAAATAAAAAGATAGTAATGTCATTTTCCTACCAAAGTGGCTCCATGGGGTCCCCAAGTTGACCCATGGCTTGTCTTGGTCGTCCATGACACATAAAATAATGGTAGGACATGTGTCTAGGTATTTTAATTTTATTATAATATCATTTTTTCCTTAAATTGCACTAATTACCTCTAATTACGATTAAGAACTTAAAAGTTACTATTCACCAAAAAACTATTTTAATCTCATTGAACCAAATTTTACTTCTTAATGACAACCATGTATGTCGGTTTTTTTAAAATCAAATCACAGAAGTGGAAAAGTTTCATTTAAATGAAAAATCAGTTTTTTTAACTACCACTTAGTGGTTTCACTATTCATCAAAAATGAAGTTTTTCAGAAAAACACCAAAACTTCACCCAAAGTTATATTTTATATTCTGAATTCAAAAATGATGTCTATTTTAGAAAATTCAAATTATATAAGTTACATTAATTAATTTAATAATTAATTTCCGCTGTCATAACAAATAGCGTGTTTTTATGAAACAATAAGTATCAAAAGATTGACACTAGTTTAAGTCCAATTTCAAAGTGAAATTGATTACAATGACCACCATTAGATTAAATGGTAAAAATATATTCTAATTTCACTTCAAAACAAATTCAAAATATAATATAATGATATAAATAAATTAGATTAAAAAGAGGTTTTGAATTAAAATACAACATTTTTCACTATTCATTAAAAAATGAACTTTATCGGAAAAATACAAAAAATTCACAGAAAGTAAATTTTGATGTCCCAATAATAAAGAATAAGTTTATTTTGATAAACATAGCTTATAAAATTTTCAAAATATATATTTAAAAATGGTTTGCCATCAAAAGGCACTAAAACAATCTTTTAAAAATATTAGTGTATTCCATGCTTAAGATTGGATTTATTATCATTTTAAGCCTCTAATACACTATCTAACTAACTAATAGACATAGATAAAAATATCTATTATTAATTACTATCTTGGGATGTTACATGGAATGTATGGGGATTATACAAGATCATATTCCTAAGTGGAGATACCATTAATAGAATTAGGGAGGTGGTATGAGTATTGGTTATACTTCTGAAGATAAAGAGACCAAAATGATATGTGAAAGGTATGGGATGTTTGAATAGTATTCTTTACATTAAATGTTAGAAGAATTATTGTATTGTGGTTGAGGAACCTTAAGACATGATTCATATTTCAAACTATATGAAAGGGGTATTAATGGATAAGATGATGAAGCATGAGTAATGGTTTAAGAATAATGTTAGATAATTGAAGTGTATGTGTTATTGAATTCAAAGATTATTAATATGAATAATGAAATATATAAGTATTTTTAGTATATTTTTTTCATTAATAATTTCAAAGGATATGTTGAATGGGGCTGGTGAGGTTGAAAAGTGATTTCATGGAAAAGTGATATTTTTTACTAATGGTAGATAACCCATAATATGTTCCTCATCTTTATATAATGTTGTTTGGATAAATATGCTTTAGTTATGTATAATTAAATTGGAAGGTACTGTTTACCTCATAAATTATAATGGATTTGTTGAAAAAGTGGTATATATCATCATGGATGAAGATTACATCTTCTTGGATTTACAAAATATATCCATTAATCTTCAAAATAAGGAAGAATGCTTGTTTTCTAAAAGTATTTATGTTAATTTATTCTATTAACATTTTTCATGAACATATATGATGAGGGAATTCACATGTTTGGAATTTGAAAACCAAGATACACTTTTTGATATATAGGGGATCAATGTTAAGAGGATTTAATGACCTTATCTCTAATTATTTGGATTTTACTCTTTATAAAGGGCTATAAGGTTAACCATTTATAGAAATTTTAAGTTAAAATTTTTATGATTTTTTTGAGATTAATGTATTATCTCACAAAATGAGGGTCTATTAATATTGGATAACTTGTGATAATGTTTTTGTGTGATAAAAATGATAGATGGAATGACTTATCATTCTATTTATGAATCTCATGATATGTGAGTTCTTTAGTAATAAAAATCCACCTTCATTCCCTAGAGTAATAGATGAAGTGGGAATTGGTCAAGGTAAAACCAATGGGTGATATTGTACATATGGAATGGAATAAAATCATGTATGTATATCTTCTCTTGAAAGTTATACAACTTTAGGAAAAAGTACCTTGAAACCAAAACTATTTTCTCAACTCTTTCATTTTCAATGAATCAAATGGAACCATAGATCATCACAAATTTTTAGATTTGTGATTGTTAATATTCTCCTAGACCTGTTCTCTATAAATCTCTATCAAAACTTGATAGTAATATTTATCTTCCTTGTCCATGTTTTCACTTCCCACAAATTGTCCCATATGTTGAAACCCAGTTATGCCTTAATATGGTTAATCATTTTCCTTTTAACATTCCCTATTTAATTGATGTTTTAGTTTTGATTTTTATGATATGGGTTTATGAGAAAGTAAATTACTATTATTAGAAAATTTATTACCTAGAATAATTTTTGGGAGAAATTGATTTTATGGGGGATATAATGTAGCACCCAAATATTGTTTGATATATTTTTTAAATTGTTGAATTTTTTATATAATTTTTATTTCAAGAAACCTTAAATATATACTTTTTATATTAATTAACAAATTTTTTTTAGGTTATAAAAAAACCAAATTCATCGTGCACTAGAAAAAAAAATATTTTTTGGCTTTCTCTACATGGAAAACCAATGTTGGCTTATGTTACATGCAATACTGACTTTCCTCGATGTCTTATTTAACATGCGAGACTATGTCTTACCGAATAATAATATATTATTAACAATATTATAATTTAATAAATTATAATATAAACTAGTTGTTATGTTAGTTGTTATGTATAAGATTAACTAAATTATAAACATAAATGGTTTTATTCAAAGTTTAAAATTAATTGGAAATGAACATTAGAATAAATTTTATTTAAATGAAATGTTTTTATAAAAACTACTTTTATTTTCACAAATAAATTTCATCCTAATAAATTAAATTAATTAATATTATTGAATTTTATTAATGATATATATATTTTATATATTCAGTAACCTTTTTACATTCATCAAATATATTATATAGTCATAAGATAGGAATAGACCCAAAATTACACATAAGAAATCTATATCTTTATAAAATAAGTTTTAACACATTTTAATGAAGAAAAAATTTAAATATAAAATTTGGAACATTTTTAAAATTTATGTCAAAATAAACCTCATTTTTTGAACTGGAACATAAAGATTAGTTTAGGGTGATTTTTTTGAATTTTTCTATGAAGTTACATTTTTTGATGAATAGTTAAAAATACTGAATTTTAATTCAAAAATAATTTTTCATATAATTTATATATAGTATTAAATTATAGTTATAGTTGATTTTAAGATATAATTATATCAATTATAAACAAATTAATCTAATTTAGGTCATGGAGATCAATATCCCTTTGAAATTAGATATAAACCTATAGAAATGTTTTGTACATTTTTACTTTAAAACCTGGTATAGTCATCCCATCTGCGGGACTAATTCTAAATTAATTTCTACAACCATAATTACTAGAATTAAAAAAAAGGATTAAATATTTTGAATAATCATAATTTATAATTTTTAAAAAGGTTAAATTCATTTTTTTTAAAAATATTAGACAGTGTAGTTAAAATTCATTACAATGTTTAAAAGGAAAATTAGCTTAAGAAGGGACTAAACCATAATAATAAGGGAAAAAATAACCTAGAAACTTCTCAGAAAGATATATTTTATTAATATTTACACCATATACTCCATTTTAAAGAATATTTTCCACTATTAGAGTAACTTGACATGGGAAAATTTGGGTGGAATTCCATTTTCCGAAATTTACAATATTCTCACTCATCCTCCACTATAAAATGGAACTCACACCTCCCCCATATTTACACATTTCAAGACCTTTGTATAAACCAAAATATTATAAATTAAGCTCCTAAAATCCCTCAAATCATCTTAGAAGCCTCCCATTTTTTATAAAACCCTAAAAGGTAGCCCATTTGTTCAAACCAAAAAGGGTTACCCAAAGAAGAGGTAATATCCTTCCTCAAAATCTTCTGTTTTATTTTCATTATCCACCCTATAAACTCTTTTAATTACATGATTATAAAATTTAATAAATATAAAAAATATATTGGGATGTTTTTATTCTACGGTTTTGACTTTTACTAACACAAACATCAATCTAATGGGTAATGAAATTATCGTTCCTGTGGACGTCAAATTAACGCCTCATGAAATGATATTGTTCATTTTTTCCTTTACCACCTATCATGGTAGAGAATTATGATGGAAACCACATTATTATATTTAATTTAATATATTTATGATTTATTTATGCTTATAGAATTAATATATATAACATACCGTCATGATTTTAATTTTTTGTACCTATGATAACATCATTTTGGGAAGTGTGTCCTACCACCTCCTCAGAGCGATATGATTCGTTCACACATTAAATAGAATGTACTAAAAATATATGATATATATGAAATAATAATTCTACTTTAATTATAATATATAAATAAATATATGTATATTTATATATTTCATCTAATTTCCTTATTTCAATACGAAAATAAAACAGAAGCAACATTCATGTGTACGTACGACCTACCATCTCCATGAATCGTGTATTTCGTTTAATATTTCTATAATTTGTAGATTATGATATATATTTATATAATAAATATATAAGATATATTAATCATGTTTCATTTTATTAAAATAATTAAATCATCATCAACGTAATATGATCTAGAATAACAAGTCAAAACACGTAAAATAATAATGTGGTTATTACCCATTTTTTTTAATATTTAATTATTAATAAAAAGGAATCATAAAGTCATAAGAAACTCATATATGGTTTTAAATATAATAATTTGGTTATTTTTTAGATGTATAATAAAATTATATTTATTATACATGAGTTTTTAACTTGTAAAAAGAATTTTAAGACTTAAGGTAATGAAATTTCGTCTCACTTTTTTATTTTCATGGAACACATGGAATATTAACCACTTACTTATTTTAGGTGCTGTATATATTGAATTGTTAAATTTTATATAATTAATTTACTTAATATAATGATACTATAATATTTAAATGATGTTATTATCTCATGGGGATCATGATTCTAAAGTTACTCAAGTAATAAGGGTTTTCTCATATCAATTTTCTTTTTGATGATAAATAAGCCATGTTCACCACATATTTCTTATATGTGGTGTATATACTATATACAGATGTATTATATGATAATTGTATTTAAATTTTTGGGTATTTACATATCCATTTGATTATATTTATTTCATGGGGTTTATGTTTCAAAAGATACCAAATTGGTGAAGTTATGTTGTCTCAGGTTTCCTTTTTTGAGACACATGACATGTTTTGCACCTATATTTTTCTATGAGGTTTCTATAGTGCCTTTTATTTTATAGAATTATTATGATACATATCTCATTTACATATTTAGTGATACGATGAAATTATTATGACAAACATTTCATTTCATGGGTTATGATATGATATTTATGAAACCCATCTCTTTTTATAGGTCATGATATGATGTATGTATTGTACTCTTGTGGACCACGTATGTGTGAATTTATTATGTGATAGGTGGTACCTATATCCCCATCCGAGGGATTGGGTAATGATAAATGGTATGTTATCTCAAAGGATACATGGGTTGTATCCCAATCCTGAAACATAAAAGATACATAGTTTGTATCCCCAAGATGTAAGTAAGAGGGTACACAAGTTCTATCTAAAGCCTAAAATTAATAGGGCACACAGTTTGTAGATCAAGACCAAAAATAGGTGGGTACATGGGTTGTTTTCTCATGATCTAGGTATGATGCACATGTTTTAGACCATTCCTAACACGTTATTAAGGTTATGGTAGGTAACCTTGACATAATATTTTATATGCTTCTTTGTATGACACGAATTCCATGTCTTATTCATATTTTATTATTTTATGGATTATTCACTTGATTTATTTATGATTCATATCTTATGAACTTCCAATATTTATTTTATGATTCATGTTTATGATATTTGTTATGTAGAGTATGATGTCCTAATGTCATGATCACGTTCTAATACCCTTATGCTCATGTTCATACTTACATATCTCCTTTCTTTACCCTTATTGAGCATCTGATATCACCCCTTTTTATTTTTATTTTCCCTTGGTTATGAAGATTGTTTTTTTAGAATTAATATAAGGTCTGATATTTTTGGGAAATATGGAAGATAATTCACTATGTTTGAATTTTTTTTCCCTGTTTACATAGACACTAAACTATTACAGTTCCCAAGAATATATTTTATTATATGCATATTATTAATCTAAATTGATTTAATATCCATTTCTATTAAGCATGGGTCACTATATGAATAGTTTCATAATTGAAAATAATGATATTTTATCAAAATAATATTTTAAATTTTTTAAATGATTAAAATCATAGAAAAAGGAAGTTTGAATATGATATGGTCTAAAATAAAAATACATGGCCATTTACAGGACAATTATCCACATATAAATAAAAATTTCAACCCTATAATGTTTAAAATGTTTTTAATGTGGTTAAAATTAAAAAAAAATTTAACCAAGGCTTAATATAAAATAAAATGTATAAAATAAATCCAAAACATGTCTAAATAATTTTTATTTATGGGATTAAAACCCATTCCTATATTATCATTTAATACCTATCCATTTGGAGGAATTTTATTGAGATTTAATTTACAACAATTTAGTCTTTTATAGAAATTACAAAACTTCCCCCCACCTCAATTATAAAAGGGAACTTCATACCTTACATATTTACACAACTTTGATCCTTCAAGATTGACTATTCTTAACAAAAATACTTTCTAAGCATCAATTGGAACCTTATAAAGTTGTATATATTTTTAAATGATCATGTTTAGGGCCCTTAGGAGGATATCTAAAGAAATAATTTCAAATAATAGGAGGTTATAGTTATTTCCAAATAAGGTGAACTTAAGGTGAGGGTTTTATGTTACAATCTCATTATTTATCCGGATTTTTTTGATGATGTTTATAATATTTAAATATTATGATATATCACTCAATAATCTCATTAGTTTTTTATCCTATGGATATTTCATGAGAATACATGCTTTTCTTTCATTTTCCACCAAAAAAGCACTCAAGAGTCCAAAAATATGTCTATAAGGATAATAAACTTCATTTTTATCTTCAACAAGATAATATTTTTCTTAAATATAGATTTTTTCAAAAAATGTTTCAATTATGGTTTTTAATATTATATTGTTATTATTTAAAGTCTATTTTGACCATTTCTGAATTAAAAAAACAATCAAAAAGGAATCTTATTGTTGTCTTTTGAATGAGTTACTTTTTAATTTTTTTCCAAAAACATGTAAAAGGTATGTGTTCATTTAACTTCTAAGAAAGAACAACACACCCTAATTAACCCAAAATGATATAAAGATTCATTTATGTGTTTTCGTGGTTATTTTAAAAGAATTTTTTTTTCAAATTTTTTCCCAAATAATTATATTTTAAAGAAGGGATTTCAAAATGGTAAGGATATTTGTTTATGAATTTTTAATTATCTATTAATGATATTTTTATTAATAAAACCTAAAAACCCTTGATTTCACTTATTATTTACTTGGTATATGATCCAAGGATACTATCTAAATTATTTTTCTGGATGTTTTATGTTAATTATAAAAAGATGTGTATGAAATTTGTTTCTTTTCAAAGAGTTATGAAATGATGAAATGTTTATGAAAAACATTTACATCAATAGGTTATGATATTATGGATTTTTTATGATCTTATGGACCACATATATATGATTTTATTTATGTGATGGGTGAGACCGGTATCTTCATCCAATGCATTAGTTAAAGATTGCAATATGATGAGATAACAAGATTGGAATGGGAGAGAACCCATTTCAGTAAGGAACTATATCCACTAGGATAGTTTTGGGAGTGAATCATGACTACTATAATGGTTTGGGGTGTGAAAAAACCCACATTGATATTCTTTGAAGTTAGCCATCACAACTAAAGAAATTATTTTCTATACATACTTGTATAAAAGAATTCCCAGAATTATTATAATGAAGTTATCTCATGGCTCAGTTATGTTGATTTGGTTATGATTCATTTCTTATGGATTTCCTAGATTTATTCCCTTAATCAAAATTATGATCTATGACATGAAGAGTGTGATTTTAAAATATTCGTCTCCATTAATGACATCCAATGTTCATATTATTTTTATGTGATCATTGATATCCCACAACATTTCCCTTTTTGAGTATCTAAGTTCACCCTTTCTTTTTTTTCCATTCCCCAAGTTACAAAGAACTATACTGAGTATGATATGTCTAAGAAATGTTCTATTTTTTAAGAAAATAGTGGGAGATGATGTATATCTTTTATGAACCAATATTTTATCTCTTGTTATTTCCAAAGTAACTAGACATTTATGAATATAGAATGTGTTGTCATGTATTGTAATGATTAATCATCTACTATGATGTGATATTTATGTATAAAAATCATGGTCACTATAGTTGGTAGTAATGATAGGTTTAGTTAACAATCAGAAATAAGGATGTGAAAAAACTAGTGAGAACCTCCAGATAATTATAATTATAGGATAAAATCCTACTGTTTTGGTAACTATTGGGAATTTACAAGGTTAAATATAAGGTTTTATAGAATGAAGTTCCATGATTTAGATATCAGATAAATTATTTTTCATGATTATGTGGTTTTCCAATATGATTATTTTCCCTCAAAATATACTTTTTGGGTTTAGTCAATGCATATAACTTGAAATAATCATTTTAATAGTGAAATTAATGGACAATGAAATTACTATCCATTTGAGAAGCCAAATGTTATGGGAGCTAGAATGTAAAATCTAATTCTATTCTCACATAACTTTCTCAATCTATGAATCATGATGAGCTTAAAAACATGAAATAGTGGGAAAAGTGTTATATTTATTCCTTCATAAAGGAACATCCACCTTATTTTTGTGTATCCAATGATCCAATAGTAGCTGAGCATTGGATCTGTAGCATTGAAATTATATTTTCTATTATCTAGTGTTTGTAACATGGAAATATTATTTAGGCTAGTTACCATTTTGAATGAAAATTGGATCAATGGTGGAATATTATTAAATAAAATCACTAGGAATAAATTTGATCCATGGAGCTATATTAGTTTAAGTAAATAGTTTTTTAATAAGTAATTTCCTTATATTATTCTAAAAAATGGAGAAGGAATTCTTTGACATTATATAGAAGGATGATGTTTCTATTGATATGTATGAGGAAAATTATATATGACTTATAGTGTAAACTTCTGTAATTATCATTCAACCTGAAAGTATAGTTGACTGATTCTTTAGTGGCTTAAAACCAAGCATATATAGGGCATTATCTATAAGGGACTTCAATGACTATGAAGAATTAGTATAATACGCCAACAAGGTGGAGATGGAAATTGGAGTTACATATCCATATCATAGTGTTTATAATAAATTAAAGATGTAAATGAAAAGGAATTCTAAAAATCCTAGAGAGAAGAAGATGAGATCCATTTATTCATGAAGTGTGAAAGGAAACATGGTTGAAATTTTCATATTAGTACGTGTAAATTTTTTAATTGTGGAAAGGAATGTCATCAAGAAATAAAATGTTGATGGGATAGGAAGAATTTAACTAATTATATTAATAAATAGAAAGGTACACACAATTCACCACCAATAATCTTGTGTTTCAAATGTAAGGAATATGTGCATTATGCTAACCAGTAACCAAAGAAAATTGTTTATGGGGTTGATTGCTGAAAGAAACCTCTTAATCCAAGAGATAATAGGAAGTCCTATTTGATCAAAATTGGTGATGTAGAGTATAATAACCAATTAGTGAAAGGTACACTTATTATATACTCTATAACGACTAATTTATTACTTTATTACAGATCTACTTAGTCATTTATATCTAAATAATTTTCTCATGGTATCAAAGATCCTACTCAACTGTTAGATGTTGAATTAGAAGTAAAAACCCTAAATGGTAAAATAATTTTATCACATGTCTATAATTATTATTTGATTTATGTTTAAGGGAATGTGATTCCTAAAAATATCTTAATTTTTACTCTTGTTGAATTTTATGTTATTTGGGGCATTGATTGGATTTATTTACATAAATCCCAAATAAACTATTGAGGAAGGGAAGCAAAATTTGATATTTTTAATTGTCCTATGATCATATATCAGTGGGATGAAAAACATGAACTCACAATGGAAATTTAATTTATTCTATGGGTTATGATACATATTCAAAAACAATTTTTACCTCAATTTTTCTGTGGAGAAACTCAAAATCAATGATATAATTATTATGTAAGAATTTTTAGATATATTTCTCTAATAATTTCTTTTATTTAACATGAATTATGATGTTGATTTCTCAATAGAAGTCTTAAATGATCCTACAACATTTTTAAAGACACCATATAGAATGGCCTCAAATGAGTTTCTAGAACTGAAGAATTAACTATAAGATATTCTTAATAAAGGATTTATTTGGCCAAGTGTGTTACCATGTGGTTCAACTGTTATTTTTTAATAAAGAAAGATGCATCAATGTTACTCAACCTTGAATATCGATAACTTAACAATATCATTATCGAGAACAAGTATCATATACCCCATATTGATGACCTATTTGATCAACTATGCAAAGAACGTTACTTTTCTAATAATGATCTTCATTCTAGATATCATCATTTTAAAGTTAAGAAAGATGATATAACCAAGAAATCATTCTGTACATGATATGGACACTATGAATTTATAATTATTCCATTTGGTCTTACTAATGAACCCACTGTATTTATAGATTTAATGAAAAAAGTCTTTGGAGATTCCCTTGATCAGTTTTTGGTATTATTTGTAGATAATATCGTAATATATTAAAAGGATAAGGAATAGAATAATGATCAATTGAGAACTATATTTAAAACACTGAGGAAGTATAACATCTATAAAAAATTTCCATGTGTGGATTTTGGTTGTGAAATTTTTTATTCTTGAGTTATATAATCTCTGCTGAGGGTATATAAGTAGATCCTTTAATGGTAGAAGTTATTTAAAATTGGATTATATTAACCATTGTGACATAAATATGTAGTTTTCTTAGATTTGATGGATATTATTTATTATTTGTGGAGATTTTCTCATGGATTATTTATCCAATAACCATGTTAACTCGAAAGGGAGGTAAGTTCCTTCATATTGATGTATGTTATGAAAATTTCAAGGAACTGAAGAAAGGTTAGTCAGTCCACCTATTATTATATTAACCTATAGTGGAGAATTATTTTTAATGTATATTGATCCATATAATAAAGTATTGGGACGGGTTCCCAATTAAAAAGATTTGGTAATAGATTATTAGTCACACTAATTAATGATTTATGAGGAAAAATAAGTAACTAATGATTTGGAGTTAGTAGAATTAATTTTTCAATTAATGATTTGGAGGAATTATTTTTACAATGAATGATGTGATAAATATATTGATGATAAAATATTAATGTTTATTTTCACATATAATGATTAGAATATGATCTGATGAGGATGGTTGGAGTTGATTAAATATTATGACGTCTCAATACAGTTCCATCCTGGGAAAGAAAATACAGTGGAATATGATTTGATCGGAAAACATGACACTAGCTTATCTATGATTCAAAAAACATCCAAAAATTCCCTATTTCCAAATGACGGATCATGAAATATTTAAGTAAGTGTATAAATTATATCCTTCAGAAATAAGTGTTCAACCATATATCTAAGTGGTGATTAAAGAGGCACATGAGGAGGATATGGAACTATAGAATAATGTGAGAAATGATCCTAAGTTTAACCTTGATTGTGATGGAATGATAAGGTTCAAGAACCAGTTATGTTTTCCATCCATATTGGATTTGAATATGGAGTTATTAGATAAATCTCATAGTATACCATTCTTTATTCATCCTATAATCACAAATATATACATAGATCTGAAAGATTATTTATCATGGGATATTATAAAGAAACATATTTTTGAGTTTGTATCTTAGTGATATGTATGTTTTTAAGTTAAGGATGAGAGATTAAAGTCTTAGGGTTCGTTACAACTATTAGCCATAGCATAATATAAATAGAATAACATCACCATGGATTTTGTTGTTGGACTTCGTAAAACATAAAAATGGAATAATGTTATATTGGTTTCATTAAATCACCTTATGAAGTTAGAATAATTCATTTACATTAGAGAATATTTCAATCTATATTATATTTATAGAATATATATTAAGGGTGTGATAGGTTTTCATGGAGTAACACATTATGTTATGCGTAATCGAGATATGAGGTTTACCTTGATGTTATTGAAGCGTGTTCAACAGGATCTGGATACATGTTTGAGTTTCACTATGATGTATCATTCTAAAAAATATGATCAATCTATGAGAATGAATCAAAACCTATAGGATGTGTTGAGATGTTATTATATGTATTTGAAAGGTTGTGGGGATTAACACCTTTATCTAGTTTATTTTTCTTACAACAATAGATTTCACTTGAGAATTCAATGGCTCCTTATCAATACCCTTAACGAAAAAGTGTATAAATACAACATACTAGGATTATATTGAAGAAATAAAGCAATTTTTACTTGATGTAACCATGTAAATGAAATTGAATGTCATATTCAATTACTAGTACATCCTGACAGCTCCGATTCGATTGAAAATTTATTTTGATAATCATTGGTGTGACCTTGAATTCAATATTGGTGAAAACAATTTCTATAAGATTTACATTGAATAAGGTATTGAGATTTATTATAAAGGAAAATTTGAGCCCTAGGTATATCTTCTATTTCAAAATTCTTGATTGATTTGGGATGATATCTTATTTCATGGAACTTCCAAAGAACCTCTCTCAAGTTTGTGATATGTCCCATGTGTCTATCTTGATGAAGTAAATCCTTGATCGATCACATGTAAAAAAATAGAGGTCTTAACATTTAAAATTTTTCTTTATTATGAGGAATAAATATTATAAATCTTGTATTATAGAGATAAATATTTATGTAACATGAATACTAACCAAGTGAAATATCTCTGGAGAAATCAAAAATTCAAGGAAGCTACCTAGGAACCTGATGATGTAATGATACAAAGATATCCAAATTTATTAGAGTGTCAATTATCAAGGGTGAAACAAATTTTAAGGGGGTTATAACGTAACATGATGAGGTTTTATGAAATATTTTTTTACTAATAAATTTAAATTATTCGACAGCCTATGTTACAAGCAACACTAAGTTTAAACAAACTGTGATATACATTTAATTTTGTTTATTTATAGTAAAGGTGATTTCTTAGTCATTTTACTTTTTTGTATTAATAACAGTAAATAAATTATGGAAAATATAATGTTACATAAGTGAAAATCAGTTATTTTTTATCAATTTATTATAAAAATCATTTAAAAGAAAATGAAACATTTTTTTGAAGGACTATTTTTATTCTTGCAATTTATTTTTTATCATATATTAATAAATTTTGTGAATTATTTTAATGAAATATGTATATATATTATATTGAATAAAATTATTCAAAATTTATTTAATAGTTTTCTGGTCATGGGATAAGAATAAAATAAGTTTTATGCTTGAAATTTATTTCTCAAAAAAGGGGTTTTCATCTCCTTTATCAAGATAAATTTAAAATTAATTTTTTCTAATTTTTTATATTTAATTAGATAAAATTGATTCTATATTTGTAACTAGGATGTTCAAATATGGTAAATATTCCCCTTTATACCAATATAAAGTAACTGTGGAAAAATTTATCACCTCAGTAAAGGGTAAATCTGGTTTACCGTGGTCGAAACTAAGTGAAAAGGTCATACCATTTTCATACTAATTATTATTGGATAATGGTATTTCTACTCTTATCACCATAGGATATAAATTGAGTTATTTAATAGAAACTAGCCAATGAAAATGACTTATAAATTATCTAAATCAAATAAAGTTAAATAATGTCACTCTGTAAGTTTTAAATAGTTGTTATGTGTTCACATAGGGTCAAAAATAGTTATAAAGAAATATTATTATTCATTGTGTTAATAATGAAATTTTATTCATGATGATAATTTATTTCTAATGTTTAGGTATTATATGAATACCTTAAATCCTTTCACAACACTAAACAAATATTTATTAAATTAATGTAAAAATAAAATAATTTCTATTTCAAAATTTTAAAAGTTATATATTTGGAGTATGTTACATTGTTGCAAATAATGTATAAGTGAATATATTTTTTATTATAAGATTATATTCAAATTCTATATTTTAATTTATGTCTTTTAATTCATATTAAATACATAGTGACAGAATTGACAATAATGATATTTTATCAAATTAATATATTATTAAATTATCTAAATATCATAAAAATTATTCAAATAAGACAAGGTGGGTATGATATGATACAAAATGTAATAACATGTCAATTTATAATCAAATTTGTAACTTATAATTAAAAATTAAAACCCTTGAATTTTGAAAAAGTTTTTACCATAGTTAAAAGTAAAATTGGTGAACCAAGGGTCAATAAAAAAGATAGGGTTTAAGATAAAATTAAAACATGTCTAAATTCTATTATTTAATGGTATTATAGCCACATACAATCTTCACTTCTACTACATACCAATTTTGAGTCATTTTTCTTGATAATTAATTTATTATAACTTTATCCTTTTTGAAATTCCAAAATTTCCTCTCACCACAATTTTAAAATGGATCTTCCTTCCCCACTTCTTTATACAACATTGAGCCTTATAACTCGACCATACCCTGCAAAAATTGATTCTAAAATTCCATAAAAACATTATAAAGGTTATTTTATTCCCAAAATCCCATATATATCTTCCACATGAGGATATATAAGGAAGTTATTTCGATGAATAATTGGTTGGATTGCTTTCAATATAAGGACATCTCAAGGTAATGGTTTTATATTTCAATATCATTGTTTTTCAGTGTTGTTGAAAATCATTTTTTTCATTTTTAATGATAGTTTTATGGGTTATCGGTACCCAAACATACAACCAAAAACACAAAAAAAATAAAACAAAAACATTATACAACTCATACCAACACATAATTAAACATCATAATAACCATACTCATCCATGCATCCCATACAGGAGTCGTCTTCTCCTGTAGACGATTCCCATTCTGAAGGCCCCCAAAAGCATTCACTTTGAACCCAAATCCTAAGCTGGTCAAGTACGGGTTTCTCTGAAGATGCCTTCTTGACCACGCTACCCTTTTAAAAGCCAAAGTTACCTCTCTATTCTGTTTAGAGGCTGATCGAGTCCGTATCGGCCACGATGGATATGAGTAATCCTTCCTTGGTCGTATTCTTGGTGTAGTAGAAAAAGTCCCTTCGGTTGTAGCCATCTTCTGATTCCCACTTTGCACAAAATCACTGAATGAACGATTGACTTGGCCACTCACATTATCTTTCCCTCCCCCGGAGCTCTCCCTTCATATGCTGGCTCTCTCCCCCAAAACAGATTTAGGACTCCCAGCATTGTTCCCCTGCCTCTAGTCTGGAGTGTTACTCTCCATCAAAGGTATACACCCCTCCTCATAAGTAACATTTTCCACAACCATGGAATGAGTATCCTTCACAAAAACTTCAACCTATAGACCCTCTTACCTCTGATCTCTGCTTTACACCAAAGGATATCTTCTGATCACATTGTGATTGTCTTCCACAGTCATGATGACTAGATCATGCCCCTGTACACAACCTGTTGATCCTCCCCAACCTCCTTACCAACTTTAGCTGGTTCATGCCCCATACCCTCAACTTGATGACCCTCCAAGACCTCCACACCACCATCCCCTCCTGTAGAAACACCCTCCTCCAATCCCTCAAACAACATATCATCAAAAATCCCTTCGAATCTATTACTCAAAAAAAAAGGCTTAGCTAGAGGATCCAGGCCTTTAGAATCCCTAACACTGGCCGTGATAACCACCTCTGCAATGATAAAATCCCTTCCATCCCCAATATACTCTTTACCCAAATTAACCATGGAAATATTAGGTTTTTCTAAGTCCTACATTAACCTATGGAGAACATCAGAAACCTTTGGATTATCCTGAATCTCTTTAACACCAAAAGCCCCAAGATCCTGGTCTTTCTCAAAATAATCCTTATGAGACCCAGCTGTATTTCCATCCATAACTGAACCTGACACACAAGAGACCCTTCCTCTATCCATAGGCTCTACTGTTTATGGATCCAGACCCACCTTCACACCAAACTCCAAATATTCGCTACTAGACTCATCCTCGTTGTTCACAGAAGCATATTTCCCCTTATGATGAACCTCTATCAACCGTGAAGAGAGTCCACTTCGGAATTCCTCAACCGAGTGTCCAAATATCTTGCATGAACCACAAAACTCAGTCCAATTTTCATAGACAACCCTCTATTTGAACCGATATTCTTCACCTATCGCGATCTAAATAGAATCAAAAGGAATGCGATACACATCCATTTCAACACACACCCTGTGGTTCACAAGATGGAAAACCGCCTCGATACAACTATTAGAACATAGATATCAACCTACCAGATTTCCCAACATGCGAATAATCTAAGGATTTTGAAACAGAATTTAATTTTAGGGAAACTTACCCAAACCGCAATGGAAGGTGAGTTCCGATTCATATGAAGGTCGAAGGACCAATGTAATAGCAGAAAACGAGATCTATTGAAGTATCGATGAGACCTCGACCAAGCTTGGATGAGATCCACCTCTGATTCAAACCTAATCATGATTTGTTTGTTGTCTATAAATCCAACCACCACTCGTTAATGAAGGTCCCAAGACTAGAAATATGGTTTTAAAGAAAATCAACTTTATTTTTTTCATTGGTCAAAAAGAATTTCTTCCATATATATGTTTTCTAAAAAAAATTAAAGATGGTTTTTTTGATTCTAATATGATTATTTGATTTCATTTTTTCAATATTATAATTTTTATAAATCTTTTCAAAATGAATCTTCTTTTTTTATGTATGAGGTACCATTTGATTATTTTCAAAGAAATTTGAAAGGAATGTGTTAAGATAACATATATGACATGAAAGAAATTTCCCACCATAATGAACACTAAAGGATATGAAGCCTCCTTTACAGGTTGTAATTTCTATTTTATAGGGAATATGTTTTACATAAAATTTTAAAAAAATTTATATTTTAGAGGATTGATTTAAAAATGGAAATATTATTTTCCTCAGTAATGTTTAAGGATATTTTAATGGTATTTCTATTAATAAAAGAAAAAAACCCTTGATTTCAATTAAAATTTTCTTGGAATATGATCTAGGGGTACCATCCTTATTTTTTATGGAATTTTTATGTTTACGATGAAAAAATGTGTATGAAATCCATTTATTTTCCATTGGTTATGAAATGATGAAATGATTTAAACCCCATTTATTTCTATGGGTAATGATATGATCAATGTTATATATGATATTTTGGAACAAATATGAATGATTTTTCTTAAGTGATGGCTGGGAAAAATATTTCCATCTAATAAATTGGGTAAATATTGATATCTCAAGAGATAAACATGACTATAATGAGAGTGTAAGAAGTTAATTAAGGGAATTAATCCATTATAAATGTCTTAGGAGTCAACCTTGAAAAATAAGATGGTTTGGGGAGTGAAACCAATCTATTAGGATAGTCTTGTAAGTGAGCGTTGACTACTAAGGAACTGGTTTTCTATTCCTATATGTATGACAAAATTCTATGTATTATGATTTTTTTTTCTCTCATAGACCGTTTTCTCTGATTATTTTATGATTCATATCTTATAAACTACCATAATTTATTAAATTAATCAAAATTATGATATATGATATGTAGGTTATGGTTTTTAAATGACATGATCATGTTCTCAAATCTTTATGTTCATGTTAGGCTTATGTGATCATTTATATATCCCTTATTTACTGTTACTGAGGAACTGAGTTCAAACATTATCATTTTTTCACTCTCTAGTTCATAAATAAAGGTACTGTGTATTTTATGTATCTGAATGGTGATAGTTTTGAAGAAATTAGTAATTTATGATGTATATATTTTATGAACATGTTTTTTATGTGTCCATGTTTCCAAAGGAACTAGACCTATAAAATTCTTATGAGGGTCATTATGTTATGTAAGGAATAATTATTTAAAAATATATGATATATTGGTATAAAAATTCTAGGTTTCTATAAATATTAATCATAGTGTTTCTTTGTTATGTAATTTTTTTAATATAAATTTAATCTTTAGTAGATTAGTAATTTTTTTAGGATTAAAAATGTTATAATAACTATTAATTTACTAATCCTAGCTATCTCACATTATCTTATCGAACCCCTATATCGCTAAATTACTATATTTATAATATATTAAATAGAGATGCATACTTTTCATACATATATATTATATCATAAAAGATAAATATTCATTACTTAATGTTTTTATCCACATAAGAATCATTTTGGTAAAGTATCTTTAGAAACACAGAAACATAATTTTTATTATCAAACATCTATATCGTCTCCCACTTATTTCATCATAAAAAGTAACCTTATTAGACATATCATACTTAATACCTTTCTCTTTAACCCAAGGAATGGATACATAAGAAAAGGGTGAGATTAGATCCTCAGTAAGGGTAAACAAGGGAGATATTAGGGATCATATAAGCCTACCATGATCATATGGGTATAATAATATGATATTAACATATGAAAACCATACCCTATATATCAAATACCATAATATTAATTCATGGAAGAAATCATGAATTCTCATAATACATAAATCAAAAGGGAATCAAAGAACATGAACCATGAAAGCATTACATAGGAAAAAGACATGGAATTTTGGAATACATTTAAGCCTAAAAAATCATTTCATTAACAGTAAATGATAATTAAAAATTAAATAATAGTGGAATGGGATCACTCTCTAAACTATAAAATTAGTCATGGTTTACTCCTAGGATTATGAGAGTGGAAATAGTCTCTTATGGAATTGAGTTCACTACCCATTCCAATCTTTTATATAACCTGAGATATTAACATTTAAAAAATTCATTGGAAGGATACATAGGGACCACTTATCACATAATGAAAATCATATTAATGTTTTCCAAAATATCATAAATAATTCATCATATTTGAACCCATAAAAAGAAATGGGTTTCATAAACATTTGATTATAGAACAATATCATAACCTGCGTAAAATAAATGCGAAACATAAGAATTGTGTCATAATATTCATAAACCATATTGAGAAATAAAAAAGATGGTATCCTGGGAAAATATCCTCATAAAATAATAATCTAAATCAGGGGTTTCCATATTTTAAGAATATAAATACAGTTATATTATCATTAAAAAATTCTTGGGGAAAACCATAATTCCATTTGGAAATAACATATATTTTTTAAAAAACTACACATTTATAAAGGGAAAATTTATTTGAAAATAACCATGAAAACATGTAAATTAATCTTCAAATATATAAATTAGTCATGATGGATAAAGAATTAAATCATGTTATATAATTTTAAAAAATATTCCTTCTAAACTTTTGTCGAAAAAGTCACAAAGTACCTTATTTGGAAAATGAGAAAATGATTCCTTTCAAACCATTGTGTAAAATTTCAAACATGGGTAAAAATGGTTTTAAATAATCAATTTAGAATATTAAAAACCTTCATTAAAACATTTTTAGGAAACATGGATATGGATGACAAAAAATTGACTCAAGAGGGAAATGAAGTTGATTTTCCTTAAAAAAAAATTCAGTATCTTAAGAAACAAATTTGAGAAAAATTAAAGTAAAACCTATATTTTAAATAAATAACCATTTTATAAAAATATTCATATGTATATTAATTATTATATCATAATATTTCATCATCAGAGATATATCCCTGGACAATAACAATACTCAGTGAGATCCTGACATAAAACCTTAACCTTTAGTTTTCCTTGCTTCAAAATAATACAACCACCTATTTAAAAAATGTAAATTTATTATACTTTTATAAAATATTAATTTTAATACATATAATATCATATATGACTCATTTATAACATTTCGAAACCCCTTTTATTAGTAATTTCTTTTTAAAATCAACATTTTTGGGTGTTCAATGTTTTGTTAATCATGAGTATTTTAGTTAACAAGTTCTGATCGTTGTACATTTATCTTGGTTAAATAATATCTATAATTTTAATAATGATATAAATATCAAATATATTCATTATATTGATATTTATATTTATACATAAAATTTGTAGATAGAATAGTGAATTGCTTCATTAATGGAGGTGGTATGTCGTACGTACATATAAATGTTGTGTTCATTTTTTGAAATTGAAAAGAAAGAAAGGTAAATATTAAATCAACCTTCTAGGATAATTATTGTACCATATATATCATATACCTTCATCAAATTCCACTTAATTACCATCCATGGAAAATATAAATGGAAAATTAATCACATCACTTTGTGGAGGTAGTAGTGCCCACGTACGCATGAACGACATTATTGTTACCCAATGGATTGTTTGGAAAGTGGTTTGATGTTATATTATTATTATAGAAGGATAATTATTTCATACATATCATATATAAACATTAATCACATCGTAATACCCATCTATAACATATGGTGATGAAAAATTAATTGTATCACTATGTTGAGATGGTAAGCCATATATATGCTGGAACAATTCTTTCACTTCTCATTTTAGGGGAAAGATTGTGTATAATTGAGTTACAATAATAAAAATAACATTAAAAAATAGTTAGGTTGTATGATTTTTTATTTAATGATTAATTACATCAGTTTATTTTGGTTAAAAAATAGTAGAAAAGAAAGCGCTCGGTTAAGGCAATAACATATTCATTGAAACCAATCCATTAGATCTCCTATAAAGGTCCCTAGGGTTTTCCTTGTTAGAATACCATAACATCTAAAATGTTTCTCGTGAAGTTTAGAGTAGAAATTAGAAGAGTTTGGTCAACCTTGAGAAATCAATGTGCTTTAAATAAGTGAGGGAGGAGGTTCAGTTATAAGATTGAGGTGATGGGAACTTTTCGGATATCTAAAATATTAAATTATAGTTAATATTTTTTCAATGAAAATTATTCTAAATGAACTATATGTTAAATATAAGGTAGTATAGAGTTTTAATTCTCTCATAAAATATAATTTATATAAGTTTTTATCTCATTTAAAACCTTATCTTTTTTTATTAACCCTAAGTTAACCAATTTTAATTTTAACTACTATAAAAACATTTCTAATATAAAGGGATGTAATTTTTTTACATTTATGATGAAAATTGCCCCCTAAATTTTAAATTTATAATATTGTTACCATACAATATACAAATTTTATAATTTTCTTATTTTTATGATTTTAAAATAATTTAATAAAATATTATTTTAATAAAACGTCATTATTACCAATTTTGACACTATTTATTTAATTTAACTTAAAATACATACATAAAAATATTGAAAGAAAATATAATATTTTAAAGAAACAAGAATATGTCATATTAACCTATAAAATTCTTGTAACACTATAACTTACTCAAATTATAAAATGTTAAATATTTTCAATGTAATTTAACTTATTTTCCCATTAATTGAATAAATATTATTTTTTCATTCTATAAGCATTTAAGGTAATTATATAATACCTAAAAATTATAAATAAATTATTATCATAAATATAATTTAATTATTAATAAAATTACTATTAATATACATTCATAACTAGGTTTTCTCTATCCTAACACATAAAGGATATTTGAAACTAAGAGAGTGCCATTTTAAAACATTCTTTGACTTAAATAATATATAAGCCATTTTCATGTACATGTGTCCATTAAACAATAAAATTTCAATACTAAAGGGATAAGGGTCAAATTAAATTCATCAAATAAAAATTATAATGTGAAAAAATGACATTTTCACATAGTTATATCCTAGATTAACTAGATTTACTTTTTATTGAGGTGATAAATTTTACCACTGTTATTATTCATATTGACCAAAAATAAAAGGGGATTATTTACAAAATATTAAATTTATGATTCTAAATATTAAATTCATATTATCTAAATAAACACTTATAAATGGAAGAAAATAAATTATTATTAAGTGGAAAAAATTAAACGATAACAACCTTTTAGAAAAAATAAGTTATTTAGCATAAAACTAGATTTATTTTCATTCTATGACTAGAAAAAATTAAAGAATGTTTAAAAATTTTTTTTAATTACGTAATATATAAATTCCATTAAAATAATTTACCAATACCTATTAATTTAATTTATTTATATAAAAATCCCTTATTCACATAAAAAAAATTTATAGAAAAAACTTCACTTTTATTTCTAAATATATTCTGTTTTAAATATAATAATTTGATAAATGATGAATTAATTTATAAAAGTGTAGATAATATATTATTTATAATTTATTTATTACTATTCAAACATTCTAATCCAACATCTTGGAGATAATGAAAAATAATATTTTAATAAAGTTACATGGTTCGAATAAACATGATGTTGCATATAACAGAAGATGTTGATGAAATAAAATTATAAAATGAGAAATATTTCCAAAAAATTCTTGAGGAGTTACAATATAACCTATTTAAAAATAAATTATCTGTCAAATTCAACACTTTGATGCAAACAGATTGGGATAATTATACCTTGTCACATCCTTAGGTTCCCACGTAGATTCCTCATGTTTTTGGTGTCACCACAAAACTTTGACAATGTGAGTGGGATTTTTTGAAGAACCTTATATGAATGATCTATAATATCTATGACTTTTTCTTCATAAGAAAATTCTTACTCCATAGTATGACCTCTGATTTTAGTAAATCTGAAGTATCAGGTATGTACTTCCTTAAGAGAGATACATGTAACACACCATAAACCTAAGATAGATTCAATAGAAGCACCAATCAATAACCTATTATCCTGATACAATCATGAATTTTAGAATTGATGATATACCTATATATTATATTTACCATGTTTCTAAATATCATCACCCTCCTCTATGGATATATTCATATGAATACCCTGTCACCTAATCCAGACACTAGAACTTTTTAATGATCACCAACATAACTTTTTGTCAACTCTCATATCCTTGTATATGGTGCTAATTAGATATAAACATATCTTCCACTTCCATGAGAATATCAAGTCCCAATATATTTCTTTCACCAACTTCATTCCTATATGTTGGAGTTCTACACTTCCTAAAAAATAAAGCCTTATAAAGATCCATATTAATGTTGAAGTGAAATCTATTGTTGAAAGAAAAATACACAAAAGGAAGATTTTATCTAAATCACCTTTGAAATCCATATAAAAAGTGTTCAAAATGCGTTCTAGAGTTTTAATGGTCCTCTTAGACTAACCATATTCCTAAGGATGAAAAGCATTGCTAAAACATAACTCTGTATCTGAAGCCTACTGAAGACTTATACACAACATCAAATTAAACCTTATATCCTCATTAGATACAATTGATAGTAGTACACAATGAAATATTACAACTAACTTAATGTATAAATATGTAATTTTATCAAGAGAAAAATGATCTCTGATTTCAATGAAGTTTCCTAACTATGTAAGGAGTTTTACTTTTACCAAAATTTCATTATTCCCATTAGTTATTCTTCGATGTCTGATGAAAAAATCAATGGTGATGATTTTTATTTTCCCTTCCAGTATGGGACATATTTATAACATCTCCTTAGAATTATGTCTCTCATCCTTAACTTGCTAAAATACCAAGAACTGGGAAACATACTTTAAAATGTACCTCTTCATTCCATCACACTATTAATACTCTTTCAAATATTTATACATCTTCATACTTCAAAGAAAAATAGGAAATAAAGATCTATAAGGTTCATCCATAAAATCCTTATTCATATTTTGTACAAGAGGGACACATACATGTTTACTAAATATTATTATTCCATCACAATCAAGGTTGAACTATAGAACATTTCTCACCTTATTTTGAATCTATACATCTTTTGTTCGGGCATCTTTAATCATTTTCATGGATAGATGGTTGAAAACGCATTTGGTAAATATGATATTTCTCCCCTCCCATCAATATTTTATGATCTATCCTTTAAAAGTGTATAAATATTTCACCTTTTTTTATCCTCATCATAGATATTATTGCATGATCCTTTTGACTGAGAGTAACTTCAACCATATTCTCTTTCTCAGGTTCGTAATATATTAAGCAGGTGTAATCATTAATTACCTCTAACCATATTTTTGGTACATGTTTAGCTATTTTTGAGTGAAAATATACGTTAAATTTTTTAAGGAGTTTATATGCCCCAAATTTCTATATAGAGATAATTCCTCCATATATTTATTTCTAAAATTACTATAGCTAAATAAAAATTATTTTTTCATTAAATTTCATTATAAATCTTTAACTGTAGTGAGGTATAAGATATAACTATATCATTCTACATGAGGACACAACTCAATCCCTTATTTGATGCATCAATCTATATTACAATCATTTCAACATTGTAGGGTAGTTTATGTATAGGTGTATTGACAAAACATCTCTTTAGTTTATAAAAATATTCCTCTCATTCATTCATCTAATGAAACTAGTTTCCCTTTTCCGTTAACATAGTGATTATATTCTATAGATAGGAAAAATAATCCAAAGTGCTGATAATATCCATCCAACCCATGAAAAATATAGATCTCAGTCACATTGGTTGGTATGGGCCAATGTTCAATTACATCTATCTTTGAAGGGTCTTCTGATATACCATCACATGAGATTATATTTCTCAATCATTAAACATTCTAATGAAAATATTCACACCTGAAATTTTTTTCATAATGATTCTTTTTCCTTGGGGTCTTTATCACAGTTCTCAAATGATCTTCATGCTCTTACTTTATCTTTGAATAAATACAAATATACTCTTTACTGATTACATAAACTGATCATGGTAATATCTAAAGACTCAATTCATTAAATATATGAAGATGGTTAGAAAATTTGTAATACCAAATTACATTTTTATGATTTTATAGTGTTTATACCTTGTACAAAATGTTTTCTTAGGTATATCCTACTTTTATAAACTCAATTGATGATATCCATAAAAAATATTTATCTTGGGAATGTATTTAGATCCAAGCATTTGATCATACAAGTCATCAATAAGGGATAAGTTATACTATTTCCTGACTGTGATCTTGTTAAATTCTTGATAATAAGTACAGAGTCATAATGACCCGTCATTATTCTGAACTAATGGAATAGATGTACACTATGGTTACACAATTGGTAGAATGAATCCATTTTCTCGATTCTATGGGATTTTATTCTTCAGTTATTTCAACTCAATCGATGATATTATATATGGAGTCTTTTAAATAGGTGTAGTACCAGGTATGAGTTCATTTGAAAACTCAACTTTTTGATTTGGTGGAAGACCAGGTAATTATTCCGGAAAGTCATTAATAAACTCCTACAAAATAGGTATATCTTCGATGTTGATTATCTCTTAAACTGTCTAATATAAAAGTCTCTTTTGAATAGGAATCGTGACCCATATAATGTATTTAATTTCATTGGGAAGCTAATTTATTTATTTACACTTATTTGTGATCATAGGTTGGCTTTTAATAAAAAAAGAAATTCCCTTCCTTTTCCATTTATATGGGATTTATGTAAATAAATAGAGTCCATTCCAAAAAAATGAAATTCAACTTGAAGAATAATGAAAATATTTCCAGTAAACACATTCCCAAAAACATTAATTGGAGAAGAATAAAATAGTTTTGTTGCAGTTATCAACCCAGTAGGATTTTTTATTTCAAACTCAACATATAAGTTTTTAGGTGGTACTATGATACCCTGAGAATATTTATTATATAGAAAATAGTGGGTAGATCTAGAATCAAATAACCCATTAGTAGTTCTATAATGAATGATAAGTTTATATTTCACCATATCGTTTTCATTCCCCTCATCAGAAATAGTGATCGTATTAGATTCCCATTTATCTATGGTCTTAAGGGGTTTTTTTTGACATCAATAACCATCATTAACCTTAAAATTATTTCATTAGATTATATAATTCCCCTACCACTTCCATTTAAAACACTAGAGTGTGCGTGGTTTGTTCTGTGGTATTTCTATCAATTAACATCATTATCTAGCATATTATCACCACTTTTGTTTTGGATTACCCAATTAATTTCCTTTCCAATCATGAAACATTTACAAATACCCTTAATAAAATTTCCCCAATGTTTCATTCCACACTTTGAGTATAAAGGAATGTGCATTATCTTGTATCTATGGTTTTTAGAATTTCTTTTAAATTCCCTTTTTATTTTCTTATCAAAACCATGAGCTTTATGGTTAACTCCCTCCTCCATATTCACTTTTACAGAACATCAGAATATATTTTCATGGATGCTAAAGTCCCTTGTGGATAATTCCCTACAGATACTTGGTTTTAAGATGCTAAATAATCAATCAAACATAATTTTTGGTTATATGATAATACCATACGCATACCTCACAAGTCTTTTGAAATTTTCCTCATATGTTCTAACAAATTCATAACCCATGTTCTTTAACTCAATATATTCCATCTCAATTTTTATAAATAATATATATATATATAAAGTACGAGTCGAAAAATAATATTTTATAAATATACCATTCTATAGATTCAAATACTTCTTATTCTCTATCATTTTTATTCGATTCCACCACTGATCCACTTTTCCTTCCAAACTATAAAGAGACAAAATAAATTTTTCATGTTCTGAACAGAAGAAAATAGAAAATATCATTTTAGAGGTATTGATCCATTTTTCAACAACTAGTGGATTAGTGTACCCATTAAAAGAAGGTGGATTCCTCCTCATGAAAGAATCAACAAAATGGTGTTACCTTATTTTCTTGTTTGGAAGTTTAGCGAGATTACCATCTTGATAATGTTGTGTGAGTATTAAAATAATATTTGGTATTGCATATCCCATAAAATATAATTGATCATGGGTGAAATCATTTCATTTTCCCTTATATTCAGTATTAACATGATTCTTTCACGTTCCATCCATCAACTATAAAAAATGTATATTATGGGAAACAATAATCATTGTGGGAAACCACATAATCGTTAAAAATCAATTATAGGATGTCTAAATCATGAAACCTTCCTCTATGACACCTTAGGTTTTACCTAGGTTATTCATTATCATTACTAAAAAATTTATATCTTATCCAATGACGAGACTTACCCATAGGTTTATACTAATGTTTTCTCAACCTAGTTTCCCATGGTAAAATAAGCCACAGTATTATACCGACAATAGAGACCAATAATTTTTAAACATAGATATTACATAATAATATATAAATATTTATTATATAATATTCTGATCCATCCCATAAGATTTTAGGTTTAGTATCTTTGGAAATATAGAATCATAAATAGTTGTTTCATAAAATATCCACATCATCTGCCACTTATTTTTTTCATATATATAACCCTACTTATACATATCATGTTTAATACCATTATTCATAACCCTGGGAATGAAAATAAAATAAAAAGATGATCTCAAAATCATTATAAGGGTAAAAAATGGGGATATCAATGATCACATAAGAAAACAATGATCATAATGGTTTAATAACATGATATTGAAATTTGAAAACCCATACCCTTATTTTCAAATTTTATAATCTTCTTTTATGAAATAAATCTTTATAGTTTATTAGAAAAAATCATAAGGGAATAAAAGACATAAACCATGAAATCTGTACGTTGGAATAAGACATGGAATTGCGACAGACACATAACTATATAAATTCATTTCCTTTATAGTCAAGACTCATTTCCAATTCTATAATATCGGGATAGTCTCACTCCCCAAACCATTATAGTATCCATTGTTCACTCCAAATACTATTATATTGGACAATGTCCCTTTCTAAACTTGGTTAATTCCACATTTTATTCTTACTTATCTCCTTAGATATCAATATTTACTCAATCAATTGGATGGATATATAAGTCCCACCTATCGCATAATAAAAATCATACTTATGCATTCCACAAGATCATAAATATTTCATAATATTATAACCCAGGATAAGAAATAGTTTTCATAAAAATTTCATCATTGCATAACCCATAACTCATGGAAAAGAAATGGGATTCATAAAAATTGTTTCAACATATTCATAAACCATCTTGAGAAAGAATAATCATGGTATCATTGGAACATATCCTTATAAAATCATTAGTTTTATCAAGGGTTTCTGACATTTATGAGTACAAATAACATTAGATGATCATTAGAAAATTCGTTAAAATAATTAACAGTTTTTTAAAGTCACTTATTTAGAAAAACTACACAACTATAAAGGAAAAAATTTTCTATTAAAAGAATATTGTAAACATGTAATGAAATAATAAAATAAAAAATTACTTATGATAGTAGTAAAATATTTTCATTCCATATTTTTTTTAAAACATTCCTACAAAAATTTCGGTGAAAAAGTCAAAAGTACCTTATTTGGAAAATGAAAAAAGGATTACTTTCAAACTAATTTTTAAATAGTCAAAAGTAGTTAAAAATTATTTTAAAAAGTAATTTTATAATAATAAAAACCTTCTATAATATTATTTTTAAAATATATTTGTGGATGAATAATGTTTTTTAATTGAAGATAGAAATGAAGTCGATTTATCTTAAAAAATATTTTCAGTCATGTTATTAAAAAATGTGATAAAATGAATGAAAAACCAGTATTTTAAAGAATTTATCAGTGGAAAAGAATATTTATGAGTATTGTGAGATTTATATCATAATATTTCATCATCTTAGGCCTACTCATAATAAATCCTGATAAACAACAAAATTGTGACCTAAAACACTTACCTTGTGTTTTCCTTCCATAGAAAGCACTATAACCTTCGATATAATAAATTTAAATTTATATCAATTTTATAAAAGAGTAATTTTTATACATAAAATATTATATTTTACCCATTATAACATTTCCACACCCTCTTTTATCAACAATTCCATACTTAAATCGTCATTTCCAGGTGTTTACTGTCTCATTTATCATGAGTACTTTAGTTAAAAAGTTATGGTACTTGAAAATTTATCTTCAATACATCATATAAAAATTTTTTATCATTATATTAATATTATATTTATTCATTATAAACATATTTAAAATCATCCATAAAATCTTGAGATAGAAAAATGAATTACAGCGTTCATGGAGATGATAGGTTGTATATTTGTATGAATATTGTTATCATTTTTAGAAGGATGCAACAAAAGAAATTTAAATATTAATTCACCTTTATTGGATAATTATTATATCACATATATAATATAAATCCCTAAAGTTATTTTTCATTACCATCTAAATAAAAATTAAAGGAAAAATGAATCACATCACTTCATGAAGGTGGTAGTCCACGTGTACGCAAAAGCAACATTATCATTTCCAAAAAGATTGGATTGTAAATAGGTAGATATGGTGTTATACTTATATAAGTATAATAATATCATAAATATAATTTATAAACCTTAAAACCATCATAATATCCAACTATAAAATGTTGTTATGAAAAATATATTTTATCATTGTGTGTAGACGGTAAGCCATATGTATGCATGATCGATACTTTCACATGTGGTTTGATGATAAAGATGGTGTATAATGGGTTTTTAATAATCATAACAACATTTATTCATATTTAGGATATATAATTTAATATTTTATGTTCTTAACATAGATTTATAGGAGGTATATAAGAGTAGAAAAGAAAATGATTGGTTAAGGCGATTACCTCTTCTTTGAAACGACTCCTTTAGATCTCCTCTAAAGGGATCCAAGGTTTTTATTTTTGGAAGAAAATAAATTAAAAAGTGTGTATAGTGAATTTATGAATAGAAATTGGTAGATTTTGGTTTTTCTAGAAGGGTCTATGTGGTGTAAATAAGTGAGGGAGGAGGTTCCCTTTGATAATTAAGGTGAGGGTCACTTTTGGAACATCTCAAAAGATTAAATAACAATAAATACAATATCAAGACTAATTCGTCCAATTGGAAAATTAATATAATATAATGTATTATATGGTAGTAATTACATCAACCAATAGAATTTATATAGGTCATTGTGCCATTTTAAACTTTATCATTTTGATTTACCCTTACTTTATCAATACTAATTTTAACTATGGTAATAACTTTTGAAATATTAAAGTGTTGTAGTTTATATACATATTAGGAAAAAATTTGACCATAAATTTTCATGTTATGAAATTTTAGACCATATAATATAAACCATGTATTATTTACATATTTTTATGATTAACAAATAATTTAATAAAATTCTATTTTGATAAAATATCATTGTTCTCAATTTTGACACTATTCATTTAATTTAACATAAAAGAAAAAAAATCTTGAAATTGAATAAAATATTTTAAAGTGACATTATTATGTAATAATAACCAATAAAATTCTTGTAAAATAATAAATTACTAAAATAAATCACTTATTATATTTTAAAAATAATTTATTTTATTTTTTCATTAGTCCAATAAACACTATTTTCACATTGTATAAGCATTTATTGTAATTATATAATACCTAAAAATTCTAAAATAAATATACATCATGAATATAATTTCATTATTAATTAATGTAATATTAATATTATTTTAGGACTATTTTTTTCCATATGTGAATACATAAAGGTATTTAAAACTAAGATAGAAACATTATGAATCTTTCTATGATTTAAATAATATATATGTTATTTTTATGTACTTATTTCCATTAAATAACTAAATTTAAAGAATAAAGTGATAATTTGAAAATTTTCTTCATTAAATAAGAATTGTGATAATAAATTACAGCCTTATTAGTTAGTTTTAACATAGATTAACTAGACTTCCTTTTTTCATAGGTGACAAATTTGACCACGGTTACCATTCATATTGACCAAAAATAAAAGGGGCCAATTTACCAAATTTTTAACTTATTATTATTAATATATAATTAATTTTGTCTAAATTAATACCTATTAATGTAATAGAATAATTTTAAATTAATTGTTAAAATGAGACAACAACAAATTTTATAAGAAATATAATTTTAAGTATAAAAATATTTGTTTTTATTCTATGTCTAGAGGAAAATATTTATTGAATGTTCAAAAAATTAAATTAAATAATGTATACCTTTTATTAAAATAATTTCATAAAATTTATTAATTTAATCTATTGATACAAAAAATACATTACACACAAAAATTAATGTTTTAGAAAAAAAACATCATGTTTATTTTCAAATAATTTTTATTTTTAATTATACTAATTTGATAACTAATGAATTAATTTTATAAATGTGTATATGATATAATTTTCCTATTTTTTTATTACTATTAAAACCCACCAGTATAATAGTTATTTTATATAAAACACATAATATTTTAATAAATATGTCCGGTTGGTCTAAACTCGATGTTGCGTGTAATGTAATATATTGAAGAAATACCATTATTTAAACAGAAATATTTCTTAAGAATTCTAGAGGTGTCACATTCTACCCCACTAATAATTATTTTCCCCATCAAAATTTATCACTCTAATATAAATACATGGGGATACTTCTACCTCATCACATCCTCAAGGTACCATATAGAACCATCAATTTGGTGGTTTCATCAATAATCTTTAACTATGTGGGTGGCAGTGTTAAATAGAACTTTTTATCTGTGATCCATAATATTTAATGTTTTTTATTCATAAGAATAATCTTTCTCCAAAGGTATGACCTTTGATTTTAGTACATGTGAGTGATCAGGTTTGTACTTCTTTTGGAGAGATACATAAGACACATCATAAACTTTTTAGAGATTTAGTGGATGTGATAACTGATAAGATACCATCATGATAGAATCTAGAATTTTAAAATGGTTGATATAAATAAGGATTATCTTTTTAATACTTTTCAAATATATTCACCCACTTCTAGGGAGATATCTGTAGGAATACCTTATCACCAACACCAATCTCTTGATCTTTCTAATGATTTTCATCATAATTTTTGGTAAAATATGAGTGGATTGTATCTTCTATTGAATGGTTCAAACATTATCTTCAATTTAATTAAGTAGATCAAGTCCTAAAATCATTCATTGAACAACTTCATTCCAACATGTTGGATTTCTACACTTCCTCCCATATAATGATTCATAAATATACATCTTAATATAGTAATTAATGATTTTTAGTGAGATAATTCATCTAAAGGAAGGAGTTTATCCCAAACACCTTATAAATCCATCAAGAAATCTCTCAAAATTTATCATATACTTTTAATGAACCTCTATGACTGAACAACTATATGAGGATGATAAGTAGTGCTAAAAATTAACTCCATATCAAAATCCAAATGAATAATTATCCACAATATTAAAGTAATAATTTTATACTAATTAGATATAATTGATAGTGGTACGTAATGCAATATTACCACTACTATAATGTACAACTATGCAATTTTTTCAATAGTGAAACATTCTCTAATGCCAATGAAGTGTGATGACTACATAAGGTGATTAAATACAAACTAAATATCATGATCCTATATATATTTTTTGGTTATTCCCACAAAAACAATCCATCATGATGTTTTCCTATCTCTATTCTAGTGTGGGAAATGATTTGAAAATACCCTTAGACTTATGTCTCTCATCCTTTACTGGTTAACTTAACAAGCACTAGGAAACATAATCTGTAATATATCTCTTCATGAAATCCCACTATTAATTGTATTTTAGATCTCTATACAGATTAAGACATCAAAATCAATAGATAATTTAGAACTATTGACTTTATCTATCATCTCTTTTTTCGAATATGGTAAAGACGGGACACATAAATTTTTCCTAAAATTTATTATTCCATCTCAATCAAGGTTCAAATTGGGAACATTTCTCACCTTATTTTGTATGTCTACATATTCCTTATATGACTGTTTAATATCTACATTGGTGAATGGTTGAACACTCATATGAGAAGATATGATTTGTCCCCTTCAATATAGACTTCATGATCTATCCTCTTCAAGTCTATGAAAGTTGGATATTCTTTTATCCTCATCATAGTTAAGATAGCATGATACTTTTAACATAGATTATATGCTACCCTGTTATCTTTACCAAGGTGGTAATGTATTGAGTAGTCGTAATCTTTAATCATATCTAACAATAACCTTTGGTGAATGTTCATATCTTTTTTAGTGAGAATATGATTTAACATTTTGTGACCAGTATATATGTCACACCTTTATACATAGTGATAATTCCTACAAATATTTAATTCAAAAAATGTCATAGTTAACTCTTAATCATGAGTTGGTTAATTTTTATCATGTATTTTCAGTTTTTATGAGGAATAAACTATAAAAAAATCATTCTACATGATGATGCATCCTAGTACCTTATTTGATGCATTACTATTGATTAAAAACTTGTCTACACTACTGGGTAGTGTAAGCATTAGTGTGTTAACGAGCCTTCACTTTATCCCTTAAAACATTTCTCACATTCATCTATTAAAAGGAACATTGATCCCTTATTAGTGAACATGTTGATTAGATTATATAGACATGAAAAATATCCGAAAAGCACTAGTAATATCTATCCAGACAATGAAAAATATGTATTTCAATCATAGTGCTTGGTTTGGGATAACGTTCAATTACTTTTATCTCAAAAGGTTCTATTGATATACCCTTACAAGAGTTTATATATCCCAATAATGAATCTTTTTGAAGTTAAAAGTGACACATGATAAAATTTTCATAAATATTATCCTTCCATTCGTCATTCAACACAATTCTCAATTGATATTCTTTCTCTTTATTACTCTCTAAATAAATAAGAATATAAAATATAAAGACAACCAAAAATTGATCAAGGTAGTATCTAAACACTTTATTGACTAAATACATGAAGAGATTATGGGAATTAGTAAGACTAAATGACATCTTTATTAATTCATAGTGTCCATTCATTGTACAAAACGTTTTCAAGATATATACTTTATATTGACCCTCAATCGATTATATCCATAAAAAGATTAATCTTGGAAAATTATTTAACTCCACACAACTGGTCAAAAAATTAATCAATATCTTTTAATTGATACTTTTTCTCGATAGTCATCTTATTATGTACTTGATAATCAATATAGAGCCACATCAATTTCTATTTCTCCATAAGAAATCAAATAGGAATTCCCTAAGGTGACACAATTGGCTAAATGAATCCCTTTTCAATATTCACCTAGAGTTTATTATTCAATTCTAGCAACTGAATTGGGGTAATTCGATATGAATTATTGGAAATAGATACAATACTAGTTATGAGATCAATTTAAAACTCAACTTTATGTTTTGGTTGAATACCGGAAATTTTTTCTTGAACAACATCAAAAAATCCCTCACAATAGGCATATCGTTAATGATGGGTTTCTCCCAGATTATATGAGATAAAAGAAAATTTATAATTGGAATCATGACCCATATGATGGGTGTAATTTCTAGAAGATGTTAATTTTTTCGTCACATTGAAAGGAGATTGGATGTTGGTTTAGTTATCAAATTCCACTTCCCTTCATCAGAAATTATTGTGGTATTTATGTAAATAAATTCTATCCATTACCAAAATATAATCTAATTAAACTAGAAGATGAATGAATATATTTATAGTAAAAAAATTCTCAAAATCATAAACTAAAGAAGAATCATATTCTGAGGGTGTAATAATCATACCATCATGGGTTTTTACTGCTAACTCAATATATAATTTTTTAGGTGGTATTGTGACACTCTTAGAAAAGAATTTATATATAAAAAATCATATATATATGGAATAAAATAGGAAATTAGAATTTTTAGAGTTGATGGAATGTATACCATTCACTATGTCGTTATCGTACTCCTCTTCAGAAATAGTTATCGTATTATGTTTCATTTTTTATTTAAGATTATGAGGGATTTGAAATTGATCATCATTATTAACCTTTATATTTGGGCACCGATTAGTATAATTCATATACTCCTTACATTTAAATTATTGAAGTGTAGGTGGTGTATTTTGTGGAGCCTTCACTATATTCACATAATTCGCTAACTCCATCCCATCACATTGGTATTCAATTACCTGGTGACCATCCTTTCCACACTCGAAATATTTACCATTTTTAAGGCAATTTCTCCCATATATCCTTCCACACATTGGAATTAAGGAAGTCTATTCATCTTCTCTCTATGGTTTTCATAATTTCCTTTGAATTTAATTTCTATTTTAATATCAAACCCTAGAGATTAATGGGTAACTACAACCTCCATCTCCAACTTGATATCACATCAAACTATTTCGTCAGGGATACTAATTTCTATTAGGGATAAAACACTTCAAATAATTGGTATTAAGCCACTAAATAATTAAGAAACCATAATTTTAGGTTAGATAAAAATACAATAAGCGTACCTCAAATGTATTGTGAAATATTCCTCATTAGTACCAGCAGATTCATCATCATTCTTATTTAACTCATACAATTCCTTCTCCATTTTTTATGAATAATAAAAGGAAAATACTTGTTGAAAAATAATATGTCAAAAGAATCTCACTCTGTAGATTAAATTTTTTCATTTTATCTAGTGTTCTTGATATGTTTCCACCACTAATATGCTTCTCTTTCCAAATGATAAAGAACCAAAATAAATTTCTCATGTTTCAAACACTATATAACAGAAAATATATTTTTAAAGGTACTGATCCATTTATTGAAAACTAGTGGATTAGTGGACCCTCCAATAGAATGTGGAGGTTTTTTCATGAAGGACTAAATGTAAAATTAATCCATCATTTTCAAGATTGTAATATCAGTGTGATTCAAATAGTAGGAAAAATATTTTTTAATAACATTAATATTTTTCATTCCATCTCTCTTAATATTTGGTTTCTCATAAGGATAATAATTTTATTTTTTATTATATTAAGCATTAACAAGATTCCTTTGGGTTCCACCTAATCAATAAAACCCAAACTCTTAGTTTTATCCACAATAATTAAAATGGGAAGCCACGAAATTATGAAAAATAATTTATTGTACATCTAAAGTGTGACTACTTATTCTATGAAGCCTTATATTTAACCTATATTATTCATGATCATTAATAAAATGTTAGAATTTTATAAAATACTTATAATTACACGTATAGTTTTTATTAATGTTTTTTCATCATAGTCTACAAAGTTTAACTAAACCCTAATATAATAATAAATATTGAGACCAATACTTTTCTAATATAGATATTACATCATATATAGGAATATTCCTTACATAACATTTCAATACATGTCACAATAATTTATTTCAAGTATTATTGGAATCATGGAAACATAAAAATCATGTTCATAAATTATAAACATCAAATTAAACTTATTTATTCATAATTAAAACCCTTATTAGATATATCATAATTAATTCCTTTCTTCATAACACTGGGAAAAGACACATAATAAATGACTGATCTCATATTCTCATTATGGTTAAACAAGTGACATATCGATGATCATATAAACATAACATGAGAATAAGGGTATAACAAATATGATATTAACATTTGAAACCCCTACCCTTAATTTCAAAGATCATAATCATAATTCAGGGAATAAATCTTGTTAGTTTATATGACATTCATTATAAGGGAACCAAAGAACATGAACCATAAAATCTTAACATATACATGATTCATGGAATTGTGGAATAAACATAAGCATGGAAAATAATTTCATTAATAATCAAGGCTCATTTATATGTCTATAATAATGGAATTGGTTCACTCCAAAGACCATCATTGAATTAAATGTTCAATCCCAACACTATCATAGTGGAAAAAGTCCCTTAATGACCTGCACTCACTCCACATTCCAGTAATATATATATCTTGAGATATTAATATTTAACCAATGAATTGGAAGGAAATATATGTCCCAAAAATCACATAATAAAAATCATACATACATGTGCAACAATATCAGAAATAATCCATCTTATCAGAACCCATGAAAAAAATAGATTTCCTAAACATTTAATTATAAAATAATAGAATTACATGTGGAAAAGAAATGTGCTTCATAAAAAATGAGATATCATATTCATAAACCATATAGATAAAGAATCAGGATGGTATCCTTGGACCATATTCCTAGTAAAACATAAGTAAAATTAATTGTTGTTTTCTCTTATGAATAAAATATCGCTTAAAATATAATTTAAACATTAATGAGGCAAATAACCCTTCCATTTTGAAATAAATTATTTGAAAAAACACTACAAATTTTAAGGAAATATTTTTAACTAAAAATAACTTTCCTAATTGTTAAATTAATATTATAATATAAAATTAGTCATGATGGTGGGAAATTCTATTCATAATGTAACTTTCTTTCCATACTATTTTCAGAAAACTCAAAAATTACCACATTTGGAAAACCAAAAAATATTTTTTTGAGATAGCTTTATAAAAACTCAAACAAGGATAAAAACGAAATTAAAAAATAATATGAAAATATTAAAAACATTAATTTTTTTCTCGAAAGATGGATATGCAATAAAGAATTCAATAGAATATAGAAATGAAGATGAGATTCCTTTAAACATATTTTTGGTCTCTTAAGTACAACTGTTGATAAAAATTAAAGGAGAAATTTTCAATTAAATAAATAAAAATAATAGATTAAAATTCATGAGTATCTTGAAAGGTATGTCATAAAATTTCATTATCAAAGGAATAGTCATAAAAAATCTTGATAAATAATAAGATTTCAACATAAAACCCTTAATTTGAGTTTATAATACTAATAAAGCAATCAAAACTCTTATATAATAAATTTAAATTTATTATAGTTCTATACAACAGTTATTTTCAAACTTATAATATCATATATTATCCCCTTATTAAATTTAAATAATTCATTTTATCAACGATTCTGTATTAAAATCATCATTTCTAGGTGTTAACTACTTCAGCTGTCCAGAGTTTTTCGGTTTTACAGTTTTTGTTTTATAAATTTATATTTGGTCCATAATCTCATGAATATTAATCTAGATATAAATATCATAAATATTAATTATATAAATATTTATATTATACCGTAAATTTTTGATATAAAAAATGAATTACACCATTCATGGAGGGGGTAGGTCGTATGTACGCATGATTGCTATTTTTATTTTTTGATGGATGGAACAAAAGAATGTTAAAGAGTAATTAAATTATAGAAGATTATTATTATATCATGTATATCATATATATTCATCAAATTATTCATCATTATCATCCAAATAATTTATAATTGAAAAAATTATCACATCATTTCATAGAGATAGTAGTCAACATGTGGGTAAGAATGGTATTATTATTTCTTAAAGGATTTGAAGGTAAGTACATCTATGTGATATTATAATTAAATAAGTATATTTATTTCATAATTATACTATATAAAAATTAAACCCACCATGATACCCATCCATAAAATATAGTGATGAAAAATGAATTGTTTCACTATGTGGAAACAGTAAGACGTACATATTCACGAGTGATAATTTCACTTTTCAATTGATGGAAAATAGGCTGTATAATTATGTTTTAATCATCATAATAAAATATAAGAATATCTAGGGTACTGAATTTATTATTTTTTGATAAATATTGTAGATAAATATGTGGAAAATAAGATTATAATAGAAAGTGATCGCTGAAGGTGATTACATATTCTTTGAAATGAATCCATTAACTCTCTAATAAAGGGCTCTAGAGATTGTATTTTGGGAAAAAAAACTACAGAATGTGTCTAGGGAAGTTAGGAATTTATATCATAATATTTTTGTAAATATAGTTTGATCAATTTGGTGTAAATAACGGAGGGATGTGGTTCCCTTCTATAATTGAGGTGAGGTGTAATATTTTAACTTCTTTAAATATTAAATTATAAAAAAATTATTCTCTAGAAAAAATTATCCAAATGGCCTAGTATTTTAATATAATTTTGTATAAGGTTTTAGTTCCATAATCCAAAAGTAGTTAGACATGTTTTGGTATGATTTTAAACCTTATCATTTTTATTAACCCTTAGTTAACAAATTTTAATTGTAATTATGGTAACAAATTTTTCAATATTAAATGGTTGTAATGTTTTTACATATAATTTTAACATTATCAAATTAATTAATATTTTATTATATTTTTTACCATATAATATCCAAATTTTCTTATTTAAATATTTTTTAAAAAATTGTTTATGAAAATATTATTTTGTTAAAATGTCATTATTATCAATTTTGACAATATTCATTTAATTTCACAGGAAATACAATGATACAATGTTTTATTTTGAATATAATATTTTAAATAAACACTAATACGTCATATTAACCTATAAAAATAATTTAAAACTATAGTTTACTCAAATTTTATCTCTTTTAAAACTTTTAATTTTTTTTCTTATATTTCATTTAATTACTCGTATATTGTTTTATAATAATATAAGAATTTAAGTTATTTATATAATACATAAAAAATTTATATAAATAACCATCATGAAAATAATTTCATTATTCATAAAATAACAAGTAATATTAATTCAAAACTAGTTTTTGTCCCTGTGTGAACACATAAAAAATTTGAAAACTAAGAGAGTAGAATTTTGTAATTTTTTTATTTAAATAATATATATTATTTTACATGTATAAGTGTTCACTAAAACACCTAAATTTTGATCCTAAAGTGATAAAGGTAAAATTAATTTAATTTAATATGAATTTTTATGAACAAATTATGACCTTATCAATTTTTTTTAATCTAGATTATCCCGATTCACTTTTTACTGAATAGGTAAATTTTACCACAATTACTGTTCATATTTAATAAAAAATTAAACGGGCCTATTTAACAAATTTTTACTTTATGATTATATATATGTGACTAATTTTATCTAATTAAATACATATAAATGGGATACAATAATTTTATTATAAGTGTGAAAAATATAAAGAAAAGTGGTTTTTAGAAAACAAATAAATTTTTAAGAAAAGAACGATATTCATTTTTATCATATGCCTTGAAAGAAGAATTTATTGAATTCTTAAAACATTAGATCAAGTAAGTAATATATAAATTCATTAAAATATTTCACCCATTATGATTAATTTAATTTGATAATATACATATGTATTACAAATATAATTACAATTTTTTAAAAAACATCACTTTTAATTTCAAATAATTTTTTCTTCAATTTTAATCATTCGATAACTAATTAATTAATTTTATAAATGTGTAGACTATATATTTTTCATAATTTACTTATTAATATGTATATCTATTAATTAATTGACTAGTAAATATTGGACAAAAAATATTTTAATAATGTTATCTGGTTCGGCTAAACTCCTTGTTGTGTATAATGAAAGCTCTCAAATAAAAAATTATTTAAAGATAAATATTTAATTAAAATTTCTTTGGTTGTTACACACAATAATTTGAGTATTCTAATGGAAATTATCCTTTAATGACTCTCCTCATTGTCAAATATATGGTTATGCCACTACTCATAATGTTTCAAGGCTGGCCTCTTAATAGCTAACCATAATAACTCAAGGCTCGTTGATTTCTTGAGTGGAGTCTCATATTCTATGAATCCTCAACTTGGATTCTATAAATTAATAAAACTAAAAGAGAACCAACATTTCTATGTCCATTTCTTTGATTCAATTTTTTTTATTCAACCAACTATTCTGGTCATAACACTATAATAGGATGTGGAACCCTCATCTAGGGCTCATAAGAACATTATACTATGATTTAATTATATCTTAGGTGTTTGAAGGCATTAATGAATTAATAACTTCTTTGATATATTTTTTATTTATCTTAGAAACAAAATTCCATTTGTATTTATCATTCTTGTTACTATGTGATCATTCTTATAAATTTATCATTCATAAATATAAAACATCCATCATATATGTTCATTAATATTATTTATACATGTTTATTATCTATACTATGTGATCGTGTAGCATCCACACATTCAAAAATGATAAGACATTCCTAAAAAAATTTGAAAAATAAAATTATCATGATATGTTTCGAATGGTAAATCCATTTAGAAAAATATGGATCCAGAAATATACTTGGGGAAACTCTTTGAGTTCTGTCTAACTCTTGTTGTAGTTTTCACCCATCCAATTCATAAAAGTACCTGCTTCTATATCACAATGTATCATCATGAACGATGTATGATTTTATTATCCTCAATAAACACAAATATTAACACAATGGTGATGGGGTATCAAGAATGCAAGATATATATAAATAATTATCCTTAGTGGACACCCAAACCCATATACATTCATTGATGTTAAGGTATGATAAACATACCAGAATTTATTAATTAACTATTACCAAAATCACACATTTCCATAAGTTAATAACTAATCACTCAGAATATATTGGTCAATATAGTGCATGATTAACCAATAAGCAGTAAACTCACATAATAAAGTTTAATTGAAAAACAATTATACTCAAAGTAATTAATTATTACTTAATATAAATTAAACTAATTTTAATCCATAATTTAGATATTTCATAGTGAAAAATTAAATTTTATTAAATTTTAAATAATATTTATATATTTTTTTGTATTTTTTGGAATTTTTTTATCTAATCAAGGAATAATATGACATTTATAGGGGTCATAGTCCTTTAATATTCCCATATAGGTCAAACATGTTATATAGGCCTGACCCATCCCATCTTTGGTTGGGTTTTTCTGAGTGGGTAGCCAGGTCAGTGAAGGGTACACACCACATGTGATCATTTGTGTCCTGGAAGGCCGCACTAAATGGCACATCAAGTGTTTAAAAAAAATGTATTTTACACACTCATTTCCTATAAGTGGCAATAATATTATGCACCATGACAACCTCGGGTGGATATATAGGTTTTTTTCACCAGTGATGAGATCATTTTCAAAATTTTATTTTTTCGATTTCTTATAAACCTAGAATACTCACCACCCCACCAACCAAACATTGTCACCAGTTAAACATAGCCATATGAAAATAATCATTTTTTATTCCTCCTTTTCTAACATGAAAATTACAACATAGATATATATATATATATATATATATATATTCTTGTATATATATATCTTTGAGTGTGTGGGCTTATGTGTGTAATTAATTTCAAATTTATGCCCAAAAATCATTTAATTTTATCATTATATGGATATATATATATCAGTCATATGATCTCATAATGAAGAAACACCTTTGGTTTGGGGGATTTAACTATTCCCTTTACTTGAATGAGGAAAATTTTAAATTAAATATCAACTTATGAAATCATACAATTGTTTTGATTCCACTTCATGGTACCTATAACACAACAAGATAGTGAAAGAAGGTAAAATTATAATTTTATTAATAAATAGAAATTGAAACATACTATACAATATCACAACACCTAGTTATCAACCTAAGTGTGTTAATTAAATTTAATATCATGAATAACAAAATTTAAAGAGTTCTATGTTCAATTTTGAAGAAATGTGTGTTCCACTCATTCTCAGTGTTTCTAGCATGTAAAAACTAAGGAAAACCCCTCTAGATTATCAATATGAATTCAAAATTGTTATGGTATGTCATTATTATGACTATATATAATAATAATATATATATATATAATATTAATGTTTTTATATTATCGTGATTGTTGAATCGTCATTTCATTGATCTATGAAGGAATTCTCAGATCAGGGTTCTTGGAACCCCCCGTTGTCACTCTTAGAATTTGGAGAGAGTGGATAAAGGCTATAAAGTTAATATTTTGAATATTATTCATGAATTTTTTATGATACTAGATTATAAAGGTAGTTCTAAGGTCAATGTAATTTAACTTTTTTCCTTAAAATAAGTTTAAAGATCCAAAATAATACTTTAAAAATAATTATGACCTAGATAAAATTTCATATACAACCTAAATATTTTTTAACTTTTATATAACATATAAATAACATAATATAATATAATATGATTCATTAACTCGATATGTTTCTCTCCCAATAAAATATTTAATGAACTATCATTGAAAAATATTCCATTATAAAATATTTTTCATTTTATTACATTAATAACTTGTCAATACACTGAGTTAATAAATTCAACACTTGTTATTCTACAATAAAATAATATTAAATTTGTATATTTATTATGATTGTTAAACATGTAGGTTTCACAACCCCTTCAATGGATCCCACCTTTCCCCAATATCAAATTGATTAGAATTATACAAGCTTGTGAAAAGTTTTTTTCTTTGACAAAATTAACCCTTCTCTCAATAGTAATGACTGTAAATAATTTAACATGAGTAGTCTATAGAAAAAAATTAAGGACCCTAAATAGATAATGTTTTGTTATCACAAATAAACACAACTTTGGGAACACTTTTTGTAATATAATCTATTTTTCCGACGATATCTCATAAATAAGAATCCATACATTATGTCCTTATCCTTACATTATTCATTTATTATTTTAATGACCTTGTCAGGTATAATTATATTCATCTACCATATACATGGATTTAATAATGGTACTTCTATACAGATCAACTAGGCAAGATATATCACTTCTTCTATAGAAGAGGGAAATCCTATCTTGATCATTCTATCCATTTATTACCACTAATGACGCACATGACCTAAGGAACCTCCTAACAAATATAAATAACTTCGATTTTATCTAGTGTAATTGTATTTTATTAAAATATAAAAATAGATAATGATATTATGTTGTGATACCAATACACATGATCATAGATACAGAAATCCCAATACCACCAAAGCATGTGGTGTTCTTATGGGATGGTCGGTCCTCATGATATACTCTACTCAAGATAAAAAAAATGAGAACATCAAGGGAGAGTTCTCTATGCTTTTGAGAATATAGTAGTAGATATTTAGACTTAAAATATATTATATAAGTTTAATTTATCTAGACCATATGAAATATGTTTAAGATAATTATCATAGTATCATGAGGTTCAAATTAAATATGGTATCAAATACAACCCTTCATATAACCCATAATCTAAGGAAATTACCTTGAAAATAGTTTGTACAAAAGATATAACACTATTATGGTAAAATGACATCATGAATAATTCTATGTAGACATTATATAGTAACTAAAAAGTTCTGATCATGTTGCATTTAGGGAACTTACTTTTACAAAAGTATAATCATTTATTCTTTATCTTATTATTGAAAAGTGGATGTAAATATTTGTTTGAGGTAGGAGATTCAAGGATTATCTTTTTATTTATCTTTATATATGGAATTTATATACTCTTTAATTCATTGGGTGGATATAATGAACTACCTGAATGAATAAAATAAATTGAACTAATGAAATTGATTGTAAGGGTGTGAACCGTGTGTGTTTACATGTTTATATGATAATGATTTTATTATTTTAGGATTCCCCATTGTTATTACTAAAAATATTTTTTTTGATTTGATACTAATATGTGTTTTTTATTGTGGTCGAATAATTGGAGTCACCATTTAAAATGCCAATTTTTTTACAAGTAAAATAACTCATATTTCAGAATGATTATTTTGTTATCTTTTAAAATCTAAGCACATATGAATACATTTAGATTTAATTAAACATAATGAAATTTCAACTATAAAATGTAAAAATATCACATGGAGATAATTAAAATGAATATGCAAAAAATAAGGTAAAATCCATGGGCATGATTTTTTTTAAAGAAGATCACTCCTATAATAAAAATAGTAAATAGAAATAAAAGAATTAGGGATATGATAAACATTAAAAATGGTTGTATAAACAACTTTTAGTGAACTAGTGAATACAAATGTGTGAAAATGGTGGGGTTTATATATATATATATATATAATTTAATGGTGAATGTTACAATTATGATATTGGTGTAGTATGATAATTGGTTAACATTATTTTAGTTCAATGTGATCTTAAGGAATCTTGACCATTGAAAATTTGACCATTATAATGTCACAATTAGAATTTGTGTATATCAAGGGTAATAGAAAGAGGTAATTGGTTTAGAATTGATAAATAATGTCCAAAACTAGTAGGATCAAACCTTATGACTCCCATTAATCAGTTCCTTTTACACTTTTCCAACCCTATGAAGAGCGTAAAAAAGTGAGGTTTGAGCTGAATAACCTATAATAAAAGTTTATGTTGGTGGAAATCACTATTAGATCAAAGTTAATTGAACCAACTCATGAGAGTACCAATATTACACACCACGCCTATAGAGACTAGGCTAGTGTGATAAGTGGTTATGAATCTAAACCGTAGTAGTATAATGTTGTAAATTTTATTGTTTGAAATGAAATATTTTTTACAAACATCCAATTTTTATTATTATTTAAAATGAACATGAATGTTAGATGAATGTGATAATTATAGTTTTGGGATACAATGTAAGAAAAAAAATTATTTTTAAAGACATATAATAAAAAATTATTTTATGATAAATTAAATAATTTTAAACCAATTTCATTTCCATTAAATGGTTTTATAAAACAACATGTATTAGCATATAAACTATAATATTATTTTATGTTTCCCGAAGTAATTTTTATAAGGGTCAAAAAATTAAATATGTTATAAAAACTAGTATTATTTCTTAAATAAAAAATTTTTAATTTAAATTTAAATTTATAATATTTAAAAAATTTATTTGGTTAAAATAAATGTAAATTTTGAAATCAACACATCTAAATTATCCAATAGTGATTTTTTCATAATTTTTTAAGGCATTTAATTTTTTTGGGAAAACATTAAATATAATATAATCATAAAATAATTATTGTGATATTATAATTACATAAAAGAGATGTACTAAATTCTATACAGTGATTTATCAACAAAAAATATTATTATTTATTATAAAGATATTCCTTAGAGCGATAAGATTAATTTTATGGCCATTTAATCAGTCTTCCAAAACCTAAATTATATCCAAAAGGATATAAAAAATTCTTTACAGAAAAATAATCCATTCCATATCAAGAATATTTTTGGCTAAATATTTTTTGGTACTTATGATATTATAATATTCAAGACCACTACTTGTGAAATACAATGAAAAAAACCAATGTATGGCCAACAATTTTTCATTTTTTATAAACATGATCTGTAAGGAAATTTTTTATAAATTAATAAATAACTCCCCAATTTTTTCTATAAATAGCCACCAATTATACAAATTATCTTCACTCTAAATCCATTTTTTAAGAATTTCCCCATATTTTATCTCTCAAGATCCTTTATACAAATTTATAATGGTTCCATAAAGATTATCTTGAACTTTAGGAATCCACATTCCATGTAAGGGATTAAATTCCTTTATATATCCTTTTAATGAATTACATTATTTATGTCACACCCTATCTAAGGATCCACTAAAAAGGTTACCTAATCTAATTAGTGAAAAGGTCTTAATCCTAAATCCTTATACTCTAGAGGTTTTGGACTAGAAACAAGGGTCTAAGGATGGTACGGTGGGGAGGCTATATCCTATGGATCATAAATTAATATAGTAAAAATATAATGAAATAAAATGAATAGAAATGTAAGATAATGATTAATGATAAGTAATAATTAATATAAAACCATTCCAAATCCAAATAATCTAACCATAGATGAATATAATAAGTCATAAATAATGGATAGTCATCATAAAGTAGGTAATACATGGGATAAGTGGGTCTAGACTTTCCAAGTCAAAAATAAATAAATTTTCCACTCTTGTAGGTAGACTGAGTACATGATCGGCCGCTAGATCCATGTCAGGTCTGATCACAAAATGAATGAAATAGAAAATAAGCATAATATATTTTCATAACATGTAACTAAGATATAATTCTAGGCACCAAACATAGGAGTAAAAAGGGTGTGAGATATTCTCAGTAGGCTAACAATAGTGGTGTCTAATGCAGTCCATTTATTGAGTATAAAACAAAGAAGTTTGTAAGCATAATGAACAAGAAGAAGAAACAAAGTCTATTAATTAAGGCCCAAGTTCCTCAAAAGGCACATGGCTAACCATAATTGTTTCAACCTAAGATAGAATGTCTCTGAACATGTTTTATCATGTATATATATATATGTAAATATATATACATATGAAAAAATATACAGAAACCAGTGAATACATGAGGCATAAGACCAGTGAATCTATATAACGGTAATATAATAAGGGTATTATATTTGGGAATATGCCTAATAATCCAAATTGGTAATACAAAACATTGTTCCCGATATTCCCAATCAATGATGTAAAGTTTCATGTCAACCATCGTAATAATTGGATGGGAAACATCATATCCAATAATGGAAAATGATTAGAAACACCATTTACAAAATCCTATACTATGGTGGTGTGAACTATCCAATCCACTAACCCTAACCAAGATCTCTCAATGATAATCTTGGAATCACAACTAATAGGGTGTGAAGAATCATGTTCAATATCCATAACCAATTTTGGATAATAACCATGCTTAATATAAACCACACCATTTTAATAAACTAGGTCCATAAAAGGCACCTTACACATAAAGATTAAGCATTGACTAGAGAGAATTCCCCTTCTAATTTACAATTCAACCTATACAATTTTTTCATTTAATTTTCAGCCAATTAATAAGGTTATATGAAACAACAATGCAACAGTACAACTCATCATTATCATTCAATTTTTAAACTCAATAATAATGATAATGATGGACATGTATCTATACTTTCCATAGTATGGTTAAAGTGATTAATTTAATTCAGTGCATCATGAAAATCAATCATGAAGTAAAATTCTGGGATCAAAGGGTGTATCCAACCCACCCTATAATTAATTTCATTTGAAAAATAATTTATAAATACCATGTGGTGGTATCAAACAATTTAATAATTCATTATACTCAAAGTGGTTATTTTTTCTATTAGGGATGACTCAAGTAACATAAATAATATCATAATATAATTTATTCATCCACACTACTTATAATTTGATTAAACACACAACAACCTAATTTATAGAATTAAAATTTAAGTAATTAATTTTACATTTAAGATGAGATGTATATAATATCATGTTCTGGAAACAATGGTGTATTTTATAAACATTCTAGACATTAAGGGAAAATCCATATAATAGATACATTATACAATGGATTCTTCCCATTTCCACTATTTGGATTTGATATCATCTAGAATGAGTGAAATTAGAATATAATAATTATCTCAAAAAATATAATGTGATCTATCAAGGAAATATCACCTGATACAGAAAAAGAAAAAGATAAAAGAAGAAACTTGAATTATATACTAACAAATGGTCATCCATAATTATGAATGATGTTCTATTGTGAGTTTAATGGAAGGAGGTACCTCCATTACTAGAGAATATTGTGTGGTTGTTCTCATACAATAAACCAAATTATGTTTAAAGGAAGAGGAAGAAGGATATAAAATTCTAGGGTGAACATGGAAAATGGTAAATCCCCCCCCCCTTTAAAGAGACAAACTATTTGGGTGTATTTTTTAGACAATTTTAACCAAACATGTTGTGATAATTTCAAATGGGACACCCCCCCAAATATGATTAGGTGCACTATTTGACAAACCATTCACATCATGTGTGGTTCCCCTCTGCAATTTTTTGAAGAAAACTCGCACGACCATATGACCTCAGGTGTTGAGTTTCAAAAAATTTGTGACAACCTCAATGGGTCATACTATTTTTAGAGACCATAAACATGGGTTAGAAAACTTTTGTGCCTCAAAATAATAGTACAAAAAGGTTTTCTGTGTGGTTAGTACTAACGGTGCGCCAACTGTGTTCCTATGTTTGTCTCTCCCATAAATGAATTTTTGAATCTTGATGGTTTAGAAACTCATATAAACTTCTGAGACACCTATAACTAATTAAACAAAATTTAAATGTTATAATTTTATGTTTTACCACTCTTATAATTTGATTCCAAATTTTGATTTATGTTTTGACCCATCCGTAAAATTGAATGCTCAAATTCCTTTTGAAATTTCACCCAATCCAAAACCTGGGATCTTACAACTTCTTTATCTTATAGATTTTCATACTAGATATTATCTGATGGATAATTAAAATATAAACTAACTTATTTGGGCTATTATTTTCCACTCAAAAGGACATATTTTGTTTCCAAATTCCCATCAAACATTCAAATGATACTTTGAGAATACAATGCTTGAACTGATAAAACACAAGAAAACTGTCACACCAAATTATGAAAGAACTAAGAAAGTGGTTATGTGGGGTTTTCTATCCTGAAACATGATCATGTGTTTATCCCATTCCAAAACCATCTGATGTCACTATACACTATAAGTTTTAGTTTTTAATGGTAAATTTAGAGTTATTGTACTCCCATCAATAGAATTTATTACGGAAGAATGATCGAATTATCCTAATATTGTTCCAAACATGTTTAATATATTAAATATGATATAATTTCATCCATTCCTTCATTTGGTATAAATTTTCTAACTCTAATTGAAGTATCTCATACTGGTCACACCAAATTTTCTTTTGAATTCTCCTTCCAATCTATCGAATGAATCTATCTCATCCTAATGGAATGCTAAATGTAGTTCCTCATGGACATCATAAAAATATTTAAGAAAAAAATGTCAAATTTTCCAAGTTCACTATTTTATAAAATTTTCAGCTTCTAAAGTTAACATGTCTCTATAAATAGATCCCAAGGCCTTTATTCTTGGGTATAAATTGATCATTCCATGAATTCTAACTGAATCATAATCCGGAAATCCATTGTCATATCCTTGCTAAAAAATACCCTCATCAAAACACTTTATATGGAATAACACAACACCAATACTTTCCAATATATCACCCATTGATTATTAAATGGATCCTAATCCTGACGCCAATATTTGAACTCTACCTAAGAAATTTTTGATCTGTAACTGAAAATTTCTAAGAAATTCCATAGTAAATGTTTCCATGTATCAAGGCACTTCAAAATTTATATGATCATACAAAAACTAGTCCATAACTCACATGATGTTTAACCACCTATCGTTGATAGTTGGTATCCACACCAATAGGATTTATTTATGTCTCTCCTTGGGAAAAACTACCAATGAAACTATTAGTTTAACAAAAAAAGGAATTGGTTTTAAATATATAGTTCGGTGTATAGATGAATGTCTCTCAAAACACTACAAATGATGTTAATATATTCGATAAGATCATCACTAGATTATAAGTATACCAATAAGCTACACATTAACTATTCCTTTTCTATAGATACAAATATCGTGGTATTGACTGAAAATTATACTAATAGTCATGTATAGATATTTTAATCCATAATCCATCAAAATAGTCTATAATTTCTTTGAACAACCCATGGGAAACTCATATGCAAATGATATGTGACCATGTCTAAAAATAGTTCAACCGCATCACTATACCCTAAATCTTTCATCATACACCTATACCAAAATTTTAAAGGGTTTTTACCTAAAACATACTCATAATATATAACATGACACAATTGAGGAATCCTTAACTCACCTTTAAATTTTGATCTCTAAAGCATCATTCAATCCTTTAAAGAATAACTTGTTTTAGAGATGAAAAACATAATATTTGGTATTTTTAATTAAGGTTTGTATCACATTTCCTTAGATACCAAGGTAAATATATTCATGTATTAATAACCACTGATGTGTCACCCTAACTATAGACACTCATCAATGGTTCAGTAATTATCCAACCATCTTTACATCATGATTCTTTTCATATACATGTAGGGTATCTACCTATCAAACTCTTAGATATTTTATTCATCCTAATTTTGAATCTAGATTCCAAAATCTATTTAAACTCACACATATATTTTAAAACTCATCATCAGATCTAAGGATTAAAAGATGTAATCTAAAAACTCACCAAATTCTATAGTTGTTGTGAAAAATTCAAATGGGTCTATTATGATCATGTTCCCTATAAATATAAGGACACACATTCCATAATTGACGTGATGCTCCCTATCTTAGGAATGTACTAGGAATCATTTTATTAAAATGGAACTCATCCCATGGAACACACCCCATCCACTACTGAACGGGGTTTGTGGACATGGCTAATACCCTTATACCATGAATAAAAACATAAGGAATTAAAACACATCTTATTAAATGATCTCTAGTATAGGTTATATCTCAAAAATAGATGTGATGATCATACTAAGTCACATTCACACAAACCATCAATATTAGGTAAAGAGGAAAAACTAAAATTGATTATTAGTGGTATCACACAAAATCCTTTTTACAATGTTATTCCGAGCATGGGGATAAATCATCCTTATTATGATAGATTAGGGTTATGTTTACCTCCACAAAATTTCACATCAAGGTCACTCTACTCCAGAGAAGACTCATAAATAAATCCTTATCGAACTCCCAACCCCAGATTTTATAGTGGTTAGGATACAAAAAAAATTAAATTAGTACAAATCCATGTATCTTAAAATTTTTTTGACACAACACTTATTTACTTTATGGGAACTATGTATAACAACGTGTGCTCTTGAAATAACAAAAAAAACTAGACTTATGCATTTCCTAGAATTAAATAGCACACACGTGGATAAACTCATTGTCTCATTATTCACTTGACTATTACAATGATAAAGACTCTCGATTGATACTCTATCATAAAAGAATAATGGACACACGATCACCAAAGTGGCTGAACATGCTTGAGGCATGTATAACCCGCCAAACTAGATATTTTTGTGATTCTCACATCCATCACAGGGCTCAGTTTACTAAACGAATACACATCTACCTGGGGGTGTTGTGTCTCAACACTAAGAGTCATAATTGGGATGAATTACACTTGATCAATTCCTCACATATGAAAATACTCATAATAAGTTTACAATGATTTAATTTATGAGGGAACACCATCAATAAAGATATCCACTTATATAAATAAGGAATAAACCCTAATAAAAGTTCATTTTAAAAATGTTACTAGGGCTTACTGCCTATCCTCTTGGTCCAACATAACATAGGAAAAACTCAATAGAGGTCCATGTCAAAGATCACATTACCATTTAAGTAAACCCACAAGGAAACATTTAAAACTAACCTATATATGAGGTTATATTCTATAAAAACCTTTTAAACGATCCATTTTAAGGAGTTTAATTGATTTTTTTATTAAAATGTTTAAAAAAGATAATATATAATGGATATCAAGTACTAGTTATAAAACCAAACTATACTAAGTTCTTTATTTAGCCGGTTCCATGCAGCATTAGGTAAATCGTCGTATAATTTCCTTTCAACCATTTATATATCCATAATTTCATAAAATTGGACTATTTAATGAAAATTTAAATTCCATGATATATAGGAAAAAACTATTTAGTTTGTAATTGAAATTGTAATTAATTACTACATTATAACAATAACAATTTAAAAATCCGAAAGGACATTTTTCTTTTCAGGGGGACCGATTAAATAAGACTCCACCATAAATTTATATGATACATTATATAAGTGGTTTCTTAATCTTTATATAACCATCCCTATTTGTCACAATTATACCCACATGGGGTTAGTAACCAACCATGAATGATATAAAAGTGACCTATTAGGGTCACATCATGCCAAACTGGGTTCAATTATATGGGTATTCTTTCCCAATTTATGGATTCAACTCTCTATAAATTATAATTGGAATCCATTTTAAGTAAAACCAACTAATAATTATTTTATCAACATTTTAACACACCATCAGTGGGGTTATATCATATTCATAATTAGATAAAACTCACCAATACGGGTTGAGTAAAGAATTGGAGTATTTAGTTACTTGAGTCTTCATTCCGAAGTTATAAATGTACTAGCCATAATAAGATAAAATTAAAAAAAAACAACGAGAATCCATTAAAAATATACTTCAATTTTAAAAAAACTAAACATTTTCATGCCATTTTAAAGATTAAATCCCAAAAATAATTTTATTTTCTAAATTAATATTGGGTAAATTAAATACAATTCCACCATTAATGTATGTGGTAAAATGTTATTTAGGTTATTGTGGATATTATATTTAACCAACCTTACAGTATAGAAATCACACAAATGTTATCACGTCATCGAAAAATATAGGTAGAAATGAAATTTAACATATAAAAATGATTTACACAAGAACGGTGTATGAATAAACATGTAATATAATCACTAATTCATTATATACAAATAAGAATACTAATGACATGTGAATCCTATGTGCCTGTAATGATGCATGAACACACCCCTTCTCTTTCCATATATATCTAAGAGTTAAATTCCTTAAATACATATATAAATAAATAATATAATTACAATAATAACCCAAGGTGAAATAAAAGTCAACTTAATAACAAAAGAATGAACATAGTCCCATCCACAGAAACATTCTCTTTCCCCCTTGCATGGGTCGGCCAAACCCAATCACAAGATACACAAAAAGTTTCAACATATTCCTAATCTCCTTTATACTTATCCAAAATAGTATGAAAATGGAAAAAAAATCTATGATTAAAACTTTTCACATCCCATCCCAAATTTTACTAAAATGGTTCCACTAGTTGGTCAGTGATAAGGGTTGAAGTGCACCTCCTCATACAACAATGGTTTCCAACTAATATTGAGGGTCTAATGATGGTTTATAGGGGAGACTGTACCCTGTGGATTAGAAATAAAAATAGGGGTAATATCATATAATATAATAAAGAGAATGGGAAGGTAATAATAATTTAGAATTATTAATAAATAGAGAACTAATCCAAATAAAAATAATCCAAACATGTATGAACATACTGAGTTAATCATACAATTAATTCATCATAAAATAGGTAATGAAAATGATAAATAGGAATATTCTAAACAAATAAATAAATAAATAAAGTAATCCACTCTTATAGAAAGCCAGAGTACATTCTCATCCCCCATCTCCATTTAAGTTCCTAGCCCAAAAAGGGAGTAACAGAAAAGAAGAAAATTCTTATGCCCAAACCACCAACTAATTGATCTATTTGGGTACTAAACAGAGGCCTGAACATGGTGTGAGATAATATTAGTAGGACACCACCAATTTCATTTAATTAAATCCATCCCCTGAGAATTATAGAGAGCCGTAAATTTCAAGGGAATTTTTCTTTCTTAAATTCTTTGGGATTTTACGAGTACGCAGTTTCTGACGGAACCTGATTCCGAGGCCCGGTGTGCTCGGAATCAATTTCTGAATATTAGCTCAGGTATGTTCAGTGAACGAACGAGTGAGTTTTTCTAACTTTTTAACCGGTGCTCAGAATCGAAATACGAGGGCATCGATGAAACCGCAGCGTTGGTAATTGCTTAAGAAGACTTTCACTCGAGTTGCGTTTTCTCGGGAGGTGTTATTAAAAATGAAGTGGTTTAATTGAAGAGTGAAATAAAATATGTGTTACAATTTTATTTCTACTCTAAGTAATTATAACCTACGTGTGGAAGTAGAGGTGGGACCCACTAAATCCTAACTCCTATTTATAGGATATTAGTGAGGTGGGCCCTACACGAGCCCCACCTTTTCAAATTCCTCTAACCTCTCTTGAAGTTGGAAAACCCCCTTTAATTTGTAACTCACCCACTCTCCCTCTTTAATTGCATGTCAACCCTCACATTAAATTGATTGATTGAAGCTATTCAATTAATTTAATTTTGGGTTTGAGTTTTTTGATGATTTGAAAATGCATGGCATGTGCTAATAAAATAAGGAATCCATTATTTTATTTGGGGATTGTTTAGTTGTGTGAGGATATTTGGACAGAATTCTGTAAGTCTTGTAGAATTCCATCATCTTCGTTGAAGAATGTCAAGTACTCGATGAAGAACTCCATCACTTCAATGAGTGATCGACGAGCCGTTATTCTCCTCTTCGCAGCCGGTGTAAGACGTCATTCCCTCCTTGAACATACATCGGCGCCAACCCCGACTTCCTTTTCTCGACGATTGACGAAGCAACACCGTCATCCCGCGACAACGTCTACGGAACAGTGGAACTTTCCCTTTCTTTGTCAAGCGATCAACCTTCATGAATCGAGGTTGGGGTTGATTTTACATTCAAGTTTATTTTGACGTTCTTGGTTAACTTTTGTCCACCTGTTATCAATATAACTGGAGGAGGTCGGACCGTACGAACTTGGCCGAACCTCATCCCCTTTTGTCGTTGATCACCGTTGTGTTTTGGAACGTGGCGACGCGGTGCAACGACACCATGTGGGAACGGGAGAACCGCGGTAGGAGCGGGCCCCGGAAAAGGAGCGTGGTGCCATCACGCCGTGCTGGTGAAGCCAAAGGAAGCCGCAGCCGGAGTCTGCCAACCGCGGAGGGGCGCGGCGTCGTCGCGCCGTGCCAGTCGGACAAGGGCCGCAGCCTAAGGCCACGGCGGTGTAGAGGAGGGTGGCCGAATCTGCTGACCGCCGGCGCTTTGGAAGGTGGGACCCATGTGGGTCCTGTGGCGGCACACCAGACAACCAACATGGCTTGCCGTTTAGGAAGTCCGGGGGTTGTAACACCCAGCTGCAGACAGGGGCGGGCCCCTCCACGTGGGGGATGTCGTTTCAAAATGCGAGGGGCAGCGCCCCCCCCCCCCCTCTCCCCCCTTCCACGTCCGCTCAGTGCGCAGGCGCCCGCACAAGGCCGGATAGGCCGCACTGGCCCGGACCGCCCACGCCGGGCCGGACCGCCCCCGCCGGGCCGGCCGCGCCGTGTCAGCCGGGTTGGGCCGCGCCAGCTGGGCCCGGACATGCCCAACCGGGCCGGACCCGGACCCGAGTCGGGTTGAAACGGTACGGGCCGACCAAGGGGTATCGGTCCAGGTTGGACCGGACCCAAACCCCCTGATTTCCAGACATATCCGTTCAAACACCCATAACATGGGATACAGACCTATGATCGATGCACTGTCAGTTGCATAGTGATCCTTGGATCGCGATGGTCGTTTTGGTATACTATACTCAAGGTTTCGGAGAACTTTGTGTACGGCCGGGTTGGTTCAAACACGAAACCAACTGGGCCCTTGGAGCGGAAACGCTTATAACATGAGCTCCGGGCGTCCGATTGACGTGCCATCAACCTTGTTGGATTCCTCTTAGTGAGACGGTTCTTTTGGATTGCTCCGATCGAGTTTTGAACGCTGCTGGGGTACAGTCGGGATGGTTTAAACTTAAAAATAAACCGGGGACCTGGGACGAAAAAGACAATAACTCTCAGATCGAGCATCTGATTGACGCGCCTTCTGTCACGTTGAGTTCCTTTTCACGAGAAGGAACTTTGGGATACATCAACTCCAGAATTTTTGTCGGTTGATGTATCAACCCCCTTGGATCATGTAGCGGACCATCCCGGAATCGAGCATGTTGTGTGTGGGAACCATAGAGCTGGCTGCAACTGTGACGACGACGAAGACTGTACTGAAATCCTCCATGGGTTTGACAGCGACGACGACCGTACTAAAATCCTCCGTGGGTTCGACGAAGATGACTACAGTTCTTGTATCCTATGTGGTTCTGACAGTACTTGACTACTGTTCTTGTATCCTATGTGGGTCCGACAGTATTTGACTCTGTACTTCTATCCTATGTGGGTCCGGCAGAGTAGCTGGTTTTTTATCCTTTGTGGGTCCGATAGCTTAGCTGGTCTTGTATCCTATGTGGGTCCGACAGTTTAGATGAATCAGTGGCTAAATCTTGTCATCCTTATCATCTTACGAAGTGTATACCTATCTGAGCCGAGTCTTAACTTACAATCAATATCATCGATATGATTGTTGTGCTTTCCTGTGTGGATTGGGTTGTGCCTTCATGTGTGGATTGGGTTGTGAATTCCTATGTGGAATGGGTTATGTTTTCCTGTGTGGACTGATTTGTACTTGGGCTCATGTGCTGGAGCCGAGCTAGAAATGATGACTTAGGTATATGTATGGGCATATACCAAAGTGGAGTTGGTTGTTACTTGGTGATTGTTTCTTTCCTTCTGGTTTAACCTTCGTGGATTCTGAGAGACCTTCCGAGGTCTCGGGGTCCCTACAGAGTAGTGTATACTCACCCCTGCATGGGCTATGCCCACACTACTTTGTGTTGGATGTAGACGACGGAAAACGATGATCGAGGTGGGAGCTCGTGGAGATGGACGGTACCTAGAGGTGGATCACTGGACGGGACGTACTCGGAGCAGACGGTTGGAGCTGAGGAGCAGAGGAGAGTATTTGTACCCAACCTTCAGGTGGGATTCCCAGAGGACGGCTCAGACTCGCTGCTTTACTTTTCAGTTTCTTTACTTTCACTTCAGTTGTACTTTACTTATAGTTGGGTTTGTATTCTAGCCCATTTACTTTCCATCACTTACTTTTGTACTCAGTTTACTTAGTGTTTACTCAGATTGCATACTCTATGGTGTTTGTTTACTTTCTAAAGGAAATGCCTTCCCTTTTAATCGGGATTTGCGCATTTGGTTCTAGTCGCTAGCCCCTGGCCTATGGAAGGATGGCTTGGGGTAGTCACGACATGGGCCCCGATGACAGGTCGTGACAAATTGGTATCAGAGGAGTTCGGTTCTACCATAAAACTCCGGACTCTGATCGTTCTTCTATGTGAAGCAATAGTGTTAAGGGTATTGAGTGTGGTTATTAGTCCAGGGATTCTAGTGTTGGTGCGGCGGCCGACGTATCCATACACCAGGACTCTAACTTCCGATTTCCGACTCAATGCACGAAAACATTGATTTCTTGTGTGTTTCAATGTTTTCTTTGTGATTAACTTGTGTCAGCTCACTAGGTATACTGTATTGACTGTGGCGCACCTGTTTCTTTTTAGGATGGACCCACGACGACAGCTAACTAGGGTTCCGAGATTTTTGGGAGATGAAAGCCCACCGAGTGACGAGGCCTCGGTACAGGGCCCTATTACAGTGGAGGCACCGGCGGTACCTCTACCCGCCGATCCAGCAATGCCACCAGCCCCGGCCGCTGAGAGTGCCTGTCGTCTTAGTGCACTGCACGAGTTTTAGCATCAGAGACTGCCCAGGTTCCGTGGGGAGAAGGACCCTCAGGCAGCCAAGGATTGGCTAGAGGCTGTTGTATGAGTTTTCAGATTAGTGGGGACACCAGCTGACCTCATGGTGATCCTTTCAGCGAGTCTCCTACATGCGGCAGCAGGTAGATGGTGGATCCTGATGCTCCAGGTTCATGACGAGGCATCTCTTCTTTGGTCGGACTTTGAGAGCCTCTTCTACTCGGAGTTCGTACCAGCCACCCTCTGTGCAGTGCGCATTCCGGAGCTTCTACAACTGCTGTAGGGTAGCATGACAGTAGCCATGTACCCTACGAGATTTACCAATCTCTCACGCTACTTCACGCACATGGTATGGGACCCATTCTTCTGGGCCCGGACCTTCGACCAGGGACTGAGGCATGAGATCTAGGCTTCGATGATCTCCCTCAGCATTCTGACGTAGGCAGAAGTACTAGAGCGAGCCCTTCTTGTAGAGAGCTATCTTGCTGAGCCTACACCAGCAGTGAGACCTACCACAGGGCGACATGTAGCGGAGTCTTCTACAGCTAGCAGTCGACGGATGTCACAGGGGTCCAAGCGGACCATACCATGAGGCGGACGAACTCAGGATACTGGCTCAGAGGTGCGGGGCACACACAGTAGAGCCAGTTATACGAGAGGCAGACAGTGCTATGCATGCGGTGGACAGGGCCACATGGCCCGGGACTATCTGACCCGCCGTGCAGAGGAGAAACCGACAGTTGAAGGACCACCTTGGAAGAGGTAGAGGTTCGACCGTTGCGGTCCATAGGGAGTAGGCGGATGAGGCAGAAGTGCTGGCCGAGCAGCGGGTGGTGGACGATTTTTTGAGACTCTACCACCACCACCACCAGGAGGTCCACCCCGACCACTGGGATCTGGCGGACAGAGACAGGCTCAGCTTCAGGCAGCGGAGGCCTACAACCATGGTGCACCTGAGATGATTCTAGGTACTATCTTTGTCTACTCAACCCTTGATGCAGTTCTTATAGACAAAAGAGTGAGTCATTCTTTCATTGCCATCGCCCTTGTTCGGAGCTCGGAGATTCCGACGGAGCCGTTGGAATGATCCTTATGGCTAGAGACTCTTATTGGAGCAGACTCGATGATTATGCACCGGTTTCGGCAGTGTGAGCTTACTCTAGGAAACAAGAGCTTCGTCTGGGATCTTCTTGTAGCGGTGTCGAGGCCTTACAATGTCATCTTGGGTATGGATTGGTTATCTACAGTTCATGCACAGATATACTTTATTAGGCACAAGGTGCGATGTGTTCTCACCGATGGGAGAAGGTTTACCTTCACCGGAGAGTAGGGATCCTTTGTAGAACATGATGGAATCACGCAGAGGAGAGGATAACCGATCACTCATTAGTTGGCTAGCCTCATCCTAAGAGTAGTTGACGTGCGGAGTCCGAGTTTTCCTGTCGTGGTGGATTAGTTTGCGGACGTTTTTCAAGATGATGTTCTAGGACTACCTCCTCGAAGAGAGGTAGACTACTATATTGAATTGTACCCCAGACTAGCCCTGATATCTACTCCAGCATATCGGATGGCTCCCACTGAGCTTTGAGAGCTACGGGTACAGCTGGAGTACATGCAGGGAAAGGGATTCATTCGACCCAGTGTTTCACCCTGGGAATCCCCGATATTGTTCGCCAAGAAGACGAACGGGAGCTTACAACTATGTGTTGATTACCATCACATGAACCAGGTGACTGTGAAGAACAAGTATCCACTTCCAAGGATTTACGACCTCTTTGATCAGCTCAAGGTAGCACGGTGGTTCTCGAAGATAAACCTCAGGTCAGGCTATCATCAGCTCAGAATTCGAGACAAGGATGTGCAGAAGACGACCTTCAGGTGTCGATATGGCCACTATGAGTTCTTGGTTATGACTTTCGGTGTAACCAACATTCTAGCGGTGTTCATGGGTTTCATGAACAAGATCTTCCAGCCTTACCTCTATCGATTTGTCGCAGTCTTCATCGATGACAAATTGATTTACTTGACTACTAAGGAGGAGCATCCCTACCATTTGCTGTTTGTACTGGACACACTCTGAGAGAACCAGATTTATGGTAAGCTCTCGAAGTGTCAGTTCTGGATACATGAGGCCCACTTCTTGGGACACGTCATCTCGGAGGCGGGAGTTGCGGTGGATCCTACGAATATCGAGGCATTACTATCTTGGGAGCCACCCAGGAGCGTGACGGAGGTGCAGAGTTTCCTAGGTTTGGCTGGGTACTACCGGAGATTTGTGTCAGACTTCTCCAGAGTTGCAACACTGCTTACAGCTTTGATGAAGAAGGGTAGACCCTTCATGTGGTCTGATAGATGTCAGCAGAGCTTCCAGGAGCTGATACAGAGATTGACCAATGCTCCCATATTAAGGCTACCGGAGGAGGGAGTAGGGTACGTAGTCTACTGCAATGCATCATAGACTGGACTTGGGTGTGTCTTGATGCAAGAGAGGGCAGTGATCGCCTAGGGATCACGACAGTTGAGGTAGCATGAGAAGAACTACACTACCCATGACCTGGAGTTAACAATAGTGGTCTTCACTCTGAAGAAGTTGCGGCACCATCTGATGGGAGAGCGCTTTACAGTCTATTCTGACCACCAGAGTCTCAAGTACATCTTCTCGTTGAAGGACCTGGACCTGAGACAACGGCGATGGCTCGAGTTCCTCCATGACTATGACTTTGATATATTCTATACTCCTGGGAAGGGGAAAGTAGTAGCTGATGCTCTCAGTAGGAGGATGGGAATTCAGCTTCTTGGAGAGGCGACAGAGCAGTTAGCCGCTTTGCAGATATCCTATGTGGATAGAGATAGGGTAGCCTTCCTTTAGTGGATCAAAGTTACACCTCTACTTCTTTAGCGGGTCAGAGAGGCACAACTTGGGGACGTTGACTGTTAGATGTGGCATGCACAGATTTCCTCAGGACAGGCACCTGATGGATTATCTGTAGGAGGAGAGCACATCTTCCTTTTTAGAGGATGTACCACGGTACCAGATGCATTATAGGATGAGGTGCTGAGAGAGTTTCACACTTCCCATTTTGCGGTACAGCTAGGGGTAGAGAAGATGTACAAGGATCTCAGACGACAGCACTAGGGGATGGGTATGAAGAAGGTTGTGGCAGAGTTCGTTTCTCGATGTCTCACCTGCCGGTAGGTGAAGGAGGAGCACCAGGTACCAACAGGCTTGGTAAAACCCTTGGAGGTCTCGGAGTGGAAGTGGGACAGGATATCTATGGATTTTGTGACTAGACTTCCACGTACTTCCAGAGGACACAACTACATTTGGGTGATGGTCGATCAACTCACCAAGTCGGCCCACTTCTTACCCATTAGAGAGAAGGGCTCAGTGGAGAACTCAGTATGCCTCTAAATTCAAGAGATCGTATGGCTTCATGGTGTGCCATCATCAATCATCTCTGATCGTGATGCTCGTTTTACTTCCAGGCTTTGGAAGGGGTTGCAGGAGGCTTTTGGGACACAGCTGCACCTGAGCATCGCCTTTCACCCGCAGACGGATGGTCAGACGGAGATGACCATTCAGGCTCTCGAGGACATGCTCAGTGCATGTGTCCTAGACTTTGGTTGTAGCTATGAGGTTCACCTACCCTTGGTGGAGTTTTCGTACAATAACAACTACCACTCCACCATCGAAATGGCACCATACGAGGCATTGTACGACCGAACATGCAGATCACCTTTGTGTTGGACAGACCCTGGGGAGTCAGCACTTGTGGGACCAGAGATGGTTCAGGCCACGAAAGAGAAGGTTCAGATCATCAAGGAGAGGATGAGGACAACTCAGAGCTGACAGAATTCTTATTCTGACAGAAGGAGGACACCACTAGAGTTCGAGGACGGTGACCACGTTTTCTTGCGGGTCTCACCTCGACATGGATTACGGAGATTTGGCTGGGGTGGCAAGTTATCTCCGCGCTTCATCAAACCATTCCATGTTCTCAGTAGGATAGGCGAGGTGTCTTATCGCCTGGCTCTACCACCTCAGTTGCAGCAGATGCACGACGTCTTCCATGTATCTCAGCTGAGGAGATACATGCACGACCTGATGCATATCATCGACCATGGGGAGCTGGACATCGATGACAGGGTGACTTTTGCGGTGGTCCCGGTGGAGATCGAGGATCGACAGGAGCGAGTCCTACGTGGGCGGTCGATTCCTCTAGTGCGCATCAGGTGGCAGCACGGGAACCTCCAAGAGGGCACTTGGGAGAGAGAGGCTCAGATGCATGCTCAGTACCCCATTTGTTCCCCTAGTTTGTGATGTAACTTTATGGGGACGTAAATACCTAAGGTGGGAGTAATGTAAAGGCCCATAAATTTCAAGGAAATTTTTTTTCTTAAATTCTTTGGGATTTTACAGGTACATAGTTTTTGAAGGCACCTGATTCCGAGGTTCGATGTGCCTGAAAACAATTTCTGATGTTTAGCTCGGGTACGTTCAGTGAACGAATGAGTGGGTTTTTCTAACTCTTGAATCAGTTCTCAGAATCGAAATCCAAGGGCACCGATGAAACCGCAACGCCGGTAATTACTTATGAAGACTTTCACTGGAGTTGCGTTTGCTCAGGAGGTGTTATTAAAAATGAAGTGGTTTAATTGAAGAGTGAAATAAAATACATGTTACAATTTTATTTATACTCTAAGTAATTATAACCTACGTGTGGAAGTTGAGGCGGGACCCACTAAATCCTAACTCCTCCTGATAGGATATTAATGAGGTGGTCCCCACACGATCCCCACCTTTTCAAATTCCTCTAACCTCTCTTAACGTTGGAAAACCCCCCTTAATTTTTAACTCACCCACTCTCCCTCTTTAATTACATGTCAACACTCGCATTAAATTGACTGATTAAAGCTATTCAATTAATTTAATTTTGAGTTTGAATTTTTTGAAGATTTGAAAACGCAAGGCATGTGTTAATAAAATAAGGAAGCCCTTATTTTATTTGGGGGTTGTTTAGTTGTGTGAGGATATTTGGAGAGAATTATCTATGTCTTGGAGAATTCCATCATCTTCATTGAAGAACATCAAGCACTCGACGAAAAATTCCATCACCACAAGGAGTGATCGACGAGCCGTTCTTCTCCTCTCTATAGCCGGTGTGAGACGTTATTCCCTCCTTTGATGTATGTCGGTGCCAAACCCGGCATCATTTTCTCGACGATTGATGAAGCAACGCCGTCATCCTGTGGCAATGTTTACGGAACAAAAAACATTCCCTTTCTTCATCAAGCGATCAACCTTCATGAATCGAGGTAGGGGTTGATTTTACATTCGAGTTTATTTTGACGTTCTTGGTTAACTTTTGGCCGCCTGTTATCAATATAACGGGAGGAGTTCGGACAACACAAACATGACCGAACCTCCTCCCCTTTTTTCGTTTATCACCGTTGTGATTTGAAACATGGCGATGCGGTGCAACAGCACCGCGTGGGAATGGGAGAACCGCTGCCGGAGCAGGCTGTGGAAAAGGAGCGTGGCACCGTCGCGCCGCGCCGGTGAAGCCGAAGGAAGCCGCGGCTGGAGTCGGGCTGCGGCGTCATCGCGCCGCGCCGGTCAGACAAGGGTCGTGGCCTAAGGCTGTGGCAGTGCAGAGGAGGGCGGCCGGATCCGCCGGCCGCCGGTGCTTCAGAAGGTGGGACAAGTGGGGGTCCCGCGGCGGCACACCGGCCGACCAACATGGTCGGCCTTTTGGGAAGTCCAGGGGTTGTAACCCCCGGCGGCAGATAGGGGTGGGCCCCTCCATGTGGGGGGACGCAGTTTCAAAACGCGGGGGGTAGTCCCCCCCACTTCCGCGTCCGCTCAATGTGCGGGTGCCCACACTGGGCCGGACCGGCCGCACCGGGATGGACTGCCTCCGCCCGGCTGGACCGCCTGCGCCGGGCTGGGCCGCCCGCGCTGGGCCGGACCTCCGTGCTGGGCCGGGCCATGCCATCCGGGCCGGACCACACCCAACCGGGCCAGACCTAGACCCAAGTTAGGTAGACCTGGTTCGGGCCGACCCAGGGGTATCCGGCCGGGTCAGACCGGACCCGAACACCCTGATTTTCGGACAGATCCGTTCAAATGCCCATAACTTGGGCTACGGACCTCCGATCGACGCACCGTCAGTTGCGTAGCGATCCTTGGATCGAGGCGGTCGATTCGGTATACTAAATTCATGGTTTCAGATAACGTTTGGTATGGCTCGGTTGTTTCTAACATGAAAACAATCGGGCCCTCGGAGCGGAAACGCTTATAACATGAGCTCCAGATGTTCGATTGACGTGCTGTCGACTTTGTTGGATTCATCTTAGTGAGATGGTTCTTTTGTATTACTCCTCTTGAGGTTTGGATGCAGTTGGGGTATGGTCGAGTTGGTTTAGACTTAAAAACCAACCGGGCCCCTCGGACGAAAAAGCCTATAACTCTCAGACCGGGCGTCCGATTGACGCGCCGTCTGTCACGTTGAGTTCCTTTTGATGAGACGGAACTTCAGGATACATCAACTCCGGACATCGTGTCAGTTGATGTGTCGAACCCCTTGGATCGTGGAGCGGACCCTCCTGGAATCGAGCATGCTGTGTGCGGGAACCCTAGAGCCGGCTGCGACTGTGACGACGACGACGACTATACTGAAATCCTCTGTGGGTTCGACAGTGACAATGACCATATTGGAATCCCCTATGTGTTCGATGGTGATGACTACTATTCTTGTATCCTATGTGGGTCTGGCAGTACTTGACTACTGTTCTTTTATTCTATGTGGGTCTGGCAGTATTTGACTCTGTACTTGTATCCTATGTGGGTCCGACAACATTGATGAATCAGTGCCTACATCTAATCATCTCTATATTCTTATGAAGTGTATATCTGTGTGATTTGAGTAATTATGTTTTCCTGTGTGGACTGGGTTGTACTTGGGCTCATGTGCTGGAGCGGAGCTGGAAATGATGACTTAGGTATATGTATGGGAATATACCTAAGTGGAGTTGGTTGTTACAATGTGATTGTATCTTTTCTTTTTGGTTTAAAATTCGTGGATTCTGGGAGACCTTCGGGGGTCACGGTGTCCCTACTTAGTAGCGTATACTCACCCCTTCATGGGATATTCCCGCACTACGTTGTGTTGGATACAGACGATGGACAACGTTGATCGAGGTGAAAGCTCATGGAGATGGACGGTACCTGGAGGTGGATCAATGGATGGGACGTACTCAGAGAGGATGACTGGAGCCGAGGAGTAGAGGAGACTATCTGTACCCACCCTTCAGGTGGGATTTCCAGAGGATGGCTCGAACTCGCTACTTTACTTTTCAGTTGCAGTACTTTTATTTTAGTTGTACATTACTTACTGTTGGGTTTTTATTCTAGACCATTTACTTTCCATCACTTACTTTTGTTCACAGTTTACTTAGTGTTTACTCAGCTTGCGTACTCTATGGTGTTTTTTTACTTTCTAAAGGCAATGCCTTCCCTTTTTATCTGGATTTACGCTTTTGGTGCTAGTCCTTAGCCCCTAGCCTATGGAAGGCGGGCTTGGGGTAGTCACGACACCAGCCCCGAGGATGGGTCGTGACAAGTATAAAATAAAATAGTGTGAGGGAATAATGATAAACTAAATAATAATAAATGTGATCAATTTTTTCTCATGTTTCTTAAAAGAAACCTGGAAGACCATATATACTTCATCCATTGTCATAATGTCTATGAACATGTTCCATCATGTATATATATATGAAAATATTTAAATATATATATATATATATATATATATTAAAATATATACATACATCGATGATAACTCGAGGTATACTACCATAGAATCCAGAAAATGATTATTTAATAAGGGTTTCATATTTTATAATGTGGAATAAGACCAAGCATTTGAATAGTTAATAAGGAATTCCATTCCAAAAAATCGAAATTAATGATGTGAAGCATCGTTTACAACATCGTAATCATGGGACATGAGACCTCATGTCCAATAACCCAAAATGATGTTAAATTATCGTTCAACATCCTAGACTACTGGGGTGTAAATAATATGATCCAACAACCCTACCCAAGGCATCCTGGTGATAATCTAGGTATCACAACCTAGGGGGTATATATATTGATGTCAAATATCCCTAATAAATGTCTAGTAATAATCATACTTAGCATATGCTAGACATTTATAATAAATCTAGTCTAGAAAAAATTGGGACCACACACATAATAATTAAACATCATCCATTATGGATATCTCTTCCAATATACAATTCAATCAATTAAAGTTAGATATTTTATTTATAACCAATTAATAAGGACATGAGAACCACCCTTACTAGAATGTGGCTGATCATGATCATTCATTTTTTTAACTCTGTTATAATGATAATGATGGCCACTTAACTATACATGAGATCATAAATTTCAAGTGATTTATTTTAAGTTGTCAAATCATTTAAATCAAGAAAGAATTAAAAGGTTAAGGACCAAGGGATGTATGCAACCATCCCTATACTTCATTTCTTTTGAAAAAAGAAATTATAAAGACAAATTTATCATATTCAACCACTTAACAATTAATTTAACTAAATGTAACAATTTTTTCTATAAGGGATAACCCAAGAATGACATAAATATTTTGAAAATATAAGTGATTTAATTTTATTGATAATAAATTGATTAATTTAATTTATCGATTTCATATAATTAAATAGAAATTCATCACACCTTTCAAGGTGGTTTTATTTCCAAGTCATGGTGTTGGAGTCAAGGAAGTTTTGGAATAAACACCCATGGGGTGGTTCAAGACAATGTGAAAAACCTCCAATCGTGCTATTAAACTCATTTAAGATCAAATAAAATACTAATAATGGATGAGTGAAGAGTAATTGGTATGAGTTAGGCAGTGTATGTATTTACCTTAATGTATATCATGTTTATAAAATAAAATGTTTTTCGGCGTGCCAGATTTTTCAATCATCAAATCTTAATTGTAAAATTAATTATATAAAATCTAGTTCCTTAAGTAAGATACAATTAAAAAACCATTTAACTAGAGTCCTTTAAAGGTACTTGGATTTATTAAAAACTAACCATTTTATTTCCATTTTCAAGATTCAAATCAAAAATAATTTCATTTTTTAAATTAGTTTTAGGTAATTTAAATAGAACACCACCATTAATCTATGTGGGAAAACATCATTTAGGATGATGTTGAAATTATATTTTACCAAAAATACAACATATAAAAAACAATAATCTTATCACATCATCAGAAAATATAGGTATACATGGAAATTATCATATAAAAATGATACACACAAGAATGATGTACAAATAAACATGTATCATAATCACTCAAGAATAGTATATAACTAAGAATGCTAATGACATGTGCTTCCTAAGTGCCTGAAATGATGCATGAACACACCCCTTCTCTTTCAATACAAATATAGAAGGTAAATTACTTAAATCCATAAATCAATATCCAATTGAATTACAATTATCACTCAAGGTGAAATAAAATTCAACTTAATAATAATTTCATGAACACTATCCCATCCATGGAAACTTTCTCTTTCCCCCTTGCATGGGTTGGAAAAACCCAATCACAATATATTTAACAAGTTTTAACCCATTCCTAATATCCTTTATACCATACCAAAATAGTAAAAATAAGGAACAAAGAATCTATGATACCAATTTGTCACATCCCATCCAAAAATCCACTAAAATAGTTCCCTGAGTTGGTTTGTGATATGGACTCAAGTGCACCACTCCATATAACAATGGTTACTGACTAGCAGTGAGGCTCAAATGATGGTATGGAGGGTACAGTGTATCCTATGGCTTAGAAATTAAAATATTAGAAATATAATAGAATAAAATGGAGAAAATATGAAGGTAATAATAATTTATATGTAATAATAAATAGAAAACTAGTTCAAAGAAATATAATCTTTCCATGCATGAACATTCTAAGTTAAAAATACAATAAATTAATCATAAAATCTATAATACAAATGATATATACGGCTATACTGAACAGAGGAATAAATGAATTAAGGAATCCAAAATTATAGAAAGAATTATTACATGCTCAACCCTTATCTCCATTTATGTTCCTAGACCTTAAAGAGAGTAATAGGAAAGAATCACAATCCTATAACCTAACCTGCAACCAATAGATCTATTTGGGTAACAAACAGAGGCATGAACTAGGTTTGATATAAAATAATTATTCTAACACCTATTTAATTTAAAAAAATCTATCCCTGAGTATAAAATAAAATAGTCTGTGTGAATAATTATAAAGAAACAAATAATAAATGTTATCAAGTTAAGCTCACGTTCCACAAAATAAACATGGTTGACTATGCCTGCTTTATCCTATGTCAAAATGTCTATGAACATGTGACATCAAGTATATATATGCACATATTTAAGGGTGTCATATTTTTTAAAGCGGAATAAGACCATGAATTTGAAGAGGTAATATGGAATTCCATTCTGAAAAATACCATTCAATTATGTGAAGAATCATGTCTAACATCCTAATCATGGGAGACAAAAACATCATGTCCAAAATCCCAAAATGATGTGAAATTCTAGGTCCAACATCCTAGACCAATGGGTGTAATGAATCTTTTCATACAACTCTACTGAAGGTATCTTAGTGATAATATAGGTATCAAAACCAAGGGGTTGTAATGATTAACGTCCAATATCCCTCTGAAAGTTATGGTAATAATCATATATAACATAGGAAAAACATTTATAAAAATCATTTCCAGAAAAAATAGGATCCATACACTTAATAATTAAACATCATCCATTATGAATATCTCTTCCAATTTACAATTCATTCTATATAATTTAGATATTTCATTTATAACCAATTAATAAAGAAATCAGAAACACCCATTCTAGAATGCAGCTCATTAGGATTATTCAATTAGTTAAATCAATTATAATGATATGGATGACCACTTAACTATACATGGGATCGTAAATTTAAATTGATTTATTTTAAGTCATTTTTTCATAAAAATCAAGAATGAAGTAAAAGTCTAAAGACTAAGGGTTGTATCCAACCCTTTTAATAATTCATTTCATTTGAAAAATAAATTATATTGACCAAGTGATGGTATTCAACAACTTACCAATTTATTTAACTCAATGTGACTACTTTGTCTATATGGGATAACCCAAGCATAACATAAATGTTCTCAAAATATATGTGAGTTATACAAATTGATTATAATTGGATTAGTTTCAATTAAAAATTTCATTTGATTAAATATAAATTCATCACACCTTTCTTGGAGGGTTTATGCTTTATCCAAGGTGTAGGGGTTAACGAAATTTGACAACAGATCCCCAAGGGTTGATTCAAGTTGAGGTGAAAACCCTAAAATATTACCATTAAACTCATAATGACTAACTAATTTAAGGCATTAAATTTTGTACAATTAATTTTACATTTAATATTTGATGCATTGAAGATATAGAATGCAGAAAAACATTGTATTTTATAAACATGTTATACTTTAAGTGTTCCATATATTATAATTACATTCCGAATCTCAATTTAATTTTCTAATCCACCAAAAAAAATGGTCAAATTCCTTTAAGAATTTAAACACATATAAAATAAGGGATATTACACATTATAATAAGATTTCTAATCTTCAGTTGATTATTTTGTCACGTGATTATCATTATCCTTTTAATTTAAAGTGTATTCATTAATAAAAAGATACATCCACTATCTATCATTAATCTCATTACATGTTCCACTTTGTATACCTATTATTATATCAAAATATATTGTATTTTCCCTGAGACAATTTTATTTTATGAATACCAAACCCAATTTTCATTGATGTCTATTCTTATTGATTAAATTAGACATTATTTAATGGATAATCAATATGTTAAATCCACATTCCATTCTCATGGTTTTAAAAGAATGAAAAGTCTATTTCATTATGAACATATAAAGTCATTTACTTTTTTATAAAATATATTAACCTTGGACATATATTTTAAGACACCTTGGTTTATGATCCTTATTTATATTATTATGAATGTTTCATATTTATTTTATAGAGACATTTCCATGTTATATCGCATATACTTATGATTATTTTCTCATGATATTCCTCATTGTTTTCAATGATGATCTGCCACATTCCATTTCTTTTGTATATCCCTTCCTATAATTGTTTTCTCACCCTTTTATATTGATGTATCTCCCCAAGAAATAATTTGAGGTGAGGTGACCTTAGATGGAATAATTAATAATTATTTAAAGCAAATTGATTAATGTTTTTGTTTTTGTTTTTATTTTTTTAATTCATATATTACATACGTAGTTTCAAAGACACTAAACCTCAAATGATACTTATAATTTATTATGGTTATATTTTAATATAAAATTATTCTAAAATCATTTATTAAAAGAATGGTCTTTGAAGTTTGTATCAAAGAATGGTTTAGTTATTTTTGAAAATTCGGACTATAAAAAATTATTTGAAACCCAAGTTAAAATTCCAAATATAGGAAAACATCCTAAACATTTGGTAAAGTATAACATATATGGTTTTCATAGAAAATGAATTCCATGTTTTGGTAATCGAAAGTGGATATAGTTGTGGAATAGATTAACCTATGGGTAATCACCTATAATATTTTTGGTTGAGTATCAACTCGATATTCAATTGGTTCATGATGATTGGTCCTAAGAATATAAACCCTATAGACACTCCAAGGGAATATATTATTAATTATAATGTGGTTTTTACAATTTGGTATGAAGGATATATAAATAATGTAATTTATTTATGATTGAAGTATAACATCCTAGAAGAGTGTTAACATAGAAAATTATGATAAAAACATTCATTATAATTATTTATAATATACTCATAATAGTAACAAATGTATCACTTAGGTTTTATTCTTCTATTGAAATGGAAGAAATATAATGAATTTTATAAATAAAAGAAGTGATAGACAATGCAATGATGGAATTCATAGTATTATGGGAGAAGTTAAAACATGATGATGATGATGAATTAGTTAAATTAGGCAGGGAATAACAAGCTAAACCTTGTAAAGTGTTGAGATTGACCATGGAAGGAGAAAAGATAAATTGAATCCTTCATGTGTGAATGACCATCATCATTCTATGGAACATTTGATAAATTAATCATAAAAAATAGATGAATATTATAGAAAATATATTTTATAATTTCAATTATTCTATGTAAGAAAAGTTACTTTGGAAGTATATCACATTGGGGAAGAATATGACTAGTGGTGTAAAATGATTAAGAACACAATGAAAAAGGATGAAGTTCATGAAATGGATTGAGAATACATAAAAAAATCATTTTTAATATTTAATTTTCTCATATCCTTTAAAAAATAATTTTAATATAATAACTTGAATTGAAATAATATAAAAATGAATCAACGGGTACAACTGAGATGAAATTTAAATGGATTTTAGAATATACTTCATTCTTTTACATTGATTATAATGGGAAGATTCATTGGTTCTTCGGTGGATGGTTACCTTATCTATGAATACCTATATAAATATGAGACTTTTTAATTTATGAAGAAATATTATAGATTAATATCAATGTTTAAATGGTGTTTAATTATTCCAAGTGGTCTCGTGGACTGAATGATAAGAATATGATTATGGAGTGACATTTTTGGAAATAATTTTAACCCTAAAAAATAAAGGAAGCAAAAAAAGCTACCATTGTGCAAAAATAATAGGAAGAATCATTAAATAAATTTCCTAGAAGGATGTGTAAATTGTTCGAAGTGTAGGAAAATAAATCTATATGGATCAAAATAATCATAGAGATATATCTCCTCAACATCATGATAAAGTTAAAAAATCTATGATAGATCCGGAATAACAAGTTATGCAATGCTTTAAAATTGGGGAGCATGAAAATTTTTGTAACTGATGTTCAATTAAAAAGATAATAGAGGGATACCACCATCAAACCCAATAGAGGCCAAGGGATAAATTTTTTCTTTTTTTATCATGATAGAAAAATTAAAGGATCAGACTAACATAATTGTAGGTATAATCATCACAAACTCCAAACTTGAATGTTCAGTTTTTTATTCTAGATCTATGTATTACTAAAGTGTTGAGATTGACTAAAGGATCAGACTAACATAATTTCATGTGATTTATTTTTAGCTCAATCTTTATTCTGGATCTATGTATTTATATGTACCTATTACTAAAATATTGTTATATGGTTTTACTGATATTGTTAAACCATTATATTATGTATTTTATCAATAATTTAAAACATTAATGATATATCCAATTTTCGTTTCATGAAATATCATTACAATTTTCATCTTGACCACATCCTTGTCACAATATATCAGTAAAACCATATAACAATATTTTACAACATTGGATAATCATAAAAAATCTCATTAAGTTGTATATAAAAAGAAAGAAAGAAACCCATTATTCTATTAATACACATGAAAATATATCATTATAAAAATCAACATTGAGATAAAAATAAAAAATTTCTTACCCAATAAATCAACATCAGTGCAAAAAAATATTTTCATAAAAATTTTAGAATAAATACTAAAGGAAAAATAAAACTAATATATTTTTCTTTTGAATCATGAAAACTTATGAATTTGTTTTAACAGAGTTATACATTTCACACTTAAGAATAATCACAAACTATCCTTAATAATTAATCTCATTAGCTTACCTAGTGAGATCAGATGATTTTCAACAAAAACCCATTATATGAATATATAAATCACATTGGTAACTTGAGAAAAATTATACTATAACTCTTATGATCACAATTACAAATGGAATATCCTATCTGGTAAATTCCAATAATCACTTGGGAGAAATCTATAACCAGTTAAATCCATCCCTTTTCCCAATTCATTGGAGATCTATATCAGGCTCACCCATCATCATGTGCTATATAGGGATAACCCATAATCATGAGCTATATCACTCTTATATATCATAATAATCAATGACTAACAACCATAATATTATCGTAACACATGAAATCATTCATTTCTATCACCATACTCATTAAAATTTTCTTTACACCCATAAGAAAAACATTTCAGATATTAAAATACCCATTACATATAAAACCCTTTATGACAATTTCCATAACTGAAGGAAAAATGATTTTTATTTGGATAAAACATGAAATCCTTAAATAAATCCTAGAATAAAATAATTATTATGGAAGAGGGAAACCATTGATGTTGTAGATGATATAATCTGACATTCCTTTTTTATTTTTTGTCAAAAAGTTAGTATAAAATTTATAAAAATTATTCATTTTGAAAACCATGGATAGAATTTAAAAGTCACATAAAATGTAATTTATAATTAATTTATTTCCATATAAATAAACCAAAAAAATAATTTTAATAATATGGACATTGGATAAAAATATTTAGAAAAAAAATCTCTAACACATTTAAAATGAGGGGTTTAAGGTAAAGTGTCTCTTAACTCGAGTTTGACTCATCGCATATGTTATTCACAACCTATATAATTAATTTTTATCAATTATTTAATTCCCTAAAACACTTTTCCAAGTTTAATACCTTCTACTTAGAGCATTAATTTCTTTTATTTATAGAATATATTAAATTAGTTAATCAGTTAAGTCAACATTGGTAGATTTGATGATATTAAAATCACAAGTCCAAAGTTACTTAAGTAGATTGAATATGGTCAAATATATCATTATTAAATCATATAAATAATAATAATGATGATATAATTACAATTTTATATATTAAATATAATTTTTAAACCAACCATGAAATATGGTCATGAAAAATTAAGTACTTTACTATCATGGAGATGGGAGGTCGTACGTACGCATAAGTAAAATTTCCATTTTTCAAAGACCAAAAGAGTAATATGGTGAATATAATTTTATCTTTACAAAATAATTATTATTTAATAAATATAATGTTATATCTTTAAACATATTTATATATACCAATCATGTGATGTACTGAAGAAAAATGAACCACATCTCTTCGTGGAGGTGATAATCCACGCGTAGGTAGGAATGATGTTATAATTTTTCAATGGGTGGAAGTGTAAAAAATTATATGATATATTACCTTTAAAAAATTAAAATTATGTCATGATTATCATATTTTATTATTAAATCCACCAATATATTGAGTTGTGAGAGGTGGTGATGGAAAATTAATTAGACTAGTTCATGAGGATGTTGTCCTTCGTACACATGAATGAAGGTTTATTTTCCCATTTTATAAAAGATGATATGGATATATGTTATTAAATTAAATTGACATGTCTAATAAAGAAATTGTTACTAATATTATTATGTAAGAATGTTTTAATAATATTATAATGAATTATATTAGAATTAAAATACCGATTCTCGTTTAAGAATTACATCTCTTATTGGGAGAACCTCTTTAGGTTTATACCTAAAAACTTCCTCAGTGCGTTTTATGATCAAATAAGAGCCTCTAGGTAGAGGTAAGTGAGGTTAAGAAGGTATTTTTATTGGGATTATAATAATCAGAGTGCTCAAAATGTTTAAGCAATAATGTATAGGAGGTCCCCCTTTTTTAAGTGAGGGAGAGGACACACATGGAATTACTGAAACGATTAGGTGTTTTATATATCATAATCATGAAACATAGAACCAAGGAACATAGAATATGAATATATAATGTTACAGGTTATAAATAAATACAAACAATGATATTTAAAAAAAGGGGTACTTTTTAAGCCTTATCTTCTAATTAAACCTCTTTAAGCTAATATTAATCTTAATCAGGATAACTTAATTTATTCATCATGATAAGTTAATTTTATGAATAAAATTAAAATGGGATGTAGAATTTTTTTTGGAAATAAAAATTATACTTTTTTCCCATTTTATTAATTTAAATTTCTATAGGTGGAAGAAATTAATTTTAACAAAGGAACAGAAAATGTAAGGAAAATAGTTCTTAAGAAAATATGATATTTAAGTGTAACAAAGATTTTACCTTAAAATAATGTAATAAATTGGATTCCTATAATATTCTTGGTTAAATAATAATAAATAATTTTTTTTCTAATTTTGGATCATTTCAAAACTGAATTGAATCTTACAACCATTCCATTTAATGTAGACCTAGAAATTATTTTCAATTTGTATAAAATATTACATATCTTCTCAAAAGTCAATATTGGCTTCAAAAAATCAAATTAATGTCAAAAATAAATATTTATACTCTTAAACTAATATTTTTATTAACACCCCTAGTAAAATATTATAAATTCATGTGTTAAAGATATTTTAAATCTTTTCCCCAAAGTATTAACACATTTTTACCTATTTTATCGAGGTGATAAATATTTATTATGGTTACTATTCATAATGACTAAAAATTAATTTGACCCTATAAAATTAGATTTAATATTATTATTCAAATTATGAAATTCATTTTATAAAATTTAATTCATAGAAGTGATAGAATTTAATTTATAATTAAACCCTTAAAAAGTGAAAAAAAATTGTTTTCTAAAAAATATATTCTTATGTATAAAAAGTTTTTATATCGAAGTAAAGAATAATATTTAATACAATTATATTATTTAGATTATAAATAATATAAATTAAATAAGGTTTCTTATAAAATATTTCAGAAAAAATGGAAATTTCTAAATTCATAAAATGAAAATATATTTTTCAATAAAAATTTGTACTCTTTACTATTAAAAAATCAATTTTTTTAGAAAATTCCCCAAAAACTAACTATATGATAATTTTTATTTAGTGATATCCAAGATAAATTTAATTTTTGGAATTAAATTTCTAAAATTTTGAAATCGTACTTTTAAATAATAAAATATAATACATAGAAAAATAATTTAGTTAAAATAATTATGATTTCATTTTTTAATTAAAAAACATAATATTATTTTATATCATGATAAAAATAATTAAATAGCCGTATATATGTATAAATCTATATAATTAACATAAATTTAAAGAGATAAAATATCTATTAAATGCATAATTATTTAAATGCAACAAAATAAAAATCATGTCAAGGGAAAATATTTATCCTTTCAATAGATCATATTAGAATATATGAAATAAATAATAATAATTTTAAATATTAAATGAAAATATAATTTTATTATATTATATCCATTAATACATGAAATAGATAAATATAAAAAATATGGAGGATAGAAATAGAGAAGCACATAGCATAATGGTAGGAGTTGTGACCTTATCACCATTTGGTTGTGGGTTCAAGGCTTGTGGCCTAGTTTCCCTAGGTTCATGGATTCGAGCCCTATGAACTTGTTGGATTTTATGGGTTGTCAAATGTTTTATAGGCTACCCTTTTATATATGTTGAAAATTATGAATAAATAAAATATTATAACAACCAAGAATTTTATCAATTGAAATTACCTTCATATAATTAATATAAATCACATATAATTGCATATATAACAAAATAAAAACTTTATAAAAGAATAATTAATGAAATAATAGGTATTTATTGAAATTAAGGAACCTATACCAATTGAATAGTAACATGACCTTTGGAATATTAATATGAACATTTAGAATTGTAATCTTGATAATATAATTGTAACCTCAACTATTAAATTTAAAATAAAATATTTTAATCTTGTAAGTGAAAATAATATATTTTTATATCATGGAATATGTAAATGAATGTTTTAAAAATTATAAATTAAGTGTTAATTTTTTTGTAAAATTTAAATGTATATTTACAATTAAATAATTAATATAATTATTTCTAAAAGAAAATTTTATTTTCACATAATAGATTAATAAAGTAATATTTTATATTCTTTTGATAATTAGATAATTATATGAGACTTTAATTAATTTTTCAAAAGAGTCATAAAATTACTTATAATATTAACATACATATTTTTCAAATAAATTATGATTTTAATTAAAAATAAAATTTATAAAATTTAGAAACTTGTATCCATAAAATGGAATCAAATTTTGAAAGTTAAATTTTAAAAAATTATTAAGTGGAATTTTTGATATTTTTCTAAAATATTTAAATTTTTGGTGAATAGTGGAATATGGTAATTTACGGTATTTAACATTGTAAGTGAATAATTGAATTTTTCAGTAATGGTTGATTCATGGATGATGTAAGTTTATATTATATCAAACTTGCATCATTTATTTATTGTAATTAGTAATAAGAGTCAACAATATTGATAGTCTTGCACCAAAATAATAAACTAATGAACAAAAAAAATCAAAAACACCCATCTCCTTCCACTATAAACACTACAAATCACCACATATTATCTCCATACATTATAAGACTTTTATATTGCTTATATTATATGAAACTCATCTCCAAATACTCCTCCCCACATTCTATTGTTACTGGTCTTACCAAATGGCCATTTCCAAGTGCCAAAAGGAGGTTTTCAAAGAGACGACACTCAAGTGGTAAAACTCTCCCTCTTTCTCTTTTTAATTTTTTTTATTTTCTTATCCATACCTCACCTCACTTATCCCATGTAACATGATGAATATTGTATGATATATATACCACAATTATATTGTGTTAGTTGACATCCATCATCAAATCTCTTCTCCTCTCCATTTGTTTTAAAAATGAAAACATCATCCATGATGTGTTGATTAACCACCTTCATAGATGATTATTTTACATTTTCTATTAACTCCTTCTTGGGTGTTAGTAAATCCATTACAATGATAACCCAATTTTTAAAATTTATATTACACCGATTTTTACATTCCGAGAACCAATATATATACATAATATTAAATAATAAAACAAAACTAGTCTGTGATAATCAAAATTTTAACAAAAATATAACATTCATCATTAACATTTTTATAATTAATAATTCTCATATCTAAAAACAAAATTATATATGGTACCATTTAAAATAATTTAAGTTAATCAATATCATAAAATTTCACTTTATTAGTTTTTCTTCCATTTAACAAGAACTCTCATAATTAAATATAAGGGAAAAAATAATAAAATCATGAAACAGATGCTACTAGAATGATGAAATTGAATATTGTAAATCATTAAAAAGGTCATAAATGAACTTAATAAAATTATAATAAATAAAATACATTTATAATAGGTTTTAAATTAATTAATTTATGGTTTTTTATTTAATTAGCGAGGAAATTAATTACAATTGGAGAATAGTTTCATACATAAGGTAAGGGATTCTCAATGAACGTCCATTTTTCGTTCAGGTTACATTTTCTCTCTCTTTAACCCAATATAATTCTTAATTATTGTTATGTATTCCACCAATATTCTATGGGCATATTCCAAACATATCTACCAAGCTCAATTAAAGGTAACTTCCCAATTTCATATCCATTATTAAGTACACTTCAAAATTTATTTTAAGACTCTAATATTTTTATAAAATTTCCATTTTTATCATGAAAATATATCATAGTTCGTTTTGGATTTTATGAAAGCAATTATGCCTTTTCCTATTTAGTGAATCTATCATATTTTCCCATAAACCAGAGTAAATTGGATAATTGTTTGAAGATTCTTAAACACTCTTTTTACAAGTCTTCACTTTAGTTGGACATCATTTATCCTGATCTATTCCATTTTTCCCTTTTTAATGTCCAAGTTGGATTTAAATCCATTCTTTATAATACACAATTACGATACAACCTTCAGTTATTCCTTGTAACCTGATTATGATATCTATTTATTTTCATGGTTAACCCTTATGTTTATCCCTTATGTTTTATTCTTCATGTGGCACACTTGTGCCAGAACATGTTATTATGGGTGCACCAAGATAGTTCTCCAATACATTTTGTAACATTTATTCTCAAGAAACTTCATGTTGGGACTGGGAGTAAATCTTATTTCTTTTTTCTAATTTTTCCACCATGTGATATAATCCTAGATTTTGGCCTTAACTCATGTTTATGTCATGTTGTATATTTCATCCACATTCCTATGATTCCATGATTACATATTCCCATGTTCTATATGTTATGATTCCATATATTCTATGTCATTTTATGTCCTCATGCCATTCATTATAACCCATGTGTATGCTTCATTCTTATGCTTATTCTATTACTGGTCATTTTATCTTATCCTTTTTTCATGTATTCCCTAGGTTATCCAATGTAAATCTAAGAGATAAAATAATGTTAGGAGATCATTATGAAGATTACATACAATATTCTTTTATTATGGTTTCATGTTTTCAAATTATGTACCTAATATTCCAAATAAACAAGAATTTAAGATATTTCTTTTGTATTTGATGGTTAATTATGCTAAAAATCATTAAATAATATGTGTAAAAGGATTTGGTCATTATATTTTTTTTATTAGTGGATTGATTAGTTATTTTTGGGGATTTTGACTAGAAAACATTCTTATGAACCGTAGGGATAATTATATCATTAGGGATAACCTAGATTGATATTTAGGGAATCACATGTTATAATATACTTTTCATTTTAAGGTTTAACCTTACATGATAAAAGTTTTATTTTTATATTATTATTAGCTTAATATTTAAGCCCCCAAACAATGATATGATTTTCTTAGTTAATGGTAGGAAATTATAGGACTTATTCGAATAGTCAATTTTAAAGAGAATTTGATGATTTACCAAATGAAATAAAAATTTTGATAGGAATGGGTGCTCAAAACTTTATGATAGTTCATTATCTACTGGATGAAGTTTGGAATAATAATTGAACTATGTGTAATGACATCCTTATCCTAAGAATACTAAATTTGTGGTTGGATCCTTTATGTAAAAAAGGACTCCTAAATTTAGTGTATCTTATAATCTCGTCATCGTGGAACAATGGATTAACTCCATTGAGAATATATTCTTTATCCTTTAATACTCTGAAGAAGAGAAGGTTATATTGGAAGCCAATAATTTTGATGGGGTAATTGATTAGTGGAAGATAGTGATCAAAAAAAATTCTAAGGAGGCAATTGATTCCATGAAATGGGAAGATTTCATGAAAATATTTTTCAATATATATTTTCCATGAAAACTCTATCATAAAATGGAAGTGGAGTTCCTAAGACTAAAGAAAAGGTAAGACAAGTCTATCGGGGTGTACAAGGAAAACATTACAAGGCATTCACGATACACCTTTGGCTTCTCTATGAGCCATGAAATCAAGGTGGATCACCTATTTAGTGGACTATAGGTGAGTCTATTAGAATACTTTACGATTAGATAATTTGACAGTTATGGAGAGATTGTCTATTTTTTCCTTATGGTTGAAAATGAGATCAAATACACATAGTGGTCTCATGGGCCTAGATAAAGTAATAAGAAGATCGTGTATAATATGGGAAGATCAACAAATAAATCCCATGTTGGGAAGAAAACTAAACATCTCATATGTTAAATTTGGGAGAAGATACATCCTGGGAACTATCTAATAGGAACCAGAAGGTGCTTAAAATTTGATAGATAAGGGAATATGGCTAATAATTTCTAATGGGATATGAAGAATCCCAAAAATGTGGAAGTATAATGGAAGTTTTAGATTAACACTCAGCCTATAGTGTAGTGTTTTGACTACTAGGAACATGGGAATTATGTGAACCATTATACTGTGCCAGTGGTTGTCAGAGGTAAATAACAACAACAACCTCTAAGGAAGTAAGCAAGGGAATATGATATCACTGCTATTGAGGTGGACCCAAAAATTATGTGCTGATAAGTATTATATTTATTCACATAAAAATAGAAAACATACTATTTGGATATAGTTTTATTCATTCATTCATATATTTTAGGTTAATAGAACTATTCAAAAAGCACCTGAAAAGATGGTGGTTGAGTTATCTGTGAGAGAAAAAAATTGGAAATTATTTCATATAAAATATATAATTCCTCCCCAATTACTTTTTATGGAGTAGACCTCCCAAAAAATATTTTCTTACTTCCTATGGTAGAGTTTGATTCAATTTTGGGAATGGTTTGGCTATCTTTATAAAAATACCACATCAACTATCAAGAAAAGAGAAATAAATCTTCACATCCCGAGGCATCCTCAAATTATGTATAAGTGTAAGGATGAGGATGAATATTCTTCAATATAATCAGATCAAGTGATGATATTATTTCCTTATGAGAAATCATATCTAGTTCAAATTATTATTAAAAATTTGATAATCATCCTTGAAGACATTCCCATTGTTATGGACTACATTGATATGTTCACAGAATAATTTCGTGGTCTTCCTCCAGACCGAGTGGTTGAGTTCTCGAATGAAATTATTCTATGATCTCTCCCTATATCAAAGAAATATTAAATAATAGAATCTATTTATTTGTAAAAACTTAAGGAATAGAATAAAGAGAATTTGGTCAAGGGTTTCGTATGCCTGATTGGTTCACCATGGGGCACACTAGTGCACTTGTTCAAAAATAAGGTTAAATCAATACACCTTTTCATGGACTATCGTGAGCTAAAAAATCATGATAAAGAATAAGTATCCTCTACCATGGATAAATTACTTGATTTATTAGCTATGCGGGTCCAGGAATTTCACTAAGGTGGACCTTCGGTCGGGATATCACCAATTAATGGTAAAGAAGGAAGATATTCCCAAAATTACCTTTTGAATGAGATACAGACATTATGAGTTCAAAGTGATTCACTTTAGACTCACTAATTATTTATAACGTTTCATGGAATTTATGAATAGATTCATTAGATACTACCTAGACAAATTTTTTATTGTCTTTATTGATGATATTATTATATACTTCAAGAGCAAGGTGGTACATGAGGATAATTTGAATACTGGGATAATGACTTTTTGAATGGGGGAGATCTATGAAAATTAATGTATATGTGAGTTATGGATGGAGTAAGTAGCATTCCTGGGGAATGTTATCACCATTAATGGTAAATCTATAGACCATTCCGAGATAGAGGCAAGTGTTGAATGTCCTGGGCCAACATCGTTTATAGATATTTGTAGTTTCCTTGGTCTATCTAAGTATTAAAGATATTTTTTGAAGAACATATCATGATTTTAAAATCAACTATCCAAGATGAATCTGAAGGAAGTAAAGTTTTTCTGGACCAGTGAATGTGAAAATTACTTCATAGAGTTCAATAATAGGTTTATCACTACACTAGTACTCAAACTTTTTACAAGTGGGGAAATCATTACGGTATACATCAATTATTGAAAAGTAGTTTTATACTATGTATTGATGAAAAATGACTAAGTTATTGCCTACACATCAAGGAAATTGAAATTTCATGATAAAAAAAATCCCACAAATGATATGGAGTCAGTGGTTGTGATCTTTGTTTTAATAATTTAACAACATTATATCTATTGGGATAAGTGTAAGATATATACTGATCATGAGAGCCTCAAATATATATTCACATAGAAGGAGATAAATATGCACCAATGAATATATTTAGAGCACATCAAGGATTATGACTCATCAATCCACTACCATCCTATTAAGGAAAATAAAGTGGAAAATATTCTTAAGTTTCAAGTATCATGCAACATTATCAATAATGATAAATGAGAAGGATTCAATCTTATTAGACCCAAGAAAGGATGGAAAATTGAATAATTAAGGAAGGTAGATCATCAATCCTTTCTAAAATGATTTCTCAACCATACCTTATGAATAAAATAATGGTTTCTCAAAGAAATGATGTGTAAATTTTTAAAAAGGTGGAAGTTCATAGAAATACAAAATCCACATAGTTTAAACTTTCTGAAGAGGGAGTCATAATATTTGTTCGAGGATATTTTGTACCATCCAATCCAGAGATAAATAAAGAGATTCTAAATGATAAACATAGATCAAAATTCTCTATTCACTTATGGAGAACAATAATGTATCGAGATCTCTAGAGAACTATTCAGGGCAAAATATGAAGAAGAAGACCACTGAATACACATAAAATTTCTTGGTATGTCAACAAGTAAAGGCTGAAATAAAATATTATTTGGAAATGATGTAACCATTACCCATACAATCATGGAAATGGTAAAACATCACCATGGACTTTTTCACTAGAATTACAAAGACATCTAGGGGAAATAATGTTATATGGGTTTTGCGGATCATATTATAATGACACCTCACTTTATCAAAATTTTAGTGGAATTATCACTCAACTTACTTTCATGAATATACATCAAAGAAGTAGTGAGGATGCATGGAGTACCACTATTTATTGAATCATATCGATATCCAATACTTACCACGATGTTCTAGAAAAGTCACCAACATTCTCTATACATTGAGATGAACTTCATTTCGTCATGTCATCATCAAACTGATGGACTATCAGATTGGACTATTCAAACATTGTAAGACATGTTTAGATCCTGTTATATGGACTTAAAATGAGCGTGGGACCAACATCTTCCTCTGGTTGAGTACTCATACAAATGCAGTTTCCACTTAGGCATCTAATGGCTCGATATAAAGCCCTTAGTGGGAAAAAAATCATGACACCATAATTTCGGGATTAATTAGGTGAACGTAAGATGCTAGGACATGAAATGGTTGATAAAGTGGTAGAAAATGTGAAACCCATTTAGAAGAATATTAAGGCATCGAAATTTCAATAGAAGATCTGTGTAATCATCGATAAACGTAGAGTTTTAGGTTAAATACATCAATGCATTTCTCTAAGGAAAAGGATCATGTGATTTCCGAAGAAAGGAATGATGAGTCCTAGATACATTGACCACTTTGAAATTATTGATAATTTTGTAGCATTGTACTATCAACTATCACTTAACCCAACTATGTATCCAGTAGAAGATGTATTCCATATATCCCTCTTGATAATTTATATACAATATCCCTCAAATTTCACAAATCTGAAGGTGGAAAACATAGAGTACGAACTCTTGAATGAATAGAAACAGGTGAAAATCATGGACTATAGAGATAAAGGTATACACAAAATGATTACTCACCAGGTCAAAGTTCTATGAATGATCCATAAGTATGAAGGGGTGACATGGGGACTAGAAGAAGTAATAAAGTATATGTAATCTCACATGTTTTCACCTTAATATGTGAAATTAAATTTTAAAGGAGAAATTTCATAAGTGGAGACAAATGTAATGACCTATAATTTTATCAATGTAAATTACATTTTTATAATTATTTCATATTGTATAAATCACATAAAATCACATATCTAACAAAATACATACATTATAATTGAATAATTAATGAAAATAGAATTGTTTATTAAAATTAAGGAATATATACGGATGGAATAGTAACATGACTATTGGAATAGTAATATTACCACTAGGAATAGTAATCCATCCAATATAATAGTAACCTCTCCTATTAGAGTAGAAATAAAATTTAGGTATCTTATAATTGAAAATATGAAATATTTATATCATGGTAAATTTAAACAAATGTTTTAAAAAGTATAAATTAAGTGTCAGTATTTTTGTAAAATGTAATTATTAATTTACAATTTTATAATTAATATAATGATTTAAAAGAATTTTTTTTTCATAAAAGTTATTGGTAAATTAATATTTTGTTTTCTTATGATTATAAAATTATTTTATGATACCATAATTAATTTTTCAAAGCATCATAAAATCAGTTATAATATTAGAATTTGTATTTTTAAAATTAATTATGATTTTAATTAAAAATAATATTTCTCATATTTTGAGAAATTATTTTCATAAAATTGTGTCCATTTTTTAAATCAATGCATTAAAAATGGATATGGTAATTTTTTTATTTTTCTAATGTAGTATAATTTTTGGTGAATAGTGAAATATGGAGATTTACAAAATTTGACATTATAAGTAAATAAATGAATATATGAGTCATGGTTGAGTCATGGATGATTTAATTTGAAATTATCACAAATTCAAATGCTCTATTTACTATAATTAGTCAAAATAATCAACATTGTTGATTAAATTGAGTCAAAATAATAAACTAATGGATAAAATAATCAAAAATACCTCACTCCTCCCACTATAAATATCACACTTCACCACTACTTGTCCACGAACTTTATAATCTTTTCATCATGATTATATTCTTCACAATTCCACTCCAAATCCTGTTCCGAAAAGTTCTAGTCTTTCTTGTATCACAAAAATAAATTTTCTAAGTTCCTTAAGCAGGTTTTTTAAAAAATAAAAACACCATCCTTGTTATGTTGATTCCCCACCTTCACAATGAGGATTTTTTTGTTTTCTATTACCATTTTAATGTATTGTTGTAATTACATTATAATGTTTAAAATATGTTTTAAAATGTACATTAAAACTTTGTTTATGTTTTTGAACCAATATATATGCATAATATTAAATAATAAAACAAAACTAGTTTTTGATAATCTGAAATTCACCAAAAATAAACTAGCTTTCATCATTAACATTTTGTGTAATAAATCATTATAATATCTCAAAAAATGATACGTGGGACCATTTAAAATTATGGAGGCTCATAAATATCATATAATTCCACTTCTATATTTTTTATTCCATTTAACAAGAACTCACATTATTAAACTCAAGGGAACCAATCATAAAATCATTTAATGAATGCTCCCAGAATGACAAAATTGAATCCTATAACTCATCAAGAAGAACATAAATAAGATTAATAAAAATATAATAAATCAAATACATGTAAAAGAGGTTATGAACTAATTACTTAATGGATCTTATTTTATTATCTAGGATATTAAGAACAAGTGCATAACAGTTTCAAACATAAGGTATGGGATTATCTCTGAACCTCTAGTTTTCTTTAAGGTTACTCTTTATGTCTCTTTACCACAATGTAATCCATAAGTATTCATATTTACACCTCAAAAATTTTTTGTTTATGTTTTAATGATATCTACCTATCTAAATTACTCTTTCTTTTATGGTAACATTCATCTTTTATAAGGTTTACTTTTCTATAAATCCTGATTAGTAGGCCCGATTAAAGGGAACTCCCCAATTTCATTCCCATTTTAAAATACACTCCATAATATATTTTAATCCAAAAATATTTTTCCAAAAAAAACAATTTTTTCCTGAAAAAATATATTACGTAATTAATGTTTTTAGCCAAACAATTATCCCTTTTCCTCTTTAAATACTCTTTTATATTTTCCCTTAAACCTCACAAAAATGGAACATTTCTAAAGGTTCTTAAACATAATTTTTAAATGTTTTCAATTCATTTTGACATAGTTTATCATGACATATTCCTATTTTACCTTACAAATCTCCATGTATGATTTAAATTCATTATTTCTTGTACACCATTCTGTTATCCAGTATTCTATGATTACAATACCCATTTATTTCCATGGGTAACCCTTATGTTTATTCCTTATGATTTATTCTTTATGTGGTGCACATATGCATGAACATTTTATGATGGGTGCACCTAGATATCACAACAATGCATTGGGTAACAATTAGTCACATGATAAATCATGTTGGGATAGGGTGTGGACCAGATTCCTTTATAGGGATTTGTCAACCATGTTATATAGTATTGGAAGTTACCCATGACTCACTTTTATGCCATGCTGTATTTTTCTACCACGATCCTATGATTACATCATTACATGTTCCCATGATATATATTTTATGATTCCATATGTTCCACTAATTATTTTATCATGTTATCCCTTCTATCCCATGTTCCATGATTTATTACTATTTGTACTCCCTTATTGGGATTTTTAGATTATCCCATTGTGCGTGTATTCCCTAGGTTATCCTATGTAGACGTAAGAACTCAAAGGAAGTTACGATCTCACAATGGATCTTAAATAAAATTTGTTTTTATTTTGGTTTGATGATTTATAATTATATACCTAATATTAAAGAAACATAAGAATTTACAATCTTTGGTTAGTATTTTATTATTAATTATGATTAATATCATGTAATAATATTTGTGAATGGCTAGGGTCATTATAAATACCCTTATAAAAATATTTTTTTTGAAAGGGACATAAAGGAAATAACGTAGATGATAAATATGTGTATTAATTCCTATTTTATAAATAAATAGATTTATTTAGAATTTTTATTTATATTTTAGTTAAACAATTAATAAAAATAATTATTTTTAATTTTGGGATGTTATATTATTCATTTATTTCATTTAACTTTTTATATAACATCAAATTATACCTCAAACATCAAGTGGTAAATTTTCCAAGTGAAATTATTATAGGAACTATTCAAGAATCATGGATATATAGAGATTCACATATAAACATTGGTGATTTCTATCTCTCTACGATGCTTGTGGTCAATCCAATATTGGAATTTGAAATAATTCTTGGGATGAATTGGCTGTCAAAATATATTCTAAGAGTTTCTAAATATATGAGATTTTTTGTTTTCTTGAATGGGAAACCGATTATTATTTTCAAAAGATAGATATTTGAGCCTGAGACTCTTAAATAGACACCTTATATATATTCATATATATAGAAACTTTTATTGAAGGAGGAGAAGAAATTTATTTTTTTAGATATAAGAGATGTACCCATTGTTTTGGAATTCATTGATTTATTTCTTAAAGTATTACCATGAACTACCTAAAAAACAAAGATAGAATTATCAACAAAAATACTACCTACATCCAAGCCAATATTTAAGATCCCATATAGAATATCATATGTGGATTTATGGAAATTGAAAAAGAAACTTCAAGATCTTTTAGAGAAGGGTTTTATTTGACCAAGTTAGTATCCTTGGGGAGAACCTATTCACATTCTCAAGAAAAAGGCTAGATCAATGTGGTCATGAATTGACTATAGAGAAGATAATAGAATCACTATAATAAAGAAAACATCTTCATAGGATGGATGAATTTTTCAATAATCTTTATGGGGTAAAATTATCTTCCAATAAAGAACTATAATCATCATATTATCTTTTTAAGGTGATGAAATAAGATATTTTGAAGATTACCTTCTAAAAAACACAAGTACACTGCGATCTTGGTGTTATGGAGTTTTTATTACATAATGATCCTACCATATATTTGGATTTTCTTTGGGAAGTCTTTAAAGACTACCTTGATACACTTTTGGTTGTATTTATTGATGATATTATGATATATTCCAAAATTCATGAAGTGGTTTGGGATCATTTAAGGGTAATATTACAAACTATGAGTAAGGATATAATTTTTGGTAAATTTAGTAAATGTGAGTTTTAATTATAAAAAGGAGAATTTATAAGATACCTTATGACTAATAAAGGAATATTTTTTAATCTAGAAAATTGAATGTCTATAAAGGAGTGATCTCAAACTATAATATAAATTGAGATTAAAAATTTCAATGGTCTATTAGGATACTATTGAAGGATTATGAAATAAATTTGACATATTTCAAATATAATAACAATGTTAACTTGAAATGGAATTAGATTTATCTTCATAATGTGTTGGAAAGAAATTTAACAAGAACTAAATAATTGGTTGGTCAGTTCACATGTGAAATACTTTCCCTATGATGGATATGTATTAATAATTTATAGTGATGTATCCTTGAAAGGGTTTGGTTGTATACTCATGTATAATGAAAATGTGATTATCTATATATATTGATACTTGAATCCTCGTGAATAAAATTATCTTATCCATGATTTGGAGTTAGATGTTGTTATCTTTGAAATAAAGATATGGAGATTCTAACTCTGAGGTAAGAGGTTTGATAAATATATATATATATACCACCAGATAATAATGTATATATTCTCAAAAAAGGAGATAAAGGTGAGATAAAGGACATTTTTAGATCTTTTAAAGGACTATGATTTTCAACTAATTATTACCATGGGGGAGAATAAAAAGTTGTTGATGTGTTGTATTTGAAATACCCTATAGTTCTTTCAACAATGAGGATTCAAAGGGATAAATGTACCAAGGACATGGTAAATATAGAAATGGAATTCATAAGGGATGGAAAATCATAAATATTATCCTATATGATTTCCCAAACATCACTATTGATGAAGATCATGAATTCAAAAAGAGATTATACAAGTTAAAAATTAATAGAGAAGCTATAAAAATGGGAAGTTTCTTGATTTCAATGTTGATCAATAGGGCGTATTAAGGTTTTTTATAAGGAAATGTATCCCATATGGTATAGAGTTAAATAAATATCTAGTGGATGATGTTTATATATCTTTATTCTTTTTATATCATATATACACCAAATTGTATAGAGTTCAGTGATGTCATTATTAGTGGGATAACATATAAAAGAATATTGGTGATTATACTATAAGATGTTTGGAATGTAAATAAGTGAATGAGAACCAAAAAATATATAAATGAATTCTTTTACTACTACCCATACCTATATAGAAGTGGGAAAACATAACTATTGACTTTTCTATCATCCTTCCTAATAAATATATGGGAATCAATTCCATATGGAAAATTTTTGATATATTAACATATTCTTCTCATTTTATCTCTATATTAGAGGATTTATCCCTGGGTCATCTTACTCATATATATATTCAATAAGTGTTGAGACATCATAGGGTACCATTATCAATTCTTTTAGAATTTGATCCCAGATTTACCACTACATTTTAGAGGATCCTTGAAAAGGATATAAATTACAAAGTAATTTTTAGCAAATAATTTCATTTGAAAATTGGTGGGCGGTTTGAAAGTACTATTCAAAAATTTGAATTCGTGTAAGGGGATAACAAATATGATTTTCAGTGGATCTAGAACCAACATCCTCCAATTGTTGAATTATCCTATTACAATAGTTTCCACTCAATTATTCAAATGGTTTTTTGTTATGAAATATATGTAAAATTGTGTAAAACTGTAACATATTGGGATGAAGTTAGATATGGAAAAATATTTGTACTAGACATTGTGATGGAAAATATAGAGAAGATATATATGATCTAGAAATATATCTATTATACTCTACGTCGACTAAATATTTATGCTGAAAAAATAAAAAATGATATAAAATTTCATGATGGGGATCATGGAATCCTCAAAAAATCACCATGTAAATTATTCATGATATTTATAAATAAAGGGTAATAGATTCCATGGAATTTCAAATCATTTTAGATACTATAGCTTATTGGACAAGTTTCCTATCTATTAGCAATATCTACAAATCATTCCAAATTTCATCAAATATTCCAATTTTACCTTTTAAGAAAGTATATGTTTGGCATAATGCATATTCTAGACACACATGGTGTATAATTGGAATCTGACCTATCATATGAATAAGAACTAGTCTAAATTTTTAAGGAATGGGAACATGTGTTGAGAAAAAAATACTACGTGACTCTTGAATGTATTATAGGGAAATTATAATTTTGAAGAACAAACCTGGGATCCTGATGAAGTGATGATAGAGAAATAAACTCATTTGTTTCGAGGTAGGTGACATATTTTGGGTCCATAATATCTAAGGTGTGGGGAAAACGTAACAACCTAAAATTTCATTCACTTATTAACAAAAGAACTCCTAATTTTTAATGAATATTTTATTATGTTTTATAGTATAATCACATTGTATGAATTTTTAATTTCATTAAACATCATGAAATAATATGGAATATAATATCTAGGAATATTATTAGGTGACAAAAAAGAATAATTCACATGGTAATGTAAAATCCATAGGCCCGATTTCTCCCTTGAAGATCACTACAGTAGTAAAAAAACTAAAAATAAACAGTTTAATTAGAAATATAATATAAATTATCAATGGATGTGCACAACCAATTTATGTGAAGTGGTGTATAATGATGTGTGAGAATATTGGAGTTTATATATGGTGTCTAATGGGAAAACTGCCATTATAATCAAACCATTATATAGACATTAGTCAACATAACTATAGTTCTTCATGAACCTTGGTTGATATAACCATTGGTAAAAATTATTGTTGTTCAATATGACCATGGGATATGAGGATCGTTGGGTATTGTAACTCTTGATAAAAATGTTACTATTATAATTTGGGTATATAAATGGAAATGTAAATAGATAATTGGTGAAAAGGGTAGAAATTATAGCTTTACTATAAAGACCCGAAAAATTCAAGGAAATATTTTTCTTAATTTTCTTGGGAATTTTACAAGTACGCAGTTTCTGACGGCATCTGATTCCGAGGCCCGGTGTGCCCAGAATCTTTTTCCGAAGTTTAGCTCGGGTACGTTCAGTGAATGAATGATCGGGTTTTTCTAACTTTTGAACTGGTTCTCGGAATCAAATTCTTAGGGCACCGATGGAATCGCAGCGCCGGTATTTTCTTAGAAACACCTCTTCCGGGGATGCGTTTTCTCGGGTGTGGATTTTAATTTTTTTGGGGTTAAGTTAAGAAATAAAATAAAAGTGGTAAAACCGATTTTTATTTTATTTTAACTTAAGTTAAGTGAATGGTGTGGGACCCACAATATCCTACCCTATTGGTAGGATATTTGTGAGGTGGGGCCCACACGAGCCCCGCCATTTCTTTTCTTCTATGTAACGCACCTACACCCCCCTTTTAAATGAAGTCAACTCTTACGTTTAATCTGGATATTAAACGCCCCAATTAATTGGGCAGTTTTAAACTCCTCAATTAATTATTCGTTTTGTTTCATTTGAAATTCAAAATTTCGGCTTGTGTGTTAATAAAATAATACAACTCTTATTTTATTTTGGTTGGGACTTGTTTCTTGAGAGGTTTGGGAGAAAAGCTAAGGGAGGCTTGAAGATCTTCATCTTCTTCATCAAGGAACATGAAGAATGTGAAGAATGCGAAGAGCGCATTGATCTCCGACGAAGAACGCCAAATCCTCGGAGATCGACTACGCAGCGCCGTGCACCGCGATGCCAACGACACCTTCTTCCGCGATGATTCCCCTTTCGCAACGCCTCCTTTCGCGATGGTAATTTCCGCGACGAACCTCCGTTCAAGCTACACTCAAAGTAGGGATTTCTTTTATTATTGATGTTATTCGTGTTTTCATCCGTCATCATTCCTCGTAATTTTGGACCACCTGTTACCAACTAACGGGAGGAGGCCGGACCGCACAAACATGGCTGACCCTCCTCCCCTTTTTATCTTTTCTTCCTTGTGGTGGAATGGAACGAGGATGGCGCGGTGTCGTCGCACCGTACGGGGTCATGCGACAAGGTATGTGCGGCGCCGTCGCGCCATGCCTTTGAATCGAACAAGAAAGTGGCATCGTCGCACCACGTCCATAGCGGGGCCGCGACAGAGGGGCGTGGCACCGCCGCACCACGTCTGACGGTCTAAGGCCGTGGCATAGACCGCGGTGGAGCAGGGGAACCGACGGCCAGAATCGGGCCGCCGGCGTCGGAGTAGGGGGTACCGGCCTTGCCGGTCCCGTGGCGGCAGAAGCCAGCCAGCCGGAGTGGGCTGGCTGGACAGTGGAAGAGCCGGGGGTTCAAAACCCCTAGCTGGCCGGACATGAGCAGCCCCCATTATGGGGTCGCGGTTACAACAAGCGGTGGGCAGCCCCCCCCCCCCCCAGCATCCCGAATGGCTCGTTCGTTCGGTCGATCCACCTCGCCGCGCACCGGGCCGCGCCCAGGCTGGGCTGGGCTGCGCCAGCCGTGCCGGGCCGTGCCCAAGGGGGCCGGACACGGACCCGGGTCGGGCCGGCTTAGGGGGTCTCGGGCAGGGTCGGTCAGGGCCCGAAACCCCCACTTCCGGACCTCTCCCGGTCTTTTGCCCATAACTTGGGTTGCGGACCTCCGATCAATGCCCCGTCAGTTGAGTAGCGATCCTTAGATCCAGACGGTCGTTTTGGTATATTACACTTAAGGTTTCGGAGTACCTTGGGTTCGGCCGGGATGGTTCGTACACGAAACCAACTGGGCCTTCGGAGCGGAAAAGCTTATAACTTGAGCTCCGGACGTCCGATTGATGTGCCACCGACTTTGTTGGATTCCTCTAAGTGAGACGGACCTTTTGGCTTACTCCGCTCGAGGTTTGGATGCAGTTGGAGTATGTTCGGGTTGGTTTTGACTTAAAAACCAACCGGGCCCCTGGGACGAAAAAGCCAATAACACTCAGACCGGGCGTCCGAATGACGCGTCGTCTGTGATGTTGAGTTCTTGTTGACGATACGGAACTTTTGGATACATCAACTCTAGACTATGTGTCAGTTGATGTATCAGCCCTTCGACTCGTGGAGCAGACCCTCTGAAACAAGCTTGCTGTGTGCGGGAACCCTAAAGCTGGCTGCGACTGCGATGACGATGATGACTGTGCAGAAATACTCCGTGGATTCGACGGCGACGACTACAACACTCCACGATCCTACGTGGATCCGTGCCACCGATCTTGTGTGGGTTAGCCCTAAGCGGTTCTGTGTGGGCCAGCGCCTACAGATCCTGTGTGGGTCATTGCGGGGGTTAGTTACCTATCGATCCTGTGTGGGTCAGATCCTTTGTGGGTCATTGCGGGGGTTAGTACCTATCGATCCTTTGTGGGTCCGATGGCTTAGATGAATCAGTGTCTATATCTGATCATCTCTATCATCATATAAAGAAGTATACCTGTGTGAGCTGAATCCTGTTTTTCTTTCCTATGTGGATTGTTTTGTGCTATCCTGTGTGGATTACGTTTTGCTTTCCTGTGTGGACTGGGTTTTGATTTCCTGTGTGGACTGGGTTGTACTTGAGCTCAGATGTTGGAGCCGAACTGGAATTGATGACTTAGGTATATGTATGGGCATATACCTATGTAGTGTTGGATGTTACTTCGTGATTGTATCTTTCCTTTTTGGATTATCCTTTGTGGATTTTGGGAGACCGTTAGGGGTCTCGGGGTCCCTACTGAGTAGCTTATACTCACCCCTGCACGTGATATGCCCACACTACGTTGTGTTGGTTACAGATGACGGACAGCGCTGATCATGGTTGAGGCTTGTAGAGCAGGATGGTACCTGGAGGTGGACCACTGGGCAGGATGTACTCGGAGCGGACGGTTGGACCCGAGGAGCTATGGAGGCTATCTGTGCTCACCCTTCAAGTGGGACTTTCAGTTGACAGCTCGATGTTGCAGCTTTACTTTCAGTTGCTGCTTTTCCTTTCCAGTTGTAATTTACTTTCTGTTTGGGTTTGTATTCTGGCCCACTTACTTTTCCGCACTTACTGTTGTACCCAGTTTTTACATAGTGTTTACTTCTGATTGCTTTCTCTGTGGTGTTTTTTTACTTATCAAAGGCAATTCCTTCCCTTTTATCGAGAATTTAGTCTTGGTTCTAGTTGCCAGCCCCTGACCTATGGAAGGCGGGCATGGGGTAGTCACGACATGGGCCCCGAGGACGGGTCGTGACATTAACCAATATGATTATTCCTTTTCAAGACTATTTATTATATCTTCAGAGGGACATAAAATCACTAGTGTTTACATTTGACCATGTCCATGTAGTGATTTAATAAGTGAGGTTAGAGTGGAAACACCTATAGGAGAAGTTCAGGTTAGTGGTGATCACAACCAGATCGATGTTAACTAAAACATCCCATGAGAGAACTATTATCACAAACCACACCCTTAATATATATTCTTATATAATAATAGGTAATGTATCTATAACTTATTTTTATAATGGTGTAATATTTCTTGTTAGAAATTAATTGTTGGTAACCAAAATTCTATTTTTTTATTTAAAATGCATATCAATATAAGATGAAGATAAAAAATAGAATTTTTGGATATAAGAAAACTAAATTTTATTTTTGAAAAATATGTTATTACAATTAAAATACCATTTCTGATAAATTCAAGAATTGAAAATAAAATTTATTTACCTAAAATGGCCTTATAAAACACAATTTATTTGAATATAAATTATATTAAAATTTTATAATTTCCATGTAATTTTTATAGGTGTTTAAAAGTTTAATATGTCAAAAGAACTAGAAATATACAATAATTGAGATTTTTTATTTAAAATTTTTTTATTAATATTTTAAAAAAATTATAAAATAAAATTATTTTTTTAATAAAAATTAAAAAATTAATAATGATTTGTTTTTCATAATTTTCTATGATAGAAACCTTTTTGGAGAAAAAATAATACGATAATTATTATGAAATCATAATGAAAAATTATTATTATATAAAGATTATAAAGGTATTTTATGATAAAAAATTTATTATTTATTAAACTATTGTATTTTAAAAAGATAATATTAATTTTGAAAACCTATAATTAATTTTAAAAATCCTACAGTATATTATAAAGGTTTTAAAACAATTCATTTTAAAACTAAATCCCTTTTACCTCCAAAATTTTATTTATTAAATAATTTAGGTCCATAAAATATTAAAATAATAAAAAAAATCTTACATGGGAAATACCATGGGTAAAAAATCATTGAGGGCCAATGCTTTTCAATTTTTTATTAACTATATGTATAAGGACTATGTTTAGAAATTAATAAATAATTCCACCTCTTTTACTATAAATACCCAACCATTCTCCAAATCCTATCCTTTGAAATTTATTTGAGCTTTATTTCCCCTAACTTTATCATTTTTAATTTTTATGAGTTTTTAATAACCTTATAATCTCCTCACATACTTCAGGAAGCCACTTTTCCAATAAAGGATTGTCTTCCTCTCTCCTTTAATCGTGTACTTAGTGATAAAAAATTGGATTATCAATTGATAATGTTTTGATGTGTTTGTAATATTTCTTTTACTATACATTTAATTCCCTAATAATGACATACTTCCATTCTCTCTCATTAATTACATTTAATAATCCACTTTATATACTAGTTATACAATCGAAATATTATGTGATCTCCCATTCCATCCATTTATATTGTAAATACCAACCCCTATTTTCACTAAATTTTATTCTTAGAGATGTAATTATTCTTCATTAATTGTGTATTAAAATATATGAATCCCTCATTTCCTTATAATGGGTTTGAAATAATGAAAATTAAATTTCATTAAGAACTTATAAACTATATGGATTTTATATAATACATGTTTATTATTTTCCATAGTTTATTGATGGAATTTTTTCTTATGAAAATTAATCTATGTGGAACACATTAATTTACCCATATTGAGGGTGCACTTAACAGTTCTCCAATTAATTTGGTAAACAATTAATCTCTATATATAACATGAATATGTTACCTATTTTAATAACCTTGGAAATATGTTTTATGAAACATTAGTGATGAATCATGGGGATTTTCTTATGATTGTGTCATTTTTATATTATATCCAAACTTCTATGTTATGTCTCAAATAATTATAATTATAGTTTCTCCATATGGAGTATGGTTTATCCAAGATGATTTATCATGTTCCAATTCATTTGTTTATACCTTTCTAGGCTTTATTCTCAACTTTTTCTATTGATGCATGCCCCCATGATGTTATTTTCTGTGAGGATACCTATTATATAATAAAAATGAACCTCTCAAAAGGACTAAATAATGTTTATGTTTATGTTTTATTTATGTATTTCTTGTTTTTCATACAATGTTTACAAGACACTATACGTCAAAAGTTCTTTATATGTTATTAATATAATATTTTGTTATCAAATTATGATAAAAATTTATTAAATAAGATGTATTCCATAACACTTTCATAAAATGTAAATTTTGGTAATGTCGATAAAGAACAATTGGGGAATATGAAATTGAAAGAGACTTTTTTATAAGAGTTATTGAATTAATGTGAAATAATTATTCAATAAGGGGTGTGTAGAAGTGTTTTAATGTTGGGATTGGGAATTATTTTCAACTAGTATTTGTTTTCATGATTGTGTGGCCTTGGTTGTAAATTTTTTGGGGACCTTTTGCACTATTTTTGTGGATTATATTGTGTAAATAATGGCTTCCTTCCTATTGTTGGAAAGAATATGTGAGGTTTTTGATGTGGGAAATGATAATGGGGATTTATCTCGTGGGTTAATTGGTTGTTTGTGTGTATGAATTTCATGGTTATCATTGGTTGACTCTTATTTAATCATTTTATAGTTTTTAAATTGAAATAGAGCATGGTTTTAAAGATGAAGATGGAAATGGGTGTGGGATGGAATTGAATTAATTGTGGAGTATAGATGGAATTTTATTGAATAAAATGGATTTGTAATAACTAAAATAAATGTGGTTATTGGTTTAGGTATGGTTAGTGATTAAATATATTTAATGAATGGAATATTTAATGTATAATGTTTAGGAAATGGTAATTCTAAAAGTTACATAATTATTAAAAAATATTATAAATTTTGAATGGTTGGTGTGGTTGTTTTTTGTGTAATTTGTGTCAGTATATGGTATAGAGATTAAATTACTTGGGAAAACCCAATAGTGATGGTGTGACAGTTTTATTTTGGTGTGAACCCTCTAAATATCATGTGTTTGTGGCTACAAATATGTTTTGTTTTCATTTTTATTTCATACACACATAACACACACAATATAACCTTATAACCACTCAATTGTTTTGGGTTCCTGATACTTTACCCAACATCTAGGTTTGTGAGGGAATAGATGAATGAATAATCTATATTCCCCAGTCTCCTTTTTATGTGTGGTATAGGTTGCGATGGCTCACAATTGATTGGATATTAGGATGACTTGATGAGACTTGGTGGGGGTCATGAATGGTAAGAAGAGGGAATGAGGTTGATGTAATTTATATTCATTATACCCCAATGTATGGATTTAAAATGATTTTGGGATGATTTTTGTGGATGTGGTGATGTGGATATGTGGTGTCTTATGGTGGTGGATATAGAAGATGATGATGATGATATGGACATGTATGTGGTATGAGGTTATGATACGAGGTATGATGTTTTTTTTTGGAAAAATAGAAGAATGTATTTAGGGCACTAGGATGTTTTACAGGGGGTCTTGAGAGTGAAAAATAGTTAGTGAAGCGGTTGTGAGTTACCTTTTGATATATTATTCTATTATCATGTTATATTTTTGGATGAGATACTGGGTGAGTGAGTATTATTTTGGTTGGGTGATAGTTGACCAGGAAGGTTCTAATTAGATATATTTTTTATTCACTGAAGTATAATAAATATTCTCCCATATTTTCATTATAGGTTCTAAGTAATATCCTACTGATTATGAATATATTCTCATGCACTATATAAACAAATCCATTTTTCTAGTTTCCTGGTGATTTTGGTGGTCAAGATAGACCTTACTAGGTTGAAACTTGTTGTTTTGTTTTGAGTTATTTCCTATGAGTTTATTTTGGTATTTAATGATGGATACTTTTATTTTTATGAATTATATTCACAATGGGTTTTTATGGGATATTTCATTCGTTATGTATTATGGTGTTTATGGTTGGTTTTATTATCTTATTCCCTATATTTGTAGGTGTAATTCCTACAATTTTAAAGATTGGTAACCTCAATTGTAGTTTCTAACCTAGGACCTATTACAGTAAGGCCTTGGGGTCACTCTCATCAACACTAAAGTCCTAGGAAGTTTTCTATTGAGGGTGGGTCAAAAACATTAATCACATATTTAAGTATGAGAGTTATGATAGTGTATATAGTTAGACAGTGGGGATGATTTCATAGGTTTGGTAGGGAAGAGGGATTAGTTAAACTTGGTGTATGATATATCAAGGGATAACATCAAGATCATAGGTGATTAGTACCAATTGTGATATTAATTTATAACCATAATCATACTAAATATGCACACTCTAGATTCAATTATAGTAAGTAAACATTTCTTTCCATAAAAATATTTCAATAAAAAAATCATCATTCAAAAATGTTACTAAATCCTAAATTAAAATATTGTATAAATTGAATATGATAAAAAAGAAATCATTTTTTAACTCATTATATAAAAATTTTCTTAGGGTTTGATATTGGTATTTTTCAGAAAAGATTAATTTTTCAGTGAATAGTAAAAACAAATTTTATAGAAATCTATCTTTTTTCCATCAAGTATTTTCAAAGGCCCATTTTTTTAAATTATTTTAAAAATTTATTAGTTAATATTTTATTTAAAGTAATTTAGATCATTTTAATATAAATTATGGTTAAATTTGTTATAAACTCATTTTTATATGCAAAAATACCATTTTCAATAAGATTATTTTTCTTAATACTTTGAAAAACTATATTAAAAGTAATCTCAACAACCTAAAAGAGTTGAATCCTATAAAATTGATCCCATATTTTGGAACAAAGAAAATAATTTTATGTATGAATTCAAACTTAATTTTTTTTAATAATGAATAAAAACCATGGTTAATATACATCACCTTTGTTACGAGTAAAATGGGTTAAAAGGGTAAAAATAAAGGTAAATCCATTAAGATAACAAAAAATAGATCATTAAAATACATTTATTGGTTTTATTTCTACCTCACCATTATCATATTTTAATATATTTCTAATTGTATAAATTTTTCTTTAGTAAGAAATTAGTATTTTCTCATATTTTTAAATAATCCAAGCTTGTCTTCTCCATAACTTATAAAAGAACACCACCTGTCATATATTCTTTACACTTCATGAGACTTTAAGATATTTAGGTACCTACCTAAATAAGTTCATAAAATCCAAACCCATGTCCTAGGTCTACTATTTTTATCATAATACATTTCTAAGAAGGATTCAAGTATAAACCTAAGGATGATTCTCGTAGAAGAGGTATAGTTCTCAACCGAGTTTTTTAATTTTATTTCCTCTTCAACCACTATAAAATATTCTATAACTAGGATAATATAATATCATTATTATATTTAATATTTCTAAATATTATTTTTCTTGTGGAAGAACACTTATTCATCTAATTTCCATTATACAGAAAACAATAATATCCCTTATCCGTACATAAGGCCTACCGTCTCAATGTAGTAGAATCATTTTTCATCAATAGTGTACATCGAAGGTTAAAAATGTGGAACTAATGAATATATATAAAATCTATGAAATATTTATTACTATATAAATATAATATATCATTAACTTTATTACCATTATTTATGTTAAAAATGATAATGTTACTCATGATTACATATGGATTACCACCTCTATAGAGCAATGTGATTTATTTTTGATTTTTTTTCTTTCATGGATGATTATAAATATGTATATAATGAATATATATGATATTTATTTCATTATTAACATTCTTAAAATGATAAAACTATGAGAATCATGCGATGATCGAAACTAGTAGACCAAAACATGCATGAAAAAACAATTAATGTTTCGAAATAAAAATCTTAATAAAGAATTACTAATAAAAGGGTGGTGAAATTTTATAAGTGGATAATATATGATATCATAAGTATGTATGTGAATATTCTATATAAGTATAATAATTTTAAAATTTGAATACAGAAGGTTAAAATCACCTATAAAGTATGTCAGTCTTGAGGTAAGGGTTTCTCATCTCATTTTTATTTTGGTGAGACATATACCATATTCACCACTTATTCTATTCATGTGCTGTATATAATAACCCATTTATTTTTTATATAATTAATATCATTATATTCATGGTGTTTATTTTTTAATTTTATGATATTTTATTCATGGAGTTTATGATTAAAAAGTTTCCAAAGCAGTATGACTTTATTTCAAAATGTCATCCTTATTTGGGCTTGTTTTGTTTTGAATTTAAATATGAGAAATTTTAGTATATTTATATCTTCATCCCCTTATATTTTATATACTATGGTTATTTATTAATTTTTCTAGTATTATTTTCATTTTTAACTTTCTTAACACTAAAAAAGAACTAAGGAATGTTTTTCATATTTACTTACTTTGGTTCTCTATTCGACCAAGAATATTTTCCTTCCATATCAATATTTTGTTTCAAAAAAATATCAAGAATGTTTTAAATATTATACAATTATCTATTAAATTAATTTTTACCCATATTTTACTTTTTAAAAAAAGTTTAAAATTTTATTTCCATGTCATTTTTTAAATGATGTACTTTTTACCAATTACATGAACCGTATATGTTTTTTTATTGTTTATCACCTGTAAGGTTCATCCCACCTTAAGAAATAATATTTTTTTGATGATTTTAATATATAATATTTTTTATTTTTATAATAAAAATAATTTTTAATAATCTATAAGATTTTATATTTTAATTTAGGTGATTTTGAGATAAAAAGGTTATTTTCCACAAGAAATATTTCAATGAACTTTTTAAAGTCTTTTCATCTTTGTGAACATCATTTTATGAATATTATAATTTATTGGGGATATAATTTATTGATACCATCCACTATATTACTTTATATTCATTAATTTCATGTTTTTCAATTTATTGACTAGTGAAAATATTAACATTTCATATTCTAGTTTTTCTATAAGGATGTATATGTTGAATATGTATTTAATTGTTATTCATTTATTTCATATGATTAATGCATTAAACTTAATATGTGGCATTTTATGCCCATTATAGCCCCTTGATTCATTGATAGGTCTCATGAGATGAATATTTTTGGTTATTTAGGGTACATAGTACCAATTTACATATGTTGTCTTGGAACAAGGAATGTATAGTATGATTTTGATGTCTAATATTGAAAATTATTTCATTATGAACCATGTTATTGTCATATATGTGATTATTTATGATATTATTTCATCTATGGATTTATTAACCTTTTATTATATTAGTTATGTGAAATAGTTTATTATGTTTTATCTATTAAATATTATTTATGATATATTTATTTATTGATAACTTCTTTTGTATTATTTCACCTATTGAGTATGAGATCTCACCCATTATTATGTTTTAATTTCCCTAAGATACCAAGACGGGTTGTCTCAATGAATTGTGGTTTTTAGAAGGATAAATAAAAAATTTATCACAATAGTTTTTTGTTTTATTAAATGATTTCTTATGTAATTTGATAATCATATATTTATCTAGTCACCCTAAACTATTGAACTATTTTATCCATCGGTATGTGATCCCTTTTATTTTGTATCAATGTATTAAAATAACAAAGAGATCTAATATACTAGATTCAAGGAGTTATTTTTTGTAATAAATCATTTAATTTATGAAATATGGGAAGTATATTTTGGAGAACATATATTAGAGAACATAACACTATAAAAAACTCTGAGGGTAAGTATAAGTTTGGGAAATAATTGATTGTGTGTTTTTTCCAGAAAATACATCTCTTTCTAGATAATACATAGTGGATATTTCTACAAAATAAATTCACCTATGGGTAAAAAATATAAAAGGGGAAGATCATGTATTAACTCGATTATAACTGATACCTGATGAGTTGGCAGAAGACTGAACACCTTGGTAGACAGTTCGGGGATATATTCTTTTATTGAGTTACAGACTCTTTATAAACTTTTATGAATGATTTTACAATATATTTATGATTTGAGTATATTTTCAAAGATAATAATCTTATGATTATGAGATTAAATTTATATTAATTGTTACACCAAATTTAGATTCATATATGAATATTTAAAATTTATAAATTTGTGAGATAATTAAATATATGTCATTGTTTAGAGACAGAACCTCATGGATGGAATGGAAATTGTATCAATACATATAATCTATGAATGTATTTCCCTCATGGGAATGAATTTGAAGTTGGAGTTAGTGATGGATCTAGAGCTAAATATATTATAACAATATTGGGGAATCTAGATCATATTATGGCTAGTAGACCTACATGTAGGGAATAACATTCTAAAACCCAACATAGTGAAACAATGTTGGACTGGTTCATACATAAGAAACCTCCATCCATCAATGGAACTATTAATCCTTTATTATCAGTGAAGTGAATAAATACCCTAGAAAATATATTTCTCTCTTTTGGAAGTATTGAATGATAGAAAATAATCTTGGTAGTTTATCTTCACAAAGGATATTCCAATCAATGGTGTTCATTGATATAGAACACAAAAGAGTTAAATGATATAAATATTATTTTTTGTAAGTATATCAATGATATATTATTCAAAAAAACGTTCCTCATGATATGTGAGATGATATAGAGGAGAAATCTCTTAATATATGGAAAAAGGAAAGAGGAAATGTTGTTGAACCTTAAGATAACATTAAAAAGGACAGAAACACATGTTTTAGATTATTTAAGTAATACAAGGAGTAATATTGATATTTTAATCATTGGGTTAATTCCTAAACATCAAAGGGATTTAAGATATAAGACATTTTTTATATTGGGATAGGGTATCAACTTCCAATAAGATATAAAAATAATTATCCAAGACTAATGTTTTCCAAGGAAATAATAAAAGGAGTGGGTGGATGAGTACTCTAAACAAGGAAATATAAAAAATGGGATAAGGGAAGGGTTTTATTTCCAACATCTAATAATTGTGGAATAAACCATAATGAAATATTCTTACTGGGAATGGGATTTTACTTTAACTGTGGATAGAGATTCCATTATTCTCATTATTTAAAGGGTAAGAATGAAGTTTCCAATATTAAATGTTTCGAATATAAAGAGATGGGTCACTATGTGAATTAATGAACTAGGTTTCAAGGTAATTTACTAATGGAAAGGCCAAGGGTTCAATTCTATGTTTATGGGATCACTAATGTTAAGTTTGAAGTTCCTCATGATGTTGTTTTGGGTACATTTATTATAGACTAACAATTAGAAAGTGATTTATTTTCTTTTGGATCTTCACACTATTTTATATATTCCATGTTTTCGATTAAAATTAGATATTCCCTTGGAAAATTTAATTTTTATTTTCAATCAAGTCTCTTTGTGGTAATCATACTACAATAAGCATAAATCAATATGTTCTCATTTTGACACATAGATATAGCATATTTTCAATCTTGATTATCATACCTATTTTAACTTGGAAATAATACTTGGTATGGATTATATTTTAAATTATAATAGAAAAAATATTGTTAAGAGAATGAGATTAAAAGTTTTAATGGAGATATGGAATACCTTTTTTTAAAGGTATGACTACATCATCTGAATCATGTTTAAATCCACCTTTGGTAGTTGTCCTTAATGAAATTCTTAGAGAATAATATTAGACACAACCTATGAATGGAAAAACTATCCCTAGAATAAAGTATTTACATATTGTGAAGAAATACATTGATGTGTTTTCTGAAAAACTACATGGGAACCCACCTGAGTGTGAAGTTGAGTTTTCTATTGATCTCATCCCTTTTTATAATCCTTTATCTAAGACTCCTTATCTTATTTCTGTAGTGTAATTAGTGCAACTAGAGAAAGAAATAAAATATTTGTGTGATAAGCGATTAATACTCCATAGTGTTTCACTATGGGGAGACCATGTTCTTTTGGTTAAAAATAAATATGGTTTTATGAGGTTTAACATCAATTGTAGGAAAATAAATTCCATTAATATAATTAAAAAAATATCTTATACAAATAATTTATGAAATATTTCATCAACATCAAGGAGATCATTTTTTTCAAAGATTGATCATCATTCGAGGCAACATAACCTGTGAGTAAGGAAGTACAATATTCCAAAGAAAGAATTACATACAAGGTATAGACATTATGAATATAAAGTAATTACCTTGGGATTGACTAATCCACCCCCTAATTTTATATATATTATGAACATAGAATTAAATTATTATATTTATAATTTCTATCATGACCCATCCTAGTGGGGAACATTTCACAACTCCACAAGACCTCCTCCAACAAGCTAGGGGATGGAAACTAGCACCGAGTAGGAATATCACTAATATGGGAGGCCTTAGCCTAAGTACCCCCCCACACACACACTCCTCCAAGCCTATAAAATTTTGAAATATAATAACTGAACAACCTTGAATACATATATATAAATCCCATAACCATTGTATGATAGGAATTAAAATAAAGTAAGTAGTTCCAAATATAATCCCACGAAAAAGAGTAAAATACACAAGTCCAAGATAAAGGTAAATAGACTGCTATATGAAATTGTAGGAACACACCTCGGTATGTCCTATATCACTAAGCACCATTTGTACTTGGTCTACCTAGGACATTGTCAAAATATTGATCATAAACACACAAAAAGATTTGTGAAGGTAAAGCCCATATAGGTGTGAGTATAATGATAATCATTAGGAAACCTTGAAACCACAATGTAGATAAAAATGAAATGTAGTAAACTCTATATAGGTATATTATTACATCACATAAAATAGGAATGTGAAGATATACTAAAAAATGACACACAGTCGAGAGGTAATTCACAACCATAGTACACCATCCTACAGTATTAAAAAATCATCCTTTAACAGCACTAAAAAATGGGCTTTATCAGTGCAAGAGAAGCGTTGAATACTAGAGTGAGATTAAAATCCCGATTCTTTTATCATTGGTAAAAAGAGATGATAAAGGGATCATTTATTACTGATTTACAAGTCCTGATAAAGGGGTACTTTTTAAGTTCTTCTAGAAGCCATGATAATGGTATCTATTATTAGTGCACAAAAAAGCACTGATAAAAGACCATTTATTAGAGCTTTTAAAAGCACTAATAAAGGGGAATACTATAATGTGATGTTATAGCACACTAAAGCACCAGTGTAGTGTCTTATTATAGCACACAAAAGCACTAAATAAAACAATAAATGAGAAAATTCAAGTATGAATCCATAATTTAAATGAATATAAAACAATCTATGGACATTTGCGTGTTTTGGCCATGTGATGCATGTTTTAAACTAAAATGATGCTTATATATTGAAAAAACTCACTTGGAATAATATCATTCATACTATGGGTTAGCTTGAGGTGTGGAAGATTCTAATAGGTATTAAATTAATTTGGCATAATTTTCTTAAATTATAAAAACAATATGAATATGATTTATTGGTTTTGAATACATCAGTTGTCTTTTTTACTAAAATTTCATTTTAAACTGGAAACATTCACTTTGACTCATAATAATCACATCATGTAGTGTTTTTGATGTGATACTAATTCCAACACATCAAAAATGACATATGAATCATTTTCCTAAATTAAAGAGACAATATGAGCATGTTTTCTTGGATTTCAGTGAGTGACACTTTTGTAACTAAAATGTTGGTTTTAAATTGATAAGGGACACATTGAGTCATACCAGACACATCATGTATCTTATTGAAGTTTATATGATTCATAAACATCCATAATGACTTGTGAATCATTTTCCAAATGTATCAAAACAATCTGAATGTGTTTTCTCAGTTTTGAGTAGGTGAGTTGTCTTTTTTACTAAAATTGATGTTAATTTTTAATATAAAGATGAAATTGGGGTCATATCGGTCACAATGTGATTCTGATTATGGTTTGTCTCATTTTTACATTTTCCAAATGGATTATTAATAATTTTCATAAATTATCAAAAAAATCCATATGTGTTTAATTTATTTTGAATACCTCACTTTTCTTTTTTACTAAAAGGTCATTTTTAATTGGAAACACACACTTTGGATCATACCGATCACATTTTGTATCAGTTTTACAAGAGAATTATTCATACACATGAAAATGATTTATTAATCAACGTATTAAATTATCAAGAAAATATGAGTGTCTTGCTCGATTTTCAGTGAGTGACATTTTTTGAACTAAACTATCGATTTTAAACTGATAGTGGCCACAAGTCATATTAGAAAAATCATTTATCATATTAGGTTTCAGATGATTTCTACACATCAAAAATTACATATATATATTTTTCCTAATTTATCAAGATAATATGAATGCATGTTCTTGGTTTTATGTAGGCCAATTCTCTTTTTTACTAAAATTGATGTCAGTTTTAAATAAAAAGGCACCCTTTGAGTCATATCAGTTACAATATCTATCAAATTGTGGTGAAACTAATTCTTACATTTCCCAGATTTATTATGTATTGTTTTCACAAATTATTAAAACAATATGAATGCGTTTACTCAGTTTCAAGTATGTCATTTTCCTTTTTTACAAAAATGTCTTTTAAACTGGAAATACACACTTTGAATCATACAAATCATATCCTATATTGGTTTTATGTGAGACTGATTCATTCACAAAAAAAGACTTATCAATCAATTTCCAAATTTATCATAAAAATACAAGGGCATTTTCTTGGTTTTTAGTGAGTGACATTTTTTTAACTAAATTGCTTATTTTAAACTGATATCAGACACATTGAGTCACACCAGGCACATCATGTATCAGATAGAGTTGTAGATGATTTATACACATCAAAAAAGACTTATGGATAGTTTACATAAAGTATTAAAACAATATGAATATATTTGATGGTTTTGAGTATGTATGTTTTCTTTTTTATTAAAATTGATGTTGATTTTAAATAAAAATATGCACTTGGAGTCATATCGATCACACCATGTGTTAGATTGAGGTACAAAAAATTCATACACATCCCAAATGGATTATGTATCATTATAATAAATTATTAAAATAATACTAATTATTTTTCTCAGTTTTGAATAGGTTAGTTTCCCTTTTTATTAAAATTGAAGTCCTTTTAAATAAAAAAGACGCACCTAGAGTCATACTAGTCACACCGTGAATCAGATTGAGGTGAGACTAATTTCTACATTTCTCAACTGACATATTGACATTTTTACCAAAGTATCAAAATAATCTGAATGTGTTTTCTTGGTTTTGAGTATGTCACCTTTCTTTACGAAAACATCATTTTAAATAGGAAACATGGACATTGACCTATGTTGATCATATCATGTACCAGTTTGATGTGAGGCAGATTCCGAAAAATCAAAAATGACCTGTGAATAAATTACCTAAATTATCAATAATATCAAAGTGTGTTTTATTTGTTTTCAATGAGAAACTTTTTTTAATTAAACTATTTATTTTAAACTGATAACGAACACATTATGTTATAGTGGTCAAACCATGTGTCGAGTTGAGGTGTTGATGATTCCAACACATATCAAATGACTAATGGATCATTTCCATAATGTATCAAAATAATCAAAATATTTTTTCTAGGTTTTGAGTATGTAAGTTTTTCTTTTTTATTATAATTCATGTGAGTTTAAAATAAAAAGAAGCACATGGAGTCATACATATCACAACATGTGTCAGATTGAGGTGCGGTAGATTCTTACACATCCTAAATTATCGAAAAATACAAACATACAATGTAACCACATTTTCATTTTATTTCTATATTGAACTGCCAACATTTCCTATTTAATTGATGTTCATAGTGGAATTGTTTTTCTCATTATTTAAAATTAGAATAGTATAAGAATCTCAGGTTCCCATTATATCATGTGAAGTCACCACAATGGGAACATGATCTTTATCTACTATCCTAGTTTTCAAAAACAAGAAAGTATTTTCGGCTAACAACATCGAATCAATATGTAGTGCTGGATGCTCGAAAATTAAAGGTAATGAATATGGAAGACATGGTTACATTGGAAAAAAGAACCATTTTACCACTTTTATGGCTTGTGGCAGAAAGTTGAAAGCAAAATATGACTTCCCAAAAGATCTATGAAAAAATATATGTATTAGATAAAAATGATAAGTAAATTAACTTAAAAATATTTGATAAAATGATGAAAAAATAATTAAATAAGTAAGAGGAATTCTTGTTTTTCTGATTGTTGTATGAATTCTTCCTGATTTTTTTATTGTTATTATCTTAGTTTCAGGATTTTATTCTAATCTATCATGAGAATGATAAGCTTTGAATGAACCACCCCAACATGAACAAAATAATCCACTTATACATGAAATAATTATTATATAAGCAATTTATAAAATAAATAAATCAAATAAAAATACAAAACAATACATTAATTCTATGGATAAATATTTTTATATGAAAAAATTGTTAACTATAGAGATATGTAAATGGTAAACAAAAATTATGATAAAATAATAAAATTAGATCTCGTAAAATAATCAATTAATGAGTGAGGAGGATAAGTAGAAAAAAAAGATACATTTGATTTAAGCATTCAATCGTCTAAGATAAATTAAAGGTATCCTATTAGGTTAATGAAATTTTTATTTTGTATAATATATAAATAAATAAAAATTAGATATTGATTTTCCAAGGTGAATTCCTCCCATTGGTGATAATTACATGGATGGTAATCAGTGATTCGTAAGGGTGAAACCAAAAGGTAATTTTAATTAATGCTCTGTTTTTAGATGGATTTAAGTAAAACATTCAAATTTTTTATTAGATGTGTAATGAAAGAAAAGAAGTGATTTTCAAGATTTATTAATGAGTGGGATATTAATTTTAAATATGACAATATTTTTATCAACTGTAAGAAATACAAGAAATGCTGAAATCAATGAAGAAAATGTCATTGGCAATCAGAATGTTTCAATGAAAACTCAAAGGGATAAAACTCTATAAAAACATCATTTTTCCCAATTAGAACCTAAATCAATTGGAGAGGATGAAAAGGATGATAATTGGATCAAATATATGCATGAGGAGCTTGATCCGAATAATAATAATGTGACAAGGGGATCTTGATCAGAATAAGGACAATGAAGGCTTCTTATAGATCAATTTGTTTCATATATTATTACAAAAAAAAATCAATTAGTTTAAAAGTACAATATATTTTTAGATAATGTTTTTGGTTAATTTTGTAAAACTATTAACATAAATTTTCCAGGTAATGTATTGTAATGAAAAAAAATTACATCATATAATTGTTATGGTCACATCTATGGTGAGTCATATTACCACTAGAATGACATAAAAATGGATTTTTGTTTAAATTAGTAAAACATAAAATTAAATACAATTAAGAATCCACATTGAATATAGCATGTCATTAAATTATTAAATATAAACAAATAAATTTTACTTGATGTTGTATTCTAACAGTGTAATTATTTTATCCATGAAAAAATAATTTTTATTTCAATAAAATAGATTATATTAAATCATATTTATTAAATTTACATCAATCAATGTTAATATTTTATATTATAAAAATTCATTAAATATAGTGTTATAACATTTATTCTTAATGATTTAATATATTCTTTAAAATATATATAATAAAAAACTTTTCTTGTTAAAAAAGTTACTTTTCAAAAAAAATATAAAATTTAGAAAAAATTTGATCTATCCTAAAGGACTGAAAATGATAAATTCTATCAACTATGTACTCTTATTCTACACCACATAATGAAACAATATTTTGTTTCTTAAAACCCAATGATACTAAGGTTTTTCATTAAAACTGACTCACTCTAATTGTTTATTTTCTGACTATATTTCAACAACCAAAATCAAAATATCAATTACATTTTTTTCTCAAAATCATTTTTCACCGTATAATATATACCAATGATTATAGAACCATAAACCACTTTTATTTTTCATTTTATAAAATTTAAGTCATATTATTTAAATTTGAATTGAAAGTTTTCAAAAAAGGAAATTTTTTACTTTTTCGAATATTAGTTTAATAAATAAGACAACAAATCAAACATATATAATTTTTTTTTCTCATCTCGTTTTATAGATTCATGAGAATTATTTGATTGTTATATTTCATAAATAACCTCTAAATTTTTCCCAAGCCATAGGAAATAGTTCATATTCATCCTAAATAAATCCATTAATTTTATACAATATTTTAGTGCTCCTTATCCTATGAAAATATTTCTTGAAAAAATCATTATATAGTTGTTCCCATGTACTGTCTAATAATTCTTCAACCATTTTTTTGAATGAAACTTCTTGAATTGCCTTTAAAATAGAAAGGTATAACCATATATTTTAGTTCCTCCTCACTCAACCCTCTCTAGGCAAATTTATACATGACATAACATAGGACCCCAATGATGTCTGATATTTCATCATCCATGCCATTTGCAATGAAATATTCAAAACCAATGACAACATTGGCCGCTATATGGATACATTTTTAAAAATTTGATGCTTGAAAAAGGTATATTTCATGTAATATAGCTATTTGGAGCCTATTATACCTCCCAACAAAATGACCCAATATTGGGTTTGACATATCTTAAGTCACAGTGTGCCAATGTTTTCCCAATGAGACCTGTATGATATATATATCAGGGATGATGATACTTCAATATTTCTAAAAAACCATGAATTTTGGGTTGTTTCATTATATGATAGTGCAACTAGACTTATTAGGATACACAAATGTGGGATGAAAATGTTCAATAGATAACTGTGGGAAATTAGGCATATTGAAAACCCTGGATTTTGTTCAAGTCGTTGTTGTGTTAAACCCTCAAATAACTTGAGACTTGGATTCAATCCATTGAATAATTGGAGCCTTGTTTGATTCCTAGATTAGATATTCAATTTTACAAAAAGGAGTGTTAGTTGGAGGTCGCTTCGATAGAGAGATTCAGATATCTCGAACTAGTTCGTAGTGGTTAGGGTTCTTAAAATAGTTTGGGACAATTTTATCAGTGCTTTCAAAAAGAGCGGATAAAGATACCTTTTATCAACACTAATTTAATATATGCTGATAAAGATATAGATTTGTCATCACTAAAGAAGTGCTAATAAATACCTACAATACTTTTTCAAAAAAAATATTATTTTTTAAAAAAACATTACTTTCAAAAAATTATAATTATTATGTATAATTATAAAATTTATAATAATATTTTTTATAAAGTAATAATTTTATGATTCCTGGAATATATAATTATTTATTTAAAATTATACAAATACTTCTTAAAATAATAATATTTATACCATTATATATATATATTAAATATATTCATTATTTAAATAAATTTATTATAATTTTATAATTTTATATTTATAATTATAAAAATACTTTTTAAAAAATATTAGTTATTTATTTATAATTATTAAAGTATAAAAACAATTAATATAAATTTTTAATTATTTTTATTTATAATTATTTTCTTACAAATGTATTGTGAATATAATTAATGAATATTTAATCTTAAGTTCATGTATGCTGAAAATGAGTAAAATTGATTAATTAAAAATGAGTACAATATATTGAAAATTTAGAAAGATTGATTAATATACATCATTAAAAAATGGATATATATTGAAATAAAGATGAATACATATTGAAATATTAAAACATAGTAAATATATATATATATATATAATAAATAATAAAATTTGATTAAATTCTAAAAAAATATATTCTTGTGTGTGGATATATATATATAATGAATATATGTGAAATCAGTATAATACATTTGATTTGTGTCATAAATTGAAAAATCAAACAACATTCAATTATGTCCATTACTCTATGCAATTTGTCAGTATTTTTTATTCATATTAATTTTAAATTATAAGACATTATTCACTAAATACATTATTATTTAATGTAAATCATAAATAATATTTTACTATATATAAATCATATTTATATATAGTAATATATATCTATTTATTTAGTATTTACTATTTATTAACATTATCAATAATCATTTAATTAACAAAATATTTAATGTCTTTCTCAATTTACTTATTTTTAATTTTAAATTGTTTATTTTTCATTTTGCATATATCTATATATTTAATACATACTATATGTTAGTATTTATAATATATATCGTACAATCAATTTCTTCATTATTATTAATATTTATTTAATTAATAAAATTTAAATATTATTTTTAATAAACTCATTTTTTATTTTTTATTTTTTATTTTTTTAATAATTTCATTTTATTTATTTGGTAATTTATCATTGCTAAAAATCCACTAATAAAGGATTCCATTATGAGTGATAAAAATATAGAACTGATATAGGGTACCCTTTATCAGCGCTAAAAACAAAGCACTGATAAAGGTTAGCATTGATCAGCACTAAAAATAAAGCACAGATAAAGGATACCGTTTATCAGTGCAAAAAATAATGCAGTGATAAAGGGTTAAATTTATTAAACTTTTTAGCATTGATAAAGATGAAATTTATCATCACTTTTTCTAGCATTGATAAATTCTTGCACTATTAAATACTTGTTTTGTAGTGGTCCTCGGAGTCCACATAGAGGATTCCATTAAGCACTTGTCTGGGGGAAGACACTCTTATTTCTGATAACATTGATGATGTGAGTCCAAGAGGTACTAATCATTAGGTCTCATCATGGGAAATAACATGCTGATGTCTGAAGAGATATGATACATAGATGAGGATCATTTCTCGAACTATGGGGTGATATCAAAAAATAAATATGAATTAAATAACTATATATAGGATTGATTCCCACATAGTGTTGGTCATAAAGATACCAAGAACTCCACCTAGGGTAGGAAGATGAATAGAGGATCTCACTCCTGGCCCCTTAGTGGGATTCCAATGACTCTATCTAGAGATTCCTACTGAAGGGATCGTTTTCCTAAGAGTATAAAATGATTCCATACTAACCTTAAGGGAAAGGATAAGGATACTGAACCCTAATGAAACGTGTCCAACATATGGAGGAAAAGAGATCCAATCGATATATAAAAGAGCACACAGTGTATACTGGGGGTTACAAATTGTGTCCCTTGACCCTGAGGCCTACCCATGTAAACGGCTCATGTCGTTAAACCATGTTTGTTTAATAGATTACACACTATATAGGCATCATGTGTACTCTACCCATGTCCTAGTATACGGATCATCCTGTGTACTATTCCAACCCATTTCTGAGTGGAGGAGGGCATGCCATGTAGGCAGTCTGTGTACTCCACCCTCTATCGGTGTACTTTCCAATGTGCACACAAAGTCCTCGGGGAGAGGTGATAGGCCGTGTAGATCAGGATAGATGTTTTATGATACTTATCATCCACCCAAAACCCTACATGTTATTCAGGTGGCCCCACACAACATGTTGATTCATTTTACACATAGTGTAAATTATGAATTTAAAGAATCATAGATCTATTGTTTTCATTCGATATGACACCTATGACTTTCGATTCAGGGATCACTTTTTCTCAAAATTCAGGATCCAAGATCTTTTAATCCTTTACATTATCGAACAATACATTTTGTTTCCATATATGCTCAAAAATATATCAAATTTTCTTTCTTCACTTTGAACCGAAGAATGATGAAGAATGTGAAATTAGGAATCCACTATAATCTTAATCACTATTTCTCCATATTTATACCTCCATCATGAAGTGTTGATCCCAAATCTACGATATTGGATCATTGCAACGGGAAAAAGGTTCACAATGATTGATTGATCGGGATAAGTCAATTCATGGGCCAAACAAAGAATCCCCATGATGAACGATGAATGGGGGATAAAATAAAAAGAATATAATCTTGGAATGAACCTTGATATATGAATGTGTAGATATTGATCTGACTCTATTAGAAACTCCAATTCAAGTAAATCAATTACAAATAAAATTCTCCCAATAATCCCTACAATCATACCTATCCCACAAGATGATTGAACTGCATATCAATCTATTCTGTGATTGGTCTTTGTTCATTGTAGAAATCAATAATAGAAAATAAAAAATCAAAATTCATTCCCTACCTCAATTCGGTTCAATCACTGATGAATAACAGTGCATTATCATCATCGTTGGAAAGATCCATCGAATCTAAGGGGTTTAAATCATCAATCCCTAATTCCATCACTGATCGGTTGAGATAATTCTCAAATATCTCTCCAATGGTCTTCCAACATCACTAAGGTCATACATATACCTTTTAAATTCACCATATTAGTATTTTTAATGTCTAAAGAGTCACTGCATCAAACAAATTAAATTAAATAATTATATTGAACTAATTTGTTCATATTCGTACCTGCAATGAATTTTCTAAAAATGACCATTGTTGACTACTGATTTTTCATATCTAGGGTAAAACATGCATTTTTAACTCAACGGTGCACTTTTATTTCTCATCTAGGAACCCATTTAAGAGTAATTACAATTTTTCAGGAAAACTATGCCTGCATGCTATTTAGTATATTTATTATATTTCAATCATTTTTTCCTGCCACACTGGGAAAAAAATTGCATGTTGCCTTATCACCTAGTATCTAAAATAATCTATATAATATCTAAAAATAATATATGTAAAATATAAGACATTACATTCTCCCCACCTTGCGGATTTACATCCCAAAAAATCCAAAACTAAGGCTACTCAAAAAGATGTGGGTACTAGGCCCAAATTTGAGCCTCATGTTCCAATGTGTTCTCCAAGATATTCTTGTTCTACCACATTACATGAAATAAAGGAGTCAATCAACCATGAAGAATCCTCTCTTATTGATAATCAATCTCCACCAGGTACACAAAAAGGTTTATCTATCATCAATGTCCAGTTCGCCCCAGTCGATAATGTGTGATGGTTTATGCATATACCTCCTCAGCTGTGACACATGGAGGAAATTGTGTACCTTGTCTAATTATGGGGTAGACTGAAGAGATACACCACCTCTACAATTATTCCACTATCTATAAAGGTCCAATGAATCTCATATATAGCTTTCTTCCATGGCCAAATCCCTATAATCCACATCGATTTGAAACCCTTAGGAAATGATTGTCTCCTTACTCAAACTCTAAAGGCCTCCGTCGCCAATCAACACAAGTCTTATAATGGTTATGGGCCTTCTTTATCAACTCCAATAGTATCTTAACATTCTCTATTGTAGATCACATCAACTCTTGTCCCGTGAGTTCTAACTCTCCTAGGTCAGTCATGCAATGTGGTGACCTGCATGGTCACCCATAAAAAGCCTTGAATGGTGCTGTATCGATGGTGGAATGGTTGTTGTTGTTGTATGTAAACTCCATTTGTGGTAGGTGATCCTCCAAACTATCATGAAATTCAAACCTGAGATCTCATAGAACTTCCTCTAGAACCTAAAGGGTCCTCTCAGTCCTTCTATTAGTTTGTGGGTGAAATGTTATGCTCAAGTGTAACTAGGTCCCAAACACATCCTATAATCCCATACAAAATTCGGATATAAATAGATCATCGTGATCAGAAACAATCATTGATGGAACTCTATTGAGTCGAACTATCTGTTGTATGTTGAGGTGTCACATGCTCTCTACTAAACATTATTCCCAAATAACTATTATGTGGGACGACTTGGTGAGTAGTTCTACGATTTCCTGAATGGAATAATTTTCCCAAGACGTATGTGGTAATCCAATCATGAATTCCATAGATACCCCATCCTACATTTATTCTCTAACCTCACGGGGTCAATATAAACCCACTATAAATCGGTTCCCTACCTTCACTTTCTGATAAGAAAGGCATCAAGAGACAAACTATGCATCTCTTTTCTTCATTCCTAACCACCAAAACTAATTTCATAGATCATAGTAAATATTTTCACACCTAGATTTACCCGAAAAAGAGTTATGAAAAACTCCCTTTGAACCTCCCCCACAACATCACTAGTACCATCATGAATCCTCTTAAAAGAACAATGTGTTTCCCACCTTTTGAAAAAACATCTGGAACATGCCATTTTAATATGTGATAAAATAGGGTCTCACAGTTCGTATCCCCAATTTGTGTCTCCCGGACTCATAGTAAGATTCTAGGGGTTAAAACTATTAACTAAAGGTAATTTTCTCCATCTCCATCCAAAATGGTTAACAACAACGAGGCCAGCTACTTTGACACCTCGTTCAGAAATTGCCAACAAAATCTTCTTATTGAGAGCATCTACTACAACATTACCCTTCCTAGGAATATAAACAATTTCAAATTAATAATCCTGAAGAAACATTATCTATATTCTATATCTCAAGTTGAGTTCCTTCTAATAGAGTAGGTTCTTGAGAATCTTATAATCAGATTTGATGATAAATTGCTTCCCATCAAATAGTGTCTCCACATATTCAAGGTGATGAGTACCGTTTCTAATGCAATATCATGGGTCATGTAGTTCTAGTAATGTTTTATAAACTAGTATGAACCATAGGTGATCACTAATTTCCTCTACATTAGAACACAACCATGACTAGATCCAAATTTATCACATAACACTACGTACTAGAAACCTTCCTCTAACAATATCAATATGGGAGCGCTCGTAAAACTCCACATCAACTATTGGAATGAATTTTTGGACCATTTTTTCTACATGAAATGATTCTCATTCCATTTCGAACATGTCATGGGTGATAATATTATTGATAAATTATGTATGAATATCCATTAATAGCCTTCTAACCCAAGGATGATTTGTACCTCTATCACACTCTTACGTGGATCCCAAGCTAACATCGCCTTGACATTGGCTCGGTCCACTACCACTCTATCTAATGAGATAACACGTACTAGAAAGTGTACTGACTGAATATAAAATTGGAACCTTCATATATTTATATAAATATTGTTCTCCTTGAGTACGACTAGAGTTATCATTAATATTATCATCTTCTATTCCTCAGACGTCGAGTACACATGGATATCATTGATTAAGACTACATGAATAGGTCTAAATAAGGCTAAATGGTCTGGTTCATGAGTACCATGAGAACTTTTTTGGTGTTCACCATGTCAAAGGGAATCACTATGTACTCATAGTGACCATAGTGACATCTGAATTCCATCTTCGATATATCCTTGTCTCGTACTCACAGCTGGTGATAGCTTGACCTAAGTCAATCATCAAGAACCATCACGCCCCTCTCAACTAATCAAATAGGCCATAGATCCTATGTATTGGATAATTTTTCATCAAGATCACCTTATTCATGGTTTGGTAGTCCAAACACAACCTCAATATCCCATTTTCCTTTTTGGAAAACAAAACCGGGGCTACCCAAGGTAAAATTTTGTGTCTAACAAAGCCCTTCCTCTGTAAGTCCTCCAAAAGCACCCTTATCTCATAATGCTCCACGACATCCATTCAATATGCTAGTGAAGATATCAGTTATGTCTCATGGTATAGATAAATGTAGAATCCTGCCTCTCGGTAGGGTGGTAAACCTGAAACATCTTCAAGGAAGACTTCCTTATACTCAGCCACCACTGTAGGAAACTAGAAACTCAAAATAGACACTGAAAAAAGGGTTAAGCTATCCAAATAATGTGTAATCAGATTCACCCTCCTTTTAATGAGTCCATAATACACTCCTTAGTTTTCCATTTATCCTACAATGTAAAACCCAGTTCTATCACTACGAATGCACCACACCCTTCACCAAAAATAGTCATTATGGGCATGAACTGTGGATAAATAATCCATATCAATAATAAGGTCATAAGGCCTTGATTCTACTACCATAATAATCCAATAGAAAATCTCAACACCAATAATTAGGTCCCATTATTGGCATAAATGTGTTATCACTGAGTCTCCCCTAGTATTAGTCTCTAAGCATAATGGTTGAGCCAAAGGATCAACCAGAATCTATAAGTCTCACACATGGTTTGTGGAAAATATGTAATTACTAGAACCTAGGTCTATCAGTACTACATAAAAGGTAGAAAATGCATAGATTTTACCTAGAATCTATCCTAGAGCATCTGGGTAATAAGATTTTACTATCTATAGTTGTCGCCTCCCCTATCGTCCAGCTCCCTGATCCTAGAATGGACATCTTAGGGGTAGTGTTAGTAACAAGTCAAAACTTTGACCACCTTCTACTTATCACATGGATCTTTGGCCACACCCCCCACCATGAAAACTTTCCTGCTCCTTCCACTACCTGTGCCTCAATGTACCATACACATCTTTGTGTCAGCTATATAGTGGGATATAAAATCTCAGGCGAGATGTCCCCTACTGTCACACGAGAAGCACCGCCTCTCTTAGGGCTGAATGGACCCGCCCTCTGAGCCCAGAACTATAGATCCGTTTTCCTAGAACCTCCACTGAAAACATCTCGTACATCCCGGTCCCTAAGACTACTATTGGCTCCCTACTGCTGAGGTATCTACTCCTGCTTTCCCACTCCTAACAACCATCGGTTGTATCTACTCTTCCAAGAAACTCTCAACCAGTAAAGTTCACTCTAGAACCCCATCATAGGTAGAAATTCACAGAGGTATAAAACAGTCTTAGGTGTATCTATGGAAAACACACTCGAAGGTATGGTCCCTGAAGAAAAGATATCTAACCATATCCACTGAGTGCCTAGACATGTTGGTAAAAGTTGATGAATACTCATCCACTTTCATGATGCCCTTTTAGAGCTGTAAAAGCTCCTGGAAAAATATATCCCTCAGCATTGCTAGGGAGAACTCCTATATAAAAATGTTCTCAAACTCTATCCATGAAAGAGTCTCTTCATTATATGTCTAGGTTTCTAAAGACCTACATCACTCTATCGAGCCATGAAGAAGGCTGACTACCTAAACCACCATCTGATATGCTAGTGTCCTAAATAAATGGAAAAACCTGGTCACCACCTCAAACCAGTCCTCATCCGCCTATGAGTTGGTCTCATCTCAGAACCCGAGGGGTCTCTACCACTTAAACTCATGAATCACACTCATCCATCACTCCTCATTTGATGGTATTGTGGGTACCATTTTCTTCTCTACAGGTGGTGGTATGACTGGTGCGCCACATAGAGGTAAAATCTTATGAACTAGTCCTTTTATCAAGGCCTTATCACTAAGGGGATTATCCTCAGGATATTCATGTTGAATACTAGTTGGTATATGTTGTAGAGGAATCTTGAAACAATAAATATGTACAATAATCAATTATAAAATCTTGAGAGCTAACTCCAGAAGGAAATGAAAATAAAAACACATTCCTATATGATGCATGAACCATTTTTCCAACAACCATTGTTCTAATGAACTGATTAAAGAAGAATGTGATAATAGTCTTGCTGTCTGAATACATCTTCCACCACACAAACATTGGATTCTATAGGCTGAAAGCTAAACTCAAAACACTTAACACTATTTCAAAAAACCAAACTCACAGACTCTTGGTCCTAAGGTAGAACCAACCACCTTTGTTACCACTCTTTAATGACCCATCCTAGTGGGTCCCATGTTGTGACTCTCCAAACTCACCTCCAATAGGCTAGGGGCTAGAGACTAGCGCTGAGTAGGTATATCACTGACATGGTAGTCCTTATCCTAAGTACCTATAAATATGCACACATCTCCAAGACTATAAAATGATAAAATGTAAAATTTGAACAACCATGCATGCGTAAAATATAATTTTTTTAACCATAGTATGATATGAAGTAAAAAAAATTAAATTCAAAAAAATACAATCCCACCACAAATATTATGATGCACAATTCCAAATTGAAGGTAAATGGAATGCTCTCTGAAATTCGTAGGAACACACCTCAGTCTGTCTCATCTCACTAAGCAATTTCTCGTCCATGTCTTCCTTAGACCCTGTAAAATGGTCAATCGTCTACATAAGACATGAAACATATGGGAAAATCCCATGTATGGATGAGTATAAAAAAATATATTAGGAAACCTTGAAACCACATGTAATGTACCATATTTTTTCATGTATTATTTTAAATATTATATGGAATTACTTTGAGACCAAGAGTTGTGAAAATGTGTGATTCTGATGCATGATGTGTCTAGAATAAATGTTTCAAAATATTAAACATTAAATAGCATGTATAAAATTTTTCCTTGTAAAAGTTTAATAACTTCTAAGAGGATACCCAGATCATAAATTGGAGGGTACCATTGTATTCAGAGAAGAATTTTTACCCTAGGTGAGGCCTAAGAGTGTTCGGAACAAGTCGGATGTGAAAGACAATTTTTGGAAATTTTAATGAATAAAATAAATTAATGATTTATTTAATTATAAAATTATAATGTGATGCAATGACACGTTTTATTTTTATTATACCTTTTCATAAAATTTATGGTTATCGTCATAATCCTAGAGTTATTTTGAATCATGGAGAAATAATCCTCTTGAACAGATGACGATGGTATGGTTGATCGAGATCATTCTTGATGGATCACCATTCGTAAAGAATCCTATATAACGAATGATTGTTTCCCATATAGGTCATTGTGATTTCAGTTATTTATTCCCTAGTTTTTTGAATCAATGACGAACGAAGATTAACCCATGAAAAGGTTGACCTACAGTTCGATTGTTCTTTTGGGATGGGTTTTATTGTGGGATTTATTTTTGGAAAATTATTATTATACTATTTAGTTTTGATTGATCATTTTTATGGCAATGGATCGAGAGTAGAATAAACTATGGTAGAGGTTTGTTCATTGAGTTTGTTCTATGTGATTTCTTCCCACTTTTCCCCACATGTTGTTCGTTCTTCTCAATATATTAACAAATGATCATTGCACCTTCTATTATTGGCTCAACAATCCAAAATTAAAGATCTAACCTCATGAAGATGTAGGAGAGGTCATACAGAAAATGCATGGTGTGATTTTTCTAGAAATGTGGCACATGATGGTGGTCATGGTGACGACTTCGATTGGTCCTAAAAAGAGGCGGTGCGAGACTAGGAGGTTAGTCCAGGATGACAGCGAGGAAGATGCAGAGCCACCGGTGGAGGTAGAATGCAGATCAACCATGGAAAGGGAGCCTATGGTAGCTAGAAGTCTATGGGATGGTGGGGCGCATGGATACAGTGGGCTGACCAAGTGGGATGTAGTATGACACTTTGGGGACTGGGGCCCATGGTTGTGGTGGGCCACATACACATCACAACAAGATCCCATGCATGTAGGCTAGACCGGGTTAAGAAGGATGAACCGTGTTGGGCTGGGTCGACAAGATCGGGTCGTGTCGGCCAACAGGTCGGGTTTTTTCCGAACTAGACCCGGGTCAGACCATTTTTCTAAAATAACCATATCATTCAAATCATACGTATGATTTATGAACCATCTATGGTGTTGGGACCCTGATGTTGAGACGGTCCTTTGGAGACCAATTATGGGTTTTAACAAAGAATTATTTTCCGTGAAATGGTCTGTTTACATGGGATGTACATAGGGTCAAAGGACACATTGGGCATGACCACTACTCACTTGCACCCTCATTCCCTATACAGATCGATTCTCTTGTACATCGTATCTTGGATGAGTTTTAGTCGGGTTCATTCCCATTATCATTTCCCTAAAGGATTTCAGGTATTGTTTCCTATTCATTATATAATGATCCCTTTATTTGAACATTCAGGAAAGAGTTTTTAGAATCCCCCAAGAGGCCAAAAGTTAATAATCAATTCATTCTTTTTTTGTAGGTAGATTATTTGGTATTGACATGAATAAATACATTGGGCATTGATACTCTACATGGAGGGCTAATCCTGATAGAGTTCTTAGTATCACCCCATGACCCTAGCTGTGATACCCATCTGATGTATTGTATATATATTTAGATCATTCAGTGTATCTCTCTCTCCCTCATGATGCTTTATGATGAATGGTACTTCTTGAAAAGATTTCATTAGTGCAACAGGAATCCGGAGTGTGTTCTCTTGTATGTGTGCTTCGTGAAATCTTTGTATTGAATCCCTAGTGTTGGGATGCAGTGGTTTTGACTTAGCCTAGACTGTGTGGTATGGTTTACATATATCTGGATATTCTTGTTATATGTTTTTTAGACATATAATTATGTAGAATTGACTATCTCTCTCTCTTTGTGTATTGATTTGTGGTTTTGGGGTGTCCAACTGAGTATTGTTATACTCACCCCTATAGGGGATATTCCCACATGTGTTGTGTCTTTTTAAGATGAGAAAAATATTGATATTTTCTAGGGTATACTAGGACCTGATGGAGACTTGTGAGATCAGGAAGGTATAGGTGTTCCTATGGAATCAGATAGCAGTTCTTGTACCTTTCCATCAAGTTGGATTATGTAGGGTTTTCTGTAGATCAGTTTCAAGAACTTTCCTACATAATTTCTTCTTCAGGGGCTTGTATTCTAGCCTGGTTTACCTTATTGTACTTTACTTTCATGTCATGATTTGGTGGGTTATAGTGGTATGTATGAATTTGTTTCTTAGTAGTTTTTACTTTTCTATACTGCGGTCATTGATATATGTGTGTGCATACACGTACTAAGAAAATGCCTTCCATGTTAGTGATATGCCTACATGGTGTTAGTCATAAAATCCAGTACTATTGGAGGCGAGCTTGGGGAGTTATGGCACGATCCCCTCTAGGATGTGTCATGACAAAGTTGTATCAGAGGTCGGTGGTTATTTTTTAGGATTGGGTGTGTTTGATACTGGTTTGAGGCAACAATGTTAATTTTTTTGAGTTGTACTTTTAGGAGAAGGACTCTAATTTAGGTGATGTGACCGATGTATCCAAACATTAAGACTCTAATTTTTTTAACTCAATACATGAGTACACTTGTTTCGGGGAAATTAATGGTACATGCATCACATAAGACTGGGTTTTTTTCCATGTCCTTATTAAGTCATCTATCCAGATATACTCATTGACCATGGTATATCTTGTTTTCTTACATGATTCCTTGAGGATGTATACCAGTAACGATTAATTGGCACAATCATGAGGATGCCCTCATCAATGATGAGTTATTAGTATGGTGACCATTTTTTTAGATGTTACATCTTGGTGTTTCCCTATCCATGACACCACCTGTGGAGCTACCCATGGTACGTAAAGTACCAACAGACGTGGAGTGAAGGCTGAGCGCACATCATGAGATTTAGAGACAAAGACCCCTCAGGTTGTAAGGTGAGCTTGACCCTCAGGTGGCTGAGGACTGGTTTGAGGTGGTGACCCATGTTTTACATTTAGTGATGAAACCATATGATTAGATGGTTTTCATGGTAGGGATCCTTCTATGGGGATCAGTATGGAAATGGTGGAGTTTGGCTATCCAGACTCAGGATGAGGAGACTATTTCATTGAAGGATTTTGATAACCTCTTCAAAGAGGAGTTCTCACCAGTTACGCTAAGAGCTTTGCCTGTATAAGAGCTTCTTCAGCTCCAGTAGGGCATTATGATAGTAGCAGACTATTCATCGAGGTCAACCAACCTTTAAAAGTACTCTACGGGTATGGTTAGGGATCAAAACTTCTGGGCTCAGACCATCAAGCATGGTTTTCATAGATACATTTGATCTAGTATTATCCCTCTATGAATTTCTACTTATTCTAGTGTGCTTGAGAGGGATTTGGTGGTGGATAGATTCCAGGCTGAGCAGAGACATCTGGTGACACTCAACAGAGGACAGTTAGGTATAGAGAGCTAGTAAGTGTGGATCCAACATCACTTTTAGGGATCCAAATGTTGGAGATGATTAAAGAGGAAGTACCAGGATATGGGATATTTAGTTCAAGGTTCAAAGGGTGTATCCAATCAACCTAGAGAGAGGTGGTTCAACTCATATGATCGTAGAGGACATCTCACTGGAGATTTTCCAACTCATCGTGATGTTGATAGGTAGATGGTGGATAGACCATTGAGGTAGAGGCAGAGGTTGGAACAGGATGATCGGAAGGGAAAAGGACATGGAAGAGGATATGGGAGAGAAGATGTAGGTGTTTGATGTTTCAACTTTCTACCACCACCACCCCTAGGTGGTCTGTGCTAGGCTCACAGAGATGAAGGATAAGGGTAGGGATAGATGCATGCAGTCGAGGATTATTCTATAAGGGATTTAGGGATGATTCAAGATATGATATGTGTATTTTCTACGTTAGATGTATTACTGATACACAAAAGTGATAATCATTCCTTTCTCAACACATATCTTTTTTGAGACCTTGAGAGTCTGATAAAACCATTGACTTGAACCTTACTATAACAACCCGAGATTTTATGAGAATTATTCTTTTTAATTTCGTTGATGTCTTGTGTTGTACTCTAAACCAAAATTATCTTGCGCTATACGCAACACCGTATCAGCTATCAGTATACACAACACTATTCTTGGCTCGCGTTACACACAATTTCAAGTTCGTTTTGTAGAAATTATTCTACGCAACATTAAGTATAGATTTTGTTTAATGTATAAATGAAATAAGTTTTGATTATGTTATACGCAACACCAAAGGGAGATTTCACAACACGCAACCTTGACTTGGCTTGCATTACACACAATCACATCCTTCCCTGATAGGGTGTGTTGTACGCAATACCGAGTTTCACTAAACAACGATATGTTATTAAAATATTATATAAACTATCCGTTATGAATAGTAATACCCACTTTTTGAAATTTTATAAATTTTATCATTCAAAATGGACTTCATTTTTGGATTTGGAATATCCAAAATAGCCTAGGGTTAATTTTTGGTATTTTTTTGAAAACTTTCATTTTTTGATGAATAGTGAAAACACTGAGTTATTGATTAAAACTTACTTTTTATTTAAATAATCACTTATTTTGTTTCAATTTATTTTATGTCAAAATAGATTCATAATACCTATATAAGTTCAATGTAATTCATTGGAGTCATTTTATAATAATTTTAGATATATAAAAATTTTATTGAACTTTGGACTGTCTTTCACCCACCTCCATGGAGAATTTTCAAATTCACATAAAACCTAATTTTACCACTTCTATGAGTGGAATTTCAAAAATCCAAGAGACATGGTTAATTTTATGGAGAATAATGTGGTCCAATAAGTTAAAAATAATATTTGGTGAATAGTAACTTTTTAGTATTATTTACCACGGTGAAAAGTAAATAGGGTAATTAAGGGTAAAAATTTTATTATTATTACCCTAACACGTGTCCTAATTCTATTGGATAAGTGAAATTCGACCAAAAACAAACCTTAGGAATAAAATATTACCATTTAGGTCCACCTGGATTAGATTAGGACATTTATTATTATTTAATTCAAAGAAGAGTTAAAAGAGTTAAAATCAAAATTTAATAAGAAATTTTTTTTAATATAGGGTTATACATAAGATAAATTATACTATAAATATTAATTAGAAATATAATAATATTTCCTACGTAATGGTATTTTATTTATGACTTTTAGACATTAAATAATTTAATTTATTTATGACACAATGATGATGCAGTAATTAACTCCTTAATGAAATATTAACATAATTGATATTATAAATACCAAAATAAATGTAATTTCAGACTTTTTGTGATTTAAACTAATTTTATAGGTTAATATAACTTATTAGGGTTGTTTTGATGTTTTTTTAAGTGATAATTATATTATGATTTTAGCAAAAACAGAATACCAAATAGTGTCAAAATTGACATAAAAGAGTTTTTAAAAAAACATTAAATTATTAATTGTTATTCTATTCCTAAAAATATAAGGTTCGGCCAAAAGACTTATATAATAATAAATATGAAATTAATGAACCAATTGGGATTTTATTGTAAGATTATAGTAAATTTATTAACCATATAGTGTAAGAATACAAGAAGACACGATAAAAGTTAAATTATTTAACTTAGAGTTAAATCTGAATGATAAGGTTAAAATTGTAACCTAAAATTTTCTAAAACCTATTGGTTGAAAGTATTTTGACCCATCCCAACCCTAGACTCTAAATAAGTCACTTTATAGCCATTATAAACTGAATATGAATTTATTATAAAATAATATTTTATGTTTTTTATAAGGTGCCCCTCTCCTCCCTTATAAAAGGGAACCTCCTACCTCTCCTCTTCACTACACTTTGAGCGTTCAAGCTCGACCAAACCCTGAACATTTCTCTTATACACTTCCCTAGAAACATTCTGGAGGTTCTGGTCTTCTCAAAAGACCAACTCTAGTCCCTTAAGAGGAAGCTTAAAGGAGGTGCGTCGAAGAAGAGGTAATCTCTTCTACCGATTCTTTCAAGTTTCTCTCTTCTTTAACTTCCTATTATTTAGTTGTTTCATTGTAAATTTATATAATCAGTATCAAAAATAAACTGATATGGTATTATAAATGTGAAACAACCCCCTTTCACCTTCTATCCGTCCTACGAAAAATGAAATCACCGCACGTGCATACGTACAGAATACCGTTTCCACGTCGTGGTGTAATCAGTTTTTCTACCACCACCTTACTTGGATGGGTATAATGGTGTAAATAATAACTATATATTGTTATTATAACATCATACTGATTCTGAGATATTATAGCATCCACTCTAATTCTTTTCAATAATTATGGGAATGATATCATTGCTTGTGCGTACGTACGGACTATCGTCTCCCCGAACGCGATGAGATTCATTTTCCATGATTAACCATTAAAGTATGATTATAAAGTATATATAATAAATAATCATGAAATATATTACATAATAATTATACTGAATTTATGTACATATATTTTTCATTTACTTAATTCCATTAAATTCAATAAGGAAACGAAAACAGCGTTCATGCGTACATACGGCCTACCGTCTCCAGGAACAGTGTATTTCATTCCATTTATCGATCTATCATATATATTTATATGCTGAATATATATTATATATAAATAATGTGTTACATTATGGAATTAATTAAATCAGGATATAAGTAATAATATCAAGAACAACAAATCAAAACACGTACGATAAATGAAACGATTTTACCCAAAACGTTGCTTTGACATTGAATTTACAAAAGAACTGGTAATATAAAGTCATAACTGAACCATATATGATATCATAACAATGAATATGATTCTATAATAAGTCTATTACATTATTTAAATCATTATACAAGAGTTTTGGATACATACGAATCATATCAGACACAAGGTAAGGGATAATTTTTCAAAATCTCTTTTTTATCCGAGATTGCTTATACATAAGTATTTACTAGGGTTATGTTTATCATCCATGTACATGTTTTCTAAAAAAATTCACAAAATGTTTACTATTATTCCATGAATTTTTTAATTCATTTTTACCTTTTTTTAATTTTTATCATATTGTATGGAAGGAATCTTTCCATTGGTTACCATATAAGGTACTTTTTTACTTTTCCGGCAAAAGTATGAGAAGAATGTTTTTTTAACTTATATGGCGTGAATGGATTTTTACAATTTCATAATGACTAATTTCAATGAATCTTCCTCTACAAAATTTCATGATTATTTTCAAAAAATTCTTTTCTTTTAAAATTTCATGGCATTTTGAGAAAAGAAAATTATTTGGAAGAAGAAAAGATATTTTCCTCAAGAATTCATTTCAAGTGTTTTGTCAAAATTATTTTCCATCTAAGATGACTTTATTTATCATGTTTATGTTTCAAGTATAATGTCTCTATTATTTACATGGTTTGATTTTTATTATGATGAAATGATATCCATTTGTTTTATATGGATTATGTCACGATGGGATGATGTTTATGGAACCCATTTTATTCATTGGGTTATGATGAATGAGTTATGATTATTTTGTGACACACGTAAGAATGATTTCAATGTGATATGGGTGAGACCTATATCCCCCTCCAATTAATTGGGTAAATATTTATATCTCATGATATAGACATGGCTGGAATGGTAAGTTAATCCAGTTCAGTGATACAGGACTGAAACGAGGAGTGAACTCGATTCAGTAAGGGACTTTGTCCACTATGATGGTCTTGGCAGCAATTCCATGGCTACTATGGAAATCATATCAAGTGATTAATGGTTTTCCACAATTACATGTTTTATTCCCATGCTATTTTATCATGATTGATGTTCCATTATGATTTATGACTTATGTACTTCCATGTTTTATGTCATTGCTCAAGACATTGTTTTTTAAACATTATGTTCATGTTTTCAAGTTCTAATGTATATGGTTTGTTTTATTTTCTCCATTCTTACCCTTACTGAGCATTTGAGCTCACCCTTTATATGTTTTCTTTTCCCCAGGATATAATGAAAGGTTTTAGGTAAGAAAACAAAAGGGGAAGATATTTATGGGAGATGTTTAAGATCTTTCACCATGATAAGAAGATTATGTTATGAGTTTCCAAAGAATCTAAACTATTACGATCCTTGAGTGTTGGTTTTTTTATTTATTAAGTATTCTGAAAAAGTAATGTAATGTCTATGTACATCAAGTTTGGGGTCTCTACACTTACTCTTAGAGACAACTATGGGATTAGACTCAACGATCAAACATCTACGTTGATAGTGTCCCATTAACCTTGGGGGAAAGAGTTTCGGTCCAAAACATTGGGAGGTAGCATTAAGGAATTAAAACATCATTCATGGTATGAATTAATTGTCTTCAGTCCATGCCCAGATTGACTATGTTAGGTGAAGGGTGTGATGTGTCTGTAGTGATGGGATGTGGTTTTCCTTTTTTGGTGAAATGGAAAACTAGGAAGCATAGGATGGACTCACGCATAGGAGGGCACAACTGATCACTCACTAGTTGGATATCCTTGTAGGATCTAATGAATGAATGTAGATGCTCAATACACAAAATGAAAGGTGAATTTTATACTCTAAAAATTACTTTGGAACATTTAATGATGGTAATATTTAATAATGTTAAACAAGGTAAATTCACAATACTTCCTAGTTCTACAAACATTCCTGATTCTGGAAATATGGTTCTGGAAATGAAACATAAGAAAAGATTACAAGAACAAAGATTCTACCTTAAAGAGTATAGAATCTTTCAAATAAGAGTACAAGAATAAAAAATTATAAGATAGTTATAATTTTTTTAACAATCAAAATGTATTGGAAAAAAAACTTGAAACATTACAAGTAACAGGTAGTAAATATTTTAACCAAAAGAGTAGGGTATCCAACAACCTTTGATAAAGGTCCATTGATTTATAATTTCTAGAATGTGTGTTTTACCCACACCAGGGTAAGACCTCGATACGAATATTGGAGTCTATCTTGCTATCCTTGCAAGCCCTCGAACTTCAAGGTAGTCGGCACCTCTGTCTTCCTATCCTCAGAACCCCTCAATTGTACACAGCAACAATCAGAGTCACACGAAGAAATCCTGAACAAGATTTTTAGTATGCACAAAGCATGAGAGTCTCTCTAGAAATCACTTCAGCCACACGTAATCTCTAGAGTCTTATAACAGTTTTTTTCTCATTCAAATGATCTCCTATTTGTAGGCACATCTTCAACAGTCAGTTCCCTCCAACAACGATCATATTTTTCCTTGAATTTCGGAGGGACCTGTACACCTGTCACTCAAACAATGATTAGTGAATAATAGAATGCACAACATCATTTTATTCCTATAAAAAAGGAAAGAAAAATAAGGTTTATTAATCAAATCTACATTTTCGGTGTCTAAAGTTCAGTGTCTAAAAACATTCGGATTCTATATTTCATGAGTATTCAGATTCTGTTTTTCAAGGAATTCGGAGTCAGAATTCTATAGACTTTGGAGTCTGAATTCTGAGTAATTCTAAACCTGGATTCTAAGGAATTCGGAACCTGAATTCTAAGGAATTCAGAACCTGGATTCTGAGGAATTCGGAACCTGGATTCTGAGGAATTCGGAACCTAAATTATGAGGAATTCAGAAGCTGAATTCAATGGAATTCGGAGCCAGAATTCTAATTAATTCAAAACCTGAATTCTAAGGAATTCAGAGTCTGGATTTCAAAGAATTCAGATACTGCATTTCAGAGAATTCAGAGTCTGAATTTTAGATAATTTAGAGTCTGAATTTCATAGAATTTGGAGTCTAATTTTCTGAGAATTCAGAGACTAAATTTCAGAGAATTCCGAGACTGAATTCAGATCCTAAAAATAGAATACTCTATTCTAAATATTTATAGAACTCCAAGGTTTTAGTTTTGAAGCCAAATTTTACACTTAGGAATAAAAAGTGTCATATTTTAGAGAAACTAAAATATGAACAATGAAAACATGGTAAGGATAAATTTCCCTTGGGGAAGGAAAATTTTTCTTATTAATGAAAATCTTAGGGAAAAATAAATTTTCTTTACGATAGGGTGTATCTGATTTTCAAAACATGAAGGAATGGAAAAGTCATAGGGAAACATTATTGACTCAAAAATATCCCCCAAAAAAGGAGGAATTGAAAAGTCATAGGGAAACCTTATATACATAACAATATCCCCCTTTTTGGAAAGCACAAACATCCTTACAAAAAAGAATATAAGGACATTTGAAATTTTATTGTCTTGTAAATAAAAACTTTTCTCCCTTTACATATGGATCAAAGTGAATACGACTAACTCCAACTTAGGCTTTAAATTCTCTAAGGATCATATTCTAATTTTCCTGAATGATATTTTTCATTTTCTTCCATATGGAAGTCATCAAGATGAAAACCCCCCCTTAGATGGACTCCCCCTTACTTATGGAAATTTCTTCTTTAAAAAGTATTATTTTTTATCAATCCTTTCTCCCCCTTTGTGATTTTCAAAAATAAATATAGGGAATGAAAAAGAAATTTGTTACCTGAAAGATTAGTAATAAAAAACCATAAAAAAGCAATAATAATTTCATTAAGATTGAATGAAATTGTACATCAAGAAAATACAACAAGAAATTGGATTTGAAAAAGATTATCCTTCCTTCTCCTTTGACATAGGATTCTTCGTTATGGTTTTCATCTACTTAAGATCCTTGTGATCCTCCCTTGCATGCTTGAGAAACTGATCTTGATCTTTGTTTTTCTTCTCTAAGGCTTTGTTTTTCTCCTCCTGAGCCTTAAGATATTCAACCTGATCCTTCAGAACTTCTTATTTCATAGAAATATTGTTTTAAATCTCATTTTTGAGATCCATTTCCTTATTCCAACGTTAATAAACTAAATTTAGCTTCCCATTTATATCCTTAACTTCTTTCTTCTAAGAAGTGTGTTCAAGAGTCAGATTTTTCTCAAAACTATTAATGAGATTCTGGATCTTCACATCCTCGGTGTCAAAAGCATCCTTGAGACTATCTTGAAATTAATCAAGGATTATCATCTCTTATATTGTTTTACTTTAACAACTTTTCATCTTCATATAATATCTTTTATGAGTTATGTATCCAATAAAAAAATTATTGAAGTATGCCTCGAGTTTGACACATTTATCCATCACCATGGATACTGAATCTAATTTTTGATTTAATGAATGCTGAAGAATCTGGAATCTCGATTCGATACTAGGAAATATTGTAATAGTCCCAAATAGCTTATTCAAGGACTGAACTACAAATTCATGTCCAAGAGAGGACGATTCTGAATCTTAGACTTTGGTTGGTGAGGATTAATTCCTAATTCAACTTCCTTCCTCTTCGATGAACCACAAACCTATTTTCTCTTTACAACAAATTTTATAGGTGTATCCACAACCACCTATTTTCCCTTATAATTCTTTGGAATGACTTCTTCTTAATCAAGATATTCTTTTTCACTATCTGATAGCTAAACAATTTTGTCTTCATCAACTTCTTCCTTTTCGGCTCCTTCCTAAACATCCTCAGGGTGAAGGAAATCTTTATTGATGCTTTCTTCCCCAGATAGTCTATTTACTTCATCTTCACCCTTCTATTCATCATTCCTAGGAATAACAATCTTTGATGATTCCACTTGAGAGGTTCAGAATGATAATTTATCAGAAGGGCTTTCCTTCTCATGATATTCCTATACGTGATTTAACACATCTTCAGCGTCACCACTTCATTCTTATTCCTCTTATTATACTTCTTCTTCTTCAACTACTTCTTTTTATGTTTTTCTAGAATGGAAAACATCTTTCCCGGAGTCTCTAGAAATGATTCTTGAAGAAACGACTCTCGTACCTGAACTTTTTTAGAAGCTTTCTCAGTGGCCTTGAGAAGGGACTGGACTATTTCAACTTCTGACATCTTCTTCTTCTACATCTTCTCTTTCTATTACTTCTCAACATCTTCAGCAACCTTTTCATTCAAATATTTTTCTTTATCAGGTTCTAAACCAAACTAAGGGTCCCCTTCTTTCTGGTTCTTCTTATCTTCTCTCCACTTTGCAGCCACTTTATCAGTATATGTCTTTTTCTTCTTAGGCTTTAGTGGTGCTGACTAACTTTCTGTAGCCACTGGGGTTTTTTCTTTTTTCTTCTGGCTCCTTCACCTTTCTCTTTATTCCTCCCTTATTTGACATTTTAGTAAATTCTGACTTCATTGAAAAATATTCAATTTCTTCTTCTGAAAAATAATGAAATTCTACGGATTGACTATTCAAGTCAATCTTCATCCTCCACATAGTATCATCACTCAAAAGAATCAACTTACAGTTCTTCATCATAGAACTACAAGGGATCCTAAAAAACTGATGACAAAGAACAATGATCCTTGAATAAATGGATGGATACATAATAATCTAAGCCTTCAGATTTCCATTCATTATATTCTCAATCATAATGAAGATATGCTTAACAAGGTTTACCTTTCTTAAATTCACCAAAAAATCCAAGAAGATACATATCACTTTTCTTAAGAGTATCCTTTTCCCCTTTTCTTGAAATTAGAAAACCTTTAATCCATAGCTTAAGAATCCGATGATTTGTAGAGAGATGAATAATTTTCGAGTCTTCACTTCTTTATGACCATGACAAGATAAAACCTTTTTCTTATAAAAGGATCAAATTTCATTAGGTAGATTGTGAGGGAAAAACTAATCTTCTCCTTAATAAGGAATTCCTATTAGATTTGCTTCCATGTTATCAGAAAGGGAATACATATTTCCATAGCTTTTGGATGAAAACGTATCTCGTCATCCTTAAATAAAAAAGCTTATTGTCTTGTAGAATTCAACCAGAAACTCTATAAACATTGGATCCTATTATTTTTGTTTCGATATGAAAATATTGTCCCACCCATTCATATTTATATTATTAGAGATAATGGAATCATTCTTATCAAAGAAATTCAGATGACCAACCTTTCTCTATAAATATACCATTCAGAGATTTCCATTACAGATGACATTTCTTTTAGAGATGAAGCTTCAGCAGAAATTCAGAACTAAAGAATACATGAAGATTTGGAATGGGATTATGAAGGAATGGCATAACTTTAGCACATCAAGTCTGGAGTTTCAATGTGGGAAAACCATTGGGGGTCCTTTATATAGGTAATTGAAATGACGATTCAGCTTCCCCAATTGATCCAACGGCTGTAAACTTTTTGAGAAGATCTAACGGTTCATATGATAGCCACAGAACGATTTTGATAGATTCTGATCTTTTGAGGTTTTTTTAAAAAAAAATAAAACACTCTGATTTAAGGAAAAATGAATCTGAAAAGTTTGAAAAAAATACTATCAAGAAAGAAAAAAATGATTACGAAGACATAGAAAAGGAAACATACCTTTTGGAATACTAGGGAGATTATTCCTAATGAGGAAATATTTCATTAGAAAACAATAGTTTGTGAAATTTTGATTAGAAAAAAATTTGACTATGAAAATTTTGACTACAAAATTTTTGACTAAGAAAATTTTGACTACGAAAATTTTGACTTTAGCTAACAAGAAAATGTACTCCCCCTTTGAAAAGGAGTTTCTTAATAGAAGGAGATATGTTTAAATAAGAAGTTAATATGGAATATTACCTTACATTTATCATTATTAACTTCTATTTAATGTATTAAAATCTATCAGATAGTAATAATTTTGTGGAAATATCAGTAAGTTGATCTTGTGTTCTGATAAATTGAAGAATGATATCTCCTTTTTGTGTGTGATCCCTAAGAAAGTGATGCCTAATATCTATGAGTTTTTCATGAGAGTGATGTAAAGGGTTTTTAATTAAGGCAATAACACTAGTACAATCACACAAAATTTGTGTTTTGGTAAAAATCATACCATAGTCTATGAGTGTGTGTTGTATCCACAACACTTGAGCACAAAAACTTCCAGCTGCTACATATTCAGCTTCAGCAGTGGAAAGTGATACTGAGTGTTGCTTTTTTCATGACCATGAAACTAATGAATCTCCTAAGAAATTTCAAGTTCCAGATATAATTTTCATATGCATTCTGTATCCACCAAAGTCAGTATCCGAAAAACTTTTTAAAACAAAATCATTTCCAGAATTATAAAAGAATCCCAAATATATGGTTCCCTTTAAGTAGTGAAAAATAATTTTCACTTCCATTAAATTAGATTCCTTGTGATTGGATTGATATCTTGCACATAAGCATACTAAAAACATTATGTCTGGATGACTAGCTGTCAAGTAAAGTAGAGTTCCTATCATACCTCTAAAAGATGTTTGATCTACTGGTTTCACAGTTTCATCAAGATCAACTAAATTTGTGTTACCATGGGGAGTATTTATACTCTTAGTGTGGTCAAATCCATACTTTTTAAGAATATATTTAATATTATTATTCTGTGATATATAGATTCCTTTTGGTTTTTTAGAAATTTGAAAACCAAGGAACAATTTTAACTCACCCATCATACACATTTCAAACTCAGATTTCATTTTATCCACAAAGGAATCAGTTAAATATTTTTGAGTTGAACCAAATATAATTTCATCACAATAAATTTGAACAATAAAACCATTTTTCTTGTCTTTCTTTACAAAAAGGGTTGGATCATCATTTCCCTTAACATAATTATTTTGAAGCAAAAATATTGTAAGTCTATCATACCAAGCTCGAGGGATTGCTTAAGTCCATACAACACACTGGAAAGTTTCTAAACATGTTCAGGATGTTTTGAATCTTCAAAACTAGAAGGTTGTTCAAAAAAGACTTCCTATTGGACAAAACTGTTAAGGAAAGCACATTTAACATCCATTTGGAAAATTTTGAGATTGAATAATGTTCCAAAGTAATGTAGGATACGAATATATTCAAGTCTAGCTACTGGAGAATAGGTTTCTTCATATTCTATTTTTTCATGATTATTATATCCTTTAGCAACTAATCTTTATTTATTTCTTACTATGATTCCATTTTCCTCACACTTATTTCTAAAGACCCATTTAACTCCAATAATAGAAGTTTCCTTCGATATTTCAACCAAGATCTAGAATTTATTCCTTTTGAATTCATTTAGCTCATCTTGCATAGATTTTAACCAATCATCACCACCTAAAGCTTCATCACTGCATTTTGGTTTTAATTGGGAAGGGAATTCCAGATGTTCTACTTCATTTCTTAAGGAACATCAAGTCCTTACTGGTTGATTTACATCACCAATGATACTATCACTGGATTATTATTAAGAAACAACTGATTTGGGTTTTTTAAAACATGTTCATCAATATAGGGTAGGAAATCTTATTGCATAAATGATTCAGAAGTATTTTCTTGAACATTTTACTTATAAGAAGGATCTTCTATCAAGGGTTGATAATCAGTTTTTGAAAAGACATATAAAGATGTAGGTTGAGGTTATTTGAAAAAAAAGGATCATTTTCATCAAATTTGACATGTACTGTTTCTTCAACAGTACAAGTATGTTTATTGAAAACTCTATAATCCATAGTGGTTTTATAGTAGCCTAAGAAAATTCCTTCATCAGACTTCGGTGTGAATTTTTGTAGATTATCTTTACTATTCAGAATGAATACATTGTAACCAAAAACCTTGAAGTATGAAAGTCTAGGTTTTCTAGAATTCCATAACTCATAAGGAGTTTTATTAATAAAAGGTCTAATCAATACTCAATTTATAGTATTACAAGAAGTACTTACAGCTTCAGACCAAAAATGTTTGGCTATATAATATTCACTCAACATGGTTCTTGTTATCTCTTGAAGAATTATATTTCTTATTTCAATAACATCATTTTGTTAAGTAGTTCTTGGTTCTAAGAAGTTATGATTAATGCCTTTTCTACTAAAAAAAGTTTTAAAATCAGAATTTTAAAATTCTCCTCCATGATCACAATGAATAGTTTTCAAAGGAAAGTTTTTCTCATTTTTAACATGGTCTCTAAAACTTTTCAAATAAGAAAAATCTTCAGATTTATTTTCTAGAAAATAGACCCTTGTAAATATAGTGTAATCATCAACTAAAAAAAATACATAATATTTTCCTCCAATGCATCTAGTTTGTGTTGGGACAAAAAGAACCATGTTCACTAATTGTAATGCATCTGTACTTGAGACTTCACTAAATTATTTAAAACTTGATTTATGTTGCTTTCCATATTGACAAGGATCATAAACTTTTGAATAATCCAATATAAGATCCGGTAGATCCTGAACTAATCTTTTCTTAAGGATTTTTCATAGGTTCCTAAGCTTACAATGTCCTAACCTTATATGCCATAACCAAGAATGATCATCCATTGCACTAAGACAAGGTAGATATTGGCTCTTAAGGTCTTCTATGTTTAATGTGTAAACATTATCTTGCATATGGGTAGAAAGAATGAATTTTTCCTTGGAATTGTATAATAAACACTTTTAGTTCCTAAAATTCACATGGTAACCTTAATCAGATAATTTAATTACTCTAATGAGGTTGTTCTTAAGATCCCTAACAAATAAAACATTTGAAATCAAAGTTTTTCCAAGATGAACAATGTTACTTATACCAAAAATTTCTCCCTGAGCATTATCTCTGAAAGTTACATTTCCTCCCTTCATCTAGATAATCATTTCAAAATAGTTTTTGTTACCAATCATATGACGAGAACATCCACTATCCATGTACCATGTATTGTTGTTGGTACTATCTTTATTTTCATGAAAACAAGAGAGTTAGACTTTTGTAACCGAAACTTTCATGGATCTGAAAAATTTAGAATGAAAATTTTTAGGAATCCAGATATTCATTAAAAAATAAGATTTATGAAAACCTAAAGACTATGTTTTGTTTAAGGAACATTTTTCCTCAATTCCCACCACACTGACACTTAGTACAGAATGGATCACTTTTCGGAACAAAATAATTGTTACCAAAAATCATTTTTGAACTAGTATAACCAAAACAATAATTATTTCTTTTAGTTAGAATTTGGGAATACATTTTATAAAAAATTTCCTTACCTAAGGTAAAGTTTTACAAACACTTCCTCAAGGAAAATATTTCTCACTTCAGTCTAATGACCATGTTCTTATCTTCAAAAATATTTGTTTATCACTAGAATTAGGCTTGAAAACATTTTTCTTAGAAATTAATTTTTCGAGATCATTAAAAAATTTATCCTCCTAAGATTTAACTTCCCCAAAAAATTTTAAATACTCTAAAAATAATAAATTTTCTTATCATGATATTTAGAGAGATCTAATATTTATTTAGTATGAATATAAATCCTTGAATTTTCCTTATCAAGCATTTTCATGAATTTAGTATTATCATTCTTAGGGAGCTTAGAAAACCTAGAAACTTTTTCATAAGTAGGTAAAGTATTATCTTCATCAGAATAAGATTCTTCATATGAAGATTCATAATATTTACTATCACTATAATTATCATTCAAGGATACATTGGTCATGGATTCAACATTGTGTACTTTTTCCATTAAATAATTATTTTCAATAGGTAAGTTGGAAAGTAATCCAAGAATCATCTATCCAGAAGATTCATACTCTGAGGATTCATCAGAAGAGTCTCTACCACTATCACTCCAGGTGTCATTATCTTTCAAAACATTCTTAACCTTTTCTTTATAGTATTTCCTTCAATTCAAATCAGAATTATTTTCCGTTCTATCTTTTTTCTTAGTCATAGGACAATCTGTCCTTATATACCATACTCTTTTGCATTCATAACAAGTAACATCAGTATCTTTATTATCCTTTATTTCCTTATTCTTGTATCTATACTGAAATTCATTCTTTCCAACTATCTTGTTCATCCTTCGAGCAAGGTTAGAAAGTTCATTACCAAAATGTTCTCTTTCACTAGATTCAGATAAAACAGTAACCTTCTTTGATTTAGATCTTTTAACTCTCTTAGGAGTCTTGGTTCTTATAAGATTATAGTTAGTTGTCAAAAAAACACTTCCATTTCTATTCTTATTCTTGAAATTATCATCATCTCTTTTCATTCTGGTCTCATTTTGAAGAAGAGTTCCAAAAAGCTCATCAAGATTAATCTGTGATACTTTTCTATTCTCATCTGTAGGTATTATCTTTGATTCCTAATCATTAGGAATGATATCAATAATCAAGTCCACAAGTGCCTCATCATCTAAGCCTTTTCACCCATTTATTTTAAACTATTAACAATAGTCATAAATCTTTGTTGTACCATACATACAGGTTCTCTATAAGGAAAGAAAAAACCATGATATTCTGATCTAAGCATAGCTCTTCTTGTTTCGATAACTTAGGATGTACCAAAATGAATAACTTCAAGCTTATTCCAAATACAATTTGCAGCTTCTGAAGAAGAAATATGGCTATATATATTCCAGGTCATGGAACACAACAAAGAATTGTGTACCTTATAGTTATGTTGATATTCTGACTTTTCTTGAGTAGTAAAAGATCTGACTTCCTTATCAGGAATCTTTTAATATCCAGTAATCATAGCAAAGTTTTCAACTCCAGTGTTAATGAAAAAGGTCTTCATATGATCTCTCCAATTGTCATAATCATTCCCATAAAGAATAGGTGGTCTAGTAGGATTAAGATTATCAATTGAACCAACATTCATTCCTATCATCCCAAAGAAAAATATCTTTCCACACAAACTTGTTAGTAACAAAAGTTTGTAAACAAGGTTAAAAATATCCTAATCAAGGAAAAATTAGAACAATAAAAAACTTGAGAAAGAAAAATTATATATGAATATAAGTATTTTAGAGACCAGACCTCTGATACTAATTATAGTATCGAAATGATGAATGTAGATGCTCAATATCAAGAGGGGGTGAATTGTATAATTTAAAAATTCTTTTGTAACTTTTATAGATGGCAATGTTTAACAAAGTTAGACAAGGAAACTTCACAAGACCACTTAGTTCTACAAATATTTTTGATTCCGAAAATATGGTTCCAGAAATGAATCTTAAGAAAAGTTTAGAAGAACAAAGATTCTACCTTAAAGCGTATAGAATCTTACAAATCAGAGTACAAGAATAAGAAATTATAAGATAGTTATACTTTCCTTAACAATCAAAATGCAGTGAAAAACAAACTTGAAACACTACGGTAACATGTAGTAAATATTTTAACCCAAAGAGTAGGGTATCCAACAACCTTGGATAAAGGTCCCTTGATTTTATATTTAAATAAAGTATGTCTTACCAACACCAGCGTAATCCCTCAATAGAAATATTTGATTCTGTCTTGCTATCCCCGCAAGCCCTCGAACATTATGGTAGTGAACACCTATGTCTTCCAATCCTCAGAAGCCCTCAATTGTAAATAGAAAAAATTGGATTTGCATGAAGCAATCCAAAAGAAGATGTTCAGTAAACACAAAGCATTAGAGTCTCTCTCTAGAAATCACTTCATTATCATGTAATCTCGACAGTCTTAGAACAGTGTTGAGTTCATTTAAATGAGATCCTATTTATAGGAACATCATCAACAGTCGACTCCCTCCTCCAATGGTCATATTTTTCCTTGAATTTCGGAGGGACCTATACACGTGTCACTCAAAAAATAGATAGTGAATAACAAAATGCACGAAATCTTTTTATACCTATAATAAAGGTAAGAAAAATTATTTTTCTTAATCAAATATAAATTTCCAGATTCGATAGTTCAGAGTCTAAAAACATTTGAATTCTATATTGCCTGAATATTTGGATTCTTTTTTTCAAGGAATTCAAAGTCAGAATTCTATAGACATTGGAGTTTTAATTCTGAGGAATTCGGAACCTGAATTATGGGGAATTCAGAACCTGAATTATATGGAATTCAGAACCTGAATTATGAGGAATTTGGAACCTGAATTCTGAGAAATTCAGAATCTGAATTTTGATGAATTCAGAACCTAAATTCTTAGGAATTCAGAACCTCAATTCTAATGAATTCTGAGTCTGAATTTCAAAGAATTCAAAGTCTGAATTTCATAGAATTCAGAGTCTGAATTTCAGAGAATTCAAAGTCTGAATTTCTATGAATTTGGTGTCATAATTTCAATAATTCAGAGTCCAAATTTTAGAGAATTCAGAGTCTTAATTTTACAGAATTCGGAGTCTGAATTGATATCCTGAAAAAAATACACTATATCTAAATATTTATAAAACTCTGAGGTTTCATATGCAAAGATGAATTTTACACTTAGGAATAAAAATATTTCGATTTTAGATCAACTAAAATATGAACAATGAAAACATGGTATGGATAAATTTTCCTTCGGGAAGGGAAATTTTCCTTATTATGGAAAATTTTAAGGAAAATGAAATTTTCCTTAACATAGGGTGTTTGTGAATTTGAAGACATAAAGGAATGGAAATGTCATTACGAAACCTTATTGACTCAAAAATCTCCCCCAAACATGAAGGAATGGAAAATTCATAAGTAAACCTTATAGACTCAACAATCATGACCCCCAGAGTAGCTGATGTCATGAGCTTCTAGTTCCAAGCATTAGTGGAAGAGTGTGAGGATGTCTTCCTATAATATGTTCAAAGATTACCTCCCCACCAAGAGATTTAATTCTACATCAAATTACAACCTAAGATGGTACCTTCATCCTCACCAGCAAATCAGATAGATCTGATAGTGCTTCATGAGCTGAGGGCGATGTTGGAGGATTTATAGAGGAAGGGCTTCTTGAGGCCCAGAGTTTCACCCTGGGTGGCCCCAGTATTGTTTTCCAAAAGGAATATGGTAGCCTGAGGTAATTTCTGGATGACTGGTGTCTGAACCAAGTGATCATGAAGAACAAGTATCCACTACCGAGGATTGGTGACCACTTCGACCAGTTGAGAGGGGCATGATGGTTCTCTAAGGTTGACCTTAGATCAGGATACCACTATCTATGATTACGGGATGAGGATATACCAAATATGGATTTCATATGCCACAACTGTCATTATGAGTACTCAATGATTCCATTTTGCGTGATAAATGCCCCCGCAGTTTTCATGGGACTCATGAACTAGATCCTTTGGCCATATTTAGACCATTTTTTTGTGGTCTTCATTGATGATATCCTTGTATAATCGGCATCCATGGAGGATCATAAAAGACACTTAAGGATTGTTATGGAAGTCATATGAGAGAACTTCCTTTATGGGAAACTCTCAAAGTTACAATTCTAGATTAAGGTAGTCCACTTTTTGGGATATGTTATCTCATTGGATGTAGTGGAAGTGGAACTGGACAAGGTTTAGGCAATGATAGCATGTGATCAACCTAGGAGTGTGATTGAGTGCAGACCTTCCTTGGGATGGTTGGATATTACTAGAGATTCCTACCAAATTTCTCTAGGATATCCGCACCAATGATAACTTAGACTCAAAAGGGTATGCCTTTATTATGGACAGAGAAGTTCCAACGTGATTTCTAGTAGTTGAGGTAGAGTTTGAAGATCACTCCAATATTGAAATTTTCAAAGGAAGATGTTGATTATGTAGTGTTCTGGGATTCATTGGGGAACGAACATGGTTTTTTCCTTATGAATAATCAAGTGGTGATTACCTATGGTTCTCACCAGTTGAGACCACATGAGAGGAACTATGCAAACCATGATTTTCAGTTTTCAGCAGTAGTCGTCACATTAAATATGTAGAGACACAACATAATGGGTGACCGATTTATCATCTACTCTGATCACAAGAGTCTCAAGTATATCTTCCCTCAGAAGGATCTAAATTTTAGATAGAGCCAGTGGCTAGAGTTCCTACAGGATTATGAATTTGGGATCTTTCTTACTCAAGGGAAGGGGAATGTGATGGGAAATGCTCTTAGAAGGAGATCAAGTTCACAGTTTCTAGAAAATGTGTTGGAGAATTTGGCCTCATTATAGGTATCCTTTTTGGATGGAGACGGTGGAGCATAACTCTAGTAGATGGTTGTTACCCCACACTCTTATAGTGAGTTATGGAGGCGCAACATGGGGATATTGACTATGAGACTCTAATATCTTATTTATCCACAAGACATACTCTTAATTTATATTATAAATATGGGGAGAATATGGTTCTTTTTAGAGGATGAACATTATAAACCGCAGTGTTGTTGGAGGATTTTTGGAAGGAGTTTCATACATCCCCTTTACCAGTACATCCAGGTGTGGAGAAGATATACCAGGACCTCTGATGTCTGTTTTGGTGGCCCAAAATGAAGAATGGAGTTGAGGAGATTGTTTCTAGGTGCCTCCCTTTTCATCAATTGATGTCTAAGAATGAGGTTTTAATGGGTTTGGCTCAACCCCTTGAGGTCCTATAGTATAAGTAGGGTGGGATATCGATGTAATTTTTATGGGTTTACAATGCATTTCCATGTGAAATGATACCCTCTAGTGACTGTTGATTGACTCAGCAATTCATCACACTTCCTACCTATCCAGGAGTACAGTTCGGGGGAGAGTTGGGGGTGTCTCTATGTGCAGAAGATAGTTCATCTTAATAGATTTCCATCAACAATTGTTTCATTTAATGATTATCTTTTCACATCCCATTTTTTTGAAGGTATTTTAGAAGGTGTTTGAGACTTAGTTATGCTTGAGCACAACATTTCATCCCAAGATGGATATCCAGACAAAGAGGACTGTTCATGTTTTGGATTATATACTGTGGGTCGGTATCTTGAAATTCATTCATAATTGAGATGATCGCCTACCACTAGTAGAGTTTTCATACAAAAAAGCTACCACTCCACCATTGGTATGGAATTATGTGAGGCTCTGTATGGGTGACCCTTCAGGTCACCAGTTTGCTGGACTTAGCCATGAGCATTAGCACTCATGGGCCCAAAGTTAGTGTGAACTATTAACGAGAAGGTGAATATCATCCAAGAGCATATGAAGATAGTATATATCCAGAAAAATTCATGTGCCGATTGAATATGAATACCTTTGTAATTTTAGGAGGGAGACCATGTGTTTCTTTGGGTCTCACCTCGACGTGGGTTACAGATATTTGGTCGAGATGGAAAGTTATCACGGATGTTCATCGGCCCTATATAGATACTGTGTAGAGTTGGTGAGGTGTCATACTGCCTATATCCACCCCTTCAGTTGCATTGAGTACATGATGTCTTCCATATGTCGCAGTTGAGGAGGTATGTTCATGACCCATCGCACATCATCAACTGGGTGAGATGGACATTGAGGATGGGGAGACTTTTTTCAGAGTACCCAGTAGAGATCAAGGATTGTTACAAGTGGATCATTTGTGGAAAAGTGATTCCTTTGTTACATTTCCGGTGGATGCATGAGAATCTCCAAGAGATCATGTGAGAGTGGGAGGCACATATTCATGCATAGTACCCAAAACATTTTTAGTATCCTTTTGTTTTGGATTTTTAGTGACGTAAAGTCCTAAGGTGGGGAGAATTAAATACCCCAGATTTTTCAGTGAATTAATTTTAATATTATATATAATTATTTTGAGAACTGGTTCTAAGATGATATGTGATTCAGATTCCAAGTGTGCATATAAAAAATGTCTGAAAAAAATTAAACATTAAACAACAGGGACAAGCAGTTTCCCTAAAATAGTGAAATAACTTCTAAATGGGTACCCAGATCAGAAGTCCAAGGGAACCATTGAATTTAGAGTGGAATGTTTACCCTAGGAGAGGCCTCACATTGGTCGGTAGAGGCTGGCTATGAATGATGGTTTTTGGATGTTTTAAAGAATAAGATAAATTAATGATCTATTTTATTTTAACGTTACACAATGATACAGAGACACATTTTATTTTTATTAAACCTTTTCAAATAATTGAGGGTTATCTCTATAACCCTATAATTACTTTATATTTTGGAGAATTAATCTTATCAAACAGATGATGATGGGACAGTGGATCAAGATGTTTTTTTGATGTATCACCATCGGCAACAATCCCTTTAGAGAGAAGGATCCTTTCCTAGGTAGGGTGTTGCGATTTTAGTTCTTTTGTTCCCCATTCATGGAATCAACATTGAACATGGATCAACCCATGAATAGGTTGACCCACAGTTCGATCATTCTTGATGAATGATTTGGATTACAAAAATAATTTTGTGATCATTATTATTATACTCTTTAGCTTTGATTGATCATTATTATGGGAATGGATCAAGACTAGAACAAAAAAAGGTCGTGGTTCATTTATTGAGTATGTTCCATGTGATTTCTTCCCCCATTTTCATGCATGTTCTTCATAGGATATGAATGAACGATTGTTGTGCCTTCAACTCTAGGCATAACGATCCAAAATTGAATATTCAACCTTGTGATGATGTAGAAGAGGTGTGAAAGTTACGATGCTGAATTATTTGACATGGATGGTGGCACATGGAAGCACAGATAGAGGAAGTTAGGGCGGTGGTTCCGGTCGGTCAAGGTGAGTGGCGGTGCTGGTCTAGTGGGCTGGTCCAGACCAATAGTAAGGTTGATAGAAATCCACTGGTGAGCCATCTGTTAGAGGTAAAACATAGATCGACCATGGAAAGGGTGCCTGAAGTGGTGGAAAGGTCGAGGGAAGGAGGATCACATAGGTTGCATGAGGACTTGGTGAACTGGCTATATGGGATGCAGTGTGGCACTGTAGGGACCAATGGGGAATGCGGTCGAGGAGGTCCACATGCGGCACAAAATTCATTCTGCGTACATGTGGTCTTGACAAAGAGAGATGGGATGAGTAAGGTGTCCATATAGACATAAGGCTGGGATAGGCCCAATTGGTCAGGCCAAACCATGTTATACTGGGTCGAACAGACTAGGTCAGGTCGGCTGTGGGTTAGGTCAGATACGGACCGAACCCAAGTCAGACCTTTTCTCTGAAACAACCATATACTTCAATCTGTATGCATGATTTATGAGACGTATGTAGTGTTCAAACCCTGACATTGAGATGGTCCTTTTGAGAATAATTTTGGGTTTTAACACAAACTTATTTCTAGTGACATGGGTCATTTACACTAGTAGTACCCAGGTTCAAGGGACACGGTGGGTGTGAACACTACTCATTTTCACCCTCATTTCCTATGTGAATTGGTTATATAATCCACCATATCATGGACATGTTTCATTAGGGATATTTCCCTTTATCATTTTCCTTAAGGTTTGTTGGTATCTTTTCATACTCATATGAGTATGATCCCTTCAGCAGGACATCCTGGATAGAGTTGTTGGAATCCCCCTAGAGTCCCGGAGTAGATCCTCTATTCCACTTTCATTCCCTAGGTAAATTATTTGATATTGACATGACCAACATCATCGGGTGTTGATCCTCTACATAGCGAGTAAATCTAGATTGAGTTGTTGGTATCACCCCATGGCCTTGGTTGTGATCCTCCTATGATGTATTATATCTCTCTTCAAATCATTCATTACATATCTCTCTCATAATGGTTTACAATAAATAGTACTTTATAGACAAATGTCATCAGTGCTATCAGACTAAAGAGTGTGTTCTCTTGGATGTGTTCTTTGTTGTATATTTGAACTAAATAACTAGTGTTGGAATGTAGTTGCTATGACATTCCCTAGACTATGAGGTATGGTTTTAGTATATCTAGATATTCATGTTATATATTCTTTAGAAATATACTTGTGTATAAATGGTAGTATCTCTCTCTTTGGGTATCGATTTAGGGTTTCAGTGTGTCCTTGTGAGTATTTTTATACTCACCCTTACATGGGCTTTTCCTTCATGTGTTGTGTCTTGTGTAGATGAGAAACCTTTTGACATAGTCTAGGGTGAACTAGGTTCAGACAGAGCCTTGTGAGATCTAGTTGGCCGAGGTGTGCCTATGGATTTAGACAGTAGTTCCAGTACTTTTCCTTCAGGTTGGATCTGGTAGGGTTTTCTATGTCTGAGTTTTAGGAACATTTGTATAATCATTCTTTTTAATGGGCTTTTATTCTGGCCTGGTTTACCTTACTATACTTTACTTTCCTTTCATACTCTGGTTGGGTAATAGTTGTATGCATTCATTTGTTTCTTTGTGGTTTTTCTCTTTTCAGCATTGTGGGCTTGGAGATGTGTGTGTGTGTACAGGTACTAAGGAAATGCCTCCCATGTTAGGGATATGCCTACTCAGTGCTAGTCACAATCCCCTGGCGTATTAGAGTTGGGCTTGGGGAATCACAACACATGCCCCTTTGGGATGGGTTTTGACACAACAAATCATATAACAATTGAAATACAATCAACTCTACACATGTACATTTCTTTAGAACATATAAAAATAATATCTAGATATACTCAAAAAGACACACAATCATAAGGTAATTCACAACCATAGTATACCATCCTAGGATTCCAGCTCGAAGATTCCACGATGCACACATCTGGGAGAACACACTCTTGTGTCTGATAGCACTGATGACGTTTGATTGAGAGGTACTACTCATCAGTTTTCATCATGAGAAAAAACATGCTAAATTTGTATGAGATTTGATACAAATATGTGGGTCACTACTAGGTCTATAGGGTGATAACAACAACTCAATCTATATTAACCTACTATGTATAGGATCAGCGCTCATGTAGTGTTGGTCACAAAGATACCAAAAATACCACATATAACATGAATATGAATAGATTATATCACTATGGTCCTCTCAATGGTATTCCAACGACTCTATCCAGGAAGTCTTGCTAATGGGGTCATAGTCCTTGGAGTAGAAAATGATTGCATACTAACCTTCATAGAAAGGATAAGGGGAAAAACCCTAAAAAACTTTTCCAAGATACATAGGAAAATATATACAATACATATATAAAAGAGTACACGGTGTTTACTATGGGTTACACACCAAGTCCCTTGACCCTTGGTCCAGCCCGTGTAAGCGGAACATGTCATCAAAGTTTATCTATGTAGTAGAGTACACACCATGTAGGAATCCCCTATACATTTCATGTGAGCCAATACATGGCGCATCCCTTGTACCATTCCAACCAGTGTCCATGTGGTGGAGGACATGTTTTATAGGCAGTATGTGTAATTCATCCCATTTATGTGGACTTTCCGAAGTACATGCCATGTCCCTGAGGAGAGTTCACACACCATGTTGTCTGGTCTATATGTCGTGTGATATTTATATCCTACCCGAAACCCTTAACATCATTTAAGGGTCCCCACATAGTTTGTAGATCTTTTTTACATGTTGCGTAGATCGGGATTTTCCAAAATCCCAGAACTGCTTTCTAAATTCGATCTAGAACCTACGCCCTTTAACCAGGTGATCGTATCACCACAAAATCAAAGAAACAATATTTTACAAGATATTTTGTCATTGAAAAATTATATTACTCACTATATATTCTTGGGAAATGTATCAAATCATCATTCCTCATTGTGCATTGAAAAAAGTGAAATTGGGAATCCATCGCCATCTTAATTGGTCTATCTCAATCATCCCATATCAATCGTTCTATGATGATCCCAGATCTGTGATATTGTATCATTGTACCCTGAAATGAATTTTACAAAATTTATTGATCGAGATAAGTCAAGATATAGGCGAAATGAATAATTCTTGTGATGAACGATGGACATTGGAAAAATAATTAGAAAAGAATTAATGAGTGATCCTCGATCGATGTTCATGTCGATCTCAAACAATAATTATTAGAAACAAAAAATCAAAATAAATCAATCACAAAGATGATTCTTCCAATAATCCTTAAAACCATACCCATCCTACAAAATGATTGAACCATTGATCAATATATTCATTGATTGGTCTACATTCATCGTAGAAATAAATAATGGGGTATAAACAAATAAAAACATTTTCTTTACCTCTATATTGTTCGATCACTATTGAAGAATGATTTTTTTATCATCGTTGGGAATATCCATCGAATCTGTGGTGTTTCAATGTTCGATCAACAATTTCATCACTGATCACTTGAGAGAATTCTCAAATCTCCCTCCAACAGTCTTCAAAAATCTATAGGGTCCTGAAACTAACCATGGAAATTCCCCATAATAGTAATTTTAAAGAATAAATAGTCATTGTTTAAAAACAATTATTTAATTATTTTATTCATTTCTATGAATGTGATGAATTTTCCACAAATGACATGTGCCAACTAATTTTAAGTTTCACCTAGGGTAAACCTCATGTTCTAAACTCAATGGTGCCCCCATATTTCTAATTCGGGAATATGTTTATGAGTTATTCCACTTTTTCAAGAAATATATGCATGTGTGATATTTAATATATTTAATATATTTCAAAAATTTATTCTCATCACACTGGACCACAAAATCGCATGTCGTCTCAGCGCCTAGTCTCAAAAATTGTCAATATAATATATAAAAATAATACACCAAAAATATGAGACATTAAAATTTAATTTTGGTGTTTTTAATGATATCTTGATACACCTTAAAAGATATTATGAGAATAAGAATTATTTTTGTCTCATTCTTAAGACTCATAGTGAAAAAAGGAGTTTTATGGGAAGTTAGTAAATGTGAATTCTGGATTTAGGTAGTTTTTTTCCTTTAAAATATTTTCTATAAGTATAGAATATAAGAAGATACTTCATTTAAAAAGGTGGTGATGATATAGATAATGCTAATGAATATAATATAGGTTTATAGTTTCCTAATATTTTCATGTTCTTATCAATCACTACTAGAAATTGGACAACTACCAGTGGACCTTTACCAATAGTTTGGCAAAAACCATTGGTGTAAGTATCATAGAGAGACCATATACCAATGGTTTTTTCCAAATAGTTGGTATAGGTTCTTGATGTACCAATGGTTTTGGTAAAACAATTATTATTGCTTCCATAATAAGAAACAATATGAATGGTTTTAGAAAACCTATTTGTATAGGACATAGATATACCAATAGTTTAGCCCAAATAGTTCGTATAACTTCCATATTAAGACCCTATACCAACAGTTTGGGAAAAATTTTTGGCATAGTTCATAGCTATACCATTGGTTTGTACTTAAAAAATGGTATAGATTCTATAATAATCCCATATACTAATGATTTTGAAAAAAAAATGTTGGTATAGGTCCAAAAAATCCAAATACATATATCAGCGGTTTGGAAAAATGTTGTTATAGGCCTATATAAATGGTTTTAAAAAACCATTGGTATAGGTATTTATATTTTTTTTATATATGATTTTATCAAATAATATTGAATACATCACAATTTAAATTACTTTTTAATATATATATTTATATAAATATCTTATTATGTTCACAGAATTTATTATAGCTTATCGGTTAAGTCGTTCATGTTTATATTGGAAATGCTCTGATCAAATCCATCCAAATATTTTTTTTAAATCACCTATACCAATGGTTTCTCAAAGCCAATGGTATAGGTCTATACTGATGAAATATAGTCCAAATGTCTTCCAAACCATTAGTATGGACTATAATAATGGTTTGGGGGCCTATACCAATAGTTCCAAACTGTTGGTATTAGTTTCCTTGCTAGTGAATTATTTATTCAAAACAATTCTCGATCAGATGACTTGTTAACCAAGATGACACAAAAAGAGTTTATGTTATTATTTTAAGATTAATTTAAGTAAATTTTTTAATAATTAAATTTGATACTGATCAATACACTTTTATTCAATTTACCATCTATAAGGGATGGATTGGTGACATTAAGTGATTCATCAATAAATGGACTTGGATGTTTACTTATATATAATGATAGAGTTTTTTATAATGTATAAATTAATTTATTGATTCATGAATTGAAGAATCCGACCCATTATCATGAGTTAGAATTATTAATATTTATGTTGAAGATATTTAGGTGTTTTCCTTATGTTTGAAGATTGAAAATATATACAGATCATAAAAGTTTAAAAAATATATTCTCAGAGAAATAGATAAACATGGGGAAAAGGTGATGGTTATAACTACTTAAATATTATGAATTTTTAATAAATTACCACCCTGTAAGAGAAAATAAGGTTGTTGATACATTTAGTAATAAATATTATGGATTTTTTACTGGAGTGATGATTATAAGAGATCTAATATTTATGGATTTAGTTAATTAAGTTATGAGGTTCTTAATGGATGTGGAAACATCACAAATATTGGAAATGATATCCCAACCATACTTATTAGAGAAAATAAAATGTTTTCAAATTAATGATAAGAATATTCCAAATAAAAATAAAATTTGTGAATGTTGGGATGTTGGTAGACTTCATATATGAAGATTGTATTTTGAAATTTGGAAAAAGGATATGCATTCCATCCATACTAGAGTAAAAAATAGATTTTTTTAGACAAATATTATAGATCAAATATACATATATAAACTAATTTCATGAAAATGAAGTAGGATTTGAATGAATTTTTTTTTGGGATAATATGAAATGGGAAATTGAAAATTCTGTATCAAGATGATTAGTTTGTCAAAAGTAAATGATTAAAGACAACATCATAAAGGAAAATTAAACCTCTATATTTTCCCCTGTGTAAAATTGATGATATTACAATCAACCTTATCACTAGAATTCCAAATTAGCCTAGAAAAAATAATTACACACGGTTTATTGTTAATTTAAAACCCATATCAACCCATTTCCTTACTATATGGGAAAATATTACTATTTAGTTCCTCATGAGGCTCTACAATAATAAATTTTTGAGACCTCATAATGAAATTATTTCAATTATACACAGTCATGATCTATTGTTTGCTTCTAAATTCTATTATATTATACAAAATAATATTGAAATTGAGTTATGATTGAGGACCACATATAATTTTCAAACTGATGGGAAGTTTTAAAGGATAATTCATATATTAAAAGAAATATTGAGATCATCTCAACTTTCCTTTCAAGGAATGTGGGATAGGTATTTACCTTGAATAGAATTCACAAATAATAATAAATTACATTTTAGAATTCAAATGGAACCATATGATAAATTCTATAGAAATAGGTGTCGTAATCCTACTTGTTGGGGTGAAGTTGGTGAAAGGAAGCTTGTAGTCCCAAATCTCATGGAGGACACAACATCTAAAGGGAATATTATTTAGAATCATAATAATTAATATCAAATTGAACAAAAAATTGTGCCAGTAATTGATGCAATGATTTATAATTTCAATTCAGATTCAAGTATTCTTGATTGTATCTCAATTTAATTGTGTTACAAATTTCAATTAGAAAGGGAAAATAAATACCAAGTAAATTGAGCCGTTTAAAATACTAAAAAAAAATGGATTTTTGGATTACCATTTTGAAATTACACCTTACCTCCATAAATTTCATGATGTGTTCCATATAGCATTCTTAAGGAAGTTCATTCTAGACACAATGCACATGATCATCTATGAGAAAATATAATGCATACCTGATTTATCTTACTATAAAGATAATATCATAATTCATTACACAAGAGAACAAGTGTTTTAGAATTAGAGAAATTGGATAGTAAAGGTACTTTAGGGAAATGATACGATAAATGAAATGAAATAGGAACCTAAAGAAGTTATGATGAGGAAATACCCAAATATATTAATGAGGTGAAATTCATGAAATTTCAAGGATGAATTTTTAATGTGAGGTAACAAAGTAACATAAGATAATCAATTATTGTAATTAATCTTTTCTTATAAAATAAAAAAAATAGTTTAATGGGCATAAAATTATTTAAGAATGAGATTAAAAATTAAATTCGTAAATTTTATAAATTTAATATAATAAAAATGATTTATTTTTTTAAATCCTAATATCATAATTATCTGAGGTTGAAATTTTAGTATTTTTAGAGAAAGATTATTTATTCTATGAATAATAAAAAAATATCGATTTTACAGAAAAATATATTTTTTATTCTTGTATTTAAAATATAAATTATTTTTAGTTGATTAAAAATTTATTTAGTTCATTTTGATTAAACATAATATAAATAGGGTCATTTCAATCAAAATTATTCCTAATTTTGGTATGGATAATTTTTTATATTGAAATCTATTTTTTAAAAAATATATTTTTGGTTTCTATTTTAAACTCATATTAGTACTAATTTATTACAGTTAATGTTTAGGAATAATGTAAAATTAATTCAATATTTTGAATCATCATAATTAATATTTGGTAAAAATTTCAACTTAATTGTTGGTCATAATGAATAGTAAACATGATAAATATTTATCACATCGGTTAAGGGTAAAATGGGTTAAAAGGATTAAAAATAAAGAGATAAGGATTGAAGATAACAAGAAAAGATATATTAAACATAATTGGTATGTTTTATTTAGGCAATATCCTTATAATATACAAATATATGACATTTTGGATCCATTTTTTATTAATACATTAATATATTTTAATATTTCTAAAAATTCCAAGGGTGTCCTCTCCCTTACTGATAAAATGACACCACATCCCCACTATTCTTGACACTTCAAGATCCTATTAAATCATCCAATACCTTCCCAAATAATTGAAAAACATCATTCCCTATTTTCTAGTGTTCTTGTTTTTAACATAATTCTATCCTAATAAGGTTTTAGGTATAAATCTAAGGATGATGTCAGAGGAAGTTGTATAGTTCTTAACTTAGTATTTTTATTTTTTTCCTATTCTACCAAATTAAAATATTATATAAATATGATCAAGTAATAAAATAAATTTATTAAATAGAATTAAATCTGATTATTATGGTGTAGAAGCCATTATTTATCTCATTTATATTCAACAAAAAATGAAAACATCGCTACTGCGTATGTACAAGCAACCATCTTCACCTAGCATTATAATTCATTTTCCATTGAAAAATTAATTACATGGATATAAAAATGTAATTAATGAATATATATGATATTTATGATATAATTATGATTCTATAAATATAATATATCATTTATATTTTTACCTTTATACCAATAAATTCAAGATAACGTCACTTATGCGTACATGTTAATTACCGCCTCTAAAATGTGATGTGATTTATTTTGCACATATTAATTTCATGGATGATTATCAATATATATATTTAATATTTATCATATTTATATCATAATTAAAAAATATATATCATGGAGCCATGGGAAATATGTGAGGACCGAAACTACTAAATTGAAACTTACATGAAACTTTAAGCGGGTAAAACTCAGAAACTTGAGTTTTAATAGAGAATTATTAGTAAAAAGTGTTTAATTTATATAAGTTGATCATATATGATATTATAAGTTTTTATATGGTTATATTGTATAATTTTTAATATATTTTTTTTAATTATAGAGGATATTAAGTATTTTTTATGAAAGTGTATCTAATCTAACTTTTGTTTCTGTGAGACATGTTCCATATCTATGAATTATTTCTTTCATGTGATGAATAAACAACATATATGATATTTTAAATATTTAATCTCCTTATATTAAAGGTATTTAATATTTCATTTTAATTTGTTTCCTTAATGTAGGTTATGATTCAAAATATACCAGAGGGGTATGAATTTATTTCACAATATCATCTTAATTTCATATTGTACTATTTTGTTTTTCGATGGGAAGAATTATATAAAATTTGTATCATAAAACCCATATATTATCTTATCATATAATGTTTTCTAGTTTTTTAAATTATTAGTTTCATTTTGTATTCTCTTTCACTTAAACACATGAATGTTTCTAAGGAAAGCCTCCTTTTTTATTCAATTTGGAATATTCTTCTTCAATTACTAAATTTTGTTCAAAAAAATTTCAATAATGTTTTTATTATTATAAACATAATTATTAATGTAATTTTTACCCATTTTTTGGCTTTCTTCACAAATCAAGAAAAGCAATCTTGTTTTCATTTTTGGAACTAGGTAATTTTTTCCAAAGGTGTGAAAAAAATATTTTTATTAATGTTATTCACAAAAATGGATTTTACTACCATAACAACCATTATTTGACATTAAGAATACATTATAGTTTTCCTTGGTAATTTTCAAAGAAACATATTTTATTAATATTCTTGAAATTTTCAAATTATAATATAAGTTATTTAAAAATGATAATTTTATTTTCCTCAAGAAATCATTGATAGGTCATCTAAAATTATTTTCATATATATAAAAATACTTTAATTAATATTATTCATTAGATTTTATATATTTTATTGATTCCATATTCCATATTACTCTGGATGGCTTATAATCTTTTTGTTTGATTTATTTACTGATATAAATATTATTTTTTAACCTTGTTTTTCAATACAAATGTTTATATTGATTATGTATTGAATTTTTATTAATTTATATTATATGATGAATTAATTAAAAATTTATGTTATGGGAGGGGCCTATTATAGACCCCCAATACATTGTTAGGTCTTATGAGACAAAGTAGTTTCTATATTTTTTGTACGAATTATGTAGGTACCAAGGATGTATTGGAATAGGGCCTTAACGGTAAGATTTATGGTGCCATTTAATACATGGATTTAGTACCATTTTATAATATTAGTTATACGGAACATTTCATTATTATATATCTCTAAGAGAATATCCACGCATTATCTATTTTTTGGTTTATCTTGTTGAACACTTTCCCATTCTGAAATTTTGTGCTCAACCTTAATTCTGGTTTACATTCCCTAGGTTTTCAATAAGGGATGTATGAATGAATTTAATTATTTTTTTATGAAATTAAGTAGTTATGATCAGTATTTTTATGTTTTAATACATGATTATAGATATCATGTGATAAAACTATTTGTATCTAGTATCCCAATACAACTAAATTATCTGAACCATAATGATACGATCTCATATATTTTGTTCTAATGTTTTAAAATAACTACTAACTCTAGGTTAATAGATTTGGGAAGTTATAGAACACCAAAGGTGATATAAATTAGATATTAAGGTAGAGACATTAGGACGGTACCTGCAACATAATTTTTTATGCATCTTTTTGAATTGGTGTGATTTTGGGAAAATTTAAAATAATTTCATTATATAAACCTTAAAATATTTTTATAATACTAGGATTAGAAGTCTTTTTTTCGTAGAGATATTATTTATCCATTGTCTTCATGTTTTTTTTGGTTGATGAGGTAAATGTGGATGAAATGCTTAATTATTGGATAACTTATTTGGATGATGAGTATGTGTATGGTATGAATATTCTATGTTAGTTATAGAAGAAGGATTTGGAAGTGTATTAGGGCACAATATCTAAATTTAGTACAGATCACTGGTAGGAGGATATTGATATCACCTTAGATTTTATGTAATCTAGGTAAGAATATAGGGTTCTATTCAACATCATCCATATATGAGGAGTATATTATTAGTGGCGGGTTATTTATTTTATGTATTGTAATGAGGTAATGGTTTTTTTCAATGATTTTCATAGGTAATTCTATACTAAGATCCTATAATCTATAATGAGGGTAGAGAAGGGGAAATAATTTATTTTCTTTTAGTAAAGGGTCCTACTAATGTAGGATCATGGAAATCACTTCAAGGACCTTCTTCAATTTTGTGTAGAACTTTTTGTAGATGGTGAATCTAGAGAGAGGTTCTTTGAGGATACATTTTACCAAATTAATCGACATGAAGTCCCTACATTTATGTTTCCAATATATATTGAGGTTCATAAGATATCATAGGTAATTTTTATAATACATTAAAAACGCATATTATCACAATATTGGATTCATTTGGGATTCATATGGATCTAAGATATTGTTCGTGTTTCATCGATGTCAGGGAAGATGTGGTTTCAGTCGATAGGTAGTCAGCCTCAGTAGATTCCTTTCCATTTCTTTAGGGCTGGTATCTTTTGAATCTATTTAGAAAACCATTCCAATGGGATTATATTTTATCTCATATTCACAACCAGTATAGTTCTTGGTCACTCTTGGGGGGGGCAATGTGTAGTAGTTGGTTAGATTCTTCTTCATCCTTAGAAACTGTTACCATATACGCCTTATCAACAGTTGGTTCATAGGGGGATAAATTATATAGGGGTGTAGAAAGTATAGTATAATAATATAATATCCCCCACTCATAGAGACATATTGATTATCATGTCTATTGGAAAGGAAATCATTAGTATGGTAGAGGTGGGGGACATGGATAGTTGCAAACTGTGAATATTTTGACACAAGATAGGATGGAGGTCGTACAAGGTATCATATTCTTATCATTTACTCCAATTTTTTATTTATTTTATTCTATATATTGATACATCTTTATTTCACCTACCTGGATCTAAGACATGGGACATAAGGTTGATACTTCTTGTATTTCCCTAATGTTTACTATTCTAGTTAGAGTATAGAGGAGTTTTATTTATATGTGTAAATGTTTTGAGATGATTATGGGGAATCTCCTTCATCTGGTGATTTATTTATCATGTAGATATAATCATATGATGTCATTACTATAATAAAATTGTTTTATTTTGTGCATGTGATAAATGATTATTTTCATAGGAATGTTGTGTTCTGTGTTGGGTAAGTTCATCATGTGGTTTTCAGTGGTGAGTGAGATTATCTGATGGGTTGTATTTTCTCAGATCCATTATCATATTGGAAGGATGTGATGTGCTTAGATTTCGTAGAAAAACACATAGTAGTGTTTCAAGTATTCTTTTAGGAGTTTCCAAATGTTTTCCACAAATTGGTTATAAACCTACCCCCTTGAGGTGATAATGAGTTCGAGATAGAGTTTCTTTATGGTGCCTTTCTGATTTTGATGGATTTCTATTGGATAACACCTTTTGAGCTGTAGGAAATTAGGATTTATATGGATTACTTAATGCATAAAGGTTTCATTTAGCCTAAGATGTCACCATAGGGTGATCTCATGTTATTCTCTAAGAATGTGGATGGTGATATGAAGGTGTGTGTAGACTGAGAACATTTTAATTGGGTAATGTTAATGAACCATTACCCAAATTTGAGTTTAGATGATTATTTTGATCAATTAAAGGTAGGCTACGAGTTTTTGGAAGATTTATTTGTGTTCCATGTATCACCAAAGGAGGGTTAAAAAAGTGGATATCCTAAAGACCATGTTCATATAATAATATATTAATAATTATTTTTAATTTATGTTTTTTGGTGTCACAATATCCCTAAATATTTTCATGGGTCTCATTAACTCCTTGTTTTATGAGTTCCAAGACTAGTTCATGGTAGTTTTCATCTATGAAAGTCTCATATAATCGAATTCAAAATAAGAACATATCAAGCATCTTAGAGCTATTTTACATGTCTTTGGGCATATAAAACTCTTTTTATTATTATCTTAGTGTATTTTTTGGATGTGTGAATTGAATTTTTAATGAAATTTAGTGTCCCAATAGGAAGTGTTAATCAATCCTTTGATGATCATGGATGTTATTTCATGGGAATCACCCAAGAAGGTTATAAAGGTATATAGTTTCCATGCTTTCACTAGATACTTTAAGAGGCTATTGTTTTATTTCTCTTGGATTATAACCCCATTGAATAACATTAATAAAAATAATAAGGATTTTTTATTGACAAAATAGTGTTGGGAATCTATGTAATTCCTAAAAGTGATGTTAATTCATTTTCCCATAACTCATTTTCTAGAAGATGTATTTGTGTTCAAGGATTTTTTATTCTAATCTTCTCATTTTTTGATGTTTATTGATGAAGAAGTTGGTAGTGGTATCATATGAGTCAAGGTGGTTACATATCATTGATAGTAACTATTCCACCCATGATCTAATGTTGTAAAAAATGATGTATTATATGATTTTGGTGGTGTAATTACCTCATATTATAAATATTTTTGGTCTTAACATATCATATGATCCTAATATATATTATCTCTCAATAGGATCTGAAATTATCTTTGTTGTGGTGGATTGAGCTATTAAAATACTATGATTTAATGATCTACTACACCATAGGGAAAGTGAATTTTTTGTTATGTTCAAAGAAACAAATCAGAGGGAGAATTTATATATGAGTATAGTGAAGTTTGGAGATTTTAGAAGATCCTGAAGTTATCCATCATGATGTAAAGGATGATGGTGGTATATTATTCATGTATGATATCATACTAAATTCCAACATGTTACAGAAAATAGAGGAGACTTAGTGAGATGTCTTATAGGTTGTGGTTAAGTTTGATCGAGTTTTTCATGGTGATGCTCCAGTGTTATTTTTAAAATTAGACCAATATCAGGTTTTTTTCTAAAAAAATTTAGTTTTTTCATTAATGATGTTATAATAGGTTATTTGTGAGTTTCATAGCTCACCATTAGTAGTGTATGATGGAATATTCAAGATGTATTATTCCATGAGTTGTTAGTTTTTTTGGATAGGTATAAAGTGGACCACAGTAGAGTTTTTGTCATGATGTTTGGTCTATCACCAGGTGAAGTCAGAGCATTACGTTCCATGATGTTTGGTGTGTCCCTTAAATATATTTTCATCCATTATGTTCCATGAGGTTTGTTGTGTCCCTTTAACGTGATCTTGTGTTCAAGATTTTGGTGGATCTTAGGTTTTGAACTTTCAATTTTTTGACTGTATTTATAATAATAGTTACCTCTCTTCCTTTCAAATGGATCCATTTGAGGGATTTTATGGTTTTTGTTGTATATCTCCCTTGTTTTTGGACAATGATTGGGGAGTCAAGGGTCTTTCTACTATAAATGTATTATAGAATGATATATAAGGTTGATATGATTTGGGAGTGGATTAAGAAATTATAGGCCCATGAAATGTCTTATTCATATCAGATGTGGATACCATTACAGTTTCAAATTGGAGATTATGTGTTTTTTAGGTTTTCCCTCATCATGGATATCATAATCTTGGTCGAGGGAGTTAGATATCTCCTTGATTTTTTTGAGGTTTTTGGGCACATCATCATTGTCACATGTTAGTTGTAAATTCTTCTGTAGTTGTACCAAATACATGGTTCTTTCTCTTTGTTTCAACATAATTAATATATTGATGATTATCAAGTTATTTATTGTGGTAGTTTGATTTAAAGGATGATGTGATGGTCATTTAGTGGCTGATAAAAATTTAGGATCATTAAAAGAATCTTTTTCATTGGTGTGATATTCATATGGTTTTTGTTTTATAGAGGCATGCTGGATTTGAGGAATAGACATTAGAACATGTTCCACAACATCACACTCTATATCCTAACCTATTCTAAATCATTATTCATTGATAATGACATTTTTTTATAAATTTTTATTGTTGATATTATTTTATTCTATTATTATTTCTTCGTATTATTTAAATTTGTTAAATTTATTTATGCTTTTGTGGTAGTGTTTTCATTGGATGGGTTTCTCTCAAGAGATGTTTGGTTTATGTTTTTTCTATTTTCTTTTGGTTTTGTATTTGATTATTGAGTTCGATAATCATTTGAAAGTTATTTAATTTAATCACCTAGAACTTTTTGACCTATTATTTTGTGTTGTTAAGGTGTTGGTGGAGTTTACAGGTGGTTTGAGGAAGAGTGGTAGAGGTTTAGTTGAGATTTCTATTGGGAGAGTTGATTCATGGTGTTGAAGTATGTGTCATTCCCTGATAGTTTCTATTAAATATGATATTAAATATAGAATAAAGTGGCCAAGAGTTTTCCATAGGAGTCACAACACACAAAACGAGATGTAGTAAAGGGTGGTTCTATGGTTATTTGGTTATTGAATATCAAAACTGTGTTGCAGAATGAGTTTTTTGGAGAGGGGTTTTATAAAAATTGAAATATATTTTTTTAATTAATATTATGAAAAATTTTCTTAATATTATAGAAATTGTGTTTCCCATTTTCAAAATTTTATTTACCCATATAATTTTCCTTTTCTGATTTTTTGGTCTCGATATGGGGGTTTTCGTCATTGTGTGATGGTGTTTTGTGAGATTTTTTATTTTTCATGAATGGCCTTCACAAAATGTCTATATTCATCATGGAATGAAGATGTGAGGAGATGATTTCCATGATTCTTCTAGTAGGATATTGCAGTGTATCCATACTTATCACTATGTGATCACCAGGAGGTCAAGTACTAATGGTTCTGCTCTGGGTGTCATCACGCCATGGTTCCTTGATTATGATGTGAACCTTATTCTATCATATAATATTAATTATACTGACCCATCATTAAATGAGGAAGATATGTAGTGAAATTAGGGGATTCTTGGTGATATTTATAGTGGTCTAGTTAAATTATCCTTTTTAGAGAGTAATGATTATTTGAAATATCATGAGACCTTAAATTATAGTATTCATATAAATTCAAAATCCCATACTATTTATTCTATTTTCCATTATTTTCATTGACCATTATATGGATATAATTTCATCCCTAGAGACCATGGAACCCCCATTGATTATATTCATCCCATAGTTAAAATAAATGGATCAGTCATGATTTTAAGAGTGTATCCCCTCAATTTTAATTGGGTCTTATGCCTATTATTCAGTTAGAGAAGGTTGTGGAAGTGGTTTTGTATAGTTTATCTAGATTTGGGTCATTCTTTATATTGATTGATATGTTTTAAAATTTTGAGGTCTCTCTTGTTGGACCATATCATTCACACCATGTTTTTAAAAAATGGTTGTGCATATTTGGATAAGGTAGGGGATTCATGTATTCTATTTTTTTATGTGCACATGTGGAATTTTACATTCACTTTATTTCTTTGGGTGGATAATATGGATTTTATTAATTAATAAAAAGAATTGAACTAGGTCAATTAATCGGAACAACTGAACCAAATGTGTTTACATGGTTATATGGTTTTTCCTTTTTAATTTTTTATTTCCCTTTTTTGTTTGCTGGAAAAAAATCATTTGAGATATGTATTTGTCTTATTTCAATGATTTAATGATTGTAATCTCCCTTTTATAAAACATTAATTATGTAAATATTGTAATGATTTTATTTTGTGGAATTTAAATTGAGATAATGTTTACTGTTCAAGGGGGATTAATTTTATGTGATAACATTCTTTAGAAAGGGATGTGTAAAACTATTTTAATACTTGTCTTGTGAATTATTTTCTATTGGGTTTCCTTGTTATTATGTTATAATTTTGTATCCTTAGTTATCATTTTTTGGGTTCGGTTAAAGATGTTGGTGTGGATTATGAAATGGATATTTTAGCATCCTTATCATGATTATGAAGAGGAATTGAGGTTATTGATTTGTTAAATGATAGTGTGTATTATTTTCATGGGGGAGTGGTGGTTATTGAGGCTAGTTTCAATAGTTATCACATGATAATAGTTGTGTGAATTTTTTATAGCTGATTGATAGAAATAGTTGGTAGAAACGAATACAATGAAGGGAATTGCTGATAATTAAATAAACTTTGGTCTATGAATAGAATGTTAATGAATTAAATGGAAGGGTAATGACTATATTAGATATGAGTATTTTATGAAATTTGTTTTTTCATTAAAAATGGTTAATGAATTGGATAACATATGTAACATGGATATTAAAAAACACTTCCTAAAAATGATTAAATGATTTAATTAAATGAGAAATTTTTAATAGTTAATTTGAATATATTGTGTGGAGGGAAGAACAAGTTTTGGGTTTTAAAATTGGTAGTGAAGGTAGAGTGTGAAGATGACGGAATAAAAGTGTTATTTTAAAGTGGCCACATTATAATGGGATTGTGTGTGTAGATATATATATATTTAATTGTCCTTGTGATTTCATACGCATCCCACCCTTGTTAAATAACCTTATTTATGCCCAAATATTTTTAGTTTCCAAGGTTTTCACCATCATTCATGTCGGTGAGGGAACAGATAGCCAACTTCTTCCTCTTCCTCACTCTCCCTTCTAATTGTTCTATAGTCTATGATGGATCACAATTGACTAGTTATGTGGATATCGTGTTGAGACTTGTTAGGGTTGTTCATAGTAGGAGGATGACACTATATTAATTTCCATAATGTGGATGTAACCCCAATAAGTTATATTTATGATGATATTGTGATATGAATTGATGACACAGTGACCTATCTATTTCATGGAATGTTATGGTGAATGTGTGATGATGATGCTTATATGGATATGGTATGTGCTTATAGTATGAGACATGATGTGTTCAAGAATGGTTGTGGAGGGGATTAGGAGAAATAAAATGTTAGTTTTTGATACATGAGATTGAAAAACTATTGGGGATTTTTTTGTGAGGTAGCTCTTGATAAATTCATATAATGTCATGTTATATAGTTGAATGTGATATTTAACGATAATGCCTTGGTTAGGTTGAGTGAAATTTGACCAGGTTGGTGCTTATTGGTTCTATTTTTCATGCATTGAAGCAACATTAGGATTCACCCATATTTTCATGAGAGGTATTGAGAAGAATCCTTCTGAGTATACATGTATTCTATCACAATATATATAAAAATATATTCTTCAAGTTTCCGTTGCATGATTGGAGATTGTGAAGAACCTTACTAACTTATGGAGTTGTGGTTGGAAACATTTATATGTACCATTTTATATATCATATTTCAATATAAAATATATATGTTTCCATTATAGTAAAATATATATGTATATACTATAAAATTTTAAAAACTAATTAATTATATATTAATAAAAAAACATGAAACTATATATATGAAATAAAATTTACAAAATTTCATGTATGTTTTTTTATTGTTATAATTATTATAATTATTTCAATTATAATGTTTTTCATGTGTGTATTAAATTAAAAATTATTATTCTTATTATTTTAGAAAATATTTATTTCATATTGTGTTTTTTAAATGTAATTTTGAATTTACAGTTACAAAATATGGTAACAAATATTCATTTTTTTAATGTTTATTTAGATGATAAGGAATCATCGTTGTATTACTTCATGGTGAATAAGTGATGAATATGTTAAAGGGGTTGATGATGTTTTGAAATTTTTCAAACATAATATTCCACAAAATTACTTGTTTTATTATCAATACATTAAGTATTTAAATATAATAAAATTGGGATCTGGAGAAATCAATGATAATTTAATTTTCAATTGTTTTAATTTGAGTTATTGTCCTCATATTTGGTATGGTGAAATGGAGGAAAATAAAAATCTAATAATGATAGAGATTTTAAATATGATTGTTTTACTAAAATAAATGAAATTATTAATAATATTGAAGTGGAAGTGGTTGAAAAGATAATGACAATTCAGGGAGTATGTGGAGATACAAAAAAAACTATATATGTGTTGTATAAAATTTTGTTTTTTTTCAATAATGGTTTTATTTAAAAAATTAAAATTCTGAATTGAATATAGTAAAAAAATTCATATAATTTCTAGATCAATTGAAATAGATACATTCAGAAGAAAATATTATTCAATATTTAAATTATAATGAAAAAAATTATATCTGATGTTATTATGGTAAATGAAGATACATTTATGAAATAATTAAGGTGTCTTGTATAGAAATTTATATGGATATTTTTCATAGTTTCCTAAATATGACACATTAGGGTATAAGTTAAAATAAATGTCAAGTGTTTAGTTATCAATGATTCCATGGACAAAAACTCCCTCTATATAAATTTCATATGTTCCTACAATTCATCATTTTAAATGCTTATATACAATTTAAAATGATGAAAAATTCTATGATGGAATTCAGTTGAGTAATATCTTATGGAAAATTACATCATCAAACTAATTTTACTTAATAGAATAAAATTGATCAACAATTTATTATATTTAGAAATGAAGTTGAAAATCTCAAATTTGGACTGTGTACAAATAGAATGAATCTATCGTGGATATTCTATAGAAAATATAGTCTTTGGCTTGTTTTTTGGTGATTTGTAACTTATTCCCCTAAATTTATATTAAGTGGAAATATATTTTACTGATTTTATGGATTTATGGATCAAAATATCTCAAAATTATATTGATGCATATTTTTCACCATTAATTTGATATTTGAAACTCTTATAAGAGGAAGGTATCAAAGTGTTTTATTATTATATAATGTAATATTTTGAATTCTATGCTATGATTAAGTTCACTATAAATGAATACACAGTACATGTAATTGTTTTTCAGAAACAGTTTTAATGGGAATAAATTTTATCTAATTTTTTAATAATCGAATTTTTGTTATCAACAACAACATGGGAGAAAAGTAGTGTACATGTGTCATGGAAGGTTTCTATGTATGGATCACTATTAACAAATATTAAAAAACATTCTATAGATTATAAGAATTTGATATTTGACCAAATTCTTTTTCATCCATCAATATTTTGAGATGGTGAAAAATATTGATCTCACATTTGGAAAGAAATAATAGTTTGGTAATGAAAGCGATATATGGGAGAAACACTCAACATTTATTGATCTTACATATTAGAAATAGAATATGGTAAAAAATAATATTGATATAAATCTTGTTGAAAAATTTATTATTAATAATTTTATTGTAATTTTGATAGATAATAATAGAAAAACACTAATAATTGTTTAAATGAAATATTGGACTTACGGTTAATGGGAATACTTTTGGATTTATCTCCAACTCATAATAAAAAATAATCATACATTCCTCAAACTTTCCATACATTTTACAAGGGATATAAAATCATTTTTTTAGTGCTAACATGATATCAAGGTGTATCAGGGTTATTCTTAAAATGTAAATAAAATTTATTTATTTAAAATATTTAAATTTAATTGTCATAAAATCTTTTTATTGTCATGTTATGATGAAAAAACGGTCACTCGTTACATTATATGGAATACTTCCCATCCATTTGTTATTGATTTTCATCAAGATGAATTATTTTATCAATTCAATTTATTTTAATGTGAAAGATCTGAATTCATTAAAGAAAATTGATAATGAAGCACTGATATACTTTATCAACTAGAAATACACATTACACCAACTTATTTTAATATCAAGGTATATTTAATGGTTTATTTTGTGTGATAAATAATGATATACAAACCCATACACATATGTTATATATATCCTTTTAAAAAGTATAAAAAGTTATTAAACAATTATGTTATGAATTCTCGTTGACCAGAGGCCTTAATTGCTGAAAAATACCCATCTAATGTGGTGGTGGAGACATGTAAAGACTAATTTTCTAAAGTGTAGCACAATGATTTTCCTACATCTTTCTATGAGAGAGATAGTATTATGGGAAAGGGGATATTTGGATTAAAAATAATGATTTTTATAGGTGATAAAATAATTAATGAACATTTATTCATATTTTATAACATATATGAGGTTAAATCATAAGTAACATCACAGAATAATGCATTACAAAACAACATTAAAATAAGAAATATATAAGGTTAATAGATGAGTATTAAAAACATTTTTTTCATGGTTTAAGGATAATGTGATAAGTAATTTAGATGTATCAGAAACATTGATATTTTTAGTGGAAGTTTCATTCTAAAATGTGATAACATGGTTCGATTATGACATTAATTAATGTATATTTTTACCCCAAAAAAAATTAAAAGTGTAGTTCAACATAGTAGTGCATTATTCTTCGCTCAAGAAATTAATTTTTTTAATTATTAAAGATAGAAAATCAATATCTCTTTCAAGTACATATTATGGTGTTATTAAATTTATATGGGAGAAGAACTACTTGAAATTTTGAGTTTATGTGTTCAAGTGTAAATTGGTTATCAATAACAGTAGCGTTATACATGATGAATTTTGAATGAAAATTTTATATATGAATATATGTGATACATATATGATCCTATTATCATGGAAACACAAAAAAATATTCAATCATTTTGATATGTCCAATTATTGGTTGTCTATTATTTTTCAAGGATGAAATAGTATGTTAATGATGATATAGTTGATGTTGATGATGAATTATTTGACATAATTATATCCAAGACATGATTATCAATGGATTCTAATTCCCACACTATATATATTTTGTGTTATGAAGAATTATTATGAAAATGGAACATGGGAAAACTGTAACACACCAAGCTTACACGACACGTTTCCCTTTGAATAATGCAGTAACATGCGTTGTACACAATATGGAGTTTGAACACACCACTACCAATAAAATTAGCCGTTATGAATAGTAATACCCATTTTTTAAAATTTAATATATTTTATTTATCAAATTTTACTTCATTTTTGGATTCGGAATATAAAAATTAGCATAGGGTGAATTTTGGGAATCTTTCTGAAAACTTTCAATTTTTTGATGAATAGTGAAAAACACTGCATTATTGTTTAAAACCGACTTTTTATTTAAATAATTAGTTATTTTAATTTAATTTATTTTAGGTCAAAATATATACATAATACCTATATATGTTGAATTTAATTCATTGGAGTCATTTAATAACAAGTTTAGATATATAAAATTTTATTGAACTTTTTACTGTCTTTTACCCACCTTCTAAAAGAACGTGAAAGTTTTCATAAAACATAATTTTAAAAATTCTTTGAGTTGAATTAAAAAAATCTAAAAGACAAGGTTAACATCAATAAGTAAAATTTGGTTCAATAAGATGAAAATAATTTTTGGGGAATAGTAACTTTTGACCTTTATTTACCACGGTTAAAAGTAAATAGAGTAATTAAGGGTAAAAATGATATTATAATTACCCTAAAACATGTCCGGATTCTATTGGATAAAGTAAATTTGACCAAAAAAACCTTAGGAATAAAATATGACCTCCATTTGTTCCACTTGGATTAGATTAGGAAATTTATTATTATTTTATTTAAAGAAGAGTTAAAAGTGATAAATTCAAAATTTAATAACCAAACCATTTTTAATATAGGGTTATACATAAGATAAATTAGACTATAAATATTAATTAGGGAAATAAAAATATTTCCTACATAATTTTATTTTTTTAATAATTTTTAGACATTAAATATTTAAATTTATTTATGACACAATGATGATGCAGTAATTAACTTATTAATGAATGATTAAAATAGTTGATATTATAAATATCCAAATAAATGTAATTTGAGACTTTTTATGAATTATACTAATTTAATATGTTAATATGAAATATTAGGGTTGATTAAATATTTTGTTTTCGAAGTAATCATGCTGTTATGATTTTCACAAAAAGCAAATACTAAATAGTGTCCAAATTGACATAATTGAGTGTTTAAAGAAAATACTATATTATTAATTGATATAATATTTCTAAAAATATAATTTCAGTCCAAAGGAAATAGATAATTTTATATATATTAATAATTAACCACTTTGGGTTCACTTTTATTGTTATAGTAAGTGTATTAAACATATAATATAACAAATACAAAGAGACTTGGTAAATGACAAACTATTTAACTAAGAGTTAAACCTAAAAGATAAGGTTAATATGGTGACCTAAACCTGTATAAAACCTATTTTTTAAGAGTTTTTCAACCCATACCCATCTTATCATCTAAATAAATCATTTTGGAGCCATTAGAAACCGAAAATTATTTTATTATAAAATAATATTTCAAGCTTTTCCTAAAGTGACCCTCACCTCTCTAATAAAAGGGTACTTCCTCTTCCCTTATTTTCACACATCCAAAGCCTTTTGGCTCGGCCAACCCCTAACCAAATATTCTCCCAACTTTCCTCCCTTCATCCTAGAGTCCTTACATAGGTAATAAATCCAACCTAAAGACCTTTTTTGTTCAAATCAAATGGAAGAACCCGAAGAAGAGGTAAATATTTCATCACCAATTTCCAGTAATTTTCTTCTTCCACTTCCTATTTCTTTGTTGTTTCCATTATAAAATAATAAATCCTGTATATTCTATATACTTTTATGTTATTATAAATATGGTACAATCATATTTTTTATTCTATCTATCCTATAAATGACAAAGTCGCCATATGTGCGTACGTACTATTTACCGTCTCCACGTCGTGGTGTAGTTTGTTATTCAAACACATTATTATTTTGGATGGGTATAATAATGAATATAACTGATGTAAATAATAAATATAACATTTTAATGATTCTTTATGTATGATATACCATCCAATTATATACGATTTCACTATCAATATAATGATATTGTCGCCCGTGCATACGTACGAATTACCGTCTCCATGAATGCGATAAGATTCATTCTCCATCATTATCATTCAAGAATAATTTTCATTTTATGATTAAAAATAATGCTTAGGAATATAATATTATTATGTATATGAATGAAATGAATTCTATCCATAAAAAACATGGCTTACGTAACAAAGCATATAAAATAAAACGAATTAGTTAACACCCAAAATGATGATACTACTGAAATATTATTAACAAAGCAATATTAGAGGATAATATATGATGTCATATTTATGTATATAGTTCTTGTATAATTTAATAAAAATGTTTTAAATATTATACCAGAGGTTAAAATACCATTTATTAAGTAAAAGTACAAGGTAAGGATTAATTTCACAATGTCTTTATTATCCGAGGTTGTTTTTACGTAAGTTTCTACTGGGAGATCTTTATCATCCACATTGATGTTTCTTAAAAATGTATTTCAAAAAAATCATACTATTTACTAGAATATGGGATAAATTCATTTATACCCTTTTTTTACTTTTTATAAAATGGTTTGAAAGGAATCTTTCAATTGTTTTCCAAACAAGTTACTTTATGGCTTTTTCAATAAAATTATGGTAAGAATGTCTTTTTTTAACTTATATGGTTGGTGTGGATATTTTTCACCATTTTATCATCATCAATTATTCCCATAAAATATTATAATAATATGTTCAAAATCAATATTAACATTTATAATTATGTGACTTTTAAATGGTCCCAAAATTGAAATAGGAATTTCTTTCAAATATTTTTTATTTCATCTATGTCAACATACTTTGATGAATTTTAAACTTGTTTGAAGTTGATTTATTATGATAAAAATCTACCATATTGTATTGAAGGTTTTTTTATATGATTGACTTTGGATGATTTATTTTTGTACCATTCTTGGTTTATGGATAAATAATTGACATTTCATATGCAAGTTTTAATATGAATGCTTATGTTATGTATAAACCTTTTCATATAAGGAATGCATTGGAATTAGTAAGTGGCGGGTGGATACCACTATTGATCCTTGATGAATCGGTAGGTCTTATGAGACAAACTAGTGTCTTGGCACAAGTCCTTGACAAAATCTTATTTGTAATCTCGGAACAAGGCCTTGACTATGTGGTTATAAATTCTGGAATTATGCATTCCATAATTATGAAATTGGATATTGATATTATATGTGATTATTTGACTAGTAGAATACCCATGTAAATAAGTAAATGGAATTATTTGATTTTATCTTTTCCATATTATACTGAAGTTTAACTTTAAAAGGTTTTTGTTTTAGTCTTATGCATTGCCCTAAATGTTTATTCTTATTTATGAAAGTTTCTGCTATATTGTTATCCTTACTAAGCATCTGAGCTCTCCCATTTCTATGTTTTATTTTTCCCAGGTTGTGGAGAAGTATTTTAAGGTTTACCTAGAGGGATATGATAAGTATATAAGTGTTTTCAAAAGGGGAAAAAATGTTTTTGATGTTTTAATTTCATGATGCAATGTAAAACTTATGAATGTATCTAGTACTTCCAATGATACTAAACTGATCTGTATTTCAGGATTTGATCTCTTATGATCATAAAAATGTTGTGTAATAATGCACTGACTCTGTGTAATTGGGGTTAGGGCATTACAGTAGGTATTATAGGAACTTTATTACAAACCTTGGAAACTAGATTTAGAAAAACTCCGATTAGAGAACACAACCCTAATATAGACTTTGAGGATTAGTATACAAGAACTTCTAGAAATGTTGGTATTGTAAAGATTTTCTGAGTTTTCAAATCAATACATCTCTATCTGGATATGATCAGGTAGAGGTGGCTCTGGCATAGATGTACCTAGGGGTAAAACCTGAAAACACCGCTTTTAGCTAGACTCAAACGGGAATTGGTGCACAACAACGAGCCTTGTTTCACTCATGGTTACGACACTCCCAGGGGATATTCTTAGGATAATTCACATTTTGTTTACAAACAATAATGAAGGATTAATGAATATATACCTCCTCAAAGAAAACATTTTTATGATTATGGATTATATCCATAAACAATTAAATCTATGTTATGTGTTTTACAAGTTTGGAATTATATATTGTGATTCATAAACTAATCTATTGTATGCCTTTGTTTACAAGTGGAACCTAGTGGAAGGAATGGAAACCATGTCAACGCAGGTAATCCATGTAGGAATGGAAACCGTATGGAGCACCCAGATCCACAACATGGAGGATCAATATTAGACTGAATTATAAGGCAACAACCACCAACATTCAAGGGGAGTAAAAATCTATTAGTAGTTGAGGAATGGATAAATTCCTTGGAGAAAATATTTTAGGCTTTGGGGAGTAGCAAAAGGGAAAAAGTTGTCATGGCAGTTTATCACCTCATGGGAGATGCAAATCAAGGGTGGTCATTAATCCAAAACACAATGGGAGATGAATTATTGTAAAACATGGAATGAAGGTAGTTTAAAGAGATTTTCATAGAAAAATATTTTCTTTGTGACCGTCGAGTGGATAGGGAAATACAATTTCTGATTCTGAGGAAAAACGAGGATGAGAATGTCGCAATGTATGAGGCTAACTTTACATGGTTAGCATGACATGTAGCAGATTTTATATGTAACCCAAGGAGTAAGTTTGATTGATTCATTGATGGGTTAAACCCATTTCACCATCTAGCATTAGTCTCACAATTCTTCTCTCCAAACGAAGATATTTTCTCATTAACTATCAAGATCGGAAAGGAGTTATCTATGTCTTATGAATTTAAAGAAAACCAATAGAAAAAGAGATCTGCTGAACACTCTAGAAATGGAAAAACGGGGAAGAAGGGAAAATTGAATATCCATCATGTGGTAAATATGGGAAGAAACACCTCGGTACTTGCCTGAAGGGAATGAGAGTGTATTACAAGTGTGGTGAAAAAGGCCCCCAAGCATGTGATTTAAAGGGGAAGAAAGGGGATGGAAATGTTGAATGCTACCTCCAAATTCCTTTTTTTGTATTTTATAAAAGTCACTTTTAAAGGATAAGTGTGAACCCTAACAATTTCATCCAAATAAAAACCATAAAATAAGTAATCCCAACTCAAGACAATAGGAACTGCCCAAAATCCAAAAAGACCACAAAATACTATCAAGGACCTAGACGTCAAACCCGCTCTAACCAACTGACACGAAACTTCCCAAATTTATAATTCAAAATATAAAAAATCCACTACATCTGGAGAAAATACACCTCGAACCATTCTTAGACCGATTCCAATGCCAATGCAATAACCTGATTCAGATATCAAAAACTAATCGCCTTGGAAAACATGTCGCATTATGATGCCTCGAAGAAATCATTCCCCATGCACCGCGGAGCAGCCCTAGTTGTACACGTTGTCATCAATCGTCGTTGCGGGACCACAAGAAAACATCATCGTCGCCCCATCGTCGATGCCTCCATCCAAAAAACACACACCGAAGAAGAAGAAACTATTTCCACACCGCAAATCATGAAAAAAGAACAGAACATCCAACCAAAACCAACCACAACAGAGAGCTTAAACCACTAAAATCCTCAACTTCATAGGACAAGCACTGGGATCACCTTTTGGGACACCTAGGCCAAACGAACGCACTTCCTAGAGCTTCCTAGAAACCAACACGGCCAACCAACTAAGAGAGAAGTGAAGGGATAATGAATCCAGAGCAGCGAAGGGATCAGATGAGGCTTCAACGAATAAGTGACCGCCAGACCCAGCCCGTGCAATTGAAGCCATCACCAGTAGATAAGGGAGCTCGATAAAAACTACACACAACAACCATCCACCGAAGACCGAATCACAGAATGATCCTATCAAGAGACGCACCGTATGGAATATAGATGACCACATGACCCACACCTCCCCAAGACTCTGTGCATCCACAGCCGCACACTAACTAGGAGTGCCACTCAGGATCTGAAAACCAGAGCAGCGGATGAATACGACCAAGGTTTCAACAGAGAATTGAAACCGTGATAGGGCCACTAGTTCCTACCGACGAAGCCATAAACGTGCGAGAAAACCTCCTGAAAACAAAACAGAAGAAAACAATCGCCCAGAAGAAATCACCATGAGAGGTCAATGCCATAAGGAGGAGGGGAAGGGGGATACAAGGCCAGAGATGGCGCACTAGCCTCTCCCTATGAGGAACCACCTGGGAGCCCTAGAAAAGATAAAATGAGAAGGATAAGCCACTCAGAGGACAGAATATATTGAATTCTACAATTCTAGAGAAAATGGTCATTATGAAAATTAATTTCCTAAGCACCTAGGGAAATTGCCTTAGAAAATACCAATAGAGAAAGGCCAAGCTTATATGATCACTACTGCTGAGGTTAAAGCTTCTAAAGACGTGGTGGCAGGTAATTTAATGGTTTCCTCAAGTTTATCTAATGATTTATTTGATTCTAAATCATTTTATTGTTTCATATCTTCCCAATTTTCTAAGAAAATTAGATATTTTCAATTTGACTTAACAAGGGAGTTGTCAGTCAAAAAACCTAAGGGAAGTATCATCACAACAAAGTCTTAGGAATTAGTTCCCATTAAAACATATAAATATTATTTATATGTTGATCTCATCATCATACCCATGGTTGAATTTGATATAATCCTCAGAATGGATTGGCTTTCGGACTATGATGCAAAAAAATTATTGTAAGAATAATGAGGTTACAATTTTCGAGGATGATAATGAGTACCTTATCTTTAGAGCATATATGTCACCACCAGATTATTATCTAGATCCTCCCCCAATAGCTCTACTAAATTCAATTATTTGGGGAGAAGATAATGAAATAACTATGGGTTAGTAAAATAATGTTTTAATATAAGACGTACCTATTGTGTATGAATATGTTGATGTGTTTCCAAAGGATTTACCTGGACATCCTCCAGAATGAGAAAGTGAATTTTCCATTGATTTAATTCCTGGTTCATGGCCCATATTGAAGCCCCCTTATAGAATGGCCACTGTGGAATTTTTGGAACTAAAGAAACAACTAGAGGAATTGAGTAATACGGGATTTATTATCCCTAGTGTTTCTCCCTGGGGAGCCCCTGTCATTTTTGTTAAGAATAAAGATGGATCTATGAGGTTGTGCATTGACAACAGAGAGATCAATGCTATAAAAATAAAGAACAAGTATCCCCTACCTCACATTTATGATTTATTCATCCAAATTCATGGAGCTCAATATTTTTTAAATATTGAACATCGATTTGGATATCATAAGTTGTGTGTGAAGAAGGAAGACATTCTGAAAAAAGCATTTCAAACTGGGTATGGGCATTACGAGTTTACAGTAATGCCTTTTTGATTGAATAATTCACCCTCTATCTTCATGGATCTAATGAATAGAGTTTTCAAGTAATATCATGATGACTTTATAGTGTTATTTATTGATTATATCTTGGTATACTGAACAATCTGAGAAGATCATGAAAAACACTTGCGCACTATTCTGAAAAACCTTAGAAGAAATGAATTATATGGAATGTTTAGAAAGTGTGAATTCTGGTTTCAAGAGATTTATTTTCTTGGAAATATTTTCTATATGGATAGAATCTTTGTTGATCCTTCAAAGACCAAGGCAATACAAGAATGGCCAGCACTGACAATTATAACTGAGGTATGCAATTTTATTTATTTAGTAGGTTATTATCGACATTCCTTCTAGAATTTTTCCCGATTGGCTAACCCAATAACCAAGATCACATGTAAAGGGGTTAAATTTGTTTTGGAAACAAGTGTGTGAAGAATGTTTTGAAGAACAGTAGACAAGATTAGTTAATTCTTCTATATTTACTCTACCATTGGGGAATGATGGGTTTGATATTTATAGTAATGAATCAGTGAAAGGACAAGGTTTTTTCCTTATGCAGAATGATAGAGTCATTGCCTACTTATCACGGAAGCTAAAAATTCATGAACAAAACTATCTCACTCGTGACCTTGAGTTAGCAGATGTAATATTTTCTTTGATGATATGGAGACACTATATCTATGTTGAAAAAATGCGAGATATACACTGATCACAAGTGTTTGAAGTATATTTTCTTGTAGAAGGAACTCAACATGAGGGAAAGGTGATGGCTTGAACTACTCAATGATTATGATTTCACTATACACTACCACCTAAGGAAGGAAAATAAGGAGGAAGATGCTTTGATCAGAAAGGATCATGGGGTTTTGATCAAGATGAGATTTGAAAGGGATCCTATTTTCATGGATCTAGTAAAGATGCTTATGGGAATAACCATAAAAGGTGAAACCTCAATACTTTTTCAAATGTATTCAAAACCATATTTACTAGAATGGATAAAAATTTCTCAGACTGATGATGAGTAATTTCAAAAGAAAATTAAAGATGTGAACAATGGGAGATTGATCGACTTCGTATATGAATATGGGATTTTGAAATTTGGGAAGAGACTTTGTGTTCCTAATATACCTGATCTGAAAAAGGAATTGTTATATGTTTCTCATAGGTCCAATTTCTCTATACACCCCGGTAGCACAAAGATGTATAGGGATTTGAAAGAACATTTTTGGTGGGACAACATGAAGATAGAGATTGCTTATTTTTTGTCAAGATGTATTGTATGCAAACAAGTGAAAGCTAGAAGACAACATCCTAGAGGATTCATGAAAACTCTTCCCATACCTGAGTGGAAATGGGAAGATATTATGGTGAAATTTATCATGGGGATACCAAAGAATCCTAGAAGAAATGATGAAATATAGGTCATTGTTGATCTTCTTACCATGTTAGCACATTTTCATGCTATAAGAGAAGATTTACCACTTGAAAGTTTAGAAAGACTATACATTAATGAAGTTGTAAGACTTCATGGAGTACCCCTGTCGATTATTTCTGATCGTGATCCCCATTGTGCATCAAGATTCTGGAAAAGTGTTCAGAAAGACTTGGATACTAAACTTCATTGGGCACTACCTACCACCCTCAAACCGATGGACAATCAGAAAGGACTATTCAAACCTTAGAAGACATTTTGAGATCTTTCTCACATGACTTTCAAGGAATGTGGGATCAATATTTACCTCTGGTATAATTTCCCTAAAACAATATCTTCTATTTAAGTATTCAGATGGCACCATATGAAGCGTTATACAGGAAGAGATGTCACACAACAACTTGGTGGGATGATGTTGGTGAAAAAAACTCGTAGGCCCAGAAATTGTTGAGGAAACAATGGAAAAAGTGCAGATTATCCAAATACACATCAACGTAGCCCAAATAAAGAAAAAGATCCATGCTGATAACCCAAGGAAGGATTTGGAATTTCAACTAGGAGACCATGTTTTCTTGAAGGTATCTCTATGAAAGGGTGTTATATGTTTCGGTAAGAAGGGTAAATTGAGTCCCAGGTGCATCGAACCTTTCTAAATACTAGAATGAATTGGAGTTATAGCTTATAATTTGGAAATGCCTACAAGTATCACCAAAGTTCATGATGTGTTCCATGTATCATTGTTGAGAAAATACATGCCTGACCCAATGTATGTACTCACCTATGAGGAAATTGAACTTGAACATGATCTGTCTTATTGTAAAGAGCCTATCAAAATTCTTGATACCAGAGAACAAGTGCTATGAAACTGGACGAATCGTCTGGTAAATGTTCTATGGAGAAACCATAAGATAAAAGAGGCAACATGGAAACTTGAGGAAATTATGAGGAAACCCACCCAAATATTTTTATGCAATTATATTCATAAAATTAGTAGGACAAAATTATTTTAAGGAGGGGAAAATGTAACAACCCATGTTTTTAGGGTATGTTTACCTTTGAATAATGCAGTATCATGAATTTCACACAACATGGAGTTTTAATACACCACGACCAATCAATATAGCCATTATGAATAGGAATGCCCACTTTTGGAAATTTTATAAATTTAATATTTCAAAATGCACTTCATTTTTGGATTCAGAAAATTAAAATGAGCTTAGAGTGAATTTTTGGAATTTTTCTTCAAAAAGCACTTCATTTTTGGATTTAGAATATTAAAATTATCTTAGAGTGAATTTTTGGAATTTTTCGAAAAACATTCAATTTTTGATGAACAGTGAAAAACACTACATTATTGTTTAAAACTGAATTTTTATTTAAATAATTTTTTGATTTATCTTAATTTATTTTTGGTCCAAATAGATACATAATATCTATATATGTTCAATATAATTCAATGGAATCATTTTATAATAAGTTTAGCTACATAAAATTTTATTGAACTTTTTCCCGTCTTGTACCCACCTTCTAGAAAAATTTTAAAATTTGCATAAAACTTAATTTTAACACTTCTATCAGTTGAATTTCCAAAAATTGAGAGATTCAGTTAATATCAGTAAAAAAATTTGGTTCAATAAGCTGAAAATAATGTTTAATGAATAGTAACTTTGGACTTTTATTTACCATGGTTAAAAGTAATTAGGGTAATTAAGGGTAAAAGTGATATTATAATTTCCCTAACACATGTCCTAATTCTACTGGATAAGTTTAATTCGACCATAAAAAACCTTAATAATAAAATATAACCCCCTTTGGTCCACTTGGATTAGATTAGGACATTTATTATTATTTTATTTAAAGAAGAGTTTGAAGTGTTAAATTCAAATTTTATACCTAAACCATTTTTAATATTGGTTTATACAAAAGATAAATTTGAGTATAAATATTTCATAGAAAGATAAAAATATTTTATACATATTTTTATTTTATTTATAATTTTTAGACTTTAAATAAATAAATTTATTTATGACACAATTATGATGTAGTAATTACCTTATTAATGAAATATTAAAATAATTGATATTATTAATATCTAAATAAATTTAATTTTATATTTTTAATGAATTACACTAAATTTATAGGTTAATATGACATTTTAGGGTTGATTAAATAATTTTTTATAGAATTAATCATGTTGTTATGATTTTCACAAAAACCAAATACTAAATAGTGTCAAAATTATCATAACTGAGTTTTTTAAACAAATACTATATTATTAATAGATATAATATTTATAAAAATCTATTGTTTTCAAAATAACTTAGATAAGGTTATATATATTAATATAGAACCACTTTTAGTTATCTTGTCTTGTTATATTATGTTTATTAACCATATAATATAAAAATACAAAGAGACATGGTAAATGACAAACTATTTAACTAAGAGTTAAATATAAAAGATAAGGTTAATATGGTGACATAAACATGTCTAAAACCTATTTGTTGAAAGTTTTTAAACCCATAACCAACTTATCTTCTAAATAAATTATTTTGGAGCCATTATAAAGCGAAACTTATTTTGTTATAAAATAATATTTCAAACTTTTCCTAAAGTGACCCTCACCTCTCTTATAAAAGGGTACCTCCCCTTCTCTTAATTTGGAACCTCAAAATCCATTTGGATCGGCCAAAACCTACCCAAATATCACCCTAAAATTCCTCCCTTCATCCTAGAGGCCTTAAATTGGTCATAAAGACAACCTAAGGATCTCTTTTGATCAAATCAAAAGGAAGAACCTAAAAAAGAGGTAAATATTTCATCACCTCTTTGAAGTTCTTTTCTTCTTCCACTTCCTCTTTATTTGTTGTTTCCATTATAAAATAATAACTCTAGTATATTCTATATAATTTTATGTTATTATAAATATAGTGAAACCATATTATTTATTCTATCCATCCTATAAATGATAATGTCACGATACGTGCGTACATACGGCTTACTGTCTCCACGTCGCGGTGTAGTTTGTTATTCAAACACTTCATTATTTTGGATGGGTATAATAATGAATATAATTGATGTAAATAATAAATATAACATGTTAATTATTTTTTATATATGAAATACAATCCAATTAAATACTATTTCACTCTCAATATAATGATATTGTCGCCCGTGCGTACGTATAGATTACCGTCTCCAAAAATGCGATGAGATTCATTCCCCATCATAATCATTCAAGAATAATTTTCATTTTATGATTAAAAATAATGTTTATGATAATAATATAATTCTTTTTGTGAATCAAATACATTATATCCATAACAAACATGGATTACATAACAAATCATTTAAAAGAAAATGAATCAGTTAACATCCGAAATGAAGATACTACATAAATATTATTCACAACGAAATATTAGAGGAACATATATGATATCATATTTATTTATATAGTCTTGTATAATTTAATAACAATTTTTCAACGATTCTACAGGAGGTTAACATACCATCAACTAATGAAAAGTACAAGGTAAGGGTTAATTTCACAATCTCTTTATTATCCAAGGTTGTTTTTACGTAAGTATCTACTGGAACCTCTTTATCATCCACATCTATGTTTCTTAAGAATGTATTTCAAAACATTTTTACTATATACTAGACTATGGGTTAAATTAATTTATACCCTTGTTTTACTTTTTATAAAATGGGTTGAAATGAATCTTTCTGTCAGTTTCCAAACAAGTTACTTTATGACCTCTTCGACAAAATTAAGGTAAGAATGTATTTTTTTAACTTATATGGCAGGTGTGGCTATTTTCTGGGGTTATATCATCGTCAAAGCTTCCCGTAAAATCTTATAAGAATATTTTCAAAATAAAGGATTTCTTTTATAATTATGTTACTTTTAAATAGTTTTAAAATAGAAAGAGGCATTTCTTTCAGATAGTTTTCATTTCATCTATGGCAAGATCCTTTGATGCATTTTAAACTTGTTTGAAGTTGATTAATTTTGATACAAATCTTCTATATTGTATTGAAGGTTTTTTGATATGTTTGATTGTGGATGTGTTATTTTTTACCATTCATTGTTTATGGGTAATGTATTGTCATTTCGTATGCTATTTTTACTACAAATATTTATGTTATGTTTAAACATTTTCATATGAGGAATGCATTAGACTTAGTAAGTGATGGGTGGATCCCTCTTTAGCTCCTCAATGCATTTGTAGGTCTAATGAGACAAAATAGTGTATTGGAACAAGGCCTTGAAAAAATATTATTTTTAGTCTTGGCACAAGGCCTTGACTATGTGGTTATGAAGTCTGGCATTATGCATTCCATCATTATGAAATTTACTGTTGATATTTCATGTGATTATTCAACTCGTTGAATATCCATGTGAATAAGTAAATGTCATTATTTGATTTTATATTTTCCATATTATTCTAAAGGATTTGTTTAAAATGATTTTTTTAGTCTTATACATTACCCTAAATGTTTCTGCTTATTTATGAAATTGTCCGCTATATTGTTATCTTTACTGATCATCTAAGCTCACCCATTTCTATGTTTTATTTTTCCAATGATGTGAATATATATTTTATGGTTGACCTATATGGATAGGATAAGGATATAAGTGTGTTCTAAAGGAGGCAAAATGTTGTTTATGATTTTATTTCATGATGTAATGTAAAACTTATGAATGTATCTAGTACTTCCAAGGCTACTAAATGGATCTGTCTTTCGGGATTTGATCCCTTGTGATCATGACAATGTTATGTAATAAGGCACCAACTCTAGGTAACTAGGGTCAGGGTGTTACAAAAACATTCATGTACTGTTATTCTAATAGAAATGTAATATAATGTTTTGTGGTTTTACCTTTCAAATTTTAAAAAATGTTTAATATTTTATATTACTATATTAATTTAGGTTGTCTATTTTAACAAAAATGATAAATTTTAATTTAATACATGAAAATTCATTACATATATAGATTATTATTTTTTATAATTACATATTTTTTATTTTTTACTTGCATTTATATTTATACTATATATATATATCATTTCATTTTTTATATATGTTTTTAAAATTTATATCAACAATTAAGTTAAATAATTTATAAAATATGATAAAAATGATGTTTTTTTCTTTTTTCTATAACATTTTATAATTATTATTAAATTTTATATATCATAAGTTACACATATTTTCATTTACTTTCCTTTTTCACTAATTTTTTGTTATCTTGATTTGTTCGATCATGTTTGGTAAAAAAAATTGAATTATCATGATATTTTGGATAGAAGCCTCCACATTCATATAATATGGATCCTCTTAATTATTTTTTATATGATCGTCTAACTTATATATAGTAGGTGAAGACATCTAGAGTTGGTAGACATAGTGGTATACATTTAGTCATATTATCACTTCATCATAAGTGGGAAAAAGTACACATATTGAATTTTATGTTCCCCTTGGTATTTGAAAGTGTTTTGTCTATTATAAACCCTGATTTCACAGAATGTTTTAGAGTTTTTATGTAATGTTTCTAACTGAAAAAATATATGACTAGAAGAATATTTTTTAGACAGAAACTTTTTATGTTCTATAGAAGAGGCTTTTAAGTTATCTAGAAGAATATTTTTAAGTTCTCAAGAAGAATATTTTTAATTTATCCATAAAAATATTTGTATTTTCTATAAAATAATATTTTTCAATTCACTGGATGAATATCTATGAGTTATTTAGACAACGTTTTGTGACCCCAATGGAAGAATTGTTTTTTTGTCCAGGGTTTAATTTTTTTCAAAGGTCGATGTTCAAATATATTTTTAGACCTCTAGAAACCCAATGTATTTTTAAATTGAAGGAATAATAGTCTAAAATAAATGGGGTTATAGTATGAGGATGAGGATGATATATAAAGACCAAATAAAGAATCATTGTAAGTTGTGATATCCAAAATGAGGAACTATAGTTGTTAGGATGAAGTTGAGTAGAAATGAAGAATGTAAGAACCCAGTGTTTATATATTGGAAGTATAATTTTCATAATTATACAAGTGAATCCAAATAAAAATTATAAAGTCACCACTATTTTGATGATTTTGTGATATGAGGTCAAATTAGAATATTCATGAAGGAAGGTTTTTGATTCTATCGAAATTATATGGATGAGTTTAACATTTTTATGATGTTTTTTGAGAGAGATTTTATTGATTAATGTACCAATATCTTAGAAATGTATTTAAGGTGTTCAATCAAAGAATTCAATTGAGTGGTAGTTTGAAATCAAAACCATGAATTCAATCCATTTATTGAATAAATTATGTTAATATTAATGGGTAACTATTTTTTAGAAGTTCTTTATGATTGGGATGCTATTTTCTATCATTATTTTGAGTGAATAAAATAACCTATCATTTAACCTAGATTTATCATAAGATAATTTGAGTTAAAGAAGGATCCTACAGAGTGTATTTTATCAGAAACTGATATACTGGAGGAAAAATGTTCACAATGATACAACTCTAAAATATTTATTATTTTTTGAATATGTTTCTTTTGTTATATAGGTGGATCAGAAGATATTATTATAATTTTAAACATGCGGGAACCAATATAATAATTTTTCAAGGTACTTTATTGATGAGAATCTATAGGGAAATGATGATCCCTTCCCATAACATTATAATTATTTATTGATCATAGTAGAAAATTGGTATATTAAAAAGTATGAACATAGTAAAGAGTGTTTCCATCATTATGAATAATCATATAAAAACAATAATTATTATAATAATAATATAAAAATAATCATATAGTTATAATAAACAAGTATCAATGTGTGGAAATCATAGAAACAATACAATATAGTGGAAAAATAATAATAATAACAAACTAAAAATCCAATAAATAACAAAGAAAAATGTTATGCCATGGTAGAATGTAACTAAATATAACGCTAGATGGAATACGGATAATATAATAATAGACTAAAATAAAGTCTCAAAATTCCATAGTCCCAAACCCCATTTCAGTTCCATCTCCAAACTCCATCCCAACCATAAAGAAAAAATAAACCACAATGTCCTTTTCCCTTGTCCAATACTGCATCTATGTAATATGCTCAGGTACAAAACAACATCCCCAGTAGGGTTTGAGTATAACTCATTTGGTTGACACCACCATGTCTAAGCATAACTAGTCTGATAAAAAGTGTATCCAATAATGTAATAAAAAAAAATTCATTAATTAATTAAATAATTTAATTAATACAATATCAACCTACTTCAGCACCATGTGGGAATGTATCTGAGCATGTCTCACAACCATACCAACCAAAACCATATAGCCATGGAAAAACGAAATATTTTTTGGTTCCATGTTTGAATTTCTCTAAGAATGTCTCAAAACAATTCTAACCAGAACCTTATAAACAAGGTATAAATTACAAAAATATGTGTCAAAATATGCTATACAATCATTTTAGCAATCAATTGCTGTTGATCCTGTTAGATAATAATTTTAGAATTTATTCATTCCATGACTACTATATAATCATTTCAATATGTGTCATTGGGTATATCTTGATATATAGTAATTTTAGCATGTCTCATGGCACAGTCTGGTATATAAACATTTCTGCTTGTGTCACTAGGCATAGCCCGTTATATAAGTATTTCAGCAAGTCTCAAAGAAATTCCTAATATATATTAATTTTAGCATTTATAACTAGGTATATCCTAATATATTATCATATAAATATTTATCAACAAGAACAATTCCCCATATAAGCATTACAGAATTTATCACAACACATTTCATAACAACAAGGATATCACAATATCACATCATTAGTCTCAATGGTCAATTATGAAAACTAAAATTTATCTTTCTATTGCACATTTAAAATATCAAAGGATCATATCCAATAACATTCCAGTCATCTTGATAAAAAATTTAAGCCAAGGTGAATCTGTATCAAGAAATCACCCACAATAAAATTCATTTTAAACCAACATTAATCCATTAAATAAATCATTTATAATAAATGGTTTTCTAACGTGAATGGTAGCCACCATCTAGTTCAATAGCCAACTGGATACAAATTGCCTAAAAATAGTAATCCAATTCATCATTTGATACATCTCAGCCCATGTTATGTTGGATAAATAGAAACATTTCACATAAATAACTATTATCAAAGTATAGGGTTCTGTTTTAGACCCTCTAACTTTAACTAAGGATCTACCAATGTCTCCAGAAGAATTTTCTCACAAGAATAAAGGTGCAAATGATCATAATAAGGTTCCTAGTTCATAACTGATCATGATAAAACCAATAATTCACAAAGTAAATTGATTACATGGAAACGATGGAAGAGATGAAGGAACCAAAGAGAAAAAATGTACCATGGATTGATCACACTAACAGGACATCTAGAACAGAGGGTAGGGGCCCAAAATCACTTGGATGATTTCTATAGGGTGAAAAGAGGAAAATTATTTATGGGTGAGAATCAAAATAATCCACAATACACTTTTAAATAACTTCTCTGAATAATTATGTGGTGTTTAATTCAGTTATACATCATGTATTTTTTTAGATGGATACGCCAAAAAACCCATCACCTCGGTTGAATATTTACGTTTATTAAAAATTAAAAGACATGTAATTTCTTCACGACATGTATTAATTTCACATAATGAACTAGGATCATGGATTCTTCCTATAAATAGTTAGAGATCATGTGAATTCGTTACATGATGTGTAATTTCTCTATAGAGAGCCTTAAACATTTTTCCCATAGAAAGAACCTAAACTGCCTCTGAAACCATCCAAAACATGGAAAAGCCTCGTAAAATCATTTAAAACATTTATACCTGGACTAAATTAGTTAAAAAACATATATCTTTGGAATTTAATACATTTTCCACAAACAAGGCTCTCTATATTTGAAAAATAATCATCCAACAAGGCTCAAATTAAAACATAAAAGGGACACAACTTGAAATACGGTATTTTATAACCTCACCACCTTATAATAGCTCATCCCCGAGATACTCCATGAATCACTATGGGATATCGGTGAAAAAGTAGGGTCACAATGATCACATATCAGACTCCCTGTCAAAAGTATCCTCTCGAACTCTCCCATGATTCCATTATACTCAAACCAATGGAATCTCCCTGCCCTAAAGATACTTCTCTATGGTCCAAAATCTGTATTTATGCTCCTTAAAGAATGAATTAGCACTAAGTTTGATGTATTATATATCTATAAAATGATAAGGGTTTCAATAACATCTCTAAAGTTATGACACATGAAACATGTCATATATGTCATTATATCCTAGTGGAAGTGATAAATGGTTCAACAATGGACAGGCCCTTTCCACTATCCCAAACCACCCGAAGAACATGGGCACCAGCTTCCCATGTTTCCTAATATGGAATTTCCCCAACCAAGGAGACACCTGAAGGAAATCACAATGTCCAACCTCGATCTCTAGAGGTTATCTCTTCTTATCATCACAATATTTGTACCTTCTCTACGTGGCCACCAACCATTGTCTGGTCAACTGAACTTGGTTAGATGTTTCTTATATGAGAATAGGAAAACAATTCACTAAATAACCTACATCAAATATGAAAATAGGTTAACTATATATACTTCCATTCAAATCCTTAAAATATACCATTTAGATCAATTCCTATAATCTATTATTATATAAAAACTACATGAGTGTCATATGGTGCTCCCACAAACTATTAAAATATAAATTACAGGATCATAACATAACCTACAGAATCAAAATAATCCTTTCAAATTGACCATAGATCTGAGGATGATACACTATACTCAAAAGAACCTTCAGTCCTAGACCATTATGAATACCCTTATAGAAACAATTTGTGATGCGATGATCTCTCTCTGAAATGATACTCATTAGAACATTGTGCAACTAAACTACCTCATGGATGTAATGACTTCCCAAATCATCAACATTAAAGGTATCCCTAGTAGGCATGAAGTGGGATACCTTCATAACTTGATCCACAATGACATATAAATCATCATTATTATGGGATTTCATCAGTAATCATGTCAAAAAATCCTTAATGACATCATCCCATTTCCACTTGGGAATAAGAAAAGGATGTAAAAGCCCAGCTGGCCTCTGATGCTCTATTTTCTCTTCTAACAAGTGAAAAATCTCACCACCCATCCTTCTACCTCATCCTTCATTACTGACCATAGTTATTTTATATGGATATTATGATATATATTTTTCAAACCAGGATGTACCACCCACCTAGAAGCATGAAACTCTCTCATAGTATCCTCACACAAACCCATAAGAACCCATAATTGGTCATGTAAAAGAGGATAATTTTCAAAGCTAAGAGATCATCCTGATGGTGTCTTCCCACCATATAAGTTTTCTCTCATAATTAAGGCCTCCATATCAGTTAACAACTTATTCATGATCTGGTCCAAAATCTTGGGTATAGAAGATGTCGAAATCAGAGCTAATATTCCATAAGACTCCTAAAAATCTAGATTCATGTCTAAAAAGGTGGAAATCGTTCAACAATTTTCACAAGAATGCCGCATCACCTTTTTTTCTATTTTATCCCAATTAATTAGAAATGCAATTTCCCTTTCTTCATATATAATCCAAAATAATGTTGAAATATTACAGGTACTCAACCCACAACCTCTGGTGAAGGTTCAGGTCGCTCTAAGAAAAGATGTACCTAAGTCTCTTGTGATCTGTGTAAACCACCAAATTCTCACCCATGAGATAATTCCTCCTGGATATACAGGTATATACCACTACTATTAACATCATATTATAAGTAGGGTAATTCCCCTCATGAGATCTCATTTTTATGGAGCCATAAACAACCACTCGATCCTCCTACATCAAAATATCTCAAATTCCAACTACAGATGTGTCACAGTACACACTATTTTCTTTACCCAGCGTAGGTAATGTGAGGATTGGTACTAAGGTTAGTCTACCATTCATATCTTCAAAATTATCTCTCATAAGAAACATACCAAAAAATATGCACTCCCTTCATGGTCATCCAGGACATCAGTGCTTACGAATGGTATAAGTATTAGATAAAGAGCCAAAAATAACCTAATAAAATGAGAAAGCTCCAAATATTGGAGACATTATCATGTTTCTCTCAATATATCATGGATGAAACCTCATATGGTTCCACAAACCCTCCCACCTCTGATATGATGTGGCCCAGAAATTGAACATTATCAATCTAGAAACTTATTTTTTTTATCTTGGCATAAACTCAATCCTCTCTCAATATACATAGGAAGATGTGAAGATGGTGTGAATGATTGTCTTATAAATAGGAGTAAAAAAATATATCATCAGAAAAACCCACCACAAACTAGTCAATAAATAGATGAATGATATTATTCCTCATGGTTGTGAATACTACTGGTTCGTTTTTGAAACCAAACATCATCACAACAAACTCATACAATCCATACCTACTCCTAAAAGTAGTGCGAGGTTTTTTCGATTGTATTACTAACAACTGATGGTATCATTATCTCATATTTATCTTGAATATGATCTTATCACCTCTTAACTAGTGGAAATTTTAATCAATTCATGGATGGGGATTCAAGTTCTTGATCATCATCTAGTTCAATCTATGATAATCCACACAGAAGTGAAAAGTCCCATTAGCCTTCTTGGTGAAGAGAACTGGAGTACCCCAAGGATATGTACTTGGCCTTATGAAACTATTAGTTTCCATATCTTCGAACTGAAATTTCAAATCATGAATCTCTACAGGTTCTATTCAATAAGGTGGGATAGAAACTAGCTCCACTCTTGACACCTACTCAATCATAAACTTGATCTCTCTCTTGGGTGGTAAGCGATATAACTAATCCATAATGAAATTATCAAAATTTTAGACCAATGGAGGATAATAATCCTTTATCATTACATCATCATCTTGAGCTAGACCAGCTATCTGAGCAGTGAGACAGTCTAATCATAAATATGTTGGTCCAGCATGACTAGCCTGAAGATCCCACATACCATATTTATAATAGATGCCTCCTAGATATTGATATATAAATCTCCTCTAATAATAAATGAGATGATCATGGTATATAACTAACCAATACAAACCAATAATCAAATAGAAGCTTGACATTTCCAAAAAAATGGTCCTAAAAATAAATGGTAACCATGAACCTCTAGGGAACATAGCTTACAATATTTGATATTTTCTTACCGCACTCCCAATGGTGTGTTGGTGGTTAAAACATAATCACATATTTTCATATCCAATCCCAAATGGTTTACAAAAAGAGTGGATAAAAAGGAATGTGATGATCATACATCAACAATTTCACAATAAAGGTTAGATGATACAAGAATCATAACTCTGTCTAGAAAGGGCACTACATCCACACTTGTCAGTGTAGTTAGCATAACATGAAGCTAACTAGAACCTATACCATGGACTCTCACCTGACTCCCCTAAGATATACCCTTTCCTTGGTACTTTCATTCCTACACTAGGGTACCATGTCCCCTTCTTCGACCAGAACATCTCGTGGAACTCCAGATTCTCATCTGCTGAGGAGTATATGAGTCCTTCCTAGACACTGGTATTCTCCTACCACTACTTTTATACCATATTCCCTTATAGAACTTTTTTTGGTTTCCCAATATTCTACAACCATGACACTTCAAATTAGGGTATGAAAATTGAGATGGTTTTAGTCCCATCATTCCAAATTGATAACACTGTAATGGAATATGGTCTTGAGATAGATACCCACTACCATGACTACATTAATCCCTGCTTACTTAGAGAAAACTTTCATAGTGATTCTTATTTACACTATAAGAAGAGTTAAATGTTTTTCATTGTAAAATAGAATGGATGCTACTAGGGTTCCCAATCATATTCCCTTCCATGATGAGTACCTGATTCATCAAATATGAAAAACTGCTCTAACAGACCATGATGATATCAGAGCCCATGCATCCCCCTTATGATCCATGATACACCCCCTCATTTTGACCATCCAATAACATTCCTATTGGATAATACAGAAAGGTGACATCCTTATTTGTCATCATATCTAGGTCGGAATGACAATTGAATTTCTGAGTTTTCATGCTCCTCAAAACTCTTTTAAAGAGGCCAGTATAGACCTGTGTTTTATCAAATATATTATAAATAAGGAACATCAAGAGGATGTTGATCCCATTATCTATATTTCTGAACTACAAAATGTGTGTTCACCCCTCCTAATATAGGGTCCTTTACAACAAAGGATTTTTGGAGGATATCAACACTGTAGGAGTAATAGGACAACTATAATTGTCTGATCTAGTCTGGAAAAATTACAGCCAAGTTTATCTTTTTGGTTTTGATGATACAGAACCATGTGGTGCCTATGGATGACAACATGAAATGGATGGGAATCAATATTATCTTCATATGTGAATTTTGCAGTAACCACCTAGAGGAAAACTCAAACCATATTTTCTTTGAGGGAGAATGGTCCATAGAAGTGTGGGGATTCTTTAGAATGTTCACTACTCTATTCTCCCAATGTCCTCTTGGTTCTTTGTTCATCGAGCGATGGTTTCATGGTTCCAATGTTCTAGGCCTACAAAAAATGGAAAGATTTACCATTATGTGTGATGGATTATAGTTCTTATAGAAATATCAGAATAAGATAATATTTTAGGGGACTAAATCCATAGGGTGATCCATTACTATATGTACAAGATCCCTCCTTATCGACGTCATAAGTCATCTCAACAACCGGAGTGAGGCCCCTTCCCTAAGAGTCCTTCGGGTGAGCGCATCAATGGGGAATCCTTCTAACATTGGTCCTTGAGGCCAATGGGTACATGGGCAACCACAATCCATGGTTTTTAAGCTTAACATGTATGGATCAGGTATCTCAGGGATCGTGTGGACTAGATGGGTTGCCCAAGACTATCAAGTGAGAGTCATTATCACGTTTAAATCTTAATTTTGGCATGGTAATTCTCTCCAGGAAGAGGCTAATGTGATGTACATTTGGATGAACCTTTTCTATGAAATGAACATTTCTCTCACTCAGGTGGAAAAATCATCCATGATCTTGCCTGACTCTATTCATTGAAAATGCTACATCCACTATTAGAGAGCCTATGTTATCAGGAAATGCATAGACATCCTTGATGATGATATTCAAGTGGTCCACACATGGCATGAAGATAATAGGGTTGTGTATCATATTGAATCCATGATGGAAGTGCACTAGGACTCCAAATTTATTTTCTTTACAATCATAAATCTCTTGAAACTGGAGGGGTTTAATTTGATCTGGGGGACGAACATGGTATTCATTATTTTAGTCCTCCCTAGGCCATGATGCAGTTTTCTCCATGTTTTAGTTTTTATTTGTATATTTATTTTATAAAAAATATATAACATATGGATGGATCTCAGACTTTAGATATCATCGGCTTCCAAAGATGGAACTAATTGATGCAGGTTAGTGAAATGTTTAGCGTAGTGCTGCACTGATATTCCCTCTTATTCCAGATGCAGGAACTCACAAGACTTATCATGCCTTAATGTCTCAGAATAAAAATTCATTAGGCAATTCATCACAAATTACTTCCAAGATAACTCCTTATACTACAATACCTTCTCTATAATGTCCCACAAACTATTGGATTGTCCACGAAGCATATAATTTTTAATCTTCACAATCCTATATAAAGGTGTCTCCATATTATTGAAGATTGTATAGACTTACTCGATCAAGAACTCATATACCTAGGGTCCTCCCTCCCTAATGAGAAAAGGAAAATTATTTAGTCAGAAATCTCTTTTCATCATATACATAAAGTCATGGTGCTAGAAGTCTATCTTTCCAGGGATCTCATGACCCTTAGGAAGATATTTCGAAGCTGAACAACTATTTGATCCTCTAGAACAATAAGAAGATCTAGTTTATCTATGTTAAGAGAATAATGATTTCCACTCACCTGAAAATCAACTCAACGTTGATGAGAAGGAATTTTCTACAAAAGATAAACACACTCCATAGAACATTGGCTATAACAAAGTCAATATCAATATGTGACAGCAACTGAGAACCACTTACTCATACTCTCTCAAGACATAGATTACCAGTGTTTTAGCATGACATAATTGTATATTTATTTCATTTATTAGATATAAAATATATCTCACATAATATTTCAATATTAAATTATATATAACATTCAAATAAATATGTTCATACATTGAACAATTCATGGAAACATATATCTTTATTTTCCTATCATGATGCATGCATACTCATTTAGTGAAATATTATTCTATGAGTATAAATCTCAAGATCTAATAACATCATGAAATAACGACTTCATGAAATAGAAACCTCACACAACATGTCAATCACTCAGGGTAAAATAATATCAACTGTAACAATTAAGCAACATAAAAAACAATCCACCCCTATGGAATCAGATTTTTTCCCATGCATGGGTTAGTTACTCCCATGAACAAGCTCATTAACATGTCCCAATACATCAAATAATCCTTTATTACTTTCAAAAATAGTAAATAAATGTAAATTAAACTTTCACTAATACAACATTTTAACATCCCCCAATATAGCACTTTGTCACATGGCTTAAATGGATTGGTTACGAGACCTCAAGTGCACCTCCTCGTATGCTAGAGGCTTCCAACTAGCAACATGGGTTTGATAAGTATGGTGGGGAAACTATACCCCATTTTATACAGTTAAAACATGGAGGAATAATAATAAAATAATAATAAATAAATATCAAAGTGCATCAATAATGTAAACAATGCAATAAAACGTAAGACATACAATAAAACCCAACAAATAATACAATAAATAATAAAGGTATAATTTAATGTTTTGAATAAATGTTACTAAATTTAATTGTAGAAGTAATACAAAAATATTACTAGAATAATCAAATAAAAACTAAAAAACCCCTGGTCCTGAACCCCATGTCGATCAGATATCCAAACTCTAGCCCATCCTATAAGAAACAATCAACTTAAAGGTCCTTCTCCCTTGTCCAATCCTACATCCATGTAATATGTTTAGGTACCGAATACTTTCCTAAATAGGTTATCAGTATAACTCAGTAGTTGAACACCACCATGTCTAAACATAACAAATCCAATAATAAGCGTATGAAATAAAACAATAAATAAGTGTATTAATTAATTAAACAATTAAATCAATACCACATCAACTTGCTTCAGCACCATGCTAGAATGTTTGTGAGCATGTCTCATAATATTTCCAACCAAAACCATATAACCATAGTAAAACATAACCTGCCTTAATTCCATGATGGAATGTGTCTGATCATGTCTCAAAACCAATTCAATCATAACCTTATGAACATGGTATAAATTACACAAATTTGTCTCAAAACCACTATATAAGCATATTAGAAATCAATCAAGGTTATGCTCAGTATATAAGAATTTGTCTTTTATCAGGACCAATGTTGTTATATAATTATTTCTGCATGTGTCACTTGGTATATCACGCTATATAATCATTTCGACATATGTTAGAGCATACCTAGGAATATAAGCATTTCAGTATGTGTCTCTAGGCATATCCTGCTATATAAGCATTTCAAAATATCACAGGATAAGCATTTTAGCATATGTCAATATGAATATCCCACTATATAAGCATTTCAGCATTTTTCAACCATACCAACTTCCCATATGATCATTACAACATTTAACTCAACACATTTCATAACAACAAGGATATAACAATATCACATCATTAGGATTCGTGGTTAATTGTGAAAATTACCATTTATCATTGAATTACACATTTCATATGTTAATAATTCATATTTAATAACATGAAATATTTCTCAATAAACAAACCAAGAAAAGTTGAATATATATCATGTAAGCACCCATAATCCATGTCATTCTAAACACACTTTAATACATTAAACAAATCATTAATAATGAAGGTTTTGGTCACCCAAACGATACCCACCATCCAGATAAATAACAAATTAGATCTAACAAAAATCAAAATAATAATCTAATTCGTCATTTGATTCATTTCGGTGCACATTATGTTGGTAAAATTGTAATATTTCTCATACTTGATAATTATAAAACTATAGGGTTATGGTTTGAACCTTACCTTTAACTAAATATCAAAAAATGCTTCTATATGGAGTTTAAAATAAGAACGAAGGCGTAGATGATCACAATAATCTTACTAGATGATAAAATATCGAGACAAAAAAATCACATAATCAAGGGATTACATTGAAAATATCTAAGAGTGATGGAAGAGAATACTGAACCGAATAAAAACAACATACCAAGGATAGTTCCCATAAACAGGAAATCTGAAAAAGATATAAGGTGTCCAAACTCGCCTGGATGATCTCCCTAGGTCTATAGGAGAAAAAATTCACATATGTGGGAATGAAAATAAGATAAAATATGGTTTTAAAATCTTTCTCCTGAAAATTACATGGTGTTTTCTTTAGTTATATGTCATGTATTTATTTTTATAGGGATATATGAGAAAAACATTTTAAATTTGTTTAATATTTAATTCTCCCGGAAATTACACATCATGTAACACGTTCACGATGCATATTTATTTCACATCATGAACCAATATCATGGATTTTCATGTAAATATATACACATTGTGTAACCTCATTACATGAAATTTAATTTCCCTATAGATATCCTTAAGCATATTTCCCCTGGAAAATGCCTAAACCCTCCATAAATCCATCAAAATCATGGAAAACCCTCATAAACCCATTTGAAACATTTATTCCCAAACTCTATTAATTAAAAAAACATATATCCCTAGACATAAAGTCATTTTCCCCACAAAAATATCTCCATATCTAAACAATACTTATCCACCTAGGCTCAGATAAAAAACTCAAAGGGGGATGTACCTAGAAAAAATGGGATCTTACATACTATACCCCTGAAAATTACTCATAGTTTTCCTCTAGGTATCCTAGAGAAATTTAAAAAAATAAGGGTGAGATTTTATTTTCAATATTTGGTATACAATGGAAGATATCATAAAATAAACATGGCATAAGTGATATGGTAAGAATAAATATAAAACATAAAACTGTAATTAAATTAAATTTATGGAATTCTATATCCATGTAAGTAAATAAAAAATGGATAATAATAATCATTGATTTAATACTAATGAAATTCATTATGATGGATATCAAAACATGTTGGAAAGTCCTTGTGCTAAGAAACTGTACTAATATGAGGAGCTATATAAACCAAAACCAACATGGTTTTTCCTCGTAAGACCTATTTATCCATCAAGGGGAAATATAATTCTATACTCCACCCATATCCTAATTATGTGAAATACATTAAATATAATATTAAATATGGCATTGCGTATTATTCCCTAGAAACATTTGGTAGAATTAATACATGGTAATCCATATGAAGAAAATTTATGAGAAAGAATATTTCGTCATTCAATTTAATGATGTGGATATCTAAGAAAATATTCCTTCATCAATTTAGAATGTCTCATGTGTCATAAAATTAACCATAAGTATCCTTATCAAATAAATATAGATTAGAGGGAACTTTTAATGTACTATTTAATATATGGAAGATTGTAATTGGGTTTAATAGTTTTCATTTTTTAGGGACTAAGGAAATTGTAAGAGAAATCCTTCATCAAGGTTCATAAGGAACATGTGCATATTATAAATTATATCCTATGATATTTTCTGACTAAGTGTGCAATCTTAGGACAACTCATTGTCTACTAGAGTAATGATTGATTCAATTCTCAACCGATAACTTTTAGTGTGATTATCCCTATATGAATCTTTTCCACAACCACATCCAGTTTTCAGGATCTAGGTAATGATGATATTTCAAGGGAACTATACAGACATTTATTTACAAAAATATAGGATGGTTTTAGATGATGGAAAATATTGAGTTTTAAAATTATTTTGGTAACACTTGAATAAAAATAATATGCAGTAGGGATAGAAATATAGAATTATTAATCCATTATATTTCATGATTAATATGGTAAAAATTATTTAATGTAAATTTTTACAACACATAAAAGGAAATTGGTGGTGAATAAAACATGAGACCCAAAGAAAAAAAATGAGATAGAATACCCCACTTATATATTGGCTATCAATTAAATAAAAACAAATTATATGGATAGTCTTCAAAATTATCTCAAAATAACATGAATAAATGATTTTTATGATATAAAATCTCAAATAGGCAGTATATATACCACCTAAGGAAAATTAGATGTATAATACAAAACATGCCTCAAAGAGAGAAATTTGATATGGAAACCCCTTACCTCTTGTCCATAATTTCATGGGAATAATTTAACCCCTTGGATCAAAAATATATATATATATATTAATAATTTAATTCTAAACATTAATCATATCCATTTTCATTTACACACTATATAAATAATCATTCTCTATATTAATTCTATATATTTTTTAGATTGAGTTTATTTTAGTTTTGACTATTTTTAATGGTTTCATAATATTGGTATTTGAATTCATTATTATTACAATATTTACCATTACCAAGTCATTTAAAATTATTTTGGAGATAATTTATAAATTTTTATTAGGTTAAAATATTTTTTGATGAGTGTTTTAGTCTTTATATTTTGTTGTCAAATATATAACAAGCATGTTTCAGTGATTCTTAATGATCGAAGTGTGATCTATTAATCAATGAATTAAATACTGATATAATTTATCTAAAATAAAAAAAATTACAAATTTATATTATATTATACTGATAATTATATTTCAATAGTCATTCATGTTATAATCTCATATTATTGTTCAAGTAGGAAATTAAACTAACCCAAATAAGAATATACCTTGATTTAATGAAATATTGTGTTGTGTTTTGTTTACGTATCACTAAAAAATCAAAATTATATTATATAGTATTTATTATTTTTATATATCATAATTTAATAGAAATATAATAAAAATTAATGAATATTAAAATATTACATAATATGAATAAATGATTTCACTCTTAGTATAGTTGTATATGATCATTAATTTTATAATCAAATTTTTATATTTATATCATTAACATGTTATTCAATTTTCCTTACCAGAATATTAATAGTCACATTATATTTTAAAACCATTATTAATTTGATCCATTAATATTGGTAATGAAAAGAAAAATGGTAATAAATTGTGCCATGGAGGACGTAGTCTACACATACCCATGTATAATGATTTTGTTTTCCATAGAAAAGGGGAAACTTGTAACATGATTTATCATTTTATAATATAAAATATTCCATAAATATAATACTTTTATATTAAATTACCTATTATTACCATCCTTATAGGGTGGTGAAGGAAATCGAAACATGTTATGTTGTGGAGGTGGTAGTGCACACAATGCATGAATGATGGTTTGTTTTCTCTTAAAGGGAAGGGTATAGGTGATAATTTAGTAGTCCCATAATATAAAAACATTCATTATAATATAAATATAAATTTCACCATAAAACATTGGAAAAAATAAATTTCTAATGGAATAATAAACAAAAAAAAGTGTTAGCTAAATGATTGATCTAACATTGAGAAAATTGGGATTCTAATATAGGATTTCGTGGAAAGGATGGGCTTGGGAAAATATATTATTACGAAAAAATTATGAGGATGAAATAGGATTATAGTGTAAGGAAATATTTTTGTGTTCTTTTTTTTGGAAATGAAAGGAATTTCTAAAGGTTTTTAAAAATTAAGTTTGGTGGATAGGCTAAATTTTAAAACAAGATTTTAAATGTAAATACAAGTATTAAAATAATTAAAAATTGTGTTTTTAGAAGGGTTTAACGTCCCAAGAGGTGTCTTTAGTGTCTGGATAAGTTTTATGCACATTGGTTTTTGAAATATTAGCTTCAAGAGAGTCATAATTTAGCACAAGTATGGCGAATGGTGATTACAAACCATGTAGCACAACCTTGTGGCCTGTTTGTGAAAGAGAATAGTTTGTTCAAACCATGAAGAGGATATAGGGAAATATGTGAAATGTTGTAGATCTATAAATTAAGTCTCACTATTGTTTCATGGTTTTTTTAAATATACACTATAATCGTGCAAGTCTTGAGGCCTTGAGATATAGCCAAAGGCATAGTCTACACACAGTTTCTCTAACTGTGAACATGAAGAATGTGGGGTGTGGATCATAAGAAGTGTTAGAGACATGGTTGGAACAACATTATAAAATCTTTATATCAAATAAATTCACCTAATTGAAAGGGTAAATATAAAAAAAATTCCCTCAAATTTTTGAAGGGTTTTACGCCTTATTTCACACACATTCGGCCTAGAGGCTCCCCTGTGCATACCCCATCCTACCTGACATTATCCATGGTGTTTCTCCTTTGTTTCCACTATCTAAATAATATTTTATTCATCATGTTCGATTATTATAGGAAATACATCAAATCCACTTTCCACTTTGTTTAGTTTTTATTCTCTCGGATTTTTTGATCATTATATGATCTCATTTTCCATATATTCAGGGCATTTTTCTATTCTTCTATTTTATATAGTTCTATCTCAAATCAATGTCTGATAATAGGTTAGTAAAGAATATTAAGAATGTGTTGGGTGTTATATGGATTTTCCATTATTTTTTCATCAGTTTATATAATATTCAATCGTGTCACATGCATAATTTTTACTACATTACCATTAAAATGTGAAATTAGTTACATGAAACCTAATGCCTTAAATTTAATTGTTTTTATATATTTAATTTCACCATTAGAGGTTCTTCAACTTAACTCGAACAACCATTTTAGGTGTGTCAGTTATATTATCATGACCTATACTTAATATTTTCAATTAAATCACCCTTTTGGGGTATTGTTTTAAATGATGTGATAAAAATTATTATCCTAAACTTTAGTCACATTTTAGGTTATGTGGATTAACAATAATGTAATATATGATTAAATTGAAATAAATGAGTTGGTTTGAAAACCATGCCCCATTTAAAATAAAACCACCTATGAGGTGAACTATCTTATTTAATAAATGGGAAATAAAATGGAGTTATTTGATATGAAAAATGGCATGGACCTTCCCATGTACTTCTAAATTACTTATAAATTGAATTTCACAAATGGAATACTTGAACTGTGATATGGCATTATTGCTGACATGGCCTCTTATTTATTCATACATGAATTGTGGTATGACATGATAACTAACATGGACTTCATTATTAATTATAATTAAATGAAAAAATGTAAGGTATAACCGCATGAAAAGAATTTATGTGTTAAAGGAAACATGTATATTCCCTTGTTTATTATTTGAGTGACACATATGATCATAATACATAATTCTTTTAATGGGTCCATTAGTTAAATGAATTTATATTAGGACATAAAATGACACCAAGGATCCTTACAATGAAATTTTTACATAGGATCATTGGTATAAGCCTATTTTATTGTTCTGTAGAGTTATACTTGGGTTCCTTATAAATAATTACTTATATGGGGATCATCGGTAAAATTTATTGCATTATACCATTGAATGTGTAACGCCTCATCCTGGGAGCCACAATAATTAGTGCACTGAGCTGGGTCACCACATATAATTAGGTAGACCTACCTATACACCAGAGGTGTCCAACTAGTTGTGCATGTCTATAATGGTACAGTGGGGAGACTCTACCCAGTTATTAGAGTAAAACCATAGAATAGATAATAAAAATATATTTATCAACTAAATGAAATAGTGCAATGGAACGACCAAAGGATAGTTCCAATAATAAACTAATTGAAACATAATATACACAAGGAATGTATAAACAACATGTAAAGCATTCATACAGTAAATAACCAAAATAAAAAACTATGTAAAACCCCAAACATGGTATCGAGTACAACTCAGTCCTAATATCCCATTCTCCAACCCATCATCCCATGCACAAACCAACCACTAGGTCCCTATCCTGAAACTATACCAGAAAACAAGTAACATATGGTTAGGTACCCAAGTACCAAGGAGTCTTAATAAGGGTTTGAGTACAACTCAGTAAAAAACTACCAACAATTTATGAACAAATACTTAATATGTAAAATAGTGTATGTAGATAATCATAGTGTGATAAATAGAGCAAGATAAGAAGAATGTTTCACATTTAAACAATTATCAATTCACCATTTTATCTTAAAGGTCCTATTATACAATCCAAACAACCATACTCACTCTGTATATGCTTTGAGCATAATCCATAGCATAAGGGGTTTACATACTTTTATTCACAAAGTACGTTCACTAATCAAGTAAATTTAACTATTCACTTGGGAGAATCAGTCCATGTAACCATATCATATCCATAATTTGGTAGCATAGAGACTCATTTGGACATCCTAAATCATGCCGAATTTTGGATCATAGAGCCTCAATCCAACATCCTATACCTAAAAAGACATCAGTGGGGCCTAGAGCATTAGTCTAGACTAACCCAAAGAGGAGGATCCTCAATCCCATAATCTAATCATACAATACATAAATGGGGACTATAGAATCACTCAAATTATGATCCTAGGGATTAGATCCTTAGTAAAATACCCAAGTCATATCATTTACCCATATAGAAATTATTCATTTACCATTTATCCTATTTTCTAATATTATCATTTCATTAACCAAGGAAACTATAGACCCTTAAAATTGTATCAATTTATAAAACACCCAACCAATTACTCTTCTAAAATAATCTAAAATTCAATCTCTAAATATGGGTTTCCACTTGTAAAAACAAAACCATTAATCTAGGATTTATTTACGATTTCTAACCATTTAAATGTCCATTTATTCTATTTTCACAAAAATTGAGAAACACACACTCTTTTCAAATCACCATTTGAAATCAATTATGAAAACAAATTTTTTAAATCACATTGATGTCAACAACTCCTATGAAAACATTACCCCTTTTACAAAATCATATTACATCATTTAAAACCTGAAAAATTAAAAAACCAAAACACATCATTTAAATCAATTCAAAATCCTCGAATAAATTTCATAAAAACTAGCATATAACATTTCAACCATCCATTAAACCATGCCCATTTACTAAGAAAACTCTACCTTCTCACTCATATAATATTCCTATATCAATTCTTACCAATTAATTTCCCCATTTTCCATTATTTTCATACCCAATTGGTAGCCCTAGGTTGTGTCTCACATCATCGAAAATCCCAAAAGGTTCTGTGAAGGGTTTGACGGCACAATCTAAGGCCCAAATTATTTTTCATTTTCCAAAACATTAAAATGCATCAATGAAGTTTTTTTCCACAAACACATACACTTATAAAAAATTAATATTATTGTAAAAACATTGTAGGCCACATACCTCTATACATAGACACACAATCATCCAAACACATGCCATGATTTGAGTTTAAATAGCCTCAATCAATAAATAATGAAGACCCTATAAAATAAGATTTTACATCCTCAAAATTAGATGATAAAAAACATAAAGAATATTCAAGAAAATTGAAGGAAATAAATTCTAAAACTAACTCTGAGATTTGATTCACAAAAAATAACACTACAAATTCCTAATAATTTAAGAGGAAACGCCCATGGATGATGAGAATGATGTTAATTAATCACCCTATCTTTAGGGTGTCAAATTGGATGCAAATTTTAGGAATAAATATTTAAAACTAGTTGGTTGAAATGATAATTTACCCACTATTAAGAGGTGCATGGTTTGGCCACACGGTTGGGCCAACCGTGCATTAATTTTGCAGTTACCTTTGCCTAAGAGGAAACATATTCCCATTATTTTCCTAGAAACCCAGATGTTTTGAAAAACCATGTGGTGGCCACACACTCACCACAGTCCAAGGGGAAATCGATCTACACAGTCTCCTAAGCCACTTTTCATGGGTTCCCTAATAGTTCACACCCTTCTATAAGAAGCATGGTTGTGGTGGATAGTTACTACTAAACCTATATAAATTGTGCTCTCAACACATATTTTCCTCTTTTCCTCCTTCACCAAGCCTTAAATCCCCAAAACACCATTAATACCTTTCCTACACATGGGAAATCATCCATTAACCCATTTATGAGGAGTTTATCCAAAAATATGAGATGAAAATAAACCCCATAAAACACTAAAGTATTACAAACTTCCCACATTATAACATCTCATCCTAAAGCTATATTATCCATAATTACTAAACCTACAAGATAGAAGTTCAGGCCATGGGGCACATATGTCAACTATTATCTCCCATGATTTCACCTGAACACTTCCTTTCTATCATGAAATTCAGACAAAAGTCAAGGTCTTAAGCTGTAAATCCTCTCTTTAAGATTTGAAACACTGGTTAGATGCTCATAATGGGATGCATTGACCTCAAGATCATCAATAAAACCATTAACACATGGAATTTAGAGTTAACACCATTGAAACTACCAAAAAATAGAGAATCAAAAACATCACTTCACTTCCCAGGGAGGGCCAATCGGTACACCTCTTGACCGATTCTTCCTATACCCGCAAGAAAACTGATATACCAAGTTACCATTTTGTCATACCTTCCAAACATAATGATGAGACAAACTTGTAACACCTGAAGGAACACACATCTTTACAACCACAATTCTAAACCTACATAAGTCCACAACATAAATCTCAATGACCTCATTCCACATCTGAACACCCAAAACACAGCCAATGAACAACCTTCTTTTCAAGGCACTCAAACAGTCCAAACTCGAGCCAATTCCCATGACCAAAACCAATGATCCAAGATGGAACATACCCAGAAACATGCAACCTATAACACTGATTCCCTCATCAATTGTCCACTTTACCTCTGTGGTGCTCCCTACTAAATGATTTGTCGGAAGACCACTATTTTTTGGTGTTTGGAACCACCACCATAAAAAAGGACCACAAAAACCTCAACACAAAACATCCAAAACACACTTGTTGTGTTTTCTAACTCACCACACCCAGAAATCCATGATAAAACCATCCAAAATTTGCACCTAAAATTTAAATAAAAACCATATATGATTGATGTAGCTCTTCCATTTTAGGGATTTAATATGATCAATGAGTTCAATTTTTAATTGACCATTCAATCAATTGCACAAATTTGTGGAAGTGACGCATTATAAAACTCAGGGAATGCTTAACTATAAAATCCTGATAGTGGGAGCACCATAACACAAACTTTTCTATTCAAGAGAGAACTTATTGTAGGGATATCCATTGTATTATTGACGAAATAGAAAATGGCATGATTGTGTCTCAAGTTATATGGGATTGAGTAAGAATATTATCAATTTTTTAGTTTTGAGTCTTAACATTGTGTTGAGTTTCAACTTCATATGTAATATTTTTTTAGAAGTAATACTTGTAGTAGATTTTGAAATTTAATATGAAATTCATTTGTTGTAGTGGAAATTACCTAACCAAATTAGGTTAGGTCATTTTTTATTTTTCCCCATGGAATTTAAGGAATGAGATGTTTTATGTGGGTGATATTGTCAGATCCCATGTTTTGAAACTGATGGAATTTGTAAAGTCTTTTTATGTTTTTGTTTTGTGGATGAGCTAACTTTTAAACCAATATTTGTAATTTAAAATCGATCAATAAAACACTTAAAAAGATATTTTAGATATGGTTTAATTCTTGAGAGATGTATTAGGTTTTTATATGAGTTGTAATTTGAAAACACGGTTTCTGGAGTGACAAACTCAGGCACATGGTTAACATATAGGTTCAAAAAACAATGTGTAATAAATATAAAATTTTTTTCCTAAGGAAAATGGTTTTCTCAAACCATACAGAGGATCAAAGGAACTTTGTTAAATGGTTCAGAGACAAAGATGAAGTCTCATAGATAGTGCATAGTTTGTTTAACTTTGTGTTGCAACCATATGAGGCTTGGGGTATTAAGAAAATTCCAAGGGAACTGCCTATGCACGGTTTTTCTAAACATGCACATGAACTATTCTGGGTGTGTAACTTGGGAAGTACGATCCATATAGTTGTGCCCAATCAACCAAACCATGTCACCAAACAGTTCCCCTCATAAAAATATGAAGATGTCCATTTTTTTACTCGTATATTTAAAGATGTTTACCCCGAATTTCTCCCCCAATCATCCAAGAAGCTCCCCCATGTGATTCCTCTTCTCACTATCCTCCTTCATGTTTTTTTTCCTTTGTTCATGGTCTGAATCGAATGTCATTCATTATGTTGGATTCCAAGAGGTAAGACTATAACTCATCTTTCATCTTTTTTTAGTTTATCTTCTCTCTCATGATGTGATCATTGTGAAATATCATATGTATTTTAGGGTGTTTTTATATTATCCCATTTTCTCTCATTATAGCTTAAATCAAAGCTTGATAATTGATTAGTGAATCATACTAAGCAAGGAATAGGTGTTCTATGGATTTTCCATTATGGTTTAACCATTTTATATAACACGACATTGTTCTGCACACTTGAATTTCCATGTCTTGCCCTTAAAATATGAAATTAGTTATGTGAAACCTAATTCCTTAAATTCAATACCTATTGTGTGTTCGATTTAACAATTATAGGTTCTTCGCCTCAAATAGAACCACCCTTTTGGGTTAATTTCTTATATTCATGTGACCTATTCTTTATCTATGAAATTAATCCACACTTTTGGGGAATTATTTTAAGTAGTATGATTATAATGATCTATCTACACGTTAATCACCATTTAGGATTTATAGATTAAATTTAATGCAATTAATGTTTAAATTTAATTAAATGAATCTGTATTAAAACCATTCCCTATTTCTAATGAAACAAACATCGAGGTGAACTATCTTATTTAATAAAATGGGTCAATTAAAGTGGATCATTTGAAATAAAAAATGTTATATACCTTTCCATGACCTTTTTAGTTAATTATTAATGGAATAACCCAAATTAAATAATTGAACTACGATATAGAATGATTTTGTACATAGCGACTTCTTTATTTATACTTTAACTATTTTACTACATACTTATTAACATGGAATTATTTATTAGTTATATTTAAATGGAAAAAAATGAATGGATAATCTCATGGAAAATGTTTACATATTAAAGTCAGTGTGCCTATACCCTTGTATTATTCCTTGATAAACACCTAGGTTACTTATATTTAGTTACTTGGATGGAATCATAGGTAAAATGAACTTATATTACACAATTAATTGATACTTGGGTTCTTTATACAATACTACTTGAATGGGATCACTGGTTAAATAATTTATATTAGACCATTGAGTTATACCTAGGTTCCTTATATGAAATACCTTATATGGGATCATTAGATAAATGAATTTATTTAGACCATGGAGTGATACCTGGGTTCATTATATGGATTACTTATATGGACACATTTGTAAAATTAATACCATTAGACTATGGACTGATAATGGTTTCCTTATACAGAATTTCTTGGATGGGATCATTGGTTAAAATATTTGTTTTAGGCCATATAGTCATATGTGTGTTTATTTCATGGAATGCCTTGGATTTTATCATTAGTGAAAGAAAATAAAATTATTCCTTGATCGATTCATGGATTCCCAAGTAGAAATTCCTTGGATGGGCTCAATAGATAAGTTATTTACATTACTACTTGAGTGATATAGGGACTCCAAATTATGAATTCCATACATGGGGCCATAGGAAAAATGACACGTATTAAATTATAGAACAACATTATACATGTATTCCTAGAAGTTATCCTAGTTCCTATATGACTTATACTTTTATGACCTTGGATATGATCCATGGGAGGGGTGTTTTGGATGATGCCTTAATTGTAACCCTTGTACCACTATTATGTAGTTGCCGTGGTCTTACTCTTTAGTTACTCACTAGAGCATGTATATCTCTGCAAAAATTACTATTACATATATTCACATATATACATGATGGAGTTTTAAGAGGCATTACAACTTAGGATGAAGTTGGTATTGTCTATCAGGTGTCCCTTAAGGAACCAAATCTAGACTTAATTAAATATATTTATTTATTTACTACCATATTTTTTATAAATTCACACTATTGTATTTTAAATTCCTAGACTGGATTTCATTAAACACCGTTGATGGTGGTTTACTATGTTTGTATCACACTTTTTCATGCCATCAATTGGTACCCGAGCAGACTTCATGGTTGCAGTACCATGATCCTAGATTATGCTATGTGATGTATAGTTAGATACATGAGTTTAGGATAACATGAATAATCTTTTTCATAGGATTCTTATGGTGATATATTTGGGATTAATTTCTTTTTTTATGTCTGTATTGTATTCTTTATTCCGAGTATAGAGTTTTTCCTTTCATAATTGAAATTAAATCATTCTATATATGATAATTTTTATGACTTTGGTCAGTTATTATTATTGGGATAATTTATTTATACTGATATATAATTTAGACAAATTTATTCAGTTGATTGATTTATTATATACCATTTTTATACTCTGGTCATAATTATATAATCTCCCCATCATACCATCATTAGACCTTAGAATACATAGACATTGTCTAAGTATCACTGAGAGGGATAGGGGTGAATCAGTGATGTCATTTTATTTTTAGTTCCCTTTATTTAGAAAAAAAATTGTCCTCGTATTTAATATTTATTTCTCTACTAAAAACAAAGCATACACAAAACCACATGAACATAAGAATTTACAAGGTTCACTAATTAACAAAAGTTTCTAGTCCTTGGTATGGTTTATAAATAATCTCAAACCACATGATCCACTAGAAAACAATCATTTTTGAGTGGAATAAAATGAGTAGGATATCACCTTACACTTGTGTAGAATAATTTTCAATACAATAGTTCATGTTCTTTAAGTAGCATGAAATTAAGTAATTTAATTTTTTAATAAACATTTTACGATGATTCTTGATCAAATTTCAGAAATATGATATTGAAAATTAATTATTCAATCTCTTATATAGAAGCCGATAAGAACATCCTAGATTTCATAATGACACTAATTTGGATTTCCCAGTCTGATTTCGAATTCTGATTGCTTAATAAAAAATAATACTCTATTAGAATACCACTGAATAAATCTTGAACTTCTTCTTCCTCATTTTGAAAATCCCAATCTGATTTCTCAATCTGAGTCTGAACACTCTAATTATAATCATGTTTTTCATATTCATTTATTCTATCCTAAAATATTCTTTAATTTAGCTATTAAAAATAAATTAATTAATGGTATTGAATGAAGATATTTATTGAATAAAAATAAGAGTGAATTTTAATTCAATAAAATGGAATCAGAAAAATAATTTAATGTAGGTTGAATTTTTATTTACGCATTTAATTTAAATATTTGAGTTTAATGTGTATTGAATAATCCTAATCTTAATACCAAAAAATTAATGTCTGGTGAATGTTTAATTTATTTATTTAATTATTTCAATGCATGGTTTATAATAATTAGTTTAATAAATGATGATCTGTGAACCGTTTTTGTCATTAAATGTATAAGGTCCTACGCACCAAATTTTTTGAGTTGTATTTTATACTTACAAGAAATCATCACTAGTGTGAGATTACTATTATATAATGATTAATATGATAAGTGACGTACTTTCCACCAAGTTATGTAAGCATTCCAGATAAGAGCACGACTCATTAGATGGATAGGTGTTACAACTTGAGTCACAAGTGACACGACTCAAGGTATCACTTATAGGGTATGGGTTGATTCATTACTCACTCAAGGAATCAACCATTAGTATCGGCTCATGATCATGTCATAATTTTATTTTTTTCATCATTTTTTATTTTTTTTGTTGGTGTAGTTTATTAAGGATCACATATAATTATAAACAAGAATTATTAGAAAAAATGAACATGTGAAATGATGAATATTTTTTTATTATATAGTTATTTGCGAGTGTGACCACATAGTACATGCTTATAACATAAAAGTTTTTTTCTTTTCTCACAATAAAATATAATACCCTAAAAAAAATTTAAGTCATAACCATCTTCCATCATTAAAATCTTGTCAAAATGGGTGTTCATGGTGCTCATCAGCCAATGTTGAGGGTACCTTTTTACTATCGAGGATTTATTATGAAAGTAGTGGGATGAAATAACTAATTTGGTAGTAAGGATTATCCAAATATAACTTTCCATAATTTTAGAGTAATGTGTTGAGTAAATCAATTTATTATTTTAGAAGATGTTATATCACTCAACAGATCATGAAAGCATGGGTTAATGGGTTTGGTCAGCCAAACACCTACCTTGAACCCTATGATTAGTGGTGTAGCCAAATATTGCCGACTATGAGGGGATGTTCAGGGATACATTCCATGATAATAATTAAGAAATATAGTATTATAATTTTAGTATATAGGATTTCTATAATTCAATAAAATAGTGGGGGAAATTGGATTTAATTAACAAATCAAAATTTTAAAAATATTAATCAAGATACAAAGTACAGATATGCTAGTTTTGGACAAAAGAACTTTTAAAATAATGTTAATCCAAAAGGATTTTAGAAATAGTTCAACAAGTGAGCATGAAATATTCCAAAATTAATCTAGTGGTAATTATACATAATTATATTCCTTTAAGTGATTAAGGAATATGAAAGTGAATTATGATTTATGAATGGTTAGATTATATAAGTTGATTTGGGCTATCATGTTAAAGAATATCTTGACGAAACATTCATCAATCAATATATTGTAGCGTGGAGTAATTTCTAAACACACATTACCTTATTTATGCCACAACATTGATGTTAATGAGGATGATGGATGCAGAAGTATTACATGTTAATATTTATAAAAAAATAGCATGGAGAAATTACTATAAATACATTTATATATCAGAATTAGGATGTATGTAGTATGAATGTTATAACTTGTATGACCTTAAATTATATTTTATGACATGATTTTCAAATAACAGCGATATCTCGTAACCATATACCTACTATAATGACTAATTAATTTCATAAAAGTTTTATTATGATGGAAATACATTATGCCATAAGTAAATGTGTTTAGATGCAAATAGTTTGTTAAGATATAAACAAACTGAGCTCAATCAAAACAAAATGTGGATCTAAAGTTATAATCCAAAATGTTTGTTTCTATATTAAACAAATCCCTATAATATAATAGTTATAGTCAAGTGATAGAGTACAATTCTATATATGCATTGACATATCTATTATAGATATTGGGAGCCATATTGAATTGGTTTTAGTCAATACCTGATTTGAAATTGTTGTTGGAATAGGAACAAGTTTCACAAGTTCATATGGAACAGAAATGTTCCATATACACATACTTCATAGTAAGTTTAAAACCATAGTGATTGTTTTAAATTCACCACATTCGGTGATAAAGTATTCATTGAAAATAAAATCTCAGAAAATTAATAAATATATGGAAATAAGTTATGATTTGAAAATACTAATTGATATTTTGTATGGGATTCCATGTATGAAAGTGAAAAGGGTCTTATTATTGTGAATATTGTGGTGTGTATTCAAATAAGTTGATACATATATGGTACAAGCATTGTATGGATATGGATTTAATGGTTATACCATGTTTTTATGCATAAATCCATTATAATATTACTTATCATAGCTATGTTTTATGATCATTTTATTTATCATTGGATGTCATGACCACTAATCATGGATGGTGTCTATACAACACAACTAGAAAGGGATGGTCTAATCCCAGAATGATAATATAGGTTTCAAGATATTGAAATACAGTTTAGGATTTAAATAAGCAACTAGATTATAGAATATTCATTTGGAATGAAGTTTTTCTATGTGTATACCAGAGTATAGTGGGAGCACAACTGTTTTCTAGCTAAAATATGTTTAGTAACATATGTAAAACAATTATAGGTTGTCAGGTTAGTTAAAACTAATATGAAAGAATCTATTATCGAGTGATTGACTTAATGTAGAAACATATGTTCTAAGGAAAATGATATACCAAGGTAGATATAACAGTTACTTGGATCTAGTCAATCATACATATAGTGAAATGGTATTGAAAAATACAAGTTGAAATAATTTGATTTAAAATTAATTCTTGTGTCACATGGAATATATCTCTCCAGGATGACATGTCCAGGACATGGGAGGAGAGTAATGTGGTGAGATGAAATCTATATGCTTTAGTGATGGATCAATAATGTATTATATGATATGTAATAGAGTTAATATTTCCAAAATATACTTTATAGAAGGAAAATATAAGTAATATCCAAGAACACTGTAAGGAATGTAGTCAGAACTATCAATTTTTACATGGGAAATTATATAGGATATTTACCGTGTAAGTTAAGAAGAAATGGTATTAGGTTTAAGAGGATCCAAACTAGTATTCCTTAGATCCATGTGATGTTATATCATGGTAAGGAATATGGTTTTCAGTGACATAAGCTCATATAGTCCATTGGAATTCATACCTACAAAATAGAGTATGTTACATCTTCTCAGGCATCTAAGAAGTAGTTATACACAATGATTTGTTTCAGTTATTGGAATCACACCTACTAAGTAAACAATTATCATAATGTAAATTTTAACATTATTACTAGCCATTATGACAAGTTATGAGGGTAGAAGAAATGGATACACTCAGAGATTCCATCTCTTGAGAAGTTTTACTGAAGGTGATGAGGTCGTAATTTAAAGAATATCCATGTGGCAGAATTATGGAAGACCAAACAACTAAATCCATGAATATGAAGAAACCTGATCTTAATCATGTGGAAGCTAATAAATATAGTTAGAAAGATGGATCTATTACTAGTGGGAGTGTTCTAATAGGGGTTGACCTAGACCCAACTTGAACATTACTTTTTATTACCATATCATGTGTATGGTTTGAGATACATGATGTATTATTACTGTTATAGTGTAGATATTTCTATGTTTTCAATTTAATGGAATTTTCCATAGATTAATCATTGTATCTAAAGGTTATAGAAGACCCGATTCCATAATGAGAGCCTTGAGATACTATAAAATTAATCTTAAATATATGTTCTATTTTTTGGATACATATTACTGACTAGAAATAATATATGTTTGATTATCAGGTACTAGGGCATCATAATCATTGAGACTACCTCTCTTGTGGTTCTTCACTTGGTGATCTCTATTAGTGAGATCATGAGGATATATCTGCTAATAGGAACACCATATGTTTTGGATATCATTGTATGTTACTATCTACAAACATGTCTAATGGTCTCTTCACTTTATATCATATCCTATTTGTGTCATTTGATCACATAATTTGATTCGATAAATAATCATGATAATGAAATCATAGTGTGGTAGACTGTGTTGGTTCTATCATTAGTGGTATGAAATTGGTTTAATGGCCAAGAAACGATTTGTCAATTCCAGGTTAAGGAAGAAATATATCTCAGACCAGGTTGATCAGGATGATGGTACCTTCATAAAACCTTGTCCATGGTAGTTGAGGGTAAATATATCTAGTTATATCAATAAAAAATAAAGAAAGAAAATAAAGATTTCATGGGTGTGAGTCCTTATTTATGAGATATTAATTACAGAGATTTTGTATTATAGATTGTATGTTCATTGGTTAGTTTTTGTTCCTATGGCTATGCTTATCTATTTAGGAGCTAAGATGGGTTGCTAGATCCCGCTCTTGGTTTGGAATAATATTTACTACTGTTGGGATACGATACTAGAGGTTCGCACACAATAGTGTATTCAAGAATCTTCCATATTTAGTTGAATAGTTATATATGACATAGTGGGACCCACCATTGGGGTCTAGGTTTTGTCCAAGAAGATATGATCACCAAATAAATAAATTAATTAATATTATTCAAGTTAATAATAATTTTCATTGAATTTATTTAATAAATGAATTTACATGTTTTTAGGGTAGTGAAAGAAAATATTATTTAAATGAATATTAGTTTAAAATTTTCAAGGATTATTTAATATTTACAGGAACTACATGTCAAGTTTATGGCTCAGGTATTTTCTCGAAATATATTTATTATCGTAAAAGAAAGTGATGTTAATAATTAATGTTATTTATGGCTCATTATTGTATTTTAATATCATTTATATATTATGAATAATATTCGAGGGGTTGAGGAGGAAATTTCTTATAAGTGCATAACACACTATATATATAGGAGGAGAGGAATTCAACATTCATTATTCACTAAAGAAAGGTGATAGCCTCTCTCTCTTCTTCTCTCAACCACTTTCTAGGGATAGAAGCTCTGGATCCTGGCGATCGGATCGAGATATCTCTCATACATCCAAGCAAGGTGATGTGGTGATCGTTAGAGCATCAAAGGTGTCATTAGATCTCTACCCTAGCACCTATATTTCAATTATTGGTTCTCCTGAAGATTCTTGAAGTGCATGTGGATGATATTGAAGAAATAGGCTTTGGATTATTCTTGTAGAGATTACTGATGATGAGCAGATGTTGAGTGCAGATTTAGATATAACCAGATATTTATGGTTTTATTTTTGTGCTTAAAATTCCTTATGTGAGATCCTAAGACGGTAATTGTGTAATGAACTGATTTTTACATGTATTTGTTTTTAATTATTTGAGATTATTACAAGTCTACAAAAATTAAAGGTGTGTGATTCCATGGCCCGGTGTGCCCAGAATGAATTTATGAAATTTTTTTAAGGTGCGTTCAGTAAACGCATGGGTGGAATTTTCAATCTTTTGAACCATTGATCGGATTGAAAATCAGAGGGCGCCATTGAATCTAGAGCTCTAGGATTCACTAAAAGAAGGCTTCACTTCGACTAGAGAAGGTCGGGAGAATAAGAATGTTTTTGGACATTTAAAAGAATAATAAAATAATAATGTTATTTTATTTCAATTTTTCCTTTCCTCCAATGGACGAGCGGTGGTGGAGGAACTGACGACATGTCAAGAGATTAAATGGATTGACTCTACTTTACTTGTAACCACACAGTTAGGAATTTGGGAGGTCCATTAATTAAATGAATCTCTTAAATTCCTCAGAGTGTTACCCACCTCTTACTTGTCCTGTTTATATGGACCTAGAGGTGGGGTGTTGGCACGACTTCACCAAGCGAAGAAGCTCTACAAAAGTACGATGGTGACAACCAGCTGGAGGATGAGACTGGTTCTAGTGAGCGGTGATGAGTGTCCCCGAATCATGAACCAAAGAGAATGAAAAATAAAGTTTCATCAATCATCATTAGCAGACGTCTTATCCCAGTAGGGGGATTTTTGTAAAGTTAATCTTTATGAGATAACTTGTTGACTGCCTGATATGATGCTAACACAGAGGGTGAGGGCCAAACAAACAAGGCCCAAACCCTCCACCTCTTCAGTATTAGTCTTTTTTCTAGAATAGTTTTACAAACGGAGTGGAAGGATGAAATTGGAGAACACGAAGGCGCGACGGTGACCTTTGACCCTCGTATGTGCTAACGACACCAAAAATGGAACACCAAAGCGCGTCTGGTGGCCTGCAGAAGAAACTTTCAGCACGCCATATCGGTGGTGGCTGAAGGAGATCTGCAGAGACTGGCCATGGGCGGTGGGAAGTGGTTCATTATCGTGTGCCATTGAGACTAGAGGCGGTCGGCCTGATCCGGCTGCGTGGGATAAGGCGGCGCCAATAGGTGCCCCCCCCCCCCGTGCGGAAGGAGGGTGCGGCGCAGCCCCACGCAGCACTGTGTTGGAAAAAACTAGTCAGCCAAAAGGCCGATCATTTCATGTGGTGGGGCAGTGCCCCACTGGCTGGGTGAAATGGCCCTGCAACCGTGGGGCCAGTGGACAAGGCAGTCTGCCTTCAGGCAAACTGGGCCGAACTCACGGCCCAACAGGCTAGTGTGGGTGGGCCAAGCCCCTCCCAGTGGGTTGGGCCAACCGTGGCCAGGGACCACGAACCAATGGGCTGACCCTGACATGCCAGACCTAGTGAACCAAGCTGACCATTAACAGAGAGGACCCGGGCGGGGTCAGGTAGACCCCGGGAACCGTTGTGTCGGGCCGGTCAGACCATGTCGGACTGGGCGCAGACCCAACCGGCCACCGAATAAATAAAAACTCATAACTGATGAACCAGGTGTTCATTTGACATGTTTTTAGTGGAATTGGGACCCCTTTTGGAATCAATCCCTTTGGCATATTCTGGTGGGCCTGACCGAGTTTGGCCGGACCAAGGTGCGATCACCCCCGTTTCATGGAAAGGGATGTAACTAACAGACCGGGCATCTGATCGATGCGCCGTCTATGGCATAAGGACCAGTGTGACAAGGTGTCCCTTTGGAGATACTCTAAGAGAGTTTTTATTGAGTTTGATGTGTGACTTGGGATGGATCATACTTGAATCCAATCATACCCTTTTTATAACAGTGCCCATATGTCACAGATTGGGCATCTGATCGACGCACTGTATGTCACATTGGGACCTCTATGATGGGACGGTCCCTTGGGTATGATTTTTTCAGGACTTTTTACAATTTAAAATATGACCAATGGCATGAGGAGCAGTTCTCCCAGAATCAAACTTTCTATGAGTGGGAATCCGGTGATCGACAATCCTTGATGTAGATACCCTGTGTAGGTCAGCAGCATAGCGACCCTGTGTAGATCAGCTTCTAGTGACCCTGTGTGGATCAACATAATAGAGATCATGTGTGGATCAGAGTCATAGTGACCCTATGTAGATCAGCATCATAAAAACCATGTGTGGATCAACATCAAGAGACAATATGTGGATCAGTATCATAGAGACCCTTTGTGGATCATCTTTCTCGTGACCCTGTGTGGATCTGAAGTGCGCGACCCGATGAGGACCATCCTTAGAGATACCTGTCGTGGATCAAAAATATATGACCATGTGTGGATCGACAATGGAACAAATCCCTATTGTTTTAGTTTTGGAAACTTCCTAACAGAATAAAATTATTTAGTTTTAGGCTAGTAATCTTTATTATTAATCTCTGAGTTGTATACCTAGTTTGAGTTGCGTCTTTTTATTTGTACCATGTGATTGAGGTCATTATTTTTGGTTTTTCTTTGTGGAATTATGGGAGACCATCAGGGGTATTGAGGTCCCTACTGGGTATTATTATACTCACACATACATGGGCTTTGCCCGCACGTTATTGTGTCTTGTGCAGACGATGAACAACTTGGCTAAGACTTGGGGGGCCAAGACCTGGTGGTACAAAGAGGTGATTGGATGAAGAATATATCAATGGAGAAGATTTGTACCTACCCTTTAGGTATGATCCTTGGTGGTTGATTCCAGGAGTTTTTCTCTGTTTTTCAATTGTAGTTGTACCTTTCAGTCGGGCTTGTATTCTGGCCCCTTTACTTTCAGTACAGACATTTACTACTGCAGTTCTACATTGCGGTTGCTTCTTGTTGTGTTCTTGGGTTTTGTGTTTGTATAGTTTTGAAGGCAATTCCTTACCATTTTAGGGATATGTCTTTTAGGTTCTAGTATCCAACCCCTGGCCTATGTACGGTGAGCTTGGAGTAGTCATGAAACAAGCCCCAGGGGATGGGTTGTGACAAAGTGGTACCAGAGAATTCATTTCCAACAAAGAACAAGGACTCTGATATTTTAATAGAGTAATAGTGTTAAGTGTTTAGAGTGCATTTTTCTGTTCGTGGAGTCTAGTGTTGGTGTGGTGGCCGACATATCCATACACCGGGACCTGGAATTCTGATTTCCAACATGGTGCATGAAAACGCTGATTGCGTGTGTTTTGGAAGTGTTTTATTTTTGATCTCTTTGAGTCAGCTCACCAGGTATAACTTCCTGACCATGGCGCACCAGTTTTCTTTCACGATTTTGTCACATAGACATCCATCCAGGATTCCTATGAGAGTTTGCGATGACGGCCCACCGAGCTATGAGGATTCGGTGTAGGTCCCTCTTACAACAATAGTACCATCGGTTAGTGTACCAGCAGCACCACTACCCGTTGGGCAGCCATTGCCACCAGCCGCACCAGCATATGGTGCATGCTGACTTAGCGTGTTGCAAAAGCTTTAGCAGTAGAGGCCTCTGAGGTTCCGAGGTGAGACAGATCCGTAGGAAGATAAGGAATGGTTAGAGGCTATGTCCAGAGTTTTTTGCCTGGTTGGGACACCAACCGACCAGATGGTGATCCTAGCTTCCAGTATTTTCTAGGTAATGGTAGGGAGATGGTGGAGCCTGACACTCTAGAAACATGATGAGGCGACCCTCACCTGGGCAGATTTCGAGGGCCACTTCAGGGCAGAGTTATTTTCAGCGACTCTATGCTCTGTGCGTATACAAAAACTGCAAAACTTATTACAGGGCATCCTGACCATGGCCCAGTACTTAGTGAGGTTCAATGACCTCTCACACTTCTCTTCTGACATGGTTCAGGTCCCCTTCTTCATGTCTCAGACCGTTGAGCAGCGACTCTGATGGTAGATCATAGATTTACTGGTATCTCATAGCATCCCGATGTATTCTAGAGTGCTGGATAAAATAATCTTGTTGGAGAGTTTTCTTGCGGAGAAGACACTGACAGTGAGACCCACCACTGGGTAACACGTAGCAGAGTCATCTGCGGATAGTAGTAGGAAGATGACACAAATTTCCAAGAGGACTAGACCTTTTGGTGGAAGAACCTAGGATGTAGGGTCGGAGGTTTGAGGCTCATGAGGTAGAGAAGGCCAACAGAGGAGAAGATTGTGCTTCACGTGCGGTGGGCAGGGTCACATGGCTTGTGACTGCCCAACCATCCACATTGATGACCAACACACAGTTGAGGGACCACTGACCCAGAGGTAGATATTCGAGCGAGGAGGTCTGCATGGCGGCGGACGTGGCAAAGGGGAAGGTCATGCAGTAGGTGGTGGACGATGGTTTGAGGTTCTACCAGCACCACCTCTAGGCGGTCCACCTCAACCATAGGGTTCAAGTGGACAGGGACGAGCTCAGCCCCATGCAGTTGAGGCCTATGACCACGACACTCCAAATATGATTTGATGTATGATCTGTTTCTAGTCCAACTTAGTTTTAGTACTTATAGACATTGTTCCCAGTCACTCTTTCATTTCCATGGCTCCCATTTGGATCTTGGAAATTCTGTTGGAGTTGTTTCCTCGATCCTTGCGATTAGAGACTCCTACGGGAGAAGATTCAACGAATAATCATTGATGTTGGCACTCTGAGATTACTCTAGGAGGCAAGAGCTTCAGCTAGGAAATTCTAGAAGTAGTGTCGAGGCCTTAAGACATCATCTTCTGTATGGACAGGTTATCCATATTCCATACTCAGATTGACTGCATTAGGTGAAGAGTGTGGTTTGTCCGCAAGGATGGGACAAGGTTTTCCTTCACCAGATAGAAGGTAAACTTTTCCGAATAGGATGGACCTACTTAGAGGAGGGTGCAGCCGATCACACATCAGTTGGATAGCCTTACCCTTAGAGTAGTTGATGTTGAGAGTTTGATCTATCCTGTAGTGGTGGACCAGTATGCCAATGTCTTTCCGAATTATGTTTCTGGACTACCTCCTCCCAGAGATGTGGACTTCTACATCATCTTGTACCCAAGGACGACACAGATATCTACACCAACATATCGGATGGCTCATGTGGAGCTTTGTGAGTTATGGTTACAACTAGAGGACTTGCAGAGGAAGGGATTCATAAGGCCTACTGTTTATCCATGGGCAACCCCGATCTTGTTCACCAAGAAGGAAGAGGGGAGTTTGAGGCTCTATGTGGATTATCGGTGCCTAAACTAGGTGACTCTGAATATCAAGTATCCACTCCAGAGGATTGATGATCTCTTTGATCAGTTAAAGGGATCTCATTGGTTTTTGAAGATTGACCTTAGATCTTGCTATCATTAGCTCAGGGTACGAGATGGGGATGTGTAGAAGACAGCGTTCAGATGTCGGTATGGCTGTTATGAGTTCTTGGTTATGCCATTTGGTATGACCAATTCCCCTATGGTGTTCATGGAACTCACAAAAAAAATTCTTCAACCATACCTCGATCGATTTGTGGGGGTCTTCATCAATGACATCTTGATATACTTAGCATTGGAGAAGGAGCATGCCTGTCATCCATAGATAGTTCTGGATACACTCCGAGAGCACCAACTTTATAGTAAGCTGTCAAAGTGCCAGTCCTAGAAATGAGAGATCCACTTTCTGAGACATGTTATCTTGGAGGCTAGAGTTTTAGTGGATTAGGAAACGATAGTGGTTGTGCTATCTTGGGAGCCACCTAGGAGTGTGACTGAGGTTCATAGTTTCCTGGGGTTAGTTGGGTACGACCAGAGATTTGTACCTTGATTTTCTAGAGTTGTGGAACCCTTTTCATCATTGAAGGAGAAGGGAAATCCCTTCATGTGGATGGAGAGATTCCATAAGAGTTTTTAGGAGATGAGTTAGAGATGGATGAGTTCCCCCATCTTGAGGCAACTAGAAGAGGGCGTTGGGTATGTAGTATATTGTGACGCATTAGGGACCAGACTGGGATGTGTCCTGATGCAGGAGCGAGTAGTGGTCGCTTATAGTTCACAACAGCTGAGATAACATGAGTAGAACTATGCTACCCATGACCTTGGGTTAGCAGTAGTGGTCTTCGCATTGAGGATGTGGAAACATGACTTGATGGGTGAATAGTTTACTATTTACATTGATCACAAGAGTTTAAGGTATATCTTCACACAGAAGGACCTAAACCTAAGAAAATTATGTTGTCTAGAGTTCCTCTAGGACCATGACTTTGAGATAATATACACTCCTGGGAAGGGGAATGTAGTTGCAGATGCACTCAGTAGGAGGTCTGGCCTACAGTTTTTGAGTGAGGCGACATAGAAACTATCCACGTTGCAGATATCCTTTATAGATGGAGATAGATTAGCTTACCTGTATTATATTTCTATCACTACCACACTTCTTCAGAGAGTTTGGGAGGAACATCTAGGGAACATTTACTATGAGGCTCTACATGCTCAGATATCCTCAGGACAAGCACCTGATGGATTTTCTGATGGTGGGGAGATTTTCATTCTCTTCAGAGGATGCACCATGGTACTAGTGGTTCTATGAGAGTAGTTGTTGAGGGGGTTCTATACGTCCCCTCTAGCGGTACATTCTGGGGTGGTGAAGATGTACCATGACCTCTAGCATCGGCACTGGTGGCCAGGGATGAAGAAAGTAGTGGAAGAGTTTGTTTTATGATGCCTCACTTGTCAGCATGTGAATGTCGAATAGTAGGCACAAGAAAGATTAGAGCTTCCATTAGAGGTACCATAGTGGAAGTGGGATTGTATATCCATGGATTTCATGACAGGGAAACCACGTACGTCTAGGGGCCCTGATTCCATCTGGGTGATCATTGAATGACTCGCCAAGTTGGACCACTTCCTACCCATCTGAGAGCATAGATCAGCAGAGGGATTTGGGTACATCTACATACAAGAGATTATACATATTCAAGGGGTTCTATTGATGATCATATTTGACTATGAAGCATATTTTACAACCCAATTTTGGAAGGGATTATAGGAGGTGTTCGGGACTCAACTACGTTTGAGAACCTCCTTTCATCCACAGATGGATGGTCATATGGAGTGGACCATTCAGACACTAGAGGACATTCTTCATGCTTGTGTCCAAGATTTTGGCCGTAGTTGGGATGATCACTTGACCTTGGGGGAGTTAGCGTTCAGAAAAAAGCTATAAATCCACCATCGGTATGGCATCGTTTGAGGGCTTGTATGGTCGAGCATGCAAATCACTTGTATGATGGATAAACCTGGGGGAGTCAGCACTTATGGGTCCAAAGTTGGTACGGGATACCACTGAGAAGTTGAACATCATCAAGAACGGATGAAGACTTCAATGAGTAGAAGGAAGTCTTATGCCTACAGGATACATAGACCATTGGATTTCGAGGAGGGAGACCATGTCTTCCCATGGGTCTCACCTCGATGAGGTTTGTAGAGATTTGGCTGGGGAGACAAGCTTTCTCCTAGGTTCATTGGACCCTTTTAGGTTCTCAGCAAAGTTGGTGAGGTGTCATAACGCCTATCTCCTCCACCACAGATGCATCAGGTGCATGATTGTTTCCACGTGTTGCGGCTGAGGAAGTACCTACAAGATCCATCACACGTTATTGACTAAGGTGAGATGGAAATTGATGATGGGGAGACATTTACGGAGGTTCCAGTGCAAATTGATTATCGATATGAGCGGGTCCTTCATGGATGATCGATCCCTCCGGTGCATGATCAATGGAATCACGAGAACCTCTATGGGAACACATGGGAGAGTGAGGCTCAAATTCATGCTCAGTACTACCATTTGTCTCTTTAGTCTATGTTGTGGATTTTGGGAATGAAAATCCGTAAGGTAGGGAGAATGTAAAGACTCATTTTTTCAATTTAATTTTTTTATAATTTCATATTATTATGAGTCTGTGAAAATTGACGGTGCATGATTCTGAGGCCCGGTCTCCCTGGAATGAATTTCTAAACATTGTTTGAGGTACATTCAGTAAAATCACAGGTGACATTTTCTATCTTTTGAACCGATGCTCGGATAAAAAATATGAGGTCACCATTGAATCAATAGCGCCAGGATTCACTTAAGGAAGGATTCACTTTGACCGTAGAAGGTTGGGGGAAAATATAGTTTTTGGACATTTAAGTGAATAATTAAGTAACAATGTTATTTTATTTCTCTTTTTTTTCATCTAACGGACGAGCAGCTGTGGTGGGACCGACGACATGTCAATCCATTAAATGGATTTAATCTCATTTAAATGTAACCGCATCGTTGGAAATTTGTCTGGTCCATTAATTAAATGAACCTCATAAATTCCTCAGAGCATTACCCACCTATTCCCCACCTAATTATATGGAGCTTGGGGTGGGGTGTTGGCATGACTTCACCAAGCGACGAAGCTCTGGAAAAGTACCATGACGCCAACCACATGGGGGATGAGACTGGTTTTAACGAGCGGTGATGAGCACCACCAAATCAAGAATTGACGACAATGACAAAGGATGTTTTGTCGATCATCATCGGTGGATGTCTTATCCAGGTAGGGGGAGTGTTGTAAAGTTCATCTTTTTTAGATAACTTTTTGACCGCCTGATATGATGCTAATTAAGAGGGCACGAGCCAAAAGAACAAGGCTCGGACCCTCCACCTCTTTGGTATTTGTCTTTTTTTTCTTGAACAGTTTTCCAAACAGAGCGGCAGGATGAAACCGGAGGACACACATTGGCGACGGTGACCCGAGAGCCTCGTAGGCACTAATGGCACAAAAGAACGGACCATCGGAGCATGTCTGGTGGCCTGTGGAAGAAACTTACAATACGCCATGTTGGCGGCGGCTGGCGGTGGTCGTAGGAGACCCATGGTGACCGACTACAGGTGGTGGGAAGTGGCGCACCGTCACGTGTTGCAGCAGCCCGAGGCGACCGGCCTGAGCCATCCCCAGAGGACAAGGGTGGCACCCGTAGGAACCACCAGCGACAGCCGCCACTACCAAAAGGTTGTGGTAGGAGAGGGTTGTGTGGCCCTACGTTGCGCCATTTTGGAAGAAGCCAGCCATCTAAACGGCCTACCATTTCATGTGGTGGGTTTGTGCCCCACCGACTAGGAGAAACGGCCCCGTAAATGTGCGGCCCGTGGAAAAGGGTGTCTGACTTTTGGAAAACTGATCCAAACGTGAGCCAACCGAGTGTGTTCATCCGGACCCGCGGCCCAGAGGGCCAGACCCACCAAGAGGTCGAGTTGGACCTGCTGCCCAGCAGGCCAGTGTGGGTGGGCCGAGCCCCACCCAGTGGGCCGGTCCAATCGTAGCCTGGGCCCGCGAACCAATGGGACAAACATGAGGGGACGGACCTAGTGAATTGGGACAAACCTTAATGTATTGGACCTAGGTAGGGTAAGGTAGACCCCGAGAACCATTACATCTCGCTGGTCAGACCAAGTCGGACCGGGCCCAGACTCAACCAGCCCCCGAATAAATAAATGCTTGTAACTGACGAATTAGGTGTCCGTTTGACATGCAGTCTGTGGAATTGGGACCCCTTTTGGGAATTGGTCCCTTTGAAATATTCCAAAGGTCCCAAATGAGTTGGTTCGGACCAAGGTTGGATCACCCCTGTTTCACAGAAAGTGATGTAACTAACAGACCAGGCATCCGATCGACGCGCTGTCTGTGGCATAAAGACCCTTGTGACAAGGCAGTCCTTTGGAGATACTCTAAGTGAGTTTTATGGTGTTTTACGTGAGACTAGGGTTGGATTAGACATGAATCCAACCAGGACCTTTTTACAAAAGTGCCCTTATCTCACAGACCTGGCATCTGATCGACGCGCTGTTTGTCACATTGGGACTCCTATGACGGGATGATCCGGGGGTATTATTTTTACAGGAATTCGTACTCATTGAAATATGACCAATGACTTGAGGATATGTTCTCCCAGAATCAGTCATGGTAAGAGAGGGAATCCTATGGCCGGCTGTCTTTTAAGTAGTGACCCTGTGTGGGTCAGCATCATAGCGGCCCTGTGTGGATCAACATCTAGCAACCCTGTGTGGATCGACATCAAAGAGACCCTGTGGAGAACAACATCATAGAGTCTCTATGTAGTTAATCATCATAGAGACCCTGTGTGAATCACCATCTACCGACACTGTTTGGATCTGCATCATAGTGACCTTCTATGGATCAGCATTCTAGCGACCCTGTGTGGATCAGTAGTTTGCGACCCGACGAGGACCAGCCTTTGAGCAACCCATCATGGATCAGGGATATACAACACTGTGTCGATCTAAAATGGAACAATTCATTTGTGGTTCAGCTGTGGGAACTTCCAAATGGAATAAAATGATATAGCTTTAGGCTAGTCTTCTTTATTCCTGAACTCTTAGTTGTATACCTGGTTTGAGCTGAGTCTTTTTCTTTGTGCTTTTTGATTGTGGTCATGCTTTGTGCTTTTCCTTTTTGGAATTCTGAGAGACCTTTGGGGGTCTTAGGTTTCCTACTGGGTATTGTTATACTCACCACTACACAGGAATTGCCTACACATTTTTGTGTCTTGTGCAGACAACGAACAGCTTAGCTGAGACTTGGGGGATCCATGACAAGGTGGTACACAGAGGTGATTACCTGACTAGGAGAGCAGTAGAGATTAGTTGTACCTACCTTCAGGTAAGATCCTCAATGGATGATTCCAGGAGCTGTTTTAAATTTTTCTATTGTAGGTGTACCTTTTAGTTGGGCTTCTATTCCATCCCCTTTACTTTCAGTACACACCTTTACTCGTGTAGTTTTACTTTGTGGTTTCTTCTTTTCGTGTTCTTGGATTGTGCGTTTGTACAGGTTTAAAGGAAATGCCTTCCCGTTTTAGGGATATTTCTTTTAGGTTCTAGTCGCCAACCCCTGGTCTATGGAAGGTAAATTGGGGTCATCACGGCATGGGCCCCAAGGATAGGTCGTTACAAATTGGGCAGTGTTTCACCAACAACAACGATCTCATTCCGATCATCAGTGGAATGTTTTTTAAAATTCCACCTTTTGGATATTCCTTTGTATACCCAATACCTTCATTCCCAAGGAATCAAAACATGTACCTCAAAAGTTCCTCATTGGCATCCTGATGTCACCACTTCAACCCATTTTATTCTTCACAAATCTATAGATAAAATATTTCTCTCCACCTTATGAGTGACATTGTAACTACTTCTCTAAATAAATTCCTACCACCAAGTTCAATGCTCTAATGCTACCAAACCTAAGAAGTGGAGGTGGACATACAAATGTCACCTGTGTGAGAAAAAATGTTAATCATATACCATTACTAGTATTCATGATTTATTCTTTTAGGATTCACCATTATTAAATCCACCACATAAATTTCATGTAGATATGGTCGTTTTTACAATTTCCACCACACAGTGTCACTTTTATCTTTCTACAGGGGTGAAACCTTCAAGAAGGCCCTTATCCCACCAGATGAAAACCATTGGTTGATTAGAATATATACAATGATCTATCTTTGTACCTAGGATGATGTCAATGTATTGAGAATGAACATTTCATGTCTATAAGTACAATAATATGTTAATGATGAATACCACCAAAAGTGAATCTCCACTGATGTCACCCCCCACAATAGGGACACCTCGACCTTCCAAAAGTCACATACTCAGTTACTGCAAGCTTCTCATCATCACTCAATGACCACCACTCTAGTGGGATTTCCAATGAAAAATAAAAACAACTTTATAACTCTATGCTAAGAATTCAGGACCCAACATTGTCTTTGGAACTACTTCCATTAACCCACTCAACTTATTCCATTATAACCTTGGATAATCACAACAAAAACACCATGATCCATCATATCGGTCCAAAACTATATAGTCTCTCACATAAAAGACACTTTTCACTTTGATTCCTTGGAAAACAAATGTCAATTTTCTTGAGAAAACAATTTACACCTCCCAAATAGCATTGTTACTCTCCCACATGTGACCACATCTGGTTCTCATTATAACCCATGAGGTCATGCACTTTCTTACAACCATTCACTTAACTCGACTATAGATCCCGAGTGACGTACATCACTAGATCTAGGATGAGTTTCCAACTCACTCAAATATCAAGGCCTCCTAGCCCATAAACCTGGTTAGATTCAAGGCATTTCCAAAGTTCTCTTCCTATAACAAAATCTTTAAGAAAAATCAACCCAACCATGTGACTACCCCTTCCCTGAGGTGTCACTTCCATATCAAAATGTTCATTATAATTTCTCATCAATCCCATATATTTAATTTTTCCCTACATCTTGGACAAACTCCAAAATGATTCTACCCTTCAAAACAAACATTAGACAAACAAAAAGCAATCATGTGCATCCCTGAGAAAAAAACTAAGGCATAGTAATTCACTATTACCAAAATTCAATGGCACCCACATTGCATCAATTCAACCTCCGAAGCACCCACCCGTTGTCCACATTCCAAGGCATATACAACACTTAGCTAACCTCTATCAAGGTTACCCTTGATATCAATAAACCACCAAAACAGAACAACAACTCTAGTCAACTCTCTAAAACCATTTCATTTCCCACATTTCCCATTATTCCAAACCCTCATTATGAACCACTCTATGTTCACCAATGTCAAAGAACAAAACTCCCACTTGTTCTTTAAGAACCCAAAAGCACACAAAAAACCCAGCTAAACCCAATAATAGGTTACTCTAAATGATCAAACTATATCAAATACCTAAACCAGTTTCTCATCTATAAATGGGCACCAGCTCCTCCCTTAATCCTCACAAATCAATCCTCACACAACTCACTTCTCATAGGAATTTTTCTTTCCCCAATTCCGAAATGTATTATTTCTAACACCCTAATAAACCATTTAATCTTAGTCCCACACCAAACATATTCACAAAAACACATTGAAACAGTAATATAAACATCCACCATAAGGTCCAAAACACAAATAAAAAGGTCTTAACCCAAAAGTTTCACCATATCCATATTATTAGGAAACAACTCAAAACCTCAAGGTCCCAACCTAACTGAGGGTACAACAAGAAACACTGTACTATTCATCACATAAAACCCATCAAGGTATCACAGAATGTAACCCAAAGTGTCAAAACTAGGGAACTCTCACTACCCAAAATGCCCATACATAGTGTCAACGACAAAACTATGGATACTCTCTACCATCATCCCTAATAGTTACACCATTACCCATTCTTCTTTAGTTAAATTTACCATTTTAAAACCATAACATTAACATTTAAAAACATTCCATTCACAAAACATTTCAAAACTCATAGCTTTATTAAAATTCATTTTTCAAAATGTTTTCACTAACAAAAATTTCAAGGGAAGATCAATAGTAATAAATGACCAGTTGAAAAGTACACTACTAGCATATTAATCCAAAGGAACTATCAATCACATGAAACATGCAAATGAGTTATCAGTCCTATGTGCCTAGTATGATGCACGAACCCACAAACCCTCTCTTTATATATTAGACCAATATAATAAACATCATGAATCAATAATGTAATATAAAAGTGTGGTTTTTGATGTGGATTTATCAATTGATTGTAAAACAAAAAAACAAAGAATCAATTCCCACCCTTGGAAACTTGGCTTTTCCCCCATGTGTGGGGCTGAATGCACCCATACATGATCTCATTAACAAGCTTCGAATTTTTCTGGGTCTACTTTATACAATGTTCCAAATATTAATAAAAAATACGCTAGCTATTTTACCACTTTTTAACACGTTTTCCTAGGATCCACTATAACTGGTGCCTCAAGTCGGGTTAACACATGACCTCCGGCATGCCTCCCCCAACACCAGAGGCTACCGACTAGCAATGCATGTCTAGAAAGGTATATAGGGGAGACGATCCCACTTATCAAAGTAAAATTTATAAAAAAAATAATAATAATAGATATATCAACCAAATAAAACAACACAATGGAATGGCCATAGGAAAGTGTCAATAATAAACCAAGTGAAACATAATAAAAACATGGAATGTATACACAACATGATTGGAAATCATACAATAAATAACCAAAATAAGGAATCTAAATAAAACCAATTACATGTTACCATGTCTAAACCAGTTATGAAATCACATGCCTCAACCCCTAATCCCACGTTTAAGAAAAATACTAGGTCCCAGTTATGAACCTGTACCATAAAACAATTAGTATATGCTTGGGTACCCAAGTTCCATGGGTATTTGAGTAGTGTTTGAGTACACCTCTATAGGCTATCACCAATAGTTTCTAAATAAATAACCATTATGTACAATAGTGTACGCGGATAATCAAGGTGAAATAAATAAACAAAGAAAAAAAAGAAGCATGTTTCTCACTTAAAACATTATCAAAAAAACCATTTTATCCTTATCGTTCTGTTATACAATCCATCCAATCTAACCTTCTCTGGATATACCGGGGTCCTAATCCATAGAAAAATGGGGTTACATACTTTTAGTAACTGAGGGTGATCACTAACAAAATCAATTTATCCATGAACCCTAGAGAATTAGTCCACGTAACAATATCATATCCATACTTTGGGAGCATAGATCCCCAGTCTAACATCTTAAACCAAGAAGAAGATCAATTGGTCCTAGAGCGTAGGTCTATATTGACCCAAATATGAGGAGCCACAGTTCAATACCATAATCATACAAGACATCGGTGTGGCCTAGAGCATCAGTCGTGCCTAACCCATGGGATTAGTGCCTTAATCCAAAGCCATAATCATATCATTTACCCATATGAACATGCTTCATTGACTATTTATCCCATTTACCTACATTATAATTTCATTTACCAAGGAAAAAATAGACCCTTAAAATAAAATCAAGGCATAAAAACCAAACCATATAATCATTTAAAATCATATAGATATAACCATTTAAACATGGTTATTCTAATTTGAAAAACTAAACCATGCCTTAATGATTTCTTTAGCATCTCCAATGATTAAAAGGTCTATTTATGGAATTTCCACAAAAAGGGGAAACACACCCTCATTTGAAATCACTATTTGAAATCAATTAATAAAACCCAATTTTTAAATTAATATCATGTAAACACCTCCTATTAAAACATTACACCATTTACCAAAATTTCATTCCTTCATTTAAAACCATAACTAATTCAAAATAAAACACACATCATTTAAACCATTTCAAAAACCTTTTTTCGATTTCATAAAAAGTATAATATAATATTTCAAGCATCCCTTTAACCAATCCCATTTACTAAAAAAATATACCTATTAACTAGTGTAATATTTCTATCTCAATTCTTAATAATTCATTTTAAAATTATCAAGATTTTGGTATACCCCATGGGTATCCCTAGGTTTAGTCTCACATCATCAATGAGCCCAATAGGGTCTGTGAAGGGTCTTTATCCTCAATCTAAGGCCCAAATTAATTTTTTTAGTAAAATACATGAAAACTCATCCACTAAGTATGTATGAACAACCATATACACTTATAAAAAATTAAGAATATAAAAATCCTTATTAACCGCATACATCAAGCTCGTAAAAAACCATTCAGTCGAACTCAAACCTTGATTTAAGCTAAAATGACCTAAAATATCACAATAACGAACACCCCGAAAGGTAAGGGTTTGAGATTTATTTAGATAGGATAGAACACACTAATACCCTTCTTTAAAATAAAAGGAAACAGAGTTGAAATCATACCTTGATCTTTTATTCACACTAAACGACACTCCAAATGTCTATGAATCAAAGGAGAAACACCCATGGGGGAGGAAAAGGCTATGTGTTAATCAACCTAGTGGTAGGATAATGATTGGGTCAAAAAAATGTGGATGAATCATTTATACCTAAGAGGGAAAATGGGAATTTCTCCAAACTTATGAGGCACATGGTTTCACTATATGGTTGGCCAAACCATGCGCCATCAATGAATTTTCCTCCCTCTAAGAGGAAACTGAGCCCCATTTTTATGGACATCCACATGGTTTGAGAAACCATGTGGTGGTCATGAACTTGACACTGTCTATGGGGATATTGATCCCCATGGAATCCTGGTCCACCCTAAATGGTTTCTCTAACAATGCAAACCCATCTTCAAGCCGCACAGTTATGGCATACAAATAATACTATCTATGAACCAACCATGATATCCAAAAAAATTGGCCTATGTTCCTCATTTAATATACCCCAAACCCCTAGAACACCCCTGATGACTTTCCTATACAAGGGAAACCTACCATTAACCAAATTAGGAGGTGTTTAACCAAACAATTTATGATAAAAACGAACCCCTTAAAACACTAGGATCTAACATAATGATACTTGGGTTCCTTATATTGAAATAAAAAGATGATATCATTCGTTAAATTAACTTTATTAGAAAATGGAGAGATATGTGGGTTTCGAATATAGAATTCCATAGATGAGAACATTAGTTAAATGAATTGTATTTGACCATGGAGAAATACCTGGGTTCCTTATATGAAATTATTTTGATGGGTTCATTGGATAAATGAATTGTTTTGGACCATAGAGTTATAATTGTGTTATATGCATGTAAATCCTTATACAGGCTCAATAATAAAATGAAATAATAATACACCTTAAGAAAAACATGGATTCAAAATTAGGAATTCCTTGGATAGTCTTATCATCCAAATGATTTCCATTCTTCCATGAAAATTACATGAATTCTTACATAGGAATTATATACATGGGATCGTTGGAAAATGAGATGAATTACAATATTTATCACCGTTATACCTAGAACCCTTGACTTTAACCCATGTAATATTTGACTATTATACTTTTATAACCTTGGTTATGTTCCCTAGTTGGGATGTTTTGGCTGATACCATAATGAAATAAGTGATTGATTTTCCACTATTGTGTAGAAGACTTAGTCTTATGCGTTAGGTTTTTACCAATTCATTTATATCAATTCCTATATTACAATTACAAATTTTCACATATAAACATGATGGCATGTTTAGGGACATTCTATTTTAGGACAAAGTAGGTATTGTCTGTCAGGTTCCATTTGAGGTACTTGAGCCCAAGTTGATTATATTTATTTATTTACTTTCTTATTTGTTATACATTAAAATTATAATATTTTGTATTCACAGACTTGATTTAATTAGATTTCATTGGTGGTTTACTAATGATTTTATCTCACACCCAGTTGGGGCTACTATTTGGTATCCAAATAGACCTCATGGATGTAAGACTGGGATTCTGGATTGTGATATGTCTTGTACAATTCAATATGAGAGATTAGTTTAATATGACTGATCTTGTTCATATGATTCTCATGGAGATAGACTTTTTTCATTGTTTATTTTCTTATTCATGTATTTTATTCCTTATTTGATGTATGCTTCTTTTCTTTTAAGTATTAACATGAAATCATTATGTATATGATAAATTTTATGGATTTGGACATTGATTATTATTGGGATGATTAATTCCAACTACCTTTCATTAATACATATTCTAAAATTTATTTATTTATTATCTACCATTGTGATACTCTAGTCATGTGGATATAGTATCCCCACTATACCATCATTGGACCCTCACTACTAGTTGGTAGCCTCTAACATACATGGACGTGTTCTTGAGTTCGTGTTGTGAAAACTCTAGATACATTTATAGAGTGAGTTTGGTTGGGTCATTACAATGTTGTATAAAATCTTTCTTTTCTTTTTTATAACTATTTTAGGCTATCATATAAAATACTAATAACATTTATATACTTGATAAATAGTTCATGTTTGTGGGTGATCAACCCATACATAAGGGAAAGGTCATGTGGCAAGGTATGGGACTATTTTTTTTTGCTTTTAATTATTACAGTTGATTAATATTTCTAGTTGAGTGATTGATATTATTTCTAATTCATGTTGATTTATGATATTATGGTATTTTTCCCTTATCCCAATAGGGAAAGGAAGTATTGTTACATGCATCATTATAGGAACATATATATTCACATATAATGAATATGACATGCCATATAGATTACATTTCTTGATAGCCCGATATATGTAAGGTGTGATTTGTGTGATTTAGTAGCCTTCTTATCTATATACCATGTTTTGGTAATTATTTATAATTCTTTCTTTTATAACCATCAAGGGTGGTTATTTCTAGGTTTACCTAGATTCTATAATTATGTAGTATTATTTCTTGCCTACTCTCATTCATTAATCTATCATAGCATTCCTTGATGTAGATTTATATTTTATTGTTTATTAATGAGTCTACATCAACCTAGATGGTGTTTTCTCATATAAATCGATGGTAGAATTTTATTTTACTAACTAATTATGAAATGTTTTATCCATTTACCATTGGTTTCATGAGCTAGAAAATAGTGGTTGTGATTAAATGGGTAAAATAACAATTTCTGAAGTGTTTGAGACTATATAAATTGGGATGGGAGACCCATATAATAAAACTATCATATATGGATTTTTAATTGTTTGAGGGAGATGGTAAAAACTTGATTAAAATTACATGAATGATTATTACAACCTATAATTTAATGTACAATTAAATCATAGGAATGGTGAATCATCTAACTGCACCATTATATAAATAAAAAATTTGTTAAAATATGATTTATAGAATTTATAATTTTCTTATGGATCTTAAAATTTATTCAACCAAATAAGGTCGGTCATGTTATTTTATTCTTATTAGATAAACTGGAAATTTTCAACGAAGGTTATACTTGATAGGACATGTATATATAATAATTCTATTAAGGATGTGATTATTCCTTGATAAATCAACTTATATTATTTTTCACTTAAATGGACCTCGGCTGGAATGAAGAGACCCTCATAGGTTGCCTTTATTTTGAAATCCCACAGTGTTGAATCCTATGGGGGTACACACATTCTATAGAGGGATGGTTATTTAAGTAGTTATTAGCCACTTGTACAGCGTTACTTATACATATATGGAGGAATATTACTGAACAAATTACCTTAAAATAGAAGAGAAATTTGGTCTACTTTTTGAACATACTATTATTTAATTATTTAATTAAGTAAAATTCCAATCACAACCTAAAGGATTTTTATTCAATAGCGTGGAATTGAAATTTGTTTTAACTAATAAAAATTTTGAGAACTTTAAGGATGAATAAATTCATAAAATAAATTTATGAGATTATTTTCCTAAAATGTGATAGGACTTCATCTAAATAAATAATTATTGGAGGGAAATTGTGAGATATATTTCCTATCATGTTGCGTGGAGTTATGAAATGAAACTTACTAGTATAGTTATCTTTAAAACTGGTCATTCAGTTGATTATGTATGATAATATTTTAATGTTTATAATAAATATGAAAAAATATAGTGTATTTAATAAAACCTTAATGTGGTGATTTTATCTTTAACCCTTGAGAAAGAACAGTTTAATTTTCAAATTAAATTTTACCCTGAGGGAGAATGTGGATGTTGGATATAGGACTCAATTTAACTTTTCTATTTTGATGAACTTTGAGGTTTTGTAGGATGATCCTAGAGACCTTTTAATGGAATGTCCTTGTTTTTTAGCCAATTTCACTTTGAGAGGGATACCCTTTTTTGGTAGAACCTAAAAAATAAGTAGTATTGTGGGATGATTTCTTTGATTTATGGGCACATGATGTGCCATCATTATTCCCACTGACTATATATAGGATTATTAATTATAAAATTACACATGTGTTGGAAGGGTGGTTATGATAAGAACATACCCTTTTAAAATACGTGATCATAATGTAATGACTATATTTCATAGGTTAGACATGAATAATTCATGTTTAGTCACTTAGTATGTCATTTGATACTTTTTATTCTCTATTGATGGACAACTGAGGAGGTCATCAGCCTAATTAATATTTTTATGGGATAATTTGACTCTAGGGAAAATATTTTGTATGGGAAATAAGATACTAGGATTCATAGGGCCAATAGGCCTATGGATAATATCAAATGATGTTCAATTGTTTAAATGTAATCTTGAGGTGGTATTCCTCGATACATGCAGTACCTATTGAGTTAGAAAAGTGTTGCAACCAACCATATCAGTTTGGTGGAAATTATTTAATTTGAAATGTAATATAATATTTTCATTGGTAATTTATGGAGAATAAGAACATAAAACTATAAAAGAGTTTAGTTATATTGATGTTGTGGGATGACATGAAAAAGTATCAGGTGTTGTAACATTAAGATTAGTTTAGTTTTCACAAATTGGTTTGATACTAATGATGTTTGTGAGCATGGATTTGGAGATCATCATCTGTACATATAGATTAAATATGATATATTTCCCTTTTAATATGATGGTTTTCCTCTCTTTCAAATTAGTTCTATTTTTATCATGTCTAAGTGAAGTGTTCAGTGGATGAAACATGTCTCATGGAATGGTTTGTTTTACTCAGTAAATCATGACTCATATAATCCTATGGTGGGGATCATCACATAAATTATTTTAAATTATTTCCTTCAATGTATAGGGAGAAAATACTTAAAATACAATTGTTTAATGGTCATCACAGTTTATTAATTCCCATGAGGCAATTCGTTAAGGTTATCTAGTCCTTGATATGATGTATCAGATAAAAATTAGTTATGATTTTTGATCTAGTATAGACACTAGATTCTGGCTTTAGAAGCATGATTGACCTATATAATGAATCAATTATAAGGAATTTTGGTGATTTTAAGGTAGAAAAATAGTGAAATGTTTAGTTTTTTAAAAAACCATTGAAATATTCCATGAGTTTGAATTAGAATAAAGTGAGATTTTAAAATGATCATGGTTACTCTAGGGTGGACAAGCTAATGGAATAAATATCTTACTTCAGTATTCAATTTTTAATCTAGACTTCTTTAATCTATATAGCTTGAGTTTTCCATAAGTTGTTATAAGATGACTTAGGGGAGTTTTACTCAATGACTCTCCTGAGGTCTGGTTATGATCCTTAGGGAGTGTGTTGGATGGTCATATAATGCCTAAGGAAGTAAAGCATAGTGGTCCATAAATGTTGATGTGTTAGTAGGTGTATGAAATAACTTTTAAAATATGTTGTCCAATATTGGTTCAACTGTTCTTCTTATCGATAGTTGGATATGCCTGGTTGGAAACCAAAGCACGAACTTCATCTTGGATATGATGAGAGTGTCTTGGTTATTATTATAAATTATTTTCATAATTTTTTGGTGATCTTGTATTATTGATTATCATTCCCATTATATTGATATCATCTAGGGTACACTAAGATAATCAAGGTTATATGATGAGCTAAATAAGGAAATTAAATGGCTTGTTGGATCAATAAATAGACTCTTGTGAGTGACTTTTCGGTAGAATGGTTAAACATAGTACTGTAGTATTACCTTAGTCAAAATAGGATTCCCATGTAGTAATTATTTAGAAACAATGATGGACGCCATCCAATTCATTCACTTGACTTCCATGTGATATACAACTTAGGGGATCTACTGTTGTTTTGATACATGGATGTATTGGTGATGTACTAACATCTCAATTGTAATACATAAATGATGGAATACCATGGATGAGTTCCTTGGACTCTATTACATGATTCTGAGGATACTACGAACATACAGTTAGGCTCGATTAATATGATTAAAGTGTTATCATCAAATGGTGTTTGATTGGGTATACACCTATTTTTTCTATGAAATGAAAACATACATGAACACTTTGGATATATATTTCACTTGGATATCATTATAGTATTTTGTGAGGATGGTTAGAGTAGTATTAAGGTTACTTGGATTTAAATCATCATGATTATATTTAGTATTCAGTGGTTATTAATGTCAAGTGCCTTAAATAATAGATAGTGGGTAGTGGGTTAACTTTATTATCTCTTTGTTGGTTGGATACAGTTGGTGATGAACTGCTTCAGGCATATTTTTTGGATGAGTTTAGTATAGTTAACAAATTAACTAAGGAATTTTAGGGCTTTAATAGTCTCAATGAGTTCAATTTTTAACTGACCATTCGATCAATTTCAAAAATTTGCTGAAGTGACTCTTTATAACGCTTAAGGAATGCTTAAGTAGGAAATCCTAATAGTGGGAGCACCATAACACAAAATTTTCTATTCAAGAGAAAATATATGGTAGGTATCTCCAAGGTATTTTCTTGACCAAAGTATGTTGGGTCATTTTTCATTGTTCCCCGTGGATTTTAATGAATGAGATGTTTTATGGTGGGGTTATTATAAGATCCCATGTTCTAAAACTGATGGAATTTCAAAAGGATTTTTATCTTTTTGTTTTTTGGATTATCTAAATTTTAAATCAATATTTGGAATGTAAAATTGAGAAATAAAACATTTAAAATTTATTTTTTAGATACGGTTTATTATTTAGATGTGTCTTAGGTTTTTAATTGAGTTGTAATTTTAAAGGTCGGTTTCTAGAGCAACAAACTTGGGCACATGGTTGATGTATAGTTAGTAAAAACGATGTGTAATAACTATAAATTTCTTTTGATAAGGATGATTTTTTTCTCAAACCATTCATATGATCAAAGGAACTATGTTGAATGGTTCAGATCCCTAGAGGAAGTCTCATAGTTGGTGCATAGTATATTTAACTGTGCGTTGCAACCATATGAGGATTGGGGTATTAAGACAATTCCAAGGGAACTGTCTATGCATGGTTTGTCTAAACATGCACATGAACCATTCATTGTGTGTCTCATGGTCAGTATAATCCATAGATTTGTGCAGGGTCAACCAAACCGTGTCACCAAATCATTCCCCACATAAAAAATAGGGAAAATGACCATTTTTTCACGAATATCTTTAAATATGTTTATGCCTTATTTCTCCCCCAATCATCCAGGAGGCTCCCCCATGTGTGCCCTCTTCTCACTATCCTCCTCCATGGTCTTTTTCCTTTGTTCATGGTCTGAATCGTATTTCATTCATTTTTATGGATGCCAAGAGGTAAGACTACAACTCCTCTTTCCTCCTTTGTTATTTTATCTTCTCACTCCTGATGTGATCATTGTGAAATCTCATATGCCTTTTAGGGTGTTTTTCTATTCTCCCATTTTCTCTCATTATAGATTAAATAAAATCCCGATAATTGATCAGTGAAGCATCCTATGAGTGGGGTATGTGGTCTATGGATTTTCAATTATGGTTTCATCATTTCATATTACACAACATTGTTCCGCATGATTTATTTTCCATGTCGCACCCTTATAATGTGAAATTAGCTACGTGAAACCTAATTCATTAAATTAAATACCATTTGTGTGTTTACTTTAACCATTTTTGGTTCTTAACCTCAACTAGAACCACCCTTTTGGGTTAATTTCTTATATTCATGTGACCTATTCTTTGTCTATGAAATTAAACCACACTTTTTGGGAATTGTTTTAAAAGAGTAGGATTATAATGATCTATCTACATGTTAATCACCTTTGAGGATTTATGTCTAACATTTAATGTAATAAATATTTAAATTGAATTAAATGACTTGTAATGAAAACAGTTCCACATTTCTAATAAAACAGACAACGAGGTTCACTATCTTGTTTAATAAAAAGGGTTAATTAAAATGGGCCATTTGAAATAAAAAATGGTAGGGACCTTCCCATGACTTTTTTCGTTACTTATTAATAGAATAACCCAAATTTAATAATTGAACAATGATATGAAATGATTTTGGAAATAAGATATTATTTAATTATACTTTAACTATGGTACTGCATTCTTATTAACATTTCCTTATTTATTACTTATATTTAAATGGAAAAAGGAATGGATAATATCATGTAAAATCATTACATATTAAAGGAAATGTGCATATACCCTTGTATTAATCCATTATAAACACCTAGGTTCCTTATATATAATTCCTTGGATCGAATCATAGGTTAAATGAATTTATATTAAACAATTAATTGATACTTGGCTTCATTATACATTATTAATTGAATAGGATCATTGGTTAAATGATTTATATTAGACCATGAAGTGTTACCTAGGTTCTTTATATGATATTCCTTATATGGGATCATTGGTTAAATGAACTGTAGTAGACCATGGAGTGATACCTAGGTTCCTTATATGGAATTATTTATATGGACTCATTTGTAAAATGAATTACATTAGACTATGGACTGATACTGGGTTCCTTATATAGAATGTCTTGGATGAGATCATTGGTTAAATAAATTGGTTTAGATCATAGAGAGATATGATTATTCCTTGGATGGAATGCCTTGGATATTCTCATTAGTTAATGAAAATTAAATTATACCTTGAGAGATTCATAGATTCCGAAGTAGGTATTCCTTGGATGGGCTCAACAGATAAACTATTTACATTACTCCTTGAGTGATATATGGATTCCGAATTAAGAATTCTATACATTGGGCCATAGGAAAAATGAGATGTATTACATGCTTCACCACCATTATACATGGATTCCTATAATTTATCCTTTGTCCGATATGTCTATTATACGTTTATGAACTTGTATATGATCCATGGGAGGGATGTTTCAGATGATTACTTAATTAAATAAGTAACCATTGTACCACTATTATGTGGATGCCTTGGTCATTCTCCTTAGATCCTCACTAGTGAATGTATATCTCTTCATAAATTAATATTACATATATGCACAAATATACATGATGGAATTTTTAGAGACACTCAAGATTTGGAAAAAGTACGTATTGTCTATCGGGTTTCCTTTGAGGTACCAAATCTAGACTTAATTTTACTTATTCATTTATTTACTACATTATTTTTCAAACCTTCACAATATTTTATTTTATATTCATATATTGGATTTCATTAAACTCCATTGGTGATAGCCTACTATATTTGTATCACACCTTGTTCATGCCATTAATTGGTACCCGAGAAGACTTCATGGTTGTAGGGTCACGATCCTAGATTATGCTATGTGATGTCAATTAGATATGGGAGTTTAAGAGAACATGAATAGTCTTGTTCTTAGTATTATCATGGTGATTTATTTTTAATTAATTTTCTTTTTTCATGTGTGTATTGTATTCTTGATTCCTTGTATGGAGTTTTTCCGTTTGGAATTGAAATTAAATCATTCTATATATAATAGGGTTTATGAATTTGGTCATTTATTATTAATGGGATAATTTATTTATACTTCCTTATAATTTATACATCTTTTTTTGATTGTTTTATTTATTATGTACCATTTTTATACTTTTATCATGATGGTATAATCTCCTCATAATACCATCAATGTACCTTAGATTACCTAGACATTATTCTAGTATCACTAAGTGGGGATAGGGGTGAATCAATTATATCATTTTATTTTAAGTTTACCTACTTTATAAAAAACATTCACCTCCTATAAATATTTATTTAACATCTTAAAACAAACCAGACACGAAACCACACAAACATAAGAATTTACAATGTTCACTGCTTAATAAGAGTATCTAGTCCTTGGTATGGTACATAAATAATCCAATAATCACAATCTACTATAAAATAATATTTTTTTCTGGAATACGACAAGTTGGATATGACCTTACACTTTTGTAGCACAATATTCAATAAAATAGTGCATGTGAATCAAGTATCATGAAATCATGTAATAAAATTTTTTTTAATAAAAATTTTACAGTGCTTCTTGATCAACGTTCAAAAATACATTATTTAAATGAAATTATTCAATTTCTTATATAGAATTTGGTAAGGACTTATTAGACTTCATAATGACATTCAGTTCGATTTCCAAGTCTAACCCTCAATTCTGATTGCTCAATAAAAAAATAATACACTATTAGAATACCATTGAAACAATCCTGAACTTATTCATCCTCTATCTAAAAATACCAGTCTATTTTCTCAGTATAATTTTGGACACTCTAATTATAATCTTTTATTTTTATATTCCATTATTCTATCTGGAATGATTCTTTAATATAATACAATCCAAAAATTTATTCTTTCTATAATTTTGGAGATTGTCTATCCTCTTTCATATGAGATGGAAGAACTAGAATACACAATGTATTATCCTCCTTTTATAGAAATGTCAAAATGTTTTATGTAGAATTTTTAAATGGCTTTCCCACTTCACTAAATTTTCCCAATATTTAATATTTTTTAAATCACAAATATCTCTTTGTATTCTTCAACACATTTTAAAATCTTCAAATATCCTTGATCTTAAAATCTCTCTATAACATCATCAACACTTCATACAGCATAAAAATATATTTAATCTAAATATAATTCTTGATTCTAATTTCCCATTTTGATTTATTCATTAGGGTAAATACTTTTGGTCACTCCAATTTTCATAATCCACTTGAAAATGAATCAAAATTGATAACATATCATAATGTTTCTCTACCTCAATTGAAAAAATAATCCACCCATTTTGATTTCCTCATTTCTATGAAGATAATAGTTTATTCAATACATTTCACTATATAAATTGTGAAAAATGTGAAACATATTTCTTCCGATTATGATTATTTATGCCAACTAATAACAAAAAAAATTCTTAAAAATTCAAGAAACCTTCTTATCCCCCATTAAAAACATTTTCAAAAAATCTATAAATAAGTCACTTCTTCTTATTCTTATCTGTTGACCCACTTATTAGAGATATTCAGAACATTTTTTTCAATTTGATCTCATAAATAAATCATCTTCACGAGAAATGGTTGACTATATTGTTAATTGATCTCGGTCTCGAAAAACATTTCTTATTCAATTGTCCCAAAATATCCTAATAAATTTCTTCATAAAAACATTTATTCTTCAATAAAATTTTCTTATCAATCATCCTCTGATTTCAAAAAGATACCAAAAAAAATAAATGAAAATATGTGTCATAATAACTCTGATTATTAGTGGCATTCCTGGTATGATGGGCCAATATCCTCAGAAAATTCTTTATTCTTTTGAATATGATACCCCAAGTCATCTAGACTTCAAAAAAATCATAATACAGTGGTCTCATACTAATTGTTGTGAGATTGGAATGGTTTTTATTTACCAAAATTCATAATTCAACAGACTATTACTTTCATCATGACTTCCTTCTGACTTTGAAAATGATTAATATCATATTTACCATCATCTCACTTTTATTAGAAAGTATTATGACATTCTATTCTTTATTTAACTTTTGTTTTTTTCCACCAACCTCAATATGATTGTCCTGAAAATAATTGGAATCACTCTCCCTTTCTTTCATCAATCCATCATAACAATTTTTACAACTTACCTGTGATTTTTTTAAAATAACAAAAAAACGTCACCAGATTCATATCAGAGCTAGGTAGACATCGAAGAAGAACCTAATTATGATTTTACTTTTATTTCAAACCCAAATAGAGTTAGATAAACATTTTCTTTCGAAAACAATATTCCTATTTTGATGGAATTTCTAAATCATTTTTAGTCCAATTTCATAAATTTTATTGTGATTCTGATAACCAATGTTTAAAAAGTAAGGTGATTTTTCTTATTAGAAGGAAAAATACCACATACTTGTAAAAAAATTCTTATAACTTTAAAAAACCTTCTCCAGCTAACATGGTCCCAATAATATCCCCCTTTCTAATTTTTTCTCAACCAAGGTTCATAAATCACTGATCATTGTAAACTAATGAAATAGGTTACTCATCAAAAATTATGAGCCTATGTTAACTAACTAATTGTAAGAAACAAGAGACATTAATAGAAAAAAATGTTTTATCAAATTAGTGACTCGTTGAAATCTTCTTGATCTTTATCCTCATCCTTTCTTCCTCCGATTTGTTCCTTGTATTTCTTCCATAGATTTCTTCCTCATCCTTATTCCTCATATTTTATTCACTTCTTCAACTTCACTAGAATACAAAAATTTTGTTTCCTACAACCACAACCACAAATACTTAGAATAGTTTACACACATACATATTAGATTCATAGCATACCCAAAACTTCCCATTTATACAAGATTTCTTCTATAAGGATAGATTTATGAAGAAATTATCCCCCTTGAAAAACTATCCAAAGATAATATTCGAGAGGGTAAAAATAACTCATCCTTGATTAGAAAGATGTTGGATGCCCATGTTCATCCTCAATTTATAAAAATGGTCTTCTAGTAAAGGATTTTAGAATATGTCAACAAATATTTCTGATGTTGAAACATACTCCAACATCAATTCATTCTTCTCCACATTATCTATGATGAATTGGTACTTTATGTCAATATGTTTTTAATGAGAATATTATACCAAATTCATTGTAAGTTTGATTTCAACTTGATTATAAAATTCGAAGAGCATGGGTAACATTACCTGAACATGTAAGTATTCCAACATAGTTTTCATCCACATAAGTTGGGTATCATCTTGAGTGGAAGAGAAATACTCAGATCCATCCACTCTAAGAGTTACTTAATTAGGTTTCTTTTTATAACAACTAACACAACTTTTTCTAGATAGAAAACTCCACTAGATGTGAATTTTCTATAATCAACATTTTCTGCACAAATTGTATCTAAATAGTAAACAAGTAAATACTTTCTAAGATATTATACCTAATTACAAAATAATTTGTTCCATTTACATATATGATAATTCATTTTTGGGAAATTAAATTTTATTCTTTAGGAGATCTTTGAAATATTTCACATAAGTTAACAACATAAACATGTCTTCATGCAGTAAAATATAAAAAACTTCAAATTATCATTTTAAACTCTTCTTAAAAACGTCATTTTATTCGTCATATTTATTCAAAATGGATCCCACTATAATTATTGTGGAAACTGGTTTCAATTTTTTCCTTCCAAACTTCTTAATAAGTTCCTTAGCATGATTTTATTGAGAAAGAAAATTTAGTTTCTTATTTTGTAAGATTTTTAACCCAAGAAAGTATTTAATTTCTCCCAACATGGAAATATCAATAAAATTTTGTCATTTATTCAGAAAAATTTCACAAGATCATTCCTTATTTCTAGAAAATATAATGTCATGAATATAAGTAGTTATGATGCGTAAAAAATCTTAACTTTATTTGATGTAAATATTTCTATCAAATGTTCCTTTTTTGAAACTCATCTTCCTGAAGAATGTATCTAATTTTGAATATAATTCTCTCAGATCTTGTTTTATCCCATACACAGATTTTTATAGCTTACAAACATAACTTTCATCTTTCCCAACAACAAATCCACATGGTTTGGTAATGTAAATGTCTTCGTCAATATCTCCATTAAATTTATTTTACTTCACATCCATTGGAAAATTTGTGTAACATAATTGTACATAAACAACATGAAAAATTATATTTTTTATAACCTTTATACTAGACCAAAAGTCTTAGAAAAATCTACACCTTCCGATTGAGAGTAAAATTTTCATATTAATATTTCTTTGTTCCTTATCAATTAACCTTCTTCATTTAGGTTTTTCTAAAAAGCTCACTTCATACCAAAAACATTTTGTTATTTGGATTGTGGATGAGTTCCCAAGTATCATTTTTTTTATCTGATAAAGATCTTTATTCATATACTAATCCCATTATAGATTCTCAAAAACCTCATTCACGTATTTTGGCTTGATATTTGAATATGAAGAAGTATGCGTAACAGTTTTTGAATTTCTAATTGTTTGAAACTTCTAATGTCAATCACCAATAATGTTCTAATCCTCCACTATATTCTTCAACCAAGGACGTGTTATTTGAGTTTCATCCTCATAACTTTAAATAGCTAATTCTAATTCTTATTTTTGAGTAGGATTACCACTGTCTTCATCATTAACAGAATTGTTAACAAAACATTATTTATCCCAGTCAACTTCCTTATCTACGTAAGTTTATTTTTCTTCATCTTCCTATTCAAAAACATTTAGATTCATAAAATCCAAAATTCTTCATATATCTTTGTTGAATCATATATATCCTCTTCTAACTGGTTCATAACTATGAAAAATTCTGGCATCACCTCTTTACTAAAACATTCCTCGGTTTACACCTTTCTTCTTTATGATGAATAGACTCCAAAAAACTATTAAGTATTTCAAACATTTATTTTTAACTTAAACCATTTTATATGGATTTATATCTAAAATTGGACTATAGAAACATCAATTTTGGATATACAAAATAGTACCCAGGGATTTCCTCTAAAAGTAGTTAGAAAGACTATGTTCAAGTAATATAGTTCCCCCAATTTCCACCAAACTTCTATTTTTCTATTTAGTAGCCCCATTTTGTTGAAGAGTATATAGATAAATAAAATAATGTAGACTTCCATGCTTCTAAATATACCTTTCCAATTATTCATTTTTTTATTCACAGCAATTATCATTTCTCAACTACGCCATTAAATACTCACATTATTTCTCATCTTTCCTCATGAAGCTTTTAAACATTTTCAGAGAATCTGACATAGGTTTCATATACATAAATAATGTAATGTGAGTAAAGTCATCAATGAAAGTAATAAAGTACTTATATCTATTAGTTGACTAATTTCTCATTAACCCACATATATCAGAATAAATAATTTCAAGGGGTTATTTAAAAAAAATATCAACTTTATTATGCACTGAGTCAGTAATTTTTCTATTTTGACAAATAGTGTAGCACCAATATCTTCTTTTTGAGATATCAATAATATCTTGGACATTATATTTCATTTATTGATTTCTCATGTTTCAATAACACATGTGTCCCACTACTTTATCCCAAAACTATTTTCTTCCACCATACCCAAGTAACAAGAGTTTTGTATTTCTATAACATGGAACGTGTCATGAACCAACCCAAGTCTAGATTATACTGGTCACCTGAGGCAATATACAATAGGTCCCGAAGGTCATTCTTGATCTCCACAGCACAAAAACTAGTTTCTAAAATAAATTGAGAGACAAGATAATAATTTCAAACAAATAAAATAAATAAATAAAATAGAAGAAATATAAATTGAGTGGTCCAAATATATAAATAATAATAATGTACACATAAAATAAAATTATAATAACTAAACAACAAAACCAAACTAGAACTGATGACTATAACATCTCCATCTGACCCCAAAGGTCACTCTATGATTCCAACAACAACTACCATACATGACGATCAATACTAAGTTGAGACATTCCCCAGAGATACAAATAATAAGAAATAATATGCGTGAGTATAAAAACATAGTAGTCATTCCTAATCAAATATATTTCTAATAAACATCCTTTAAAATAAAAGAAGCATCGACCACAAGTTTGAAATACAATATAAAAAGAGATCTTTTTCATGAATTTTTTATTTTAAAATAAATCATGATCTGTGTACATTTTTCCATTCCCCAAACTAGGTATGTTTCCCTTAAATTAGAATTAATGTTTTCAAGGGTAAATTGATTCGTTCATTTCAAAATGTCACAAGGGATTATAAAAAAAATTATTCTAAAAAAATCAATAAACCTTTAGGAGTAAACTCATCACTTTACAAGAAAGACACCGCACATGAGAGCACTAGAATAGTTACACAATAAGGGAAATGGAAACACACAAGAGTAACCTGGTATCTCAATGATCCATCGTAAGTAACTAAGTGGAAACAGACATGGTAGAAGCTAGAACATCATGAATAATGTAGAATATACTAATACATGAGACCCATCCCTAGAAACATTCCACACTTAATGAAATCAAAAACATTCTAAATACTCCAGACCACCCAAAATAAGGAAAGTTGGAGGGGAAAATAAAATAACAATAAAATCAATATATCCACCTACTATGGGACACTATCTAGTGTGTAATATAGACATTGCAGAAATTGTTATTAGAAAATTATCTCACTATTTCATGTTCCCATGTCTCATGTATAAAGGGTGTGAGCCAACTGATGCCAACCGAGCATCCAATCGCATGCACATATAATAATAAAAATTCAACAACAGGCCTCACCCTGAGCCACTCTATGTGTCAATATCTTACCATTAAACAATTAGATCTCAAGGAGTCCATACTGAGGAACTCTCATTCCATACAAGTGATGGTTCATGAGGATTCAACATTGAGGAAATCCCATCCATTCAAATAAATAAGGAAAGATAATCCTCCAAGGATAGTTTTCATAATAAAAAATGCCACAGTTTTTTTAAAAGTTCCAAACATGCCTCAAGTACATTTCACATAACCATAATCCTTTAAAGAATTTTTTTCTAAAAATTGAAAAAATACCCTTTTCCATTTCACAACCATTTAGAAAACAATTCCATCAATGTGCTCTCATTTTACTTTAAAACTAAAACCATTCTTATCAAAATTTCAAATAGGCCACTAACCATAAACACATGCCAAATCACATTTCAAAGACAAAAATGCATTCTCTTTAAATACAAAACCCCTTAAAAACCCATTAAAGAAACCCAAATAATTATTTAAAATACCATAAATTCATTTACAATTCCAAAACCTTATTTTTATATCTCAAATCACTCACAAAATCCAATCATGAATTTTTTCAAACACTTAGTGTGTACAATATAACCAAAAAAATTATTTTATCATAAAAAACTAAAGAAAAAAACCCTTTTTCACTTCCAAAAATTATTAAAGGAATCGAATATCAATATTTAATATTCAAGGAAAATTTGAAAAGCATGAAATCAAAAATTATTAAATTAAAAAAGTCAAGTGTAAAGGAAACCTACCTCGAACTCGAGGCTCTTCAACAAGACTCACCTGAAACAACTCTACAATGGTTCCAAGAGACAAGATCTACTAGGAGAAACCCTAATAATACAAAATAACTAACATAAGTCAAGGAAAACCAAAAAACATAGGTCCACATGACCATGGGAAAAGAAGAAAAAAAGTTGAAACGGAAGAAGAAGGATGTGGGAGGTTATGAGAATAGGTTACCTTGAGATATCTAGCTCTAAACATGACTAAAAACTTATATCTACTCAAAAGGAGGATGGTGAAGGCTTGGAGAGAAAGGGGAGAGTCCCCTCAGGTCTGCCCAAACTAGAGAGAGGATATTTGAGTAGATTGGGGTTAAAAATATTAAGGGGAAAATTTAAATTTCAATAAAAACTAAGTTCTAGGAAACTCGCACAATTTACCAAACTCTGCACCATCCATGGGGAAGATAATTCCTAAGAGGATATTGACTAGGTTTCCATATCACATGGTTTTACGTATCATGCACAAACTATGTAGTAGATTCTTTATAAAACCAATGTCTGCCATATAGTTACATGGGATGTGCTGTATGGTTTTCCAAACCATGCGCCAAACGTGCGCAAGCTACACCCAAGCGTAAAAACTAAAATTTTCTCTAAGAAATCCCAAAAAATATATGGAATAACCACGGTGTTAACACTAAACAAAGAAACACATAAACATTTAACCCCCTTCACACCAATAACACAATAGAAAAACTAATATTCTAAAATGAATCGAGAATTAAGATAAAAAATAAAAACTAGGTGTGAGAGAACAAGTTTCTTTTGTATTTTGGCCTCTTGTAAATATATTTCCACTTACCACACTTTTAATAAAAAAACTAATTTTATGAATATAACTTTTTTACCCTCACCACAAATTTTTGAAAAAATCTACATGTTCTATTCTGTCCTATCAATATATAAAACATTCTTGGATTTGATCTTTCCTCTCCTAATGATGGCTGCTTCAAAACCTTTGATTTTAAGAGATTCATCATTTCCAAATTTCACCTTTCCTTCTTTGAAGTATTTAAAATTATTCAAAAAAATTAATTCTTATTTCATATGAGAATAACTCCCACTGTCAATAATTCATGGTCATTCTCCTTTTTTATCTTTAAAAATTGTTTCAAAATCAAGAGATTTTTCTTTTCCCTTTTCTTTATTCACCTTAGGCTTCTGAGAATTGTTTAAAAAAATTGGGTTGGTAATAAAATAATGAGATCATTTTATGATTTTCAGGTTATTAACATTGTTTACAATTAGTTTCCAATTGTTGTAACCTATTCTTGACTTTCACACAAACCTTATCATGATTCATATAAAATTTATTCTTAGGATTCTTATTTTGAGTGCATTGACTCCATCTCAAACCTTACCTTACATAAGCAATGGAATAGTAGTAATGTTTTTATTTGAATCAACACATACTTTTATTATGAATGAATCCACCACTATACCAATATTATCCATTGAATGTGTATTTTATAATGAAACTATCGTATTGAATGCTGTTGTGAGTATGTTTATCAACAACCTTCTTCACTGAACTTTTTTTACCAGCAACATTTCTATTTTAAACCAGAATATTATTTTTCATCGCATTTTTATTTTTATCCATATCGAAACAAGAAGTAATAGAAACATTTCTGGACTCAGAATGTTTAGAAATTTTTTGTGCCTTAGACTTTTTAAAAACTTATGAATTCTCCACTTCGTTAATATTTTTCATGTACATAACTTTCCCAAATATCTTCTTCTCAAGAACTATTCTAGATATATTTTCATCCTTTAAAGGTAATTTTTTATCCTTCCCAGTTTCCTCTTTATCACAAGATTCACCAAATTCAGAAATTCAGTTAATGAACCTTATATCCCTCTATTCATCTTTATAAAGTTTTAGTTGGAAAAAATCCAACTCTTCTTCTAATACCTTCATCTTTACTTCTATATGTTCATTATGATTATTTTATTTCTCAAAATATTTTTTCAAATAAAAATCTCTTCCAACTTCTTGAAATTATCATTATGAAATCATTCTTGAATTTCATTATGATTAATTAAAATTTTTTATATTACTTATTTCTTTTTTAATCCTTACAATATTCCTTGTACATTCTTTAAATTCTTCTTTAAAAGGATACTATAAATGGGATTATTCTTATAAAAATATACTACTTTCAAATTCTTCATTATTCACTAATGCAATAAAATTATTCTCTCCATCATTTTTAAAATATTTTTTAGATTCACATTCAAAATATTCTTCTTCTTATTCATCTTTAGATAAAAATATTATTATTTTAGATTTTAATAAAAAAATTCATTCCCTCTACAAAATCATTTATCCTTATTACCCTATTTCTTCCATAACCTTCCTGGAAATATTTATTCTTATTCACTATCTTCTTATTTCTTTCTTTCTTTGAGGAAAATTAGCCATAAGGCTTCAAATGTATTCACATTCAAAACACTTCAAGGTAAATTTCCCTTTTTATTTAGCTATACCTCTTCTCACATTTTAAGAAAATAAGGATTATATTTCATCAAGATTTTTACAAGCCTCATTTTAAACTTTAAAGTTTGAAACATCATTTTATTCAAGAACCTTTTTAAACTTTTATTTCATGTTGATTTTTAAATTCATTTCTCTATCATATTTTTATTTTCCCTTTATAAATTTTTCCCTTTTCATTTCATAAGTAATGAGAGTACTATGAATATTTTCCAGATATAGAGTTTTAGGATCTCTATCTTCCATTGTGGAAACATTTGCATAAAACTTATCAAGAAGGATTATAAATATTTTTCAAACAACTGTAGAATCGTCTTAATTTTCACCAATATATATTATATTGGTGTCTATGTCATTCAACCTATTAAAGAAGTCACCAACATATTTTTATTCTCCCAGAATTTGATATTCATACTTCAATCTCTACATTTATAATTTTTTCTTCTTTACTTTTGAATTTCCTTCATAAATGTTTTTCATATTATCCCATATACTTTACGTAGTAGAAACACATTCCACTCATAAAAACTCACTTTTAGAAAGTGGTGAGAGTAATGAATTTTTAGATCTTCAATTACTCTCATGATTCTTCTTATCAACAGGTGTTAGAGGAACCTTGTAATCAATATGAAGAAATCCATATGTTGTAGCTTCAATAACATCATTCCAAAGATAAATAAGATAAGTAATAGTTCTATATTTTCTTATATGATAGATCTTTCCATAAAATATCAAAATTCCATTACTTTTCTCACAATTTATATTCTTCATCACAAATTCTCTTCAAAACTTCAGCAAATAGTAAATGAAGGGAACTATCACCTATGATACCAATTAAGATTACCCATCCTCGATTCAAGTATCATTAAGAGGGGGATGGGTAAATCTGTGATATCTTTTTCCTTTAATATTCCTTACATTAGAAACAATGTTTTCCTCCTATTAAGTATTTTTACTCTATTGAAAACAAATAAAACACACAAACACCCAAATATAAGAATTTATAAAGTTCACTAATGAATAAGAGTATATAGTCATAGGTATGGATCAGAAATAATCAAATACCACATAATAAACTACAAATAAATACTTGTTTGTGGAATAAAATTAGTAGGATATTCCCTTACAAGCATATATTAATATATTCAATATAATTATGTAGGTGATTAAATTTTCATGAAATAATGTAAACCAGTTTTTTGGACAAACATGATATGGTGATTCTTTATTAACTTTAAAAAAATATGAATTTTCAAAACTATTATTCACATTATTACCCCAATGCTTGTGATAACTTCATAGAATTCATAATGATACTTAGTCTGATTTCCTAGTCTGATTCACAATTCTGGTTTCTAATTAATTAAATAATACTCTTTTAAAATACTAATAAAACAATCCTAAACTTCTATTTCCTTATTCCAAAAATCCCAGACTAATTTCTCAGTCTGATTCTAGAAACTCTGATTATGATCTTGTCTCTTCTTCGGCTATTCTCCTATACAAAAATCTTCTTCAATAAAATAAAATACAGAAATTTATTCTTGTTATACTTTTGGAGCCTATCCTTATTATTTCACAAGTGATGCAAGTATCAGAACAAAAAAAAAAGAATTTTCCTTGTTTTATAGACATACCAAAATGGATTAAGAGGGATTCTAAAAAGGTTTTCCCACATAAAAATATTTCTCAATTACTTAATATTCCTTAAATATTGGATATCTCTAATTTCTTCAACACCATTTTAAATCTTCAAGTATCATTGATTTAATGATCTCTCTTTAACTTCTTCAATTCTTTATACATCAAAAGAAATCATAAGTCTGAATATTAATCCAGATTCCAATTTCCTATTATGATTTCTTTATTATGATAAAGACTTTTGGTCACTCCAATTTTCAAAACCCACTTACAAACAGATCAGAAATGAAAACATCTCATAACATTACCTTTCATCAATTTAAAAAAACATATCTTCCCATTCATATTTTCTCATAAGAATGATGATAGTAGTTTCTTTATTATGTTTCTTTATATCAATTATAGAAATTAAAAACATATGTCTTCCTATTATGATTCTCCGTACCAACTAATAAAATTAGCGGTAAAAGTATTCTTTGAACTTTAAGCAATCTTCATGTCCCCCTTTGACAATATTTTCAAAAAAGTCTTTAAATAATAATATTCTTCTTCTTTATTCCTATTTACTAATTTTTTAGAGATATTCAAAACATTATTTTTCATTTGATTCAATCAAGAAATCATATTAATGAAAAATTATTGAATATATTGTTGATTGATCATGGTGTCACAAAAATATTATTCAATTTTCCCAACATCTCTTAATAAAATTATTCATAAAAATATTTCTTCTTCAAAAAACCTTTCTTATAAATATGCATTTGATGTGATAAGGATTTCAAAAAAAATGAAATGTGAAATTTGTGTTAGAATAACTCAGAATATCAGTGCTATACTAGGTCAGATGGACCATTATCATTTGCAACTTCTTTCTTATTATAAATATTATATTCCAAATCATCTGGACTTCAAAAAATTCTAAATACAGTGGTCCAATACCAATAAACTTGAGACTATAATGTTTTTTCCTCAGAATAATTTATACTTCCATAAACACTTTGTTGTATCATAACATCCACATGAATTTTGAAACATTGAAGAAAAACTTCAACATTGTATGAATTTCGTTTGGATGTATTATAAATTCTTATTCTTTCAAAAAAATCCATTCCTTCCAACCAGCCATAATATGATTGGCCTGAATAGGATTGGTTGCACTCCCACATTCTTTCATCAATCAAGAATCATAATTTTTGAACTTACTTATTATTCTTCGGAAATAAAAAATTGAAAAACATCTTTAGATTTATATCAGAATAAGGTAGATTCCTATGTAGAACCTCATTATGATTTTACTTTCATTATGGACCCAAAGTGATTCTGATAAACCTTTTCTTCCAAAAAACATCATCACATTCTGATGGAATTTCTTATGATTTAAAAATATAGTGTCCTAGATACGATTTTGAGTTTGATCACCAAGATTTACAAAGTAAGGTGGTTTTTATTTTTTGAAAAACAATACAACATACATGTAATAAAACTTCTTCTAGCTTATAAAACACTTCTCCAGCCAACATGATCCCAACCGAATCCTCACTACTAATCTGTAGTCTCTAGTGTATGGGGAGTCACACATGAGGCCCTATGGTTATTGTTCTGGCTACTATTCATGGATTGATCTGGGTTAGGATGTTGCAATAGGAAAGGGTTACACAATAAAACCAAATTTTATAGTGGTATGGAAGTGGTGTTTATAGTAATATTTTATATGTGTTGAAAATGAAATTTTTTAAAATATTTCAACATAATATAAAGAGATTTAAACAAGTCCAATGGATATAAAAATATTCAATAATTTAGTGATGGATCGTATAAGTTTTATCGTCTCATATCCACTAAATATATACAGTATTTTATCATTTTTCAAACACTTTACCTTATGAATTTTTACTTTTATCATTTTATATTTTATTGTGGTAGCTAGTTTTAACCATAGTAATTTAAACTTTAGGCCTAAAAATAAAATGGTAATTTTTAAATAATTAAGAAATAATGAATCCAAATTGAAAATACTTCTATTATTATTAAATAACTAAAATTATTATATGTCTATTTTAAAATAGTAAATTTATAATTCATTAAAAAATTAGAGAAAAATGTTACTTAAGAATTAAAATATCAAATAATGGTTCCTAAATTAGTCATAATATTTTTAAATATATAGTTTTATATATGAAAAATATATTTTTTTAATTTAATGGTTTTGGAGTTTTATTTTATTATAATATCATAGAGATGTCATAAAATTTAGAGTTCTAACAAAAAAATGTCTTTTTTCTATTTACCTAAAAATCTATCTTTTTTGGAAAAACACTAAAATTTCATATTAAGAGAATATATTCAAAACTAATTAAAATATGAATTTTATTTTGTTTGTATGAAGTTATATCATTCAAAAATTATATATTTAAATATACTCAGGAATAAAGGCTCTTTAGAGTGTGTAATGTGTGACAGTTTAGGATATAATATTTACCTGTTATTGTACTATCTCAGGTATAACAATCTCCCACGCCCCAATAATTGTTTTCTTTAAATTAGGGTATATGTATATTTTAAGAATATATTAATATTCCATTTTCGGGGTTTCTTTATTCTTCTAGGTTTCCTGTTTGGCTATGTGATTTCTCTAAAGTATTTTCACTGCTTGAGTATCTTGATTCTGTAATGCTTTCTATATGGCGTTAAGAATCTTAATATGGTCATCATTATAAGGACTGTTAGGCTCTAACTCTATTCCCTCATATGTGAGAACATACATTGGATATGACATGTATTTTCTCCGTAATGAAACATGAAATACATCATGTACTTTAGATAGGTTGGGATACAAAGCCAATTAAGAAGGTAAAAATAAAATTATTTCTAGTCTTTCAAAAATCCTAATGTACATTGAGTTAAACATCCCCTTTTTGAAAAATTTATAACTCCCTTACATGGGAAAACATTCAGTAATATTCAATCTCCCACTTGAAATTATAATCCTTTAGATTATTTATCAGTATAGATCATTTAACTATTTTGGGATAATTTAATATGGACTAGAATAATACCTACTATAACAGACATATCCTTTATTTACCAGGGGAAAAAATTATTCCTTTCTATAACTTATGCCGAATAAGTTGGAGTATGAAACCTCTTCCTATAAAATTTTCATATTATGTCATCTGGATTCTTGAATGGAAGCTATTATTATATTAAAATTTCCCCAATGGTAGATAATTATCCCACATAGCTTGGAAAATAATAGAAAACGATGTCAAAATGTATTATAATGTAATTATAGCCCTTTCAGAATGAACAACAGTTTGGGGATGATAAGAGGTGTTTAAATATATCTTAGTTTCAATAGCACTTTGAATACTCTTCAAAAATATTAATGTGATCAAAGGGTCATAATCAGATACAATTGATAGTGTTTACCCATGAATCCTTATGATTTAATTGATATATAGATGGGAAAGGAACTAAAGAAGTATATCTTCTCTTATTTATGAAAAATTATAATAATTAGTAAAATAATCAATGAATACCCATATATCCTCATTCTTCATTTATGACTTTGGGGGTCCAGTGACAAAGTAATTTGTAATACTATTTCAATTCAAAATTATTATAGTCATGGGTTTTAGGACAACCTTAGGATATTGTATTTCATCCTTTACATACTATCACACTAAGAATTTTGAGGCGTAGTCCACAATTTTCCAGTTCAATACCATCAAAACATAAATTTTCTCTTAAATACCTATACATCTTTATGGTACCACGGTGTATAGATAAATTTGAGTTATGTGATTCATATAGAAGTTCCATATTGAATTATGGTATGGATAAAACAAATAAAATATTTAAAAACATCAACACTCGGTGTCTATAGAAAAATTATATCAATCTCCCATCATTTACTAATTTAATCTTCATTGTTATGTCATCTTCATCCATTTGAGACATCTTTATGTTTTCTTGTAAGTATGGTTTATAAATTTCTATAAAAATGAATGATGGTTTCCCTTTCCTAAAAATCACAATATACATGTTTACCAGATATCTGTATATAAGATTCTTGTTAATCCTTATCATGGAAAGAAATCTAAGGTCCCCTCAACTCAATAAATTTGCCACCTTGTTTTCATTCCTAGATTTTTTGTTTATTGATAAATAATAGTACATGATCAGTTTCAACTATCTATATTGCCTCATGTTGAACTCCATCCAAGATATGATGTACTTTAAACTCTTATAGACCATTTATATATCCCATCTCCTACCATAAACATAGTGTATCCATTTTTTCAAATAAAATATTATGACTTCTTTCTTAAGGTCATGAGTTAGATAGTTCAATTGATTTATTTTCAATTTACTTTATTAATAGAAAATCGCAATGTTATTATGAATTAGGATATAACCATGTCCTTTCTTAGATGTATCACTATATATTATGAATCCATCCTTATCAGAAGGTAAATTTAATACGAGGTAATTAATCTTTCTCCTCATCTGCTCTTCAAAACATTCTTTACATCCCCTTGACCATAGGAATTTATCCCATTTACATATTAACTTTGTCAAAAGATTGTACAACCTTGAAAAATCTTGGAAAAACTACAGATACTAACTTTCTAAACCCATAAAGAACTAGATATCAGTTATTTATATTTGTGTAGTCCATTCTTTAACAAAATTCTTTAAAGAAAATATATATTCCATCCTTAGAGGAAATATGTACATGAAAAGAAACTTCATTTTTCCAAAATCTATACTTACTATATTTTCCATATGATTATTTTTTCCTATGGGCCTCCGAAATAATTTTTAGATCAATCTCATGCACTTCATAGTTCTATATTATATCAATATATCATCAATTAATACCACAAAAAATTTATCATGAAAAATATTGAATAATATATTCTCCATATCCATAAATACATAAGGTGAGTTATATAATAAAATAGGAATTATCATAAACTCATAAGGTACATACCTTGTTCCAAATTTCATGTTTATGATATCAACCATTGTCACCCTTAGATGATGTAAACAAGAGTGAAGATAAATCTTTAAAGAATATTGGGCTTCTTAATGTTAATATTGTAAGTCAACAATGCATTTTAAATGATACTTATTCATTAATGTGATGTAATTTATCCCTATAATTGATGCATAATATCATAGATTCATCCTTCCTTTTCACTAATAAAACACGAAATCCTCATGGTGAAACACTAGGGAATATAAATATCATTTCACATAACTCCTATAATTATTTCTTTAACACCACCAACTCCACTACTTCTATTATATATGTAATTTTAGATATCAGTCTTTCAATGGGAATGAGTTCAATGGAGAACTCAACTTTACACACTAATTTATTAATAGGTAAATCTTATGGAAAAACATTAATGAATATTTTTACCATTAGTACATCCTCTATTTTTAAAATATATTCCCTATCTGTAGATCATTGTTGATCTTACACTATTCAAAAAATTTCACCAAGGAGAACTATAGGGGTAGGATCAGGACATAACTTAGATAATTATTTCTCCCCTCTAAAAACAAGAGATTCAACATCAACTTTAGAAATAAATATATTATTCTCTTAGAAAAAAATATTTTCATTATACTTTCAAACCCAGTCTATACCAACGCTAATATTGTTTTCAATCATAGGTATAATAACAATGTATGAAAATAGGTTATGTTTATGAATAATAATTGGAACTTACTGACCTATGTTTGATATAATAAGATTTTACCTTTGTTTCCTAATTAATAACTATCTCACTAATGTCCTAGGGAAATGTTTATTGATTTTGTAAAGAATATCATATATAAAAGACTGAGAAGATATTTAGTCAAATTTTAATTTATCTACCTTTAATGCTATGATCAAAATACCTACCACTATGTCATTAAGAATATAAAATTTATATGCGGTAATAATATAAAATTTTCTTTACTTCCTTTACATTTTCTAAGGTAAATTACCTATATATTTGGGGAATTGGTTTATGTAATGTCCCTTATCCTTACACTTAAATCCTTGATCATCAAAAAATTATCTATTTTAATTACATTAATAAGATTTATAGAACTTTTTTTGCACTTATAACCAAGTCTGGTTCCATTCCTACAAGCTACAATTTTTTTCATCCCATAGTTATCAAATTCTAGATATCCCACAATTTATTTCTTCCAATTTACCACACTATTTTTCCCTTGATCCTCAGCCAGCCTATTCTTATCCGGATTTATCATGAATATATATTTCAAAGAGAAATCTATTTCATTCTTAATGATACCTGATTCTATATCCTCATAGGAAAAAAGGTCTAAGAGACCAATTCCCATTGAATAATTGACATTAAACCATAAAATAAATGTTAAATCATTCTTTATGGAATATATACATAGTACATAGAATATCAAGATGACCTTTTAAATATAACCTCACACACAACAACATATTACTCCCCCTTTTGTATATGATTTATGAACCATGTTTCCATTTATTATAATTTCTCTTGAGGATGTATTTTCCATATAATACCTCCTTAAAAGTTCATTATTCCATGATATTTATCTTATATTTCTCTTTATTGTTTTTAATTTTTGACCACCGTTGGACAACATATGCCTTCAGATAATAGACATCCAAGATAAATTTTTCCCTTTTCTATACTACCCAAAGTAAGAAAGATCTATTATGGGAACTCAATACATTGGTTAGATACCTATGGACTTTAAGAACTATTGAATGTTTCATTTTGTTGTTGGATGAAGTAGTTCAATATAGATACACCGTGTTTTAGATCACATGGTCACTCAATATAGTAAATATTATTTATCATAACCATGGTCAACTTTCCTAAAGTTTTTAGGATATTATTATCCTCAAATCCACCTTGATTGAATTATTTAAGGGGAGAGAATCCCTAAATTTACTATAAGGTTTGATATAGTTAACATTCCTCCAATTAGTCATGATATTTCTACATTGGAATAAACATAATTAACTCATGATATTGAATTGTAAAATAAAATTCATATTATTTTTTCACAAGTTTTCCCTAGAAATAATTTTGGGTATTCATAATATACTTTCAATATAACTAGGTTCCTCTAAATCTTTTACAAATTGATCTACCAAACATTCTATGATACTGACTGTAACAACCAGGACTCCAGAAACCCAGAGCTGGTAGTTAAATTACAATATTTTTATAAAATAAAGAGTTATTTTGGAACCTAATAGCCTATTAGTATTCTAATTATAGATACATACATATATTAAATTTCAAAAACAATTATATCTCATGAACATGTTTCAATAAAATAATTATCCTTTCCAATATATCATTGAAAATTACTCATATTTCTCCTCTAGGTTTTCTAAGGAGTGGAAAATAAATAAGGGAGAGATCAGATGCCCAGTAAAGATTATAATACAATGACATCCCTTCCAATATAAAAATGTAATATGAGATATGGAATAAATAAATAAAGAACATGAATATGAAATAAACTGAGAGAGAGGTAATTCTATGATGATGAGAGTAATTGAGAACTTGGGTAATAATAATCAATAATCTCATGCAGATGGAATGAAAAATAATAGATATCCAAACCTATTGTCAAGTCCATGTACTAAGACACTATACTGATATGGGGGGAGGTATATACCAAAAACCAAACTTATTTTTATCCTGAGATATGTCATCACCTAAAAGAGATATATAATTTTTCCCCCACCCATCTCCTGATAAAGTCTAATTCATTCAATATAAGATTCAAAAATAAATTTCATATCATTCCCTAAAGAAACTCTGGTTGAATAAAAACATGGTCATTCATATAATAAATAATTATGGAAAACAAATACTTCCTAATTGTATATAATTATTTGTATCTATAGGATTGCATCCCTTAATCAATATAAATTCTATAGGTTTTCATCAAAGTAATATGAAGTTCCCTTATCAAATAATTATTGTGGTGAGTGTATGTTCAATGTATAGGGTTATTTGTGGATGATAGTAATTGGGATAAATAGTTTTAATTGGTAGGAGAACAAGGTAGTATTTGGATAAATCCTTCATCATGGTTTGTAAAGGGATTATGAATATTAAAAATCATATCCCCTAAGAGTTTCTAGCATATTTTTTAGTCTTGGGCCCTCAAATCATGCATCATAGTGATGATTGAGTTAAATCTCAACAAACCCTTTTCGTAAATAATACCAATCGTTTTATTTTTGTCACAACATCATTCAATATTAAATGTTTAGAAAGTTATTTATTCTTTAGGAAACTATACAAACTTTTGATTTACCAAAACCTAGGATAGTTTTCTCACTATAAAAAATATTAATTTTTATAATTTTTTTGGAAACTCTTGAATGAAAAATACAGGGGATAAATAATATTATTGACTTTCAAATCCCTTAAACTTCTTGAGTAACATGGTAAAAACTCTTCCATGTTAATTTATGCACTGTATAAATTGAAATATTTTTGAATGTAACATGATTCCCAGATAATTAAAATTGATATTGAAAAAAACTACTATTTGTATTGGGTAGCAATTCAATCACAACCACATGAAATAGTGGTCTTATAATTGATCAAAAAATACATTGAATAAATAAATTTCATTACATAACCTCTTAAATAGGAATCTATACACTAGAGAAATTACATTAGTTGTATAATGAAAATATGTCTCGAAGAGAGGAATTTTAGATAAAAACCCCTTACCTCTTTTCCAACATCCACACATGTATATTAACCTCCTATATCAAAAAAAATCCAACTAACTTTTTTAAAAATCATAATCATGTATTTTTTCATTTATAATATTAATTAATAACAAATCTCTATATGAATTCTATGTATTTTTCACATACTATTTCATAATTTTGATCATTTGTACTAGTTTGGTAATAGTAGTGTTCATATTCTTTATTATTAAAAAGTGAATCATTACTATTTCATTAAATATATTTTTAGGGTTTATTTATAATTATATATTATATTTAAATTCCATTCCTAGGTATTTATTCTTTATCCTCAATGATGAAATCAATAATATGCATGGTTTCAGAATTCTTGTCACTCCAAGGGTGATTTTAATAATTAATAAATTTAGTATTGATATAAAATATTAAGAAAATAATATTTAAAAATTTATAATATATTATAATATTGATTATGTTCTGATATTCATTCATGATATAATTTCATATTATTGATCAAAAATGTGGTTAAACTAACCCAAACTTGAATATACCTCAATTTAAAGAATAATTATGTGGTGGTTGTTTTATAATATCATTATATCAGATGCATAATGATATTTTTTTAATTTGTGTCTTATATAATAATTTTAAGGATCTATAATCTTGATCAATTGATATTAAAATATTACATAATATGAATAAAATATTTCACCCTTAGTATGCTTGTTTAAGATGGTTAATTTTATAACGACTCTTTAATATTTAAATCATTTATAGGTTATTAAATTTTCATTATGGGAAAATTAATTTTTAAATAAAAATAATATTTATGCTTTAAAAAGTCTTAATTCATCCAATAAATGTTTTAATGTAGAGAAAAATCAATATAAGTCATTTCATAGAGGTTGTAGTCAACATATACACATGGATGAGGATTTTGTTTTCTATAAAATAAGGAAAAAGGTTAATATGTTTTATCATTTTATAATTGAATTTATGTCATAAATTTCATACTTATATATTAAATTTCATATTTTTGCCTACCTTGTAATGTAGTAATGGAAAATTAGACACATTGGATCATGGAGGTTGTGGTCCACAAAAAACATGAATGAAGGTTCTATTTATTTTGAAGTGTATGTGATAGGTGGTTAATGTTTATTAAAAAAAGTATAAAAACATTAAAAATAATAGAAATATTGAATTAAAAAAATAATATTATGAAAAATAAATATTTATATGAAATATAAAATGAAAATATGTTAGTCAAAGAATTTAAATTACATTGTGAAATTTGGGTTTCTTTTGGGGGATTCCATAGAATGATAAGGATTAGGATGATCTACTATGAAAAAAATTATGAAAGTTAAATATGATGATATGGTAAGGAAATATGACATTGTTTTTAGAGGAAACCAACATTTTTTAGTGGTGATGAAGGTTTGATGAAACACCCCATTTGTAATTTGTTATAATGTAATTTTTATAAATATCCTAACTTAATATAAAAGAGGAAAATGATAAAATTTTCAAGTATACCCAAACTAGAAATTAATTTTGTGGATGTTGAGAAAAGTTCATGATTATCTCATTCTCTTAATGATAAAAAAAATTATCATTTTTCAATCCTTTTAAAACTTTAATTATTACTTTTTGTAGTTCATATTTTACAGTGGTTACTAGTTTTTAACTTAGTACATTATTATTTATGCTTACAAATTAAATGATCCATTTTACATAATTATTACCTAATGATTAAAAATTTGAAACTCATTTAATAACATTAATTTTCTTAAATTAATATGATTTAATTTTATAATAGTAAATTTATATTTCATTAAAATAAGTTTAGTGAAAAATGATACTTTAGTTTTAAAATATCAAATATGGTCTTATAAATTATTAAAAATATTTTAAAATATATAATTCTACTTATAAAATTTATATTGGTTTGACATATGGTATTTTTATTTTTATTTTATGATTATAACCTATTGATTTCATAAAATTCGTAATATAAAAAATAGTATTAACATTATTCAATTAAAAGAAATATTTTTAAATATATCCTGATATTTTATCATAAGAGAATATATTCAAAAATAATTCAAAAAATGTTTATTTTGATAAAATTAAATTCAATCATTCATAAATTAAACTTTTAAATGAAATCCTAAATAATGGTTCATTAGAGTTCACATTGTGTGATCATTTAGGATGTGGATTTTTCCAGCTATTGTTGGGTCTTGGGTATTATGTTAATAGTCATTGTTTATGATTATGAAATAATATTTGTTGGTGTTAATGATCATTCATATAATAATTTAATATAAGAAATTAAATAAAACTATGAAATTTTAATACTTGGGAAGATTTATTTCTTTCATGAGATAGAGTTTATACGAAATGGAATATACACCTTCCCATTATAGGAAAAGTATGTTAAAAAGTTATTGAAAAAATTTACTTGGAAGATTCTATGGAAGTTTTTACTTCTATCTTTATTTGAGTAAATTTTAGAAAATATAAATATGGTAAAAGTTTCAAAAAAACATATTTCTACAAGTTAATTTGATGTTTTCCCTATCTAATTGCATCTTGACTGAACATTGTGTATGAACTCACTTTGTGTGCCAAATATCATAGTGATTTGAATGAGTCACACTTGATGAATATTAAAAGAATTTTGAGTCATATAAATGGAACATTACACTTTTTATTGATGTACAAAATAAGTGATAAGTTTAACTTACTCGGATTCATGTATATTGATTGGGATCGAGATTCTAATGACTGTAAATCAACATCTACATAAACATTTTTTTTGATAAAGTTGTTTTTCTAGAATAGTAAGAGGAAAGGTAAATAACATTGAGTATAGCAGAATCACAATATGTTACTACCATCGATGATTTAACTCAAATGACGTGGATGAAAGTTCATCTGGGAGACTTGAAAGTGATTGTTGAACATCCATTGAATATTTTTTTTGATAATCAATGTGTACTTGATCTCTTATTGAACATTACTCAAAACTTATGATTAAAACATATTGATATGGGGTTCTATTTAATCAGGGAGAAAGTTTCTATAGATGTTGTTAATTTGAAACAAGATTTTAAAAAATGATGAAATTGTGGATATTTTCACTAAAACTATTCCAAATGAATGTTTTTAGGAACTATCTCTGATACTAAATTTTCATCCTTCTCTTTCCACATCAAATAATTTTCTATAACAACCCCCATTGTGCCTTTGATTATGTTGGAAAAGTGAGAGTGAAGTTAAACTCTTTTTAAATAATATATTTTTACAATTTTTTCAATATATGGTGATCTCATATTAGAGTTAGCATAAAGGGACATACAATAAATAAAAAAAATTAAAATGAATGAATTGAGGGAGAGTACATCAAAATCCCTTACCAAAAAATCATCATCGAAATATGGAATTATCTCTAAAAAATATTTCTTTCTCCAGTATTATGGTTACAATATATTTTTCACCCAGATACAAGGTTTTGATTTTATGGGTAGAAAATATATTTAGGTTTGTAAAATATTTTGGCTTCCAATAAATCCCAAGTGTTGATTGAAGTTATCCTTGGACATTTAAGATGTTTTTGTTATTTTTAACACCGAATTGAAATAATGATTTTGATTTTTCATGTAATGTTTTTTAATCCAAAAATATTAGTCATGAAGAATATTTTTTGGAATAATTTTATTAAGTTATTTTAAATAAGTTTTTTAAGTTCACTAGATGAAGAATTATTTGTTCATCGGAATAATATTTATATGTTCTCGGGAAGAATATTTATAAGTACAGTGGAATAAGATGTGTGAGTTATCTTGATAAAGGTTTCTAACCCAATGCATGTATATTTCTATGTCCAAGGTTAAATTTTAACAATGGAGGATGCTAAAAGGATTTTTTGACCACAAAATACACAAAGACATTTTCAGTATAAGGAATATTATACTAAGATAGATATGTCCATTGTAAGAGAACAATGAACATATGTAATGATCAAATATAGAATCATTATAATTTGTGATATATGAAATAATAAACTAAATTATGGTGGCTAAAGGTTATTTGAACTATATAAAGTTAGAATAATAAGAAAATACATTAAAAAATATAGTTTTAGTAAACTTCCTAGTGAGTACGTATAAACATTACGAAGTCACATCCATTATGATGATACTAATATTTATGTTTAAAGTATGTAATTCATGGAGGAAGTATCATGATTCCAGCTAAAATCTATGTATTAGTTAAAAAAAATTTACATAGAGTTTTTGAGGAGCTTTTATAGAGTAAAATCACAATATAATAGGATTATATTAAATGAGTTTAATCAGATTCTTCGCGTGAGTGGGAGTTTTGAATTAGATCCTGCATGTTCCCCCCATTTATCATAATATTTATATTTATACAAAGGGAAACTAAATTTTTGAAATACTTACTAGTTGGATTATGATTGTACGTCATAGTTTCAAGTGAATAAGATCACTGAGTATTTTACCAACATTAATTACAAGATAATCTGACATTAATAATGAGAAACCATAGTTGAGTTTACTGGAATATGAGATACTAGAAGAATGAAATTTTAAATGATGAAGTTCTAAAACATTATGTTTGTATAAAGATTATGATTTTCTATTCAAGAATCTTATTATTTGACCATATCATCATAAACCGGTGGGAACTAGTATAATCATATTTTGAGGTACTTTCTATATGATATTTTCTATTGGGAAAAGGTTGATCACTTCCCATTCCAAGTTTATTTTTGATTCATCATATTGATAAATCTACTACATGAAAATTTTTAGCACAACAGGGAGTAGGATCCCTCATTGGGTTCAAATATTTTAAAAATTAATGTTCTTTAAATTATTATTTTCTTTACTAAATGTAGTGAGAGTGATTCTTTTTACACAAAATAATTATAACTTTTACAAGTTTTTGAGGTTAATATCATGTTAATGAAATTTAAAAAAATTGAACAACTAATTCAACCCTCTCCTCATAGTGGTTCAACCCACTCTTGGGTATCATAGAGTTTTATAGTATTGGTAATCCTACTAGACAAAAATTTGAAATAATATAGAATTGTTTTTGGCTATACAAGATTGAGAAAACGTAGGAATTCTAGATTCTGATTGTTGGAGAGTATAATAAATGACCTAAGATTATAAATTATAGAACATAATGGTAATAGAATTATTCTATTATTTTTCTTGACACGTATTTAATAATTTAGTTTTTCAAAATTTCCCTCACTTTCATATAACATTTTATTTACCTTAAACAAAATAAATCAATATGAAACGAGTATATTCTTATGTAAATAGGTGGATGGGTTTTGAATCAATGTTAACATTATATTTCAAGTTTGAGGAATGAAAAAATGAAAATCAATGTCAATTTTTTCATTTTTTATATGAAGTACATGGAAAGCGTTTGTTGAGAGAATAATGTTGGAATCCTTTTTTAAGTGTAATGACAACTATGTAAATTGAATTTATGTATATAAAAATATTATAAATATTATAAATGGTTTAATTCTTCATATATAATAGGATATGAGAATATCTCAATAGGAGATCTAGATGAAAAATGTATACTACCGTAATTTTTCTTGAGGAGGGCATATATAAAATTAAGAACCAATGATTGTTGAAAATTTTGATAAATGGAGTGTCAATTCATGAGGCTCTATGGGTATTTCTCCATCCCTTTTATCCCCGTGAAAAATAGAAAAGGCATTGAATCATTAAAAGGTGGAATTTCTTACATTAGAGTATCAATTTTTAGAAAATTAGATTATAAGAATAAATTTATGTTAAATCCACACACTTTAAATTATCTAATAGAAATATAAATATCAAATATTTTTTACAATATCCACTTCGTGATTTATGAATATAGGGGGCCATCATATTTGAGGGTAGGAAGGAAATTTTGTAAAATCCATTAGGAAAGGAAGAGAACACTATTCACATAGAAGGATATAGTGTGGGTGTGTGTATTAGAAAAGTGTTTTACCATCTTGCTACTTATTCAATGAAGGAGATATACAAGGGAGAAGTAGGTTCTTTAAAAAAATTAAATTATGAATATTGATGAAGGGATGTATTAGATCATCAGTGTCATCGATGTCTTCCAATATATAGAGATGGTTTCAATATCCATATCCCACACCACCACCACCTCTATATTTGACCATCTACTATGAGTTATACATGGAGGATCCCAGTATTATATTGAAATATATAGAATTATACATTATATTTTTGATACCTTAATAAATAGAAAATGGATCCAAATTATATAAGGGTGATAGTAAAAGATATTATTGATGCATTTTCCTTAGTGTTGTTCCCTACATATGACATGGATATAGTTATATCAAGTGTCATGCATTTCTTATATTATATATTTAGACATGTATAGAAACTATCTAATATGGAATACATATATTATATCTTTTCTTTAATATTTTTCGTAAATGTATTTAAATATATTTTTGTGTGTGTGTTTTAGGTATACCAAGAAGGTAAAAATATGTTGTATATAAAACAAAAAAAAGATTATTGGACCTTAAACTACTACATTCCATGTATTTGAAGGAATTAATAAATTATAAGTGTATTAATTTTTTTAGAATATACCTATGAGGAATCATTGATCACTGGCTTTTATAGATGCAATTATCTGCTAATATGTTGTATTAAATATATTATGGAACATATAACTGTAATATGTTTAGGTATTGAAGTGATGTAAGTATTCCCCACATAAATCAATTATCATAATTTTTTCAATTTTTTAAATTTAAAAAACACAATGATGGTATTTTAGTGATAATCAAATGACTATGTTTGTGGATGAAAACTCATATATAATCGATCTATCATTGAAAAAACCAACATGCATGAAATAAAGAACAAGAAAATAAGTTTACATCCACCACAATGATTTCCATCTATGTTGAGTGTGATGAAGTCTGCCTAATTGAGATCACTAAAGCAATAACCAAAAGACTCATTTTTCAAGAGAATTACAATTTCCTTGTATCCTCATTTATAATGAGATGACACATGTTCTTCAAAGGTTTTCTAACACATTCCTAAATGATGATGAATAAAGAAAAATAAATCAAAGCATGATTTGAATTAATTTAGAATTTATTACAATATAACCAATAGGGGGAACATCCCTAATAGAGTCTCCCTTTATTTATTTAATGGAGTTAAACATCAACTTCCAACACATGGAATTTTTTGTCTCTTATGATAATGTATGACTCATAGACTATTTTACCTTTGGAATTTTTAAAATGATTCTCATGCCATAAATGAATTAATTTCCTTGATTAATAATTGATGGAACCATATGGGAGACATGGAATGTTCCATTCACAATCCTCTATATCATGATCCTTATACAACACAATGATAAAGGATAATAGTGGAATATGTATGGCTCTTAGGATATGATTACATTATAAATTGTGATATTTTTCCCATGTATATCATAGATTTTGAATTTAAGGGATATCTTAAAATACAATATCTATTATTTTGGGGATTTCTGAAAATATACCACTGTAACACCCCAAGATTTCATAGTACATTATTTTTTCAAAGTAATTCAATAACTTGCACTATAGGCAACACCGAGTTCAAACACACCATAACTTACCAAACTGACTGTTATGAATAGTAATACCCACTTCTTGAAATTTTATAAATTTTATCATTCAAAATGGACTTCATTTTTGTATTTTTAATATCGAAATTATCTTAGGGTGAATATTTGGTATTTTTCTGAAAACATTCAATTTTTGATGAACAGTGAAAAACACTGAGTTATAATTTAAAACCGATTTTTTTTAAAATAATTATTTATTTTATTTAGATTTCTTTTTGTTCAAAATAGATACATAAGGCCAATATAATTTCAATGTAATTCATTGGAGTTATTTTATAATAATTATATATATAAAAAAATTTAATTGAACTTTTCACCGCCTTTTACCCATCTCCTAGGAGAATTTTCAAATTCACATAAAACATAATTTTACAGCTTATGTGAGTGGAATTTCTAAAATCTGATAGACATGGTTAATATCAAGGAGTAAAATTTGGTTCAATAAGATAAAAATAATTTCTGGTGAATAGTAACTTTTTACTTTTATTTACCACGGTTAAAAGTAAATAGGGTAATTAAGGGTAAAAATGAAATTAATATTACCATAACACATATCCTAATTCTATTGGAAAAGTGTATTTCGACCAAAAAAACCTTAGGAATAAAATATGAACCTCTTTGGTCCACTTGGATTAGATTAAGACATTTATTATTAGTTAATTCAAGGAAGAGTTAAAATCAAAGTTTAATAACTAAACCATTTTTAATATATGGTTATACATAAGATAAATTTGATTATAAATATTCATTATAAATAAAAACAGATTTCATACATAATGGTATTTTATATATAATTTTTAGACATTAAATAATTTAATTTATTTATGACACAATGATGATGGAATAATTACTGTATTAATGAAGGATTAAGATAATTGATATTATAAATACCCAAATAAATGTATTTTGAGACGTTGTATGAATTAAAACAATTTTTTAGGTTCATATGACATACTAGGATTGGTTATATAAATTTTTTTCGAAGTAATAATTATTTTATTAATTTATCAAAAACCAAATACCCAATAGTGTCAAAATTGACATAAAAGAGTTTTTAAAACAAATATTATATTATTAATTGATATACTATTCCTAAAAATCTAAATTTCGTCCAAAGGACTTATATCATGATAGGTGTATAATTAATGGACCACAATGGGGTCGATTGTAAGTTTATAGTAAGTTTATTAACCATATAATATAAAAATACAAAGAGACATGGTAAATGTCAAACTAATTAACTAAGAGTTAAAACTAAAAGATAAGGTTACTAAAGTGACCCATACCTATCTAAAACCAATTTGTTGAGTGGAGTTTTACCCATCCCCACCTTATACTCGAAATAAATCAATTTTGATCCATTATAAACCGAATATGAATTAATTATAAAATAATATGTTAAGTTTTTCCTAATGTGCCCCTCACCCCTCTTATAAAAGGGCACTCCTACTTCACTCTAATTCACACATTCTAAGACATTTTGATCATACAAAACCTACCCAAATACCCTAAAAAATATCCTCCCTTAAACCTAGAAGCCTTAGTTTGATCATAAAGCCAACCTAATAATCCCTTTTGATCAAATCAAAGGGAAGAACCCGAAGAAGAGGTAATGATTTCACCACCCTCTTTCAAGTTCCATTCTTCTTCCACTTACTTTTTCTTTGTTGTTTCCATCTAAAATAATAACTCCAGTATCTTATATATAATTTCATATTATTATAATTATGTTACAACCAAATTCATTATTCTATCCACCCTTTGAATGACATGTCACCATACCTGCGTACGTACGGCTTATCGTCTCCACGTTATGGTGTAATTGTTATTCAGTACATTATTATTTGGATGAGTATAATAATGATGTTTATTTGATGTAAATAATAAATATAACATGATAAGGATTCTGTATATATGATATAACATCCAATTATATATTATATTAATATCAAAATAATGATATTTTCGCTCGTGCGTATGTACGGATTGTCGTCTCCACGACGCGATGAGATTCATTTCCAAGTTCACCATTCATCAAAGATTATAAAAAAATATATTACTAAAAAGTATATAATATATGACATAATAATTCCACTGGATATATATATATTTATATATATAATTATTTATGTACTTACATATATCTTATTCACTTGCTTCCGTTCAATACTATATGAAACCGAAAGAGCGTTTATGCGTACGTACGGACTACCGTCTCCATAAACGGTGTTTTCCATTTCATATATATGTCTATTATACATATTTATATTCTAAATATATATGATATATAAATCATGTTTTATATTCTGGAATTATTTAAATCATGATCAAAATGATACAATCAAGAGTAACAAGTTAAAACACGTACGATAAAGAAACCGATTATTACCCGAAATATTAATATAACATTGAAATTATTATTAAATGGGTAGTATAGAGTCATAAATGAATAATGTATGATATCATAAATATTAATATGGTTATGGTATAATTTAATAACATACTATAGTCTTCATACAAGAGGTTAAATGTACCCTCAACTAAAGGAAAGTGCAAGGTAAGAGGTTTTCATCTCACTCCTTATTCCCGTGAGATTCATGCCATATTGCCACTATTACCTTTTTTGTGGTGTATGTACTACCCATAATTTATTCATTGTTTAATACACTTTAATTTATGTGCATTTAAATATTCATTGTATGATACTTCTTTCATGGGGTGTATGTTTCGTAAGTTACCAAATTGGTAAGGGTTAATTTCACAATCTCATTATTATCTGAGGTTGTTTTTACATAAGTATCTACGGGGAAATATTTATTATCCATGTCCATGTTTCATAAAAGAGTTTTAAAAGGGATTATTTTGAAGGTTATTTTTACTAAAACATCATTTTAAATGTTTTAAATATTTATTCTTCAAAATCATTCTCATTAATGTCCATGTTTTCAAAATGGTTTTTAAGGATTTATTTATATGGACCTGAAAGTTTTAAAAATGTTAATTAATTTCAAAAGTTTCAAAGTGGTATGGGACACTTTGATTCAAAAATGTCTTCAAATTTATTCCTTTCTAAATTGTGAAACTTTTAAATGTTTTCATGGAAATGGGATATTTCTCTCAAAGAGTTTTACAAATCATTTTCATCTATGTCAACATCCTTTGATGGATTTTAAACTTGTTTGAAGTTGATTTAATATGATACAAATCTTACATATTGTATTGAAGGTTTTGTGATATTTTTGACTATGTATGTGTTATTTTTATACAATTCATGATTTATCGTTAAATTATTGACATTTCGTATGCTAGTTTTAATACGATTGTTTATTTTATATTTCAACCTTTTTCTATGAGGAATGTATTGGACTTAGTATGTGATTGGTGGAGCCCGTTATAGCTCCTTGATGCATCAGTAGGTCTCATGAGACAACAAGATGTGGAATTGGACGAGTCCCTTTCCCGATTTGATATATGGATTTGGCCGAGACATTAATCATTTTTAGACGTCTTGGTTGAGGCCTTGAAAAAATGTTTCAGAATGTCCAGCATTATACATTCCCTCATTATGGAAATAATATTGATGGTTCATGTGGTCATTAGACAAGTAGAATAACCATGATTATGTTTTATTATGGAATTATTTACTCAGCTCATATTCTTTCCATAAAATTATTCATGTTTATTATTGGTAAAGGAATGTGGTTTCAATTATTCACCATGCTTAATATTTATGTCATTTTTTGTTGTATTACTTACCCTTACTGAGAATTTGATCTCACCCTTTCTTATGTTTCATTTTCCTAGGATTCCAAGAAGTACGTTATGAATGATATGAAGGGTTAAGCTGAAGGGAATAATATCATTCTAAAATAACTATTTACACTTTGTTTTATGTTTGAAATTGTAATGTAATGTTAATGTATGTAATCTATTTCCAAGACTGCTAAACCGATCGGTCCTTCGGGACTTGATTCCTTGTAATCAAGCCAATGTATTAAAATAATGCACCGACTCTGGATAACTGGGGTAGGGTCATTACAGTTGGTATTAGAGTAAGTTTATCAATAACCTTGGAAACTAGATCTTGATAAACTCTGATTATAGCACATCACCATAAGATAGACTTTAAAGATTAGTATAGAAGAACTTCCTAGAATATTGGTAATGCACAGGTTTTGTGAGTTTTCCAAGAAAATACATCCCTATATAGATACGAGTAGGTAGAGGTGGCTCTGGCACAGATATACCTAGGTGTAAAACCCAAAAAAACCGCTTTGAGCTAGACTCAAACGGGAACTGGTGCACGACAACGGGCCTTGCTGCACTCATGGTTACGAAAATCCTGGGGGATATACTTAGGATAATTCTTGTTTTCTTTTTCAAACCACTATGAAGGTTTTAGGAGTATATACCTGATCAAAGAAAACTTTTTGGTATTATAGATTATATCCATAAACTGTTCAATTTACCTTAGGTATTTTACAAGTTTGGAAATATGAATTATGATTCATAAACTGACTTAGTGTATACTATTGTATAGAAATGGCGACCAATAGAAGGAATGTGAACTCCAGCAATACGTATGATCCAAAGAGTAAGAAAGATCATTTATTTCATGGTATTAAGACAAAATTTAGAAGAGAAATAGTCTTCCATGTATTCTCAACATATGAAGAAATAGTATCATGTGTTAATAAGATAAGTACAGAATTATCTGAGTCATATGGATTTGAAGGGAAGCAAGAGAAGAAAATGATGGAAGAGAGAAAGATAGATAAAGGGAATAGGGAAAAGAAGAATTTTACTATATGTGATAATTGTGGGAGTAAACACCCTAGAACATTCCTGAAGGGAATGGGAGTTTGTTATAAGTGTGGAGAAAAAGAAAACCATGTATGTGACTGCAAGGGTAAGAAAAAGGATTCAAATGTACAATGCTCCATCTGCAAGTAGTTGGGACACTACGGGAACCAATGTCCAAATCATCAGAGTATGCCCCAAATGATGCTATTGGATAATAATCAAGTTATGATACTACCAGAGATGAGGAGGAATGATTAGAGTTCTTATGTTGTTATTATAGAATTATGTCATTTGAGTGTTGTATCAACAATGTACTGGTTATAATAATTATGGAGTATATAAGGATTGTACTACAGTACTATTTCATTAAAAACTTGAGATTGTGTGGAACCAAGAAAAGTGACTCAATAGTAGGTTAAATTTTTGGAAAATAAATGTTTAAGAGAATGATAAACCGTAATTTGGTTCTGATACCGAGGTAGTGATTTTGGAATAATACATGATTGATTTGGATATATTATATTAGATATTCTTGACTATCTTGAAATTGATTAATGATTTGTATATTCTGTCATTGTTGGAGTTTACAACATTGGATAGAAGGAGTATATCCAGTATTCTATATGGAATAAGGGATCATGAATGTAATCAATATGGTTTTATGGTAATTTAGGATGTTGCGGTGTTTTAAAAGAATACATGATGAAGGTTTTCACATGTTATTAAGCGGAAAAAGGATCTTCATTGTGTTTACCTTCCTTTTAAATTTTGGACTGTGACTTTGGACAGAAGTATTATGGATAGTAATAGTTTGATATTATTTTTGGATTGTCATAAAAGGACAACCCTGAGGTCAGGAGGCAACCCATCGCGTCCGGTAAGGCCACGAGACTTGAACATGAAACCAAAGGGAGACAACGGTGTATCACCTATCACTAACCCACGTGATGTCCAAGATTGAATAGAGTAGTTTTTTTTAAAGGGTCTGGTAGATGAATTATAAATTCATTTTTTTGGAACGCTATTCTAATAGGCTAAATCGAATATTTTTTATGTTATATTATCTTTTAGAGTGAAAGATGAGTTTGTGGTAGAAATTAGTTAAAGGATGGAAATCTACTTGACAAGTATACATTGTTTTCTCCTCTTATTCTATGAAGAAATAAATTCTCAAACTTTAGGTAAGGCAACTTAAAACCAAAAATGTGTTATCCTAATACCTTACATTTTGTTGAACTTATGGTATTTTAAATCATCATTGATTGGTGGCTTTGAAGCCCACAATTATACAATTGTTTGTGATTGATGACCTGAATCACTCCCTAAAAATATTTACGTTTTTCCTCCAATTCTGTGTCACTAATTGACAACAATGTTCTCCTAATCGAGATCAAAATTTTGTGGTGACATTTTCATTCTCCATTCCCTCTTATTAAGACTAAATTTAATTAACCCAATTTCTGATGTGGGTTTGCCCACAATGGTATTTTCTATTTTCAACCTTTTATTTTCGAAGAACAATTTCAAATTTCGAGGACGCAATTTATGGAAGGAGGTAAGAATGTAACACCCCAAGATTTCGTAGTACATTATTTCTTCAATGTAATTCAATAACTTGCACTACAAGAAACACCGAGTTCAAGTGCACTATAACTTACCAAACTACCCATTATGAATAATAATACCCACTTTTTGAAATTTTATAAATTTTATCTTTCAAAATGGACTTCATTTTTGGATTCGGAATATCGAAATTATCTTAGGGTGAATTTTTGGTATTTTTGTGAAAACTTTCAATTTTTGATGAATAGTGAAAAACATTGAGTTATAGTTTAAAACGGAATTTTTATTTAAATAATAATTTATTTTATTTAAATTTATTTTAGGTCAAAATAGATAAATAATACCTTTATAATTTCAATTTAATTCGTTGGAGTTAGTTTATAATAATTTTAGATATATAAAAATTTTATTGAACTTTTCACCGTCTTTTACCCATCTCTTAGGAGAATTTTCAAATTCACATAAAACATAATTTTACCGCTTCTGTGAGTGGGATTTCGAAAATCCGAGAGACATGGTTATTATCAAGGAGTAAAATGTGGTTCAATAAGATTAAAATAATTTTTGGTGAATAGTAACTTTTTACTTTTATTTACCACGGTTAAAAGTAAATAGGGTAATAAAGGGTAGAAATGATATTAATATTACCCTAACACATGTCCTAATGGTATTGGAAAAGTGTATTTCGACCAAAAACAACCTTAGGAATAAAATATGAACCTCTTTGGTCCACTTGGATTAGATTAAGACATTTATTATTATTTAATTCAAAGAAGAGTTAAAAGAGTTAAAATCAAAGATTAATAACTAAAACATTTTTAATATTGGCTTATACATAAGATAAATTCGATTATAAATATTTATTAGAAATCTAGAAATATTTCCTAAATAATGATATTTTATTTATAAATTTTAGACATTAAATAAGTTAATATATTTATGACACAATGATGATGCATTAATTACCATATTAATGAAAGATTATGATAATTGATATTATAAATACCCAAATAAATGTAATTTCAGACTTTTTATGAATTACAATACTTTTCAAGGTTAATATGACATATTAGGATTGGTTATATGAATTTTTTTTCTAATTAATAATGATTTTATGAATTTATCAAAAACAAAATACCCAATAGTGTCAAAATTAAAATAAAAGAGTTTTAAAACAATTATTATATTATTAATTGATATTATATTCTTAAAAATATAAGGTTAGGCCAAAGGAATTATATCATGATAGGTGTATAATTAATGGACCACTTAGGGGTCTATTGGAATTTTATAGTATGTTTATTAACCATATATTATAAAATTACAAAGAGACATGGTAAATGTCAGACTAATTAACTAAGAGTTAAAACTAAAAGATAAGGTTAATAAAGTGACCCAAACCTGTCTAAAACCTATTTTTTGAGTGTATTTCGACACATACCCTCCTTATCATCGAATTAATGCAATTGTGATCCATTATAATCCGAATAAGAATTTATTATAAAATAATATTTTATGTTTTTACTAAGGTGCCCCTCACCCCTCTTATAAAATGGAACTCCCCCTTCACTCTAATTCACACCTTCAAATCCATTTGGCTCGGCCAAACCCTACTCAAATACCCTATAAACTATACTCTCTTCAACTTAGAAGACATTTTTTTATCAGAAATCCATCCTAAGGTGCCCTTTTGATCAAATCAAAAGGAATAACCTGATGAAGAGGTAATGATTTCACCAGCCTCTTTCAAGTTCCATTCTTCTTCCACTTAATTTTTCTTTGTTGTTTCCATTCTAAAATAATAGCTCAAGTATCTTCTATATACTGTGATGTTATTATAATTATGGTACAACCAAATTAATTATTCTATCCACCCTTTGAATGAAATTTCACCATACGTGCGTACGTACGACTTTCCTTCTCCACGTCGTGGTGTAATTGTTATTCAATACATTATTATTTGGATGTGTATAATAATGATGTGTATTTGATGTAAATAATAAATATAACATGATACGGATTCTGTATATATGATATACCACCACATTATTTATTTTTTTAATGCCAAAAGAATGATATTTTCTCTTGTGCGTACGTACAGATTACCGTCTCCACAATGTGATGAGATTCATTTCCAAGTTCACCATTCAATGACGATTATAAAAATATATATTACTAATAAGTATTTAATATATGACATAATAATGATATTGGAGATATATATATTTATATATATAAGTATTTATGTACTTATATATATCTTATTCACTTACTTCCGTTCAATACTATATGAAAACGGAAACGGCGTTTATGTGTACGTACGGACTACCGTCTCCATAAATTGTGTTTTACATTTCATATATATTTCTATTATACATAATTATATTATAAATATATATGATATATAAATAATGTTTTATATTCTTGAAGTGTTTAAATCATGATCTATGTGATACAATCAAGTGTGACAAGTTAAAACATGTATGATAAAGAAAGCGATTATTACCCTAAATATTAATATTACATGGAAATTATTATTAAATGGGTAGTATAAAGTCATAAATGAATAATTTATGATATCATAAATATTAATATGTTTCTTGTATGATTTACTAACATACTATAGTCTTCATACAGGAGGTTAAACGTACCCTCAATTAAAGGAAAGTGCTAGGTAAGGGGTTTTCATCTCACTCCTTATTCCCGTGAGATTCATGCCATATTGCCAATATTACCTTTTGTGTGGTGTATGTACTACCCATAATTGTATTAATTTTGTAATACACTTTAATTTATGTGTATTTACATTTTCATTGTATGACACTTCTTTCATGGGGTGTATGTTTTGTAATTTACCAAATCTATAAGGGTTAATTTCACAATCTCAATATTATCCGAGGTTATTTATACATAAGTATCTACTGGGAAATATTTATTATCCATGTCCTTGTTTCATAAAAGAGACTTTAGAGGGATTATTTTAAAGGTATGTTTTACTAAAACATCATTTTAAGGTTTTTAAATATTTATTCTTCTAAATCATTCCCATTAATGCCCATGTTTTCAAAATGGTTTTAGGGATTTATTTATATGGACATGAGTGTTTTAAAAATGTTAATTCCTTTCAAAAGATTCAAAGTGGTATGGGACACTTTGATTCAATAATTTCTTTAAATGTATTCCTTTCTAAATTGTGTATCTTTTAAATGTTTTCACGAAACTGTGATATTTCTCTTAAAGAATTATATAAATTCATTTTCATCTATGTCAACATCCTTTGATGGATTTTAAACTTGTTTGAAGTTGATTTAATATGATACAAATCTTCCATATTGTATTGAAGGTTTTGCAATATGTTTGACTTTGGATGTGTTATTTTTATACCATTCATGGTTTATGGTTAAAGTATTGACATTTCGTATGCTATTTTTAATACCAATGTTTATGTTATGTTTCAACCTTTTCGTATGAGGAATGTGTTGGACTTAGTATGTGATGGGTGGAGCCCGCTATAGCTCCTCGATGCATCGGTAGGTCTCATGAGACAACTAGAAGTGGAATTGGATGAGGCCCTTTCCCAATTTTATATATGGTTTTGGCCAAGGCCTCAATCATTTGTAGACGTATTGGATGAGGCCTTGAGAAAATGTTTCAGAATGTCCGACATTATACATTCCCTCATTATAGAAATAATATTGATGGTTCATGTAGTCATTCGACTAGTATAATACCTATGATTATGTTTTATTATGTCATTATTTACTCATCTCATATTCTGGCCATAAATTTATTCATGTTTATTATTGGTAAAGGCATGTGGTTTCGATTATTCACCATGATTAATATTTATGTCATTTTTTGTTGTATTACTTACCCTTACTAAGCATTTGAGCTCACCCCTTTCTTATGTTTCATTTTCCCAGGATTACAAGAAGTGTATTATGATTGATATTCAAGGTTAATCTAATGTGAATAATTGAATTCTCAAAGAACTATTTACGCTGTGTTTTATGTTTGGAATTGTAATGTAATGTTAATGTATGTAATCTATTTCCAAAACTGCTAAACTGATCGGTCCTTCGGGACTTGATTCCTTGTAATCATGCCAATGTATTAAAATAATGCAACGAATCTGGGTAACTGGGGTTGGGGCGTTACAACCAATTGCACTAAAAAAATTAATGAAATCATTCAAAACATTGTAACTCATTTTTAATTCATCTAAAAAAATTTGATAGAGTTTATCAAACTCTCTCCATTTTATGAAAAATATTTTATCTAATATTAATTCCTTATCATATGGATTAAGAGTGTGATATTTTGATACTTTTTAACTATCATTAACCCATTCCCCCACTGGTACCCCTCCTTACTCTAGTTTTAAGGAAAATAATAAAATTTCCCAGGAATCCTACCTCTAATAGGCCACAGGGTGGTCCCTATCACTAAGGGTGTGAAATCACACATATGGGTGGAATTATCTTCAAAATTAAAGAAACGATTTATAAATAAGATAAACATACACAAACCAATTACATTCAATAAATAATAATAAAAAGTCAACCATATCGCATATTTCATGTGAAATTCAGTAAAAATTTAAAATTAAAACTAAAATCATACCAAGATCGTATGGTAGTGACTCCATGATAACTCCAACCTATACATTAGATGTTTGAATTAGTCTCTAAAGACATCTTAAAAACCTAAAATTTATATAGTGTTATCAAAATAGTTATACATAATTGGATCTTACTCAATAAATATAATATTAATTTTTAAGAAGAATACCAATTATTTAGTGAATAAATATTAGAGACAACAAAAATCTATGAGGTCAACCAATCCCTTATCTTCACTAATGCTCTATCATCAGAAAAATGAATCCCAATAAAGGAATATAATAAAATTATGTTTATTAAAGGAGCTAACAAATAACCCCCTAATTGGTTTGTCACTTCTATGCCATAACATCAAATTCCATGGTGTTCCAAATCCATTCTACATTCATTTCATATTTCAATAAGTTTATCCAAATGTTTCTAGTGTAGTAGGGTATATTGAACCTGAATGAAATCAACCATGTTCTATAATCCTTCTATATAAACACCCAACCATATATATTCTCATATAAAAAATACTTCACCTAATCTTATCAAAACACCAAATTATCATTCAATGTACCAATATCATACCAATACTCTATAGGTTCTTCTTGTAACTCACATACCAATAAACACTCTATAAGGCCTTCTATAATTTTAAGTACCAGTCAAATAAAATATAGTTAACTAGAACATCATATTTTATTTGTATATACCCAATAGGGATTTCTAGTGTATCTTGTACCAATACCATGTAGGGTCTTCTGGAACTAATAACCCGCAATGTATTCCAATATGGATTAAGAAGTTATACCAAACTTCACACCTAGAAGGGTGATAAGGGAAGAGGGAGAAGTGGCCCATCTAATCCATCACCAACCTCGATGTTGGTGAATGCACCTAGTACGAATTATGTTACAGAATGGATATGTTATACACCTTCAGTGGGGTGTGAATTGAAATCATAAGAAAGTGATATCAAATAATCCACACACAAGATCATCCTAGGGGTTATCATCAAACAACCACTAATAAGGATCTCCCAGTATTGGAAAATCTCTTACATCCACTAAGACACTACTATAGAAAACCATAGTTTCTATACATGGATATTAAATCATAATAGATTAATATTCATTACATAACATTATGATCTTGAACATAACTATATAGGTTTTTCATCTTTGGAAACATTGATATATAAATAATTGGTTCATAAGAGATCTAAATCATCTCCCACTAAGTTCTTCATAACTAAAACCATTCCTAGACATATCATACATAATACCTTTTCCCATAACCTAGGTAAAGTAACCTTATGAAAGGGTGATCTCATATGATCAACAAGGGTAAACAAGTGATATATCAAATATCACTCAAGCATAACCTCAGAATAAGGGTATGAGATCATGAGAATCACATTTGAAAACCATACCCAGTATATCATAGATCCTAATCATGAATATTCGAATAAATATTGATAGTTAATATGACATGAATCAAAGAATAATAGTAGAATATAGGTAATTGGAGAATAATATTTTTATATGACATATGTTTTTGTCTTATACATAAGCATAAAAATTATAGTCCAGGATCACTACCAAGAAAATCAAAGTGGATTGGATTTTCTTCCAATTATTTAGTCAATATTAACTTCCAAGATTATCATTGTGGATTAGGTTCAGCCTTCATTCCTTATTAAATGTTTACTCCCAAGTCTAACATAGTGGAAATAGTACCTTATTGAACTCGGTCCACTCCCCATTAAAGTCCTTATTATAGAATGAGATATTCATCTTTACCCAATGCATTGGACGGATATATAATTCTAGTATTACCCATTACATAATCATAATAAAGTAATATGTGTGCCATAGGATTATATAAAAATTAACATATATCATAACATATGGAAAAAATGGGTCTCATAAATATTTCATTATTTCATCATAACATAACCTCTGGAGTATAAATGGGTTTCCTTGACATTTCATAATAATAATCATAAACTATAAAAATAAATAATAAGAATGGTAATATTCAATCATATCCTCAGTAGAGAATAATTAACATCAAAGGATGTTATAATTAATGAAAATTCCTTTAAAATATCACCTGGATTATTTCTTCAAGAAAATACTATTTTTGTCATTGAAATCTTTTCCTTATAATATAAAATTTTCTTAAATATTAAAGAAAAATTTTTCATTTAAAATAAACAAGGATACATTTAATTTAATATTTAATTCATTTATTGTTCATTATGGTTGAAAATTAAATTCATTCCATATAATCTAAATGAAAACATTCTATTTACAATTTTGTAAAAAAAATCAAAATGTACCTCATTTGGAAAATGAAAAGAATATTTAATTTAAACCATTATTTAAAACATAAACCATGGGTTCAAATAAAATTAAAAATAATATAATAATTTTTTTGAATTATTTTTGAATTTTTTTAGAAATAATAGATATGGAATAAAAAAATATTTTTTATAAAAGAGAGAAATATAGTCAATTTTCCATAAAAAATACTTCATTCTCATGAGTTCTTAAAGCGTGAAAATGAAATGAAAATAATTAATCTACAAAAATAACTATAGTATAAAAATATTCATATAATTTCTTAGGGTTATATCACTAAATTTAATCACGGAAATTTTAATCATAAATAATAGAGATAAATAATGAGATTGTAACATAAATCCTTTACCACTTTGGTAACTTTTGAATCATAAAATCTGTAAATTAATAAATTAAAAATTAACATTAAATATTATTAGAATAATTATTATAATGATTTAAAATATCAAATCGTTTGTATATACACTTTAAAAAATAATATAGGTCCATAACATAACATATGTCCCAAATGAGACAATTTGAGATGATAAACCCTTTCCTTGAGCTCAACATGATTTGAAAGTGACTGTAACTTCTTGAATAGTAAATTTAAATTTATTATAATTACATAATATAATAATGTATATATATTATGATATCAAATAGGATCCAATTATAAAATTTCAACACCTATTTACCTAAAATTCCTTATTAAATCATTGTTAATTGGTGTTAACTATTTGATTCATCATGAGAGTTCCAATTTGGTAGTTATAGTCCTTGTAGTTTGATCATGGTTCCATCATATAAATTTTTTTAATAATGTAATAAAAAATATATATATTAAATATATCTATATATAGAGAGATAGAGTTTTACATTAAAGTTATAGATAGAAAAATTAATTACATCGTTCATGGAGAAGATGGGATGTACATGCACCTGAACATTATTTTCATTTTTCAACGGATGGAGAAAAATAATGGTAAATTATAATTAAAATTTAAAGAATAATTACTATAACATATATATAATATATATTTGTTGAATTTATCATTATTAACAACAAATTGTAACATAAATAAAAAAAGAACATCGCTTTGTGGAGGGGTAGTCTACATGAACGCTCGAGTGATGCTACCATTTTCAAAAAGTTTGAAAAGTTAGAAGATAGATATGATATTATAATTAAATAATCATAATTAGGTCATAAATATCATATAAAAACTTTAAATTTATCATAATAACCATCCATGTTATATGGAGATGAAAAATGAAGTACATTGATATGTGGAGATGGTTATTCATACTTATGCACGAGTGACGTTTTCATTTGTTATAGGATGGAAAAGAGGTATAAAATTGATTTCCCAAAATCATAATAATTTATAATTATATTTATGATACTATATTTATAATTTTATGATGGTTATAAAAGGTTTATATGAAAAATAAAAATAAATAAATTGAAAATATCCAGTAAAGATGATTACCTCTTATTCTGTAGACACCCTTTAGATATCCTTTTAAAGAGCCTATGGTTGGTCCTTTGGGAATACCATAACCTATAGATCTAGGGTAAATATGTTTATGAGAACAAATTTTAGTTTTAGGTTGAGATATATGGATCAATTTGGTTTGAAACAAGAGAGAAGGGTGTCCTTTTATAAGGGATGGGAAGGACACACTTAGAAATACAAAAAAAAATCTAAAATTTAATTAGTCATGATTAGGAAAAATGATATCATATAGAATTATATTTGAATAAAAATAGGATAATGAAAAAATATATTCAACCAATGAAATATTTATAGGTTTTTTGGTCATTTTAAACCTTATATTTTTCATTAACCCCTTTGAAAACTATTTTCAACCATAACCACGGTAAAAAAAAATTCAATATTAAAGGATTATAATTTTTTTAAAAGTAATAATATATATTATAAATGGAGAATGGGTGATACTTTGGAAAATTTATAATCTTACTTGTCCTCTTTAAATATTTTTATGATTTTTAAATTATTTAACAATTTATTATTTAAAATAATATATAACTTATGTCATTTTTTGTATTATTCATTTAATTTGACTTTAATGACAACTTGACAGCCATGGAATTCGTATATACACATTTCAAACATTCTTAATATGTTTTGTATCTATAAAATTAATGGAACATAATAAATAACCATTTTTTATTAATTTTACTATTTTTAAAATCATTTATTTTATATTTATATTAATTAAATAAATATTGTGTTAGAATTGAATAAGAATTTAATGTTATTTTTCAATTAAAAAAATAAAAATAAATTACTATAACAAAATTTATTTCAAATAAATATTTTTAAATGAAATTTCCCTCATTTTATCTATATTTAAAAATTTTACACATATTAAAATTATGAAAGTGATATTTTTATTTATTCATGTCTTAAATTAATATAAAGGTCATGATCAATGAAAGATTTCACCAAGTGGAAATATATTTGATGATTTCATGGGAATTCCAAAACTCCACTCATCTAGTAGGATAAAGGAAATTATTATAGAAATTTTAATTCCTTATCAAAAAAATTAACCTTATTTTACCTTTTTTTCCATTACCATGGTGAAAAAAATTTATATGGTCACTATTAATAATGAAAAAAAATAAAATGGTACTATTTATAAAATGTTTATATATTGATTCCTTGTATGGGTTATATTTTTAAAAATTAAATTAGTATAAAAGGTAGAAATTTATTTTATGATATATTTTCAATTTATGATGAAGAATGTTTTTTAGAAAAAATACATTTTTAAGCATAAAATAGGATATATATTCTTATATCATTCATATAAAATATATTAGATAAATATTATAAAAATTATTGAGTATATAGTATATAAATTTCATTAAAATCATTCAGAAATTGTGAAAAAATTTACCTATTAAGACAAAAAACATTGCAAACTTAAAAAAATTCGAAAATAATCTATTTTACTTTAAAATTATTTTTGTTTTCATTTAAAATCAATTAATAAAAAATAAATTCATTATATACATGTGTAAACCATAAATGTTTTATAATTTAGTTAGTCATATTCATACCCAACAATCCAATGTCTAAGAAATAATTGTCATAGTAAATAATAATAATTTAATAGTATAACACGTTTTGTTTAAACTCAGTGTTACATGTAAAGAATGATATCCATGAAATCAATTTTTTTTAAGAACTATATCATAAAATATTAGGGTTTTATAATTATTGCCTCATTTTGTGGCCACTTCAATTTTCTACCCATAATAATTCATCATTTAGGTTTATAAAAGAATTAATTTCTTAGTCCAATTTAAGGGTTTTCATTTATATATTCTTAATCCCACTCCATTGCTAATGGAAAACTACTAGATCTATAAATATCAAAATGTTCCATTTTCAACAAGATAAAGGTATCCATATCTCCTAATACACTATGATAACCCACATTCAAAACCCATGTTATCCATGGTATTTTCTTAAACCTCTACTACACCAAAAAACCCATCTCAGGTCTGCATGATTTGCATCAAGGATATAAAATCCTAGGGAATACGTATACTATTCCGGTGATTTTCAGAAATAAAACTAATGTGAAAACTATATCCATAGAACAAAGGATTCAAAGACTTCATATTAAATTAGGCTCACTCAGACATAAGTAATTATCTTATCAAACGACCATTTAATTTCCATCTTGAATTTGATAGATTCATTATTCATATCTCTCCTTCATAATAAATGTAAATTCAATATATTATAATACCTATGAGAAGACCTAGAATGATTCTATATTTCATAGATTCCAAGAAGAATGGTAAACTGATTTCATGCTACTTTCATTAGTCATCAGAACATTACCATCCTTACATGGTTTAATAAAATTCTAGGGGAACATGTCATGACAATAAAAAATAAAGAATGGATAACACACTGCTTAGAAAATCTAGAGGAAAGGTAGGAAATAACCTCATATGATCACAAATCATATTAATTCATCCTTAATTATAGTTATTACCTTCAATACCATAGTCCATACCATCCAATCAGGGGAAATATATGCTTTATAATTCCATACTTTACACAAAAATAACAGAGTTATCAAATCCCCTATCTTGACCAGTGTTTTTTTTTGTCACTATATAGAACAACCAGGAAAGAAGAAACCCAAAAAATAAAATCCACAAAAATGAAAATCAAATAATCCAAGATCACAAAATAATCCAATCAAAATGAAACCTAAATCAAATCCGTATAAAATTGTAACTGGTAATGAGAATTCCTGAGATAATAACATTAATAAAAAAGGAATAAAGAGGATAATTCACCTTAGATCACTAGTATTTAACCTCTATAATATAAGGTTATAATAAAAAGAAGTAGGGTGGGATAGGATCCCAAAATTTCCTTGGGTTCACTAAAAAATTATGAGAAATGTGAGAGAATATAAGGATATTATAATTTATAGATTGGTTGGAATAAAACTCATTCATAGTGTGATATGAAAATTAATTTCTTGAATGTTCAGGATGTGCAACAATTCATGGTGTGAATTTATTTCTTGAGGTGATTTACTTAAACCCAAATTCAATCAAATAACAGCGAAATTTCACGAAACCTTGAGCTAAAATCTATTCACATCATCAATCCTCCTTTGAAACTATGAATCATTTTATCAAGTAAACCATCAATTTTACATGAAATTCTTCACTCAAAAATTCGATCCATGAATGAACTTTCACTTCATGCATCTAAACTCTTACACATCATGAACTAACTATTAATTATAGGAAATGCCTCTGTAATATGAATTTCATCCTTGTATCGACATATCCTCCACCTAAAACTCCCCCCAAAAACCTCCATCCCTAAAAACACACAAATAAACTGGATGATAGGATAGATTTTTTACATCATATAACTCTCCAGCAATTCTCATCCTCCATAAATAAAACAAAACCCAAATTAAAAACAACCTCCAAATGAAAAACACTTTCTCAGGATATACTTCTCAAATGGAACAACACCATTAACAAAATAACAATGAGAGGAATCAATTGATATAGTATTCCCAATAAACCTAAACATTACATCAACTAAAACAAAAAAAGGTCAAAATGTATTGGGATACTAAGCTCTCATATATGTGTCATATTCCCCTATCCTCTCATTTAGTCCCTCATGCTTCTATATAACATGAACAAATAGAATGGGTTGACCATAGGAAACGTTCTCTTGATATTCTAGAGTCTTGATAGGCCACTCCAACTTTTAATTTCATCCTCAAAATTAAATTTTCCCCATTCAATGACATTGGAGTCATCGTAAATATACTAATTAAGATTTGATACATGGGGGATGTTATGAACTATATCTAATTGTGGAGTAATTTGTAACTGATTCTCCAATTTGATAACACTATAAAACACCTAAAGTGTCCCATAATCTAAGAATAAAAAAACATCCCCTAACCAAATATCTACAATCCATAATGATGGGAAATCCTAATGAATACATGGTATCTATCTTTGAAGTCATGAATTATCCACCTCTATTATACATATGGCTTCACATTGTCCTTTTCTATCTTTATCAGCTCTCAAACTAGATTGATCTTTTTAGAATAAATCTAAACCACTTTGATTCAAGAATATCTATTTCCCCAAAATCATATAAGCAAAATGGTGATTGAAACAACCACCCATACAATAACTCAAAAATATTCTTACTTATTAAATTGTAATAAATATTTTTTTGAGATAACTCTACCAAAGGAAATTGATGTATGCATGATCCTATAAAATATATGATGAAATACCATGACATATACTTTAGTGTTTAGATGGTACACATGTTATACCTATCCATTTGTGTGTGGAATGTATTGTTAAGGTGTAATTGGGAGCAGAAGGAATTCTGAAATCCATTACATAAAACTATGGTAAAATGAGTTTCTTAATCCAATACAATGGTCTTGGGAACTCCTTGAAGCTATATAAAAACATTTATATATTGTTTCACTAATTCATCCTCCATAATTGACTCCTTGGTTTCTATGAAATGTTATAACTTCATCATTTAGTCCAAAACCACTCAAATGACATCATAACTAACCTAAAACCAAGGTAACCTATTAAATAAGTCCATTAATATGTCCTCCCATTTTCATATGGGGATATCCATGGCCTATATTAATCTTATTAGAATCTGATGTATTTCCATCCCCTACTAACTGAAAAAAAAATCATTCCATAAACTTCACTATAGACCACTTCATCCTAGGCCACAATATATAACACTATAATCTAGGAAACATCGTAGATACATCTGAATACACTATAAAAGGTGAGATGTCTAACACATTAAGAAACTCTTTGCGTAATACCAATTGAAAGTACAACCTTACCTAGAACCAAATATAATTATAACTATCCCTTGACCATCCCTCTAAGGCATACCCATAAAGTACATAGTCCCACATCATCTATACCAATGATTATTCCCATTGATACTCATTTACCCACTACAACAAGGAGGATTGAATTATCATTTTAAATAGGAGACCTATACCAGAATCTTCTTCCACGTCCCTAAGAATTTCCACCAACTCCTTCATTTCACTCTAAAAATTTATATATTCTTGAGAAACATCACTCCATTACTTCATTCTATGTTTGGTATCTAAAATATTCTTTTTCATTGGAGTGAATGATATCTCAAAATAATACTTATGAGGAAACTACATCAAACATTATATTTATAAGTTTATTTTATGAAGGGAGAACACATATTTCAAATTACCAAAGATCATTCAGTCAAAAAAGAACTCATTAATGAGTTATTTTTTCTAAATTTTGAGGGAAAACAATAATACCACCAACTCCATATCATGGGTGGAATAGTCATACTCATGGAGATGTAACTATATGTACCCATAAGATATCACTTCCCATTATTACATTAGAAAACATCTAAATCCCTAATATTATGCATCAAAAAATAGTTTAAACATCACACTATTCTTTAGAAACCAAATTAAGGGGTCATTGGTGAGATTCTCCTTCAATTATTACAAATCTATCTGAAACCTGTAAGTAAAAAATTAAATTTATAGTCTTTCTTGGTTAGAGTTAATAATTGGGCCATGACCCAAGAAAAATTAGACAAAACCTGTGATAATATATTGTGAGACCAAATAAACTATAAAACACCATCATGTTCTTGGATGTTTCCCAAGAAACTATAGCTTCTATCTTTAATGGATCTACTGTAACTCCCTTCTGAGACAAAAATTTCACAAGGAATTTTTACTCCCGTCTAAAAAAATTTCACTTGGATATCTTCCATAAATGTTGATGTTGTTGAAGAATTTGAGAAATGGATATAAGGAGTTTTAAATGATCCTCCTCTAGATACAAGTATAAAATGAGTCCAACAATGACCATAACTACAAACTAGTATATGAACACAATAAACATTATGTTCATGATCCCCATAAACTCAACGAGTTCCTTATTAACACCAAATGGAATCAAGACACACCCATAGTTCCCTCATCGACATTGGGAATTTGTACAAGGGGTGTTTTTCTTCATTATACCTCACCTGGTGATATCCATATGACAAATCAATCTTAGAAAACCAATTAGCTCACCACAACTAAAAAATCATTTATCATCAGTAGGGGATAATTTTTATTGATAGTTATGTGGTCTAACTACTATTATTCAATGAAAAACTTCATACTAAGATACTCCATCATAGATAATAACACTAGAGAACCCCATAGAGACATACTCGGACAAATGAAACCCCTCTACATCAAATCATAGACTAGGATTTCCAACTCCCAAAGCTCAAAAGGTAACATCTGATAAAGAACCATCACAATTATAATGATAATGGGAGGCAATTAGATCCTTAACTCAACAATATGTTAAGGGGGTAATTATATATGCACCTATGACAAAACATTGTATAAATCCTTGAAAACTCCTATAAACTCAACCATTATTTTCTCTCCTATCCTAAATAACAAAATTAATAATTAGGATATCAATAAACTCCAACACCCTTAGTTAATTTAGTGATACTTATCAGTAATGAAAACCACATATTGTCCATTCTCATCACAGAACTCAACTCTCTCCAAAAAATAGGTCATAGTTATGAACATATATTACAAATAGTCTATGATAATAATGACATCATATAGTTTTATCTATAGTAGAAAGAAATATACAACTGACTGATGCTTCCTCGATATCAATATATATCTTAAATAATATCAAATTAGTAAGCCTAAACTATAACTGTAGTGAATAAACCTAGAGGTACAGATGGTCTTTCTAAATCTAGACCCAAGGCCAGGACCAGGGAAGGTGAAATAAAGGAGTTTTATTCTCCATAATCAAATAGAATATAAAACATGGTTAAATATATATATATATATATATATATATATATGTTACCTCAAACAGTATCTAGTATCATTGAAAATGGAATATCCATAGCATGAAGATATCCAAGTCTAAATCCACTTACTCGTTATTGATAACCCCACTATGGTTTCTCTCAAGCCTAAGACCCTGAGAATATTGGATATCATAGTGTTTCCATCCACTATATCCATATCCTCTCAACAGATAAGAATGTTAATGTGCACAAATTAAGAGATTTTGTTGAGGATAATAATGTATTTGACCACCCACATTATACTAATTCCTAAGAATTTCCATTCACTTTAATAAGTGGTGACTTATATTTCAACAAGAACAAATCAGTAGACTAGAGAACTTTTTAGATACATAAAATGGTTATCCTGAGAAAAATGTTGAATTGATTTTTTCAATTAACTCCTTGAGAATCTAAATATTTATCACCAAGAATCTTGAAATATTCTACATAAAGATATACTCCTTGAAAACCTAGGTTGAACTGAATATTTAGGTGATAGTCCTTGTGAAATAATATTATCTATAACCTCAAAATTTTTCTATAACTTTAAAAATTTAGGTAATGTAAATGGGCGACAATATATCTGTTGGTAAGATGAAAAGCCTCTTCAAGTCATCATTCTCTGGACTACTCATCTAGAAATGGATTTGGGGTGAGTGAAGGAGATCCTTAAAAATAATTTTGACCTCCCACATACATAGGATCCCCTATTTAAGGGATACTAACTCCTACCACTTATAGCTTTTATCTACGATTATACAAAAAACTCACAAAACTCTTTCTAAAAAAATACATGAGACATCCCCTCTCTCTACTTTCATAGGAGTATAATAAACAATGATTCCCATTATTCCATGAATTTATTAGGTTATCCAACATGGGTGGAGTTAAATTTTAAATAATATGAAAATAATATTAAATAATTCACACACAAACTCAAACCATGGGTTCTTATCAAATAGCCCCTAAGAATTCTCACATAGCCTTAGAATGTCTATGTAATCCACTAATAAACTATCATCTCATGTTGTAATAGTTTATATATTTTACCCACAATCAAACATCATTTAAATTTATAAAATAATTCATTTATCCTTCTAATTAAAGGTATTTAATTTCATTATTCTCAATCCAATCATATAGAAACTATGCTACTACTGCATCTGTAATGACCCAAATGTTCCTCTTTCCAATAAGGTTAAGTAAACCACATTCCATGATGCATAAAGATAACTTATTTACATATACCATTCAATACATGTCATCTTCCATATCTTATTCTACTATAAAATAACCCACAAGCATATCACATTCCATATAATTTATCCCCTATAGTCCCTATTACTCTAAAAAATCAACTGTCTCGAGTTAATAAAATTTGTGTCAAGGCTCTAACATTATAGAGAATATTTATAAAGAAACAATTATTTTATGCTAGAAAACTCCGGAGAAAAATACTGCCATAGAACCAAAATCCAATCCATTGTAATAAATTTGTCTTCCTCCACCCTAAGAAATTACATTTTCTGACAAACATATCATTATATTCTTGAATGTATAAGTCTCTTTCATAAACAAATTAAAATAAATATTTAACAATGTCTAAGAAAAACCATATAATGATTCCATATTTTATCAATTCTAAGAATAATGGTAAATATATTTAATGTTTATTTTATTATTTATTAAAACAATTCCACCTTTAATTTTATTAATCCAATTGTAAGAATGCAATTCATGATTAAAAGAAATGGGATGGATAACACACTACATGTAAAATCATATTTAAGGATAGGGTAAAACCATATTTGATCACAAATATGTACCTAATTCATTCTTAATTATAGTTTTTATCTTCATTAAGAAGGTCCCTTCTATAAACCTAATAAAACATTTGGCATCTAATTTCACAATTTACACGTATTTAAGAGATTTATTAAATCCCCTTCTTTAATAGACACTTTAAAAAAGTTTCGAGGAATAGAAAAGAGATAAAGAATGAATATAATCAAATACATACAAATAAAAACTATATCATCCTATATCATGAAATCATCAAATCAAAACACATTTCAAACATACCTTGGTTGAATCGCTTCCACAACTGAGAATTCCTTGGAAAATAATATGAATGGAAATAAGATAAAGGGGAGAAATCACCTTAAATCATTAGTATTGAATATCTAGAATATAAGGGTCAAATATAAGGAATCCATGCTAGATAGCCTCCAAAAATCACCTAGGGATTTCCCTTAAATTAGGATAAATAATAGATAGAATTGGATATAATCATAATTTAAAGAAATATAGAAATATGACTCATTAATATCATAATATGCTAATTTAAGTCTTGAATTTTTTGGATGACCACCAACTCCTAGTGTAAATGTGTTTCATGCCCTGAATATCTTCATGGTAGACTATATTCAATATCCACCATATTTTGTGGTCGCACATGAAAAAAAGCATTCACACCATGAATCCTCCTTTCACACCATGGATCACCTCAACTATAAAACCACAAAATATTCTATGAAATTATCCCATAGAAAATTCAATCCATGAAAGAACATTTTTTTCCCTAATCCAAACTTCTTCAGGTCAGGAACTACTTATTCATTCTATGATTTACCTATGAAGGCAATATTTACACGTTTTCTCAACATACACCTCCTAAATCTCTCTCAAATAACCACCTTCATAAGAAAAACACAATGTAAAATTATTAGAGTATACAAGATGTTACAATAATGTAGGAAAGAAATATTTAATCCGAATTTCATAGATGTATGGAAAGAGAATCCTATATCAAAATATCAGCGCTGCTCAAGCTATAAAGGGGTACAGTGTGATTTTGATCAAACGTATGTATATCTTCATATGAACATGTTTACCATGAAATATATCATATAAATCATATGTATTCCTATATAATACATTTTTAATACATTGAGTGACCACTAGACTTAGAACATGTAAACCTAGTATAGTACATCCCATACATTAATGATCCATTAAAATATACTAACTTGGTCGATGAATAAGTCACACACCATTAAAACTATATATTTTCACATCACATGTTCCTCGTAGAAATAGCTAATAACATAACATGTGGCTCATCTAATCATGGACATTAATTTTCTTAGTCTAATTGAAACTAGATCCTTAATTAATTTTCTCATCGTATGAGTAGAAAAATCCCATATTAGTTGAGCTCCAATTGATGACATGATCAACAACATACCCAACCACCCTTTAATTAGTTATTCCTAAAGACTAATAAAATAATGACAAAAAAGTATGAATTTTTTCAACCTTAGTGTATTTTTAGTATTAAGTAAAAAAGGATTCATAATTTGTATACACCCCCAATGTATATTGATAACTATATGAAATTAAATGAGAAAGACTTTTGCAGATTAGTCTAAATAATAAGCCTACGCATATTGCCTCATGTATCAATTAGTCATGTTAATATTAACATATCATGACAACCCATTATACCCCATGATGATCATCTATTAGGAAAAAATCAAAGTCATACATTAAAGGGGAATTATCATCCAATATTTCTGTAATATAACTTTTATCACACAAAAATTAATAATAATTATATATTTCATTTATTATAAATTATTATAATTTTTATAACCATTACATCCAATATCTTATTTATATTTTACTAAGACATTCAACATAACCCAAAATATTTATATATGGTAATGGTTTTGTCAATGGATCTCCTACATTCTTCTATGTAGCCACCCAACATATATTTAAATCACCACTCTAAATGATATGTGATATGAGATGATATTTATGAAGGATGTGTCTAGTCCCTTGGAGAGACTTCACTTCCATTATTAGAGAAATGAATCCATTACTATCACTGTAATTCTTAGTTTCACCCTCAATGATAGGAACCACCCAATATTTATAAATAAACATATTATTAAAAAATCATTCTTTATGGAATTTGATAAATTGATTTACTCTACTTATAATTTTAATTCCTCAACGGTGTCTTGTTTGGAAATCTTCAAAATGATACCTCCATAATTTTGGTAAAAAAGGAAACAAGATTGAGATCTCATTCAATCTTTATCAAATTGGAAATTAGAAGCAGGGTAATAATTACATAATGAACACCAACTCCTAAAAAGACAAATAACATATCCTTTTTTTCTCATTTATGTTAGTATGCTCTTAATATTAATCTAGTGACTCTCAATATTATTAGATTGGTATCTACTTGTTATGATCAGAGCATATTGACACCAAAGAATATATTTTTCATGAACATTATTGCAGAATACATGATGTAATCCTCACTGAGACAACAAATGTCATGTTTGAGTATAAATTCATCACCATTAATGAAGAAGATATATTTTATATTTCCATCTTTTAAAATAATTCTCCACAATGAGGGAAAATTAGAAATATCCCCCCTTTAAGAGTATGTCATGGATTTCAAAGATCGTTGATAAAAAGGTGTCGATGCATAAAAATTAAATTTTTTAATTTCATCCAAGAAGATTTGGTGTGATAACCATGTCAAGAAGTGTATATCTATTTGAGATCTTTTATTTTACTTGTCATAGAGCCCAAAAGGACTTATGGATAAAACATTGTGGCTCTCAGAAGGCTGATAAATTTTGTAAAGGAAAGTGTGTCACCACGCAAGCCCATCCATGATTGTCCATCCACATAGGTCCCCAGAAGGTCTATAAATAGACCCCTCTTCCTCATATTTTTGAATTATGGATAGACTCCTAGATGGAGAATCTTGTAGAAGGATCTGGCTACGCTGGTCCTTCGCCCAAGTAGTCTATCAATACTTGGGTGACCTATGTTGGCCCACCCTCACAAGGATGAGACCCCAAGCCTAGCACCTAAGAGACCCATTCCTAGGAAACCCATACATGGAATACCCATACCTAGGAAACCCAATTGGGTGACCAACATGGGGACCCACTTTCACAACCCATATCTTAGGGACCCACTTGGGTGATCACTTCACTTTCTTCACTAACGCCCCATTAAAATTGGATAGTTTCAACACAAACTTTTCAGTTTGGGTTAAGAACATTTTTTGTTTCTCATTTTACAGCCTTAACATCCAGCACTAGAATACCAGGATTTGATATAATCCTCCACACTCCCTAAAATTACTTTAGTCAATATACTCCTATGAGTTCCTTTCTCGTGTTACGAGTTGAGACTATCCTCATGGATTCCTTGAGTATCTTGAATCAACACACTCCTTAATAAACTCCCCAAACCTTATCACTTGAATCTTATTCCCAGTTGAAACCAATGGTAATCATATTTATAAGGAGGCCACAATTGATACATGGTCATCCTCCTTAAGAGTAAGCCCCATCCAAACCTCATATGGGAATCCTCATTAGGAGTAATCCCCAACCAACCCTCAAATAGGCATCCTCTTTAGGAGTAAGCCCCAACTAAACCTCGAATGGGAATCCTCCTTATTAGTAAGCCCCAACCAAACATCAAATGGTAATACTACTTATTAGTAAGCCCAAAAAAAACCAAAAATGGGCGTCCTCCTTAGGAGTAAGCCCAAACCAAAACTCAATTGGGTATCCTCTTTATGTATAAGCCCCAACCAAACCTCAATTGGGAATCCTCTTTAGGAGTAAGCCCAAACCAAGACTCAAAAGGGAATCCCTCCTTGAGTAATCCCCTAGAAATTCATGTAGGGGGCTTCAGTCTCTATCATCTCTACCATCGCATCCTTCACATTCAATCCTTTCTAGGGTGAAGTGAAGAGAGTGAAGTTTCATAAATCCAGCCTATTCCACTTTCATCCTCCTTGTCTTATACCAAAAAAGTATGAAAAGTGTGTTATTTTATGAATCTTATGTTTCCACTTGTTTCTCACACTGAGCATGAATCATGTGGGATTAGAATTTAGTGATGATATTATCACCCACATAATCCATGTGATGGATTTAACTTTGAGAACTCTGATTCCTGCAAATCATTATATATAGTAAGCCAACCTAAGGCTCAAGATCAATGCGAATCCTTCTTAGGAGTAATCCCCAATCCTAATTCCCTTAATATAGACATCCTACTTATGAGTAAGCTCCGAGTTAATCCCCAAAACTACCATGAGTTAAAACATATCCCCTATTACCTTTTTATAAGGTCATACTCTTCATAAATAATCCCCATCTTAATCATCTGAATGGGTCATACTACCCTTTGAGAAATACCCTTGAGGGCCTCCATATGTCTCAGGCCTTAGGATCAAACTATGTGGGATTTGATTCCCATACAAATTTGATACATAGGAATCCTCTATAAGGTTAAAACCTAACACCCAAAATCAAACCTATTATTTTTGGGCCACATTCTCAGAAGGGTTTAATTCATCATGAGAATCAACATCTATCTCTGGTTTTCTAGGCTTCTTCGGCATAAGTCCCACACAAATCAATGACAATGAACCTTTCTCTAATACATTATTTCAACATGACGTTAGACTGTATCATTGGGTCCTTATCATATGACCTTAAAATGTATCATGTTCACTGTTAATAGGTGTCGAACTATGTGGTTTATAATTCCATTCATAACTATACATAAGAAGACCATCTATGGGTTCAATCCCAAAATCAAAATAAATATTTTCTCCCTGAATGATGATAATCATTGGAGTGAATTTAGACTCCCTAGATGATAATAAACTCCCGAGTCCCCCACTGGGTGGATAGAAATCTAGAATAGTATTAATAATGACTAAATAATCTCTAAGGAGTACATAAGAGGATACCATCGACGAAGAACCTCAGATACATACAGATATCCCTATTGATGGGGATACTCGGATACTTATATATGATTATAAGATATATACATCATAATAATTGATTTATAATATTAGTATGACCCACATAATACTTTAGAATTAATGAAGGATTCATGAAAATTCATTAAATCTATAAGAGAGTCTCGGAGAAGGAAATAATTCCTTTCAAAAAGGTTGTGATGAGTCCAACCTCCCATGATCTTGACCAATGAATGTTCTTAAGAATGTCCTTATGGATATATAACCATTTTGTGTTTTCTGTTCCAAGAAAAAACTTGTTGGAAACCGTTTGGAAATAGAAAACCGTACTGAGGTGAAAAATTTGTGGGAAACATATCATAAATGAAAATAGATTGAGTACACCATATAGTGTACATGATAGGTCTTATGGTTGATATATATAGAATTTTATCCATCCTTTCAAACTCTTTTGAGGGTTCTTGAATCTTCCTAATATCCATGCAATGAAACACTGGTGAGGACACATTTTTTGAGTTCTCCATGGTAAACCTATTTATATTTTTCCATTTATTATGTTAAAACTAAATCCCCGAAAACAATTAAATCTATCACTATAGATCTCTATACCAGTTATATAGGATTATTTACCCATGTCTTTCCTATATAATAATTAACCCAATCACGTCTCAAATAAGTTTAGTGTAGGTATATCATTTATAAAAATAAGCTTGTCATCCACATATAAAATTATAAATTCCACTACAATCACAATAATATGATTGTATACACAATAAGAATCAATGGTTTTTTATGAAATATAACTCTATGATTTCATTATCAAACCAAATATTCTTACCTTAATATTCTTTTTTCACTCCAAAAATATCCCATTACAACTTTCATACTCTAGCAGACTCATTTTTCACATCAAAAACATCCTGGTGTATTATATACTCATCCTTGAATAAATTCATTTTAAGAGAATAATTTTTATTATCCATTTGATATATATCCTAATAATAGTCATATTATATGGAAAGTATTATTTCAATAGTCCTTATAATCATAATAGGTGAAAATTTATCTTTTCAGTTAATCACATGAATTTTTTTGTAAACTTCTTCCTTCAATCATTCTCTATTGATGGGAACTCTACCACCCATGTTTGCTTTCTTATAAAAAACCCTATTTTAGCATATGGATCTCCCCACTTCAAATGTAGCTACCAAGTCCAAACATGGTTAGTGTAAATGGATTCAATTTCAGATTACATGGATTTTAACCATCTATTAGAATCAAAACACTTAATGATCTATCAGTAGGTTGTACATTAATCTACTATGAACGTTATTTCATCATCATATATCATAATAAATCCATATCTATTAGAATAATTATGAATCACAGAAAACGTTAAAGGATCTTGTGTCAGCTGAGTTAGTTCTTCTCACTTAAATCTATTTAGATATAGCTCAACCACTATCTTAGGAATACTTTTTGGTTGTCGTTCGTGAACTTCCTTAAGTCAAAATTAACTCCCATTAACTCTTAAATCATGTCCTCCTTCTTAATTAGAACACCATCCCAAGACAAAAACACTTTATTTACGGTATGAGTGTAGAAATTATATCAATTAATTTATTTGGAATAACCAAAAAATAATCATTATTATGATTTAGGGATAATTTTTTTTGAATCTAAACATCATATGTATACTCCACAACCCTATGTCCTCATAAAATAAATGCTTTTATTTTTTTAGTCTATATCCCATGTGGGGTTTTATGAATGATTTCTTAGATTTGGTTACATAGAATGAAATAATTTTTCATTTTAATGACATATATATTTATGATCATGAATATTAATAAATATCATATCATACAATGTGTATTATTTCATGTCATTATAATGTGATAACTTAAATAGAGTATCAGTAACATTGAAAGGTTATGCAGTTATCTACTCTGATAAGACCCATTATGTGTTGTGATGATATTATTAAATATACATTCTATGGTCAGGTGACATAATCTTACTGAACACAAATGATACATTCTATTGAGGGTAGGATAATAATAAGATATCAATGGTTCTTCTCATGAAGTTCACCTTTGGTAATCTCTAAGAGGATAGCTTATCTGAACAAAACCACCTATATGAATTATACATGTTATATGTGTCATTGAATATTACTATATATGAATTTATTTATTAGTCTTTAGACAATATATAATTATTAATGCATATCATATGTCGTATGCTAAGATTTATTAATGAAAATCATGATGAAATATTCTTATTGGTAAGTAATATATGTTTGGTGAGTCACAAGTGATATGGAATTAATAAATAAGCTAAGAAAAAAATTTCCCTTCTAATTTAATGGAAGAAAACTTCTTAGGTTCTTTAATTGGAATAGAATTATCTGATTAAGTAAATTTCCATGGAGGTTTTTTAGATAAGTACATTTAAATAAATTTAAATAATGATATATCAATCATATAGACTGATAACACTAGTAATAAAGAATTTTTAGTGAGATATTGAGATAAATGGATTATTTTTCACAATGAGCACTTTTAAGAGGTATTTTTCCTCATAACATTATCATATTTATCTATGGGTTACGTTATGTATTTCTAGATGATGATCATGGAATTTTGGTGGTTTATCCTAATGCAGCATTGAAAGTGGATTAGAGGTTCACACAATAAGTATATCCCAACCCTTAGTTAAATTATATATGAATTTGATATTAAAATAAATATGATGAATAATAACCTATCATGTTATGTCAATCATAAAAATATTTATGGGACAAATAACACATTGGTATTTATTTATTGCCATAAATAGTTATTATTCATCATTAGATAAATAATGAGGATTTATAGGTCAAGTTAATGGTCTAGTAGAAATGATACTTCATATCTATGGGTTTAGAAAATGTTAAGAAAATAATAATATTATTATTATTTTCAAAAAGTGATTCTAGTTTAATTAAGAGAATAGTTAAGGAAATTTGTGTAGTAATGATTCTCTAACCTAAGTATATAAATATGGTTGTCTAATTTCATGGTAAATATCATTGTTTTTTATGACAACTCCCTCTATAAAATTTTATAAATCCTAGAAATACCTTTTTTAAAAACACTATAAAAAATATATAGAAACGATCCCCCTCCCCCTATCATGTCATTGGAGAACTAGAATAACCCCTCAAGCATGGAATGGATTCATGTTGTAATCAATACCGAAGGATTCAAGGTGAGATAATCATTTGTTCTATCATAGAATTATTATATGATGCTATTATTAGTTTCATGTACCATGTATGGATTACCACTAGAGGGATTCTACCCTTCGATACTTTTTCTCAATGATAAAATAATAAGAGTGGTCAATCGATTTATCAAAAAAATTAGAATTGGAATAAAATATAATTATTATTTATATAAATTAATTATATATTATATTAAAATGATGATGTATCATGGATTTTGGGGATTCTATTCATCATGTTCAGAAGAGAAATCTAAAGAACCTGATGGGAATACATTATTAGGCATGGACCCGACCACTTCTACAACACCCCAAAACCTAAAATTTGTATAATAGAAGTAAAATATTAATATATAATTATTTATTTATGATTACTAAATTTAGGCATTTGATGTTAGTTCTTTATTTCTTTTTCTTTGTTTATGACAAATTTTTAGATATTTCCGTAATTCAGTTTCATATTTACTATGTATGATTAAGAATAGTTGAAGAAATCTATAAGATCCCATCAATGGATTTTATAGATTCTAAATAGAAAACATGAGACTAAATAACATGTAACTTAAAATCACTTATTGTGTAACCAAATTAATTTTATGGGGTTGATCCATGAAAATACTGATATGTCATGTGGGAGAAGAATACATGGCATTATTACACATTGTGTGTTTACCATACAAATTGTACAATTAGATCCCACATGGAATATTTGTTGGCATACATATCTTAAAATCTTATGCAGTTTGGACCCATGGAAAACATGCTATCAGTGTTTCCCAAGTATAGGACTTCAATTTAATATGTTCCAATTAGTAACTTAAATCCAAGAAACACGAGCTAGTTGTGGCTACATATAATTTATTTGGAAAAACAAATTTTTTAACACATTAATGGCTAAGAAGATTAAATTTTCATTCCAAATTTGAGTATCATGGAAATATATAGAAAAGAGTACGTGGTTTGTAGAAATATGTACAAACATTTTAAATCAGACATATTTATATAGATTACATTTCGAGCCAAGATGTACACCGCATAAATTAATTATGAAGAATTGAAATTAATTATGGAATTAAACCATACTACATGGTGTGTATCTAGCGTGAAAACCATGTGATAGGGTTTTATTGGGAATTAAGTTCCAAGTTTATTTCTGCCTTAATTTCATAACTAAAAGTTGTGTATGGTTATCACACATGTTCGATACATAATGGTTATTAAAAGTTGTACACTTCACATATATTAATGCTTTCTATGTTCTATAAATTTCATGCTTACTACTTGTCTTGAATCATAGAAATACATGTCATGTGATAATGAAATATTCCATGTAAGAACATAGAACATGATAAGGAAAATAAAAGACATTGGTTAGTTTAAAGGGGTACATAATATCTTTCCTCCTATAGATGTCATTTTATTAATATTTTTTAAATTAATTAATTTTTAATCAATTTAAAATTAAAAATGATGGGAATCCCAAGATATATTTGGATATATAATAAAGAAAAAATAATTAAATGATTTATAATATAGTTAATTTATTAATTCAAAAAAGTTATATTAATGGATAGTATCTTGAAGTGAATACTGGTTTGATTTAAATGTGTATTAGTATCATGAATGGATGATCATGATATTGAATTACCTATGCATGTATTGGATTTATTTTAAATTAATTTTTATTTCATAAGTTTTGTGATAATTTTTATTAAATTAAAATGGTAATCTTTGAATCCCCAGATAGTTCCCCTAACCTTCATATGAGTAAAGAATATGTGAATCATAGTTCTCACAAGTGAGAAAAAATGGTTCTAGGTAGATCCCAGGGGGGACCATCCTAAGAGATACATATATGAAAAATTAGAATATTGTAACTCAAATCGATCCTCGATCAAGGAGTTATTCCCCTAGGGTCATTGGTTAGTTTCGCATCTGCTCGATAAACTGACCTATATAATATCTATTAAGTATACCACATTTATTCATTTTATTTCTATACAGTACATGGTTATTTATTTACATTTATTTGATGATTTAATGAAATAAATTACAATAATTTTATTAGTAGGAAGGAAAGTTGGAATAAAATCGATTATTTATGGGTAAATTATTTTATCATATGTGGTTAATAACTTATTTAAAATACATGTAATATTAACATTCTTTTAAAAGGATAAAATTAAAAATATTAATTCATATTTATAAAAAACTATCAAATGAACTATTAATGTAAATATATCTTCCACTAATCAAATTAAAATACAACCAAGGATTTAAGTGTTGGTTTGATCTTCATTAGGAAACTTTCTTTTATCACATTTTTCTACTATTCTTTTTGGGTTGAGTTAACCAAATATGAATCAATAAGAGTAATCCTCACTAGACATGATGTTTCTTGGAAGAAAGTGATGTGTAAATACTAGTTTAGGATTTCAGGAATGGAGAGCCTTCTAAATTGATCAAGTATATTCAAGTTAATTAAATTTAAAATACCACCAACATAAATGCTTTAATGTAATTGAAAATGACTCATCGGGGTTATGAGAAGGTAAATATGGATCCATTCCACTAGAATATTCATTCGATAGTACATTCTGAGTTCAATGGTTGGATATTGGGACTTGAAAAAATAGTGGGAGAATGATAAAATAAATTTTATTATTCCACATTTTGGTAAATAAGATAAATTACTAAATCTTTATATTATTTTTTAGTGAAAAAGGAATATTCATATAACCAAAAAAGGTTCATTATATTCTATTTAAGATAATGTGCATCACCTAACTGGTAGTAACATCTAGTAGTTGTATAGAAACTTGAACATTGCACTATGTCGAGACCACATGTATTGTGTGATGGGGTCCCCAGTTCCTAATGATCCATCTAAGGAGGTGACTGAAGGGGATAACACTGGATACCTAAAACACATAGATAAATAATTATATTTATAATTCTTGATGTTATAATTTATGTCAAGTGATCTCCTCACGTTGTAAAAAAAATTATATGATTTTACAATATTTTCTCATCATTGTGATATTTGTCAATATAAGGCTTCACAAGATAGGTAAGAGATCACAAAGGACCTTTTCATGTGCTATCATAGAGAAAATTCTACATCCCTACCTCATGTTCGAAATATGATTGGGTTTTTTGAGAATTTGAATATATTAGATTTTAAGCTATCTGATGAGTTACACTCTCATTTCCTACTTGTTTTACTCACTAAAAGATTCTCCAGTTTTATTTTGAATTATAATATGATTAACACTGAGAAGTATCTCTTGAATATTATCACCATGATTATCTAGTAAGAAAAAGAGATGATGGGATAAAATATAGAGAACCTATATTGAATAATAGTTTGGGAAAGGCTAAGGGCCCTAAGACTCATTCTATATCTAAAGATTTTACGTGTATATTGAAGCCTGCAAAATGAGAATAAAAAATCCCAAAGGAAATAATAACTTAATATGAGTATTTTTTTCCATAGAAAATAAAAGGAAGGAGGATGTGACCGAACATTGTGGATTCAGTAAGCCTCCAAGAGACTTGTGATCGTACGACTATCATATGTTCACGTAAAGCAATCGGGAGTAGCGGATAGTCTAAAATAGGTCCCACAAGTCCCCTATCGACAAGTACTACTCTCAAGAAGGAATCATGTACATCTAGTGGTCCTTCAAAAGTATCTAAATAAAATCATCTAGGCTATGTGGTTTTTTAGTGGTGAGTGCCTAAAAATCCATCCAAAAATCATTTGAAACTGGGTGGAAATTTTCCAAAACGAATAGGCCACTATAGATCATAAAGATCATGCGACACATCACAAATGGGAAGGAAATATTTACATAAAGACATTAAAGTGGAGTCATGAGACCCAAAAATCATTATAGAATAAAGACAAATAAAATAAAAGAATTGGAGGTGGGAGATACTCACAGTTTTAAAAGACATGTGAAACACCCTTCGTGATCTCCAAGACATCATTGGTCCTTAGGAATATACCCACCTTATCTTGTGAAATATCTTTTTATTTCCATCCACATCATGAAAATCACCTTGGGTATGTCTAGGAAACACCCCCACCCCTTTTTCCCCTAATGAAAAAATTATTTTATTTTCCATTCAATGCTTGCGCGTCTCTTTAAGAACTTTTTTGGTCATGCGATGCATCATCAAGAGTTAGAGTAATTGTATTAGACAATACTTATGAAATATTGCATGACTCCCAACCATTGAAAAATAGTCAAATAAAATATAAAATGGGAGGAGGAAGGATCCTCTCATGGTCATAAAACTTTTGAGACATTATAGGGAAGTCAACAACACAATCTCATGAAGACCCCAGACAAGACATCCTTATCTCATGGAATTCCTTGAAAAGTCACCTTGAGATCATGCGATGGCCTTCCAATAGAACCCTGATCTCGTAAAGTCCCTTGAACATTTCAATATAACCATCATGAATTACTTTAGAATATCCCATAGGTTTCAACAAGTCTCTATTAATTTAAAATAATCCAGTAAAGGAAACATTGACAAGAGGGACTCACAATCGCTGAAAATCAGGTGACGCCCTCGGAAGTAGTCCTCCATAGAGGCTCTCAAAGACGTGTGGTTCCTTGATCATTCCCTAAATCCATCCTGGATTCGCATGATATATTCCACACACAAAAATGGTGAACAATTAGAGCATCAGGGCCTATAAATCCACCAAACCAACCTCAAAGAATGATTTTGGATTTTCTATTTCCATGCACATCGGCACACCCAAGAACCATAGAATATTTCTCAGAGAGGCTGATCTCATGATATAAAAGTCTTAAAATTAGGTAATATATCCGTGAAAATCAGAGAAATCATGCACCTTTCATAAAGAACTTTGTGTGATCCACCATAGATCACATGAAGGACTTATGGATGGACATACAAGGAACATCCTTCACATATTCCATATCACGCAAACCAAAAACAAACTCACACGAAATAAATAAAAGGAATTTATAATATAAGGGATAAAAAAAGTCTAATGTTGGAATTCTTAGACAAATACATGTTCGTTAACCCACAAGCATTTCACGCATGCCATCCAACACACGTGAAAAGGCCAAGACAAGTGACCCAGACATCAGGACGTGCCTTCAGAATACTGTTTTGGTCATGAATTTTTTTTTGAAAATGTCAAAGTAGGTCAAATTATTTCCCTAGTAATTCCACTTTAGTCTCTTGAAGACCTTCAGGATCTTCACCCAATGATTGTGGTTTCCTTAATATACATCACCTAACCCATATAAAGTTGTTCATCCATGCCATCCAAGTCCCGTGATAGCACCTAGAGATGTCAACCATCTCTCGTGACACCCTCCAAGAAAGTCAAAAGAAACTCACACTTCCTTCCGAACATATCAATCGAAACATGTGATGCCCACCATAAATGTCATCCATGACATGTGACACCCTCTGAGGCCTTTTTGACTGATTCTTAAGACAACCTCTATATGTGTTAGCCACCTCTTATGAAGACACTAGGGAAAGTTAGTTGGATCATGTGACACCCCCTAGAAGTTTCAGTTGAGGTCATGTGATGGCTTCTAGGATAATCCATCTGGGTCTTGCAGTCACATCCATACATGTAAACCTTACTCATGGGACAACCTTCAGGCATGCCATCCTGTATATGAAAAGTCCTTTGGATGGTACAATTAGATATTTTAATTTTATTTAAATACTTCATGGAAATAATATCCTTCATATAAGAAAATAAACCAAAGAATAATGAATAGATAATTAGCGCATGACAGGTAGGCAAGTAGGCCAGGTGACAATGGCATCCCAAAATTTGATAACCTTGTCCATCCTCAGCATGTAAGCCCCTAATATAAGGGAATCTCGGGATTTGATAACATTATCCATCCTCGACATGTAAGCCCTAAATATAAGGGAATACTTAGTGTGTAAGACCTGAATATAAGGGATACCTCAGTGTGTAAGGCCTGAATACAAGGGAAACCTTAGAGTGTAAGCCCTGGTCAGGGGAATAAGGAAGTATGCCCTAATTACTAAGGGAATACCATGATTTTATAATGCTTTAAAACCTCATAGTGTAAGCCCCAAATATAAGATAATCCCATGATTTGATAACCTTTTCCATCCTCAGCGTGTAAGCCCCGAATATAAGTCCGACCTTAGTGTGTAAGTCCTGAATATAAGGGTGACCTCAGTGTGTAAGTCTCGAATACAAGAAAAGCCTCAAATTATGAGCCCTGATCAATGGAATAATACAATATGACCAAATTATTAAAGTCATACTAGGGTTTAGTAGCCTCATTCATCCACGATTTGTACTCCCTGAGTAAAAAATGCAACCAAAGTGTGTAATCCCCAATCAACAGAACTATGAAAAATCTTATTCCGGCCACAACCATGATACACAGAACACCTCCAAGAGGTTCATTCTCCATATTAATTTTCCAAGGTCAGTCCCATCACATAAGTACCACATCCAAAAGTAATGAAATTAATTACATTCCATCCCTTTATTCCCACAATGAGTACAAAGCATGTGGGAATAGGTACTTGTAATAATAATATCATTTGAATTATAAGTCTCTACAAAGAAAAGGAAAACTCGGGTGTGTAATCCCATACCAACTAAACAATGATGATTCAAATTACTGCTATAACCAGGATACATAAGATTACTCCCTAATTCCTATGATCTATAATAAATCATCTTAGGTTTATCCCAGTTCATAATCCTCTCACCCATGTGTAGTGGGACTAATTACTTGTTATCCCTTTTTTCTAACACATAGAATTGTTGGAACCAGGGTCTTCTAAGCATGATTTGGCGTACGGTTTTTGTTTGTTGTCAATCCTCAATCGAAGTTCAGAATCTGTACCAGCAAAGAGATCATACCGTTCAAGCAGACAATAGTAGTGTTGGTGGTGTCGTTTCACAGTATTTACCAAATTTTTGGGCCTGAAAATCGAAAAATAAAGAAAAGTGTTTTTGGAAAAAGGACATGCATTTAGAGGTCCTGGAGGATATAAAACTTGCACGCCATATTTTTTTGAGGATCAGAACATCAAAATATGGACAAGGGATAAGGGTCGCACAAGTGTTGGTTTGGTCGCGCAAGTGGACTTGCGCGCCTTGAAAGAACTTGCACGCTGGTACCTAGAAGGATTCAGACTTGTGTGCCTATTGTTTTCCATGAACAAAAATTCAAAATTTGGCTAAGGAAAGAAGGTCGTGCAAGTATTGGTTGGGTCATTCAAGTTAGTTGCACGACAGATGTTACAGGAAACGTGACTTGCGCGCCAATGAGGGACTTGCGCGCCTCCGCGCAGGGGGTCCAGTTTGCCTATAAATACAGGTCGACCCCTCCTCATTTTGAACGGAGTTCAAGACTTAGAGATTGTTCGAGCTCTCGTCACGCAGGTGGTGGAGCCACGCATGTGGTATTTTGGTCGCACAAGTAGAGCTTGCGCGCTGGTTGTTGGTTGCGCGCCCAAGGCGATTTGGGAAAGAAAGGAAGTGGACCGCGCAAGTTTGTAGTTGGGGAAGGAAGAGTCGCGCAGGTGATTTGGTGACACTTTCACGCCAGTTTGGACTTGTGTGCCTTATTGGGACTTGCACGCCTAGCTTGGAGAAGCCCGCCAGGTATTGCTGAAGCCCGCCAGTCTATTCGGAGCTGCACAAAAGCCGGGAGACTACCCGATAAATTCAGGGCAATTTTATATTCATCTTCTGGTGAGAATCGGACTTCAATAGAGCATCTACATACAACAGAGGATGAATTCTTATGCAATGATGAAGAGACCTTCACGTCTATAAACTGAGTGTGACTTCACCAATGGCAGTGAGCTAGGGGGAGTCAACGGGAGTGACCTGAGGGAAGCAGTGAGCTATCCCTGAACCTTTGTAAAGGTAGTGAGCCTGGGATAGAGTGTCTGTGCCCAAACCATTGTAATCCATAGCTAGTGAAGATTAGTGTAATTGGGTATGACCGACATCTTTTCGGCGTATGATCCTTGGACGTATCCCTTAGTGGTGAACCAAGTAAAAAAGTGTTGTGTCTTCTCTGTGCATGTGAATGTTTGATTTCTAATCATAATCATCATATAGGTTCAACAAGTTCCTACCAACGTGGGAACAAGATCCATCACTTTAAAAGAAAAAGTGGTCACCCTGATTCACCCCTACCCTCTTAGGGTGTCCCGGGGTCCTTCAAGAATATCTCACATGAGCTTAGGGCTTTTCCATAGTCATATCATTTTCATTGTGAATATCCACTATCCAGGTAAATGTCAACATGTAATCCATGACAAGTGGAATTATATATTCACCTCAAAAAAGGAATCTACCTTGGGTCTAGTCCCAAGGGCATGACTAAAATATGAGAACTATGATTCTTTACATAATTGGGACACATAGGATTCCATTTAAGGAACGAGATCACATAAACACCTACTCCAGGGAAAGTCCTATTATATCTTCAACATCTCAGTCATTGGGACTCAATCATTCCCAAGGAAATTTCACTCTACCTCATCCATCATTGGATTGATAAAATGAATGAACTAAAATAACTCTGATTATCACCATAATCAGGATACATTGGATTCCCCTCTAGGACTCGAGCTTGAACACCTAGTGTCCTATAGAACCTATATAATTTTTTTTTCGCATGAAGTTAAATTGAACAAGTTCAATGAACTATGTGGGTTTTTATTCTTCCAAAAACCATGATATATAGAATGTCTCATAATGGCTTAATCGCCTCCTTAGAATATTAATTGCCTCCTTGTGTGGTAGTAAATTCTAAAGTACCTTGTAATATGGCATCAACATATAAATTATCTACCCATTACTCGAAAATGGATAGAGAACCTTAAATAAATACAAATAGATTAACTAATGATACCCTCAATTCCTTTTTTTAATCAATGAGATTCCATTTCCTTTGAAAATAATAATAATTAACCTATAATCATTTTTTTTTGGGTAACTGGTCCTATATTGGGATTATGAAGATATTCGTAAAAATATATTAAATCTATAAGAGAGTATCAGAATAGAAAAAAATTCCCCCATAAGGGTGTAATGAGCCTGAACTCCCATCCTCTCGACTAATTAAATTCCCTAAGTATCATTGGGTCTGAAACTCCTGCTGACCACTGTCGTTCAAAAAGTATATCTGTACCCAGTTATGGATAAGGGAAATTTTGTAGATTATATTAAGAATAACAATGATATAATGTTAATGATTATTTAATAGGTCAAACCCCCTGAAATCAACCATATTTCCCAACTGATCCTACCTCAACAAGGGTTTCCTCAATTATCTCCTTCCATTTGAAGCACAAATGGTTAACCCAGCGTGATTATATTAAATAACAAACTATTGGTCATTATTCATTAGAAAATTTACTTTTCCTTTCATATTAAAATAGAAATGGTGAACATGACAAGAATCTCTAAAATAAAAAAATGATTGGTTATTATTCTTCGATCCATTTTTTCTACACACCATATGGAAAAAAATATGGTTAAGGTGATTTGAATCTCTCAAGAAATGGAATGATTAGTAAAGCATGTGTGAAGATGATTTGTTTTGTATACCATATACAAAAAAGGAGTAAGAACGACATGATCCTATAGATGATCCTCTATAAATGGGTTTCTCATGAAAAAAGTCCATCCTCATTTGGATAAGTCCATGTGATCAAAACGGACAAATCGAGAATAAAAGAACAATTGTCTTAACCATTCATATCTAATTTAGAATATTATGCCTATTATATAACAATAATATATAAATTTGTTATTTTTCATCTTCACAACTTCATATACTACTCTCAGCATCCCAATTAGAGAAAATTTTATCATCATCCAGTGATCACTCTGGTAAATCACCCATGGATGCAACCCCCATGGGTCCGAAATAGATCTCACCTACTCGACTAGTGCAATGTCAGGTAGAGAATATGATGATCCAGGAGTATCGTCTATGTAGTAAATTCTCTACCATGTAAGTTTTGTGTGAGGTTCTCCAAGCACAGAAAAAGCTAAGTTCACATCACCCAAGGAACAAAACAAGTAGTCGTTGTCTCTACAACCAAAAACTTTAGGAGATTATCCTTATATCACAATAGCTGCCACATTAACTCATTGACGAAGGTGGATCAAGAAAAAAAATATTGCTCCATTTTGGTTTAGGGAGAAACCAAGAGGGAACATGTCGACCACCATCACCAACATCATCCCACTGGTACCCATCATTCACCTATTGAGGGTACCACCCAACACGCTACCACCTCTAACTCCCATTAACAGGAAATGAGAAAGGCTCGTCGGAGGAGGAACCTGATGGATTTTCAAGATAGGACTCATATCCCCACTCCTATTTACAATGATTTATAACATATTCTGGTGGGAACCAATATGCAGGCTCAAGTCCTTGATCACTCAGATTAAGTTTGTGGGAATATTCCCAAAGTAGGAATGGGGGAGGTTAATATCACTATCCTCAAACACAAATCCCATCAGCATATTCTATTGGATCATGGAGTACAGAAGTGGGATGATATCCCCGCATCCATCAAAAACATCTTCCAGTGGATAATGGAGATAGAAAATGTGTGTGATTATATCCCAGAACATAGTTTTGTAAAATGAAAATATATTTTCGCAATAGTTAAAGAACTATATCACCATATTCTAACACTATTTCATATAAAGTGAAAATCACATATTCCTATCCATACATCGGTATAGCTCATCACTCTGATGATTTAAAATAAGTGGTTTCACTGGAGAAAGCACACATTCTTGCTTCAGTCTAGGAATATTATAGACATATTTTGATAGAAGACAAGGTATCAAATCAGTCTCATATTCATGTTCCAACTAGGGCTCACCAGGTGATAGTGGAACATTCCTTGGGCCTAGAGCACATTCTTGTCAGAGAATTCTTGTGGAATATTCCCAAGGCCCGATATTAGGATCATAGTCTCATTCTATCTGGGTCTTACCAAGTGAGAGGGGAACAATCCACCATGCATGATAATATTCTAATAGAATAATTCCAATTGCATACTCCGAAGGCCCAAGATCGTGCTTATATCCCCATTATATTTGCGGATAACCAAGTGAGAATGGAACAACTCTTGGGACATGCTCATATTCCTATTAGTGAATCTCCTTAGCATATTCCAATAGATCCTGGAAGCCATGTGCATATTCCTACTTCCACTGATGAATGACTACACTCATATCATTCTAAGTTAATACAGAAAGAGGTTGATATCTATTCTCCCATTTTAGAGGTCTATTTGTATATTTCAGTAAGGAACACATATTTAGGCTGGGCTCATATTCCCGATCCAACTAGGGAACACCAATTGAGAGTGGCACATTCCTTGGGGTAGGCTCATATCCCTATCAAGAAAGATCAGTGGAATATACCAAAGGCTCAAGATCGGGCTCATACTCCTATCCTAACCATGGATCACCATGTAAAAATGAAACATGCCTCAAGGCAGGCTCATAATCTAGTCAATAATGAGATAGCTCATCAGCATTTTCCAAAAACGTCATAACCATGGGATCATACTCCCGTAACATCATATGGTTATACATACGTTCTAGAAACCATCATATAGCATACTCATATCCCTACAAAATTCCAAAATTCTAGTTGGTATACTCCAACCATGATGTAGAACATGGCCCATATTCCAAATATGCTCAATGACAATTTCCTTGAGGTAGTATGAGACATATTCTCAACACCACAAGGGTGCGTTGGCTCTTCCACTAAAGAAACATTTGTTCATTACCATGATATTTATCCTCATGGTAGTGTGGAGATGGATCACACGGATCCTACACCTATTATCCACCATGGAAACCTCCCCACGGAAATATATCTCACTGTCAAGGAAATCCGACCCTTTCTTGGACACCTCTATATAAAGTGGTGTCTGAAACTCTAAAATTTTTATATAGATTGGTTCTTGAAACATTGGGTTCAATGGTATATATTTCCCCATGAAATTCCAACAGAACTCCACTCTCTTCAGCATGTGGCCTTCAGATTCATCTTCACCGATCTACCCTAATGAAGGAATTAAATTCTAATGAAGTGGAGATCTACATTGAAATATAGAGATATTTAGATGGTAACAACATTCCCATAATGTTTTAGCCCCTCAAAACGTCTGACTATAAGATCCCAAGTGAGCTATAAAATTATTATATACCTTATTTATGCCAAATGATGTTGTCTAATCATCAGCGGTTGATGGATACACACCTCCCTTATTAAGGATATGAGGTTCACCTTTGTTCCATCAGGATAGTTTGTTTTTATCTATACCTCACTGTTATCTCTAAGGCATGGGATCCAAAACAAGAAAATAATGGCTCAGATATACAATATTATTTCCATTGTTTCACTAAAAATATTCATAAGTGGATCTTTTAAGCCACATCATGAATTAGTATTCGAGGATGGGGATATTATGGAGTGTTACACATTTCCACACACGTAGAATAGGAAAACCCCACAGATATAGCTTCATGTAATGTTATATCCTTTGATAAAATCAAGGGACTGGGTAACACTCATTCTAATTGGTCACTACAATGGAATGTTCCCACTTCAATGGTGCCCAAACATCACAAAAATAGAGAGAAGATAGCTAAAAAAATTCCAAACTGGGCTCCTCGAACTAATGAGAATGAACTTCAAACATAGAGACAAATGTTACGATCACTCAGAAAACTTCTCGTAAGAAATGGCTCTCATCATGGGTTTCCATAACACCCATATCCTATGTGATAAAAATTGTGCCACATCAAATAGGTTGTAGTATTAGCTACCATGTCATCTATCCAAGAGCATACCCAGTTCACCAGTCTGAGGGAATATCTATCACTGCCTCCACCTATCATATCATCAATTATTGAAAGGATTTGTGACACATCGACATCAGCTATGAAAACAACCCAACCCTCTAGGATAGGGTCATTTATATCTCAATCATTATCACCAGATTCATCATCCCTAGAGAGGACCCAGGAGACATAAATAGGGATTATAGATCAATCACATCCAACTAGGCTGGGGAATTTTATATCTTCGTATACATAAAATAATTCATCAAATCCCCCACTGGAGCTACTCGATCCTAAGAAAATTGGACCAATCAATGAAAATTTTTTCCTTGAATAATCGCCATCCTATAGGGCTGGGGGAATTTACCTCATCATAATCACTATAGAGAGAATCAGTATTATCTAGTTTGACTGGTAAAAATCAATGATCAGCATCCCAACAGTTCCTCCCACTATAAGACAAACCTCTCTTATTCTGGCCCCATTCGACAATCATGATAGGAAACTGCCTTAGGGTAACTATTCATATACCAAGATGGGATGATCATATGACAAAGGAAATCAGACCATGTTTGGGTTATAATACAAAATTTCCTAATATATCTAGGGGTAAAAATAATAACCCTAATGGAAGTAGTGTAGAATCATCTTGTTGCATTAAAAGTAATGTAATAACCACCATTGTCTACTATTCTTATGTAAATTTTGTTACTGTCAATATGGAAGATGTTGTGGATCAAGACACAAATGAAAAGGGTCACAATATGGAAAATATACCCTGAGAGGAGGGTGATTTGGATGCACCAACCAAGGCTTCAGACACCTATAAATACAGAAGGATCCAAAATCTATCACCTCCATATAATGATCTTCCACCTCTCTAGTGGAACACTGCCAAAAAAAGGAAGGTTCAACTACATCTCGATCACTAACCCAAGGAGTTGAGGTTCCTTCAATGGAGGAATAGTGGTCACACTATGAGAGTGAGATACAACCACTAAGATAGCTCAATGAGGAGCTACTTAGGGTAATTATTCCCACTAGGTATCTTCTTCAAATAGAGATGAATATTCTCCCTCCTGTAGTCATTCCTTTAGAAATATTAGTATCTAAGAATCAAACTGGATATGGATCATGGCATCTAGTCTATATAAATGAAGAAGTTGAAAATGATCATGACTTCCCTATGTTACAACAAAAAACTCTCCATTTTCAGGGAAATTATTTAGTCTTAGGATGAATTTATAATTAGTGGGAGATAAAGGTGGGAAAACCTCATTAACCCACACCCCCTCCCTATAGATGGTATATGACTCAGACAAAAGACTCCCTAGAGTTTCTTAATATCATCAAGTCCTTGACCACTCAAATAGAATCCATATAAGGGCAATGGGAACCTATAAAACCTAAGAGAAATCCATATCCCAAATGGGTGGTTAAAACTATGCCCCCACATAATTTCAGAAATCTTACCTTCTCTAACTTTGGAAGTGCGGGTGACCCCAAAAAACATGTCACTCACTTCATATCCTGATGTGGGTCAATGATGGGCCCTTGATATCAAAAGGAGGCAAAAAAGATAAGGTGTTTTGTATAAAATATGACAAGGTTAGCCTTTGTTTGGTATAGCAGTCTACCAGCAAGATTCTTTGTAGGATGGGAAGACCTTTGTTGTCAGTTCATTTTTCAATTGCGCTCCACAATAAGGAAAGCGATAATCATCGACCAAATTAACAACAAGAAACACAAAAATGAGAGGTTTTATAACTTTTTAGAGATATGGAAAGGTTTAAACTATTCAATCATCATCCCTCTCTCATAGGATAAATTGATTAAAATCTATTCTGAAAATATCTTGGATGAGTTGTGGACACCTCTGATCCCAATGAATTATCCTGGTGGGTTTCGTGAGTTCACAAAAATAGAACAATGTATTGAAGATTCCATTTATAAAACCTGATAAAGACCTATCCTCATGATTGAATCATAGGGGAAATGTCCAGGAAAATCGAAAAATTTATTCTTCACTCTCAAACTTAAAGTAGTGCATATTCAAGTACCCATGTGGGTCCCACACTTCCCAACACCTCTTGTCAAGCAGTGACAACCAAAAAATCACCCTCATTTAAAATGATTGATAAATTAGATTTTTTAGTGATTTGAATAGTGGATGAATAAATAATACCCCTTATGAAATGAACAAGTCACCAGTTATTTCTTAGAAACCATGGATAACAACCTTCTTATGTTATCACAACTTAAGAGGCCCAGGGAGGTCAACCTCACCAATCACCCCAACTAATTCCCCTTCTATAGAAGGTTGGGTCAAAATATCTAGAACTACATAATCTTCAAAGTTGTATTTCAAGGAATGATCAATTATATATAGGTGATACTAGATAACTTCTCAGAGTAGGTGGCTTGCATAACTATTCCCTAGTCAAAAGAAGATGGTGATAGTAAGAGGGTCCCTACCAGGCCTGTGTGGAATTTTTACAACTGGATGACTCAAACAATAGTTTAATAGGATCATGCCACCCTATGAGAATAGTTACACAAACCCACATTATATCCACCACCCAAGGAGGTGACATTAACTATGCCCCAAAAAATTAGGCATGATCACAGGAAGTAGGAAGAAATAGAAGGGAAGAAGTCATATTCTTCTCTAACTCAAGATCTAACTCATGTGGATTTCATTCCTGCAATATCTATAGCATGGGAACCAACCAATAAAATGGAATCATCACCATAATAAGAGTTCCTATTTGGTTCTATCAACATGATACACTAGGAAAACTCCTTCAATGATGGTGAATATTCCCCAGAGCATGAGTTTCCCACACATAACTAGGGAATGGGAGGTTGTATGTGTTGGAACTGAGGATACCAAGGACTGTTTTGATGTGGTCAGACCTAATATTCCAATCATATACCCATGGAAAATGTATATTCAGATGAGAACCATGGGAAAGAACTCATGGTGGCCTAAAAGAGGAATAAAGGCATCCCAAAACCCTATAGTAGTCATCTTCACCCAATTTCCTTTCATGACCGCTTAGTGAGGGTTATACATTCTGATAAATCTAGACAATGGAGAAGGTTGGTACAACCTGGACCATAGTTATATGATACTCCCTTTAACTTTTTATAAACACCAGTCATGTCCTCCTAAAATGCCTCATCCCCTGATCTGCATATCCAAGAGCAACCCTACATCTGGAAACACTGGCCTTTGGATAAAAAGTGTGATGTTCTAAAAGAGTTTGTGGTGGTCCCATCCAAGCTATCAATCGTTGAGGCACTCATTATTTAAAAAAAACTCAGGGGTGCACCTTTTTAAGCCCTCCCAAACCCATGGGAGGTTGATATATAATTCATTTTATCCATTATTTACCGAGAGGAGACCATGTCACCAGGATTCCATGTCTGAATCTCCTTTACTGATTAGGATTAGGAAGAGGTCATTCAAGGGTACATAATTCCCCTATATGTCTTAGGAAGACTCAATAATGTCAACAACCAAAGGTATATGATTGATAATGGTTCTGGGATTAACCTCATCCTAGTTTGAATCCTATAACGTTTGAGATATGGAGAAAGGGATTTGGCTCCCACAAGTTGGACCATTCAAGGGTATGATAAGTAAGAGAAAAGACCTCTTGGGAGATCTAACTCAATGCTCAGTTTGGAGAACTCGCATTTGACACATATATTATGGTTATCCAAAAAAAATTGCATATAATTTCCTTCTTGGAAGGCTTTGGATCCATATCCACTTGGTGATACCTTCAACATTCCATTAGTGTTTGAAGTACCCCATCGATGGAAAAGTCAACATACTGTATGGTTCCAATTCCCCCTTTGAGACTTGTGGATCCATATATGTTGAAGAATATTTCTATAAGAAATGAGGCAAGAAACCCATAGATTATGATGATACATGAGTTTCATCAACCAATGGCTTGGGTACATCCCCTGTGAATCCCAGGAGTATGATCGAAAATGGATATGTTATCCTCATAAATATGTTTGAGGTAACAGATCTAGTATAATAGTTCTAATCTCCTCTTGTCCTCAGTGACTGGGTAAAATAAAATTAGATATGGAGTCTCTTTGTGATGACTCAGATAGTAGGGGATGATAATGTCTCTTCTCATGGCCTCTCTCACCCCGATAGTGATAGAGATTCCCCATATTTCCAACTTCATATAGATATGCCTCCATAGACTCAGAGATGGAAGAAGATGAGGATGAACTCATAAATACCCCTCTATAATTTTAGGAAGGTGTCTCTACCACCATCGATGAACTATGGTAGATAAATCTAGGAAAATATGAAGACTCATAGCCTAATCCAATTAGTGATTCCATTCCCCTAGAAGATCAAGAGGTGTACAACACATTTCTAAAGAATCCCTAATATGTGTTGGCTTGGAAATACAAATAAATTTCCCTAATGAATCTATATGTGGCTACACACAATCTCATTGTACCCAATGAGTATCGAGGCTTCAAGAATGAAACTAAGAGCATACACCCATATCATGCAACTAATATAGAGGCAGAAGTCAAAAAACCGATCAAATACAAATTTTTCTGAGAAGCTAAATACCCAAGATGGATTGCCAACATCGTCCTCACCAAGAATAATAACATTCATATTAGGGTATTCATCACTTTCAAATGCCATAATCATCATTCCTCAACGTAATACTTCCCATTACTGATCACAGAACTCTTGATTGATGTAACTACAATCTTATAATCACTTTCCTTTATGTGTGTGTATTCCGGGTACAATCAAATCAATAGACCCCTCCAGATGAATAAGCCACTTCCTTCCTATAAGCTTAAGGGATCATCTTTTATCAGGTCATTACCTTTGTATTGAAGAATTTTGGCACCACATAACAATGTTCCATGCATCATATATTCAATCCTTTATTGGTAAATATATCTAAATGTCATGTTGATGACTATGTGTTAAAATCCCAACAGTGATGTGACCACTTCATAAACCTTGAAACAATATTCGAAAAGCTTTGAAAAAATAGTGTGAAGTTGAATCCACTAAAATTCACTTTTAGGGTAACATCAGGAATGTTCCTTGGCATAGTCGTATGCTGCTATGTCATCGAGGTAGTCCCATAGAAGGGTAGTGTTATCTTAGTAATGCCACCCCCCAAAAATATCAAGGAACTAAGGGGGCTCTAAGGGAACCTTGCCTACATTTGTTGATTCATATCCAACCTTTATAGTAAATCTCTCCCCTTAACCAGGCTAATGAAGAAGGTAATTACCTATCCATGGGATAATGACTTCTAGGAGGCATTTTAAAGTCTCTAGAATTTCCTACTACACCCACCAGTTCTGATTCACTTGGTGGAAGGAAGGACACTGATATTATATTTCTTCATCATGGAATACCCATTGGGAACCCTCCTCACATTGAAAAATGACATGGAGAGTGATAATAGTCTCTACCACATAATTCATACAATTCTAGGAATGGAGAATATATATTCTATTGTCGATAAGAACTACTTGCACTCATATTTTTAATTAAAAATATTAGGCATTACTTTCATCCCCAAAAAGTACATATGGTATCTCATTTTGGTCCTCTCAAGTAAATCCTTGTTTATCTGATGTTAACTATATGCCTGGCCCGATAGGCTATCATTCTCCAGTAATATGAAATGTAGTTTGTATTACAGAATTTAGTGAATGGGAAAGCCCTAACTGATTACATTGAAACACATTCAACCCCATAAAATACACCAAAATACACTGAGCTTCCATATCAGGAGTTCTTTTACACCCATGACACTCCCAAAACATGGGAGATGTATTTTGATGACGTCTCATAAAGTCTTATCAGTAAAAGAATGGAAAACACGAAGCTCAATCAGGTTTGATTAAGGATTGTATTTGTCTCTCTAAAAAAGTAGTTTAAATATAATCTTTAACACTATTTGAAGGCTACACAAATAATGGGGAAGAATAGAAAGCCCTAATTATTAGCTTGGAATTATCATGAAAGCTACAAATAGCCTACCAAAATATCAAAGGGGAGTCATAGCTAGTGATAAAGAAGATAAATTGAGAATATTACATAAAAAGTATAAATATCCCCTCTCACTAGAAACATCATAGGAATGACGAAAGAGTTCTCTTTTTATCGAAAATTACATCATGTTCCCCAACCACAAAATCCTCATGTCAATGCATTGGAAAATACAACCACTGTCTTGGCCGACCCTGATTAGAAAGAAGAAATCTTCCATATCACACAATGAATAATGGTCTCAGAAATCATCATTTATGATATAGAAGAAATCAGTCAGGTCTATGCCACCCAAGAGTGTGATGAACCAATGACCACCCCTAGATAGATGATCCCATAATCAGTTATCTACAAAATAGGATTATCCCAATAGACTGAGTTAGAAGGGAACATATTTGGTTCCATGAAGAAAACATAACTATTAAGGATGGTAAAAATGAGATGAAATCCCTCTAAAGAAATGGATTTAATATAATCCTTATCGAGTTCAATGTATAAGGAGATATTTTCACTCTCATTGAAGAATTCCATGCAAGCTCGGGCAATTCCCATCTATCTGGGACCAGGATCTTCCACCAAATTAGAGGGTTGAGTTATTACTGGAAAACCATGATATAGGACTATGTGAAATTCACCATGAAATTTCATGCATTCTATATCCATGAAAACTTCATCCATCAACCCTCAAAATTTCTAGATATAGCTAAATTTTCATGGATGTTTGTCATTTAGGGAATGTATGTTGTGGAACCGTATCCCCTAGCCATAACTAAGCAGTTCAAGTACATCCTTAATATTATTTCTTCATTTCCAAATGGGTTGATATAATATCCATCAGTGATGTCAGTGTGAATAATATCATACAATTTGTGAAGACCCATATCATCATCAGGTTCGAGGTGACTCACACAATATTAATGGATAATGGCACAGTATTTTATAAGATGGAGTTGAAGAAACTCTACCGGGAATACAATATCGAGTCTAATAAGTCATATCACTATCATGAAGATCCAAATAGGAAGATAGAGGACTTCAATAAGACTCTATCAAATATACTCTAGAATATGGTGAATAAGGATAAGAAGTCTTGGCCTGACAAACTTCTCCATGCTATATGGGCCTAGAATGCCACCATGCATCCTCCTACACAAGAAATTACATACTCACTGGTGTAAGGGACCGAGGCAATAATACCAATATAATTTCAACATCCCTTTCTCTAAATATCCATTTACATATACCTCTCAGATGATGAGTAATCACAAAAGTGGCTGGAAAAATTGGAGCGGCTCAATGCAAACAGGTTGTGCACACTACACAACCTTTAAGTCCTACATAATCAAATCACATGGGCCTTCAATAAATAGATTTGTTGGTACTCATTCCTCTAATGAGAAATGGTACTGTTGATTATAATACCAGTGATACCAAGAAAGAATACCCAATGTTAGAATCCATGTAGGAGGGACCTTACATCATATATAAGGTCTATCACAATGGGGTTTACTCATTTCCCACAATGGATAGAGAGCATGTTACACCCCCCACCAATGCAAGATTTATAAAGAAATAATTTTCATACATACCATCATATGGACATCCACATCTTTATAAGTCCCTCTATTAGTCCTAGAAATCAGACTATAAACTGTGTGATATCCCTCATCCTAACCACAAGACATTAAACTATACGGATATTCCCTTATAGCATGATGTTAAACTGCATGGATAACATCCTCACTGCATAATGATAAAATATATGACCCATCAAGAACTGCATACATATTTAATACAGTTTTTCAATGGGATATGTAGGGATTCCTCGATCTCACATCATGGTCAAGCCACTGCATGATACAAAATAATTCTGTGACCCCTCAATTTCCTCTATATAGTGAGAGAAACCCTTGTTAATCCTTTTTTATCACACTGAGCATAGCTCACATGGGATTAAGAATTGTAGTAATGGATTACCCACAAAAACAAGGCATGAAACTACCCTAGAATCCATTCATAGTCCTAAATTCAAGACTGTAAAAGGAACACCATGAGTCATTATTGCATGATGTTAAACTTATCTATCAATGTCCCCATTGCATGATGTTAAACTACATGAGCCCTCTAGAACTATATGTCTCTTCACTTTTATCATCACCAGATACATAGAGATGCATGGATCTCTAATACTAGGTCCATCTGCAACAATCAATTGAAAAAATTTCCACCTCTCCATATTGGAAAGACCAGAAAATAGAGAGTTTATCATTCAAGAACTACATGTTACATTACTCTTGTCCTCACAGGATACATAGTGATGCATGAATTTCTAACTCTGGTCCCATTCATAGTAGTTATGTATAAGAATTCGCCCTCTTTTTATACAGGTCAGACCTGTGTAGGTAAATCCCTATAAAACTATGTATGGATCAATTCCCACCACCATGGGATATGAAGTGACACCTAGAGTTACATTCATAGTCCAAGCATCAATACCCCCATTTCATGTCAGAGAACCCATGCCCCCACCATATGATGTTAATTATAGCATCCCTTTAAAATTATGTGTTCTTTGATTCTCATTTTTATGAGATACGTAGTGACACCTAGACTTCAACCCCTGGGCTCCACCACATCATCTCCATTTTTCATGTTGGTCGATCTTCATCCTTGAATCATGGTTTTAAACTATGTAGTTACTTTAGAACTATGTGTGGATTGATTATCATACTCTTGAGATATGTAGTGATTCCTATACTTCCACCCTTGGGCCTAACTATAACATTTTTTACATTCACGTCAGTTCATCTTATTTCTCATTGCATGATGTTAAACTAGATATCCCCACAAGAACTATGTGTGTTCTGATTCCTACAATCATAGGACATGCAAATACATCTAGATCTCTGATTCTATGCCCGAATACAATAACTAATAAAGATAGAGGCTTATTTTTTACATAATATATTATGTAAAAATCATTCATGATGGTTTTTTCATCTTTACTGCATGATGTTAAATTGTAATGAAAACATATTTTTCACATGACATTTAAACTAAATGACAATAAATTCCTTACCACATGACATTAAACTGAATATATAGTGTCCTATCCTTGTTATAGTAAACTTCATGGAAAATATCTTTACCGTATGATGTTAGAATACATGGAGGCAAATAAATCCCTACTGCATGACTATAAAATATGAAAAACATCACCCATGTTTTAGTCCTTAAAAAGGTCTAAAAGAACCTTACCTCAGTCAATCAGATTATAGGGGTGAATCCATCATCTTTTAAAATCACCTCAATCCAAAAACCATAATTCATTCCTCGAAAATCTCAGGTTATCACAACCTTCCATGTCCCCTGGAAGGGAAACTCTGATTCAATGAGCCTTTGATTTAACTTTCAAACATTCCCATGGATCCTAAATATACACCTATGGCTATCAACCTAATGTGTCACTCTACAAAAATTGATTTCCAATCTTTATGATCTCTGACACCACTGGGAAAGAAATCAACACTCTAATGTGATCTGAAGCTATCATTGTATGACTGTACCATATCACCACTCATGACCTGAGAACCACAATCCATGAATTATAATATCTTCATCTCACATTAAAAATGATGATGGGGTAATCCTAAACCTGGGTATCCTAATTAAGATCTTGTGTATCATCTCCCATATTTGGTCCCTGTGTGTAATGTCCTTAAACTGCATGCACTTTGGTCAGAGATTTTGGACCTAAAACTATAGCATGTAATGGTCCAAATCACAATACCTTAAAATTCTAGAAATAGAGACACAAAACTTGTTATGATGGAAACCCAAAAAGGATTCCTGAGAAAAATTCAAGTCTTCACTCTCTAAACTCTTCACCTTCAGAGTTTAGGAAAAAATTAAGATGGAAATAAATAAGGCATAAAGATCATAGGATCAACTCATTAGCCGTAGAAAAATTCAAGATATTCTCATTAGACCCCCTAGTATAGAAGAAATTTTGATTAATTATTTTTAAAATATCCTCTCTGTGATAATATATTTTCTAAGTGGTGAAATAACTATTAGGGTACTCAAACCCTTCTTGGATCTTAAACTTCCCAAAATCACACTTCATGATTTCGGTGGCTCAGATCACCACAACCATCCATGGAACCTGGAAAAGATAACTGGATTCAAGGAACCTTTTCTTTACTATTCATACATGTCCATCGCTCATGCATATGTGCTTATGGTCATCAACCAAATGTTTCACTCTTGAAAAATGAATTTACAATCCTTGTGATCTCTGACACTACTACTACAGAACTCAACACCCTAGAGTTATCTAAACCTCCCCCAATATGATTTTCCCATATCATACTCCTAACCCCGGATCTTTGGGACATGATTTAAGATCCCCACACTAGACTATCCAAGTTGATGTGACATTCTCAATGTTACACCACCATGTTTTGTACCCCTTATCAAGGCAGAACTGTGATGATTCATCCCTAAGACTTTGATGGCCTGCACCTCATTATTCAAAATAACAGGGAGTTGGGCGTACGGTTTGAGCTTCACCATCAAGAGTTAAACTAACCTAGGGTGACATAACCCTTCCTAGATATTCTTCCCCCCATACCCAACCTCATCATCTAGTTGTTTTTAGTCTTCAACATATTTCACATCCCACATAGAGGACTGGATATCATATTTATCATGGAATAGATAATGAACAATAAGGGCCTTGACCCACCAACTAAAGGAATCTACTCCTTTCTAGAAAAGAGCCTCAATCCTTGTGATCCTTAGAAACACCATAGTGAAATCTAGATTCTTAGAATGTCATGGGTAACACCTGGAATATCTACTCCATCTCATATTCACAAACTCATACTTTTGGGTTATGATATACATCACCCATATTCTAACAATCCTGGTAGTCTAGGTATCCTTAGTACTTCTTCATTCAACCAATATTACCTCCATTAATCTTCCATATCCACTAGAAAAGATAATTAGCTTCAATGACCCTTTGTATGACTATGAATACATACCCAAGTCTCCTGCATATGTTCCTATGGTTTTTAACCAAATGCATCACTCTACAAAAAGGGATTTATGATCCTTACAATTCCTTATAACACCATAGTAGAACCCAACACCTCAGTGTGTTTTGGGTCATTCTTGGCCTGTTTTCACTATATCCCAATATCACCTATCAGGTCCAATTCAAAAGACTATAAACTAAATAAATAGAAGTTATGATCTAAAATACCCTAAACTAATGCAATATCAAGCCCGATCTAAAAGACCTTAAACTAAAGGATAGAAGGTGTAATATAAAATAACTTAAACTAAATAAATTGAAGGACTAAGATAAAATTCCTTAAAATAAACCAATAGATTTTCCAAGATAATGTACCCTAAACTATTTAAATAGAAGGTGTGTGATAAATTACATTAAACTAAAACAATAGAAGGTCCAAGATAAAAGACCCAAAAATAAAGCAATATCAGTTTTGAACTAGAAGACCCTAAACATAAGCAGTAGAAGGTTTGAGCTAAAAAACCCTAAACTAAACCAATATCAGGTCCGTGATGAAACAACCTAATCTAAAGAAATGTCATATTTGTTCTAAAAGACCATAAAGTAATGAAATATTAGGTATGAGATAAAATTTACTAAAATAAATCAATGTTAGGTTCAAGCTAAAAGACCATAAACTAAATCAATGTCATGTCTAAGATAAAAGACACTAAACTAAATAACAACATTGATTTATCTTTCAAAATATTGTAAGTCTCTCCATATGGCCTTATAGAAATCATTCAATTCTAGATAATACTATTTTACTTATAAAAAATAAAGCACTCTCTCTCAAGGACATATATCCTTCCCAATAAATCCTTATGAAAATTAGCTGATCTTAAGATATATAGAATAAATTATCAATAAAAAATCATGCTGGTGGGAATTCATGAGCATTTCTCAAGAAGAATCTATTACGATTTCAACATTCAATTAATATCATTATAGTTTATTTTATAAGACGAAAAATAGATGAAGAATTTTAAATTCATGTAATATCGTATCAACGTGAAGTCATCCACATCTTGAAAAAAAGAGAAACTGGAAAACACATATAAATCTCAACAAACATGTTCATTTATACCATGAAAAAGGAGGAATATCTACATTTTGTGGTCTCTATGAAGTCTCATAAATAAAAGAATGAATTAAAAAGGTTTTTCATTGATAAAAGTCGATCATATACATTGGAAATGTCTAAAAGAGTCTGATGGAGAGCATCGATGGAATGCTGAAGTGCCACTCTCTCTGCCTCATCCACTTCATCCCCATGATGGAGAGTCTCAACCAAAGTAGTAAACTCTTAAAACCTCTTATCGGAAGTAGCCAATAAGGATGATGATGTTGTAAGGTTAGACCTCAGATGGGAAATGATCTCCATGCATCTCTATATTTTCATTGTCTAGGCATCCATATGAGCTCGCAGTACAGATATTGAATGGTGACCCTACTCCAATTACATTGATGCCTCCTTTATCTTCTCAAAGAGGGGAGCCTCATCTACAAAATCATGAAGCTCCCTCTCATTGATGGCCAAATTTCACTGATTTAGGATTATCAATATCCTGATATCATTCAAAGGTTTTCGATCAAAACCACCTTCCCCCAAGTCATGAAACAACTGATAAAGGCAGTCCCCTTGGTCATGAAATGTTTCCAAGGGAGTATTAGTAATCATGTAATAAATATATTTCTAGGTTATCCAACATTTCATCGAAGATTATATAATCGATGAAGTTGGGATGTAAGGAGAAGGAATAACATGCTAATATGGTGGGGAAGCATGAGAAGAAGCATTATATGCTCTTATCTCAATAAGTGTATCATTTTTATCCTAAACTGAATGAATAATATCCTCAACTGAGTATATTTCACCATAATCATAGTTATCACTCAAATGAGATATCATTATTTACATCTCACCCATATCTTCAATAAATTACACCATCATAGTAGATAGAGGGTTTGGTGAGGTAAACCGCTTGTCCATACGATAGACCAACTGGTTTAGCACACCACCCAAATAAGTTGCTTCCCAATCCTAGTCATAATCCTGGGTAAGGAATGTGGAATCATTAGTAGGGGAAATTATAATCTCAACCTCAGTATCATCATGTTATATTATCTTCCAAAATTAGTACATGATCCTAGGATGTTGTTTCCCTCAATCACTATCCAAGTGTAGAGGGGAGACCCTCTGGGTTTAACCAAACTAATGAGTGAATCGATATGGTGTATAAGGTTCAAAAATAATTAGATCACCCCCTAGCCATGAGAACTCCATCTTAAAGAAATATCATATATTCCCTTTCATCAAGTTAACCATTGATGTTATAGATAATCAATCTATCTGGTGTGAAAAAAGGGGAAATTCGAAGCTGTCAGATTGGAACAATGCATCTTTAACTTCTACAGGGGTTAGTGGAAAATTCCCAACCCATGATATATTCAACAGTCTTTGGTGGGATGAAGTATTGGGCGTCCAGGAGGTGTTTTAATATTCATAAAAATGATACTTTTCCCTTATCCATTAAAAAATGGGAGAGGAACAATGATTATGAAATGAGTTTTACCAACCTATGTTCTTTAGAGATCTCTAAATTCACTCGGTAGCCCCATGAGGTATAATCCCAGCTTCCAATATAGCCTAATAAAATCTATTTCTATCACGGACTTTCTAAGAAGGTAACTGATGAGGGTGTATGAAATTTTTCCTATCCCCACAGTAGTAAAATAAAATATTAATCGATTCCTTGAAAGAAAAATAGAACATGTTTGCAGCTCGTTCCTCAATTTCTCCTACATAATAATGATAATATACTTTTCCAAAACTAGGGTTATCAAGGGATCATCCCAAACATCTATAGTAAGGACTAATTCCTCAAACATATCTCCAATAAGAGGAATCCCACCTATTTGGTAGATTTCCCATTTCATAATGCCCACATCACTATGGGATAGATGGAATGACTTGGTTCTAGGGAACAAACGATTGATCAAATCTCAAAGAAGGTTGGGATGGTGATAAATTATGAACTGGGAAATCCAAATGGATTTATAAAGATGAACCATGTATAGTTTATCAAAAAACTTTATGATGCTCTGCCTAACCCAAAAAGGAAATTCCCATTCATTAGATAAATTTCCACTGGGACATAGATCCCACTTCGAGCTCCATTTTCTGCTAGGATTGTTTAGAGAGGAAGCAAATATGCTCAAATAATTTTGAGTGATACGTCAATGAGAGAAATCACAGCAATCTAGTCCCAAAGGATAGTTTTCTATCATATAAGACAATCTCTAGTGTAGAAATACTACAAAATGGTCTTCCTAAGTAATATTTATCTAAACACAATGAGAAGAATTTAACACCAATTGAGAGGGAAGTTTGAAATCTAATGGAGGGATGAAAACATCATCTAGAATACCAATCCTATATAGAGGATGTCATTGAGATTGACTATAGTCCTAAATCCCATATGAGATGATCCTCTTTATAAACTCATTATCAGAATACACATGATAGTGAGGGTTGGTGTTGGGATTTCTAGAAATCATGGCCCTTTAATTGGTTGCAGTTGAAGAAGATTGATGGGAACCAGAGTCCATCTGAATTAAAGTAAGTGTCATATTTCATACAAATAGAATATAAAATATTGTAAAAATAAATAAATAATAAATTGTCAGCATCATGAGAATCGTATTAATCCAAAAGTATTATCGAATCAGATGAAAGTCTTATATGTCACATAATCCAGCAGGGCATCATGAAATTGTATGGACCCTTAGAGACTTGTGATCACGTGACATGAACATGGTCACAAAAAACACATTATAATCAGTTGATTAAAAAATTGAGCCAAAATATTCGGATAAACCCTCAAGAAAATCATAGTCCTCAGGGCCAAATTTCAAGAAATTACTGAAGTATGGTTTGTAGTTGGATTGGATAGAAACCTAAGAAAAAGAGGTATGGAAAAAAGAGTTCCTATGAAATAGGTTCGCAGAAAAGGCTCACGAATAGGTCTCATTATTGGGTCATACAAAATGGTCTTGTGATAAGGGCACATGATGGAGGAAATTTGAGAAATATTTGTAGGAATTGTAGTAGGCGGATAAATCCTTCCACTACTCCATTATATACAGGGCATATCACATAATACCAATTGATTCCCTATAGATCAAACAACACCCAAGAAAATAATTTGAGACACTTCCAATGACTTATGCGGGCACTTACTTTCCTTATAAATGATCCCTTGTCCCCATGAATGTTTCTCCTAAGGGAGGACATTTGTAGACACCTATGAAATGATCCTAGGAAAATTCACCGAGGAAGGAATACATAAAAATGAGTATTATTTTTCCCTCAGAAAAAGGAAGGGTGTGGTGGATGAAACTCATATATTATGTAAGACTCTAAGAGACATTCAATCACATGACCATTATAGGGTCACATAAAGGAACTCGGTGTAGTAGATAGTCTATAGCAGGTCAAAAACATCCCTCTCTTGACAAGTTCTTCAGCTCTTGAAAATGTGACTCTGACATCTGTAGGTCATTAAGTAGTATCCGAATAAACTCCACCACACCATGCGGTTTTTCATCAGAGAGCACCTAAAAACCCATCCAAAAATCCTTCAAAATGGGAGGAAATTTCCCAAAGATGGAGGCCTTTATAGGTTTTAAAGATTATGTGAAACATCACTTATGGGAAGTTTAAATTTTCTTTTATGACATTCAAGTTGACTCATGAGACCCCTCAAAACATTTTAGAATAAAAATAAGGTAAATAAAATAAGAATATGTGGGAGCTACTCATTGTCTTAAAAGACATATGACGCACCACTGGTGATCCTCAAGACATTGTGAGTCACTGGCGGTATACCCACCTCATCTCACAAAAACCCTTTGGTCTGCCATCCTCATCACCCAAAGCGCCTCAGGTATGTCATGGAAACATCACACTCTCCCTTTGGCCCCCTAAGTAAAATGGATGGTATTGGTATAAAATTCATGTTCATCTATATAGGACATATTTTGGCCACAGAATGAATCATCAAGAGGTAGATTAATTTATATTACATTAGTTATACAATCTCTCATGACCCCAAAACAATGAAAAATACAAAAGAAAAATATAAAATAAGAGGAGGTGAGAGCATATCATGGTTATAAAAAAAATTCACACATTGGGGAAGTCCATAGAATAGTCTCATGAAGAACTTGGACAATCCAACCATGTCTTGTGGAATTCCAAGAGAAGTCACCTGAGATCTTGCGAAGGCCTTAAAATAAGCACCTTGATATCATGAAGGCCCTTGGATATGTCAATATGTCAACTAGGAAGTATGTCATTATATCCTTCATGATTCAAAAATTACCCATTAATTTTCAATTGTCCAAAAAAGAAAAATTTTATGGGAGGGACTCGAGGTCACTCAATATCAGGTTATTCCCTCGAAAGTAGTCCACAATAGAGGATCGTGAAAATTTGTGGTTCCAAAACCCTTAACAAACTCTATAATGGATTATCACGACATATTCCATGAAAAATGGTGAACTATTGGGGTGGCCATGAAAATAAATCCCCCCAACCTAGCCTCAATGAACTACGTTTCTTTTTCTCATCCAGGCACATCAATACACCCAATCACCATAGAACTTTTCTCAGAGGGATGATATCATGACTAGAAAGACTCACCTCAGGTAATATATCAGTGAAAATACGGATCAATGATTCACCATTCATAAAGCACATCATGTGATCACTCATATATCATGTGAAGGAATTCTATCAGGACAAATGAGGAACATCCTACACATATTATAAATCACATGGACTTAAAACAAACTAAAACCGAATAAATCTAAGGCATTCACAATATAAGTGATAGAACACTGACTAAAGGTTGAATAATTAAACAAAAAGACGTTCAATGACCCTCATTAATTTCTTATGAGTTATGTTTGAAATGTGACATCACCAAGACATGTCGCCCAGACCTCATGATTCTCCTTTGACATGTTTTTTGGGTCATGAAAAGTGCTATAAACATGTCAGAGTTGGAAACATTGTTCCCCTAGGTGTTTCACTTTACTCTCATGAATCCCTTCGGTCCCATCACCCAAGACTTGAAATTTCTTTCAAATGCTTTGCCTGACTCATACAATGGAATTTTATCATGTCATCCAAGTCTCATGGTAGAACATTGGCATGTTAAATAGCTCTCGTGACACCCTCCAGGAAAGTCAGAGGAGTCTCGCACTGCCCTCCAGACATGTCTGCAAGGACATTAAAAACCCTCCATACATGTAATCTAAGACATGTGACACCCTTTGTCACATGTCGCACTAACTCTCATGACACCCTCCATATGCTTAATCCAACACTTATGAGGATGTCAAGTAAAGTTAGTTAGATCATGTTAAATCTTTTATATGAGTCATCTAGCTTTATATGATGGTTTCCAGGATAAACCATATGGGCCTTGCAGTGACATTAGAACAAGAAAAACATGATCATATGACATCCTTTGGGCATTACACATAGGATATAGAAATTAATTTGGATGGGCCAACTAGATCATTTAATTGTCTTTGGGTATGTTAGGAAGATACTCTCCTGAATATCAAGAAATCAAGAAAGGCATGAAGAATAGAAAATTAGCACATGTTAGATGGGAAAGTAGGCCAAGTCAAAAAAGGATCCCCAGATTGTGTAAACTTTTCCATACTTAGCATGTATTCCCAAAAAATAAGTGAATCACAAGATTTGATAACCATGTTCATAATCTCTGTGTAAACCCCAAATATAATGGAGACCTCAGTGTGTAATCCTCGAATATAAGGATGAACTCGGTGTGTAAGCCCCAAATACAAGGGAAACCTTAGAGTGTAAGCCCCGATCAGCTGTATAATGAAATATTCCTCAATTAGAAAGGGCATCCCAGGATTTGATAACCTTGTCTATCATTGGCATGTAAACCCCAAATATAAGGGCATCCCATGATTTCAAAATGTTGTCCATCCTCAATGTGTAAGCCCTAAATATAATGGTAACCTCGGTGTGTAATCCCCAAATAGAAGGGTGACATCAGTGTTTAATTCCGAAATAAAAGGTAAAACTCATATTTTAATCCCTGATCAGTGGAATAATTAAATATTCCTCAACAAGAAAGGGAATCCCAGGGTTTGATAACCTCATTTATCCTTAATCTATAATCCATGAATACAACAGAAACCTCAGCATGTAATCCAAAATCAATGGTACTATGACAACTCTATTTCCCACCATAACTAGGATACATAGGACACCTCCCAGATGTTCAAGATCCATGTTAATTTTCCAAGTGATGTCCCATTACATAATCCCCACATCCACAAGTAATGATATTGATTACATTCCATTCCTTGATCCTCATAATGAGCATAGCTCACATGGGATTAGGGAGTTGAAATAATAATATCATATGCACTATAAGTCTCTACAAAGACAAGGGAAACCACATTGTTTATGTCCCAACTAACTAAACTATGATAAATTTGATTCCTTCTATAACTAGGATATGTAGAACACCTCCCTGAGGCATGATCTCTATAATAAATCATATTAGGGTTTTCCCAGTGCATAAGCCCTACACCCATGTGTAGTGACACTGATTACTTCTTATACATTATTTCCAACATTGAGAATATATCATATGAGTGTTGGGATTTTCCATAGTCATATCATTCACATTGTGAATGTCCATAGCCAAGACAATTCCATAATGTAAGCCCTCATGAGTGATAAGATATTATCACCTCAACAAAAAGGAATCTACCTTAGGGCGAGTCCCAAGGGAGTGACTGAAATTTAGGGACTCTGATTTCTACCATAATTAGGATACTTAGGATTCATTTTTAAGGCTCATGATAAAATAAACACCTACACTATTGAAATTACTCCAATATCTCTAAAATCTCACCCATTGGAACCCAATCATTCCCATGTCCTAGTCAAACTACCTTATCCACCAGTGGATTGAGAAGATGAATGAACTATGAAAACACATATTCTATCCATAATCATGATACATAGGACATCCCTCCATGACTAGATCTTGAACACCTAGTCTCCCATAGAACTTATATACTTCCTTTACGCATGATGGTAAACTAAAAAGTTTCAATAAACTATGTGGGTTTTGATTCCTACAGTACCTATGATACATAATATGCCCCATATTGGATTAATCCCATTATTAGGATATTAATTGCCTCTCTGAGTGGTAGATAATTTTGAATTACTTGGTCATAAGGCTTAAATATATAAAGTAGCTACCCATTACCCAGAATTGGATGGAAAAAATTAGATACATAAAGATGAATTCTAAAATGATACCCCCATTCCATTGTTTATCAATGAGATTCCCTTTATTTTGAATATAAGGGGAATTAAACTATGATCAGTTTTTTAGGGTAACCATTACCATATCTATATTAAGAAGAGATTCATAAAAATATCTTAAATTTATAATATATTCTTGAAGTAGGAAGCAATTACCCTAATAAGTGTGTGATGAACCATACCTCACATCCTCTCAACTAATGAGAGTCCCTAAGTGTCGTTGGGTTTGAAACCTCGTATCAACACCTACCTTTATAAATTAGGACTATAACTAGTTATAGATTATGGAACTTTTTGGGACTTTCCACTAATAATGAAAATAATACAATGTTAATGCTTTTTTCAAGAGGTTGAACCCCCTATAATCATCCATATGGACCAACCAAGCCTACCTCATCGAGGGTTTCCGAGGCATCTATTTTCTATCAAAATAGTGACCATGAGGTGGAATATCATAATGAAGTATTAGGAAAAATATGAAAAGTGTTTTTCATGTGAAATGAAGGTCTATTGGAAGAAGAACTACAACACTATGAGGAAGTAAGGGGAATCATTAATATCATTTACTGTCGAATGAAATCTCTCTATATAAACTCATTGGGCATTAGATACAAATTTTACTTCTCAATTTTTTATTCCAAAATATAAACCAATTAGATTTAAGATGGGTTTTAAAGGTGAGGTTGATCTTTGAGATTCCAACAAAACCAGAAATTATTCCTTGTTTATAAGAGAATTCCACCTTAAATTATAGATAGTATTGAATCTTGTCTTAAATAATTGTTATTACTTTTCTTATATTACCAAAAGTGTTATATCCATTCCCAGTTTAGACATAGATATATTTGTGTTCTTTTTTTGGGAATAAAATCTATTAATTTTATAAAGATAACATTTTTATGGTATAAAACATATTAATAAGGGTCATTGTATTGTATTACATGAAGAAAAAATATTGAAAATCAATAATAAATCAAGTTCACATGAATCATTAAAAAAATAGTTTTGAAATCAAAAAATTGGTCATATAAATGATAAATACATCAAAATGCTATATTAATATGAGTATTTAGATTATATTGTACTAAAACCACTTTATGATGTTATTTTTTACGAGGCAAAATGACAAAACCTCCATTTAATGGAAAGAGTGAATGGGAAACAGAGCATATTAAATTGGTTTATATATATATTTTTGGACCATATATAGTTGAAGCTAGAGGTGGATGGCCATCCCTTAGAACATTTATTGATGACTTTAGAAGATATATATTTGTATAGTTAATGAGTTATAAATCTAAATCCATTAAAATTTTTATTAAGTTCAAGAATGAAGTAGAGAATAGGATTATGAAGATGATAAAGAAACCTCAGTCAAATTGAGGTGGGTAATATCATAAGAAAGGTTCTATAAACTGCCTATAGATCCCTAGAAACACTTTATGTAGACTATGTTTATAAACTATCTTCGCACACTACCTCTTTCAAAAAATTTCTCCCTCGTAAACATCTTTCTCCTTTAGAGAATCCTCCCTCAAAAATAACTATGGACATTCCCAAATTCTTCCAGTGATGATCTTCTTTAATGAAATTCTTCAACTATAATGATCCGATTAGGGGTATTTATATAGAAAAATAGATTCGAAAAACTTTATAATCATAATAACTAAAAACTCAATGGGATAAATCCTTTACCACAAAATTCTTATGTTGCCCGCATAGCACCTTTATCCCTTACAGCAGTCGATGTCATCCTCAAACAATAATACTTTGTTCCAGCCTTAAATGACCAAATCTACCTATAAATGATGAGCCTCCCACAAATGAGGACCCTATTGCGTATAACAACCCTCTGACTAACTAATTTTTCTATGTTGTTCACATAGTACACTTCATGGTTCAAATAGCGTAGAGCCCTTTGTAGTAGGATTAATTCACTACCTTAGTCAGCAAAACATTTAGCTCCATTTTGGTCTTCGAAACTCCTTTTCAGTCTACATACTCATTTTTGGTCTATATAGCATAGCTAATATGTGGAAATATTTAATTTTCTATAAAACAAATCCCAATTTTGACTCCCAAAAATTTAGAAAACACTGGGAAATTGTATCACCTTAATGCATTTGCTTTAGCAACACAAACCATACTAAAACATGGTCATCCAACTTTTTCAACAAACACAATCACCCCAAAATACCAAGATGGAACATTGGTGGATTTTTTCCAAACAATGCCCCCCTTTGGGTTTGGTGACAACTCATCACATTTTGATACCACCTTAGGGATATTTAATCATCTTTTCTCAATATTCGCTTATTGGGATTAAAATAGAAATCAATTATCTACTCAACACACACTCTATGAACCCATGATCCATGATAATCATGAGAATAAGAGTATCATAAAATTATCATCAATGGATCAATTCATTCCAAAACCAATCAACTGCTTTCATCATGATCACCTTTTTTTATATAACCTTGGACCGAGCATCTTCAGCATCATCAGATTTAAAGAAAAACCTTCTTCACTACTCCCCAAATTGTATTCACCCTATCTTTATTAAGACATTTTATAACCCTTTAATAGCCACATCTCATCCCCCTTTTTCAACAAACCCAAATGTCACTTCTTTGTAGTCTGTCACAAGGTAAAGAAGAAAGATCAACACATTAGGGAAAAATACACCATACATCGAGAAAAGGGGGTCCCGCATCAACACTTTTTCAAGTATGGGGAGTTAACTGAACTCTAAGATCTAGTCTATAATGTTCAAATGTTTCTTTAGGAAACACCATTATCAAAATTTCTGCAACCTTTAATTTTGTAGGCACATACTTCAAATTCACAGGCCCAAGATCGACATTCTCCTTGATAAAATAATACTTTATTTCGATTTTCTATATCATTGAGTGATGGAATTTATTTTTTCTATGATTTATATAACATGAATTATCACAAAGTATTTTTATTAGATACTTTACTTCAATGCTCATATCATTAAGTTGTTGCTTCATCCACAATAATTGTGTGCAAGCTTGAGTAGCTGCAATATATTAATTTTATGCGGTGCTCAATGAGATGAAATGCTATTTATTGCTTTCCCAAGAAATAAAAAATACCCATATATAGAATACAACATTGGATATTGACTTTTTATCATCTATTAAACCAGCCAAATCTGCATCTATGTAGCCCAATAACTCATGTGGAGATTTTTCATTATACAAAAAACCAAAAATCTATTGTTCCATTAATATACTAAATTATTATTTTTTTAATGCAATTAAGTGGATTTATTTGGGATTACATTGATACTTTTCTACTTGGTAAGTGGAAAAAATTTTAGTTCTTATCACTGTAAAGTAAAATAGATTGTAAATGATATGCTTATATTTTGTGATATTGACTGCCTGAACTTCAAAATATTGTGATAGTTTCACCCTAGTGGCCATCAAAGTCATCATCCCCTTTCATTTATCCATTTAAAATATTCTGAAATCCTACTTTGAATAATTTTACTTATAAATTAATGTTCCATTTATTCCTTGTGTCACCTATAAACAAAGTAAAATTTTCATTTCACCAATCATTGACATTTCAAACTCATGTTTCATGAATTATGTTATCATTTTTCATTGCGCTTAATCTGATACACTAAATATTATATCATCTACATGCACTATCATGAAATCCTTTTATTACTATCATTGTTTAAATAAATATTGTAATCAAACACCACCATATTGAATGCCAATATTCTTCAAAAACTGGTTGATCCTTGAATACCATGCACTCGGTGATTGTTTATACCCCTATAGTGCCTTACTCGGCCAAAAAACTCTATTCTCATCTAAATGAACAATAAAATCATCTATATTTTCAATATACACATCTTCTTTTAGAACTAAATTCAGACATGTAGACTTGACATCCATCTAGAAAATAGGAACCTTTATTGAACTACTATAGCCAAGACTAATCTGATTGTCTCTAGCCTTGCAACACATGAAAATATTTCATCAACATAAACACCCTCTATCTGGGAGTACTCTTTTAAAACTAATAATTCTTTGTTTCAAATGAAATTGAAATATTCATTCATATTTTTTTCAAAGAACCATTTTGGACCTAACAAAATTCTTAATTGTTGGTCTCGAAACAATATCCGAGGTCGGATTCTTCTCAATTTGGTCAAGCTCTTCAATCATAGATTGAACCCAATTATCATCTCCATCTACATCATCAAAACATTTCAGATTTAACTAAGATAGAAAATATGTATACTATAAATATTTCAATCTCCATGTTTGAACTGGAGCTACCTAGTCACCAATGATATTTTTCCAATCAATTTCCCCTCGACTCTTCATCTTACATGTAGGTACAGATTTAGCTTTCTCCTGCTCATCATTAGTATCTTCTTCCAAATACCCATTTTCCATTTATTCTCCCCAGGAGTTTCATTCCTAATCATCACATTTATAAAGGTACTATTCATTATGTTGTTGAATATTATGTTCATTCTCTACTATAGTGATATCATTACTTTCAACTACTTTTCCCAGCCTCCTGTTGAAGAATTTTTATACTTTTATTTTTCTGTATATCCAAGCAATATCCCCTAATATCCATGGGACTCAAATTTTATATGTTTATATTTGTTGAGAATAAAACACTTCCAAAAATTAGAAAGTATTTTTTATTGAAATATTTTGTTAGCACATTTCATATGGAGTATTTTCTTCCTTCAAAAAAAACAGATCCCTATTAGATATGTAGATAGCTGTCAGATTTATTCCTTCCAAAATTTCTCTAATAGGTCATTTATAATAAGAATTTTTCTATACATATTTTTGACAATATTATTTCTCCTCCAAAGAACTCTATTTTCTTAATAGGTTCTCACACCTAGAACTTGATGCCTTATCCTATGTTTTTCAAGATAATCTTCCACTTGATTATTTGAGAATTACATACCATTATTAGTATGAAACTTAATAATATTATATCAATGAACCCTTTCAGATTCTCTATGATACTATTTTATGCAACTGAAAACATCAAGTCTATAGGAAATAAAAAATAACCAATCCATCCTGCTCAAATCATCAATAAAAAGAATTTAATTCCTCTTCCTATCAATGGCTCTTGATCAGATAGGTCCAAATACATCTGCAAACACCAATTCAAGAACTCTAATTTACTTCTATTCATTCACCTTGTACCTATTTCTAATAACCTTATCTTGTTGAAAAGCATCACATATGTGATTACGGTCATGTGATAGATTGGGGAGATCTCGAGCTGCATCACATTTGACCAAATCTTCGAAAGATGGTTGACATGGATATCTAATAAGTAATGACCTAATATTTTTATGAATGGAAATTACCTTCTTATAATTATGTCATATAATCTCATCAAACCATAACACAATGAACTACTATGTATTCTGAGATCTTTAAACCAAATATTGACACTTTTTTATTTGAATTTCAAAAATCTGGCATACATGGTTACGATACGTAAGATGTTTGGAGTCCGCTAGGAAAAAATTAACTTTTGGTGAATAGAAACTTAACCTTATTAAAAGTAACCAACCATTATGAATAGTAATATTACTCTTATGAATAGTAAAGCATACAAAATAATAGTAACCTCACACTTTAATGTATAAATAAAATTTACGCATCTTATAAGTGATAATATGATAATTGTAAAAGTATTGGTATTTTTTTAAGTCATAAATAATTAATTATAATTAATTAGTTAATTTAAAATAAAATTTATTTTCTTAAAATTTGTTTATAAATTAATAATTTTATTTCTTTTGGTTTTGAGATAATTTTATAAGGCCTTATGTAATTTTTGAAAACATTATAAAGTCGGTAATAGTTTTAAAATTAGTATTTTTCAAAAAAAAAATTGGTTGTAATTAAAAATTAAATTAATAATAATTAGAAAATTATTTTTGAAATATGGATTTAATTTTTGGATTATAAACCTTGAGAAATGGTTTGGGTGAATTTTTGGTATTTTTCTAAAATACTTGAATTTTTGTGAATAGTAAAATACAATAATTTATAATAAATGATAAATACATAAATTATGATGTAATCATCTGATGTATGGAAGATTTAAGTCCATTATCTTGAAATAAAATTCACTCAGTACTATTTTTGTTAATGTAATCATCACTATTACTTGTCTTATGGAAAAATAATAAACTAAGGATTAAAATATTAAGAAAACCCTTCCCCCCTCCACTATAAAAACCACCAACATTCTTCTCTTCTCTTCACTCCTCTCAAGCCTTGTTCCTTCACTAAATTCTTCCCAAATATCTCCCCAATATCCTCCCCCATTTCCAAAATCCATTTTTCTCCTCAAAATAAAAAATTATCTTCCCTTAAGAGGCTCTAAAGGAAGATCAACTCAAGAGGTAAATTCCTCTTTTCAATTATTTTACTTTCTTTTCAAGTTCATTTGTATTCCATTCTATCCTTACCTCTCCTCATCCAAATGTTATGAAAAATCTAGTAACTTATTTGTACTGGTATTTTTTTGATAATGTAATATTTTTTTATCTTATCTCCTTTACCCTTCTTTTATATTAGTAGTAAAAACGCCATCCAGGATGTCTTAATTTACCACTTTCATAGACAATGGGATTTAAATTTCCATTAACATATTTAATTCTAGTCATGAAACAATTTTCCTGGTTTAACTAGATCATAATATATTTATTATTTCTCATATATGATTCTATAATCTTTTTTTACACATGGTTTTAATTTGTAAAACGAAATGTGTTCCTTGTCATCAAAAACAGCCAATTAACTCAAAAGGTTATCACTAAAGTTTTGCATAATAATTCATATTTAGTCCAAGAAACCAAATAAAATTTACAAACATTTAAAATTATGAATGTTCAATAATAAAATATTACTCTAATTCTAGATAACAATCCTCATTTTACATGATTATCACTTTATGTGGATAAGTAAACTGAACATGAAACAAACTGACCCGGACAATGTAATTGAACCTCATAACCAATCAAAAACGTTATGAAAGAACTTAAAAAATTTATATTATATCTTTTACATAGAGAATAGGTTATTTAATTATTAATTAATGAAACTAATTTTATAATTCATTTCATTAATATCAAGTTGATAACACAATCAGAATTAAGGTAAGGGATCCTCTCTATTTTACTTTTATTCAAGAATTTCCTCTATGTTATGCCCTTTTATGTGTAATAAATAATGATGGGGTATGATTTATCACCTCCACCATACTTACATTATAATTTATAAGTGATGATAAACCCCTTTATCACTCATTAATCTTTCCTAAGTATACCTAATACCATGCTGATAATCTGTAAGGGATTCCACTCGAACCTCCTTTGTTCCTTCGGGTTGCCATATATTTATTTTACCAAAATGAAGTTATCTTATATTTTTATGTTCATATTCTAAATGTTTTTTACATGTACCAAATTCATTTATAAATACCCTTTCATCATTTTCTTTTGTGGATATATATGTTTTTTTTGTGATTCCCTCCTCAATACTTTCCAATAAGCAAACCTGTTTTAACGGAACACCCTGAATTCTTACCTGATTTCAAGTGCACTATATATTATATTTTAAGCCACCATTATCTTTATAAAATAATTATTTTTATTATTAAAACCTTATTGTTTCACTTATTTTTTTATATAAAGTATTGTTCCATTTTGTATTTCAAAGGCTCTATAGTATTTTCCTTAAAACTGTACAAAAATGTTTTAATGCTAAAATTTCTTAAATACATTTCTTACATGTTTTAACATATAATTGACATCACTTACCATGATAAATTCATATTTTACCTTATTAATGTCCATGTTTATTTTAGTTCCTTTACTTCATTGACACTTTTATGATACGCCCATTTGTTATGCTTTGTGACATGATTATGGTACCCAATTCATTCAATGGGTAACCCGTATGTTTATATATGATTGATTATGTATGATTGTTTATATGAAAAACATGTTCATAAAACTTTAACATGGGTGTGACCAGATTGTACTCCAATTCATTGGGTGAATTTTAGTCTCATGAGACGTTATGTTCGATGGTCTTGGCAGTTATCCTTGGCTTGTGCTACCATGTGAGATGGTCTTGGCGGTTAACCTTGGATTGTGCTACCATCTGAAATAATCCTGGCAGTTAGTTTTGACTCATGATAAAGTCATGTTTTATGTTTCTTCCAATCACTAAGAATCCATGTTTATATGATTACATGTTTACATGTTACGATTCCTTATGTTACATGCATTTTTATATCATCATGTCATGCCTTAAATCCCATGTGCTAATTATTTGTTCTAGTGGTTATTCTCTTACTGGGTTATTTAGCTCATCCCTATGTTCATGTGTTCCCCAGGGTACCCTATGTAGATGATTGATAATAATGTATGTTAGGAGCTAAATTTGAAGATTAAATAAAGAAATGTTTTATTTAGTTCCATGTTTTTAGTTTTATGTACCTAGTCTTCCAAGATACTATACTTTGCGATCCTTGGATTTTACTTTGATGTATAATTATGCTTAAAATAATGTAATGTTATATGTAAATGGATAGGGTAATTATAGTTGGTATCAAGGGATGGTCAAGTTTTTTGGGGGGAATAGTAATAGAAGACTTTAGTAATAACCTTAAGGATGAGACTATGTATAAGAAAACACCCTTAAATTTTGGTAAGTATTAAGTAAGTCATTTATTAAGAAAATAAATCAATTTTTGGATAAAAATAGGTATAGGTAGCTTTGGCACAATTGTATCTAGGGGTAAATCCCAAAAACATCACTTTGACCTAGACTAGAATAAGAACAGGTGCATGACAATGAGCCTTGTTTCACTCTTGTATTGAAACTCCTAGAGGATATGCATTGGTAGATTCATAATCATAGTACAAACCATTATTAAGATAATAAAAAAATATCCCATAAGAATATAAGTTATGAAATAGATCAAGGATAACCAAGATCGAAACCTAGGGAATCACAAGTTAGGATATACTTCTCATTTACATGTTTATCCACTTATTTTCAAAGTTTCCTTTTTGTGAAAAATAGCTAAGTATTCACGCCCTCAAATTGTACGTTATTTTTCATAGTTAATGGAAAGAAATAGAAGAACCTATTCCCACAATCAATGTAAAAGAGAATGTGAATATTTCTATAATGATATTTCAAATATGATGGGAGCGATTTCTCAAAGCTTTATGACAGTACTTTCTCAGCTGGATCAAGTTATGATTAATAAATTGAATCATGAGGAATGTCATCCTCTCATAAGGAAAGAGAAAGTTTTTGTTGAATCCTTCATATGGAAAAGGCCTCCCATGATTATTGGATATATCAATCCATCTTCAGGAAACAGTGGATTAAATCCATTTAAAAGATATTATTTTTCCTCTAGTTCTCAAAAGAAGAGAAATTTGTGGTGGCGAACTATCATTTTTATGGGGAAGCTAATTAGTGGTGGACACTGATCAGGAATAAAAATCCCTGTGAGGAAATTGATTCCATGTATTGGGTGGAATTCAAGAGAATGTTTTTCAATAAATATTTTCCTTAAACCCTTCATCTCAAGATAGAAAGAGAGTTCCTTGGACTCTAGAATAAGGAAACCGAGTCAATCGGGGCTTATGAAGAAAACATTAATGGCTCTAAAGGTACACCTATGGATTTTTCATGAACACCGAAATCAAGGTGTATCACTTCTTTAGTGGACTAAATCTGATGCTACGAAAACCATTGGTGATTGAAGACTTCAAATGCTATTAGTAGATTGTCCGTTGTGCCCTTAAGGTTGAAATAGAGATTGGAGACTCTCAGTGGTGTCGTGGGTCTAGTGAAAAAAGTGGAAAATGGAATCTAATTTGGTTGGTTGTGAAAATAAAATCCATGATGGAAAGATGCTCAACCATCCCATGTGTAAAAATTGTGGGAAGAAGCATCTTGGGAACTGTATAAAGGGAACTAGTAATTTCTTAAAATGTGGAAATTTGGGACATCCTACTAAAAACATCTAATGTTATTTGAAGAATCCCACCAATGTGGAAGAAGAAAGGAAGGCTCAGATAAACACTTAGCCAGTGGTGTAGTGTTACAACTTCTATGAGCATGGGAATTATGTGAACAATTTCCCTAAGATGAGGGTTGTTAGAGGAAATAAAGAACAACCTCCAAGGAAACAAGGATGGTCTTATGCTATCAATACTACTAAGGTGGATCCAGATAATGATGTAGTGATAGGTACGTTATTTATTCATTTAAGAATAAAGAATTAGCAATTGTATTCTGGTACTACACATTCTAGCATATCTTTCATGTTTTGTAGAACTTCATACACAACCTCAAAATTTGGAGGATAAGTTATATGTGAGAATAGTGAATGGGTAAATTATTTCATCCATGGTTTATAACTCCTCCTCATTTAACATTTTTGGAATTAATATCCTAGAAAATTTCATCATACTTCCTTTAGTGGAGTTCAATGAGACCTTGGGAAAGGATTGGCTATCTTTATATAAATCAAACATAAACTGTCAGGAAAAGTAGATCACTCTTCACATCCTGAAGCATCCTACAATTATTTTCATGTATAAGGAGGATGATGAACCTCCTTTAGAATCATTGTATTAATTGTGGATATTAATTTTTTTTAATAAAGATTTTCTAGGTCAAATTGTTGAGACAAAGGAGAGAATCATGCTTGAATACATGCCCATCATGATGGATTACACTGAGGTATTCCCTGAAAAGTTTCATGGCCTTCCTCTTGATTGATTAGTTGAGTTATCAATTGAACTTATTCCTGGATCTCTACCTATATCAAGGAAACCTTAGACAGTATCCACTGTAGATCTAGAGGAGCTAAAGAAGTAGTTACATGAGAATCTGTAGAAGAGTTTTATACGCCCGAGTACTTCACCATGGGGTGCACTAATTCTCTTCATCAATAAGAAGGATGGATAAATGTGACTCTTCATTTTTTATTGTGATCTCAATAAAATCATGATAAAGAACAAGTATCCCCTTTCAAGAAAGATGACTTGTTCGATCAGCTTCATGGGGCCAGTTATTTCTCAAAGGATGACCTTTAGTCGGGTTATCACCAATTAAAGGTGAGGGAAGGAATATATTCTCAAGACCGACTTTTGAACAAGGTATTGACACTATGAGATCATTGTGATTCCCTTAAAACTCAATAATGATCCAGCAATTTTCATGGATTTAGTGAATAGAGCCTTTAGAGATTACCTTGAAAAATGTTTGGTAGTCTTTATCGATGATATTCTGATATACTCTAAGAACAAGGAGGAACATGAGGAGCATTTGAATATTGTGTTAAAGGATTTGAGAAGGGATACTTTTTAAGAAAAGTATAGTAAATATGAGTTCTGGATGGAGGAAGTATAATTCCTGGGGCATGTTGTCACCCACAAAGGGATATCTGTGGACCCTTCCAAGACAAAGGTTATTGAATAGTTGTCAAGGCTAATAACTATAACAGATATCTGTAGATATCTAGGTCTATCTAGATATTATCGATTATTTTTTAAGAAATTTTCAAGATTTTTAAATCCAATTACCAAGATTACATGGAATGGAGTAAAGTTTTTTTAGTCTCATGAATGTGAATATTTTTTTAAGGAGTTGAAAAGGAGGCTTATCATCGCACCAATACTCACACTCCTGATAAGATGATAACTCTTTGTGGTATACAGTGATTCATCAAATAAGGGATTATTATTGTGCTAATTGAAAATGATAAAGGGATAGCCTATGCCTCAAGATAGTTGAAAATACATGAGAAAAACTACCCCATGCATGATTTGGAGGTGGAATTTGTGATCTTTAAATTGAAAATATGGAATCATTATCTCTATGGGGAGAAGTCTGAGAAATATACAGATCATAAGATTCTCAAATATATTTTCACACAAAATGAACTTAATATGTTCCATAAAATATGGATAGATCTCACCATGGATTATAAATTCTCAATCCACTACCTTCCCAGTAAGGTAAACCAGGTAGTGGATGTTCTAAGTAGAAAGGATCCTACATCTTTATCAATGATGAAAATTGAAAAGGATCCAATTCTTATATTTGAAGAGGATGGACATGGGAATCATTAAGAGAGGAACATCATTAATCCTTTCTCAAATTATTTCTCAACCATCTCTCATGGAGAAAATAAAGGATTCTTAAACAAAATATGTGGAAATGAAGAAAAGGGTGGAAGCCATTAGAAATGGGAAATCCTCTGAGTTCATGATTGATGAGGAAGGATTTTTAAGATTTGTATCAAGGTTATGTGTACCATAAAATCCATTGATAAATAAGGTGCTTTTGAATGACGCACATAGCTCAACCTTCTCTGTTCACCTAGGGAGCACAAAGATGTATAGAGATCTCTGAGAAAAATTCTAGTTGGACAATATGAAGAAAGTGATTGCTAAATATACATCAAAGTGCCTGGCATGTCAACATGTGAGGGCTAAAAGATAGAAGTATAATGGGATAATGAAACCACTACCCATACCAACATGTAAGTGGGAGAACATAACCATGTACTTTTTCACTGGACTTCCAAGGACATCTAGATGAAACAATGCTATATGGGTCATTGTGGATCGTCTTACAAATATAGCTCACTTTATCACAATTCAAGAGGACTTCTCATTAGATAAAATTTAATAGATATATATCAAATAGGTGGTAAGGCAGCCTAGAGTGCAACTATCTATTGTATCTGATTAAGATCCTAGATTCACCTCAAAGTTCTAGAAAAGTCTTCAACATGCTCTAAGAACTGAACAGAACTTCAGTACGGCCTATCATCCTCAAACTGATGGCCAATCTAATCGAACTATTCAGACACTGGATGATATTTTGAAAGAAATTTCTATGGACATAAAATGAGGTTGAGACCAAAATCTTCTACTAGTCGAATTCTCATACAATTATATTTTCCACTCAAGCATATGAATGGAACCTTTTGAATCCCTTTATGGGAAAAGGTGAAGAACATTGAAGTGTTGGGATGAAATCGATGAGCGTAAGCTTCTAGGACCTGAAATGGTTGATCAAATGGTGGATAAGGTGAAAGCCATTTAGAAGCAGACTAAGGCATCCCAAATTCAAAAAAAGAGTTATTAATACAATCATCAATGATACCTTGAGATCAAATTTGGAGACATGGTATTTGTCCACATATCTCCACAGAAGAAGGTCATGAGATTTGGGAAGAATGGAAAGCTAAGTCTCAGGTACATCGGGCCCTTCGAGATCCTTGATCATGTTAGTGATGTTGCCTATAGACTGGAACATCTACCTACCAGGTCTAAAGTACACAATGTCTTCCACATATCTCTCTTAAGTAAGTACCTACAAGATACTTCAAATGTACTCTCTTCAAAGGTGGAATAGTTGGAGAATGATCTTTCTTATGAGGAGTATCTAGTGAAGATCTTGGGTTGTAGAGATAATGTTCAACATAACAAGACTACTCACCTGGTCAAAGTACTGTGGTGGAACCATAAGTGTGAAGAAGAAACATGGGAACCGGAGGAGGCAATGAAGGAAATGTACCTGCACCTGTTTATGGCTTAGAATGTAAAATGAAATTTCAAGAGAGAAATTTCATAAGGGGGGAATAATGTAACGACCCAATCTTTTACCAATGGAAATTCCCTTCTTATAATTATGTTATATAATCACAATAAATCACAACACAATGAACTACTAAGTACTATGTAACATTTAAAAATAATATTGTTGTTACAACTAGTCCCCTGGGGCCCATGTCGTGACTACCCCAAGCCCACCATCTATAGGCCAGGGGCTGGAAACTGGAACCAAAGGCGTAATTCCCTAAAACTGGGAAGCAATTTTCTTTATAACCTATAACACACACACAAGGAAGCTCACAGCTGGATGAAACACCAAGTAAATTGTATTAAAAAAGAGTACTGAAAGTAAAAGGGGCCAAAATACAATCCCAACTAAAAAATTACAAGTAAAACTGAAGAAAAAGAAAAGAAAAGAAGCTACTGGATCGTCCTCCAAGGTTCTACTTAAAGGGAATGTACATATCGCCTCCTCATCACCCATGTATGTCCATCTCCTATAGGTACCGACACGTCGTATGGTCCACCTCTGCGTACCGTCCAGTCCTTGTACTCTCAGCCTCTGTTAGCATTGTCCGTCATCTACATCCAATACAACGAAGTGCAGGCATAGCACATGCAGTGGTGAGAATAATGATACTCAGTAGGGACATTGATACCCTCAAGGTCTCACAAAATCCAACAAGGATAAATCACAAAGTATGAAATCAACAGATAACCCTAGGTATATTCCCATATATATACCAAATTTATTAAGTAATCCATCTCAATCATTAGGAAAACACAAAAGTATAGACTTAGCTCAACCAGGATTTTATTTTAGGGATAGTATCAAGAAACATCCCCAGTCACATTATCAAAACCTCTGCTGCTAGATAACTCCTCCTCAATTGAGTACAGTGGGCCTACTGTGACACCAAGTGCGCTTCCCACTAACCTTGGACTACTGAGGTACTCCTCCTGTCGAGTATCATGGGTCTGCTGTGTCACACAAAGTTTCTCCCCACCATGGTTATATCACATCACCAAGCGCGCTCCTCCACCATGGGTCTACTGCGACACCAAGGTGCTCCCCACTACGATAGTAGATTCACTCTGAGTCAAACGGTCTGCATTTTTCAGGTCTCAGCCAGCTACTAGGTCTCCGCACTACACTCACTCGTCTCCAAGAGGATTCGCTCCATGAGCTACTGGTCGATACTCTAACTGTCACAAATTCCCACGAAGAAGTATCTCAAAGTTACTCCACATCATAGGGGTCTCCATGCAACATATAGCACATCAATCGGATGCCCGGTCTGTGAGTTATTAACCTTTGAGTCCCGAGGTCCCCATTGGATTCGTTCATGATCCAACTTGATTGTATCTCAACTATACCCCAAACTTCAGTGGGGTATACTCAAAGGTATCATCATGCTCCAAGATTACCAACATCGCTGATGGTTTTTCAAATGAGTGTCTGGTGCCAAAGATATGGCCAAAAGAAAGTAAATGGGTATAGTGGGCTTGGGTCCGATCCGACTCGGTCAGACCAACCCGGCCCACTGGGCCCAGCCCAGTAGGCTACGAGGGGCCACGGAGGGCTGTAAGGGAACGGACCGGCCACAAGGGTGTGGACCGGCTGCGGGTCAGCGCAAGGGTGGTTCGGCCCAGAGGGTACCGCGAGGGCGGCTCGGCCCGGGGCGTGGGGTCGGTTCGGGTCGGAGGATCGCGGGGGTGCGGCTTGGGGTGGCTCGGCCCGAGGTCCAGGGGTGCATCTAGGGCTAGTTTGGCAGGGAAGCAGGGGCGCAGCGCGGTGGGGGTGTGGCGTAGCCGGGGTGACCGGGGCCGGTTCGGACAGGAGGCCAAGGTGCGGTGTGGCCGGGGCGTGGCGCGACCAGGGTGCAGCGCGACTGGGGAGGCTGGGGCCAGTTCAGCTGGGGTGCCGCGAGGGGCATCATGGATTGTGGTGGCTGTGGGTGGCAGTGTTGTTTCCTTCGTCTCCTCTGTCATCTTCCGTCATTCTGATGAACACCACAAAGAAGAACGACGGAGGGGGTCAGTCCATGTTATTTTGGCCCACACCCTCCTCGTTTAGAGTGGTAGAAAGTGACGAAACTTTAATCTTGATTCAAGAACGTGGATATTAATCAAGAAGATTCATGAATTAAAATATTCACGAATTAAATAACCATCCCTACAACTTCCAGCAACAATTTATTCCCAACCCGCAAGGAAAACATTCGTGGATCAACTTGATAATAATTTGATCCGCGCTCTTTGTTTTTAAAAGGAAAGAATCAAGCGAATAAAGTCATATTTAATTAAAACCCCTACCTCATATAGTTCATTATTGATGATGAGAAGGGATGTTCGGTCATTGAAGATGTCCCACATTGGTTTCCTCCGCAAGGTGCCTCCGAGGAAGAAGTCGAAGACGTTCCTTCTCGGCGTTCTTCATTTGGAGGAGCATTCTTCATGGAGGAATTTCATCATTGGAGAGCCTTATCTCCCCAATTTCCACCAAAATAATTGATAGTAAATAATAAAAAGTGTTTCACCAATTTAAGTGTAGGCACAATTAAAATTAGATTAAATTAAATTGGCTCAATTAAGTGGTGCATTGGAAAGATTAATGGTATGTGTGTTGGAACAATTAAGGTGGAGGAGGTCAGGAGGCTCTCCCCCATTAATTGTGGGAGTTGGGGGTTTCTCCCAATTAAAGGGGGGTTTCATGGGGGTTTAATCATGGGTGGTCCCCACCATAATAACCTCTCATGGGAGGTTATGGTTCAGGTGGCCCCCACATCCTTAACCTCTCATGGGATGTTAAGGTGTGGTGGTACCCACTTCCAACTTCCACATGGAGGTTTAGTCCTGGTGGACCCCACCCGAAATATCTACATGGAAGCTCAAAATAAAATAAAAAGAAGTTTATTTTATTTTATTATTTCCACAAAATACCCAAAAACTAACTTTCTCCATCTTCCACCTATAGTCGAGGTGAAAGTCTCCTTAAGCGAATACTAGCACTGCGAGTTCAACGGTGCCCTCAGATTTCAATTTGGAGCACCGGTTCAAAAGTTAGAAAAACCCACTCGCGCGTTTACTGAACATACCCGAACAAATGTTCAGGAATTCATTTCAGGGACTTCGGGCCTCAGAATCACATGCCGTCAATTTTGGAAGACTTGTAAAATTCCCATTTAATTAAAAAAATAAATGGAAATTTTGGGTCTTTACATTCTCCCCACCTCAATGTTCTACTTCCCCATAAGCCACAACTCAAGCTAGGTAAAGAAGTGGGGGTACTGAGCATGCATCTGAGCCTCCCGCTCCCATGTGCCTTTTGGAGGTTCTCGTGTTTCCAGTGAACGCGCACCAGAGGTATCAACTATCCACGAAGGACCCGCTCCTGTCAATCCTCAATCTCTACGGGAACCTCCATAAAAGTCACCCCATCGTCGATGTCCAGTTGGCCATGGTCGATGATGTGAGAAGTTTCATTCATATATCTACTCGGCTTGGATATGTGGAAGACATCATGCACTCTGTGAAACTGAGGTGGAAGAGCTAAGTGGTATGCCACCTCGCCAACTCTGTTGAGGACCTTAAAAGGTCTGATGAACCTCAGAGATAACTTGTTGCCTCAGCCAAATCTCTCTATACCTCATTGGGTTGAGACTCGTAGAAAGACGTGGTCACCATCCATGAACTCTAGAGGTCTCTGTCTCCTATCAGCATACGACTTCGGCCTACTCTGTGTAGTCTTCATCCCCTTCTGGATGATCTGCACTTTTTCTGTGGTAGCTTGTACCATCTCTGGTTCCACCAGTGCTGACTCCCCTGGGTCAGTCCAGCACAAAGGTGATCGGTAAGCTCGCCCGTATAATGCCTCGAAAGGTGCCATCCAAATGTTGGAGTGATAGATGTTGTTGTATGAAAACTCCACCAAAGGTAAGTGATCCTCCTAACTGTGACTGAAGTCTAGGACACAAGTATTCTACATGTCCTTTAGGGTCTGAATGGTCTGCTCAGTCTGACCATCTATCTGAGGATGGAAGGCGGTGCTCAAATGAAGCTGTGTCCCCAAAGCATCCTGCAACCCCTTCCATAGTTGGGAATTAAAATGTGTGTCATGATCGGAGACAATCTTTAAAGGTACTCCATGTATCCACACAATCTCCTGCACATAGAGGTGCATCAAGCTCTCTACTGATCCCTGCTCTCTGATCGGTAGGAAGTGGAATGACTTGGTGAGTCAGTCGACGATCACCCAAATAAATTCATTTCCCCTGGATGTACGTGGAAGAACCGTCACAAAGTCCATGGATATCCCATCCCACTTCCACTCTAGGACCTCTAAAAGATGAACCAAGACTGCTGTTACCTGATGATCCACCTTCACTTGTTGAAAATTGAGGAATCGAGAGACAAACTCTGCAACTGCTTTCTTCATTATCGGACACCAGTGCTATCGTCGGAGGTCCTTGTACATCTTCACCACACTGGTATGTACCTCTAGAGGGGACGTTTGGAACTCCCTCAACACTTCCTCCTGAAGTGACACTGGTACCATGGTACGTCCTCTGAAGAGGATGAAATGCTCCCCACCTTCAAAAAATCCATTGGGTGCATGTCCTGTGGATATCTGAGCACGTCATGTCTCACAGTCAGTGTCCCGACGCTACGCCTCTCTAACTCACTAAAGAAGTGGGGGAGTGACTGTAAGATACTGTAGAAAATCTGCTCCATCCCGATCCACAAAGGATATCTGCAAAGTAGCCAGCTTCTTTGTCGCCTCGCCTCGCATCTATATACCAGATCTCCTACTGAGTGCATCTTCAACAACATTCTCCTTCCCAGGAGTATTTACTATCTTGAATTCATATTCCTGGAGGAACTCAATCCAATTTAGTGGTCTCAGGTTCAGGTCCTTCTGAGAGAAGATATACCTGATACTATTGTGATTAGAGTATACTGTAAAACGCTCTCCCATCAGATAGTGTCGCCACATATTCAAGGTGAAGACCACTATAGCTAAATCAAGGTCATGGGTAGCATAGTTCTGCTCAAGTTGTCTTAGCTATCAAGAACCATATGCGATCAATACTCACTCTTGTATCATGACACATCTGAGCCCAGTTCCTGATGTGTCATAGTAGACTATATACCCTACACCTTCCTCTGGAAGCCTCAAGATGGGGGCTCTAGTCAGCCTCTGCTTCAGCTCCTCAAAGCTCTGCTGGCATCTCTCCGACCACACAATGGGTTTCCCCTTCCTCATCAAGGCTGATAGTGGTGTTGGAACTCTGGAGAAATCTTGCACAAATCTCAAAAGGTATTCATCCAAACCTAGGAAACTTCATACTTCCATCATAGTCTTGGGTGGCACCCAAGAAATTACCACCTCAATATTTTCTAGATCCACTGTATCTACAGCCTCCAAGATGACATGTCCCAGAAAGTGAACCTCTCGGATCTAGAACTGTCACTTTGAGAGCTTACCATAAAGCTTATGCTCTCGGAATGTGTCCAGTACTACACATAAATGGTAGGCATGCTCCTCCTCAGTAGTCAAGTAAATCAGAATGTCGTCGATAAAGACCACTACAATGAAATAAAGGTACGGTTGAAATACCATGTTCATCAGTCCCATGAACACTACTGGAGCATTGATTACACTGAATGGCATAACCAAGAACTTGTAGTGTCTATAATGACATCTGAAAGTCGTCTTCTACACATCCTCATCTTGAACACTGAGCTGGTGATATCTTGATCTGAGGTATATCTTTGAGAACCATCGTTCTCCCTTCAGCTGATCAAAGAGGTAGTCAATCCTTGAGAGTGGGTACTTGTTCTTCACAGTCACCTAGTTCAGGTGACGGTAGTCGACACAAAGCCTCAAACTCCCATTCTCCTTCTTGGAGAAAAAAATCGGGGCTTCCCAAGGTGAAACACTAGGCCGGATGAATCTCATCCCCTGTAAGTCCTCTAGCTGTACCTGCAGCTTGTGAAGCTCCACGGGATCCATCGGATTTGCTGGTGTGGATATCGGTGTTGTATTGGGGTATAAGTAAATGTAAAATTCAACCTCTCTATTTGGGGGTGGACCTAGGACATCATTCGAGAAAACAACCATGTACTAGTCCAACACTATAGGATAGCTCGGACTCTCCACATCAACAGATATGAGGGTAAGGCTAGCCAACTAATGAGTGATCGGCTGCACTCTCTTCTGAGAAATTCCATCCTGTGCTACAAAAGATTCATTATCGCCGGTAAAGGTAAACCTAGTCCCATCCATGTGGAAACACCATACTTTGCGCCTAATATAGCCAATCTGTAAATGGACTATAGATAACCAGTACATACCCAAGATTACGTCATAAGGCCTCAACTCCACTACTAGGAGATCTCAGCCGAAGCTCCTGCCTCCTAGAATAAGCTCACACTTCCAGAACCAGTGCTTAATCATAGAATCTACTCTCGTTGGATTCTCTAGCCATAAGGATCGAGCCAACAGCTCCGTCGGAATCTACAAGCTCTGAATGAGGGCAGTGGTAATAAAATAATGACTGGTACCTGTGTCTATAAGAACTGCAGCTAAGTTGGAGTAGACATAGATCATACCTCATATCATCTCTGAAGCACCATGATCGTAAGCCTCAGCTACCTGGAGCTGAGCTCTCCCATATCCACTAGCTCCATGCGGTCGGGGTGGACCTCCTGGTGGTGGTGGCGGTAACATCTCAAATTGTCGCCCACCGCCAACTTTACGACCCTCTCTTCTGCCACATTCTCCTTCTCCTTGCGGACCACCTTGATCAAATCTTTATCTCTGCCCAGGCAGTCCTCCGACCATCTGTTGATCATCCGAATGGTGGGTCGGAAATTCACGGGCCATGTGACCCTTCCCGCCACAAGTGAAACACAGCCCGCTCCTGGCATGACTAGATCTATCTCGGGTGTCCCGCACAACCAAATCTGAATCATGCGGTTGTCCACATATAGGTCTGGTCCTCTTGGACCTCTGCAACATCGGTCTACTTCCATATTCAGAAGACTCTACTCTGTGTCAACTTGTGGTGGTTCTTGCTTCTGGAGACTACTCGGCAAGTAAACTCTCTACTAGGAGGGCTCTCCCTAACACCCCCGCATGCGTTGGGATGTTAAGAGAGATCATCGAAGCCCTGATCTCCCGCTTGAGCCCCTGCTTGAAGGTTTAGGCCCTAAATAAAGGGTCCTAAACCATATTAGTGGAGTAACATGAGATTTTAGTAAACCTCACTGAGTACTGAGCTACTCTCATGCTACACTACAGTAGATGAAGCAGCTCTTGTATGTTCATTGTATGAAGAGTCACTGGAAGAAACTCTGCCTGAAATAGGCTCTCGAAGTCTACCCAGAGAAGAATCACCTCGTCCTGGACCTGAAGCATCAAGCTCCACCATCTGTCTACTACTTCCTATAAAAGGATGATAGAAAGTATCACCATGAGGTCTGCTGGTGTCCCTACCAATCGGAAAACTCTCACCACAGTCTCCATCTAATCCTCACCTGCCTGTGGGTTCATCTATCCCCTGAACCAAGGTGGCCTCTAGCTCTGGAACTTGTGCAACGTGCTCATGTGGCGTGCACTCTCTACTACTGGGCCTGGTGGCATCGGTGGCCCAACGAGTAATGGTACCACTAGTGCCTCATCTAGTGCCTCTACAGGAAAAGTGCCCTGCACCGAAACCTCGTCACTCAATGGGATATCAGTGCATACAACTCTTGAAACTCTAGCATGTTGTCTGCATGTAGGCATTTTGAAAATAAACAGGTGCGTTACAATTAAAAGTTATACCTGGTGAGATGACATGGCTGAGCTAACTTAAAGAAAACTTTTCAAAACACACAAACAATAAGTGTTTTCATTCACTGAGTAAGAAATCAGAAGTTAGGGTCTTGGTGTATGGATACGCCGGTCGTCGCACCAACACTGGACTACCTGAACTGAGAACCACACTCACTACACTTAACACTATTGCTTCATGGAAAAGAAAGATCAGATTCCTATTTTCTGCAGTAGAACCGACTCCTCCGATACCAATTTGTCACGACTCGTCCCCCGGGGCCCATACCGTGACTACCCCAAGCCCTCATTCCATAGGCTAGGGGCTGACGACTAGAACCAAAGGCGTAATTACCTAAAACATGGAATGAATTTCCTTTATAACCTATAACAAACACACAAGAGAGCACACAGCTAGACGAAACACCAATTAAACTGTATAACAAAAGAGTGTTGAAAGTAAAAGGGGCCAAAATACAAGTCCAACTGAAAATTACAAGTACAACTGAAGAAATATAAAAGAAAATCATCTATTGGATCGTCCTTCCTGGTTCCTAACTGAAGGGTATGTACAGATCACCTCCTCATCTTTCCATGTATGTCCTCCTCCGGGTACTGACATGCCGTATGGTCCACCTCCGGGTACCATCCAGTCTTGGTACTCTCATCCTCCGTTAGCGTTGTATGTCGTATGCATCCAACACAATGAAGTGTGGGCATAGCCCGTGTAGGGGTGAGTATAACGATACTCAGTAGGGACCCCGAGACCCTCAAGGTCTCACAAAATCCAAAAAGGATAAACCACAAAGTATGAAATCAACATATAACCCTACTTATGTATATTCCCATACATATACCTAAGTTATTAAGTTATCTATCTCAATCATGAGGAAAACACAAAATTACTGACTCATCTCAATCAGGATTTTATTTTAGGGGTAGTATCAAGTAACATCCCGAGTCACATTATCGAAACCTCGGTTGTGGGAGAACTCCTACTCAATTGAGTACAGTGGGTCTGTCATGACACCAACCACACTTCCCACTAACCTTAGACTGCTGAGGTACTCCTCCTGTTGAGTATCGTGGGTCTGCCGCGTCACACAGAGGCGCTCCCCATCATGGGCTTGCCACGTCACCAAGCGCGCTCCCCCTTGTAGCCTACATAGGTACTCCTCCTGTTGAGTACCATGGCTTTGCCACATCACCAAGCGCGCTCCTCCACCATGGGTCTTCCTTGACACCAAGGCACTCCCCATAGGGCTAGTAGAGTCACTCAGAGTCAAATAGTCAGCAGTCGTCAGGTCTCATCCAACTACTAGGTCTCCGCACTACACTCGCTCGTCTCTAAAAGGATATGCTCCATGGGCTACTGGTTGATACTCCAACTGTCACGAAGTCCCATGAAGAAGTATCTCAAAGGTCCTCCACATCATAGGGGTCTCAACGCAACAGACGGCGCATAAATCAGACGCCTAGTCTGTGTGTTATTAACCTTTTAGTCCCAAGGGCCCGGTTGGATTCGTGCTCAATACTACCTGATTTTATCTCAACTATACCCCAAACTCCAGTGAGGTATACTTAAAGGGACCTTCATGGTCCAAGATTACTAGTGTCGTTGATGGTTCATCAAAAGTGAATCTGGGGCCAAAGATATGGCCAAAAGAAGGTAAAGGGGCATAGTGGTCCTGGGTCAGGTCCGACCCGATCGGACCATCCCAACCCGACACAGTCTAGGTCGACTCGGTTCGGGTCGACCCGGCCTGACCTGTTGGTTCTGGACCGGCCCACTGGGCCCCACCTAACAGCCCGTGAGGGTCCATGAGGGGCCATGAGGGCACGGACTGGCCATGGGCCAGCGTAAGGGCAGTTCGTCCTGTAGGGCGTTGCGAGGGACGCTCTGCCCGGGGCGTGGGGCCAATTCGGCTCGGAGGACTGCGGGGGTGCGGCTCGGCCTAGGAGCCAGGGTGGTGCGGTGGGAACCAATTTTTCCAGGAGGCCGGGGCGCGGCGCGGCTGGGTTGCGGCATGGTCGGGGCAGCCGGGGTGTGGTGCGGCCGAGGTGCAGCACGACCGGGGCCAGTTCGGCCATGACGTCGTGAGGTGCGGCACGGGTCGCAGTGGCCACAGGTGGCAGCATTGTTTCCTTCGTCGCCTATCTTCCATAATTCCGAGGACCACCACAAAGAAGAACGCCAAAGGGGGGTCGGGTCATGTTAGTTTGTCCCACACCCTCTGTGTTTAGAGTGGAAGCAAGTGGCTAAACATTATTCATGAATCAAGAATGAGGATACTAATCGAGAAGATTCAATAATTAAAAGATTCACATATTAAATAACCATCCCAACAACTTCCCACAACAATTTATTCCCAACCCACAAGGAAAACATTCGTTCATCAAATTGATAATAAGTTGAACTGCGTTCTTTGTTTTCAGAAGGAAAGAGTCATGGGAATAAAATCATACTTAATTAAAAAACCTACCTCATATAGTCTGTTGTTGTTGATGAGAATGGAATATCGATCGTTAAAGACGTCCCACGTCGGTTGCCTCCGCAAGGTGCCTCCGAGGAAGAAGTCGAAGACGTTCCTTGCTAGCGTTCTTTATTTGGAGGAGCATTCTTCATGGAGGAAGTTCTTCTTTTGAGATCTTTCTCCCTAAGTCCTTCTCTCCCCAATTTCCACCAAAATAATAGATAGACAATAATAAAAAGTGTTTCCTAAATTTAATCATAGGATCAATTCCAATTGGATTAAATTAAATTGGCTCAATTAAGTGGTGTGTTAGCAAGATTAATGGTATGTTCATTGGCACAATTAAGGTGGAGGAGGTCAAGAGGCTCTCCCTCATTAATTATGGTAGTTAGGGGTTTCTCCCAATTAAAGGGGGTTTCAAGGGGGTTTAATCCCAGGTTGTCCCCACCACCATAACCTCACATGGGAGGTCATGGTTCGGGTGGTCCCCACCCTCTTAACCTCTCATGGGAGGTTAAGGTCCGGTGATCCCCACTTCCAACTTCCACATGGAGGTTTAGTTCCAGTGGACCCCACCTGAAATATCCACATAGAAGCTCAAAATAAAATAAAAATAAGTTTATTTTATTTTATTATTTCCATGAAAAACCCAAAAACTAACTTTCACCCTCTTCCATCTGTCGTTGAGGTGAAATTCTCAATAAGAGAATATCGGCGTTGTGAGTTCAATGGTGCCCTCGCATTTAAATTCTGATCACCGGTTAAAAATTTATAAAAGTCGGCTCGTACATTTATTGAACGTACCTGAAAAAAAAGTTCTGGAATTCATTTCGGGCACTCTGGGCCTTGGAATCACGCGCCGTCAATTTTCGCTGACTCATAAAAATCCCATATAATTAAAAAGAATTACATGGAAATTCCAGGTCTTTACAATTGTCACTTCTGTTATTTGAATTTCAAAGATCTCACATACACAGGTACGATCAGTAAGATGTTTTGAGTTCGATAAGAAAAACTTAATTTTTGGTGAATAGTAACCTACCCTTATGAATAGTAATAATACCCTTATGAATAGTAAATTGTCCAAAAGAATATTAACCTCACCATTGAATGTATAAATGAAATTTAGGCATCTTATAAGTGATAATAAGACCATAGTAAAAGTATTGGTATTTTTCTAAGTCATAAATAAATAATTATAATTAATTAATTAATTTAAAATAAAATATAGTTTCCTAAAATATTTTCATAAATTAATAATTTTATGTCTTCTGGTTTGGAGATAGTTTTATAAGGCCTTATGTAATTTTTTAAAGCTTTATAAAGTCGGTTATAGTTTTAAAATCTGTATTTTTCAAGTAAATTATGGTTTTAGTTAAAAATTAAACTAATCATATTTAGAAAATTATTTTTGAAATATGGATATCATTTTTGTATTCTACACATTGAAATATGGTTTGGGTGAATTTTTGGTATTTCTCTAGAATATTTCAAATTTTGGTGAATAGTAAAGTATGATAATTTACGATGAATGCTAAATACATGAATTATGATGTCATTAGCTGATGTATGGATTGTGTAAGGATACTATATCAAACTCACATGAAATATTTACTATGTTTCTCATGGAATCATTTCTATTACTAGTCTTATGGAAAAATAATCAACTAATGACAAAACTATTATTAAAACTCGCCCCCCTCCACCACAAAACCACCCACACTCTCCTCTTCTCTTCACTCCAATCAAGCCTTGTGTAATCCCTATATTCTACCCAAATACCACACCAAGTTCCTCCCCCATGTCCAGTATCCCTTTTTCTCTTCAAAATTCCAATTCCTCTCCCCTTAAGATGCTCTAATGGAAGATCAACTCAAGAGGTAAATTCCTCTTTTCAATTCATTTACTTTCTTTTCAAGATCCTTTGTATTCCTTTGTATCTTTACCTCTTCTCATCTGAATGTTATGAAAACTGCAGTAACATATATTTACTGGTATTTTTTTTATGATAATTGAATAATTAATTATCTTCTCTCTTGTACCATTCTTTTATATTAGTAGTAAAAACGCCATCCAGGATGTGTTAATTTACCACATTCAAGGACGATGGGATTTCAATTTCCATTATTGTCTTCAATTCTCATCATGAAACCATTTTCATAGTTGAAAAAGACCATAACATATTTATCATTTCTCATCTATTATTTTGGAATCTTTTTGTACACGTGGTTTTGATTTGTAAAACAAAATGTATTCTTTGTGATCAAAAACTGCCAATTAACCCCCAAGGTTATCACTAAAGTTTTCCATAATGATTCATAATCACTCCAAGAAAACAAATGAAATTTAAAACCACGTAACCTTTTTGATGTTAAATAATAAAATATAACTCCAACTCTAGACAACCATCTTCATTTTAAATGATTATCTGTTCAAGTATATAAGTAAACCGAAAATGAAACAAATAGACCTGATCAATGAAATTGAACCTCATAACCAATAAAAAAGGTTTTAAATGAACTTAAAAAGGTTATACTAAATATTTTACATATATAATAGGTTATTTAATTATTAATTAATGAACCTAATTTAATTATTCAGGTAATTAATATCAATTGGGGAACAACATCAAACTTAATGTATGGGATCCTCTCTATTTCACTTTTATTCAAGAATGTCCTCTATGTTATGCCATTTTATGTGTAACCCCAAATTATGGAGTAGGATTTATTACCTCCCCAATATTTCCCTCATGATGTATAAGTTATTAAAATCCACTTTATCTCTCATTAATCCCTTTTAAGTACACCTGATACCATGCCGATAATCTGTATGGGATTCCACCCAAACCTCCTTTGTTCCTTTGGGTTGCCTTATATTTCTTTTACCAAAATGAAGTTATATTATATTTTTTATGTTCATATACAAAATTTTTTGTACATGTACCAAGTTCATTTATAAATACCCTTTCAACATTATCTTTCATGGATATACATGTTTTTAATTGATTCCCTCCTCAATACTTCCTGATAAGCAAACCTGTTTTGAGGGAACTTCCAGAATTCTTTCCTAATTTCAAGTGCACTCTGTCTTCTTTTTTAAGACACTACTGTCTTTATAAAATAAGTCTTTTTTATTTTTGAAACCTTTTTGTTTCAATTATAGTTTTTTATAAAGGATTTTACCCTTTTCTATTTTAAAAGCCCTATAGTATTTTCCTAAAAACTGCACAAAAGTGTTTTAATGTTAAAATTTATTAAATACTTCTCTTAAATGTTTTCACTTATACTTGACATAAATTACCATGATAAATACCTATTTCCCATTATTAATTTCCATGTATATTTCATTTCCTTTCTTTCATGTACACCTTTATGATACACCAATTTTTTGTGCTTTATGACATGATTATAGTATTTGATTATTTCCATGGGTAACCCTTATGTTTATATATTATTGATAATGTATGATTCATTATGTGGAAAACATATTCATGAAAAGATAATATTGGTGTACCCAGGTAGCACTCCATTTAATTCGGTAAATTTGAGACTCCTGAGACATTATGTGCAACAGTCTTAGCGGTTATCCTTGGCTTATGCTACCATGTATGACGGTCTTGGCGGTTAGCCTTGACATGTGTTTCCATGTGAAATGGTATTGGAAGTTAGCCTTAACTTATTATAAATTAGTTTTTTATGTTTCCACAACATCACTATGACTCTATATTTATATGTTATGATTCTTTATGTTACATGCCTTTTTATATAATCATGTCATTCCTTTTATCCCTTGTGTTAATGATTTGTTCTTATTGTTATTCCATTACTAGGATATTTATCCCAACCCTTTGTTCATGTGTTCCCTTGGGTAACCTATGTAGTTGTTTGAGCACAATGGAAGTTTGGAGATCAATTTGAATATTAGAAAAGAAAATGTTTTATTTAGTTCCATGTTTTCAGTTTAACGTACTAAGTCTTCTAATACACTATACTTTGTGATCCTTGTCTTTTACTCTGATGTATAATTATTCTTAAAACCATGTAATGTAATATGTAAAAGGATAGTGTTTCTATAAAATCTATTTATAAAAGAAGATTTTTCCTCTTATCTTGATAAAAATAACATGTATTCTTCTCCACTAAAAAGGTATAGATTCGCCTTCATTATTTTACCCTATAAAAAAGTAGCACCATATCTTACCTTGATGATACACATATTTTTAGAAAATATTATAACATGACCTATGTCACATATATGACTGACAATAAGAAATTTTTGACATAGCCCTTTGACAACCAAGACATCAGAATGTGTCATTTCCATACCCCCCAAATTTGTCTTTTCCCAAGGCTGAAATCTTATAGACATCATCATTTCAAAATCTGAAGACACCTTCATTATCATATTTTACCCTTGTAACAAGATCCTTATTACCTATCATATGGGATGTGAGTCCACTACACCATAATTGTCTGATTATTTAAGGGAAATATCTATAACCACTACCTTCTTAGCTCATTTATTTTTTATCCATGCATTTGACTTTATACATGGTATGGATTGATAATATTGATCTTCCTCAGTGTATGATGGGCCAACTTCTTATGGAAGTGCTAAAAATAAATTTTTTTCATTTTCAACTCGTTTTATGACACATTGAGATCCTACTTATGACCAAATTCAGTCCGCTTCAGCCTATTCCACTACATTATTGATGATTAATATCTTTCCATGTGTCTGAATACTCCACACATGAAATAGTTACCATCAAATGATATCCTATGATATTGATATCTATATAATTTCTTCTATTGTACTTGTTCCCATAAATACCTTATCTTTATGGAACATATATTTTTAGAATCTGTCATATTTCCAAAATAATAACACCTAATATGGTGTAAAGTCTTGTACATTATTGTAGGACTGGATTAGACTAGGGTCTTATGAGTATTTTTATTTATAATTTTACCCAAATAAACTTTCAACCTTGGAGTGGGAACTGTTGGTCTGACATCCATCACCAAATATTTTTTGTTTGTGATCAAGACCCATACCAGCCACATTAGTTTGATATGATTGTTTCTTATGTTCCATGGTAACTCGGTGCTTCACTTTCCATATTTTCTATCACCTGAGTGGTCTTCTTTCTCAATTTCAGACCAAGAGTCAATATTTTTTCTTGATCCTCATATTTTCATCATAGTCCAATGAATTGGTCTTCAAGTTATAAGATATGTTTTATTTGATCATTCATTTTTTTTAATAAAACCATTGATCACCCTTATCTATTCCTCATCTTTGATGTTGTACTCCCTAACCTATTCTGAATTATCTATTATTAAAGACAAAATCTTTTCATGTTCTTTATCTAGATTTTACATATATTCTTCCGACTTCTATATATAAAGTTTGGAATTATGAACCACTATTTTTTTATTTCTTTGTTTTTTCTCTCCAAACATCTATCTCCTCAATAGTGGCTTCTAATTCAGCCTGCATATCAACTCTAAATTCAACTTCATCGTCATCATTGTCACTTCCATCCCTTTTCATGGAGCTACCTATAACTACCACCATTGAATTATCTCCACAATATTTTTAGTTATCCATATATTTAACATCATATTCTCTTTAACTGTAATTTTCTTGTGAAAGAAGATTATTCTTTTTAAATAAATGTATCTTAAAATTTTTATTACCTTTCACATAGGATAAAGACTTATTCATGGAAATAAAATTCATCCTTATCATCTTCCTGAAAATTCTTGGTGTACCTTGCTACAAGATGTCAAACCTTTCCACATTGAAAGCATGAAATTCAGAGTTTCCTTTGAACTTTCATTTTCCTCTTTGTATATTTGAGGAAAGTAATGACATCACATCATCTATATCTTCTTATTCCTATCCATATGTAATATTAATATGATTCATGGCCTTGAATTCCACATCTTTGGATTTATTTTTTTATATAGATCGTTATCATCATCTCTCATCTCATATACCATAAGAATATTATGTAAACTAATCAATATCTTCTCCTTTGGATCTTTATCTTCTAGAACCAAAAATTTCATATTGAACTAAGATCGAAGGATTCTCAAGAAATGCCCAATGATATTTATGTCTTTAATAATTTCACCAAGACCATTCATGTCTTCCATAGTAACATTCACCTAATAAAATAATGAATCTATAGACTCATTAGGGTGCATTCTCAGATCATAATACTTGTTCCATTGAACATTTAGAATTTTTTATATTAATTTATATTGTCCCTTATATATATTTAAAAACTTTTCCCATATATCATGTTATGACTTATACGACATCACCTTCTTATATATTGAAATTGATAGGGCTCCCACTAAGGCATTGATTCCTTTTGTGTTATCATCCAATTCCATTTAATCAACTTTTGATAAAGCACTATTGTCCACACTTGATGAAATACCATGCATTATTATTGTAAAGACATCAATTCTGAAATATTAGATGTATTTTTTCTTGAGATTATTCCACAATTAAATTTTTTTTCCATCGATGATCAGAATCCCTTTATGATTGAAAACCTCCATTAAAACCCCTTAGAGAGAAACACTGAAATTAACCTTTATGATATAATACCAATTGTTATAAAAATTAGGTAAAATACCCTAATAGGGGGGTGAATCAGGGTATGATAGATTAGAACAATTTCCCCTTAGGATCTCATTTCATCATTAAACAAATCACTCCTCTCTCCCTTTTATATAACAATTTATGAACATAAATTTAACCATGTGTGTGACTCAACAATTTTACTTTGTTCACCTTAACTGTGATATGACCAAGGAGAATACAAAGCCTTACTACTAAAATAAGGTTCATGATTGATAACTTATATGCTCAGGCTCACTACCTTTAAATTTTTTTTCGTGGAACCATTTTCCCTTTTAGTTTACAACCAATCACAATTTGAAAAATCACGACTCTCTTATATAAAGTTTGGTCAATTATCATTTAGAAGAATATCCTACTATTTTGAATCACATTATAATTATTTCACACATATATGAGTGTTCCGTGAATTCTTATTTTCACCCATTAAATGAAATCTAGTTTTATGCATACTATTTGTTTGTGTAAATTACTTTCACAAACTATTTTTAGTATCTTTTCGAAATTCCGTGCACCCTCCACAAACTTTAATGACTCCTTAGAAAACTATCTTGCATTCTCCACAAACTTCCTTGCACTGGGTAGTGTGGGTGCTTCATGGAAAACCTTTTTCTTCATAGACTACCTATATTTTATGGATTCCTCATGCATTGTGAACCAATGATTCTTCATAGACTACCTCTTATTCATGGGCCCTTTTCCTTTATGATATATAGATCCCCATATACCCATTCAATGAACGATCATTGTGAACTATCTTTTGAAGGTACATCATTCATGTAATTTCTCTCTCACAAACCACTTTCTTCTTCATGGAATCCTCTCTCATGAACTACATTGAAATTACCTAAACTCTTCCAAGGATGATCTTCATTAATGAAGTTCTTTGATTATAATGATCTGATTAGGGGTCTTTGTATTAGTAAATATATCTATAAAACCCACTAATCATAATTTACAATAACATCAATGTGATACATCATTCACTGTGAAATTTCTATGTTATCTACAACATGCCTTCATCCTTTTCAGTAGCTAATATTAACCACAAACTAAAACCCTTTCTAGACACCTTAAATCATCGTATCTAGACGAAAATGATGAGATTCCCTAGAAAAAAGGGCCTCCTACATATGATGATCCTCCTATAAATAAATTTCTCTCTTCATTTCACTTGGGGCACTTTGTGGTTTGCATAGCATAGATCCCTTTGTGGTAGGTTTAATTCACTGCATTCATCCGCAAAATTTTCAACTCCATTGTGGTATGAAAAACTACATTGCGGTCTGAAAACTCTTTTTTATCATGTAGCATAGATGATAAAAGTAAATATTTCATTTTCTATAAAATAAAATCCATATTTTAAGACAAAAATGATTTGGTAAACATTGGGAAACTGTTCCACCTTAAATGCATTATCTTTGACTAGAAAATCTAACTAAAATGTGGTCATATGGATTTATCAACAAACCCAATCACCTGAAAAACACCAAGACTACACCTTGAGAGATTTTTTCCTGACACATCCTTTTCTAGCATGAAGGTACACCCTAGATAATTATATTACCAACTAAATATCCTCCCAAATCTATTTTCCCAAATTTTTTGTCTCTGTAAAAGCTTCCTTATTGACTACCTATAAAAAATTCAAAAGGAACATGATAATTAGCATCAATTTAATAGAAACCCTTAACCCTAACACAATCTTCTAATCCTTAAAGTAATAATTGGTGAATATATCTGGTGCCAAGTACACCAACTCATTGAAATGGATGTAATACTCTATAATGGTATGCTCTCCCCGATTTAAGTTAAAAAAAACTCTAGGGTATTTTCTCGATGTAATTTCCCAGGATAAAAATTTTGGTTGGATATTTTATTGAAAGATACCCAGGTGATATCCTCTTGAATCTTAGATTACATAATAGAGTACGAACATATTTCTCCTCGTCCATCAATAATATTTGTGGAAAAAACCTACTTATAGTCCTCAGGAGACTTCAAAATGTTGAAGATCCTCTCAATCCACTCAATCGAATATTTAGATTCAAGGGGTCCTTTATAACCATTGAATACAACTGGATTCCTCCTTATAAATTCAATGTCATGATCCACTACTCAACCTAGGTTATTAAAACCTACGTGAAATAGAGTCTAAATAGTGTGGATTACAACTTCTACTAGAGTAGGGGCTCACAATGGATTTTCTTATAGAACCTATCTCATAGCTTCCTCACACAGATTTGCAAGAGCTATTCTACGAATAATTGTCCAATAATCACTATAAAAAAACAAATCATTCACAAGTATACTCCAAAATCATATGAACAACTTCATGTATCCATATTAATTATTTATAACAATAAGAATTTAATGAAACTATGAATTAATTAAACCTGGTAAAAAACTCAGTAAAAGAATATTTCCATTCAAATAAACCCCATTTTTGTTTCATTCAAATAAACTCAATCAATACATATCAATCTTGAAAAAATCCATGACCACCCATGGTAACTCAAATTCAGAAACAAAATTGATCTAGTTAGGCCTATTTTCTACTTTTACAACCCAAATTATGATGATCCAAAATATGGTCTACCAAAACATTGAACCACACCCAGCCGGTGTGAACAAAAATTTAGGTCGGATATTCCCTTTGATGCCAATTTGTAATGAACCAGCCATGGTCAACTAAAAAAGTTTACTAAGATGGTTTTCCACATGGTGAGATGTCAAAAATAACCAGAAATCTTTTGTAAAACTAAAGAAACATAAAATTATAACATATAATAATGAAATGCATATCAATGATATATAAAAATTCAATCCATAGCATTCAAACTAGAATGATAAAACAACCCAAACTAAACAAGTCTCTATGAGACTATTCATCACCACCAATCCATCCCACTATGAAGATGATAGATGAAAAGGGACCCTGATAGGATAATTGATTTTCTTCCCTTTCCCTGAGTCTAACAAACCTATGTAAACAATATCCCAAGGTAAAAAGTAGGGTGTGATCACAAAACCCAGAAAGATATCACTAAATAATCTATACAACTTCTAATATCAATAATGCAAAAGTCAAAGCTTTAAAAAAAATACTATTTATAAATAATATTCACAAATAAAACCATTTGTAAACATTCATTTGTTTTCCATAAATACATACTATATTCAAAAAATCCCAAAATATAAAATAAAACAGGTATGAAAATTCTAAACCAACCATTAAACAATCCATCATGTGATCTGCCATGTATAAATGAAAAAAACACCATTTGGGATCTAGCCTATGGGAATACATACTAAAATGAAAATAATTATAAACCTGGAATATGTTGGTTCCAACTGATATAGAGTCTTTCCAAAGTTTATTTATATCACAAAAGTAACCCCTGGTGGTGACAGACAAACTAGGGTTACCAATGTCCATTTCTTAACACACCCAAGGCTCCCAATTAGATAATTTTATCCAAAAAAATTTCCAAAATTATTGTTCACATTTAATAAAACCAATTTTCATATCAAATAAAATTAATTTCAATAAACAACCCAAAGGTATCAACAAGAACATATAGTAACTATATAATTAGAAACATTTTCATAGATACACCTACAACAAGAACAATGGAAACGTATCCGCCTTCGACAATGAAGATTGGAAAAAAAATATTGGCTATTAAAATACAATGAATAAAAATAAACTACAATTGATCAATAGAAATAAACAATCAATCATGAATTTTAATCACAAACACATCCAATTCCACTCCCACTACCAAAGGAAACAAGGAATAAGAAGGAACACTTACCAGGGATATGTGACACACCCACTATAAGAGTCAATTTTTTAATAGAGAGATTTGGATGGTGGGAAACCACCCAAAATCACCATATGTTTTATAGAAAATAATTAATATTGAATTAAAAAATATTCAGGTGTACAGTTTGGTCGAAAACTGCTAAATCTGAGGAATTGAAGTCGTGAATCCCTTTTACGACATGCAATTCTAAAAATTAAAAACATTTTAAAAAATTCATTGCCTCGAGTTAAATTAAATAATGATTTATTTTTTCACATCATGCAATGGTTTCATATAATTTAAACATTTCACACTCTACACAAGGATCATGGAATACTCCCTATAAAAAATTCATGTCATGTAAACCATTCACATGTGAATGTGTCCAACAGGTAGTGCTCAACCCATTTTTCTATAGAAAACTATTAAATGAAAACTTAATTCTCTCGATAATGACGAATCTCCCTATAAATCCATTTACATATTTATATTTAGAGTCCATTAATCCAAAAAAAACATACATCCCCAAACATTAAGTCATTTTCCCCAGTAATGGATCCCTATTCCTGAGAACCCGATAATATACCAAAATAAAAAGGGAAACCAAAAAAATCAAATCACACTTGGTGGAATGTCATAGGTTGTTACGCTATAGGAAATGGAATTAAAAAACATGATGTTTAAAAAGGACATTTTTTTAATAAAATAAATCTTTATTTATATGTTGTATATTCATTTTAAATGTAATTGTATTATTTTATAATTTTATTTTCCAAAATTTAATTAATTTTTATAATTTTCATGTTGATATCATCTTAAGATAAATTTTTGGTATTTTTCTAAAAAGATTGATTTCTAGGTGAATAGTGAAAAATACTGTTTTAAAAAATAACAGGACTTTTATTACATTATCAGTATGTAAGGATGATTTGGAAATTTATTAAACTTTTTTATATCACCAAAAATGTATCTTATAATTTAATTTTAAATTAAAGAAAAGTTATTTTAATTTAAAAATCCATATTTGACATTTTAGAACTAAAGTTATACATTTCATATAAAAATAGTAAATTATAGACTAATTATTTTAATTTTTTTGTCTTATATAATTTTAATATTATTAAATGGGTTTCAAATATTAAATTTTTAGGTAAAAATTTTGTTATAAGGGTATTTTTCTTTTTTTCAAAAATTATTCATTACCTATGTTAAACCTATTAAACGTCGTGAAATCCAAAATTGTAAAAATTAGTAATGGAAGACGTAAACTGCCTAATGAGTTAAAAAATATTTATAATGTTTTAATTAAGGTCCAAATTTAACTTATCTCTCCCCATATTTACTATTTATCAATTTGGTGTCCACTTTACTTAAGAGTGACTTCCCATTATTTAAAATTTTAGTGTATTTAAAAAAATGCCATCCCTTTTCACTTATAAAAGTGGAAATCCTATCCTCACTTCCACTCACATCACAACCCCCATAATTTGAGAATATACTCTTTCTAATCCTATAAAAAACATTCAAATCCACCATGAACAGGTTCAGGTATTCTGAAAACTTCATCCACAAAAGGCTTAACTCCATTGATACAAGGGATACATCATGTAATGAGGTATAAATTTCTAACTATTTTTTATCATTTCTATTTATTTATGTGAAATAATTCTTCATCCAATTCTATTACAAAATATTAAATTGATTAAATTCATAAAATTATTGTAATTTTGTGTTATGATAATTATGGTACAATAATTAACCACCTTTCCCTATTTTAATTAAGAAAAATTAAACTTTTAGTCGTGCATGGTGAAAAAAATTACCTCTATAAAGAAACATTTTCATTTTACTTCACAAACATCCAAGGATATTCCTGAAGTGGAATTTAAAATATTTGAAATGTTTTTATGAAATGTTTTATATTCTGAAATTATAATCCATATTACTCTTTCTTTCATATTCTATAGAAAAAGAAATAATCATCCACTAGTATGTGTAGACTACCACCTCCTTGGAATGATCAATTTCCATTTTTCATTTCATCACATCATTACATGGTTGATCGTGAGAATGGTCATGAGAATAGAATTAAGAATATGATATTTAATAAATAATTATATTTCTATCAAGAAAAATTGTATAACCTATTAATAAAAATATTAATAAACAATTGTGGTAAATTCAACCATCCAAAAGAGTGTTCTAAGAGAAAAAACGATTTCTTCATACTATAAAATGAATTTGTATAGGTTAAATTCTTCTTATAATTATTTAAATTTATTATATAACACACTTATAAAAATAAAAATATTATTATTATTCTTGTATAATTATATTGCAAAAAAATCACTTCATAATCATCCAATAATAATGATGTGTTCTTGTTTTGGTTGGATTGACAACATAGTTGAATGGTGTTACAAATTTATGTCATGGATGACTATGGTAATTTAATTTCTGGTAATATAAGATATAAAATAGTAAATAATGATGTATTTTCATATTTTCAATGGTAATATAAAAATTTCTCTAATTATTTAAAAACACAACTTTTGTTCACTAAAAAACATTGAAACATGTTCATCGCCAAATTCGTATTTGATTATCATAACCAAAACTCCCATAAAATGAAATTATCACATTATAAATTAATATAAAACATAATTTATTATAGATTTTAAAATCTTTGAGTGATTAAATTTGGGATAAGAAATAATAACATCACATCAATTATGAAAGTAGCTCAAAATGATCAAGATTATGCACAACAAATATTCAGAATATTTTATAAATAATATAAATATAGGGAATAATTGTAAATGAGGTTTAGAAAAGTTTATATACATGAATAAGTTTATTAAATGGGTGATTAATATGGATATGTTTTTTATATAGTAGGTTATACTATGATCAACTAAGTGGGAATTCGAGGTTAGAGTTTCTTTGCCTCATTTTCAGATACATGAGCCATGTTTGATATTGCACACCATAATATCCCTAATATAGTGTATTAATTGTCCTATTTCCTTAAATTTTAAAGAATATATATCATTTCCTGATTATTTTTTTACAATTTCTAAGAAACTCTCTAATTACTTTTTTACCATTACTATAAGTGTTTTTGGAAACTGGATTCTCATTCATTGAGTTATGATTTGTCTTCTTGATATTATTTCATATAATTTAGTAACATGATAACCTTTTATTGTATTATATGGTAATTTCTATTTTTATATGAATTTAAATTAATACCATAAAACCCCTTATAAATATCCCTTGATCCACAAATTTTTACATCATAAAGGTATTTAGTTAACTCAAATATCCCTACTTTGATTTAAAATATTATTCCTTGAGAATTGTTATTATATATTTGATAAGTACCTCTATTTATTATTTTGTAAGATATTTCATATTTTCTCATTGTATAAAATGATTTTTTAACTCAAATATTATTTACCATTGAATTTATTTCTCTTAAAAGTGAAATGTTTTAAAAAAAAATATAATATCCATTTAATATGGGTCTTCTCCATTTCCATGTTCATTATTACCAAAAAACATCATTTATTTTGTATAACCCAAATGTTTTTTTACTCACGTGACCTCAAAATATCATTTCTCATATTTTAAAATGGATTGTTTTTAATAACTTTTTATGATGTGGGTTTTCAATATAGTAATTTTAAAATATTATAATGGTTTTCCGTTCCTCTAAAAAAATGAATAGTTTATCTTCCACTGAACATTTTTTATTAATTTTTTTATTTAAAATAATATTTAATTTCTGAATCTTTATAATAATGTTTTAAAAAGTCTTATCTTTCCCTTTATTTTTTTAAAATTAATTTACACATCATCTTTTATAAAATTTTTGTATTAGGTTTTATGAAAGCTTTTTTATTTTCAGTAATATTTACCCACCAGGGTATATCTTCCATGAAGTGAGGTTTTTATCACCTTATATACGTTATTATGATAAAATTACTTTTGTAAAATTAAATTTTTGATATACTATGATTTATAAAGTTCATGTTATGTGATTTTAATAAAATGTTTAAGAAACTCATTCCCTTCCAATGGGTTATTTTTTATATGATGAATGTTTTTCTTCAAGTGGATTATATATGTATTGATGATTGATGGGTGGTGTAATATATACACCACTAATGAATTGGTTAAGTATTTATATCTCACGAGACATGTATGTTAAGCATGGATGTTTTTTTATTCACTACATAAAAAGTGAATATTTTTTTCATTCACAATATGAAGCATAAACATTTTTTTGATTACAAAAAAATGAATGGGAGTTTTTTTTGTTCATGTAATGAAGCACCAAAATTGTTCAAAATATAAAGCATGGTCATTTTTTCCTTCTTAACATTAGGTGTGGAAATTTTTCCCCAACATGAAGTGTAGGAACTTTTTTTGTTCATAACATAAACTATAGAAAATAAATTTGGTCACAATGTTTTGATTTCCATATGCTTATATTTCTTCCAAAGTTCCTTGTTTTGGTAAGTTTCAAGGGCATGCTACATTTCCAAGCCATATTCCTATTTTTTTACTCGCATGGATAATTTTTATTAACTCGTGTTTCTATTCTCTTTTGACTCATGGAAGATGATATTACAAACCTTGTGCCATAATTTATGATCCATTCTTTATTGGGTATAATTTTCTTATGTTTTTTTATTATACCCATATGATAATATTTTGATCACTTATGATATCTGATTGCTAATGATTAAGTGTTCCCTTACTTATAATGCCACATTAAATTTCTTTTAGTTATGTTTTAATATTTTCTTTTGGTTTCCTTGTTCATTATGTTAGTTTTGTTGACTATAAATGGTGAGGATACCTATAATTATAAAGTTAGGGATTTGTTATATTTTTTCCACAAAAAAATTATTTTTCTACTATCCACTATCTAGTTACACAGTGTGTAATAATATTACATGACATGAAATGGAATCCATATATATCCCCTAAAATTAATTCATATCATGACAATTTACACATCATTTAAGGGTTATATGTCGTGTAATGTGAAAAATAGGTTTTAAATTAAAAGGTGAATCATTTTTATATGTAAAATAAAATAAAATAACTTCATGACATGTAAATTATTACACGCCTTGTAATTCCCTGATTTGCTACTTTTTGGGTGTCATAAACATGTTTGAGGCTTCATTATCTTCTACATCCTCCTCCTCTCAGCTAGAGCTCTTAGCCTAATAAATTTTGGGTGACTCCTAACTATCAAGATAAATTTGTTTAGTGATTGGTAAATTTTGCGATTGGATTTCACCTCTCTGGGTAGGCTTTTCTCCTTATTCATATTTGTTTTGGTTTTTTACTATGGTTTGGTGGAGGTTTTATGATCAGATCATGTTTTCTATAAATCATTGTCAGTCTCTTATTATTCCTTATCTTATAAAGTAAGATCTTGTGGTTTATAATCCACATTTTCAAAGGAGGTTAGGTTTTCTACATCCTTGAGGTTGGTGGATCTATCCAAGTGTTATAATTTCGTTAAATTCTTGTTGTTCTTATTAATTTCTTTATATTTGAAATGAAATTTCATGTGTTGGAATTGAAAAGGGCAGGGGATCTTGTTTTAAAGAGGTTTTTTCTATGAAAATAGAATTACATTGATTTGGAAAGAATGTATTTTCAAACCCTAAAGCATATTTTCATGGATTTTAAATGCTTTAAAAAAATGTGAGCATGGTTTTTAAAATGGAAATTGAAAAACATCACATAGAGGGAACCTTTGGTACATCTATAAAGAGACATAGGTATCCTTAGTGTGTGTGACACCACTTGGAGGTAACCTCTTATATATAGATGGGATTTGGTAGAAATTGATATTATTTTGATCCAACTTTATGCCTTTTTGTCTTGTGAGTATCTAGTAGGTGTTTTCCCTTAGGATATAGCCTGACTAGATGTTAATTATTCTAGTTATCAATCACATGATAGATTGTTTCATGGATGTTTTCTCACCTGTATATTTATATTTTAGTATGTTTACCCAACTTTTTTTATAACTGGCATGTTTTTGGATTTGGAAAAACATGATATGGTATATTTGGAAAACTTAAGGATTATTTGAGAAATTTTTTCATGTTGTTTTATTTATAAAAAATCTTATAAAACTATTTTTTTATGTTAGAACTTTCACATTCTTGATATTATAACGTGTATATATAATTGGTGGTTTTTTACTTGGATATGTTCCCATAACCTACTTATAACATTGGGTGGATATAGACCTTGTTTTTAGGACACAAGTAAATGGAATGGAATTATGTATCATGATGGATTCTCTTTATGTCATTGTTTTAGTTTGGGTTTCTTTGTGGTGGTGATGGTTGATCACATAGAGACTTGTTAGTCTAGACTTGTTTTTCATGGGTGTTATCCCATTTGGATAAGTTTTACCTCCATTATTTCCAGTTTTTACTCTAGTTTTTTGTCTTTTTTTATATTCAATACTTTTTTATCTTTGTTACACCATACCCTGTAATGGGATGACTTGGGTGACCAGTCTGGTTGAACTGGGTTGGTCTATTACAATTTGGTATTAGAGGAGTTGCATAGCCCTAACTATCTCAGAACTGCCTAAGTTAGTTTTGTTTCATGGGAAGAATAAGATAGGATCATTATACTTCAAATAGTATGTGTGAAAAATGTGATTTTCCAGCTCACTCCCATGATAGAATATGAGTTTCCATGGGTTGTTGGAAAATCAGTACTGTGTTTGAGACATGGTATTTAGGTTCATTTTAATAAATCATATGATTAATCTATTTAAATTGACTTATCAACTTAGTTTGGAGATGTGGTGTGTGTAATTTTTTCTAAATAAGATAAGTGGAGAGTTTATTTTTATGGACCCATTCCATTAAAAGGGTCTTTCCTTTTTTTGTGGTAGAATTCGAAATTTCTTTAAATTGTTATAATTTTAATGCATTGTTTTATATTCTAGAATTTTTTTCAATGGATTTTTAGTTTCCTCATGACTTATTGGTTAATATATTTTGTTTAATAGACAATTCCTCCTAGAAGAGATCTTATAAATATGATAAGGGAAGTAATGAGGGAAGTTCCATAGGTAGATCCTCCAGTGGAACCTTATCTGGTTGAAGAAATTTTCTATACCATTAGAATCTGGGTTTAGTGGGCATGGTGAACTCAAGAAAAATATGGGATCATGGCTAAGAATTTACCAAGCAATATACACTTATATTCCAAGGTGGAAAAGGAACCTAAGAGTTTGAGGATTGGCATGAATGGGATGAGAATATATTCAACTTTTTGAAGACTTTTTAATACTCTCAGGTTGTTTTTAACACTTATATGGTTGAGGGACTAGGAATAACATGGTGGGAATATAAAGTGCAAGATAACTTTCATGAAGGTCTTACCTAGGCTTCTTTCAAGAAAATATTCAATCAGTAGTTTTATCTTATGAATTTACATATGGAAAATACCTGGGAGTTTCTAACTTGGAAAATTGGGATTGAACATTTTTGGAGTGCTCTACCTATTTTTATGAGTTCATGTATCTAGAACTGGAGCTTTTGACTAATGAATCCTTGATGTTTTGATGGTTTGAGATGGGTATGATGGATTCTATTTTGTTGATGTTAGTAATTTTGTTCCTTCTAATATTTTTAGGGGTAGTAGATAATGTATATTTGACTGAGGCATACATAGTTGGAAGGATATGTTTGGGTGGAGATTTAGTTGGTACAATAGTTTTCATGGGTTCTTCTTCTGGTCAGAAAAAGGAAGCATAAGAGTGGATAGTTTTCTACTAGACCAGTTTTAAGGGATTATGTCACGACCCGTCCACGGGGCCCGTGCCGTGACTACCCCAAGCCCGCCTTCCATAGGCCAGGGGCTGGCGACTAGCACCAAGGCGTAAATCCCGGAAAAAGGGAAGGCATTGCCTTTGTAGATTAACCAAACACCACAGAGCAAGCAAGCAGAAGAAGTAAACACTAAGTTAAAATGTTACAACAGTAAGTGCAGAAAGGTAAGTGGGCCAGTATACAAACCCAAACTGAAAGTAAAGTACAACTGGAAAGGGAAAACAACAACTGAAAAGTAAATCCGCAACGTCGAGCTATCCACTGGAAATCCCACCTGAAGGGTGGGTACAGAAAGCCTCCACTGCTCCTCGGGTCCAGCCGACCGCTCCGAGTACGTCCCGCCCAGTGGTCGACCTCCATGTATCGTCCTGCTCCGCAAGCCTCCACCACGATCAGCATTGTCTGTCGTCTACAACCAACACAACGTAGTGCGGGCATAGCCCGTGCAGGGGTGAGTATAAGCTACTCAGTAGGGACCCCGAGACCCCCGAAGGTCTCCCAGAATCCACAAAGGATAAACCACAAAGGAAAGATACAATCAAGAAGTAAAATCCGACACAGCTTAGGTATATTCTCATACATATACGTAAGTCATCAATTCTTGCTCGGCTCCAACATCCGAGCTCAAGTACAACCCAGTCCACATAGGAAGGAAAAACATAAATCCACACATGATAGCACAACACAATCCACAAAGGAAAGAAAAATAGGATTTCAGCTCACACAGGTACACTTCTTCATATGACGATAAAGATGACCAGATATTTCCACTGATTCATCTAAGCCGTCGGGCCCACAAAGGATCGATAGGTACTAACCCCCGCAATGACCCACAAAGGATCTAACCCACAAAGGATTGATAGGTAACTAACCCCTGCAATGACCCACAAAGGATCTGACCCACAAAGGATCGATAGGTAACTAACCCCCGCAAAGACCCACAAAGGATCGGACCCACACAGGATCTGAAGGCGCTGGCCCACACAGGACCGCTGAGCGCTGACCCACATAGGATCGGACCCACACAGGATCGGTAGCACTGACCCATAAAGGATCGCTGAGTGCTGTAGTCGTCACCGTCAAATCCACTGAGGATCTCTGCACAGTCGTCGTCGTCGTCACAATAGCAGTCGCAGCCAGCTCTAGGGTTCCCGCACACAGCAAGCTCGTTCGGGAGGGTCCGCTCCACGATCCGAGAGGCTGATACATCAACTGACACCTTCTCTAGAGTTGATGTATCCAAAAGTTCTGTATCATCAACAGGAACTCAATGTCGCAGACGGTGTGTCAATCGGATTCCTGGTCTGAGAGTTATTGGCTTTTTCGTCCCAGGGGCCCGGTTGGTTTTTAATTCAAAACCAACCCGACTGTACTCCACCTGCGTCCAAACTTCGGGCAACGTAAGCCAAAAGATCCGTCTCACTTAGAGGAATTCAACAAAGTCAACGACATGTGAATCGGATGTCCGAAACTCAAGATATGAGTGTTTCCGCTCCGAGGGCCCAGTTGGTTTCTTGTATGAACCAACCCGGCCGAACCCAAAGTATTCTGAAACCTTGGGTGTAGTACACCGAAACGACCGTATCGATGCAAGGATCGCATCGCCGCTGACGGCGCATCATTCGGAGGCCTGTAGCTGAAGTTACTAGAAAAAGACCAAAAAGGTCCTAAAACGGGGGGTCTGGGCCCGGACCGACCCGGCCCAACCCCCCCCTGGGTCGGCCCAAACCGGGTCGACCCGACCCGGCCGGCGCGGGCGCAGCCCGGTCGCCTGGCGGCTCGGCCGTAATGGCCGAGCGAGTGCAAGGGGGGTGCCACCCCTTTGATGGTTCTGCGGCCCCGCGTGGGGGGCCGCCTCTCGCCAACGGATGCGGCAAGGCCGCGTCCTTCCTCCGTGGTCCCGCGCGGCCACGGGACCGGTCAGCGCCGCCGCGGCGGGTCTTCCGGGCGGCGCGCCGGGCGCCGCCGTGCCGGCGGGGCACGCCGGCGGGAACTTCTGCGGACCACCGGACGCGCTCCGGTGGTCCGTTTTGCCTGCGGTTTGCGCCTACGGCATTCCCAGGATCCGAACTCTGCTTTGAAGGCCTCTAATCGCCATTCTGATCCCATTTTGTAAATTCTGTTACACCACGCATCAACGAAAAACTACGGAGGGTTGTCGGGCCATGTTTGTTTGGCCCGCACCCTCCGCGTTAGGTGATAACAATTGGGAATAATATTCAACACATGGAAACATAACAAGGCACAATTTTAATAAATTAAAATTGAACTTTGATCTGGGTTCTTTGTTTTATAAGGAACAACCATGGGAATAAATATTATTCTCAAATAAAACCCATACCTCGTAGCTGTCGTCAGAAGAGAGTTCTTCGCGGAATTGACCGTCGCGGAAGAAGAGGATCGTCGCGTCGTGGAAGTGCGTCGCGTCGTCGCGGAAGGGCATCGCGTAGACGATCTCAAGCAGTTGATGATAGGAGATTGTTGCGGGGAAGAACATCGTGGAATAAGCATCGTGGAAGGAGAATTGTCGGCGTCGCTGAACACGGCGTCGCGTCGTCGATCTTCGAGGGTTCGGCGTTCTTCGTGTTCTTTGCGTTCTTCGCGTTCTTCGTGTTCTTCGCAGAGGGGAATGAAGGTACAGATTCTCCAAATCCTCTCAACAATCAACCCGTAAACAAAAGAAATGGTGTTGGTCTTATTTTATTATTATTCCAATAGTTTGAAAAATAGGTTAAGAAACGAACCATTAATTCGGTGAATTAATGGTAACAACTTAACTGTCCATTTAATGGGAGCGTTTAAGAGTTTTAGAAAACGCCCCAGTTGACTTTCATTAATGAGGAGTTTTCACGGGTGCGTTACTTAGAGGAAAAGAAACGGTGGGGCTCGTGCGGGCCCCACCTCACAAATATCCTACCAAGAGGGTAGGATATTTTGGATTTCACCCTATCCATTCAACTTAGCTCAAGTGGCTTTAAGTGGATTTTAAGTGGCTTTAAGTGAAATAAAAATAAAGTTGTCACACCACTTTATTTTATTTCATAACTTAACCCCAAAAATTTAAAAACCACACCCGAGAAAACGCAACTCCAGAAGAAGAGTTTCTAATAAAATACTGGCGCTGTGATTCCTTCGGGACCCTTGGAATTTTATTCCGAGCACTGGTTCAAAAGTTAGAAAAACCCGCTCGTTTGTTCACTGAACGTACCCGAGCCAAACTTCAGAAAATGATTCCAGGCACACCGGGCCTCGGAATCAGGTGCCGTCAGAAACTGCGTTCTTTTAAAATTCCAAAGAAAATTAAGAAAAAAATTTCCTTGAAATTTACGGGTCTTTACATCACTCCCAACTCAGGGCTTTACATCCCCGTAAAGATACATCATAAACTAAGGAAACAAATGTGGGTACTGAGCACGCATCTGAGCCTCCCGCTTCCAAGTGATCTCCTGGAGGTTCCCGTGATACCATCTGATGCGCACTAGAGGAATCGATCATCCACGTAGGACCCGATCCTATTGATCTTTGATCTCTACTAGAACCTCCACAAAAGTTGTCCCATCATCAACGTCTAGCTCCCCATGGTCAATGATATTCGTCGGGTCGTGCATGTATCTCCTCAGCTGAGATATGTGGAAGACGTCGTGCACCTGGTGCAACTAAGGTGGTAGAGCCAGGTGATAAGCCACCTCGCTGATCCTGCTGAGGACCTAGAATGGTCCGATGAAGTGTGGAGACAACTTGCCGCCTCAGCCAAATCTCTGTAAACCACGTCGAGTTGAGACACACAAGAAAACGTGGTCGCCATCCTCGAACTCTAGTGGCCTCCGCCTCTTGTTAGCGTAAGACTTCTTCCAGCTCTGAGCTGTCCTCATCCGCTCCTGGATGACCTGGACCTTCTCTGTCATGGCCCGGACCATCTCTAGTCCCACAAGTACTGACTCCCCAGGGTATGTCCAGCACAAAGGAGATCTGCAAGGTCTGCCGTAAAACTCCTCGTATGGTGTCATCCCGATGGTGGAGTGGTAGCTGTTGTTGTACGCAAACTCCGCCAGGGGTAGGTGGTCCTCCCAGCTGCGACCAAAGTCGAGGACACATGCGCGGAGCATGTCCTCGAGAGTCTGAATGGTCCTCTCCGTCTGACCATCCGTCTGAGGGTAAAAGGCAGTGCTCAGACGTAGTTGCGTCCCGAACGCCTCCTGCAACCCCTTCCAAAGCCGGGAAGTAAAGAGAGCATCTGGATCAGAGACGATAGATGATGGCACACTGTGAAGTCGTACAATATCCTGAATGTAGAGACGCCCCAAGCTCTCCACTGATCCCTTCTCTCTGATGGGTAAGAAGTGAGCCGACTTGGTGAGTCGGTCGACAATCACCCAGATGGAGTCGTGACCTCTGGAAGTGCGTGGAAGTCCAGTCACGAAGTCCATAGATATTCTGTCCCACTTCCACTCCAGGACCTCCAAAGGCTGTATCAAGCCTGCTGGTACCTGATGCTCTGCCTTCACCTGCTGGCAGGTGAGGCATCGTGAAACGAACTCTACCACAACCTTCTTCATTCCTGGCCACCAGTGTTGTCATCTGAGATCCTGGTACATCTTCGCCACTCCAGGATGTACCCACAAAGGAGAAGTGTGAAACCCTCTCAGCACCACCTCCTGTAATGCAAATGGTACCAAGGTACGTCCTCTGAAAAGGACGTCGTGCTCTGATCCAAAGGAAAAACCATCAGGTTCCTGTCCTGAGGATATCTGTGCATGCCGCATCTAACAGTCAGCGTCCCCACGTTGTGCCTCTCTGACCCACTGTAGTAGTGGAGGAGAGACTGTGAGTGACTGAAGGAAGGATGCTCCATCTCTATCCACAAAGGATATCCGCAAAGCGTCTAGCTGCTCTGTCGCCTCCTTGAGTAGCTGAATGCCCGTCCTCCTGCTGAGAGCATCGGCTACTACATTCCCCTTCCCAGGAGTATAGAATATCTCAAAGTCATAGTACTGGAAGAAATCGAGCCATCGCCGCTGTCTCAGGTTTAGGTCCTTCTGAGAGAATATGTACCTGAGACTCTGATGGTCAGAAAAGACTGTAAACCACTCTCCCATCAGATAGTGTCACCATGTCTTCAGAGCGAAGACCACTGCTGCTAACTCCAGGTCATGGGTAGCGTAGTTCTGCTCATGCGGCCTCAACTAACATGATCCATAGGCGATCACTGCCCGCTCCTGCAACATGACACATCTGAGTCTCGTCCCTGATGCATCGCAGTAGACTACGTACCCTACTCCCTCCTCAGGCAACCTCAAGATAGGGGCACTGGTCAATCTATGTCTCAGCTTCTGGAAGCTCTACTGACATCTGTCTGACCACACAAAGGGATTCCCCTTCTTCTTCAAAGCTGAGAGTGGTGCCGCAACTCTGGAGAAGTCTGGAACAAATCTCTGATAGTATCCATCTAGTCCCAAGAAACTCCGCACCTCCGTCACGCTCTTGGGTGGCTCCCAAGCTAGCACTGCCTCGATCTTCGCATGATCCACTACAAATCCCACCTCCGAGATGATGTTCCCCAAGAAGTGGACATCGTGTATCCAGAACTGACACTTCGAGAGCTTTCCATAAATCTGGTGCTCTCGGAGTGTGTCCAGTACAACTCGCAAGTGGTAGGCGTGCTCCTCCTCAGTCGTCGAGTAAATCAAAATGCCTTCGTTGAAGACCACGACAAATCGATCGAGGTATGGCTGAAAGATCCTATTCATGAGGCCCATGAACACCTCTGGATCATTGGTTATGCCGAATGGCATAACCAAGAACTCATAGTGGCCATACCGACATCTAAAGGCCGTCTTCTGCATGTCCTCGTACCGAACTCTGAGTTGGTGATAGCCTGACCTGAGGTCTATCTTCGAGAACCACCATGATCCCTTGAGCTGATCGAAGAGGTCATCAATCCTTGGTAGCGGATACTTGTTCCTCACCGTCACCTAGTTCAGGCGACGATAGTCGACACAAAGTCGCAAGCTCCCGTCTGCCTTCTTAGCGAACAATATCGGGGAAGCCCAGGGTGAAACACTGGGTCGGATGAATCTCTTGCCCTGCAAGTCCTCCAACTGTACCTGTAGATCTCGATGCTCAGCGGGGGCCATCCGATGCGCTGGAGTCGATATCGGGGATGTCCCGGGGTACAGGTCAATATAAAAGTCTACCTCTCTGTGAGGAGGTAGTCCTGGAACTTCATCGGGAAAGACGTCCTCATACTGATCCACCACTGCAGGAAAACTAGGACTTCACATGTCAACTGCTCCTAGGATGAGGCTAGCCAACTGATGAGTGATGGGTTGTCCTCTCCTCTGCGAGAGTCCATCCTGTGCTTCGAAGGCTCCCTTCTCGCCGGTGAAGGTGAACCTTCTCCCGTTGATGTGTACACATCACACCTTGCGCCTAATACAGTCAATCTGTGCATGGACTGTAGATAACCAATCCATTCCCAAGATGACGTCGTAAGGCCTCGACGCCGCTACAAGAAGATCCCAGCCGAAGCTCTCGCCTCCTAGAGTAAGCTCACACTGCCAAAACTAGTGCATAATCGTCGAGTCTGCTCCCGTAGGAGTCTCTAGACATAAGGATCGAGCCAACGGCTCTGTCGGAATCTCCGAGCTCTCAAGAAGGGCAGCGGCTATGAAAGAGTGACTTGCTCCTGTGTCTATAAGAACTGCAGCAAGGGTGTAATAGACACAGATAGTACCTCGAATCATCCCGGGCACACTGTGGTCATAGGCCTCTGCTCCCTAGAGCTGTGCCTATCTCTGCCCGCCAGCTCCCTGTGGCCAGGGTGGACCTCTTTGTGGTGGTGGTGGTAGAGCCTCAAAGCGTCACCCACCACCTGATGCTCGGCCAGCTCCTCTGCCTTGTCCACCTCCTCCCTACGGACCCCCACAGTCGACCCTCTGTCTCTGCCTGGGTGGCCCCTCAACCGTCTGCTGCTCCTCAGCACGGTGGGTCAGGCAGTCACGAGCCATGTGACCCTGTCCGCAGAATGTGTAGCACTACCTACCTCTCGAAAGACTGGCTCCACGCTGTGTGCCCCATACTGCTGAGCCAGTGTCCTGAGGTCGTCTACGTGAGGGTCTGGTCTCCCTGGACCCCTAAGTCATCCGTCGACTGCCTTCCGCAGAAGACTCTGCTACGTGCCGCCCCGCGGTAGGTCTCGCTGCTGATGAAGGCTGAGCAAGGAAGCTCTCAATCAAAAGGGCTCGCTCTAGTACTCCTGCCTGAGTCGGAATGCTGAGGGAGATCAGCGATGCCCTGATCTCATGTCTCAAACCCTGCTCAAAGGTCCAGGCTCGGAAGAATGGGTCTCGTACCATGTCTGTCGAGTAGCGTGAGAGACTGGTAAATCTCTCCAAGTACTGGGCGAATGTCAATCTGCCCTGTCGTAGCTGAAGACTCTCCTGGATGCGCACTGCACGGAGGGTGGCCGGGACGAACTCTGAGCGGAAGAGGCCCTCAAAGTCTGTCCAGAGGAGAGATGCCTCATCGTGCACCTAGAGCATCAAGCTCCACCATCGGCCTGCTGCTGCGTGCAGTAGGCTCGCTGCGAGGATCACCATGAGGTCTGCTGGTGTCCTCACTAGCCTGAAAACTCATACAACTGCCTCCAGCCAGTCCTCAGCTTCCTGGGGGTCCATCTCCCCATGGAACCTAGGTGGTCGCTGGAGCTGAAACTCGTGCAGAGCTCCAAGGCGACGTGCATCGTCAGCGGCTGGGGCTGGAAGCATCGGTGGCTCGGCGGGTAAAGGTACCGCCGGTGCCTCAGCTGTCAAAGGGCCCTGTACCGAGGCCTCGTTGCTCGGCGGGCTGTCGTCACGCTCAACTCTCGGAACCCTAGCTGGATGCCGTTGCAGGGCCATCCTGAAAAGAAACAGGTGAGCCACGGTCAGAACAGTATACCTGGTGAGCTGACATATAGTAATCACAAAGAAAACTTGAAACACACATGCAATCAATGTTTTCGTGCATTAAGTCGGAAATCAGATGTCAGGGTCCTGATGTACGGATACGTCGGCCGCCGCACCAACACTGGACTCTCTGGACTGATAACCACACCCAATACGCTTAACACTATTACTTCACATAGAAGAAAGATCAGAGTCTGTAGTAGAACCGAACTCCTCTTATACCAATTTGTCATGACCCTTCCACGGGGCCCGTGCCGTGACTACCCCAAACCCGCCTTCTATATGCCAGAGGCTGGCGACTAGCACCAAGGCGTAAATCCCGAAAAAAGGGAAGGCATTGCCTTTGAAAAGTAACCAAACACCACAGAGAAAGCAAGCAGAAGAATTAAACACTAAGTAAAAACTGGTACAACAGTATGTGCGGAATGGTAAGTGGGCCAGTATACAAACCCAAACTGAAAGTAAAGTACAACTGGAAAGGGAAAACAACAACTAAAAAGTAAAGCCGCAACGTCGAGCTATCCACTGGATATCCCACCTGAAGGGTGGGTAAAGAAAGCCTCCATGCTCCTCGGGTCCAGCCGACCGCTCTGAGTACTTCCCGCCCAGTGGTCCATCTCCAGGTACTGTCCTACTCCGCAAGCCTCCACCACGATCAGCGCTGTCCGTCGTCTGCAACCAACACAATGTAGTGCGGGCATAGCCCATGCAGGGGTGAGTATAAGCTACTCAGTAGGGACCCTGAGACCCCCAAAGGTCTCCTAGAATCCACAAAGGATAAAGCACAAAGGAAATATACAATCACGAAGTAACATCTGACACGGCTTAGGTAAATGTCCATACATATACCTAAGTTATCAATTCTCGCTCGGCTCCAACATCCGAGCTCAAGTACAACCCAGTCCACATAGGAAGGAAAAACGTAAATCCACATAGGATAGAACAACACAATCCACAAAGGAAAGCAAAATAGGATTTCAGCTCACACCGGTACACTTCTTCATATGATGATAAAGATGACCAAATATTGTCACTGATTCATTTAAGTCGTAGGACCCCCAAAGGATCGATATGTACTAACCCCCGCAATGACCCACAAAGGATCTGGCCCTTAAAGGATCGATAGGTAACTAACCCCCGCAATGACCCACAAATGATCTGACCCACAAAAGATCGATAGGTAACTAACCCCCGCAAAGACCCACACAGGATCGGATGCACACAGGATCTGTAGGTGCTGGCCCACACAAGACCGCTAAGCGCTGACCCACACAGGATCGAACCCACACATGATCGGTAGCACTGACCCACAAAGGATCGCTAAGTGTTGTAGTCGTTGCCGTCAAATCCACTGAGGATCTCTGCACAGTCGTCGTCGTCATAGTAGCAGTCGCAGCCAGCTCTAGGGTTCCCGCACACAACAAGCTCATTCGGGAGGGTCCGCTCCATGAGCCGAGAGGCTGATACATCAACTGTAACCTATTCCTGAGTTGATGTATCCAAAAGTTACATATCGTCAACAGGAACTCAACGTTGCAGACGGCGCGTCAATCGGATGCCCGGTCTGAGAGTTATTGGCTTTTTCGTCTCTGGGGCCCGGTTGGTTTTTAAGTCAAAACCAACCCGACCGTACTCTACCTACATCCAATATTTGGGTGTAGTAAGCCAAAATATCCGTCTCACTTATAGGAATTCAACAAAGTCGATGGCACGTCAATCGGACGTCCGAAGCTCAAGATATGAGCGTTTCCGCTCCGAGGGCCCGGTTGGTTTCGTGTACGAACCAACCCAGCCAAACCCAAAGTATTCTAAAACCATGGTTGTAGTATAAAAAAAGTACCATCTCGATCCAAGTATCGCATCGCCACTAACGTCGCATCGTTCGGAGGCCCGTAGCTCAAGTTACGAGCAAAAGACCGAAAAAGTCCGAAAACGGGGGGTCTAGGCCCGGACCGACCCGGCCCAACCCCCCTTGGGTCGGCCCGAACCGGGTCGGCCCAACCCAGGTCCGGGTCCGACCCAGCCGGCGCGGCTTGGCCCGGTCGCCTGGAGGCTCGGCCGTAACGGCCGAGCGGGTGCAAGGGGGGCGCCGCCCCTTTGATGGTTCTGGGGCCCTGCGTGGGGGGCCGCCTCTCGCCAACAGACTTGGCAAGGCCACGTCCTTCCTCGGCGGTCCCGCGCGGCTGCGGGACCGGCCAGCGGCATCGCATCTTCATCCGCAGCCGGTCTTCCCGGCGGCGCGCCAGGTGCTGCCGCTTCCTGACGGCCGCCGGCGCCGCTGTGCCGGCGAGGCGCACCAGCGGGAACTTCCGTGGACCACCGGACGCGCTCCGGTGGTCCGTTTTTCCTGCGGTTTGCACCTACGGCTCTCCTGGGATCCGACCTCTACTTCTAAGGCCTCAAATTTCCATTCTGATCCAATTTCATAAACTCTGTTACACCACGCATCAACGAAAAACTGCGGAGGGTTGTCGGGCTGTGTTTGTTTGGCCCGCACCCACCACGTTAGGTGAAAACAATTGGGAATAATATTCAACACCTGAAAACATAACAAGGCACAATTTTGATAAATTAAAATTGAACTTTGATCCTGGTTCTTTTTTTTAGAAGGAACAACTATGGGAATAAATATTATTCTCAAATTAAACCCCTACCTCGTAGCTGTCGTCGGACGAGAGTTCTTCGCGGAATTGACCGCCGTGGAAGAAAAGGACCGTCGCGTCGCGAAAGGGAGTCGCGTCATCGCGGAAGGGCGTCGCGTCGACGATCTCAAGCAGTTGATGATCAGAGATTGTTGTCGGGAGGAACGTCGCGGAAGAAGCGTCGTGGAAAGAGAATCGTCGGCGTCGCGGAACACGGCGTCGCGTCGTCGATCTCCGAGGGTTCGGCGTTCTTCGCAGAGGGGAATGAAGGTACAGATTCTCCAAATCCTCTCAACAATAAACCTGTCAACAAAAGAAAAGGTGTTGGTTTTATTTTATTATTATGCCAACAGTTTGAAAAATAGGTTAAGAAACGAACCATTAATTCGGTGAATTAATGGTAATGACATAACTGTCCATTTAATAGGATCGTTTAAGAGTTTTAGAAAAATCCCCTATTGACTTTCATTAATGAGGAGTTTTCGCGGGTGTGTTACTTATAGGAAAGGAAATTGTGGGGCTCGTGCGGGCCCCACCTCAAAAATATCCTACCAAGAGGGTAGGATATTTTGGATTGCACCCTATCCGTTCAACTTAGCTCAAGTGGCTTTAAGTGGATTTTTAGTGGCTTTAAGTGAAATAAAAATAAATTTGTCGCACCACTTTATTATATATCTTAACTTAACCCCAAAAATTTAAAAACCACACCCGAGCAAATGCAACTCCGGAAGAGGCGTTTCTAAGAAAATATCGGCACTGCGATTCCATCGGTGCCCTAGGAATTTGATTCCAATCACCGGTTTAAAAGTTAGAAAAACCCCGCTCGTTCATTCACTGAACGTACCCGAGCCAAACTTCGGAAAATGATTCCGGGCACACCAGGCCTCGGAATCAGGTTCCGTCCAAAACTGCGTTCTTGTAAAATTCCAAAGAAAATTATGAAAAAAACTTCCTTGAAATTTACAGGTCTTTACAGATTATTCAGGGAAGAAACAGGTAATATGCTACTAGTGTGAGAGGCATGGTCATATGAGGAATCATTATACCAGAGGCTCCAAGGAATTTTTATCCTTGTGGGTGATCGGGCTATTTGAAATATTTTTCTAACAAGATGTCCTAAGGTAGTAAGGTGGGATACACTTTGACCAATGTATTTTAGGTTTATGTTGGTGATTCCAAGGGTGGTGGGTCTCATTCTTAGGCCATGGAGGATTTCCAGGTGGCTAGGTTCGGACAACTTTATGTAGTGGACTGTGTTCTAAAGGAATCTGAAGCTGGGTACACTAATGTTAAAGTTACGGTGTTTATTTCATCTCTATGTTTCTAGCTTTGTTTGATATGGGAGATACTAATTCTTTTATATCATCAAAGTTGGTTGATTTTTTTGGTTTTAATTGTGATCTTTTTTTATTTGTAATGGATCTTTACAAACCTTTAGGAAATAGGTATAAATAATGTTTCAAGTGCCCCGCATGTTGGATGGTGATAGTAGATCTTGTGGTTGTTTGGAAATTATTAGTGATTTATCATGAAATCTTTTAATTGATAATCAATATGGATGGGATGATCGATTTTAAGGCCCGGATATACTATTATCACCATTGGGTTTAGTTATTATCTATACATTGGTTCAATCATGTTTTCTAATGTGTTTGGGACTCAATATCAGGAAGGGAAGGGTCTTTTGTTATTTATGATGGTATAATATCATACCAGTTGTCATAAGTGTTTCTTGATGTAGTTTAACCTTTATTGGGTGTTCAGATACCTATTGTTTTGTGTGCATACCTTGAGGTATTTCTAAATGATTTTTCTAGATTACCTCCATAAAAAGAGCTTAAGTTTACTATTGACCTGCTCCTTGAAACAATGCTTGTTTATATTCCATCCTATTGAATTGCAGCTTCTAAATTGGTGGAACTTAAGGACCATCTTGAGGACTTGTAAGAGAAGGGATTTATTCTTCCTAGTATGCCACTGTGGGGTTTTTCAGTACTCTTTTCTAAAAATTCATACACAATTATCATGCTTTTTACTGAAGATTGAAACTTCAAATTGGGTAAATTTAATAAAAAATATCCATTTCCCATAACTGATGATCTATTTGATCAGCTTAGAGGGGCTCATTGGTTTTATAAGATTTACATATGGTCAGGGTACCATCAGTTGAGAGTTGGAGATGAAAACATACCCAATATTTCATTTTAGATTCAATATGGGAATTTCGAGTTTCTAGTTATGTCAATCAGACTCAGTAATGCTCCTGCGGTATTTATGGCTTTCATAAACCTGGTATTTCATTGGATCTAGGGATCCTTTGTTATTTCATTCACAGATGATATCTTGGTGTACTCCAAGTCATAGGAGGAACATATGGACCATTTGGATGTCATTATTTGAACCTTTATTGAACATTGTTTGTATGGAGAACTTTCCAAGTGAAATTTTTGGATCCGAGAGGTAAAATTTCAGGGGAATTAGATATATGATGTGGGTTTCTAAGTGGATCCTAAAAAGGTATGGATTGTTATGTACTAGGAAAACCCCAAAACGTGTTTGAAATATGGAGCTTCTTGGGGTTGGCAAGTTCTTATAGACGGTTTGTTCGGGACTTCCCCAAGCATATATCTATGATGAAAACTTTGACCCCAAAGGGTGTAAGGTTTGATTGGGATAAAATATTAAGATATATTTTGAGGATTTGAAATTGAGGTTGAATTTTTCACCAATATTGATTCTACTAGAACTAGGTTTGGGTTATGATGATTTCTCTGATGCTTCGACTGTGGGTTTGGGATGTGTCTTGACGCAAGGAAAATAGGTGGTGGAATATGACTCATGAAAGGTAATCCCTTATGAGAATAACTGTCCAACCAATGATCTTCAGTTAGTAGTGGTTATTCATTCACTCAAGATGTGGCATCACTATCTTTTTTGGGAGTGATTTATAGTATATTCTGGTCAAAAAAATATTGAAGTTTTTTCAATAAAAGGGATCTAAACATGTGAGAGAGATGAGGGGTTGGGTATCCTCATACCATTAATATTGATATTGTATATACTGCTAAGAAATGAAATGCGGTTGCTGATGCGCTATGCAGAAGAGTATCGATCCAAGTAGTAGGGGAATCAATTGATGAGTGTTCTCTTATGATTTTTTTTCCAATTTGAACTTGTTATTGAAGGAGGATAGTGGATAGATATTCTCGGATTAAATAAATGTTTTCAACTATTTTGATGATATATTTAGACTTGAGAATATGATATACACTTAGATCCATCACATAGGAGAAATCCTAAATTGTGGGAGACCTCGGGCAAGTGGTATCAGTCTCCCAGCAAAGCATTGTGCTTTCGTAGAAGGTTATTGTTCCAATTTCTTTGAGACAAGAGTTGTTAGATAGTGGAAAATATTCATGCTGGTATATTCACCTTAGGGATACAAATATGTTCCATGATTTCAGACATTTTTATTAGTGGTTGGGGATAAGGTGATCAGTTGTGGATTTTATATCATGAGGTCTCACTTTTCAGAGAGTTAAGGAGGTACACCAGATACCTAAAGGTTTTTTGTACACATTATGCATGATAGTATGGAAGTGGGATTAAATTTCAATGTATTTCATCATTTTTTTTACCACTAACACCTATTGAGAAGGATGTAATTTGGGTGATTATCAACAGACTCACTAAATCAGTGCATTTATCACCAATAAAAGTAATTATTAAAGTGGGATAGCTTGGGGACTTGTAAGTCTCATAGATAGTTAGACTTCATGGGGTAACCTCCATAGTAGTTTATGATAGTGAATTCAGGTTCAAATCCATATTCTTTAAAGGTTTGAAGGAGGCAATGGGTTATTAGTTAAAACTGAGCAATACTTATCATCAATATATGGATAGATATATATAGAGAGATATCCAGGTTCTTAAAGACATGTTTCTAGAATGTGTGCTTGATTTTTGTGGATCTTAGGAAATGAATTTTCCTCTACTTGAGTTTTCCTATAAAAATATTTATTAGTATTCAATCAGGATGGAACCCTTTGAGGCTTTGTATGGGTGGCAATATCGATATCCCTTGTGTCAAGTAAAGTTGGGAGACCAGTTCTTGTTTGGATCTAGTCACATTCAGGAGATGATAGAGGAGGTGCAATTGATCCAGAGGCATTTTATTACAACAATGATCCAAAATAAATCTTAACAAAAACTTCATCATCATATATTAGAGTTTACGGTTGATGATCGTGATTTTCTCAAAGTTTCATGTCGCATGGGACACTGTTAGTTTGGTAAGTAGGGTAAGATGGAATTCAAGTTTGTGGGACCATTTTAGATCATTGATCGATTGGGGAGGGTAGCCTACTAGTTGTAATTTCTATCTAGTTTGAATTCTAACCATGATGTGTTTCATGATTTCTAGTTGAGGGGGCATATTCCTAAACCTTCCCATGTGATTAGGTGTGAGGATGTATATCTTGAACCCGATACAAATATGATATAGTATTTAGTTCAGATTATGGATCTCCAGAACATGGTAATATATAGTAAACTGATCCCCCTGGTTCAGGTACTGTGGTGGTGTATACAGGATCGTCATGATACATGGGAGTAGGAGTTGTTATTGAGGTAGTAGTGACCTCTTTTTATGGATCTAGGATCTTGAGAAATTTTTTGGGATAGATTTATTTTGAGTTTGATAGATTGTAACAACCCTTTACCTTTATCTTAGATATATTATAGTCTTTTGTTTTGTTTTCATTGTTCACTGGGAATGTTTTTTCAACCATGAATTTTGAGGATAATTTTAATGGTGAATTCAGGGGTTCATTGGATTTTTTCCAAAAACAATTTCTTTTTTCCACTATTTGATGGACACTTATATGACGTATAATGTTATTACATGACATGTAATGCCCCTCAAAAATATATTGGGAAATGATTAAAAATATTAATAATTATACTTTTCTTGTAAGGTTTACACATCATAAAATATTAAAAATAATTTTTTAATTAAAAGGTGATGTGTTTTTTAGCATAACATAAAATTAAATAATTTCACAACATGTAAAGAATTGCAAACCATGTAATTCCATGAGTTTCTACTTTTGGGGAATCATACGGTGGTTTTAGGCATCATTATTCTTTTAATCCTCCTCCTCTTAGCCATGATTCCTACCCTAAGTTATTTTTGGTGACTTCTTTCTATCTGGATTGATTCTTTTAGTGATTCATCACTAATGTAGTTAGATATATCCTCTCTAGGTAAGCATTCTTCTTGGTTCTTGTTTTGATTTAGTTGCAGGTACGGTTTAGCTATGGTTTTTTCAATATATGACGTTTTCTTTAAATCATTTTCAATCCATTTTTGTACCTTGTCTTTTGAAGGAAGATCTTGTTATTTCCAATCCCCGTTGTTAAAGGAGGTTAGGTTTTATGTGTCTTTGAAGTAGGTGGATTTATCTTACTTTTATAATTTCATTAATTTCTTATTGTTCTTATTAATTCATTGTGTTTTGAAATGGAATTTCTTGTTTTTAATTTAAAAAGGATGTGGGTTCCTATTTTAAAGTCATTTCTTCTTTGAAAATGGGATTTCATTTATTTGGAAAAAATGTATTTTTAAACCCTAAAGAAGATTGGATTGGATTTGAAATAGTTTTATAAAAAAATGTGAGCATGGTTTTTAAAATGTAAATTGATAAACATTGCATAGCGTGAATCTTGGGTATGTTGAGAAAGATACATGAGTATACTTAGTGTGTGTGACACCACAAGGATGGAACCTCTTATATATCAATCAACTATAGTATAACATGATGTTAGTTGTATAAAACCTTACGCCTTTTGGATCAATACTGTCAAGTATGTATTTTTACATAGGCTATAGTGGCCTCTGAGTAGCGGTGCTTTCTGTTATCTATTGCACTAGCAAACCTCCTCTACTATGATTTGAATGGGGGAATCCATTGCAAGGCTCCAAAACCATCTCCCCCTCTATATATTCACCTCTTTCTTATCCACTGGAGCTACTTGTTCCACATCTCCCAATTTTATCCTTATCTATATTTTTTTTCCTCTTTGGTTTTTTCTGCACTATGGCTCACTATAAGGGAATATCCCATGCTGTTCATTCGATCTATCTGGCATCAGAGGTTTTCTTGATAAGTTATCGGCCGCTCAAAACCCACTCTAAACCCTTGTTCCTCTATTTCACTCTAGTTTGGAGTTAGATATTTAGTTCAAAAGGGTTTTGGGTCTTGTGTTCTAGTGGTTAATGGGTTCCCTGGAACTCTCGGAATTGGACTTCTTTTGTTCTACATTTTTTTAGTATGCTACATAATTTTGGAATCATTCAGAGTCATCATCCAGTGAACCCTTCTCTAACCTTGAGTTACTCGGTGCCTATCCAAGTCATATTTGGAGTGGTGGAACCTATGAGGTTCTAGGAAGTGTGTTTAGGCATAATTCGATGATCCAGATGCTTCATCAGTTGGTTTTTCTTATGAATTTGTTTTCTTGTTTTTCATTTTTTGTTTATGTTTCTTATTTAAAGAAATTTTTGATGCCTTGGTGGTTTGGATTTGGCTTCTTAGTGTCATTGATGTTTGTTCTCAGTGGTGTTGGATACTAGTGTTGAGGGTGACGGTGAAGGTGGAGCGATGATGATATGTATTTTTTCTGCTAATGACTGATATCAGTACTCAGATAATGGCATTGAAGATGAAGATTTTATGACAGCGATGAAGGAGTCTGGTGGAAGGGCTCGCCGGTGATTTGTTCTGATGCGATGGTGGGGTTTTGATGCGACAAGGTGCACAGATTGAGTTGGTCATGCAATGTTAGGCGGCATGTGGATGAAGATGGAATGATGGATCAACTTCAACTTTAATTTTGAATTTTTAATTGTGATGTTTTGTGGTGGGTTATGGCTTTTTTGTTGTGGGTTACCGCTAATCCACAAATAGGTTCAAAATGAAATAAAAAAATTAATTTTCAATCAGTCATTGGATAAATCTTGACTATAAGGTAAAAAAATTTCTAGTTTTTTATTGTAAGATTTATTATTTCATGGATATTGGATCACAAGTATATTTTTATTTCAGTATTTGTACCCACATTTTTTTATGACTAGAATGTTTCAGGATTTTTTAAACAAGATATGGAATTTATTCACAACCCAAGAATTTTTTGAGAAATTTTTTGAAGTTGTTTTATTTATAAAAAAAATTAAAATATTTTATTTTAAAGATAAAACTTTTTAATTCTTAATATTAGAACTTTCATAGAATCATTGGTGGTTTCCTATTGGACTCTGTTTCTCACACCCTAATTCTACCTTTGGGTGGTTGTAGAACTTTTTTGCAGGACATAGGTAAAGGGAGGAAAATTACGTAGCATGTTCGCATGTTTTGTGTCTCAATTTCAGTTTGGGTTTCTTTATGGAGGTAATCGTTGGTCATATGGAGAATTGTTAGTCTATATTTGTCCTTATTCTAATATTATCACATTTGTATTAGTTTTATCTCCTTTTTTCCTTCTTTTAAATAGGTTGTATATATTGTTTTTTTTATATTCAATAATTTTTTTGTTATCATCAGTATACCTCACCCAATAATCGGTAGACTTGGGTAACTGGTTTGGTTAACCTAATTTGGTCTATTAAATTACTGACAATCTGATCTCACCCCTTTATAATGTTTTCATACCCAAGGTTATGATGATAATAGATTTTGTTAATATATATAAAAGTTTGTTTTTTTGTAATATGGGGGATATATTGATGGCCTATTATGGATTAATTCATTTCTCTCTTAGAGGTAAAAATTTTCCATTAGTTAAAATATCGATAGTTTTAATAATTCATTTTTTTTCTTAATTTTTTTTAAAAACTAAACCTAAATGATCTTGGTAATTTATTGTAATGAAATATGTTTTTTAAGTTGTGTGAATTATATTTCCACCTATTTGGGTCACTATAGTTGGTATCAAAGAAGGGTTTATAAATATTTAGATATCGTGATGTTATCGGTTAAGGTTAAAATGTCATTAAGGAGTGATAAGTGATGTTTTATAATAATTATTAAGTAATTGATAAAACTTTAGGTTATTTAAATTAATATTCAATATTTTAGGTATTATGATAAGGGAACATTTTTGAAAACCCTAGGAATAACTCTAATTATATGACAAAATCATAAAATTTTGGTAAAGTAGAGATTATGTGGTTGTCTTAGAAATCATGTCCCTCTATAAAATTTACAAGTTGATTAAGTACCTAAAACAGGTGTATCTATGGTAAATAACCATAAAAGGTGTGGATTTGGTATTAAATCAATCATCAACAAGTGAAAAAAAATTCTTAATTGTACAACTAGTTTGATACTCCCATGGGATATTCTTTGGTTAATCAAATTCAATTTACATTCCATTTATAAGGATTTAGTATCTTAATGAATTAGAATATAAAATTGGAGATAACGCAACAAAGTGTGACAAAGATTGAAAATACAGTGATTATGTTTGAACCAAAAATATTATATTCCAAATATGAAGGTGTCATTAGGGAAGCCATATTCAGATTTATGTTTTCATATTCATATTTTTCATGTTATCCTAACAACTTTTGAGTTAGTATTTTATTGAAATAGCATCAAAAAATGATGTTGAAAAAGGTATGTATCCATAAAACACTATAAATTATAACTAATTAAGGTAGCATGAGAAAATGGTTGAGAATTTTATTATATTCTTATTATGATGAAAAAAAGGAAAGTTTTCCTATATTATCTAAGGTAGTTTGGATAATATCTAAATAGAAATTAAATATTGATGCATTTATTTATTTTTATTTTTGATTGATATTTATCAATGATATTATAGTATATTATAAAATTTATAAAAATTAAGTGAAACATTTATGAATTTTTCTTCAATAGTTTTTCTTTAGAGGTTTGGAAACATATATGAAATGGTGTCAGTAACCCTGAAAAGTGATCTTATGACATGGTTGTGTTTTTAGATATAAATATTTATGAACACATGATTTATGTATGGATGAATTAAAAGTTTAATATAAAATTGATGTTGAGACAAAAATGGTTGACTGATTTCATAAAATTAAGACACATAGTATTAAAAAAATTGGATTGATAATTTATTTATAATATTTTTGGTGATGTTCACAACATTTTTGGGATTGTGGTATATAATAGTAGGATTTTGATTTTATAAAACTTCGTGGTTAAAAATAATGTTAATTTATATAAGAATATATAATTTCACAATTTTCAAATTTCATGGAGAAATAAATTGTTTCAGGAAATCTATGTTATAGAGAATATATGATTAGGAAATATAAATAATTAGGTATAAGATTATGTGAATGGATAATGTTGTTTGAAGAAAGTAACCTGATATAGCCTAACTCTATATTCTAGATTTTATATTATAATTTATATCCCAAATAATGAATGTATTAAGAATAACCTAACCTAATTTATTCAATGATTATTAATTAAAATTGTGAAGACATAATTTATTTAATGGGTTAGAACGAAATGGTCCAACATTTTAGATCCTTTAAATTAATATTATCTTAAATACCGTATTTCACACAAATTACTAAACTAATGAAACACAAAACTAAAATGAGTTGTGAAATATTAAGCGTACATAAATAATATAACCATTAGAATATTAAACAATAATAATCAATTTATTTAATTATATGTTATTATTTTATTTGATTAATATTTAAAAAGGATGTTTTTAGATTGAAAATTTAAAACAGGGGTAATAATAGTTAAAAGTTTATTATAATAGGTGATTTTTAGACTTATTAACTAATATATCAATATTAAATTACTTATAAATCTATATGTAATAATATTAAAAAAAAATATTTTTAAAAATGTCATCTTTTAAAAAAAGAAATTTTTCTTTTTAAATTTTATTTTAATTTAAAAGATAATTTATAAATTTATAAATTTATTTTTAAAGAACTATCTTCATTTTTATATTTATCTCGAAAACATTTTATTCAGATGAATTTTTTGAATTTTTCTAAACATATTTATTTTTTAGGTCAATATTGAAAAATACGTTTCTTACAATTAACATGGATTTTATGAAATTTATAGTTTATAAATATGAATTTGATGTTCATAAAAAAATTTTCTAAGAAAAATATTTATTTTATAATTTAACTTATAATTTTAAACAATTTGGTTCAATTCAAAATCTCATATTTTATATTTTTGGACATAAGTTACATTTTTCCAAATAAAACTATTATATCATACATTTAATATTTTATAATTAATTTTTATCATTTTTATGAATTTAATAGTATTAAATGGATTTAAAATTTTTAATTTATATATAAAAAATATGTAATAAGATACATTTTATTGTTTGGTTATAAAAGATAAATTACCTAGGTAAAACTAGTTACCGTGGGGAAAACCAAAATGGTAAAAACAAGTAACATTAATTTATAAAGGAAAAAACATGTAAAAAACAGTTTTAACTTGAATTTATGAGTGTATAAATATTATATCTTCCCCACTTCATTATTTATAAATTTTTTAGCCACTTTCCTTGAGACCGACTTACCCTTATTGAAGTGTTTCGGGTATTTAAAAAAATGTCATCCATTTTCACTTAAAAAAGGGCACTTCTCTCCTCACTTACCCTCACACCACTACATCCTATGTTTGTCCTAAAATCATCCCAACACTACTGCTAACCTTACTATCCAACTTAAATATTCTTTGGTCTTATCAAGATACCATCTTAAAAAGGAATAACCAATTTCACAAAGGGGATAATGTGAGTAGTGAGGTATAAATTTATAACTGTTTCTTTCTCATTTATTTTTCATTATATGAACCCCTTATTCCTAAAATTTAATTTAATAATAAAATGAATAAAAATATATATTTAGTATATATTTAAGTTATTATAATGTTAGTAAAATCCTTAAACACCATTCTAAATAATTTATTAAAAAATAAAATTGTGTGTTGTGTGTTGTGCGGACTACCACCTCCACGAAGTAACGTGTTGAATTTTTCCTCACCAACTTTCCTGGATGGTCATAATAGAAAATTTCCAATAAAATTATTTTTTTATAAAATATTTTATATTCTAAAATGATTATACATATTACTCTTTTTTTATAATTCTATGGAAAATGAAATTATCATTTATGTATACGTGTGGACTACCACCTCCCTGGAATGATTGATTTCAATTTTTCTTTTCATCACCACCTTACATGGATGGTCAAGATTTAATAGATTAATAAAAATTTTATGAAATTACTATGGTTCTAGAAAAGAAAATTCGACAGTATATTAAAAATATCAGTGATAAACAACAATGATAAATTCAATCATCCAAAATAGCATTCTATGTAAAAAAAAAATGAATTCTTCATACTATGAAATAAATTCATATACATTATATTATAATTATAAATCTTTCACATTCTAATATAAAACACTCATAAATACTAAATAAGACAATTAATATTATTTTATTATTATATTACAATTTAATCACTTTATAATCATCTAATAAGTATGATATGTTCTTAATTTAGTTGGTTTACCCATGAAATTAAACAATGCAATAAATTTATATCGTTTATGACTTTGGTAAGTTAATTTTTCACAATATTTTTTCATAATATATATTATAAATTTGTGAATAATAATTTTTTTCTTAAATGGTAATATAAAAAATTAACTCAGTCTTGAAGAAAACACACTTCATGTGCTAAAAATAATCAAAACCTCCTCATCACCAAATTCATCGTTAAATATCGTAACCCAAAACTCAAAAATATTAAATTCTAAAATTATAAATAATTATAAATATATAAATTATAGTTGGTTTTATAATATTTTAATGATTAAAATCGATAGTATAATGAATAACAATACCGTGATTAAGAAACTAGTTTAAAATGATCCCAATTACTCACACCAGATATTGAAAATAGATAATAATTAACTCACATACATATAGAGAATAATTGTAAATTATGTTTTTAAAAGTATGTATACATTAGTAAGGTTTAAAAATAGGCTATTAATATGGTTATTTTTTCATACAGGAGGTTATATTGTGATCAACTAAGAGAAATTCAAGGTAAGGGTTTCTTTGTCTTATTTTAAAATCCATGAGACATTTCTGATATTTTATATCATAATTTATTTTATATGGTTTATTCACTAATCTATTAAATTAAAGTATAATTAATATCTTTAATTGAATTAAATGTGAATTTCAATTTCATGGTAACCCTGTAATTATCATGTTAACATAACCATAAGTGTTTTTAGAAACCCAATTCGCATTCATTAAGTTATTATTTTTCTTATCAAACTTATTTCATATAAGTTTGGAAAAAAAATTATTTGATTATATTATGTGTTAATTTATCTTTTTTAGGGATTTAAATTTATACCACACATCCCCTTTTTAAATTTTCCTCCTTAATGAATAATGACATTCATATGGGATTTGGTTAACTCAAATTTCCTTTCATTTAGTTAAATTATTATTCCTTGATTTTCATTATTCTATGATTGATAAATCCTTTTATTTCTAATTTCATAAGATATTTCCTCTTTTATATCTATAGAAAATGAATTTATAAACTCAAATATACACTAAAAATAATTTTATTTCTCATAAAATTTCAATGTTTTTAAGAAAAAAAAATTATTCCCACTAAAGATGGTTTTTCTCTATTTAGATTTTTCTTATTACCACAAATATATTTACTTTATTACTTTTAAACCAAAATATAAGTATACTCATGTGTAATACATATTTCCATTTTCATTTTATAAAATGGAATTTTTTATACCTATTTTATTATTAGGATTTTCAACAAAGGCATTTCAAAATATTCAAATGTTTTTACAACCTATTTAAGTTAAATGTTTTATATTTCCATAAAAAAATTATAATATTTTTTTATTTTCAATTATATTAGATTTTTAACAAATTATAATAAGTTTTTCAAATTTCTTCTATTTCCCTTAAAAAATATATATAATTTTTTCTTCATCTTTTATATCAATTTTTTAAATAATTTGGTGAAAACATTTCTATTTTCACTTCTATTTACCCTATTAGGTTTATCTTTCATGTAATTATGTTTTAACCATCCTCTATATGTTATTATGAAATGATTCCTTTTTTGAAAATGATACTTTCAGTATTTAATTATTTTATAAGTTCATGTTATGTGATTATTTTGAAAGGATTAAGAATATCATTATCTTTTATGGGTTCTTTGTGATATGATGAACGTTTATTTTCAAGTGGCCACATATATATTAATAATTTCTACGAGGGGACCTATATATCCCTCTAATTAATTGGTTATGGTTGTATATCTCATGAGACAAGGATTTCAAATATGGAATTTGTTTATTGAAATATTATGTGTGATCTTTTTATTCACAATACGAATCATGAACTTTTTTTTTGTTAACAACATATGTCATGGTCATTTTGTTTTCTCAAAACATGAAGTGTGGTAATTTTTTTCAAAACATTATATGTGAGAATTTTTTTTCTTATCACAACCTGAAGAGTGGAAATTTTTTATTAACAAGATGAAGGGATATACTTTTTTTCACATAATTTTAATTTTCCTACACATATGTTTGTTTCAAAATTCCTTTTTATGCTAGGTTTAAATAGAATATTACATTTTAAAGTCATATTATAATGGTTATGGTCTAATGAATCATGTTTTTTAACACTGGTTTCCACATTAATTTGATTCATGACTTATGATATTCCAATTTTTATTCCATGATTTAGGATCTATTCATTAGTGGGTATAAGTTTCTTTTGTAACCTTATTATAATTATAAGCTCATCTTTGGCCCACTTATGAAATTTGATTACTAACGCTTTTTTTACCATTTATGAGTATCTTATCTCACCACTTTATTAGGTTTATATCCCGTGGTTATGAAGATAAAAAATTTATATATCTAGAAGATTTTATTATATGGAGATTTTATGGGAGATGTTGAAGACTAATTATAGATTAAGTCGTTTCTCTTTTAGTGTAAAAGTTTTCTATTAGTTAAAAGGGTATGACTTTTATTATATAATTTTTTCTAATTAACTAAAACTATAAACCTAAAATTTATTAGTAATTCTTTTGAATTAAATATTTTATTTAGGTCGTGTAATTTAGATAATCACAATTGTGGTTCTCTATACATCGCAACAAGTCAACATGAATTATCTTACAATGGTTATGTAATTAATATTTATATTCTCTATAAAAATAAATATGATGAACATAGTACAATTCAAAATAGTAGTGTTAATATTATGGTTAAAGTGATTTATGTATCTAGTACTAAGTACAAGAATCTGATTTATGTGAGTATTTTTTAATTTGGTATCAAGGAAGAAATATGGACTTTGAATTATAAAACATTTTATGTGTTGTTTTTTTTTGATGAAAATGGGTTGATAAGAAGGGTGAAATAAAAATTGATGAATTGTGATTCATGAATGTTAATTTTTTAATGAAGGGAACACATATGAAATAATTAAATCATAATCAATACAAGTATTTTATATCTTAAAACCTGAAACCAAAATTTATTCAATTCTTTCATTATTAGATAAAATAATTAAAGGTTCAAATAAAATTCCTATTGAGGATGACACGTTCATTGGTATGTTACAATTATTTAATGGTGGTACCAATATACTTTATTAATTTTTCTTTAAATAGGACCAAAATGAGGGTATTTGGACACTCAATAGAGGGACCAAATCCCTTCAGCCCTTAATAAAAGATGAGTAAAATGAATGGTTCAAATGTTTAGGATTAAACTACTTGTGTTGTTAATGGATTATAAACATGATAATTATAAAAACCTCAAGGAAAAACATATTAGTGATTTTGAAATTGAGAGAATTATAGATAGTTAATAACATTTTGGTGGTGATCATACGGGGAAAAATGATATAGTTGATAAAATCTAGGTTTGGCACAATGTGGCAGTGTTAGTAAAAATAAAAAATGTGAGACTTAAATGTAAAATATTCATGGTTTTATGTAATGAATTTGGTAAACCTATTTACCCTAAAATTTCCATTTTGATTAGTTACATTAGGGTGAGTACTCAAATGCATGTTACAATAGATATGGATATATGGAACAATGTTGTACCTTCCTTAAAGGTAATAATTTTTTAGTCATTAAGTGATCATTCTGATATACATTTTATATTTTAACAATTAATAAAATAATGATACAATTATTTATACTTATTTATCCCTTGCATAGTGAATTTATATTAGAATATTATTATATTAAATTTGTAGTAATTGTCTCTGTAAAGGCATGTAGAGAATTTCAAAAACTTCAGATGAATCAATATCTTAGGGATATTGGTGGGGGGGGTAAACCCCACTAAATTCTATATATGAACACATCATAAACTATGAAATCCGAGATAATTTCATTAGTATTTAAGAGGAGGAATCATTCAAGGTACATATTAATTAGTATTATTTTATCTTGCATTATTTGTACTAATCACTATAATTTATAGTTGTTAATTTATGAAACAATAATGGAGTGAAAAAATAGACAATGGGAATTGAATCCACCATAACCATAACATAATGAAAGGATGGGGTAAAATTTACATGAATAAAATATAGTTTGAAATTTAAATCAATAGTAAAACTTTTAAGTGGTACAAAACGAAAACATAATTATGTTCCTTCATTTATATACATATTGATAAATCAAGATCTTTATCCACTTTCATGTCATTTAATGTGCTATCAAAGGAGACTCTTTTTAATAAAAAATGACAAATAGTATATTAAAACATAGATAAAGTATAATAATCATGTGTAGGTATGATAAAATAGAAATATTTATTTCTTTAAAATAATATTTCATAATAATGACTTCATATTTTCCTATATTTTTTATCCATTTTAAGTATAAGAATAATCATCTACTATAGTCCATTAATGACTACATTCATGGGATTTTAAGCCGATAGAATAGTAGGAATGCATTATAGGTGTAGTTTTTAGAGTTTCACCATAAAAATACTTTTATAAAGTAAATACATAAGTAGATATATATGATAAAATTGAAAATATATAAAAAAAATTTGATTCTATATGTGAAAAATATAGTTGCGAGGATGATATGATAAACTTGTTTCTAAAATGGGATGTTTGAGAAGAATATACCCTATAAAAATACCAACCTTAAGAGCCGGAAACCCCCATTTCATAATCTAACCATTCCCCATAAAGGCTTTTGTAACCTGAGGTGATGGGTTTTTTATAATTTTTTCTGCTAAATTTTAATAAAAAAACTACTGAAATATTTATTATACATAAATTAAACATGAATAAATTTATTATTATTTATATCTATCTACACCCACTCGTCATATTGTTATAATAGGTACATTTCAAAATATCCAAAGTTATATTCTATATAATAAACAACTTATAAAAATCATGAGAGAGTAGGGATTCACATATCTCAAGATATGTGCACATAAATAATGTTTCCACTTAATTTTATTGATGTTCACATGGTAAAAATTAGTATTGGAACTTTTGTAGCATATCCATTTAATCATATAAAGATACATGATGATAATGAGTTATGTAATTTTGGATTTATTTTATATGATAATTATTTTTATTTAATGAAAATATTCGGGAACTAAGGTATGTTATTACAGAAGTAGAAACGAAAGGGAAAATAGAAGGTAGATTAAATATAATATAAATAATCAATTAATAAATCAAAATGACATGTTTTGTGAACCTTTACCCTATAAATTTTACTGCACATTTATTAATGATACAAGTCTAATTAGATACAAATGTTCTAAAATAGAAATATGGGATACTTTTAATATGAATTGAAAATGTATGGAGAGGTAATTATTGACAATATCGGTTCAAAATGTAAATTAAATTATCATGCATAAATGGTTGGGAGACTAGTTTGGGAATTTATACATGAGGTAAATTTTTATAATCTTTTTTTAATAATTTGTCTAATATGTTTATTATCTTTGTATAAAATTAATATTTTCTACATGTGTATATGTCACCCTAATGTAAATTGAACACCTTGTGAATAAATTATTCGATTCGTTTTCCAAAATGTAACTTCTATAGAAAAATCATCAATGTTAGAAGAATAAATTTCAGTAGGAGAACTCCAAGTAGCCTTAGCATTATAACATAATATAATAAAAAAACATGGAATTCATAATACTAGTAAGGAAATGGTAAAAATATTCACTCTAATCATATAAAATGAATTTTCACATTTTTCATTACTTGTTTATTTTTTTAAAACTCTTTCGATACTCATTAAGATGTATTAGGATCCTCCAAATTGATATTTGGTATTCAATTCATTAATATCTAATAAATCAACCACACATGATGTCCATTATGTATTTTTAATAATCAACATTCAATATTTTTCAAATAAACTTCAAATTATATGTTTTATATTATATTTTAACAAGACTTTTATTATAAGGGGTAGGTGTTTTCTTATCCTTAAAACCATGGTATAATGACAAAAAAATTCAAAATAAACCTTTGGATTTATAATACTAGATAAGTATTAGGTAATTATAAAAACATTTCACTTTCAAAATATGTATCAAAACAAATTAATTATTTTCCAAAATTTATTTATACTATCTAAAATAATGTATACACATTGAATATGGTTATTACATTTGTAAATTTATGAAATATATCATACTTCAACAAAAATCTATCCTCTTTGAAGAAATATTTCTGAATATAATTACAATTTAAATTACAATATTTATTAAGTATTTTTCAATTTATATTTTTTTAGTACTTCCTCATCTCTCAACCATCCACGTTTTCAAAAAGGGAAATATATCTATTTAGAAATGATTTTTAAAATTACATGGTATCTAAATGTTTATAGACAATATGAATTGGGGGTTTACTATCATATTTATAATATTTTTTATTTCAAAAAATAATGAAGTGATTATTTATCTACTACTTTCCACTAGATCAAAGGCCTAGATTTTTTTATTTTAATATAAAGATAATCCCTCTTTTAAACTAGGTTGAGTGGGAACTCTTAGATGGCCTAATGGTCCTGAGGCAGATACACCCCTTAACAATATATGGCACAAATTCCTAGAGGAACATAATCTGTTAACATGTGTTCCAAAGATGCACACTTGAATAACCCATCCCCCAACCTCATGTGAACTAGATCTAACTTTTCCCCCTTAAGTTGTGTCAATGGTCCATTATCGCTGACCCATGTAACGGTGTTGAACATGTGCAAGCTCAGAAACATAATAGATAAGCTTACAACACCAACTTTCTTTATATTTGGCCACCCTTACGCGTTATTTCACTCTACTAGTTGGGAATATGTTCCCATACAATGACAATATTTCTAGAAGGGATGGATCAATGGCCTTGATACATGGCTTGAAATCCCAATTCAAATAAATATTATTAGTTCCATAGTACCTACTACATTCACCACAGTAATACAGTTCTACAATACAACTAAAGACCTATGAATATCCTTCTTACACATAAATTTTAACCTAGGTCTAATTTAGTATTACAAGGATACCTTAACACTTGGTTAAGACTCTAACTATATTTACCTATTGTTTATATAGTTGATTATCTTATCATTGAATATAATTTTTATGACATCTATTTTAGTTCTATGTGACTATATTCTTGTAACATGACAAGTAATATTGAATTCTTTTGAGAATTAAAATAAAAATATCAACTAAAAATGGTACACCAATTCTGTGTTTTCAATTTAAAAGTTATATTTTAGTTCAAAAACATGCATCAAAAAATAAAAACCTTGAAAACACATTGGTATTACCATGATAATTTAAAATAATTATTGAATATTCATTTGTGTCATGTTATGGTTCTAAGGCATAATGGAAGCATTGGTTCTATGCCCAATAATGTTTTTTATTCAATTCCAATGGATAATATACAAGTAACTTGAAGAAGGAAACCCATGAATATTCTATGATAGGATCTTTCAAATATAATTCATAATTAATTTGAAACAAGAATTACTATAAGCACAATAATTATTTATGATGAATTTTAATTTTACTATTATCATTTCATTATTTATATTTATAATCCAAACATTAATTCATCTAGTTGTATCTACATGTTCTATAAAAATATCTGGATAATTCTCTTGGTATTCTGATTTCTAAAACTGAGGAACCTAATGATTTGCATTGATCACTATTGATCACAACAAATAGTTTCTATTATTCTCTATTTTTCTTAAGGGGGGTATTTTTTCCCTCTTGGACAAGAAATATCTTTATAAATTCATTGGTTTACTCAAAAACACATCACAATAAAAATAATATAATCAGAATATATACTTAAGGTTAATCATTGATAATTTCTCTAAGGCCCTACATTTCCCTCTAATATATTCCTCGGGTATAATAATAATAATAATAATAATAATAATAATATATCACATCACATAAAAATATTTAAATATATTTTTTCAAATAAAAAATGAATTTTTAGTTAAATAATATTAAATATAATATATCATTTTATTCAGTCCCGTAACTCGGCACATCAATCCTCGATATTTGTTGAATATTGAATAGTATAATATTTTTTTAAGTGAATCAAATATTATATTTTTCATTAAATAAATAAATAAATATTATATACTATAAACTCGTGAATAAATATTTATTTTAATATTCATATAAAAACATTCATATTAATATATTTACTAAACTTCTGAATAAAAAGTGATTTCTTTTTTACTATGTGAATAATAATGGAGAGATGATATTCAACTCTCATATTCTAAACCTAAATATATTGTGATTGAATTTATATGACCAATTTAACTTGAAAAAATATTATTCCATAAGATGAGAACAATATATAGTCTAAGTATTTAAATTATATATTATTTAATTAGATTTTGGATACACTTAGCGTGTGACCCTATAGGCCACTTTCCAAATTTCATTAGGTGCACAAAACAAAAATACAAAATCAAAATCTAGTAAAACCTAAAGTTACCCATAGAGAAGAAATATAATATATTGATGAAAATAAGAATCATATGAACACTATAGTGTAATATAATCCCTTGGTATTAGTATCTCATCGAGAATGATGCATTCTTGTTTCATCTCCATATATTTTTGATTTATCATTTATTAAATTTCAAAAATTAACTCTTTGATGAACTACCATGGGAATGTATTTAATCAGATAGTTTCATTTCAATAAAAGGTTCATATATTTCTTATTAAATTAACTCATAAGGTGAAAATTATTTATTTAATAATTCAATTAATATCTTATGAATTATGATGCACCCAATGAATTTTACCTCATCCTGAGCATATATCATCATAATTTTTTTCCATACATAAAAATATATGATTATTAATACATTGTATTTGTGATTTTTTTCTCATATCCTCCTTCTATAGAGATTACCAAGTGTGGCCTTCATGATAAGAATTTTTAATGTTTTATGATCCTACAACACCTAACAGTTAGACATCATCTACGTCTCATCAGAATGATGCAATCTATACCATAGGGCAATTGTATAAGAATATTATCATAGAATTTATAGGTTCTAATTATAGTGGGGATATAATATAACCTTTTTATGTGATTGATAATCTAATGATATTGTCACATCATTGGTACGATAAATAAAAATGACCATGTGATAAGACATTTATTAATATTATAGGATTTGAAAGTATAAAATTAGTTGGTCTAAGGAAACATCTTAAATATACTCAAACTTTCAATAGAGAAAACTTATAAAAAAAAATTTTATCTCTCACAAGATAAACATTCTTCTATTGAGGTATGGATATAACAATTATGTTGGATATATTATTTTATAGATATTTTATTTACTGTAACTTCACTTAATTCTGATATTCTTTTAAGAAGTGTTATCATTAAATATTTTCATTTTTTCTTCTGTCATAAATTTAAAATCTTGGATAATACCATATTCATATGTTTATCATTTTATATATTATGATAATAAATCATTATCTTCGTAAAATTCCATAATATAGAAAAAAACATTACTAAAACACTCCTAAAGATTCATCATAATCTGTAACATACATAGTCTTTATAGATATGTCAACCACTATAGATAATAAGTATCTCTTAATTATTACCTAATCCTTTCTATGATACTAGATCAAATTAATCTAAAGGAATACAAGTTTTTTCTCCCCTTAATAACTAGTATTCCCACTTTTCCATGTTCTAAGAACTCATCCATATTACTTCTGAAAGTATTGTCATACTTTTTATATATTATCTCACATAGTTCTCCAAATATAGTTTTATTTTTTAAAATAATTAATTATTCATAAGAAATATCAAAAATATTCACATACCATATAATATATTATGTATTAAAATCTATTAAGACTATGAAATTCTATTCATTATAATAATATTATCATCTTTTAGAACATCATCTTAGAGAGATTTCACACCATGTGACATTAGAAAAAAATAACTCTTGAAGTGTTCCATTTTTTAAATACCCTATATAAGTATGTTCTATGACTACATATATAAAACCCCATAGATATATTTTGGTATATATTATTTCTTGGAAATTAGGTTGATAATTTAAGTCATTATTATAGAAAAATATATTATCTTATCCAAAACTAATTATATGATTAAACATATATTTTCCACATTTTGTCAACATATTTGAAATTTAAAACCATGGTTCTCCCACTAACATCATGTGGACACACGGTTCATTGTATCTATTAATACAACCAAACTCTTTTATAGATTCATAAAAATTAAAATTCAATAATCATAATTCCTTTTTTAGTCTATAAACATATCTCTGAATATTATATAACTTGTTCATTTTTTTATGTCACCATCCCTTCTTAATAAATCATATTGACATATTCCATAAGTTTTTAATTAATTAAGATAGTATTAATATTTATTTTTATAATTACATGATCATATTATAATACTAGGAAAATTATAATTCTAATGAATTTTTTCTTATTTATCGGTAAAAGCAGTTTCATTTTAACTATGTCAAAACAAATATTGAAACCTTAATTAACCCATCATGCCTTAAAAGTACCATGTTTTTCATCCATGTTTTATTTCTTCTTTAATTCCCACATATATCTTTATATCAACTAGTAAAACCACCAATATACATAACCATATTTTGGTACATGGAATCCAATTATAAATTCATATGAATTTTCCAATCATAGGTTCTATCCATTTTCATCTTACTTATTAGGTTCATTATTCTTATAAAATTATATATCACATAGCATGGTGAATATAAGACCACCACTCTGGTTTTAATGTTCTTATACATTATATGCCTATATAACAACTCCTCCCACTGAATCTTGTGGAGTATAGTGCTCATATTATAACTATTGTGTATATAGAGACTATAATTCATTGAAGTATAACTTTATCCCACTATGTAAATAAATAAATTCTTCTCTCTTATATAAATTTAGTCAATAACCAAACTAATACCTTTAAATATTAGGGTTTTTTTAAATTATATTTTAGGATATTTAACTATCACGGAGTATGTGGTTCCTTGACATATGTTATTTCCTAAAATTATATTTATCAAATGATTATTTTTAAACACCTGAATCTATAAAATAATGTATTTATACCATATAATAACTTATATAATATCCTTTAGTCAATATAGATATCATGTGGTTAGATGTTATGCTTCAATTTTCTAAACATATTTTAAAAGGAATTATAGATGTATTAAAATAGTTATAAGACTGATCATTGATCCTAATTTCAATAACATCACTACTATGATTTATATTTATTAGATAGATTTTACGAACATATCCACTCTATATTTGAATGATTGGTGAGTTATTGTTTAATATATTCTCTGGATGGACTACCTAAAGGATCTAATATCATTATCCAATTTCATTCATTACTTCCAATTTACATTCCTAAAATTTAATAAAAGAATATAATAGAGTATGTGAACTTACATATAGATTATACTTAGAATAGTTTGAGTTCATCTTTCTGAATGAATTAATGAATGGTTGTGGATTTATGGCCTTTAATCTCTAAATTTTATTCTATCTAAAAAAATTATAAGTAATCATATCAATATACCTAAAATTTTTAGCTCATAATAGACTAAACACTCTCTTATATATATAATTGAAAATAAAATTTAGTTTTACTTTTATATAAATTGTCCTTCTAAAAATGAGTTTTCTTTGAGTCTTCAAATTTATATTCATTATTAATTGATGATATTGGATATTTTTTATTAATGTGTTTTTAAACTATTAGTAGTATGATATTATATAATGATATTCATTTAAAATATGAAATAATGTCTCATTGTGTCATGAACTTGACAATGACAATAATTTTTTATTAACATGTAATACAAAACAATACCTTTACCAGAATCAATCCACATGGGAATATTGAAGTAGTGATCTTCTCTAATTTTAAAAAGTAATAACCCTCTTTTTATTACATATAAATTTTACCATACACATTTTAATCATTATAAACATCCATGTTTTATGTATTTGGATGTAAATATGTAAGTTGTTTATTATATTTAATACCCAAGAAGTAAAATATAAATATTACATGCAATGATAAATATCATTGGATTAAAATTTATGACTTATACCTTATTTAATTCACTATAATACCTCTTCTAATGAACCTTCTTACCACATGATAACTAGAAAACCTATTTAGCATTTATCTACCTCAAATATTTTATTTATTTTAATATATGTTTTAAAGAAACCATTTAATTTAATCTTTTCATTTAATTTTCAATCATTTCCATCACTTCATTAACCATAAGGGTTGAGGAACCATGTTTTCACCAATACCTACAAAATTAAAAAATCATAGTTAAAATATTCCTAAGAATCTTCTGTATACTATTAATTTTGAAATTATCATGGAATATAGAAAATATGGGGGGTAAGGATAACAATATGATATTAATGGCAATTGTTTTATCCAAATGGAAGTCAAAACACACTAATTGAGTAGTATAATTCAACATATTGAATTAAATATCACTATATTGGTACCCATATTCTAGTTTACACTTTTATATTGTAGTGAAAATATTGGTTTTTTTATCCGCTCTTTCTCTATTTCAAGTCATATGATATTATTTATCATGGTGTATGCATCTATAAACTTATGTTGTATTTTACACTCTCTTGAAATATCTAATAACCTGACATAATGGACATTTGAAGATTCATCCATGTATCTAATAAAACAATCCTTTTCACATTCACTTTATCACTAGTGTGGTTGATTAGGATTAGGGGATTCCTATATATAATATAAATTTCATTATAGTAGTTCAGTATACACGAGATTACACCACTCATGAAAATTTTTTATAGTGGGGATATTTTTTCCCTGAAATGATTATAGTATACTCTTGGTTTTACATTCCATTTTCTATTATAAATTAATGTTGATATTAATAATTTATTTTGGTTAGTGGTTGTGATGTAATAAATTAATTTTATTAGTATCCAACTATTTAATCAGATCACAACATATCTCTCTATTGTATTTAAAATATAACATCAGTTTGATATTCTAGTGGAAATGTTTTATATTCCCATTTACATAAACCATACTATTTCCATTTAAATTAATCAAAGGTATTTAGGTAGGATTTACTTTCCCAATGTATTATGTCAGGAATTCCATTATCTAATGAGTGGATTTCATGTCCTAAAATACTATACTCAAATTTCCATAATTCTTGCCTCCAAATTATATTAATTAGTCTATTATTGTTACTATTAATACCAATTTGGTTAAGTCAACCCATTATCTTTGTTCGGGATCCCAGATAATTGAAACGTGTTCTTAACTATGGTATGACTAGAACATTAACTTTGGTTTCATCTTAACTCAAAATATGAAATGGGTCCTCCAAATTAAAATTTTCTTTGAGGGATTTTGTTTAAATTCTTCATAGATATTCTATATTTTATTCATCACATGATTTTTAATATTATATTGATTTTATATAATTAATTAACCATGAGTGAAAAAATAATTTACATAAAATAAATTTATTTTATTTCATATTAGAATTTAGATTAATTTATTTACTATATGTTACCACATTTAATAATTAAAAAATCCATTATTATTTTAAATAAATAAATATTAATGCCCTAAAAAATAAAACAAATATGTCATGTGACCTTGGTAGTTTATCTAATGGATGGATTATTGAGTTGAGATAAAAAAACATTGACTCTAGGAGAAATAAATAATTCATGTATTGTTTTGATCAAGTTACATCATTCCCCAATTAACATATGTTTCTAATTGGTTAGTTTCTCCTAGGATCAAGTCTTGAACCATCTCCTATCATTGGGAGATCCGTATTTTACATATGCTTACTCAATCATATGTGAGGGGTACCAGGGGTTTACGGTTACATAAAATTAACATTGGACATATGAGCTTATATATAATAAGAGAGGAAGGGATGACATATAGATCATAATATTTAATTTAATATTTAATTATCATATAAAAACCCATAAAATAATTAAATTAAACTAATCATATTTCATACATAGGTTGTTCAAGCTATTGATCCATCAAAACGTTCAATGACTACTCATTTTAACATTCTAGCCTTTATTTCTATTCATTTTTTATGATAAATTTTTCAAATTTAGAAATAAATTAATTATATAATATATTAATTCATCATAAAAAATCTGTCTAAATAGTTAATGAGATTCATCATGATTCCAAAATATTATTATTATAAAAAAATTCAATAAATTTAATTTTTAATTAGATTAATTATGTGTGTGTCATGTACTAATAGGATCACATTACATTTTATATAATAGTCAATAAAAATTCATTAATGTAATTTAATATATATATATATATATACATGACATGTACTCTTTAGTTGACACAAAACATGTCTTCTATTTTCAATAAAATAAATTTATGGTGTTTAATTATTACAAGGAATATTTTTCACTCAACATGGAATGTGACTTATGTTTTGTATGATTGTAATTTTTTATTTACTTACATATCATTTTTTACCATATTGAGCATTTTGATATACACAGTGTGTAGTTATGTTGTCTAATCCACATAGTTTTTGTAGTGTGTATGACCACACACAAACAATAAATATGAGTAGTGTGCATATATGGAAATTAATATGAAGTACATGGAGTGAAATTGATTATTACACATCATGAATTTACTGAATTTATGAAGATAATTTTTAATAAGAATTTATTTCCACAGGACATGCTATAAATTACTCAATGTATACCTATTGTAGAATAACATGTATCACACAATGCATACATCTATCTATGCATCGTGTAGTTTTTTCTCTATTTGATTATACGCATCTTGACTCACAAGACACGCCTATTTTGGCATGTTCCTTTTATGAGTTGGAATGTGTTACAAATAATATATAACCTGATAAACTCTTTCAAATACATTTCTACCCACCCAACAAACCTTAGGTCATGGTGTGCATATCAAGTGTAATATCACATGTTACACTGCGTGTATATTCAACTTTAAGACATGCAATTCATATTTTTCTTGTTTCTTTGTTAGAACTCAATACATGATGTAAAAAAATATTTTATATGTTAATAACATGTCTTGTTGTGATTTATAAATAGTCAATATAGTATTTGGTTACATAGTGTTTGTGCCAGTTATACATCAGGTAATCTTGATCATGACACTTGTCGACTGGAATTCTATACATGATGTATAATAAAACCATATACTATCAGCCGCATGGTATTTCATTTTAATTTCATCAGAATTTGAGATTTTAGATAGTGTTTGGGATGGTTTTTGAACCATGAGTCCGATTGGAATTACAATTCTTGATAACCTTAAACCTACATTTTCAAATATGGAATGAGGTATCAAGAGTTGGCTCATAAGGTTCGAGAAGCTTTAGAGTTACCCAAGGGTGTAAGGGTTATAATGTGGAAATAAACTACAACCACTGGCAATCCACTGGCTGGTCAGTTCCTTGGGTAGTTTTCTAGTGCTGGAGTTGGAATCACTATCTATTCGAACAACCCAAACCAAAAAAATGGTGTGGTGTTTTAAGGAGAAACTTTAACATACTCACCCTTCATTTTTAGGGAGATCCCCTTCCTTTCCCTTGTATTTTTTGGGAATGGTCATGGTGTATGAAAATGACTTAAAACCTTCACCACCCTTTAATTTTGGTTGGTGTCATGTATGTTCTTAGGTGAATTGAGGTATAGATCCACCTCTGAAAACATTTATTCCTCTCCCCATTCCCCCTCTCTAAGTTGTTATCTCTCAGTTTATGGATTTTTTGATGATTATAATGATTGATAGTGGAATCAACCAAGTATATTGGGGTTATCATGCGGATTTCATATAGAAGATCATGTCATGATGTTGGAATTCTATAACACACTATTTTGATAAAGTTATGTCACACAACCAAATTGAATAAGGACACTCCTTTTAAATTAAATTAAATGGATGTATGTAATGGTGATTAATGTTAGTTAATTACCCTAGAATGGTGTTAGGAGTATGTTGAGGACCCACTATTGATGTTTTCATGAGATTATATAGAGTTTCAAGTGTCTGGTGAGATAATCAACAATTCTTCCAAGTTGATTTAAATTTTTAAATCAATTTTATATTGATAATTAATTATGAATCGATTAAATGTAGTTACATTGGGTGATTAGTCTTAAGGGTATGGACTAATGTGAATTCATGTTGTTTAGCTTCCTATGGTAGAGTTAGATAATGAAACTGGGCATGACTCATGATCAGTTGGGTATAGGATGTTAGAATCAGTTATATTTTATTCCTTTTTAGTTATTCTTGTGTGTGATCCACTCATGGGGGATCCAATATGGTATGTATGCCACATTCGTTTATTATTACATATGAGGTTGTGTTATTTTATCAACACTTTCCTTGGTTGTGATATACATCATTGTTTGTATCTAATTAATTTTATTTAGATTGTGTTACACACTCTTACAATGAAGTCACAGTCTCCCCATGATAACCACATAGGACCTCTCCACTATTCAGCATCCTCTTCCATACATAGATGTTCACCTGAGGCTATTCATTTTTTTCTAGTCCATACATTGATTAGTGGTCTAGAGCAGTAATACATTACCGTCAAGATTGATATGGCCCACACTAAAGATGGTTGATTGAAGGTACACAATGTGGAATTTACTTTTATAGGTTATGTATATGTGCCATCCAACCTGTAGACTTAAAAGCATCAGATGGGATCTTCTTAGCCTATTCTTGGTCATATGAATTAAAATAACATGTTTTCTAAATTTTTTGATGTCGAATTAAAAATTACAAATAAACATAAAAAAATAAACACATAAGTTGATTAAAAAAGTAAAAAATTATAAATTATAGTTTTACCACTTTGATGATACTTGAATGTTATGGGGTGTAGTTGAATCATTTGGTCAGTACCTATAAATGGGTTTTCATCAATTTTAGTGAATAATATCTAAAAACCATGATGAATGAAATCCTTGAATCTTTTAATAGAGTTTATTTTACAATTAACTTATAATTTATTCAAAATAATAATTACCTTAAATATGATAATATATTATGATCAATTTAAATTCCACTCTTATTGTATCATCATTTTGGTTGAGAATCCACACATGAATACCTCTACTTGTACCAACACATGATCTATAAATCCTCAAACAATGATTTATATATCATAATAATACTATGGGGGAACTTAGTGATTTATGTTGATCATCATTGATCATAACTATAATATCCCAGTTTTTTCCATGTAATAATTTGGAATATTTCTAGAAATATTTCTAAAACCAATAGCTAAGACAACAAGATATTCTCAGGCCTATTGTGCCCAGAATTGGTATTTTAAAAATATTAAATATATTAATATCATGTGCATATAGAGTTCATGAGAAAGTGGAATAAATTACAAATACATTCACTGATCAGAAATATAAGACTATCGTTGAGTTCATATCATGGGTTTTACCCAATGAGTGACTTAACCTTGGAGCATGTCATATGTTTAGGTTGGGCACGATCATGAAATAATGTTTAACTAAATTAATTTATTAAAATAATTTATTAAAATAAATTTACATGACCTAGATTTTCCTATAAATATATGACTATGATGAAATATTAGGTATATACACATAATACTAGAGCCTTTGTGGAGATCATTGGGGGATCTTTCTTGAGAAAAAACATCTGAATGGTGGATTGATGAGTTGTGTGCAATAGAATTTGATTATCTCACCATTGACAATGACATTGATTATTTAGTCATTATTTTTCGATCCATATCAAGGTGGGATGTTTTTTATATTGATTTTTCCCTATTTTATTATTCCTATTATGGATCTGAATCGGTTAACTAAAGAATTGATTTTTGGATCTATTGTATTACGGGTATGGGTTAAATTATCCAAGATTAGGAGATTTCTATTTTTTATTATGTTAAATATCTTTATTTGTTGTTCTAATTGAAATGAATCAAGTCCAACATGAAAATTCCTCAAATTTGTGTTATTTTATTTTCTTCCGCTATTTTTCATTCATCCCAACAATCCCTTTGGTCATAGTTAAATAAAAACTCAGACAAAAATCATTGTGATGTTTTTTTATGGTGTAATGGATTGATAAAAAAAATATGGATTCATATTGGCTATGGGATTAAGCAATGATGATGGATTGAGACAAGATTGGAGTTCCTCATGTGGGTTTTGCTGTGTGGATACTGGGAGATGTAGCATATGGTTTTTCCTATATGAATTAGATGTTTGGACTTTGGGGAGCAGTGATGGTGTGGCCTTACTGGACTAGATCTAGGATTACTAGTGTGATTCGTGGCTAGATTAGAGGCTAGAGGTATGGGTGGAAATCCATGAAGAAGATATGGGATTCTGTGAAAAACATAACTATATGGCTAGTACTCCTACGAAGACATTTTGTGTAATCCCATATGTGAATATCTAGAGTTTCCACATAGAGAAAAGTATCACACATAGTGGAAAACATGTCACATGTCATTTGACCCTTGCCGAACAGCTCGGCATGTACAGGGACCAAACACCCAGGATAAAAGGTAGCGTTACATTTTGTGTGGGTCATGGAACATTCCTTTTACACCCTGGAAGACAACTCGTTGTTTACATGATGTTACACACCTAGGAGGCCAGTTGGTATTAAACACCATGTGGTCCCTAACACATTCCTTTCACACCCTAGTAGGATGCTTGGTGTGTACATGGAGTATGCTCCTAGGAGATCATGTGATCCCAAATGTTGTGTGTGGTGAGTCACATGTCATGTGCTTAGGAATGTACATGGTCACGGGCAGGCCACATGCCAAGTTTCATCCTAGACACCTACACGTTTTGTATCTCAGGGACGCACCATGTATTTTGGAAAAGTGGATAACATGTTAGTGTGAGTCATGGATAGTAAAAAACATAGTGAGACACATTGTGTACTATCATGGGAACACAGTTTACTCTTTTTAGGACATGTTGGATTCCTATTTCTCTTTAGTTTAGCTTATTAGTAAGCCTATGTGGTCTTCCTTTGACTACTATTGGTAGGGTTCATTCTCTTGATCTATTATTTGAGGGTTTATTATGAAGTCAAATGTTATACATAGGATAGTTATCCCCTATGAGAACATCAGTTTCAGATAAAGTTGTTGGAATAATTTCGTGAAACCCAGAGTGAGATCCTATATCATCATCATTTACCCTAGGTTGGATTCTTAGCATCATCATAACCAACACTATCTGAGATTTGATCCCCTACTTATTAGTATAATCCATACTGGGTTGTTTCTATACATCATGGACTTGTGTGTAATCCACATTTGTGTATCAATATCTTCACACTTAATTTGTGCTTGTTCTTATCTTGACCTGATGAGTGTGTCCAATCAGATTAGTGTTGTAAGTAGTAGTATATCTCATGGAGTGTGTTCTCCCTGATGATCATGACCTCTCGGATGAGTTTTGATAGTGGAAGTATAGATCATGGAGTGTGTTCTCATAGAATAGTGTTATATGGAACCTTCAAGCATAAATAATTGGCTGGAAATTAGGGTGGTAATCTTACCTTGAGACTTTGTGTCTACTATATGTATATATGTATGTTTTATTGTATGCATCAGATTTTGGTTGAAATTTTCTAAGATTATTTGAATACTCATGATTATTTATGTTTTGGTATTTTAGGGGGGACTACTTGGTATTTTTATACTCACCCATGCATTTTATCTACCCACACATTTCATGTCTTATATAGATGATGGATATTTTTACAAAGTTCCTTGGAGGACCAAGAGCAGATGAAGATAGTTTGGTATCGATAGACTATGGTGTATAATATTTTGGAATTTGATAGATGTAAAATACATTTAAGAGGGATTGTATTTATTAAAAAAAATTGGTTGGGAATTTATTTGGCACTTTTTTATGCTTTCTAGTAATTTATGTTATTCTATGATAGTTGGATCATAGATTTTTGCATGAATTGTTATTAGTGGTTTTACATTTCATGATTATATAGGCTTGCATATATATGTGTGAATATAGGTACTAAAAAAATATGACTCCCATGTCTGTGATATTCCTTTATGGTTCAAGTCACTTTCCCTTTGATTATTGAAGGTGCGATTGGGGTAGTTACGGCTCAAACCCCAGTGGGTCGGGTCATGAAAAAATGGTATCAGAGGTAGTACCCATCCTCAAGTGTTATAAAAGTACATTATTTTTGTACTATGGTTTAGAGTTTCTTTTTATATCTTTGATTTTTGATTTTGGGACTATGTAAATAATGTTAAAGTGTTTCGAATTTGTCTCCCATGTTAGGGTGTCCAGTGTTGGTGTGGCAACTGATGTATCCATTAACCATGACCCTAATAACCTACCTGTTGACTTGGTATTTTTAGGCGCTGATTGAAGGAAAAGTATTGTTCCATTCATCAAAAAATGGGTTGTGGTTTCTATGTCCTTTCTCAGTCATATCCCCAAATATACTCATTAAACATGGTACATCTGTAACACCCCAAGATTTCATAGTGTGTTATTTCTTCAAAATAATTCAATAACTGGCACTACATGCAACACTGAGTTCAAGCGCACCATGACTTACCAAAAAAGCCATTCAAAAGAGGTTATGAATAGTATTAACTAAATTTTAAACTTTATATAATCCTTATAATTTTAGAATCCACATTATCAGTTTCTTAGACATAATGTAAGAACAAATTCATTTTCAGTATTGCACTTTTACCAACTTTTAATAGTGGACCCTTTTTAAATAAAATATTTTAAACTTTTTGACTAAATGGGGACATAAAAAATTTAAAATTTAACACCCCAAACTTCTATGGTACGCTTGTCTTTGAATAATGTGGAAGTGTGTGTTATACGCAACACCGAGTTCTAACACACCACAACCAATCAAACTAGCCATTATGAATAGTAATACCTACTTTTTTGAAATTATATATTTTTTATATTTCAAAATAGACTTCATTTTTGGATTCGGAATATCGAATTTAGCCTAAGGTGAAATTTTGGTACTTTTCGGATAACTTTAATATTTTGATGAATAGTGAAAATTACTAAATTTTAATTAAAAACAACTTTTTTAATCAAAATAATTAATACTGATAAATTATGAATTTGAGAGGTTTTAAAGTATATTTAGAATATATTTTTACCATTTAATACAATTTTGGTCATTGGACATAATTTTACAATTAAACCGGACATAAACAAGTGTCAATCTTTTGATAGTTATTATCTCTTAAAAACACGCTTTTTGTTTTAACAACGGGAATTAATTTTAAATTAATTTCTACTACTTATGTGTTTTGAATTTGGAAAAATGGATTCCATATTTGGAATCAGGATATTCAAATTGTTCAAATAGTTAACATTTATGTTTAGACATTTTGAACAATTACTGCGGTAAATATTTTATTTACCATGGTTAAGGGTAAATCCGGTAAATAAAGGTTAAAAAATAATATTATAATAATACTAAATTACCCTAAAACGTGTCCTAACCTTATTGGTTGATACATGTTCGACCATAGGAATCTTTGGGTTGATTTTGGGACCCCATGGAACCACTTGTAGGTGATAGGGATACTTTATTTTAATTAAGTTAAAATGAATACAAAAATGACACAAGCATATATCTTTTAGAAAAACAATTTTTACATAGGGTTATATATGTTGTATTTTCGACTATAAATATTCATTAGAAATATAAAAAGATTTACTACATAATTATATTTTATTTATAATTTTTAGACATTAAATAATTTAATTTATTTATGATACAATGATGATGCAGTAATTACCATAATAGTGAAAAATTAAAATAATTGACATTATAAATACACAAATAAATAGAATTTGAGACTTTTTATGAATTACACTAATTTTATAAGTTAATATGACATGTTAAGAATGATTTAATTAAATTTGTTCGAAGTAATCATTCTGTTATTAGTTTCACAAAAATCAACTATTGAATAGTGTCAAAATTGACATAAAAGAGTTTTTAAAACAAATATTATATTATTAATTGATATTAAATTCCTAAAAATATAAGTTTCGTCCAAGAGACTTATATCATGATAGTTGTATCATTAATGGACCACTTGGGGGTCTCTTGGATGTATATAGTAAGTTTATTAATCATATAATATAAAAATACAAAGAGACATTGTAAAAGTGAAACTAATTATGTAAAACCCCAAGATTTCATAGTGTGTTATTTCTTCAAAATAATTCAATAACTTTCACTACACGCAACACTGAGTTCAATCGCACCATGACTTACCAAACAAGCCATTAAAAAGAGGTTATGAATAGTATTAACTAAATTTTAAACTAATATATCCTTATAATTGTAGAATCCATATTATGAGTTTCTTAGACATAATGCAAGAACAAATTCATTTTCAGTATTGCAATTTTATCAACTTTTTATAGTGAACCATTTTTAAATACAATATTTTAAACTTTTTGACTAAATGGGGATATCAAAAATTTAAAATGAAACATCCCAAGCTTCCACGGTACGCTTTCCTTTGAATAATACAGTAGCATGTGTTGTACGCAACTTCGAGTTTTAACACACACCACAACCGATCAAACTAGCCATTATGAATAGTAATACCTACTTTTTGAAATTTTATCTCTCAAAATGGACTCTATTTTTGGATTCGGAATATCGAATTTAGGCTAAGGTGAAATTTTGGTACTTTTCGGATAACTTTAATATTGTGATGAATAGTGAAAATTACTAAATTTTAATTAAAAACAACTTTTTAAATCAAAATAATTAATAGTGATAAATTATGAATTTGAGAGGTTTTAAAGTATATTTAGAATATATTTTTACCATTTAATACAATTTTGGTCATTGGACATAATTTTACAATTAAACCGGACATAAACAAGTGTCAATCTTTTGAAAGTTATTATCTCTTAAAAACACGCTTTTTGTTTTAACAACGGGAATTAATTTTAAATTATTTTCTGCCACTTATGTGTTCTAAATTTGTAAAAATGTATTCCATATTTGGAATCAGGACGTTCAAATTGTGTAAATAGTTAACTTTTATTTTTAAACATTTTGAATAATTACTTCGGTAAATATTTTATTTACCATGGTTAAGGGTAAATCCGGTAAATAAGGGTCAAAAAATAATATTATAATACTACTAAATTACCCTAAAACGCGTCCTAAACTTATTGGTTGATACATGTTCGACCATAGTCATATTTGGGTCGATTTTGGGACCCCATGGATCCACTTGTAGGTGATAGGGACACTTTATTTTAATTAAGTTAAAATGAATACAAAAATGACACGAGCATATATCTTTTAGAAAAACAATTTTTACATAGGGTTATATATGTTGGATTTTCGACTATAAATATTCATTAGAAAGATAAAACGATTTAATACATAATTATATTTTATTTATAATTTTTACAAATTAAATAATTTAATTTATTTATGATACAATGATGATGCAGTAATTACCATAATAGTGAAAAATTAAAATAATTGACATTATAAATACACAAATAAATAGAATTTGAGGATTTTTATGAATTACACTAATTTTATAAGTTAATATGACATGTTAGGAATGATTTAATTAAATGTTTTCGAAGTAATCATTCTGTTATAAGTTTCACAAAAATCAACTATTGAATAGTGTCAAAATTGACATAAAAGAGTTTTTAAAAACAATATTATATTATTAATTGATATTAAATACCTAAAAATCTAAGGTTTCTCCAAGAGTCTTATATCATGATATTTTTATCATTAATGAACCACTTGGGGGTCTCTTGGATGTATATGGTAATTCTATTAACCATATAATATAAAAATACAAAGAGACATTGTAAAAGTGAAACTAATTAACAAAGAGTTAATACTTAAAGATAAGGTTAATATAATGACCCAAACCTGTCTAAATTCTATTGGTGGAATTTGTTTCGACCCATCCCCACCTTAAAATTTTAATAATCAACTTTTTAGCCATTAGAAACCGAATATGAATTTATTATAAATTAATATTTCTAGCTTTTCCAAAGGTTCCCCTCACCCCTCTTATAAAAGGGCACTCCTCCTTCTCATTTATTCACACCATCAAAGCCTTTGGGTTCGGCCAAACTCTGCCCAAATACTCTCCCAACATCCCTCAATACAACCTAGAGGATTTAGTTTGATCATAAAGTCAACCTAAGGAGACCTTTTGATCAAATCAAAAGGAAGAACCCGAAGAAGAGGTAATGATTTCAACACCCTTTTCCAAGTTCCTTTCTTCTTCCACTTCTTCTTCCTTTGTTATTACCATTATAAAATAATAACTCCAGTATCATACATATACTGTGATGTTATTATAAATATGGTACAACAATATTCAGTATTCTATCCACCCTTTGAATAACATGTCACCATACGTGCGTACGTACGGCTTACCGTCTCCACGTCGTGGTGTAATTGTTATCCAATATATTATTATTTGGATGGGTATAATAATGATGTGTAACTCATGTAAATAATACATATAACATTGTAATTATTCTGTATATATGATATACCATCCATTTATATATTATTTTAATATCAAAAAGATGATATTGTCGCTCGTGCGTACGTACGGACTACCATCTCCACGAACGCGATGAGATTCATTCTTCATCGTATCCATTCAAGTATAATTCTAATTTGATTATTAATAATAGTATCTAAGGCTTTACATCATTCTGTATATGAATGAGATACAACCTATCCATTAAAAACATGGCTTACGTAACAAAACATATAAAAGAAAATGAGTAAGTTAACACCCGAAACGACGATAATTCTAAGATATTATTAATAAAGCAATGTTAAAAGATCATATATGATATCATATTAATGTATATGGTTATTGAATAATTTAATAACAATTATTTCACCATTATACAGGAGTTTAACCTACCCCAACCAAGGAAAAGTACAAGGTAAGGGTTTATTTCGCAATCTCTTCATTATCCGAGGTTGTTTATACGTAATAATCTACTGGGATCTCTTTATCATCCACATCCATGTTTCTTAAAAATGAATTTCAAAACATTTTTAATATTTACTAGAATATGGTTTAAAGTCATTTATACCCTTGTTTTACTTTTTATAAGAGGTTTATAAAGGAATCTTTCCATCATTTTCCAAACCAGGTGCTTTTTAACCTTTTCGACAAAATTAAGGTACGAATGTTTTTTTAACTTATACGGCGGGTGCGGCTGTTTACCATCGTTATAAAATTGTCAAAGCTTCCATTACAAGCTTACAAGTATATTTTCAAAGTAAATGTTTTATTTTATAATTATGTGACTTTTAAATGATTTCAAAATGAATATTTTAAGAATTTCGGAAAGGTACTCTTTATCAAAATCAGAATTTTAAATGTTTTAAACATTTATCTTTCTAAATATTTTTAATTAATGTCCATGTCTTAAAAATGGTTTTTAAGGATTTATTTATATAGACATGAATGTTTTTAAAATGTTAATTCCTTTCAAAATTTTCAAATTAGTATGGGAAACTTTGATTCAAAAATGTCTTTTTAATTACTTCCTTTATAAATGTGTGACTTTTAAATGATTTCAAAAAATGGAGATATTTCTCTCAAATAGTTTTGATTTCATCTATGTCAACATCCTTTGATGGATTTTATGATTATATGAAGTTGATTTATTATGATACAAAACTTCCATGATGTATTGAAGGTTTTGTGATATGTTTGATTGTGGATGTGTTTTTTTTTATACCGTTCATAGTTTATGGTGAAGGTATTGACATTTCGTATGCTAGTTTTAATACGAATGTTTATGTTATGTTTAAACCTTTTCATATGGGAATGAATTGGACTTAATATGTGATGGGTGGAGCCCGCTATAGCTCCTCGATGCATCGGTAGGTCTCAAGAGACAAACTAGTGTCTTGGAACAAGGCCTTGGCAAAATCTTATTTGTAGTCTTGGCACAAGGCCTTGGCTATATGGTTATGGTAGTCTGGAATTATGCATTCCATCATTATGAAAGTGGTTATTAATATTGCATGTGATTATTCGATTAGTAGAATATCCATGTGAATAAGTAAATGGCATTATTTCATTTTACTTTTGCTATACTATGTTGAAGTTCAAGTTTAAAAAGGATTTTGTTTTAGTTATACATTGCCTTAAATGTTTATGCTTATTTTTGACAGTTTCCACTATATTTTTATCCTTACTGGGCATTTTAGTTCACCCCTTTTCTATGTTTTATTTTTCCCAGGATGTGAAGAAGTAAGTTATGAATGACCTGCAGGGATTTTATGAGGGGATAATAGTGTGGACTATGGAGACATTATGTTGTTGTAGTAGTTTTTCACTTTATAATATAATTTAAAACTTTATGAATATATCTAGTGTTTCCAAGGATACTAAACCAATCGGTCTTTCTAGATTTGATCTTTCTTGTGATCATGCCAATGTTATGTAATAATGCACCGACTCTAGGTAACTGGGGTCGGGGCGTTACAAATTAACTTAGAGTTAATACTTAAAGATAAGGTTAATATAAGTACCCAAACCTGTCTAAATTCTATTGGTTGAGTTGTTTTCGACCCATCCCCATTTTAACATTTAAATAATCAACTTTGGAGCCATTAGAAACCGAATATGAATTTATTATAAATTAATATTTCTAGCTTTTCCAAAGGTGCCCCTCACCCCTCTTATAAAAGGGCACTCCTCCTTCTCATTTCTTCACACCTTCAAAGCCTTTTGGTTCAGCCAAAATCTACCCAAATACTCTCCCAACTTCCCTCACTACAACCTAGAGTCCTTAGTTTGATCAGAAAGCCAACCTAAGGAGCCCTTTTGATCAAATCAAAAGGAAGAAACCGAAGAAGAGGTAATGATTTCACCACCCTTTTCCAAGTTCCTTTCTTCTTCCACTTCTTCTTCCTTTGTTGTTACCATTATAAAATAATAACTCCAGTATCATATATATACTGTGATTTTATTATAAATATGGTACAACCATATTCATTATTCTATCCACCCTTTGAATAACATGTCACCATACGTGTGTACGTATGGCTTACCGTCTCCACGTCGTGGTGTAATTGTTATTCAATATATTCTTATTTGGATGGGTATAATAATGATGTGTAACTCATGTAAATAATAAATATAACATGTTAATGATTCTGTATAGATGATATACCATCCATTTATATATTATTTTAATATCAAAAGAATGATATTGTCGCTCGTGCGTACGTACGGACTACCGTCTCCACGAACGCGATGAGATTCATTCTCCATCGTATCCATTCAAGTATAATTATCATTTTATGGTTTAAAAATAATTTTTAATAACTTGATATCATTAGGTATATGAATAATATACAACCTATCGATGACAAACATGGATTATGTAAAAAAAACATATAAAAGAAAATGAGTAAGTTAACACCCAAAACGACGATAATTCTAAGATATTATTAACAAATCAATGTTAAAAGATCATATATGATGTCATATTAATATGTATGATTCTTGTATAATTTAATAACAATTATTTCACCATTATACAGTAGGTTAACCTACCCAAACCAAGGAAAAGTACAAGGTAAGGGTTATTTCGCAATCTCTTCATTATCCGAGGTTGTTTATATGTAATAATCTACTGGGATCTCTTTATCATCCACATCCATGTTTCTTAAAAATGAATTTGAAAACATTTTTACTATTTACTAGAATATGGATTAAAGTCATTTATACCCTTGTTTGACTTTTTATAAGAGGTTTATAAAGGAATCTTTCCGTTGTTTTCCAAACAAGGTGCTTTTTAACCTTTTCGACAAAATTAAGGTAAGAATGTTTTTTTAACTTATACGGCGGGTGCGGCTATTTACTGTCATTATAAAATTGCCAAAGATTCCCTTACAAGCTTATAAGAATATTTTCAAAGAAAATGTTTTATTTTATAATTATGTGACTTTTAAATGATTTCAAAATGAATATTTTAAGAATTTCGGAAAGGTACTCTTTATCAAAATCAGAATTTTAAATGTTTTAAAGATTTAGCTTTCTAAATCTTTTAAATAAATGTCCATGTATTCAAAATGGTTTTTAAGGATTTATTTATATGGACATGAATGTTTTTAAAATTTTAATTCCTTTCAAAAGTTTCAAAGTGGTATGGGACACATTGATTCAAAAATCTCTTTTTAATTACTTCCTTTATAAATGTGTGACTATTAAATGATTTCAAAAAAAGGAGATATTTCTCTCAAATAGTTTTTATTTCATCTATGTCAACATCCTTTGATGGATTTTATGATTATATGAATTTGATTTATTTTGATACAAAACTTCTATATTGTATTGAAGGTTTTGTGATATGTTTGACTGTGGATGTGCTATTTTTATACCATTCATAGTTTATGATGAAATTATTGACATTTCGTATGCTAGTTTTAATACGAATGTTTATGTTATGTTTAAACATTTTCATATGGGAATGCATTGGACTTAATATGTGACGGGTGGAGCCTGCTATAGCTCCTCGATGCATCGGTAGGTCTCATGAGACAAATTAGTGTCTTGGCACAAGGCCTTGGAAAAAATTTATTTGTAGTCTTGGCACGAGGCCTTGGCTATGTGGTTATGATAGTTTGTAATTATGCATTCCATCATTATGAAAGTGGTTATTGATATTGCATGTGATTAGTCAATTAGTAGAATATCCATGTGAATAAGTAAATGGCATTATTTCATTTTACTTTTGCCATACTATGTTTAAGTTCAAGTTTAAAAGGATTCTGTTTTAGTTATACATTGCCTTAAATGTTTATGCTTATTTTGGAAAGTTTCCGCTATATTGTTATCCTTACTGGGCATTTGAGCTCACCCCTTTTCTATGTTTTATTTTTCCCAGGATGTGAAGAAGTAAGTTATGAATGACCTGCAGGGATATTATGAGGAGATAATAGTATGAACTATGGAGACATTATGTTGTTGTAGTAGTTTTTCACTTTATGATGTAATGTAAAACTTTATGAATATATGTAGTGTTTCCAAGGCTACTAAACCAATCGGTCTTTCGAGATTTGATCTTTCTTATGATCATGCCAATGTTATGAAATAATGCACCGACTCTAGGTAACTGGGGTCGGGGCGTTACAGTTGGTATCAGAGGAAGTTTAGTACAAACCTTGGAAGCTAGATTTAGATAAACTCTGATTAGAGCATGTAGACCTAAGATGAACTTTGAGGATTAGTATAGAAGAATTTACTAGAATTTTGGCATTGTAGATATTTTTTGAGTTGTTCGAGCAATACATCCCTGTCTGGATACGAGAAGGTAGAGGCAGCTCTGGCACAGATGTACCTAGGGGTAAAACCCGAAAACACTACTTTGAGCTAGACTCTAACGGGAACTGGTGTATGACAACGGGCCTTGCTGCACTCTTGGTTACGACACTCCCGGGGGATATGCTTAGGATAATTCTCATTTTCTTTAAAAACCATTATGAAGGGTTTATGAGTATATACTTCCTCAAAGGAGACATTTTTATGATTATGGATTATATCCATAAACTATTTAATTTATGTTATGTGTTTTACAAGTTTGGGATTAGGTATTGTTATTAATAAAATAATCTAGTGTATGCCATTGTTTAGAAATGGTGCCCAGTAGAAGGAATGAGAACTCCAGCAATGCACATGATCCAAAGAGAAAGAAGGGTCAAATCTTTCATGGTCTTAAGCTAGAATTTATAAGAGAAATAGTCTCGCATGTATTATCATCATATTAAGAAATAATATCATGTGTTGATAAGATAAGTAAAGAGTTTACTGAGTCCTATGGCTTTGAAGGGAAGCAAGAGAAGAAAATGATGGAAGAGAAAAAGATGGATAAAGGGAAGATGGAAAAGAAGAATTTTCCCATATGTGATAACTATAGAAAGAAACACCCTGAAACTTTCCTGAAGGGAATGAGAGTTTTTTATAAGTGTGGAGGAAAAGGGAACAAAGTACGTGACTGCAAGGGTCAGAAAGTGGTTTCAAATGTACAATGCTTCATTTTCAAGGAGTTTGGACACTACGCGAACCTATGTCCCAATCATCAGACTATACCGCAAATAATGCTATTGGATAATAGTCAAGTTATGATAATACCACAGATGAAGAGGAATGATTAGAGTTCTTATGTTGATTATGTCATTTGAGTGTTGTATCAAAAATGTACTTTTTATAATAAGTATGGAGTATATAAGGATTGTACTGCAGTACTATTTAATTAAGGACTTGAGATTGTGTGGAACAAAGAAAAGTGACTCAATAACAGGTTAAATTTTTGGAAAATATATGGTTGAGAGAACGATAAACCATAATATGGTTCTGATACCGAGGTAGTGATTTTAGAATAATACATGATTGATTTTGATAAATTATATTGGATATTCTTGACTACCTTGAAGCTGATTAATAATTTGTATATTCCATTATTGTTGGGGTTTAAAACATTTTTGCATTAATGAAGTATATCCAGCATTCTATATGGAATAAGGGAGCATAAATGTAATCAGTAAGGATTATGGTAATGCAGGATGTTTCAGTGTTTTAAAAGAATACATGATGAAGGTATTAATATGTTATTACGAGGTAAAAGGATCTACATTATGTTTACCTTCCTTATAAATGTTGGACTATGAGTTTGGACAGAATTATTTTGGATAGTTCTAGTTTGGATTATTTTGGATTGCCATTAAAAGACAACCCGGAGGTCGGGCGTCAACCTGTCGCAACCGGCAAGGCCGCGAGACTCGAACCCACAACTGAATGGTGACAAGGGTGTATCACCTACCACTGGCCCACGAGATGTCCTGGATTAAATAATGTAGTTTTTATTAAAATATCTGGTAGATGAATTATAAATTTGTTTATTTTGGAACCCTGTACGAATAGTATAAATAGAATTTTTTTACATTCTATTATCTTTTAGAGTGAAAGATGAGTTTGTGGTAGAAATTTATTAATGGATAAAACTCTAATTATAAAGTAAGTATATCTCCTTATGATCTTATCCAATCTCATAAATAAATTCCTCAACATTAAGAAAAGGAACTTAGAACAAAAATGTTGTCCTAGATGGTACCATAAATCATCACTAATTTATGGATTTGGGATTGTTGGCCTTTTCATAACCATGTTCTCTACCACTCTCCATCAGATAATTGATGGTTAGATTTCTCTTCCATATCCATATTTTCCTACATGGAACCCTAGTATGTGTTATTTTCGGTAATCTTTATACTTTCCACTCTTTATTTTAAATAGAGTCCTCATTAATTCATTTTTCGATGTGGGATTTCAACTAAGATATTTTGAAATGTCAAAAATGTGTTATCCCAATACCCTATGTTTTGTTGAACCGATGGTATTTCAAATCATCATAGATTGATGAATTTAAGGACCTCAATTTTATACTTGTTTGTGATTGATGACCTCAATCACTACCTATAAATATTTACGTTCTTCCTCCAATTATATGTCTCTAATTTCCACCATTGTTCTCCTAATCGAGATCATAATTTGGTTGTGACCCTTTCATTTCTCTTTTCCTCATATTAAGACTAAATTTTAGTAACCCAATTTCCGATGTGGGTTTTCCCAAAAATATATTTTCTATTTTCACCATTTTATTTTTGAAGAAAAATTTCAAATTGCGAGGACGCAATTTATTGAAGGAGGGAAGAATGTAACACCCCAAGATATCATAGTGTGTTATTTCTTCAAAATAATTCAATAACTGGCACTACACGCAACACCGAGTTCAAGTGCACTATGACTTACCAAAAAATCCGTTCAAAAGAGGTTAAGAATTGTATTAACTAAATTTTAAACTTTATATAATCCTTATAATTTTAGAATCCACATTATCAGTTTCTTAGACATAATGTAAGAACAAATTCATTTTCAGTATTGCACTTTTACCAACTTTTAATAGTGAACCCTTTTTAAATAAAATATTTTAAACTTTTTAACTAAATGGGGACATCAAAAATTTAAAATGTAACACCCCAAGCTTCTACGGTACGCTTCTCTTTGAATAATGTGATAGCGTGTGTTATACGCAACACCGAGTTCTAACACACCACAACCAATCAAACTAGCTGTTATGAATAGTAATACCTAATTTTTTGAAATTATATATATTTTATATTTCAAAATGGACTTCATTTTTGGATTCGGAATATCGAATTTATCCTAAGGTTAAATTTTGGTACTTTTCGGATAACTTTAATATTTTGATGAATAGTGAAAATTACTAAATTTTAATTAAAAACAACTTTTTTAATCAAAATAATTAATAGTGATAAATTATTAATTTGAGAGGTTTTAAAGTATATTTAGAATATATTTTTACCATTTAATACAATGTTGGTCATTGTACATAATTTTACAATTAAACCGGACATAAACAAGTGTCAATCTTTTGATAGTTATTATCTCTTAAAAACACGCTTTTTTGTTTTAACAACGGGAATTAATTTTAAATTAATTTATGCCACTTATGTGTTTTGAATTTGGAAAAATGGATTCCATATTTGGAATCAGGATTTTAAAATTGTGTAAATAGGTAACATTTATTTTTAGACATTTGGACAATTACTGCGGTAAATATTTTATTTACCATGGTTAAGGGTAAATCCGGTAAATAAGGGTTAAAAAATAATATTATAATAATAATAAATTACCCTAAAACGTATGATACCATTATTGGTTGATACATGATCTACCATAGGAATCTTTGGGTAGATTTTGGGACCCCATGGAACCACTTGTAGGTAATAGGGACACTTTATTTTAATTAAGTTAAAATGAATACAAAAATGACAAAAGCATATATCTTTTAGAAAAACAATTTTACATAGGGTTATATATGTTGGATTTTCGACTATAAATATTATTTAGAAATATAAAACGATTTACTACATAATTATATTTTATTTATAATTTTTAGACATTAAATAATGTAGTTTATTTATGACACCATTATGATGCAGTAATTACCATAATAGTGAAAAATTAAAATAATTGACATTATAAATACAAAAATAAATATAATTTGAGACTTTTGATGAATTTCACTAATTTTATACGTTAATATGACATGTTAGGAATGATTTAATTAAATTTTTTCGAAGTAATAATTCTGTTATTAGTTTAACAAAAATCAACTATAGAATTGTGTCAAAATTGACATAAAAGATTTTTTAAAACAAATATTATATTATTAATTGATATTAAATTCCTAAAAATATAAGGTTGGGAAAAGAGACTTATATCATGATATTTGTATCATTAATGGACCACTTGGGGGTATCTTGGATGTATATAGTATGTTTATTAATCATATAATACAAAAATACAAAGAGACATTGTAAAAGTGAAACTAATTAACTTAGAGTTAATACTTAAATATAAGGTTAATATAAGTACCCAAACCTGTCTAAATTCTATTGGTTGAGTTTTTTTCGACCCATCCCCACCTTAAAATTTAAATAATAAACTTTGGAGCCATTAGAAACCGAATATGAATTTATTATAAATTAATATTTCTAGCTTTTCCAAAGGTGCCCCTCACCCCTCTTATAAAAGGGCACTCCTCCTTCTCATTTCTTCACACCTTCAAAGCCTTTTTGTTTGGAAAAACTCTTCCCAAATACTCTCCCAACTTCCCTAACTACAACATAGAATCCCTAGTTTGATCATAAAGCCAACCTAAGGATCCCTTTTGATCAAATCAAAAGGAAGAAACCGAAGAAGAGGTAATGATTTCACCACACTTTTCCAAGTTTCTTTCTTCTTCCACTTATTCTTCCTTTGTTGTTACCATTATAAAATAATAACTCCAGTATCATATATATACTGTGATGTCATTATAAATACGATAAAACCATATTCAGTATTCTTTCCACCCTTTGAATAACATGTCACCACACGTGCGTACGTACGGCTTACCGTCTCCACGTCGTGGTGTAATTGTTATTCAATATATTATTATTTGGATGGTTATAATAATGATGTGTAACTCATGTAAATAATAAATATAACATGTTAATGATTCTGTATATATGATACACCATCCCTTTATATATTATTTTAATATCAAAAGAATGATATTGTCGCTCATGCGTACGTACGGACTACCGTCTCCACGAACGCGATGAGATTCATTCTCCATCGTATCCATTCAAGTATATTTATCATTTGATGGTTTAAAAATAATGTTTAAGAAATTGATATCATTATTTATATGAATAATATACAACCTATCAATGAAAAACATGTCTTATGTAACAAAAAATATAAAAGAAAATGAGTAAGTTAACACCCAAAACGACGATAATTCTAAGATATTATTAAAAAATCAATGTTAAAAGATCATATATGATATCATATTAATATGTATGATTCTTTTATAATTTAATAACAATTATTTAACCATTATACAGGAGGTTAACCTACCCCAAACAAGGAAAAGTACAAGGTAAGGGTTATTTCACAATCTCTTCATTATCCGAGGTTGTTTATACGTAATAATCTACTGTGATCTCTTTATCATCCACATCCATGTTTCTTAAAAATGAATTTCAAAACATTTTTACTATTTACTAGAATATGGATTAAAGTCATTTATACCCTTGTTTGACTTTTTATAAGAGGTTTATAAAGGAATCTTTCCGTCGTTTTCCAAACGAGGTGCTTTTTAACCTTTTCGACAAAATTAAGGTAAGAATGTTTTTTTAACTTATACGGCGGGTGCAGCTATTTACCGCCGTTATAAAATTGTCAAAGCTTCCCTTACAAGCTTATAAGAATATTTTCAAATAAAATGTTTTATTTTATAATTATGTGACTTTTAAATGATTTCAAAATGAATATTTTAAGAATTTCGGAAAGGTACTCTTTATCAAAATCAGAATTTTAAATGTTTTAAAGATTTATCTTTCTAAATATTTTTAATAAATGTCCATGTCTTCAAAATGGTTTTTAAGGATTTATTTATATGGACATGAATGTTTTTAAAATGTTAATTCCTTTCAAAAGTTTCAATGTGGTATGGGACACTTTGATTCAAAAATCTCTTTTTAATTACTTTATAAATGTGTGACTTTTAAATGATTTCAAAAAAAGGAGATATTTCTCTCAAATAGTTTTGATTTCATCTATGTCAACATCCTTTGATGGATTTTATGATTATATGAAGTTGATTTATTGTGATACAAAACTTCTATATTGTATTGAAGGTTTTGTGATATGTTTGACTGTGGATGTGCTATTTTTATACCATTCATAGTTTATGGTGAAAGTATTGACATTTCGTATGCTAGTTTTAATACGAATGTTTATGTTATTTTTAAACATTTTCATATGGGAATGCATTGGACTTAATATGTGACGGGTGGAGCCCACTATAGCTCCTCGATGCATCGGTAGGTCTCATGAGACAAATTAGTGTCTTGGCACAAGGCCTTGGCAAAATCTTATTTGTAGTCTTGGCACGAGGCCTTGGCTATGTGGTTATGATAGTCTGGAATTATGCATTCCATCATTATGAAAGTGGTTATTGATATTGCATGTGATTATTTGATTAGTAGAATATCCATGTGAATAAGTAAATGGCATTATTTCATTTTACTTTTTCCATACTATGTTGAAGTTCAAGTTTAAAAGGCTTTTGTTTTAGTTATACATTGACTTAAATGTTTATGCTTATTTTGGAAAGTTTCATCTATATTGTTATCCTTACTGGGCATTTGAGCTCACCCCTTTGCTATGTTTTATTTTTTCCATGATGTGAAGAAGTAAGTTATGAATGACCTGCAGGGATATTATGAGGAGATAATAGTGTGAACTATGGAGACATTATGTTTTTGTAGTAGTTTTTCACTTTATGATGTAATGTAAAACTTTATGAATATATCTAGTGTTTTCAAGGCTACTAAACCAATCGGTCTTTCAATATTTGATCTTTATTGTGATCATGCCAATGTTATGTAATAATGCACCAACTCTAGGTAACTGGGGTTGGGGCGTTATAACATCTTGATAATCCTTCATATGCCTCTGTGATAAAAATCAATTATGATTCCAAGATAGTTTTGTGATGATAACTAGTTGAGTGATGGGGCCTCTATTCAATTACCCACTCATTAGTTGTTTGTTCCACAAGAGAATAGAATAGAGCTCACACCTATCGAGAGATTCTTATATCCTTCTATGGATTAGGAAGATGATTATTCGAAAAATGAGTAGTAGATAGATCCAATAGGATATGATGATGGTTTTTACAAGCTTAGATAATTTCATGAGTTCCACAGACAGATTCCACTCATGTTTTGTGGTGAGACAAACCTTCATGCAATGTAGGATTGGCTCAAGGCAATGATCTAGGTTTTTCATCTTCTGTGGACCCTCAACCGATAAGATGGTTATGCTTGTGACTTGTTTTCATCATGGAACAGAAGTTGGCTCCAATGATTCTAGAAGATTATACAACTATGTTGTGTGTTCATTAAGATATCCATAATTATAGATCTCCTAGGTTACATAGTGTTTCATACCCTCCTTCTCATATATTATAGGACTGGTGTGAGACTTTTTTTGAATGTCCTCTTTGGATGAGACCCCAACTTTATGGTGGTCCTGGTAGTGATACTTTTTTTGGGTGAAATTGGGCATCAATAGAACTCATGTTTAGTGATGTTTGACATTAAATTGTACAATCAAGGAAGAGTTAAAATTACCATATAGAGATGAATTCTTGAGATGCAATCCAAAAATGTTTTGGGGAGTTAGTGATTGCCAAAGAGGATTGGGTTGAAGACTAGTGGATGTGTTTATCTGACTTGTGTGGTCGATGTTTTTTTGTACTAAGGTTTTGGATAAAGCACTAGTTATGGTAAATAAGTTCAAATGGAAAGGATTATTTAAATGAAATATGATATTTTGATTGGATTTTAGTGTGGTTCAAGGCATAATGTTTGTCTTCAGTACACCAGTTACGGTTTTCACACATATTTACAAGTCACATTTCCCATGGTGTATCCCTTTTTCAAGACCTAGTGACATAAGTGGACCCTTTTTTCTTGACCCTTGTGTTGGAGTCTCCTGGGAAGAGGATCAGTGATCACGTGTTTATGTTGAATGTGTGACCAGACTCTATGAGGAGAGAGAGATCCTCACATGAAATCTTTTCATAGCAGTAGTGGGGTCCTTTGATGTTTTCCTCAGTACGGGTAGGTCATTTTCCATCCATTCTCATATGATTGCTGATAGTGATTATAGAAGTATTTCTAGTTTTTTGGGATGAATTTTTCTTCCATTGATAAGGATTGATCCTCAATAAGGGAATGATGAGATCATTTACAATAGGATAAATCCTCATCCTTATCACTTGGCTAGTATCACCCTTGGTGTCACAAATTATAGGATATTTCAATTCTGGTGATTGTGGATGAGTAAATGTATTTCATTATGGAGTATTTTTAAGGATGAACTTCCATTGAGAGTTTATTTTTTCATGTACTTGCACTAGGGTTGAACCTATATTTACGGTATTATATCGGATGACCTCAAGTAGCTGCAATGTCTAATGGTATTGTTGGAGGATTCTATAAAGTGAGGGCTTCGTAAAACATAGTTTTTTTCTTGGGAATCATTTTTCCTATTCTCCTATAGGCATATGAGATCTTGTGGTTAGGTGTGGATTGGAATTACCCAATCTAGATGACTATATGAGGAGTAGTATCAACCTATAGGAATTGATGGATTCTTTAACCAGTCATTTGGGGAGAAGTGGTTTTCAGAGTTTTACCTCGATATAGGTTAACACCATCTTTAGTTATTGAGTAGGATATACCATAAGTGAATTTCCAAAGCCACTTGTGGTTTTTTTGAGTTAATGGTGATACCACTTCAGTGATTTGTATGCCGCAATAGAGTTTTGAGACTTATGGATTATATTCTTAGGTCATTATGAATTATTTCATGGTAGTCTTATTTAGTTGAATCCATGTGTTCTTGATGTCATTTTTGTACATGATGCACCTAATAATGGTGAATTGTACCTTCATTTGATGGTTTTTACCCTTCTAATTCTTCAGTGAGTTAGGGGGAATGATTTTGGGATATTTACTTGGATATTTCACATGATTTTATATCTAATAGATACATTCCTGGTGGATTCCTTGAAGGAGGGAATCACAACATCATTTTTCCAATGACATATGGTGGCTCCGATCACAATGTGAAAGAATCATTAAGGATTTTTTTAATTAGTAGAATATCTTGGGGATGTGTGGATTTAAAATGATCTCTTAGAATCTATTGGATACCCAAGGGAGTTTCAAAAAAAATTGAGTTAAACTCTTTTTGTTTCATTTGTATATGGGTGATAACCAATAAAGCCTTGTAAATATTTTGTGACACTAGTGTGTGCAAGAGGTAGTCTGGTTTTTTTGGAATCTCTAGATGATATTTTTATACTATGATGCTTACTTATCATAATGATTAGGGAGAGGATGTGGGAAGCCTTTGGGGACTTGGTTGTAGTTGGTCATTGCGTTTTACCCCATCTAACTAGCCAGGAAAAGTATATCGTTCAAGTTATGGTGATCATGCTTTGGGTTTTCATGTTAGTTTTGAGCCATAGCTGGAAGGATCATCTACCATCAGTGGGGTTTTTGTATCATGATGATTACCACTCCACCACCAGAGTATCTCCTTTTCAAGGCTATGTATGAGAGACATTGTAGATCACTATTATACTTGTAGGAACTAGTGGGTAATAGAAATTGGGTCATAGTTTTGGTGCTAGTGATGGTTCTAAAGGGTGTAGTCCATCCAAGGAAAGATGATGACTACCCAGTAATTTTTGGGAATCATCAGTTGACTAATGACAAAGGCCTTTTGAGTTGGAGAGTTATGGAGTTCTATACACGGTGGTATTCTATCTATAGGGGTCTTAGGTCATTTCTTTTACCACTACTATGTAGGGATAGCAAGGTGGTATACTAATTATCCCCGTTACCATAGTAGTTTTCATATCTTGGTGTTATCTACATGTCACCGGAGAGGAGGTATGTGTTTGAATAATTTTACCATATCATTGAGGGTAAGCTGGGCTATGAGAGTAAATTTTTTTCAAGTATCCAACAGCGTTGAGAATCGGTAGAGAAATACCCTTCATGGGAAAGTGTTTTCCTTATATGCATGTTTGTTGATAGCATGGAAAAACCCATCGGAGGATCTAATGGAAGTGGGAGACCTAATTGAGAGCTCATTATCTCCACCTTTTTGTTTATTGTTTTATATTTGGTGATGAAAATCCATAAAGATAGGAATAATGTAATATACCTATTAGTTTTGTAAGACTTTAGAATATTTCAATGAATATTTCTAGAGACAAGCACTGGATGACATGATATTTTGATGCATGGTGTGCCTAGAATTTATATTTTAATAGTATAAATATATTAATATCTCCCACAAAAATTTTCCTATGAAAGTATAATAACATCCAAATGGATTCTCAGATCAGAAATTTGAGACCTCTGTTGATTTTAGAGCATGGGATTTATAAAAAGAGAAACTTAACCTTAAAGCACAACAAATGTTTGTGTTGGGCGCAACTATGGGATAATCTTTAAATAAATTTATTTATTGAATTAATTTATTTAAATAAAAATAAATTACTTGAATTTTACCATAAATATATGACAATGGAGAAATATCAAGGTTATCTGCATAACCCTGGATCCATTGGAGAGATCATTGGATAATCTTTCTCGAGAGAACAACAACCAGATCAGGGATCGAAGTTCAGTATGCAAGGGAATTTGAGGATCTTTCCAACAACAATGATACAGATTCATTAATAATCAATGATCGATTCATATCAATGTAAGAAAAAAAATATGTATTTATTCATGTTTTATTATTCCTACCATTAATGTTAATAAATCAAGTAATGAATTGATTTGTGTATCAAGAATATTGTGGGTACGAGTTAGATTTTTTATCATTGGGAGTTTCCTATTATTGATTATGCTATAATATTTGTTTGTAATTTTAAAGGAAATAAATCAAAGACAATATGAGCACTAGCTGAGGTTAATTCCTCGCATTTTTGTTTTGTTTTTTTCTTCCCTTTTTCTTCATTCATTAAAAAATTACTTTGGTTTTAGTTTGATGAATACCTGGATAAACAATTGTTATGAACGTGTTTCTTGGTGCAATAGATTTATATCATATATCTGGTTTTGTATTGATCATGGGATTGATCTATGATGAAATATTAGGACCAAATCAAATTTCCTCATGTGGGTTTTGAAATATAATTATCGAGATATGTGACATATGGTTTTTCCCATGTGAATTGGACGGCAGGATTCCAATGAGCAACGATAAAGAGGCATGGCTAGACAAGATCCACGATTACCGACATGATTAATGGCTGAATCAAAGGCTGGAGGTATGGGACAAGACGTGTGAAGAAGATCTGGGACTCTATGAAAACCATGACTATGTGATTTTTAGACCTATGAACACACGTCTAATAGTCCCATATATGTAGTGTTAGGGTTTCTACATTAATAAATTTAACGCACACCCTGTGAAACATGTCATACAATGTGTGACCATTAGCTAACTAGCTCAGTGTGTACATAGAGTAAAATCCCAGAAGTTATGGTTGAGTTATGTGTCACGTGGGCCACACCACCTTCCATGTACGCCCTGGCAGATGGGTCAGTGTGTACATGATGGTATACACCCAAGGGGTCTAGTGGAATTAATTGCCATGTGGGATATGACACAGGCTATGTAACCACTGTAAAGTTTCTTGAAGTGTATATAGAGTACGCATCCAAAAGATCATGTGTCCCCACATGCCATTTGTGGTGGGATACACACTGTGTACCTAAGAATATACATGGGAAATGGTAGGAAATATGTTGAGTGCTATCCCAGACACATACATGCTGTGTATATTTGGGAAATTTCATGTACTGTGGAATATTACATGCCATGTGAAGATGATAAATGTAAAATACCAGGATTGGTGATACATTCTGTGTACCCTTAAGGACAATCCATGTACTTTTTTAAGTATAGGATAGATTCTTATTTCTTCTCAGTTCATCTTGGTGGTTTGCTTCTATTAGATTCCATGGACTAGTATCTATAGGTTGTGTTACCTCGATCCATTACCTGAGGGTTTAGTATAGAGTCAGGTCCTATGTATAGGATGGTGATCTCCTCTGAGGAGCATCAGTCTTAGATAGAGTTGTTGGGATCCTTCCTTGAGGCTCGGAGGGAGATCCTATATCATCATCATTTTCCCTGGGAGGGTTCTTTGTATCGTCATGACAAACATGATGTGGGCATCAATACTATACTTATAGGTTTAATCTCGATTGGTTTATTGATATACCCCATGGATTTGGGTGTGATCTTTATCTATGTATAGATCTCTTTAGACTTCCTTCATTCTTCTTATTGGCTAGAACTAATGAGTGTGACCTCTGGGATGAGTATCTCCATTAGTAGTATATCTCATGGATTTTTTTTATATATGAGTCTGACCATTGGGATTATTTTCGATAGAGGAAGTATATATTCTAGAGTTTGTTCTCCCAAAAGAGTGTTATATTAAACCTTTGATCGTAATTCCTATATTGGGAATTATGGTTCTGATCTTACCTTGAGATTGTGTGTCTACTATGATTATATCTGGATAATTTATTGTATGTATCACTTTATGATTTTCATATACTGTGATGTGATAACTAATATTGATTATTTTTTTGGTTATTTCTAGTTTTCCTACTGGGTATTTTTATAATCACCCCTATAGGTATCCTACCCACACATTTTATGTCTTATGAAAATGATAGATATTTTTATAGTGTTCCTTGTAGGATCAGGAGTAGGTTGAGATATTTTGGGCTAGACAGACTAAGGTGTATACTAGTGATTCATTTGATCGTAGTCCCACCATTCTGAGCAGGGTGGTCTTCATTTCCATTCTTTGGGTGGGTTGGTATTTAGCCCCTTTTTATTCTTTCCATTACTTTATTTCATACATTAATTATGGGATAACAGATGTATGCATGCATTTTTATCACTTATTTTAAAATTTATCATTGTTTAGGATTGGAGATGTGTGTGTGCATATAGGTACTTTATTAAAATGCCTTCAATTTGTGTGATATGCCTTCTCGATACAAGTTTTCAGTTGTTGTCCAATTATGGGCAGACTTGGGGTAGTTTCGGCTCAGACCCCAGTGGGTCGGGTTGTGTTAGTAACAAAGAATTTTTCTTATTCTCTCTTGTTTTTCAAATGTAGGGGTGTAAAAATCTATGATCTTAATAATAAAATTAATTTTAAATAAGTAATATATTGAACATATTGTTTCACACACAACACTGAACTAAAATAGACCACATTTTGTATTATTTAGATAAAATATTACAATGTAAAAAATAAATTAAAACATCTAGAGAATGAAATATGAAATATCATTATAAGTACAATAAAAATTATATGTAAATAATAATACTATGAAAAAAATAATTCTCATGGTTTTTTCTGAAGATCAACACCCTTATTGAATCTATAGAAATAATGTAGAGAGTCTGAAATTTAGTAGACATGTTGTGATAGTATAAAATGAGTAGGATGAATGACTCTAAAGAATGTATGTAAGTATGTATTTCGGAATGAAATATGATAATTATATATATGGCCATTGGAAATATCTTAAATGGAAAAAATATTCTTTTGTTGTATGTTCATTGGGTATGCATGTACCCAATAGGTATATTGATGTTGTGAAATTTTTTAGAAATAGGTAGAAAATAGTATAATTCAAAAATTAAATAAAAAAGAAAATATATAATTTATTTATTTTATTATTAAAATGTATTTTTATAATAACTTCATTATGAATTTGAGAAAATTATAATAACATTATATAACTCTAAACTTCAAAACATTCACTAGTATAGCATGTTCTTATTTGGGTTTGTTCATCCACCTACATTAACGATGTCATACCAACATCACCATTTTCACCATAAATAAGTATAAATAAGATAATAAAGATGATATATGATATATAAAATTAATATGTGGAATGAATATTTTATATAAATATGCAATTAAAATGAATTATAACTATGAACTAACTCATTATTATCAGTAAGTTACCCAAAAAATGTTTATCATGGATTCCATTCTCTCAAATCATCCCCATAATTTTCATAAAATGAATAATATACTATATAAATAATTGGATCACAATGATTCCAATTCCTTTAAAAAATCTAGTAATGATTAATTTATTATAAAATAAAGGAAAACAATATATCTATTATGAAACTCATATAAAATCATAAAAATTACAAACATATGGTCATAAAAATAAACAATAACAAATTAATATATGTGTAATAAATGATTATAATTAAGAAATATAAAATTTTAGGGATATTAATAAGGTTATGGAATAAATTATTACTATGGTTATGTTTACTATATTGTATGTTAAATACCTTTTGTGTAATTTAAGATTAAAAGGTAAGGCCTTCTTTACCAATATCATTTTAAAATTGATACTATTTATGTTTGAACTTCCATCAGGGTAATTACATGTTATTCTATATAAATCCCATATATTTCATTCTCCTAAGGTTATTAATTGGTTTTAAATGTGTTTTTACCATTTATTATCCCTTATTCAAAATTCATTAAAAAGGAAATTTGTATGTAGAGATAATCTTATCTCTTATTTTCAGAAGGGGATATTTCTCTTCCATGTCAATATTCAATATTTTTTATAGATGTCATTATCTAAAATTATATGATCTCTTTAGGAACTTTTTGATGTATTTAAATTCTTTAAAAGGTGAATTTTATTTTATTGTTTTTATTATGGTTGTTTTCTTCCATCTTTAACTCTCTACAAAAGTCTGAAAAGAATCTTCTTTTTTAACACTTTCTCCATGAACTCATTTTCCTATATTTATAAACATTTTTTATAATTAAGATTAATCTACAAGTTTTCATGATTTTCCAAAGAAATATTAATTCCAATTATTTTTTTAAAAAATATTTTGAAATAAATTTTATCAAAGGAATAGGTTGTGTAATATTTTTTCAAACAAATTTTATAATACTCTTATAAAAGTGTTTTTCATCAATTTAAATATTATTTAATGTTTCTTATGCTTCAATTGGGAAATTATTAAATAATATCATCCACATTATTTCTCTATATTTCTTTTAATCATGTTATAATATTTTTTTAGTAGCTCAATTCATTCTCACGGGTTAATTAATCTATGAAGGAATTATGTGTGTTTTTATGTTATTGCATCACACATATATATAGTTCATTATTATATTATTTTTTGGTCTATTAAATACTACAAATTCATTCAATAATGTTTTATATTTCATGTGATCGGGAAAGGATATTAGTGGTGAGTGCATGTCTTCTATATTAAGTGATGTGGGAGGTTATCCAAATTCTAAAATCTTAGGGGAAGGTTGCTTACCTTTCCCATTATAATGTGAATGTATTGGTGGTTATATTTGACATATGTTATTAATTCATACTTATTTTTATGTAAATTATATTATGGAACATACCAATTTTATTTTCTCATGGATCATGATTATTTTCCCTTATTTCCACTCTCATATGACTCATGTATTATGCAATGTTATAATAATTATTACATGACTCATTTTTTATTAACTATATTTTACTTAGTATAATTATATTATGTTTTTTTATGCTCCTTGATTATATTCTCATACCAATATTCTCATCTTGTGATTACTTGTGATCTCAGATTTATATTTCTTGTGTTTACCCTTACTGACCATTTGATATCACCCATTTTTATGTTTCCATTCCTTAGGTTATAAAGGTTAATATTATGTATGACTTGTCTAAATGGTATCATGTGAGAATACAATTTTTGTTATATATTGAATATTTTTTAATAAATTATTTTTTATATAATCTCTAAATACACTAACCACATAGGTTCTTAGATGTAATTTATTATGATATGTAGTGAATATTCAGGTAAAATGAAGTAATATGTCTCTATGAAATCCTTGGGTCACCTAAATTGGTATCAATTCATATATTAGTTATTTTTTGTGATTAATATAATTGTATATCACCTAAAATCTATATGAGGATCCAATAGTGATATAGGATGTGGCTAAAATTTCATATATTGAAATGAAGGTGTGATAATTTATGATAAATTAGGACTTATTTTCTTTAAAATATGATTTATTATTATCATTATTATTGATTTAAAGTTATACTATCCTTTTCAGCATTATTCATTGGTATAAACTCTGAGGAATAAAGTAAAAAAATAAATGTAATTAGAAATGAAATTATTGCCCAAATGAGAAACCAAACGATATGAGTGTTGTAATAAAAACATTCATGGTAATGATCACCCAATTATCTCAAGAATTGAAAAGTGAAAAAAATATTATCAAACTCCCGAATTCACCATAGAAGGATCAACTCTCAATAGAGTCATTTATATAGAAATAAATTCCCCACTTTAGTTGGTATTCTAATCTATGTATTCCTAATAAATTAATCACCCCAATAAAAAAATTACTTTATAATTATCAGATCATGAAAAGGTTTCTTTAGTTGTTTATCATTTGTAAGGTGAAGTTGATAATGGTAGAATCCAATTAGGAATAAAAATCCAAAAACTTATTTTAATCTATGGAATAGGGGTATTTTATGAAAATATTTTTCACTAGATATTTCCATAGAACTCAAAAAAAATGAAGATAGAATTTTTAGAGTTGAAATAAAAAATATGGTGAATATATTGGTACCTATGAAAAACCATCATGATACCTTCAAGTTAATCATCCATTTTTATCAATGAACCTAGAATAAAACTAAATCATTTTATTAATGCATTATAACCAAGTCTTTAAAAAGTATTTGTATCTAAGGGAATTTCATAGCTTTGAAAAATATTTTCCATGTGTTCTTATGGTTGAGATGGAGATTGGAGACTCCCACCATTCTTTAGTTTTTAGGAAATGAAGGAAAAATTTAATTTTAAGTAAATACAAATGATTAAACCTATGATGAAAAAAAAGCAATATTTCAAAAGGAAAAAAATGTGAGAATAATAATATAGGTAATTGTATTACAGGAAAAAGTTAGTTATTCATGTGTTTAAGATAAGGTCATGAAACACATCAATACTAAAGATATATAATCTGGTTAACTAATTAAATATATTGAGTTAGAGCTCAGCCGAATACACAACCCACACTCTAGTGCTTCATTTGTAACGACAATGGTCATTATACCAATAATTGATCCAAACCTAGCATTAATGATGAAAACTTACATCAAGAGCCCTAAATGTCATGTGAGAGTGTGAAATCTTATCCAATATCAACTACTAAATTGTTTCATAAGAAAAAATTATTGAAAGGTACACATATCATCCACTATATAACTAATAATTTCTTATTTGATTATTTACCTAATCAATATTTTTTTAAGTAAAATTATCTAAGGGAATAAAATAGAAACCCCAATTAAAAGATATTGAATAATGGTGAAACTCCATGGGTGAAATGATTGAATCTAAAGTCTATAACTCTTGTAAAGTAGAATTTTATGTTAATTGGATTTCATTAAACCTTCTTATTCTCCCTTTGTAGGAATTTGATATGATTTTTGGAATTAATTATCCATCACTATATTGAAATTATGTTGATTTAATGGAAATAACACTTCATATCCTGAATGAAACTAAGATCATATATCAATGCACAAATAATAATTAAATCCCTATGGAAGTTACACCCATTTTATAGGTCTTAATACCAAATAATTATGGGTATTTTGATCAAATGGTTACAGAAAAATTGTGTATTTATGTTATTGTTATTTTTTGGGAATATTTCAATGTATTTCAATAATATTTGTCTCATATTTCCCTTAAACATGAGGTTGAGTTTTTAGTAGTACTCATATTTTATGATACACTTATCTATAAGAAAACTTATAGAATTTATTGAATTGATTTAGAGTAATGAAAGAATAAATTCAAGATAATCTTGATAAGGGTTTTGTATTCCCAAGGGATTCACAAGGGGGTACACCAATCATCTTTATCATGAATAAAGATGGTTCAATATGTGTCTACCTTGATTATCATGAACATAAAAAATCATGATCAAGAACAAGATTCACTGCCTCATAATGATGAATATTTTCATCAATTATGAGGGGCTTAATACATAATAATTATTGACTTACAATCTTGATATTATCAATTAAGGGTGAAAATATAAGATTTACCCAATACTATCTTTCATAAAAGATATGAGCACTATGAATTCATAATGATTCCCTTCATACTCACAAATTCACATATTATATTCATATATCTAATGAATAGAGTTATTATATATTACCTTGATCAATTAGTGTTAGTCTTTAAATATGGTTCAAATATAATTGAGGAGCAAGAAGATCATTTGAGGACTGGGCTATGAACCTTGACGAAGGATAAATTATATTCCAAATTTAGAAATTAAGAATTATTACTATATAAAGTATCATTCTTAGGTTATGTAATCCCAAGAATGGGTATATCCATAGATCCTTCAAAGAAATATGTGACTAAAAATTGACCATATCAACCATTATAACAAATATAAATATTTTTCATGAATTGTACATATATTATTGACTATTTATTATAAATTTTCATGACTAAAACTCACTAACCAATTTAACTCAGAAGGGAGGAAAGTTTCTATTCATAGATGAATGTGGATAAAATTTCAATGAGTTTACAGGAAGGATTTCACTCCACCTATAAACACATTACCAAGAAGTAGAAAAGCGTTTTTAATATACATTAATTCATAAACAAAATGGTTGGGATGTGTCCTTATAAAAAATTATAATGTGGTATCTTATGCCCCAATTTAAATAAAGATTCATTAGAAAAATTACCTAATGATTGTTTTAGAGATAATAGTGATAATATTTTCAATCAATATATAATGGAATTATATATATGGTGAAAAGTGATAGATTTATATTGATCACAAGATTTTAAAGTATATATTAATATAGAATGATTTAAATATGTCTCAAATGATATGGTTTGAGTTGATCAAGTACTATTAATGCTTAATAAATTACCACCTTGGGATAAAAAACAAGGTGTTTTATTCTCTAAGGCTGAAGGATCATGTTTCCTTATCTATGATGAGGATTTAAAGAGACCCAGTAACTTGGGATTTGAAAAACATAGACCCTGAAATCATAAGGGAAAGGGAGAAATAATATCTTTCCCAAATGACTACTCAGCCATCCATACAAGTAAATATTAAGGATACACATAAGGAGGATGTGGATCTATAGAATAAGATTGGGGATATTATTATGATCAACATTGATAATGATGGAATTATAAGGTTTTGTAAATTAATGTGTTCCATCAATACCATAATTGAATAAAGAGATATTGTATAATTCTCATAGATCATCATTCTCTATCCTTACTAGAATAAAAAAAATGTATGGAGATCTAAAGATTCATTTTAAGTAGTAAAACATAAATATGGAGATTTTAGAGTATATATCACAAGGCTTGGTATGCCATCTTGTTATGGAAAAACAAAAAAAATCCTAATAGAATGATGTAACCTTTTCCCATACATATATTAAAATGGGAAAATATCCCAATGGATTTATTGGTAATTAATCCTAAGAAATATAAATTCCATAATTCCATTTAGGTTATAGTTGACCCCATTATGAATTTAGAACATTTAATTTATATTTATGACAATTTCCCACATGGATATATTATGCTGATATACTTAAAACAAGTGGTTGGGATTTATAGTGTACCACAATTAATTATGTTGGGTGAATATTTTAGTTTTACCCTAATGTTTTGTAAAATTATTCAATGATAATTAGAAGTAATTTAGAACTTTATCACTACCTATCATCTATATACCAAGGTTTATTATGAAGAACCATTCAAATTTCAGATGATATACTCTGATCTTATACAATTAATGTTGGTATTTCTACCTATAATACTAGACTTGTTACAAAGGTTTTAAAAATTCATTGGTATACCCTCCCACTTTTACCACCTAAATTGGCCCCAAATCCCTTCATAAAATCAATTCACTACTATGTATTTTTTCCCCTCAAGTATTTGATTTCAATTCTATATCGATTCTTCTCTGATTCATTATTCTTACAATTATTTTTAGGTTAATCAACAAGGTATGTTAAATAAATTAACCCTTTCTATTATTGAATCCCTATGTTTAAATAATTTTTGGTCTTTTATTATTAATGAATAATAAAAATAATATACTTTTCATTTTTTATATGATTTTTTAAAATAAAGTATGAATTTTATAACTACTTAGTTTTAGTAGAATGTTTAGTCAATATCATCACCTTCTTGTGATGTAATAAAGATGTGATAGCATCAAATAGTGCTTACAAAGTTTGGTCATAAGTCTTAATACATTACAAGACGGTTAGAAACACCATCATGGATTCTTCACTATGAATCTAAGTGAATAAAACTATTTAGACACCCCAGTTAAAATCTCTCTACAATTGTATTGAACAAAATATTTCTATTCTCCAATTATGGTTAGAAATCCCAATCAATCTTATTCTCTAATATGTTAGACACCCCCAATAAAAAACCTCCGGTAGATAGTTACACACCCCAACTACAATATTCCTATTCAATATTAATTCAGATCTAGAAAGATCTTCTTTATAAATATACTTCCTCTACAAGAAAGTTGGATGTCCCTTCCTTGTGTACTTCCTCAAAAACTTCTGTAATGCTGGTCTTGAGACTCCTTTAATATCTTTAGCAGAAAATAATATTGATCAGATACACTAGTCTCAAAACAAGACTTATCTCTTCAATATAAAGATAAATCAGGATCTCAAATTACTTCATGCATAATGGATTCAAGGAACCTCCATATTTTTTCCCTAAATTATTCATCAGTGACATAAACAATACATCCACAAAAAAACAATAATTATTCTTTTGAAAATAACTCATTAATACCTAATTTAAAATAACTAATTTATATACTCATTTAAATGTCTTAATATTATCACACTAAATTTTATTATTCAAATATAAATACATGCTGGTTGTTTTAATATTATAGTTCTCATATAAATGTGTCAATAATAACAAATTTTTTTCTTCAAATATAAATTATCAAATGATGTTAGGTATTATATTGATAAATTTAAATACCCCAATGACTATGGGTATTTATATTTTCTTATGAATACCTGACTATTTTTTTGATATACTAAATCTACATGGAGATTATATATTTATGTAGGTATTTAGACATGTTCATGCAGCATGCACCTCATATCAAATGCCCATGGGTTTTATGTTCTCCACATATTTCATCATGTGGAATCATCCTTCATGAATCATTATCTATATAAATTCACCTCAAAATCCTGAAAGATATTAGGATCTCTACTTCTTCACATTTCCTCATTTTAAATATATGATGATTCTAGGTTTCATTCATTTATTAACATAGATAACATTCTTCAAGTCTCTAAATTCTTGAAGACTCTGTATTTGTTTTATTTTTAAAGTAGATATTCAAAAATTAATACCCATGGATTAACTCATCATTCTCATAATTCCCAAATGACTCAAATACCTTGTTTCATCATGAGTCTTCTTTATCATGCAGACAGTGTGAATGACTCCTTGTGAATATAACATGTACATGTATCCTATGGTGCTTCTGAACTTTTTTACACTCAATATACATGCATTAAAGTAAAATTTCATTCATGTACATTTTTATTCTAGAATAATACTTCATTTAAGATTATGTTTCATTTGAAATATCAACTCCATCACAAGAAACATCATGTCTTGGTTCCCTTATGTTCATGACTGAATGTGTATGAATTTCATATGAAATATGTATCCCAAATTTGACTCAATATTAGAAGATTGATGTTTCATTATTTTAATATAGATATGGATTAAGAAATATCAACATGGCTCATTAATGGTATAATAAATATGAAAAAAGGAACCCTTGAGTGAGGGAAGAATATGATGGAGATCAAACATCTTAGATGAAATCTATTGGATTATACTAATATGTCTATAATATTTTTAGTGGAGGAATAATACCCCATGGTTTTCTTGTCCCACATCCCTTAATGTTTCATTTGTTATCTCTCATATATAATTATGTTCTCCTTTAGTTCTTAAATACATTAGTAGGGTTCGACACCCACAACACCTCACATGCACAACCTCATGCTGTTAAGATTCCCTACATGATGGATTATCACCGCCTTGTGCATCTATGAATGTATCACCTATATACACCCTATATATCACCACATTCTATGATTTGTATGATCCCAATCTCCACCCCAGTAGTGGCTACACATGGGTCTTATGGCTAGCTAGACGGTTGGCCTATTTTTTGTGTAAAAAACCAACAAAAGTGTTCATCAAATAATAAACGAAGTGAAATAAACTCAAGCTTATTAATATCATCTTTTATGGAAATTTCCTCATTAAATAATGACTATGTTACATGTAATTATTTAAATCCTTCATAAAATTACTTTTTTCATGGAAATATTCAAATCCACATATAAATAAATATTTTCATTGAATTATTCAACTTGTTGTAAAAAAATTTCACATACTCAAATTCATTTTTCAAAAATATTTAAGATTTAAGATCAATTAAAACAATAATAACATTTAATGTGGAAAATTGATCAATCAGGACATCCAATTCCATCAAGTGAATCCATAACAATTTTTCCAGAATCACCACTTCATCAGCAACACACAAAAAAATTATTGATACATAATTGAAAAAAAAGAAAAACATGGTCTCAAAAATCTCCCTATTGTATTTTGTTAGAAATATATATTCACATTATAAAATTAAATATGTGTGAAAACATTATACCCCTTATTTAAAATAAAATTAAAAAGATATGTTGTGTCTTCTCATTTCATTTTTCAACTCAAAAACATGTTCTCCTCCCTTTTAATATTTTTTCTTGAACACTTTTGAGAGATGGATGATATCACATGGTTATCTTAAAAATGATCCTTTAGTTAATCAACTATAAGTCTATGTAGTCTAAAAGGTTTATAAAAAAATATATAAACAACCAATTGTGTCAAAGTTGTCAATTAGAGACCATGCATGTGAAATCATGCTCAAAAATTTTCAATTCTCAATTTAATGGTTGTTAATACATGGATTTTTTTATCTAGTACTCACTTTATCAAACACATCAAAAAGTTTATGTGTAGAAAAAATATCTCCCCATTTGTCTCATCCTTTAATAAAAAAATCACTCACCTTTAATGAATATGATTTATATATTTATGTAATAATAATGATACTATGATTGAAAAACCCCAATTTTAGTGTTACTCCACCTAAGGGAATGCACTCAATCCATCATCATGAAAATTGATGTTCACCAAGATGATAATTTATACTTATTCAATTCCATTCATGTTATTTCATATAAAATAGTAAGAAAATAAGGGTGTACCTCTTGTTTCTTTAGAATATTCATTATGGGTGATATTTTTCTCTCATCCTTACTTTATTATTATTTTAAACCTCATTATTGTATTCTCTTTCCTTTTTACTAACATTCTTCCTCGATTTTGCACATATTGATTTCCCAAATATTCGTTCCTCATTTTTCTTTGTTTTATCAACCTTAATATTTGATTCACCTATTTCTGTTGAATCATATACTACATTTTTTCCTTGATTCCAAGCAATGATTTGTACATCCATAATTTTTTGAATCTAGGAAAATTGTTTAATCCAAACCAATTATTTATTTTTTGATTGCACAACATCATTGGTATTATAAATTTTAATCTAAGATCATGTTCTAATTTTATAACCATATCACTGCCTTTATTTCAACATAATTTATGATAATACATGTTAAATCGATAATAATAATCATTATGAACATGCTTACAAAAACACCAGTAGAACCCTCTGGATTGTGATGTTCCAGATGAATTAATATAAGCCTTATTTTTATAAGTTAGAAATGATCTTCTTTAACTAATTTATTCTGTTTATAGGGAATAGTTTATATTAATATATTTCTTTTTCCAAATTGGAATGTATTTATCTTTAACACATTCATTATCAAATATGTAAAATCTATTTCAGGAATTATATTTTACAAATTTTTTGGAACGCTTAATATCATCAACTTGAGAAGATTATCCATTAGCATCCACTAATATTTTGAATTATTCTCTATATTTAATCAACTCATATTAAACTATGACACAAATGGATTTTGTCTCAAACCACTCTTCTTCGTTTTAATCCAATTTCTTCTGGTGATCAATGATAATTTTTTCTTGTTCTGAATCTCTAAGATTAGTCATTTTAATATCATAAATGTATGTTACTTAATTTTTAACAAACACCTCCTTCTATGAATTGTTATTCTCATTCCTTTTCTAAATGGCAAGGAGATTTATTTTATCTATATTTCCTTCCCTATTCAATTTACCCCTTTTAAATTTTCTTGAAAAAAAGGTAATTATAAAATTGAAATATTTATCATATTTCATCATCAAAACTTATTGTATATTTATAGGTGACATGATCTGATACTAATTGTAGTGCCAAAGGTCTGGTTAAGTACCACGGAGATAGGGGTGAATCAGTGGAACCCTCATTTTATAAATTTTATCTCCTTTTAAATACAACCTCATTAATTATTTATCATCATCGATCCAATAAATTATTTCTCACATCCTCACCATTTTTTGCAGTGTTAATGATAAAAGATCAGCACATAGAATATACAAGGTTCTATTGAATGGACAAATCTTTTCCATGTTACTTATATACCTAGACATGGATTCTTTACTATTCCTCCAAGTCAATAAAACTGGTTAGAAACTCTAGTTATAGTCTCTCCATAATTAGTTATACACCCTAATCACTCTTCTCAATCAATTGGTTAGACACCCCAATCATTTTTCTTCTATAATTGGTTAGAAACCCCAATAAAAAGCCTATGATAATTGGTTAGAAACCCCAGCTACAATAGTTTTCTTCAATGTTGATCTATATCTAGAAATATCTTCTTCTCTTATACTCTTACGCTATAGGAAATATTGATGTCCCTTCCTTTTGTACAACCTCAACAGCTTCACTAATGTTTATCTCAAGACTCCTTCATGATCATCATCACCAACCAACATTGATTAGCTCTATTGGTCTCAAAAATCACATTCTCTCTTCGATACAAGGATGTATGGGGAACTATAATTACTTCTTGCCGAATGGATGCTAGGAAACTCTATATTTTTCCCTTAAATTGTTCATCACCTCCGTGAAAAATATATCCACATTAAAACATTTGTACATGTGATAATATCTCATTATTACATGATTTAAAATCCCTAATTTAAATCCCCATTTAAATGTGTTAATAGTAACACATTTAATTTACTCATTAAAATATAAATACCCACTGGTTTTTTGGTATTATAATAAATATTTAAATGTTTAAATAATACTAATTTGTTTTTTGTCTTAAAATATAAATACCCAAATGATATTGGATATTATATTAGTCAATTTAAATACCACAATGATTGTGGGCATTCAAATTTCCTTGTGAATACCCAATTATTATTTAGGTATAATGAATCTTCTTGGAGCTCATATATTCATGCAGGTATTCATCCAAATTCATAATACATGCACTTTATATTAAATAACTATGGGTTTCTGTTTCTCCTTATAATTCTTCATGAGACATCAAACTACATGAATCATTTCAATTCTTTCATGAATCTAAAACACCTGAGGGATATCAAGATTCTGTTTTATTCACTTGGACATGTTTAAAATACCTTATTATTTCATGTTTCCTTCATTTTATCACCCTGATAAAAGTATATATGGCTTCAAGTTCCCAAATACTATAGCTTCATTTTATTCTTCACATGATATTTCAAAAAAGTAATACTCATGGATTAACTAATCATTATCATAATGACCAAATGACTCTAACACCCATTTTCTTCATGTGTCTTCTTTATCTACAGGTAGTTTTCATGACTCCTCATGCATAAATATTATCAATACACCCTCTACATGGCTTAAATGGTGTTTCTTATCATTTTACACTCAATCTATATGCATGAAAGTGTAACTACATGAATATATATTTATATTTGATATTATTAATGCATTAAATATTATGTTTCATTTGAAAGACCATCTCTCTCATAGGTGACATTATATCTTGGTTCCCTTCTCTTCATGAATGAAATTGCTTGAATTTCATATACCATGTGTATCTTAGAAAAACATGGATCTTAAAAGGTTGATGTGGCCTCATTTTATTATGGGAATTACTTTGTTTTATTCATTGTGGCTCGTTAATGGTGAAATAAATGTGTGTATAGGAACCCTCAAGTGAGGGAAGAAGATGAAGACAATCATATAGCTCAGATGCAATCCATCAGACGGTGCTGATATTCATAACATTTTTAATTGAGGAATAGTAAAATGTGGTTTACCCATCCCCATATCACTTTCTGATTTTATTTTTCTCTCCCTTATATAATTTATCTATCCTTTAATATTTCGAGCAGTTAGTGGGTTTCAACACCCAAAATACCTCACACACTCACCCTCACACCACGACTCCACCCTGTTTGGTGGGTCGACACCTCTTTTCCTCATATGCACGCACTGTCTCCATATGGGCACTACATGCACCATCTTTGTCACTTCTTGACAATTCATGGTTGATCCAAGTGCCCACCTTAGTAGTGGATTCACATGGTTCATATATCTAGATAGATAGTTATTCTATTTTTTAGGTAAGTTCACCTAAAAATATTTCATTAAATATTCAATCAAGTCCAATAAACTCAGGATTCTTCATATCATTTTTTCATGGACTTCTCTTCATGAAATAATGAATATATTTCAAGGAATTATTTAAATCCTTCATGCAATTACATTTCTTCATAGAAATCATCAAATACTTATAAAAATATTTTTTTTCATCTTATTAAACTTTTTATAATCATTTTACACATCTTCAAACTCATTTTTTACAAGACTTCAAGCTTTAATATCATTTTAGAAAATCACCACATTTAACCTAGAAAATTGATCAAGCATTACATCTAATTCAACAAAGTGAATCCATACAACCTATTCATTCATCACGAATTCATTATAAGCACACAAAACACATATTTTTGCATCATTGACAATAAATGAAACACCTAGTTTCAACAAAAATTATCCTTCAAAAAACATGTCCAAGTTATTTCTCTAACCATGATCATGTAAGGTTAAGAAATTTTCACTTCTCCATGGTTAATTTATGAGCCTAGTTATGAGTTAATTTAATTGTAATAATATAGGGGTGTTTCAAATATCATTATTTCTAAATTGGTTTTAGACTTGAAAAAAATTTCTTCAGTTAGACCTGTCCTTTTTATTCTCTTGGGATTTTGGTATCAGGTCAATAAAGTGTTCATATAGATGATAAAAATGGAAATATAGTTCTTGGTATGTAATGGAGAGATATGTCTTAACCTTTACCCCTTTTTTTACATCCTCCAATTTTTTAAACCAATATTCTTATTTTTAGAATATATATTTTCTTGCCTCTCTTTTCAAATAAGAAGAAAAACATCTCAAATAAGGCTACTTCTCCATAAGCCCTATCAAATTGAATGAATAGAATTCCTCCATGTTATTTTTAATTAATTTTTAGTCCAATTATTGTGATTTAACATTAAAATTTCATAATAGATTCATGTGATTGTGTTTGAGTATAATTATCTTTATTTTAGTGATAACTATATTCTATATTTCCTCCCCAAAACATAAGGTATCTCAAAATACATTAATCATGGTGAACATGGATTTCAAGCCATACTTAATTAAACCTAACAAATGAAGATAAACATAAAAAATAAAATAAAATATATTGAATCCAAAAAAAATAACAAAAAAATAATTCAATTATAACTAAATCCATATGAATTGAACCAAAAAAACAATATAGAATAATGAAATGAAGAAAATCAAAGGAAATTGACTTAATACCAGCTAAATTAAATTATGTGAACCTAAATTTATCTGAATTAACCCATCCTTAATCAAACCAGACTAATCTAGTATGAAATTACCCAACCACACTCAACCCAAACCATTCCAAATTCAACTAAATTGATGCAACATGAATAAAAGATAAATAATATTGAATATAAAAGGAATTGACTGATTTGAATAAAATAAAAATAAATAAATACACATTAATTTATATAATTTCAAACATAACATAACTAAATCCAATGCATACATAAATGATATAGGTTAAATTGAAGAAGATAGAATCAAATGAGTTGATTGATGATAAAAATATATATATTTAGTTATAAAATAATATTGTTCTCATAATATGTATTCAAAATATTCATAGTAGTCATATATTATCAAAAAAAATAACTATGTTGATATTAATAAAACAAATCAATATAATGGGTATAAGTTAGATGTATGATGCTGATCAAATCTCAATCGAGTTTCAAAAGAGGGTTTTTTGGATTTTTCATTTAACAAAGATTTAGATATGGTTCTTATAGGATTATATTATTTTAATTATGTTGGTATACCTTGGTTATGTTTTGAAGAAGTTATATACCGCATAAAATAATTTTTTTTCAAAAACAACTATCATCTATGACATCATAATAGAGATAAAATCCATTCTCCGTTAGTTGATGATAGAAATGAATAGAGTGGAATACTGAATTTCATATTGGATAGGTTTTCATTTTTTATCATCATGGTGAATAAATTATTCCAATATAATAATTTAATGATACTAGTACATATGATACTACCGATGAAAATGGTGATAATGAGAGGGTGAAAAAATTGATGGATGATTCTCAGAATATTATATATCAATAATGTAGTAATGTTGAGAGGGAGGAAAAATGGATGAAACAAAACTAAAATGAATCAAACTCAACTAAATTGACCTATCTTGAATAAAAAAACAAAACTGATACATAACTAATTGAATAAATATAATTGAATTAAAATAAATTAGATGAATATAAACTGACTAGAAATTAATCAAAATAAATTGAACTAAAAAATGTTAAAATAAACTATAAAATGTTTAAATTTTGAATATAAAATGTAAATAAATTGTAATTTTTAAATTTTTTAGATTTTTAAAATAGTTTGTAAACAAATTTTAAACTATTAAAAATTAGTTTGCAACACTCTTGTAAATAGTTTTTAAAGTTATTGTAATTTTTTTGAAGTGATTATATTAAAAAAAATTAAAACCTATTTACATGTGGTTTAAAAATTGTTTACAAGTAGTTAAGTAAAAGGTTTTAGAGTATTTATGCAAAACATTATAAATTATTTTTAAAACGTTTTACAGTTTCACAAAGTTGTTACTTGTAAAATTCATTGTTTACCAAGAATAAAAAGTTGATGATTTTCAATCATGAAACTCAAAATGATTGATCCTTTATAGATTTACCACAAAAACAGTCAATATAACATAGAATTATAATCAAACCCAGTAACCTCAATACCCAAAACCATAATTCTCATCTAGATACTATAGAATAACATCATGATCATATATTTACTAAAAAAAATATTCAATCCAAAATTACTATAATTAAATTCATATGTCCACCAAACCATTCATATATTAAAGAAGCCAGTTTCCCCTTTTATTTATACCCCAAACATCCAATATAAAGGGATAAAATCTAAAATAGCCACAAGAACTAAAATAATCTTACTTAATTTCATCCAAGGAAACCATATATAATGCATTAAACTTAAATAAACCATTTCTAACTCTATCACATGCATAATACCAAATTTCAATAATATCCTTCGGATTAACAAAAAAATCCCAAATTTCATTTTCAATCCAAGCATAACTTAACAACTCAATAACTCATAAATTCATGAAAACAAAATAAAATCACTACTAAAATATAACACATAAATATAAAATAAATTAATTCAAAACATCATAAAAGATAACCATAAAATTCATAGTTCCAACCACCTAAACATCAACATCTCACATAATCCACATTAATTGAACCAAACAATCCATAACCAATAAAATGAAATATTTTTTAAAATAAAACATCTAAACACGTTTATTTTAATTCCAAATCACGTTTATTAATTCTCACAATCATTTAAAATAATAAATTTAAAAAATTAATCCCTTTTAAATTGGAAAAAAATACAAATATTAGGTAAAACATTATTTGATTTATCCCAATCATGTCCCCAAAAACTAATTAACATGTTAAAAATAAATTAGAATTTTAAAATTTAAACTCAATCATGTCATTAATTAAAATAATTACAAAATTTTTTAATCTTTCATTCATACTAGTTCAAGTAATTTAAAATTAAAAATTTTATTAATAAATATCACTATCCTTTTATATCGTTCTCATATTAAATTAAATCAAAAATTCATTTTGAAACAATTTTAACCCAAAACTATTCATTTTTTAACACATAATACCGAAAATATTTCTTTACTTTCATGAAATTATAAGCCTATAAATTAAATCATCAATAAAATGTTTTTTAATAATTTTTTATTACATTATATTCCATTTGAATAAAGTAGTATTGAACCTATAAGAGTGAGTTTCTTGAAAAAAAAATCCCGTGAAGAAAGAAGAGAGATGAGACTATTGTACAGGAAAATAAAAAAGAAAATATTATAATTTATATTCTTATTATTTCAAATTTTAATATCTATTTTTATTAAAATGATTCATTTATATTGTTAAAAAATTATTTTAAGTTCCATTATGAGAAAGGGGGTGATAAATTAGATCAATATGATTATTTAAAATTGTTATTTGGTAATGAGAAACATGTTAGAGTCTATTTTGGACCCATGAAGAGTGTCATCCTCACTAGATATTATACCAGTACATGTTCCTCTAATATATCGAGTGTCACTATGATGCAAGAGACCTATACAAAGAAATAAAAATCTCATATAGAGGTAGAAAAAGCTAAAATATTATCCATGCTAGATTTTGAAAGGAGTAAAATGGCCAATGAGAAGTTTCAAAGGATTATAGCAGCTTTATGACCATCACTTCTACTAGATATTTATAAATTTCTTGAGATATGAAATTTTATTATAAGAAACATCTATGATACACCTAACAATTTTGAGAATGATTGTAATGGTGGTTCTTGAGATGAATTTAATAGTGGTGATGATGAGGAAGATATAGGAGGTGATAATATATATGAGGATGCTCATGATGATGGTGATGACAGTGATGGCCATGATGGTATTGGTGGTCCTGATGTAGATATTTATCTCTAATATTTCCTTCTTGATTTCTATGATATAACCATGTGTCTGGTTTTTTATGACTGAAAATGATTTCATATATGTGTTCTGATTTTTTTTGAATTTATCATCTAATTAAATGTGAAATATATAAAATATGTGTTTTTTTGGAATGTTTGTTGTGACTAGGGATTGCTAGAAAGTAAATGGGAGTTTGGCTAACTTCTAGTGGAGGGGGTATACGTATTGTTTTAAACCATTTCTATAGACTAGATATACCAATGGTTTCAGTAAATATTGGTATCATACACCCCCAACCTACTTATAAAAATGGCTATAAGAAAACTGTAAGTATAAGTATTTTGAAATGCCTCTCTACCCAATGGTTGAGGGAACCATTGGTATACCCTATCATAATAGTTACATGACTTATACCAATGGTATATATCTATTGGTATAGGTTATTTTTCTAGTAGTTAATGGATTTCAAAGGAGTATGGGATCAACACATTCTCTCGGTAGAGTTCTCATATAACAATAGCTTCAATTATATCATTCAAATGACACTATATAAGGCACTTTATGGGAATATGTGGAAAATTAAATCATTTTGGGATAATTTTGTATTTCATAATATGTTGGGACTAGATCTTTCTCAGGATATAATATAGAATACTCAAACCATTCAACAGAATATTAAAGTTACACAAAGTCATTAGAAGGGATATAATGATAATATTTGACATGATCTAGATTTTAAAGTCAGAGATAAAGTATTACATCAAAAATCACCAAGGTATCAAGCTATGAGATTTATGAATAAGAGAAAGTTTATCCCAATGTATATTGTCCCTTTTCAAATCCATGATCATGTTGGGATGATATCTTATCATCTTTCACATCCACCGAACCACTCAAAGTGCATGATGTAACACCCCAAGATTTTGTGGAAAAATCAAATGAATTTTTATCTTTTTCATATTTTATGTTATATACATCACTGAGTATATTTTAATTATAAAATACATCGATTTTAGCTTATGTTGTATGAAATGAATCTCTTCAAAATTGTGAAGGATAAGCGACACTATGCTTCCCTGAACCATGAAATAATATTATTTTAAAAATATATGTTATAAAATTTCCATTAAATAGGTTATTAAGAATTATATTAACTGGTTCATGAAATATAAATATAAATTTCCAACTCAATGTATATTTATTTATAAAATTCTTTTAAATAATCAATTAATATTTGGTAAAGAAATTATATTCAACACAAATTTTCTTTCATCACAAATGATTTCTTTTCTTTTTATGAAAAAATAATATAATTATTTTATAGATCTGTTAGAAACATTAATTAGTAAAATAAACATCATTTTCTGAACCACCGTATCTATATTATATTATAATTAAATTTTTATATTTTTTTATAAAAAATCATTTTTTCATTGAAAAGTGAAAAATATTTATTTTATGTAAAACTATAATATTTTTTAATAAGTAAATTTTGATAAATTCCCAATAATATTTTAAATTAAATTAATTATAATTTATTAACATTTAATAAATTTAATTACTTTTGAAACAAATTTATATTATATTTTAGTATAAGTTTTTTTTAAAGGTTCTTCTCTAAATACTATTTTAAAGTACATAATATCTCACAATTTTAATTAATTTAAATAATACTTAATGGGGAATTTTTAAAATTAAATTTATAGATTATATACCCATAAATTTAAATTTATATTCATATAAGGTTTATTATTTTATATAGAGTTAATATAAAACCATATTGTTCTTGAAAAAAATATAGTTCCCGAAAACCTGCTTTTCATTTTGTTTACAGGTTTTTTATTAAATTTTATTTTAACAATTATAGAAAATTTATTTGAAAAAGTAAAATTCATTTTGGAAATCATCATTTCAAAATTATATTATGTTTATTTTTGAGAATTTTCTAAATAGATTATTTTTTTTATAAATAGTGAACCACACTGAATTTTAATTAAAAACTTATTTTTTAAAAATTATTTATAATTTTAAATTATATTTTAAATTTTAATTATAGTATCGTTGGATCAATTATATATATATATATATATATATATATTAATCTAATTTATTTTTTAGGAATCAATTTCATATTGAATTAAGATCTAAAAACTTTATAAACTTTTGAACATTTCCTCATTAAAAATCATCTTTATCATCATTTCTACTGGATTAATTTTAAATTAAATTTTTACACTTCTGTGAATAGAATTTAGAAAATTGGTTTTTATATTTTTAAATATAATAATTTGTATTATCTAATATGTTCAAATTAAATTTTTGACCGAAAATAATAATATAAATAGTTAAAATTATTTACCACGATTAAGGTAGAAATATATCTACTGAGGGGGGTTAAACTAAAAAGATAAGGGTTAAAGATAACCCAAAACTTTTAAAAACCAAATTTCTGAGCCATATTTATATGTCATCCCTTCTATTATCTATAATGGTCCATTATTGGATACTTGGTACATGGAAAAATTATGGGTGGACTTCTTTCTCTCAAAATAATACAAGTGTACCACTTACTATACTTATAAAAGGAAACCCCTTCTCCTCTCCTCTTAACACCTTCAAATACTTTTGGTTCAGACAAGAAATTCTAAAATCACTTATAAAATTAACTAATATCACCACAGAGGCATCATTTTATACATAAATCCAACCTGAGAATTATTTTCATGCAAACCTAAGGAGGATACCCAGAGAAGAGGTAACTTTATTCAATGGGAATTTTTATTTTATTTATTCCTCTACCTCCATAAATTATTATTTTACCAATATGATATAATAACCATATTATATTCCATATACATATATATTATTATGTTTTTTCATGACCGAAACTCATCTTTACTTCCATCGAATGGGTTATGAAATCATCATTCATGTGTATGATGGATTGCCACCTCATGAACTAATGTCATTAATTTTTCTATTATAATCTCTAAATAGATATAATGATGGATTTATTATTTATATATTATATTCTTGATATAAATATACTTTTTTTAAAAGGTGCTGATCTTCTTCTTGCTCTAAAATCATGGTGGGTTTCGATCTCGACTGGGAAACTTCATGCGTGGTTCAAACCTCCAAAGTTCAAAATGATGAATCTATATCAGTGGGAAAACTGAAGGGGGTTTCGTTTATGGAAGCGCTCAAGGGTTCTGACCCCTGCAAATCCTCCGTGATGTAGGTATCTTTTTCCAGGAAGCTTGAAGATGGTCGTTTTGCAGTCGAAGCAGACCCCAAAGCTCTTCTTCAACATTCAGTCTTATGTATGTTTTCTCTCATGGGTTGGATCTCTTATATTAAAGGTGATAAGCTATGGACGAATTCAGACCTAAAATTTTTTATCTCTCATATCTGGGGAATAGTGGAATGGAAGCTTGTTCCTCTGAGTAAGGAATATATTCATATTATATTGTGTTCCCAGGATGATCTTGACTGAGTATAGAAAACAGGAAAAATTCAGCTTAAACCGGGGGTAATTTGACTCTCAGAGTGGGACTGTGCTTTCAAACCAAACTCTACTAGGAATACCTTGGCGCAAATTTGGATTCTGTTGCACGGGATTAGCTATTTTTTTTAGCATCTGAAGATCCTGAACGATATTGCCTCCTGCCTTGGTACGCTGCTTAAAATTGATCATAGAACCATCAACGCTGAAATTGGCCTATATACAAGGATCATGGTTGAGGTGGATACGGCTGTTAAACTCTCGGAGACGATCGTATTCAATGTGAATGACTGCAGAACTGAAATCAATGTTGAAGTTGAGTGTATTCCACTATATTGTGAGCTTTGAAAAATATTTGGTCACTCTTTGTTGAAATTTAGGGTGGGTAAAAGCCAAGTTGCGCAGCCTCCGGTGGATGGTTGAACTGAAATCAGGAGGCGTAAAGAAAAAGGTCATGTGCCTCATATTCTTGATCCTCCATGGAAAAAGGCTGAAGTCTGGGTTAGAAAACCAACATTTTTGGGTGAAGGTTCAGGCACCTGGGCCGATCAAGTGGAGGAGGAAGATCTTCTCTCTGCCGATCTGAGCTTTATTGCAGCTATTGAAAGGCTGGTGATGGAGGAATGTATGCGAAGTTCACCTGATATTTCACCACCATGAATTATATTTGTTGAACTTGGACAGCCTCAAATGGTTTCTCCTGGTGAGACATCAGGTTCTCCTCATCATCCGCAGACGGTTGGTAATACATCATCACTGATGGCAGTTCCGCATGGCAATAGCCTTGACTGTCTAAATGATCTCAAGTTGGTTTCTTCTAAGTCTAACTCGCCTAATATTGCAGTCCAGCCTCCTATTGGTGCTGAATATTAGGCTATTCATCTGGATGGAGAAGCAGGTTTGTCATCGATTCATGTTCTAATTCAATCTTCTGAAAACACAGTGGTTATTCACACACCACCGGTTCATAATTTGAGTAGTGTGATTTCTAATGACACTGAAATAGTAAATTCTGGTTCATTAAATGAAGTTCTAGTGGACAAGATTTTTATAGCAGTAGTGGACACACTGCCTATTCAGGTTCTGTCCGATGACACTAGGAATCTGAATAACACCAAGGATTAAATTTCTGATCTTATGGTTGAACCCTTGAGTGTTCCACCTACTGTTTCAATTTTTATGGACAATTCAGGTTCTACTAATAGCCCCCTTGTTTCTATTTTGACTAAACAAGGTTCTAAGAACAGTCCGGGATCTTCTCAAACTCTTATAAGATCTAAGAATAGGAGAGGTCTGGGTGGTTCTAAGAAGAAAAAGAGGGGCTCTTTCCCCAACTCCATGTGACTTTTTTGGACGTTTTATTTTCGAACTGTTAGGGCGTTTTAAATCCTGATACCCTTTCCATATTTAAAATAAATCTTTTGACTCATAAACCAAATTTTTTTTCATTTTATGACGCCAAAGTTAATTTCTCTTTGAAATATCAATTTCTATGTGTGTATGGTTATAATTTCCTTGGTTCTTGTAAGAATATGGCGAGTGCTGACTCTCTTTGGGTTTTCTGTCATAGTTCTTTAAAAAATGTCAAGGTCTATAAGTTTTCTGATCAAATTTTGATTCTTAATTTTAATCTTGATGGTTTTCATGTTTTTTTCTCTATGATTTATGAAAAAAATATATATCAAGATTGTAGGGATCTTTGGATTGATCTTTTAGATTTGGTTATCAATATGCAAGACCCCTGGTTGGTTGTTAGGGACTTTAACGACATCCTCTCTCCTGGTGAAAAAATTTGTCCCTCTCACTCCCTCATTTCCTCTAAGGAATTTAGATCTTCTATTAATGATTGCACTCTAATTGAAATCATCTTTCTGGGTGCCAAATACACTTGGTATAGGAGACATTATAACAGGGTCGTCGCTAGGAAATTAGATAGGGCCTTTACTAATCTTTTTACACTAGATAAGTGGGATACCATATCCAGTATCACCTTGGTAAAACTAAATTCAGACCTTCATCCTATTATTGTCAGCATTTTCTCTAAGAGGCTGAAATCCTTTACCCCCTACAAATTCAATAATGCTTGGGCTATCGATCTAGAGTGCTCCAAGCTGATTTGTGATTTTTGGAGCACGATGAGCCATCAATTTGGCACCTTTGATTGTATTAATAAGCATAATCATCTTAAACATCATCTAAAAGGTTAACGTAAGGATATATATAACCAAATGTACAAGGATATCATCCCCCTTGAAAAAGATCTTATGCAGATTCAAACTATCTCTAGCAACTCTGATATTTCTATTGATCCTCAAAAATGAAATCAATATCTCGGGAAATCTCAACTCTCTTCTGTTGCTTAGAGATAACTTGTGCAAGAAAGATTTTAAATCTAAGTGGCATTCAGATGGTGATAGGAACACTAAGTTTTACAATGCTCTTCAAAGAATCAGAAAGGTCAATAGGCCGCTATCCATTCTCAAGGACAATGAATCCTTATTGGACTCTGAGGCTGCCATTACTAATCATGTGGTCTCTTATTTTGAAAATAGTTTCAATGGTTCACACATTCATAAGGATCTCTTACTGAGGTCATCCTGGTCTTAGTGAATGATGAGGACAATTGTAATATTCTAAGCATTCTTCTTAATCATGAGATCAAAAGCACGGTCTTTAGCCTCAACTCGGATAGTTCCCTGAGACCTGATGGTTTTAACAATGGCTTCTTTCAACAATTCTGGGAGATCATCCATGTTGATTTTTGTAATCTTGTCAGATCCTTTTTTGTGCATGGATTCCTCCCTCATGGTCTCAACGTGAAATTCCTTACATTAATTCCCAAAGTAGACAATGCCTCTAAAATCCACCTTTTCTGGCCTATTGCCCTTATCAACTCCCTCTAAAAAATCATCACTAAACTTCTTTCCAACCGGATGTCTTCTATTTGTAATAAAATCATATCTTGGAATCAGTTTGGTTTCATCAAGGGAAGGTCTATCCAAGACTGCATTTGTCTTGCCTCTGAATGCATCGACTCTTTAAACAAAAACACCATAGGAGGAAAAATTTCCATCAAGCTTGACATTAATAAGGCTTTTGATACTATAAATTGGAGTTTCATATTTAATGTTCTATGAGCTTTTGGTTTTAATAAATACTTTATTAATTGAATTAACACCTTATTCTCTTCAGCCAATATCTCCATTATTATTAATGGTACTCCAAAAAGATATTTTAAATGAAACAAGGGTATTAGGAAGGGTGATCCCCTATCGGCCATTCTTTTTGCCATCGTGAAGGATTACTTGAGAAGATTACTTTCTATACTTGTGGATCAAAACAAGCTCAAACCTATTCAGGTAGCCAGAAATCTTACTGTGCCAACGCATCTTCTATATACCGATGAAATCATTCTTTTCTTCCAAGGTGGAAAAAGAAACATTCAAACTCTAAAAAATGAATTATCTCATTATGAAGATGTCTCTGGTCAATCTATAAGTTAGAACAAATCCTTTTTCTTTTTTGGGAAAAGCTTCTCACCTAATAGAAAAAATAGCATCATAAACCATCTAGACATCAATGAAGGCTCTTTCCCTTTCATCTACCTAGGGGTTCCCATTTTCTAGGGAAGGCCTAAGCCCTTGTATTTCAACTCGATTGTGGAACAGGTTATCCATCAACTTGCTTCTTGGAAGGAAAAATCCCACTCCATGGCTGGAAAAGTTTGTCTTGATAAATCTACCATTATTTATAAAATGGTTTATTCCATGATGATCTATAGATGGCCTACCAGTCTTATAAAAAAATAAATGGGTACATTAGAAATTTTGTTTGGTCTGGTATCATTCTTGTTAGGAATCTTTTCACCATCTCCTGTTCCAACTGTTGCACCCCTCTAGAGAAGGGTGGCATGGGCATTAAAAATCTCAATCTCTTTAATGAGGCCCTTCAAGACAAGTTTACTTTGAATTTAATTCATAGTTCATCTGACTCCTTTTCCTTCCTCAAGAATAGGTTCCTCACAAATCTTAAGAAAGGTAATTTGAATTATGTGAGATATTCAATCTGGCCTTCCATCGGACATTCTTTCGCTAGCATCATGAATAATTCAAGATGGATGGTTAGCGTTGACTCCTCCATGAACATTTGGTTGGATAATTGGACTACCACCCCCCTGCTCTCTCTGTTATCTCCTAATTACACCCCCCCCCCCCTACTAACACCAATTGTTCCATTAAATATGTGATTCAATCTAATGTTTCCAATCTTCCTGATAACATCTTAAAATGTGGTTGACAATTATCCTTTTACTCGCACTTATGATTTCCTTATCTTGGAACCTTCCCATAATGGTGTGCTAGACTCTAAAAGTTTATATAATCATAATTTCAATTTGACTGACTCTAATTTTAGTTGGTTTAAATATTTCAATAATCCTTGGATTAAACCTTCGAGGCTCAACTTGATTTTGCATATTTCCCACAACCACTTTCCTACTAAGGTATGACTTTAATGTTTTGGTATTCAGCATTGCTCTAAATATCCTGTTTTCCATCAACACAGGGAATATACCAATAACCTTTTCTTTTCCTACGCCACAGCTTCAGATCTTTGGAATTCTATTACTGATGTGTTTGACTGCAGATGGTTTCATTTTGACTCCATTATTTCTCAAATCAAAGGCTGTTTGGCACATGGTTTTTCTCTAAAAATTAAGAACCTTTTTATAATTGCTATTGCGGAACTCCTCCACATTATATGGTTTGTTAGAAATGCTTTTATGTACAAAAATTTCTCATTTAATCTTAATTCAGGTAGGATACAAATTATTATTTCCGTTAGGGAGGAAGATTTGATTCAAAATGCCCCTTGTAACAACACTATTGGAGACCTAATGATCCTTCGACAACTTAAAATCAAGGGTCTTTACAGGTAGCCAAACCACACTTTTGAGGTTTTCTGGCAAGCTCATATTCCTTGTTGGATCAAACTTAATGTGGATGGTGCTTCAAAAGGAAACCCAAGTCTTGCTGGATGCGGTGATATTTTTAGAGATTGTCAAGGCCGAATTCTTGGTTGCTTCTTTACCAGTTGTGGTTTGGCCACCTCGTTAGAGGCAGAAATGTTGGCTATGATCCTTATGATTGAGTTTGTTATACAAAAGGGATGGAACAACATTTGGATCGAAAGTGAATATACCACCATTATTCAAGCTATTTGGAATGGTACATTGCATTTTTCTTGGCCACTTACCACCCGATGGATGATATTCCTCGATTCTCTCTATGGGATCAACTACATAGCCACACATACCTTTTGGGAAGCGAACTCGATTGCGGATGGTCTTGAAAATAAGGGTATCAATCAGGGCCTCTCTTAGCTGGAGGAATTACCAGTTGACTTACTCCCCCTCTATGAAAAATATTGTAATAAGATTCTCTCTTTCAGACTTTTTTAGTGGTTTATCTGTTTGGTAATAAATTGTGTCTTGGTCTTTGGCCAAGAGACCACCTTTGAAATAAAAGTATGATAACATCGCTCGTGTGTACGGTGAACTACCACCTTGTGAAGTGATGTGATTCATTTATGATTTAAATGGATAGTAAAAAATATGGGTTTAATAAAAATATTTGATATATATTAAATAAAAAATATTATTTAATAATAATATATCATTTAACTTTATTTATTTTAATATGAAAATACAATGGAAAAAAATTTCATGTGTATGTACGGCATACCATCTCCATGAACGGTGTATTTAATTCTCTATCACTATATTTTGGGGATTACTCTAAAAAAATTTATAATGAATATAATATATATATATATATATTGGTTAAAATTTAATATTTTATGAAATTATGATAAAATTAATATGACCCAAAATAAAAAATAAAAAAACATATGAAAAAAACTTTTATTACCCAAAACATTACTTTAACCTGGATTTGTTAATAAAACGGTTATAAAAGGTCATAAGTAAATCATATATGGTATGATATATATACATATATATATATTCATGGTTATTTAAAATATTCATAATAAATATATATTTATTATATATTATTTTTTTAAGGTGTATGAAGGAATTCAAGACTTAATGTAATGAATTTCTAGTCTCTCCGTTATTTCAGGGAGACATATATAAATTCACAACCTATTTTTTACATGGTGTGTATAATACCCATGAACATATTTTATGATTATTAACCTTAAAATTATTCAGATTTTAATATCCATTTTAGTATCTCTCTTTCATGGGGGTAACAACTTAAAATTTAACAAAGTGGTAAAGGATTTTTTGTCTCAATTTTACTTCTTTGAGACATATGTTATGTTATGCTCGTGATTTATTATATGAGGTGTATATAATAAACATTTGAAAAGTTTTATGTTGAATATAATAATTTTCATGAATTTTATTGTCTCATTTAATGATATCATTTCTTGGGGATTATGATTATAAGTTACCAAAGTGGTAATGATTTAATATTACAATCTCATAGATTATCATGATTGTTTAAGATTATGCTTCCAATGATTAAATATTATGATATACATTTCAATAAACTTGTGAATTTAATTACCCTATAGTGATTACATTATTATACATTTTTTCTTGTCATTTTACTCTCTTTATGTATTCAAGAGTTCAAAATAATGTTTTTAAGAAAAAATTTCTTTATTTATCTCTTTGATCAAAAACCCTTTTTCTTCCAAAACCATGTTTTCTAAAAACTATATCAATTTTTTTAACATTCTAAATATTATTAATTAAATAAATTTATACTCGTGTTTTACTTTCTTCAAAAAAAAATGAAAGTAATCTTCATGTTTTTTCCATATAGTTCCCATTTGGATTTTACTAAAAATGTGAAAAGATTATGTTTTTTAATAATCACAGCATGAACAGTATTCCCCACTATCATGACCTCTCAATGATTTCATTATTACTTTAAATTATTTCAAATTTCTTTTTAAGGAAAATTTTTCCTTAATATTTGGAAAATTTTATGTTTAAAATAAATTATTTCGAAACAAAAAGGATTCTCAAAAAGTTATATGTTTTAAAAATGTGGTTTTCCTAGTTAAAAGTTTATTTTACTCAACAAATGTTTTAAATGATTTTTTAAAGATTCCATTATGTGTTTTCAAGGTTAGTTTTCAAGGAATAGTATTTCCAAAAGTTTTATGTTTTCAAAAAAAATTATTTTATTTTCCTCATGAAATTTTTCAAGTGATTTATCATTCGAAATAAATATCCATCAAAGATAACATCCTTTTAAGTTAATTACTATTTAATGAGGGTATGATCCAAGGATACCAATATTATTTTTTATGTGAATGATTTATTTTTACGATAACTTTATGTTTATGAAATCTATTTATCTTTCATGAGTTATACCATGATAGAACACTTATGAAAACCAATTCCTTTCCTTGGTGAGGTTATAATAAAATTATAATATGATTATGAAACCTGAAAATTTTCCATAGCTTTTTATATAATGAAATTTTTATGAAACCCAATTCATTTCTTGGGTTATGATATGGTAAATGTTTTATGATCATGGGGCACACATGTGTATGATTTTCATTATGTTATGGGTGGGACTTGTATCTCACTTTAGTGCATTGGGTATTGAAAAATGTTCTATGAGATTAGTGGGTACATGGGTGGTTATCCCAAGACAAAAAATGATGGTACATGGGTGGTTAACCCAATCCTGAAAAATATGATACATGGGTGGTTAGCCAATGCTCAAAGTAGGTAAATAGGTGGTTTTCCCAAGCCTAAAATGTATTGAATGACTTGATGGGTAGCCCTGAAATAATATTTTCAATGATTATTTGTATTCCACAATACTTTGTCTTATAACAAAGTTAAGATCTCATGAATCAAGTTTTTGAATACCTTATGATTCATGTCTTATAAATTGAAATTGTTTATTCCGTAACTCATGATTGTGATCTTTGACACGAAGGGTATGTTTTTCAAATGTTATATTAATGTTCTCATATACTTATTCTCGTTTTATGATTTCATATATCTCTTGGTTAAACTTACTGAGCATATAAGCTCACCCTTTTTTATCTTTCCTTTCCCCAGGCTACAAAAAATAGTTTTTATGTTGGAGTAATAAAGGATAATATATTTATGGGTACATTGAAGATATTTCATGAATTGAGATGATTATTTTCTAGGTTTCTAAAATAATTAATCACTTATAGTTTTTAGGTATGTGTTTGTGTAATATAATGAATATTATTGTGAAAAGATGTAATATCCATGTATGAGAGGTCTAGGTCACTATATTTGGTATCAGATGAATGGTTTAGTTAACCTTTGGAAACATGGATGATTAAATTTTATATAAATCCCTAGTGATATTTCTAAGGATATGTCAAGGTATGTCTCTAAAGATAAATATAATGTTGAGTGAATGAATAATAAAATGTCTTGGAATTTTGGTAAATTATTGAGCGAGTGGTTTCTAAGAAATTAAACCCATGTACGGATATTATAAGTTGAAGTGGATCTAGAACAGAGGTACCTAGGGAAAATAAATCTGTAAAGGGTGAATTGATCTAGACTTATTCATCACATGTTACATGATAGTGAACCTTTCCACACAATTTTTTAACACTCTCTAGGGATATACTTTGGAAATTCACAGACTCTTTACAAATTGTCATAACGAATTTAATTAGATAATGACTGAATGGCCTAGGATAAACCAAATGTTTCATAGATTAAAAATAAGTTTTCCTGATTTAGACATTATATAAGGTATTTTTCAGGATTATATAGTTTACCAGTATGAAAATTGTTACTAACACAATGTTTTTTAGTTTTAGTCAATGGAAATAACTAGAAGGGACTCGATCAACATTGAATATGATAGACAATTTATTGATGAGAAATTAAATGAGATGATGAATGGAGTTAATGATATTATTATTAGGCCTAATCAGTTATCATCGAACATGATTAAAAATTTTCACTTTAACCAAATCGCGAACTCAACAAAGAAGATAAGGATAGTGTTCATTGAGAGTTTGGGTAATAGAGACCATGGAGGAAATAATATTTAGTTTTATATATGTTAATAGCGTGGTAAGAAGTAGTAAAGTGAATGTATCATAGAAATGGGAATATTTTTTGAGTGTGGAAAAGAAGGACACAAAGTAAGTGATTTATGAGGAAAAAGAAAAGGTTTATTTAACACACAAGATGGTAATATTGGTATCTTGAAAGTATTATCAATGAGTGAATATTTCAAATTTGGATAGTATGGGCCTAAAGAAAATCAATGTCTTCTAGGAAATATCATGAAGTAAATTATAAAGTTTTTATGAGTAATAGTTATATTAGTGATGATGAATAGACTACAAATGACATATAGTTTGAAAGTGGTATTAAGGAATAAGATGATGAAGCTATGTTAATGGTTTGAGAAGGATGTTGGATGATTTAAGTGATTATGTATTGGAATTAAAGAATTATTAAATATATAAGAATTCTTCAGTATAAGTTATTCATTAAGGATTTGAAAGAATATGTTGAATTATGATGATGACCTAGGGAAGTGATTTAATTGAAAGATGGTATTCATGGAAAAACAGATGACTAAAGTAAATATAACACTTAATATGTTCCTGATGTTGATATAATGATATTTAAATAAACATATATTGGATACGAATAAGTAAATTGGATATTACTATATATCATGGAACTGATTAATGATATTTTTTAAAAAAGTGGTTTATTATATCATTGATTGAGTTTATAGTATTTTTTTATTTAAGGAATATATCTAATAATTTATGTTTTATCTATGGAATGAAGAAGCATGTTTTTTTCAATATGTTTTTATGGAAATTTAGGTTATTTCCATTTTTATTGAGAATACATGACGAAGGTATTCACATATTTAGTGTGTGGAAATCAAGAGAAACATTCTATTATATGGGGGATCAATTATAAGTTGATTTTGATAAATTTAGTGATCTTATTTCCAAATTTTTTGATTTTAATATTTTTGAAGGTTCATAAGATTAACCATTTATGGAATAGTTTATGTTCAACTTTGGATGAGTTTTTAGTGATAAATGTATTACTTCACCGTATGAAGATTTATCGATATTAGATAACTAGTGTTAACATTTTTTTTAGTAAAGATGGATGGAATGATTTATAATTCGTTTATAGGTCTTCTTTAGTGCTTAATACATGGAAAATTCATCTCTTAGAGTAAGAGATTAGGTAAAAAATCATCAATTTAAAACTAAATGGTGAGATTATACTTACAAGATAGAATGAAATCAAGTAATTGTATCTTCTCATAAAAATTATTCTACTTTAGTAAAATGATATTGAAGATAAAATTTCGTCATGTTATCATAATTTTTTATGATATCTATAAAATTTTCTAGGCCTCTTTTATATGTTGATTAGTGGTTGTTTTCTTTATCCTAACCATTTTCTTTATCACTCTTGTCACATACTGACCTGGATCACATCTAAAATGGTGGTCAGACCGATGGGTCACATGACCTCAGGCACACCTCTCTGTACACTAGAGGCTACCAACTAGCAGCGAGGGTCTCGAGAGGTGATAGTGGGGAGACTATAACCTCTTATCAAAGTCGCACAATGGTATAACATAGTATAAGTAAAAGACAATAGCGGAATCAACAAATGAATAATATAAATTGGTGGAAGACAAAATAATTACTTGTCAAAGTAGTGAAAGACAAAATTTAACAAATTAATAAAACTTTCCAATTCTAATTTCTACAGAAAATGAATCCAAGTCATGGTGATGATAAATATTGAGAGTAGTAAACAATACAACATGCTTTAAAACATAGAGCAATAATAAAGAAAAGACAGAAATGCCTCGCGAATGATCTCCTTGAGAATCCTAAGCTCTAGCTCGGTCCTTTTCTCCCAACTCTAAGACACGAACAACACAGCATAAGAAATTAGTCATCATCTACAGTCCTATGAATAATAAAAGTCTACCTGGTTACCCTAGTCCAATGGCGACCTGAGTAGGATGTGAGATATAAATCTTAGTAAGTCAGCACCACCAGTGTCTAACCCAATCCATACAATTAATTGAAAATTAAAAAGTGTTCTATAGAAAATAATGGTGTGTGATAACAATTAAAACTAGAATCTTGGTCTGGGTTTCTAAATGGGCACCCTTCCTATATCACCTTCTTGGGAATAAGCTGGAAATATGAACGAGTACCTGTAAGAAGTGGTATGTATATTTATATATAAAAGATTCTAGAAAAAATAATGCAAACAAAAAAGAAACATAATCCAAATCCTATTCCTTAACTTTGGGTCTAATATATATATCAAAAAAGAGTGTCTTAGGACATTAGAAAGGTGTCACAAACCACAAGGTAAACCAAACATCATATTTTTTATAATTTTGTTCAAGTTGTAGAGTCAGAGTTCGAGCACGTCCCAAAAGGTATCGCTTTGGTACATAATTCAAATTACCCAATACCACCGATCCTATCCAAGGAAATATTTTGAAAGACCATGTATCACTCGGGGCATGGCTTTACCATGATATCATCTTGGTATCATGCAGAAGGGGTTGAGTATCACCTGAGTCTTAGAGTGTCCACTTTTACAATGATTCCATCCTAAAAAATCCCTTTGGGAAATGATATCACTCATAGGTATTTAAAAGCATAGGGAAACCAAACAACATTTGTATTATTATTATTTCTAAGTTATAGACTCAGAGTCTAATCTCATCCCAAAAGGTATCACTTCGGTGCATCCTTCAAATTACCCAGTACCACCAATCCCATCCATGGAAATATTTTTAAAGACCAAGTATCTCATGGGGAATGTATTTACCATGATCACATCCCAGTATCACATAAAAGTGGTCGAGTAACACCCAAGGCTTGGTTTAGCCACTAGTCCAATGATTCCATCCTCGATAATCTATTTGGGAACCGGTATCACTCATAGGTATTTAGAAATCCAAGAGAAACTAAAAAATATCTTTATTATTATGTGAATAAGTTTAGTATGTAAGTCAATACACTTGAATAGGGCATAAATATTTGGTACTTGATGTAAAATATAAAGTAAATAAATAATATGGCCTAAACATGCATCAATGATAGGTTATTAATGAAATTAAATAGTACAATCTAACCAATTTTTTCAAGTAGGTAATTCAACTCAAACTATCACATTACTTTTATAACCTAAAGAACAAGGAAGGATGGCATTTAGGCGGGGCACACCCAAAGTGGTGGCCAAGAGGCAAGGTGAACAACCCAAATAGGCTTTTCCATAATCAAAGGCCACAATAGGCACTATTGAACAAACTAAACAATTCAATAAGTGATAACAAAGAATTTTCAGAAGGTTGTGGTCAGCTGCACCAAAACATGACATCTAAAGAGAAACAAAATGAAAGAAAAGAAACATAAACCATACACAAACCATTTACCAATTCATTATATTAACCTAAACATGGAAATTACAAATTTGGGATTCAAAGGTAGAAAAGGAATGTTTCATGATCAAGGCATAAACCTATTCAAAAATTCTATTTGAGTTAAACGAGCATGATAAGTTAATTTATATTATTCAAAGAGAACAAAACATAACTACCCACAAAACAAACACCAACAAGAGGCATATGGAAAACTCAAAACAAATCTAAAAATAATATAAATAACTATCACCACTATTAGGTTAGAAGACAATGCACCTCCATTGGATGGGTTTTATTATAAAATTATGGCATTGATTTATCAAAAAATTCATTTAATTATATTTAATATTAATTCTAAAACACATTTAGCATAATTCAAATGCAATAAGTTAAGCAACTAAATAAACATAACTATCACTTTGAGTTTTCGCAGATAGCACACCTCCATTGGAGGGGTATTATTCTAGAACCATGAATTTCTTATCAAGCAAACATTTATCACATTTAACACTTCCATCATGAATCACACACAATTCACATTAAAAAGTCATTTAATCTAAACCTTACTGTAGTAAGTAAAATCTAATAAAAGTGGAGTAAGAAAATTAATTAAAGATAGTAATTAATACATTATTTAAATTTAATGAAAAAGGAATGTGATACCTAAAGTGGATATAATCCATCCACTATGGCCCTTCATGCTTTCTAACTAAAGGCTTCTTCTCCACCAATAGGCGTATGCACTTTCACATACATGCAAGGACACCTATCCCTAATGCACACACCCGCGTGGCCATGGGCATGCGCAAGGGGGTCCTTACATATACGCTTATATGAATATACTCATATCTACTCACCTACTCATGCACTTTATATATATATACATAGGAAAGCCTATCCTCATACATGTATAAACACTACCATGCATAAATATAAATGTAATGAGGGAAACTATATATATATATACCTATGAAAATGCAGGTGAGTCTCCCTTGACTCTAGCGACTCAAAAAAACTTGACAGGGTCCAACATATTATAAGGTAAATACTAAAAACTCTAAAACACCCAAATAACACCATATAACATGGGGAAAACCAAACAGCAGGTCTAAATCCTTACCTCGGTTGGCAGCAATGAACCAAATCACCATGAAACCATAGAATGGAGTTCAACACACTACAAGAAACCTTCCAGAGACTCATTAATACCAAAATCCCTAAAATAAACAGGTGAAAAACCAAGAGACATGAGAAAATCTTACCTCAGAACAAAGATAGTAGACCAAAAACACTTGAACCACCTCACCTTCGGCGGTGGTTGTCAGAACTCACACCAACAAGATTCAAGAGGCCTTCTTCACCAACCTAGAACCAAAGAAAATTAGAAAAACCATTAACCCAAAAATCAAGGGTTCAACCGAATTCCAATCAGATGCCAAAAAAGATTAAAAATTTCAAAGTGATGAAGGAGAACATAGGAGAATGCCTCCCCATATCGATTCGAATAAGAATATTTAAGAATTATGGAGGAAAATAAATGCGGAAGGAGAGACCGTACGGGGGGTCGCACATGCTATATGGGTACGTCTAGGGGGCGCTCACACCATTGGGATGGAGTCACCTGGACAGAGGTCGCGTAGAGGGAGGTCCAACTATAGATGGTTTTGTAGGGAGGGTAGATCATTCCTGGGGAGGTCGTGCGAAGAAGGGAGGATCCCTACGGGGGTTTTGTGTTGCGAATCGAATAGAGGGGTGTAAGGGAGAGTTTAATTAGGTTTTTTTTTATTTATTTTTTTCATTTAAAATAAAAAACTATATTTTTTCCTTTTTTCACATTTAATTTCCATTAAATTTATTTTCTGATTTAACTTTTATTCTAATTTAAATTAATTTAATTTCTTTAAAACCACCTTGTAGAATCAACTCTTAAAAAAGAAGAGTTTTGATGTTTGTCTTTAAAAAAATCCATCCCAACTAATAGAAAATTTAAATTCTGTCTCTTTTTGTTTGTTTCAAAATGAATAATTTTAAAACCTTATCACCATAGAACTTCACATCCTCGAGAATCATTCAGAAAGATGAATACATCACCCGACCTACAAGGGTCACAAAAAACTTGCACATACGGCCACATTGCGTCTCCAAACACCCAACGTACCTTCAATCATTAACTAGGAAAGCGACACATAATCCATTAATATTTGATTCAATGCTCATTTTTCAATAGAAACACTGAGATAATAATTATCCATGACCTTTTTTCTAGAGACATGGCCATGTTTTCATCTCATTAAACTTCTTTCCAAAGTTACTTTCCACCATAGGCTTTAATGTTAGAAAGAGGAAAACCCTCCATCGACCATAAATCCCATGTCGAGCCATATTTTTATGAAAATTCTTATTCGAAACAAACCGCACTTACATCCCATGGAAACACAAGGAGAAACTTAAACCATCCTTACATGATGGTTTAAACAATAAAACCACTACAGGTTCCATTCCCAATCATTTTATATTTATTCAAATTTATCTTTTTTTTAAACATCAATAAGGTTTAAAAGAAACATCAAGTACCCATTTTAAAACAAACACTAAATACTTGATTTAGCTAATTCCCCCAAGGGAAAAGCAAGTCACTACAAACATATAACACTAAAAAGAAAACTATAACACCGAAGCATGGAAAACTAATCACATAGACATGATCATAAAAAAATAATGATATAAGGAAAACATGCATGTAAATAGGTAGCATAAAAATAGGATAGTTTGATAAATAAGTACAAAACGTAGAATACATTTATGGAACTCAATCATATCAGCAGGTAAACTAAAATGAAACTACATTGCATGGAACAATGCATGGAATCTGAATTCTTATATGCCTAATATGATACATGAAATGCTTCATCCTTACCTTTATGGGAATGGGTAATATACCATAAACATCATAAATTTGTAAGCAGTGGAAAACCCACCAATAACTCGAGGTAAAATCATATCAACTATAATATCGAAAATAATGAACATCAATTCCCAGCCCTATCCACTTGGTCATTTTCCATACACGGGGTGATCATTCCCAAGAAAAAATATTAACCAAGCATCGACACATTCCTAGTCTCCTACCTACCAACCCAAAATAGTATGAAAAATTGAAATAACCTCCTCTGATACAAAATTGTCATATACCGACCTGGCACACCTCTAAGACGGTGGTCAGACAGGTGGGTCACATGACCTCAGGCACGCCTCCCCGTACTCTAGAGGCTGCTGACTAACAAAGAGGGTCTCAGGAGGTGATAGTAGGGAGACTATAGCCTCTTATCAGAGTTTCATAGTGGTATAACAAAGTATAAGTAAAAGACAACAATGCAAGCAGTAAATGAATAATAGACAGTGGCAGAAGACAAAATATATACTTGACAAAGTAGTGGAAGACAATATTTAAAAAATTAATAAAGGTGGCCAACACCAAATTATATAGTAGATGAATTCATGTCATGGTGATGATACATACTAAGGGTAGTAAACAATAGAGAATTCTTGAAAACACAGAGCATTAATAAAGTAAAGACATCAATGCCCCATGGGTGATCTCCCTGAGTATTTCGAGCTCTAGTTCAGCCATTTACTTTAAACTCCCAAACCTAAACAGCACAACATGAGAAATAAATCATAGTCCATAGTCCTGTGAAAAAGAAAAGTCTACTCAGGTACCCCAATGTATTGGTATCACAGGTAGGGTGTGAGAAATAAATCTCAGTAGGCCAGCGCCACCAATTTCTTAACCCAATCCAGACAACGAATTACAGATTACGAAGTGTTCCATACAAATTAATAGTGTGTGATAGCAATTAAAAATAGAATCTTTTTCTAGGTTCCTAAATGGAAACCCTTCCCATATCACATGCCACGACCTAATCTAGAAATCTGAACAAGTACTTGTATGAAGTAGGATGTATATTTATATATAAAATAGGCTAGAAAACATAAGGCAAAAAAAGGAATCATACCCCAAAGCCTATTCTTTAAATTCAGGTCTAATATACGTATCAATAAAGAGAATCAGAGGAAATCAGAAAGGTGTCACAAACCACTAGGGAAACCAAACATCATCTTCATTATCATTATGTTCAAGTTATAGAGTTAGAGTCAGAGCCCGTCCCAAATGGTATCGCTTTGGTAAATCCTTCAAATTACCCAATACCACCAAGCCCATCCAAGGAAATATTTCGAAAGACTAGGTATCACTCAGGGGATGGATTTACCATGATCTCATCCCGGTATCATAGAGAAGGGGTCGATTATCACTTGAGGTTTGGCATAGGAACTTTTATAAATATTTTTTCCTTGATAATCCCTTTGGGAACCGTTATCACTCATAGGTATTTAAAAGCTCAGGGAAACCAAACATCAACTTTATTACTATTTTTTCTAAGTTGTAGAGTCAGAGTCTGAGCCTATCCCAAAAGGTATCTCTTTGGTACATCCTTCAAATTACCCAATACCACTGATCCCATCCAAGGAAATATTTTAAAAGACCAAGTATCATTCAGGGAATGGATTTACTATGAGCCCGTCCTGGTATCACATTGAAGGGGTCGAGTATCACCTAAGGCTTGGTGTAGCCACTTTGGAAATGAGCCCATCCACAATAATCCCTTAGGGAACTGGTATCACTCATGGGTATTTATAAACCCCAGAGACATGAAACAACATCTTTATTTTTATTATTATGCAAATAAGTTTAGAATTCTAGTCAAACCACTAGAATAGGACATCACAATTTGGAACTTGTGTGTACAATAGAATGTAAACAAAAGTATATGGATTAAACATGACTCAATGATAGATTATTAATGACATTAAATAATACAAGATATCCAACTTGTTCATGTAGTAAATTCAACTCAAACTATAACATTACATTTATAACCTAAAGAACAAGGCATGATGGCATTTAGGTGGGGCACACCCAAAGGGGTGGCCAAGAGGAAAGGAAAACACCCCAAATGGGTTTCTCTGAAATAAAATGACATAATGGGAACTATTGAAGAAAGCAAACAATTTAGTAAGTGAAAACAAGGCATTGCCGAAAGGTTACAGTAAGCTGTACAAAAACGCGGCATCTAAAGAGCAACAAACTGATGGAAAAGAAACAAACAACCTACATGAACCATTTACCAATTCAATCACTTTACCTAAACATTGAAATTTAATTTATGAGATTCAAGGTTAAATACTAAAGTGTCATGATCAAGGAATATACCTATTCAGAAATTTCATTTGAGATAAACAATGATGATAGGTCAATTTATATTATTCAAGATAACAAAATGAAACTGGCCACAAAACAATCACCAACAAGAGGCATATGGAAAACCCAAACAAAATCAAAACATGGTATAAATAACTATCACCACTTTTTAGTTTAGAAGACATCACCCCTCCATTAGAGGGGTTTTATTAAAAAATAATGCCATTGAATTATCAAACAATACATTTAATTATATTTTACATTTATTCTAAAACTCATTCAGAATAATTCATATGCAATAAGTTAAGAAACTAAATAAACATAACTATCACTATGATTTTTCACAGACAGCACACCTCTATTGGAGGGTTTTTATTATAAAAATATGAATTTCTTTTCAATAAACCATTTATCACATTTAACACTTCCATCACAAATCACACTCAATTCACATTTAAAAAGGAATTTAATCTAAAAATTACTATAGTAAGTAAAATATAATAAAATTGATCTAAGAAATTAATTAAAGATAGTAATTAATGCATTCTATAAATTAAAATGAAAAGTAATTGGATCCTATCTCTAGTGGAACTAAGCCATCCACTCCAGACCTTCAAGCTTTCTAACTAAAGAATGCTTCTCCCCCACTAGGAATACACACCTTCACATACATGCAAGGACACCTAGCCCTTATGTACACACTTGCATGGCTATTGGTATGCGCAAGGGGATCCTTACATGTATTCTTATATGAATATAGTTGTCTCCACTCACCTACGCATGCAATATTCATATATATAAATAGTCACACCTAGCCTCATACATGTATAAACACCTCAATACATGAATATACATGTAACAGGGGAACCTATATGTATTAATACATACCTATGCATACGTAGGTGAGTCTCCCTTGACTCTGGTGACTCGAAACTAATTGACAGAGGCCAACACACTATAAGGTAAATACAAGAAACTCTAAAACACCCAAAGAACACCATATAACATGGGTGAAACCAAACAGCAGGTCTAAATCCTAACCTTGGTTGGCGGTGGTGAACCAAATCTTCTTGAAACCACATTATGGAGTTCAACACACTACAAGAAACATTCCAGAGACTCATAAATACCAAAATCCCTAAAATAAATAGTTTCAAAACTAGGAGACATGAGAAAATATTACCTCATAAAAAAGTTAGTGGACCAAAAACACCTGAACCACCTCTCCTTCAATGGCAGTTATCAAGAACGTGCACCAACGAGACCTGAGAGGCCTTTCACACCAACCTAGAACTGAAGAAAACCAGAAAAAAACATTAACCCCAAAACCTAGGGTTTAGAAGAATTCCAACTAGGTATTGAAAGAGATTAAAATACTCAAAGTGATTAAGGAGAATTTAGGAGAAGGACTCACCTTGTCGATTTGAACAAGAATCGTGAAGGATTCTGGAGGAAAATCATTGAGGAAGGAGGGACCACGAGAAGGGGGGTTGCGTGCACTATAGCGGTCCATCCATGGGGTGCTTGCACCGTAGAGAGGGATTCTCCCAAAGAGAGGCTGCGTAGAGGTAGGTGTGGATGTGGAGGGTGTTGCTGGTAGGGTATCTTGCGCATGGGGAGGTCTTTTGAAGATGGGAGGATCCCTATGGGGTTTGTACATTGTGGGTCGAACAATGGGGTGCGAGGGAGAGTTTAATTAGATTTTATTTATTTTTTATTTTCATTTTCATTTAAAATAAAAAATATTTTTCCATTTTTTTCTAATTTAATATCCATTTAATTTATTTTTTAATTTAACTTTAAATATAATTTAATTAAATTTAGTTTCTTTTAAAGAAAAATACTTTACAGCGTGAACTGTCGAAAAAGAAGAGTTCCAACACTTGGATTTAAAAAAAGCCTACATTTCTTATAGAAAATTTAAATTCCATCGCTTTCATCTGGTTAAAAATATGGAACATTACAACTCTCCATCAGTATTTTAGAGTTAATTTTCTTCTATATGTCCATGTTTTAACTTCCCTAAAATGTTCTTCTATTTGGAAACCCATTATGTGTTATTCTAGATGACTTTCACACATCCCTTTATCATTTTCAAGAGGATTTTTTATTAACCCTTTTTAGGATGAGGGTTTCTATGAAGAAATTTTCAAATGTTAAACCCTTGATGATTGTGATGGATTTTGAGGGAGAAATTAATTTTAAGGGGGTAGAATGTAACACCCTAATATTTTTTGAATTTTTTTTAAATAAATTTTATCTTTTCAAATTTTTATGTTAAAAAAATACAATGTATATATTTCATTATACACAACACCTTTTTTATCTTGTATTACATTCAAAAATGAGTTTTTTCAAAATCATGCATGACACGCAACATCGATCTTTAGTGATCCATGAAATAATATTATTTTAAATATGATAATTATAACCTAACCATTAAATAGGTGGGTATGAGTAGTATTGAATACTATATTAAAGATAAATATAAATTTCCTACTTTATTTAAATTTATTTCTAAAATATTAGTAAATAATCAATCAATTTTTAGTAAAGTAATTATATTCATCAAAAATATGGTTTCTTCAAAAATGATTTTATTTTCTTATGATAAAATATTATAATAAATATATATAGATTTTAAAAAAAATTATTTGATAAAAGGAATTTCATTTTTGGAACCATCATATCTAAATTAACATAAAGTTAATTTTTTGGATTGTTTTCTCAAAAAATATATTTTTCAATGAAAAGTGAAAATGCCATTTTTTGTAAAACTGTCATTTTATTTCAATAGATTAAGTAATTAAAATTACCTAATATGTTTTCAAGAAAAATAATTATTATTTATTAATATTAAATCCACGTAATTATTTTTAAAAAAAAAAGTTATATTGGATTTTAAAATAGGTTAATTTTTCAGTTTAAAAGGGGGTATTTTCTGAAAATTATTTTAAAGTGAAAAATATTTATCCATTTTAATTAATTAAAATAAAATATAATTAGTATGTTTTTAAATGAAATGTGTAGATAATATATCCATTAATTTTAATTTAGATTCATACAATTACTGTTATTAGACATGGATTTAATATAAAATATTCTTGTGCATGAAAAAATTACACTTCTCCAAAACCCTGGTTTTTATCCCGTTTAGAAAAAAAATTAAATAGAATTTTTTCACTTTTAGAAAATTTATTTTAAAAAATAAACATTATTATTTAAATTCATATGTAAAAATTTATTAGGGTGGATTTTTATAATTTTATGAAAATATTAATTTTTTAAGAATTGTGAAAATAATGAATTTTAATTGAAAACTACATTTATGTTAAAATTATTTATAAAGTTAAATTTTTTTTTAAATTAGTTTGAATGTAACATTATTTTAATTATATATATATATATATATATATATTAATCCAATTTAGTTAATTTTATTCATTTTCATATTGAATTATGATATAATAATTTTATAAACTTTTGAACACTTTCTCAATGAAAACCCTCTTTCTCGTCACGTTTATAGGTATAATTTTTAATTAAATTTTTTCACTTATGTGAATGGAATTTGGAATAATTGATTCTATATATAAAATTAGAATACTTTATTTTATATAATAATTTCAACTTCATTTTTGACCAAAATTAAGAGTAAAAAACAATAAAAATTATTTACTTGGGTTAAGGTAAAAATATGTCAACTGGTGGGTTAAACTAAAACGATAGTGGTTAATAATTTCCCAAAACATTTCCAAAACCCATTATATGTACATATTTAGACCATATATCTTATATTCTTGAAAATGGTCCATTATTTGAGCCTTAGGACATGAAAAAGATGTCGGTGGGATTCTTTCTCTCAAAAAATTATAAGTGTGCCACTCACCTCACTTAAAAAAGGTCAATCCTTATCATATCCTCTTGACACATTAAATCCCTTTTGTTTAGAAAAATAGATAAAAAAATAAATTCTAAAATTACTTCTTTAAATCCTAGAATCCTTATTTTCGACTTAAATCCAACCTAGGAAGGATTTTTGCTTAAACCTGAGGAGGACACCCTAAGAAGAAGTAATGTTTATCAATGAGAATTTATGTTTTATTTATTCCTCCACCTACAGATACTGTTATTATAACATTGTGTTATAATAACCATATTATATTAAATATAATTATATTTTTTTTATGATATGTTCATGACCTAAAACCATCTCCACATCCATAAAATGGGTTACAAAATCATCATTCGTGGGTACGAAAGATTGCCGCCTTGTCAACTAATGTCATTTTTTTCCATTAACACCTCTCAAGGCTAGACATAATGATGGATTTATTATTTATATATGATATTTATTATATACATATACTTTTTGAATTATTATATCTCACATACCTTTAAACGATCCATATTGTCAGAATACGAGAATGTTGCTCCTGTATAAGGCGGACTACCGCCTCATGAAGCGCTATGATTTGTTCACGCTTTACATGAAATGTAATAAGGTTGGGTTTAATGAAAATATTATATTTATATGAAATAAAAGTGATTCTATAATTATAATATATAATTTACCTTTATTCTTTTCAATCTGATAAGAAAATGGAAACTTATTTCACGCATATGTACGACATATCATCATTATATACGGTGTATTTCATTTTCTATCAATATATTTTATGAATTACTATAAATCTGTATATAATGAATATATAATATATTTATATCATGGATAAAATTATTTATATGATTAAATAGGGATCAAAGTAAGAGTACCAAAAATAATAAATCAAAACATATAGGAAAAACAATGCAGTTATTACCCAAAAATGACATTAACATGGAATTGTTAATAAATGGGTAATAAAAGGTCATAAGTAAATAAAAAATCATATGATACATATATATATATATATATATGAATGGTTGTGTAATGTATTTATAATAAATTTATATTTATTATGCAGGAGTTTTAAATGTGTATGAAGTCAGTTAATACTTAAGGTAAGGGATTTATAATCTCTTTATTTCTAGATACATAAAAAAATTCACCACCTATTTCTTTTATGTGGTATCTATACTTTACATGAATATATTTTATGATTATTCCCCTGGTGAAGATGGCGGCGGTTGTTCCGGCTCCTCCCCCCTGGTGGGGGAGGGGGAATCTTCGTCTCTTGGGAGAGCCAGGTCCTTTCGGCCATTTTCTAATCCGGAGCTTCTTCCCCCTTTTCTGAAAGTTTCACTTTATCCTAGGGTTTATGGTTTTTTTTATAGAGCACCGAATCTTAATCATTCCTTATCTGAGTTCACGGAGTCCTCATCCTTGCTGAATCTAACTCTGGTGGCCCAGTTCAAACATAGAATACCCTCTGTGGATGACTTCGATCGATTTGTTTTTGGATCGTGGGATCTTCGAGAATGTGCGGTGGTCGGCTTCATAGACAATAAGCAATTTATGATTAGGTTTGAATCCGAGGAAGATCTCATCCAGGATTGGGCGAGGGATCCTCACAACTTTAATGGAACTCGATTTATGCTTATGTGGTGGTCCTTCGATCTTCATATTAACCGGGACTCTCCTTCCAGCACTGTTTGGGTAAGATTTCATAAACTTCCATTACTGTTTCAAAACCCTTTGGTTATTCACTTACTGGGTAATCTGTTAGGCATATATCATTGTTCTTATTGTCGTACCGAGGTGGTTTGTCATCCGATAAATCCCAGGGTGTGTGTGGAAATGTATTCATCGTGTGTCCCCTTTGATTACGATTGGATCACGATTGGAGAGGAGTACAGGTACAAATAGAGAGTTTTCTACGAAACCTGGACTGATTTTTTCTATCTTTGCAAACGTTTGGGTCACCCAGTTCAAGCCTGTCAAAGTGGTGTTCTTTCACGTTCGAGGGATGCGAGGCACAGTGGAAAGGATGAGTTAATGAGCACCGAGGATGGCTCAAGGAACAAGTTTTCGAACAACGGTGCGAAGGTGGGTCGGGCTATGACTGCTAAGGAGTCGGCAGTATGAGGGCAGGGGTCTCAGCCGACTGCTTCAGCTGGGGAGAATGTTGCATCTAGGTCTCGTAGTGTTTCTTTGGATGAAGGCCTTATAGTTGGAACTGGTAGCATTAGGATGAATCAGGATAAAGAGGCGTCTGCTCAGTCCCCGGATGTCTTGGGTTCAGAACAGTTTGAAGAGGATTGGGACTTCAGTTTTGTGGAAGTGGCCAACTCAAATAGAATGAAGGATTCCAAAGGTCTTGATCCCCTGTAGAAACTGTTTCTGTATTTGAGTAATAGGATTGAGGGGCTAGGTGAGGTCAATCTAACTGAAAGCAAGGAGGAGGAGGAGGAGGAGGTATTTACAGGAGGTGAGTATGATGCGGAGGTCCCAGAGGATAGGAAGGTTGGTTGTATGGAGAAGGATCAAGTTGCAGGATCAGTGGAAGGTTCCCTTAATGTGGTAAGTCGCCCTCTTTTGCTGGAATGGGTGAATCAGGGGCCGGGGGTTAGTGCCAGTCAGGGTTTGTCTGTTACTACCTTCACTGGGAAAGACTGCCTTGGTGGAGACTTGACTCTGGAGGTTCTTCTGACGGAAGTTAAGGGGAAGGAGGGAGGTTATATGGATGGGGATGAACAACCTTTGGTGGAAAGGCGACAACCCTTGATGGAAAGTAATCAATCAGATCCGAGTCCGGGTTTTAATATTGGGTGTCCTGGGTCTGTGTTGAGGGAGCAATCAGGGAAGGTAAGGGAGAACTCTGGGAGAGGAAATGAAAACTTGGGTACCCCTGTCGGTCGTTCATTCAACGATATCATCCAGAGTGGAATTCAGTTGAGGTCTACAGGTGAAAGACCACATCTGTGCCAATAATAATACATACAAGGAATGATTATTCTTACCTACCATGACCAATGCAGACTAGGTCTACTTCTAAACGAAATAGCTAGGTTTTTCTTGCAGTTAAAAAGGGCAGCGGAGTTAAGAAGGCTTCTCCAAATACGGATGCTCTTGATCAAATTAGAAATCGGGTTCAAAGCGAATGTTTCTGGAGACACCCGGAGTGGGAATCGGCCACCGGAGAAGATGAATCCTACATGGGATGCGGGGAGGATTATGGTTATTATGATATTTAATGTTGTCATGTTTTGTGTTGCGGGTTGTTTTTTTTTTGTTTCTCTTGGCCAAGTTTTGGGTTTTATGTTGGGCACCAGTCCCCCTTGAACCGAATTTTATAAAATGAAAAAAATTATTGGCAGTATATTATTATCTCTCTTTCATTGGGCCTAAGATACAGAATTTACCAAAGTGTTAAGGGATTTTTTTTCTCAATTTGCATTCTTTGAGACATATGTTTTGTTATGAACCAATATAATTCTATGAGGTGTATATATTTCCAATTTTACATGTTATATCATGAATATACAACCTTTATTTAATTTAAAAGTTTCATTTAATAATATTATTTCATGTTTATTATGATTCAAAGTTACCAATGTGGTAAATATTTTATGTCACAATCTCATCATTTATCAGGATTATTTATGATTATAATTATAACGATTAAATCTTATTATATATTTCTCAAGAAACTAATAAATTTTATTCTACAATGGTTATTCCATGAGAATAATTTCTCCCCTTCATTTTACTCTCTTTATTTACTCAATAGTTCAAAATAATGTTTTTAAGAAAAATCATCATTATTTCACCCTTCGATCAAAAACCCTTTTCCTTCCAAAATATTTATCTTAAAAATTTTATCAATTTTTTTAAAAAAAAATTAATAATTATTTATTAAATACATTTCTACCAATTTTATACTTTTTATAAAAAATGTTGAAAGGAATCTTCATGTCATTTTCCAAAAAATGATCAAATGTATTTTACTAAAAATGCGAAAAGTATCTTTTTTATAATAAACAACATGAAAAGTATTTCCCACTATCATGAACACTCAATGATTTCAATATTCTCTTACATTTTTTAAAATTTTGTATCAAATAAATTTTTTTCCATAATAATTTGGATTTTTTTTATTTTAAATAAATTATTTGAAATTGAAAAGGTTTTTAAAAATGTTTTTTGATTTAATAAAGTGGGTTTCAAAGTCAAAATTTTATTTTCCTCTAGAAATTTATGGAATGATTTTTTAAAGCTTTCATTATAAGTTTTCTTTTATATTATTAAATTAAAATTATTTTAAAACATTTTATTATTTAAAAAAATCCAAAGAAAATTTTTTTTCCTTAAGAAATTCGGTAAGTGATTTAACTTTAAAAATAATTCTCCATATAAGATGATATCCTTTGACAATAATTATGCATTACTAATTATATGATCCAAGGATACCATTATTATTATTTATCTAGTTTTTATATATTTATGATGATGTAATATTTATAAAAAATGTTTCTCTTCCTTGGGTTGTACCATGATATAAATCTTATGAAACCTGCGTCATTTCACGGGTTATGTTATGATGAGATGATGAAATAATTATGAAACCCTTATCTTTTATATAGTTTATGATATGATGAAATTTTTATGAAACCCAATTTATTTCATGGGTTATGGTATGATGAATTTTTTATGATATTTCGGTACACATGTGTATGATTTTCATTATGTGATGGATGAGACCCATATCTCCCTTCAATGTATTGAGTAATGATAAATGTTCTACTAGATCAGAGGATACATTGGTGTTTAAACATAACCCAAAAAGGATGGTACTTGGGTGGTTATCCCAAGCCTGAAAAATTAGCATACACAGGTGGTTAGCCCAATCCCAAATCACAAACATGGGTGGTTATCCCATGACTAACATGTTATGAATTTATTGGTGGGTAGAAATCATATAATATTTTATATTCTTATGTGTATTCCACAATACTATGTCTTATGACAATTTTATTATCTCATGGATCAAGTTATTTTATTCCTTTATGAATTTTTCTTATAAACTGCCAATCTTTATTCCATACTCAAGATTATGACATTTGACTTGTAGGGTATTGTTGTAAAATGTTATGCTCATGTTATCATACCCTTATTATCATGTTATTATTATATATCCCCTTTTCTTCCCTTACCAATAATTTAATCTCACCCTTTATTATGTTTAATTTCCCCATGTTTGGATGATAAGTTTTTAAGTAGGAGTATTGAAGGGGAATATATTTGTAGGATAAATTTAATATCTTTCATGAATTAATAATATTATGTTCCAAGATTCAAAAGGAACTAAAATATTATGGTCCTTGAGTGTGTTTTAGTGTAACATAATGAATATTCCTATAAAAAGATGTAATATCCATGTCTGATAGGCTTGGGTTGGTATAGTTGGTATTAGATGAATGATTTAGTTAAGCTTTGGAAAATGGGATGAAGACACCTTAGATAAATCCCTGTGGATATTTATAAGGATGTGTCTAGGGATGTCTCTAAGGATAAATCTAAGTATGAGTCAATGTATAGAAAAGTTTCATATAATTTTGGTAAAGGATAGAGTGAATGGTTTCCAATATATTATATCCCTGTCTAGATACTACAATAGGATGTATCTTTTCAATAGAGTTACATAGGGTTAATAACTTTGAAAAGGTTCTATTGTGATATACTTGATCATCACATGGTTCATAAAAATAGTCCTTATTGTACACCACTTTTGACACTCCCACGAAATATGATTTAGAAATTCACAAACTCTTTCTAAACCATCATGAATGATTTAAATAGATAATGAATATGAGTTACCTAGTATAAACCCAATGTTTTATAGATTAAAAATAATTTTTAATAATCTAGAAATCATGTAGGTGTTTTTCATGATTATTTTGTTTCCTGCTATGAATATTGTCACTCAAACTATGATTTTTCTATTTTAGTCAATGGTGGGAACCAGGACGAACTAGATCAACATTTAATATAATAGAAAATGTGTTTATGATAAAAAAATGAGATGATATCTATATATATAACGATATTTTTATTATTAATGATCAGTTATCATAGAAAATGATTAACAATATGCACCTTAACAACCTCATAGACTCCCCAAAGACTACAAGAATATATTTCACTGGAAGGTTGGGTACTAGAGACAATGTAGGAAAGAAGATTCAATTTTTTATATGTCGATAATGTGGGAATAAGCACTCAAGTGAATGTCTCAAAGGAAAAAGAAGATGTCTTGAGTTTGTAAAATAAGGACATAAAGAAATTAATCACTAAGGAAAAAATTAAAAGTTCAGTTAATGCAATGGATAATAATATTGGTCTCCCAAAATTATTATCAATTGATGAATATTATAAATGTGGAAAGTATGGCCACTATATAAATAAATGTTGTAGGGTAAATATTATAAAAAAAATAAACAAGCTTTATGAGTAATTTTTATATTTCTGATTAATAATATATTGAAAATAAAATCAAAAATTAAAGTGGTATTAAGTAATAAGATAATTAATCATAGGTAATGGTTTGAGAAGGAAGTGGGATGATTGGAGTGTTTATGAATTGGAATAAAACAATTATAAAATATAAGAGGATTGTTCAGAATAAGTTTTTCATTTAGGATTTTAAATAATATTTGGATTAGTGATGATGAACTTGGAATGTGATTTAATAGAAATATGATATTCATGTTAAAACAAAATATTAAGGAAAAGATATCCCATAATATGTTCTTGATGTTGAAATAATGATGTTGCGGTAAATATTTTTTGGATATGAATAAGTAAATTGGATAGAACTATTTGAATTGTAATATAATAATGATTTTTTGACAAAGTGGTTTATGATAACATTTACGGAGTTTAAAATATTTTTGGAATTAAGGAATACATCTAATAATATGTGTTTTTTATAAGGAATAACGAAGAATGTTTTTTTCAATAATGTTTTTTGATAAATCATGTTATTACCTTGTTTCAAGAGAATACATGATGAAAATATTCACATATTTAGTGAGTGAAAATTAGGAGAAACTTTATTTTATATGGGGACGTAAATTTTTAGTTGATTGTGATAAATTTTGTAAAATTGTTTCTGAAGATTTGTATTTTAATCTTTCGGAAGGGTCAAAAGGTTCACCATTTATGGAATGGATTAAGTTGAACTTTGAATGTTGTTTTAGTGATTGAATTCTTAATTCACAATATAGAGATTTATCCGTACTTTATAACTAGTGTTAGCCTTTTATAACTAAATATTGAATAAATGTTATATAATTATTTTATGGATCTTATTTAGTGCTTTATACATGAAAAATTCATCACTTAGAGTAAGAGATGAAGTGAAAATTGATCAAGACACAACAAAAGGGTTATATTGTGCTTATGAAATTGAATGAATTCAGTTAAGTATATATTATCATGAATATTATTCAAATTTAGTAATAGTATCTTGAAGATAAAATGTTTTTAAGTTATCATCATTTTTTCTGATATCAATGACCTTTTTCATGCCTATTTGGTTTGTGGAAGTGATGATATCAATGAACTTCAACTAGTATGTTTTATTCCGGATAGATTTCACTCATCAACTTATATTTTTCAAGAGGATAATTTATTAACCATTTTTTATGATGTGTGTTTCTATTAATTTATTTTAAAATATTAAACTATTTATGATATAGATGAATTTTGAAGAAGAAACTTATTTGAATGGGGGTATAATGTAACACCTTGAGATTTGGTGTATATTTTTTTCAAATAAAATTAATATTTTAAATATTTCATTTTATAAGAAATATTGATTATATATTTCATTATACACAACATCAATTGTTTCTTGTGTTACAAGTAACAATGACTTTCTTTAAAAGTACGCATGAAACACAACACCAAGCTTCAATGAACCATGAAATAATATTATTTTAAATATGTTCAATATAAACTCACCCCTAAATATAGGGGTATGAATAGTATTAAATAATATATGAAATATAAATATAAATTTCCTACTCAATATAAATTTATTTATGAAAACTTAGTAAATAATAATTCAATTTTTTGTAGAGTAATTATATCTTTAAAATTATGCATTCTTCATAAATGATTTTAATAATATTTATGATAAAAAATTATAATTAATTTATAGAAATTTAGAAATTTTATTTGACAAAATTAGATTCATTTTTTGTACCATCATATCTAAATTGAATTATAGTGAAATTTTGGGATTTTTTCAGAAAATATTGATTTTTCAGTGAGTAGTAAAAAATAAAATTTTTCGTAAAAGTGTCATTTATTTTCAAGAAATTAAGTATAAAAAATTTCCAATTATGTTTTAAATTGACCTAGGTATTATTTAGTACTATTTAATAAACTTAATTAACTTTCAAAAAACTTTATATTTTATTTTATTATAAGTTTATTTTCTGTTTGAAAATGGATTTTTTATAAAAACTATTTTAAAGTGGATATTGTTTCTATGTTTTAATTCATTAAAATAATACATAATGAAGAATGTATTGAATCAAATTTATATATTATATATACATATATTTTAATTTATATTCATAAAATTATTATTATTATAATCAGAGCTAATATAAAATCATCGTATGCTTGAAAAAATACACTTCTCAGAAACTCACTTTTTCATCTCATTTGTGGGTTTTATTTTAAATTAAATTTTCAAAATTTTAAATAAATTTATAAAAAATTAAATTTTATTTTTTAAATAATAATTTCATAAATTATATTAATGATAATTGTGATAATTTTCTAAAAGAGTAATTGTTTTGATGAATAGTGAATAACACTGAATTTTAATTGAAACTACCTTTTCGTTTAAATTATTTATATAGTTAAATGAAATTTTAAATAGGTTGTAAAGTAAAATTAGTTAAATTATATATATATAAATCCAATTTAGTTCATTATATTCATTTTTTTATTGAATTTTGATATAAAAACATTATAAACTTTTGAATATTTCTTCTTTGAAAGCCCAATTTCTCATCATGTCTGCAAGATTAATTTTAAATTAAAATTTTCCACTTCTATAAAAGGAATTTAGAAAAAAATGGATTACATATTTAAAATATATATATATTATATTATCAAGTAAGTTCAACTTCATTTTTGAAAAATAATAGAAAAATAATAAATATTTGTTACCATAGTTAAGATAAAAATGGGTTTACCTGGGTTAAACTAAAAATATAAGGGTTAAAAATAACCCAAAACAAGTCCAAAACCCATTTTATGGACATATTTAGACCTTATAACTTTTATTATCAATAATTTTAAATTTTTTGAGCCTTTTTAAATGAAAAAAAACATTTTCGGAATTATTTATCTCAAAAAATTATAAGTGTACCATTCACGTCACTAATAAAAGGTCACCCCTTATATTATCCTCTTCAAAACATCAAACTTTTTTTTCAAATAATACATGGAAAAATAACTTTGAAAATTACCTCCTATAATAATATATTCATTATTTTATATATAAAAAAATCAATAGAATGATTTTGATGCAAACCTAAGGAGGATACCCGAAGAAGAGGTAACATTCATCAACAAGCATTTTTGTTTTATTTATTCCTCCACCTAATAAAATTATTATTATACCATGATGATAATATATAATTGGTATACTAAATATATAGAGATTTTATTATATTAATTTCATGAACTAAAACCATCTCCACTTCTATAAAATGGGTTATGACATTATCATTCGTGTTTATGGCGAACTGCTGCCTTACGAACTGATGTCATTCATTTTTTCATTATCACCTCTCAAGGATTGAAATAATTGTGTTTTTATTATTTATATAATATATTTATTATATTATTATACTTATTGAATTTTTATATCACACATACCTTCATAATCTACATATTTTGGTAATACGATAATGTTGATCATGTTTTTGACAGACAACAACCTAACGAAGAGATGTGATTCGTTAACTCTTCACATGGATAGTAAAAAAGGATGGTTTTAATGAAGATATGTTTTATATATGAAATAAAAATGATTCTATATTTATAATATATCGTTTATATTTATTTATTTCAATCCATTAATAAAATTGAAATGGTATTTGTCCATACGTACGACCTACGCCCCCATGAGCGGTGTATTGTATTTTTTATCATTATATTCTATGGATTACACTAAATAAATATATAATGAATATATATTATTTTAATAAAATTATTAATATTATTAATATGATTAAATCATTATAAAATTAAGTGGAATAAAAATAACAAAACAAAACATATACAAGAAAACAAGGTGGTTATTACCCGAAATGTGACTTTAACATGGAATTATAAATAAAAGGGTAATAAAAGGTAATAAGTAAATATTATATGGTATGATATATAAATTAATAGTTATTTAATAGTTTTATAGTAAAATTATATTTATTATACAGGAATTTTGAAAATGTATAATGGAATTCGGGACTTAAGGTAATGGATTTTTAGTCTCTCTTTTATTTCCAGGATATATATGAAAATTCAAATCAGTTTTCTTTTTTGTGGTGTATATAATGAATATGAATTTATTTTTTGATGATTATACAAAAAATTAGTTGGATTTATATATCAATTTTATTATCTCTCTTTCATGGGGGTTACAGTTCAAAAATTACCAAAGTGTTAAGGGATTTTTTGTCATAATTTTCCTTCTTTAAGACATATGTTCTGTCATGCACATATCTTATTTTATGAGGTGTATATAATTCACCTTTGAAATTTTATATAATGAATATACTTATTTTAATGATATTAAATTTTTTATTTAATGATATTATTTCATAGGTATTATGATACAAAGTTACCAAATTGTTAAGAATTTTATGTTACAATCTCATCATTTATCAAGATTATTTTTTATTATGCTTCCAATGATGAAATATTATAATATATATCATAAAAAACACAAAAATTTTATTATTATATATTTATTCAATGAGAATACATGTTTTAAATTCATTTTACTCCCTTTTTGTATTCAAGAGTCCAAAATAAGTTTTTTTCGAAAAATTATCTTAATTTCTCTATTCGATCGAAAACCATTTCTCCCCCAAAACCAATTTTGCTAAAAATGTTATAAAAAAATGTTTTTAACATAGTCTAAATTATTTTTTAAATAAATTTATACCCACATGTTAATTTTTACAAAATAATTTAAAAGAAATATTTATGTCATTTTGAAAACAATTCTCATTTGAATTTTACTGAAAATGTAAAAAGAACATTTTTTAACATGCATGACACGAATAGTATTTATTGCTACCATAACTACTCAATGATTTCAAGATTATATTAAATAATTTCATATTTATTTTCAATGAAATTTTTTTCTTAATATTTTATAAAATTTTTGTTTTTAAATAAACTATTTCAAAATTAAAGTATTTTTAAAAATCATTATGTTTTAAAAAAGAGGGTTTCAAAGTGAAAAGGTATTTTTCCTCAAGAAATGTTTTAAATTATTTTTAAAGATTCCTTTATATTTTTTCAAGTTTAGTTTTAAATGAAAAGGATTTCCAAAAGATTTATTCTTTAAAAAAACAAAACAAGAGTTATTTTCCTCAAGAAATGTTCCAAGGGATTTGTCTTCCAAAATCATACTCCATATAAGATGAAATACTTTGATGTTATTTTTTCATTACTAATGATATGATCCAAGGATTATGTTATTATTTTTTCTATGAATGTTTTATTTTTATAATGAATTTATTTTTATGAAACCCATTTCTCCTCATTGGGTTATACCATGATAGAACTCTTACCAAACCCTATTCTTTTCTTGTGTTATGTTACGATGAAATTATGAAATCATTATGAAACCTATATATTTTTCGTAGGTTGTGATATGATTAAATGTTTATGAAACCCATTTTATCTCATGTTTTATGATATGATGGATTTTTTATTATCTTGTGGAACACATGTTTATGATTTTCATTATGCGATGGGTAGGACCTATATCTTCCCCAAATGCATTGGGTAATGATAAATGTTATATTAGCTGAGAGGGTATAAGAGTGGTTAGTCCATGATCGAAAAGGTGGGTACACTGGTGATTATCCAAATCCTGAAAAATAGGGTACACTGGTTGTTATCCCAAGCCTAAAGAATATTTTCTGGTGGTTATTCTAATCCCTACATGTTATGAATGTTTTTGTGGTTATACTTAATATAATATTTTCTATGATTATGTGTATTCCATAAAAATTTGTATTATTCCCATGTTATGATATCATTGTTCATGTTCACTGATTCCCTTATTATTCATGTCTTATGAACTACCAATATTTATTTCAAGACTCAATATTATGATCTTTGACATGCAGGGTGTGGTTTTCAAATTTCATGATCATGTTCTCATACACTTATGATCCTGATATGCTTAGGTTTCTCTTTTGTTTACCATTACAAAGCATCTGAGATCACAATTTATTATGTTTACATTCCCCTGGTTATAATTAATGGTATTTAATTATAGTTACTAAAGGGGAAGAACTTTATGGGAGATGTTGAAGATCATTTATGAATTAAGAAGATGTTATTCTAAGATTCCAAAAAGCACTAAACTGTTATAGTCCTCAGGTGTTTGTTTTTGTGATGTAAAGAATATTAATCTAAAAATATGTAATATTTATGATAGTATTAGGTCATTATACATGATGTGTTCCATGTATCACTTTTATGGAAGTACATACATGAACCTTCACATGTACAAAACATAAATGTAGTACAATTTGAACATGAACTCCCTTATAAGGAAAAATTGGTATAAATCTTTTTTTCATTGAGATAAATACTAAAAAAATTTCCATTCACATGGTTAATGTTTCATAGAATAATAATAAGTTTTAGAAAGTTTTATGGGACACATAAGTTTTAATAAGGTAGAAGTTCCATCATTTTTTCATCAGAGTAATGAAATTACAAGGGAGAAATTCTTTTAAGGGGTATATAATGTAACACCCCAAAATTTTACTATTTATTATTTCCATTAAATAAATATTATATTGAATATATTCTAACAAACATATCACTAAACTAGAATGGGCCATGATACATTTTATTTAGATAAAATATTACAATGCATCATAAAAATTAATACATTATATGAATGCAATATGAAACATAATTAAGAAAATTAAAAGATGAAAAAGACCACAAGTAAATAAAAATACTATAAATATAAAATTTATATCTTCAAGGATTTCAATAAAAATAGTGACCTTAATTGAAAATATAAAAATAAGGAATAAAATTAGAAATATAATAAACATAATGAGAGTAAGGTAAATTAATAGGATGCGAGCTTCTAAAAATATATATAAGAATATATGTTGGAATTAAATCTAATTGTAATATATATGGCCCTTAGAAATATGGCCATTATAAATATGGTAATTAGATTTATGTTAATTGGTTATTCATTTACCAAATATGTATTTTAAAAAATTTCTTGTTTTTGTAACAAATTGAAAATAATATAATTCTAGAATGATGTAAATGGGTAATATTCTATTAAAATATTTTATTATTCAAATATTTTTTTATGAATTATATATTATAATTATTAATATATGATTTGATCTATTTTTAAAATTAAAATAAATATTTTATTACAAATGGATTGAAAAATTTTAATGTTTTGAAAATGAACAATTAATTTAAAAGTATGTGCATTAAATTATATAATGATATTTATTAAAGAAATTTTTTTAAGTGTTTTATATTTTTACCTTAATAAATTAAATTTATCACCATTTAATAGTGATTCAAATATAATGCTTCTGTGAGTAAAAAATATAGTAACACTCGTTTAATTGTTAATTGATATAAAATAGGATTAAGAATACATACTATTTAAAAAAATTCTATAAAATAGTTTTATATGTATATTATGTTTTCATTTAAACTACAAACTTCCCATATATATAAATCTTATTTGATTAAATGGATTCAAAAAATTTTAATCATCATTTATAAATAATTTAAGGATTTTTATTTCATTTTTAATCATAAAAATAAGTTACTGAGGTAAAAATAGAGCTACCAAAGTAAAGGTAAAATGACGTAAAAAATGTTAAACTGAGTTTTAAAGGTATAAAATACCATAAAACCCAATATAAAAATGTATGTATGATGTATTTTTTAACCATATGATATTTTAGGTACATTATTGTCCACTTTTTACCCACTTTTCTTTTAAAATTTCAATATTACACTTTAGGAAATGAATATTATAGGAAATGCAACTCAAAACCCACCAATAAAAGGGTCCCCTCCCAAACCACTCAAACCATTCAATTTTACCTTAAAAATATAGATATTTTCCCTATTAAAAGTATTATTATACTTTTTATAGTTTATGGTTCGATAAAGGAAGCATAAATCCTTCCTTCCAAAGGAATTTGGGTCAAAGGGGAGTGAATTCATCAATAAATTATCTAAATACTTCTATAAATTTTTCATTTACATTATCAAATCCACTCTTTAAAAATATCATCCTCCACTCTAATGATTTTATATTAAAATAATAATTATTCTCATAAAAAATATACTATTATTATATTACTCTAAACTCTTACTCATTCCTTTGTCAAAAATGTTCTTGTTTTGGTTTGTTCAACCACCTACATGAATGATGTTATATCAACACCACCATTTTAACCATGAATCAATATAATAGAATTAATATAGATAATATATTAATGATTAATATAATTCATGAATATGGTTTTTTAAGTATGACATAAAAATTAATTAACATTATAATATAACTCATGGGTATTAGTAAATTACCAAGAAAATGTTTGCCTTGGATTCCATTTTCAAAAAAAACTCATAATTTCAATAAAATGAAAAAAGGAATATATAAATCATTATAAAAATTTCAAAGGATTTTAATAATCAAAATATTTTGAACCTAATATCAAAAAATGTAAATCAATATCAGTATTATGAAACTCGTATGAAACGATCCAAATTACTAACATCTGATTATGAAAATAAGAAACAAATAACTAATATATATGTAATTAAATATTATAATTTAATAATATAAATGTAAATATATATGAATAAGGTTTTGGAATAAGTAATTAATATCTATAAGTTTATTATACATGAGGTTAATGTGCTTTCATAGAAGTCGAGGGTAAAATTTAAGGCTTTATTTATCAATCCAAAATAAAAATCAAGATTTTTTGTGTTTGAACTTCCATATGAAGATTTATATTTCCTTCTCTATAAAAATAATATATTTTATTATCCTATTTTTATTCATGGTTTTAACATTTATTATTAGTATTTCATATCCTTTGGTTCACAATTTAACCAAAATTATATGTATAGGTAGAGTTGGCATTGTCTCTTCTTTTCAATTAAGAACACTTCAATTGCATGTTTCAATTTTTTATGGACGTAATTATATCTGATTTTATGATTTATTAAGGTTTATTTCAATTTAATTTACTTTCTTTACAAATTAAATCATATTTTAATTATTTTAGTATGGTTTTTTTCTTCCAACTTTGAAACCTTTTCAAAAGTGTGAAAAATAATTTTTCTTCTCAATGATTTCTACAAGAACTTATTTTTCCATCTTTTATAGTCATTTTTTAAAATTTATATTCCTATACAAGTTTTCATGGATTTATGAAGTAATACATGTTATAATTATTTTATTAATTTATAATTTTAAAATAAAATTTTTCAAAAGATAAGTGTATTTATTCTTCTTTTTCAAAGAAATTTTAAATTTATCTTATAAAATGTTTTTTATTATATATAAACATACTTTAATCTATTTTATATTTTACTAGGGCTATAATCTAAGGATATAATAAACATTTTTTATCTATATGGATCCTGTTCATTATATGATATATTTTTTTAGAAACTCATTTCCTTCTCATGGATTAATTATTCTATAATAGAATTATAAATGGTTTTATGTCTTTATGGAACACACATATATATATATAGTTTATCATTATATGATGGGTGGGTATGTTATAATCCTATAATTAATTGGTTATTGTTTTATATATCATGATATCAGGATGGGATAAAATTGTTTATCAAAATTCCATATGTTTACAGATACAGGTGGTTATATTAACTCCACTATGTTATGTGAATGTGCTTAGCCTAAACCGATATAATGTGAATTTGTTATTGGTTAGACTTGAAATATGTTATGATTTCTATTATTATATTTGATACACTTTATTATCTTATGAAATAAACCAAATTTATATTGTAATGGATCAATAATATTGACTCATGTCTCCACTCCCTTATGAATCATGTATTATATTATGTTAAAAGCCGCATTCAATAACTCATGTTTTTTATATATGTTATAATAGTTATGATTCTATTATGTTATATCCATCCACCTTGATTATGTTCTCACACCCACATGATCATATTATGATCACTTGTGATATTTTATTTATGTCTCTTATGTTTACAACTACTCAGTATATATTCTCACCATTTATTACATTTCCATTCATCAGGTTATTAGAGAGAATATTATTCAGTATGATATATGTAAAAAATATCATCTGAGATTTCTATTTATAGGAAATGTTTAAGATATTCTAAAATGTATTTTTTATTTATATAATATCAGAGGACACAAAACTTATAGGTTCTAAGGTGTGATTTATTATGATATTTATTGAATATTCATGTTGAATGATGTAATATGTATATATGAAATTCTTAGGTTGTCTGAAGGGAGGGGGGGTTTTTTCTCTCGGACTTCAGAGAATTTTGAATATTATTTTGTGTAAAATGATGCATCCCACAAAAAATATATAAATTGGAATATATACCTACGGTTAATCTTTGATAATTGTGCTAAATACCTTTATCAAATATTCCCTATAACATTTTCCTCATGTCTTATAAAAATAATATTATCATTATTATATCAATTTATAAATGCAAATTGAAAGATCATTTTTTAATATATAATTAAAAGAAATTAAATTTAATATATCATTTTCTACAAACTCTTACATCAATACATCAATCCTCTTAGGAATTCATCAAAAAAATTATAATAAATTATTTATTTAAATGAAAAAATATATTATTCATTCAATAAATGAATGAATATTATATGTCTCAAAACTCATGAATAAATATTTTATTTCATATTAATGTAACTAAATTAACATTTATATTTATTTACTCACTAAAATAGAAGATAAATAATTATTTATTACCTTGTGAATAATAAAAAAGAAATAATTTTCAACTCGTATTTTTTAAAACTAAATATATGGTTATTAAACTTATGTGATGAACACCTAACATATGTTACCTCACCGTGAGCATATGTCACCATAGTTTTCATCCACACATCAAAGTGCGAGATTCATGTTAACATTAATAGTAATCAAAATTATATGGAGAAAACACATTCCCAGAGATATGAATACCCCATAAGACATATAAGATAGGGAAATCCAATTGGTGTGCTCATCCTCATAACCCCCCTCTTGTATATTATCAAGTAATAAATTTATGAGAATAATTCTCAATGTTTTATGAGCCTCCAACACCTAATGTTAAAATATCTTCTTTGTATAATAAGATAGATGTTATCTAGACTATATGATATATGTTTAAGAGTTTTTTTATAGAATTTCATGGTTCTCATTATTTCATGGAACTACTATAAACTTTGGATACAACATATAATCTATTGATATTATTATTTTAATGTTATGTATAAGAACAATCATCATGTGATAAGATATTTATTAATATTATTGTTATTCAATGTAAAAAAATTAAATTGGTTCCTAGGAACCAACTTAAATAATATATAGGATTAATGTCACATCAATCCACCACCTAGTGAGTGCCTTTATGACTAAAAGTTCGTGTTTTTAGTGTCAAAGTGATATTTAACTCAAAATGTAAATCACATACTCAAAACCAAGAAAATGTGATAATATTTTCTTAATACTTTATGAAATGTTTGAAAATTTATTTGTGATGTATATAAATTAAACATATAGTAATCTAAAACATTGTGTGGTCGGTATGAATGAAAGTGTATGTTTCCATTTAAAAGTGAAATTTTAGTTCCAAATGAATACTACATAATAAAAAACTTGAAAATACACATGGATAGTCAAAATACTTTTTGAAAATGATCTATAATTCATTTGTGACATGTAAGAATCAAGCACATGTAAATGTAACACATGGTATAGTTGTTATGACTCAAATTGTGTGTTTTATGTTTTAAAGTGACATTTTAGTTCAAAACATGTGTCATATACTAAAAATAGAGAAAACAAACACATATTGTCTTAATATTTAAGAAAAATCTTGATAACCCATTTTTTACATGCAGTAACCAACCTCACAACAATCTGACACACAATGTGTGTGATATGACTAAAAATGTATTTTTCTAGTTTAAAAGTGGAATTTTAGTTTAAAACACACATCACATACTAAGAATAAAAAAACTCATATTTCCTTGATACTTTTGGGGAAAATATTTGATTCATTTATGGTGTGTAGAAATTAACTACACATCAATATTATAGATGGTGTGGCCAATTTGAATAAAAAAATTTATTTTCATTTAAAAGTGACAATTTAGTTCAAAATGTGGGTCACATACCCAAAACTGACAAAACTCACTTAAACTATTGTGATACATTAGGAAATTGATTGGATATTCATTTTCTATTTGTTTTAAATAACCTCACATCAATCTAACATGTCTTATGACTGGTATAACTGAAACTATGTTTTTTCAACTTAAAACTATCACTTTAGATAAAAATACATCATATAGTCAAAATAATGATTGTTTAGATTGTATTGATTATTTAGGATAATTTTCAGTTATCCATTCCTAACATATATTAATTTTTAATCTATCAATATTACATTTAGTGTGACCAATATGACTGAAAGTGCATCACATACTCAAAACAAAGAAACGGTTCTCGGAGTATCATATTACATTATAATATGTTTGTTTATATATTATGTTATAATTTTTTATTTATGTATTATTTTTTATCATTTATGTTGGATTTATTTTTTTATTTATTATTTATTAAAAATTACAGCATATTTATGTTTGATTTATTTCTTTATAGTATTAATAAAATAAGCATTGTTTTTTATTTCAAAAATACTCTTCTACTCTTCATGGTTTGGTTGATCCCTGGAGAATATCTCATATGAGTTGGATTGTTTTTAAGTTGGTTATAAATTGGATTTTTTTAAGAAAGTGTATGTATAAATGTAATTTTAATGTACTGAATTTTTTTCAATGTAAAATTATTTGAAATTGTAATTTATTATAATGTATATTTATTTTTCATTTTAATGTATTTTTATTGTTTACTCATTGGGTTTTGTAGTGTGTTTTTTATGTAGTACCATAAGGTTGTAGCGGAGAAGGAATTTTGTCAATTTAAAAACACCTTCTGATAAAAGATTCCTTATCAGGTCTTTTTTATCATTGATAAAATCCAAAGGCCTTTATTATCACTCACATTATACCTTTCTATTTATTCAATATTTCAAAAGTTAAATTATTGTTAACCTAGTGGTAATAATTTATAAAATTTTCTTCAATATTGATTAATATGATATACCAAACTTCATTCAAATTATTCAAACAATATTCTATTATGATCTATGTAGAAAACTTCTTAAAATGGACTATTTATTTTCAATTAATGAATACCCAATGAAATTTTTATATTTAAACAATACTAGAACATAAAAGGAAATGTAGAGGACTTGGGGAAAGCACTACATTTTATAATTTCCTATCACATATGAGTTTTGAATTAATCATCTTAATTTCATGATCAAAATGGCATAGATTAATATAAAATCTTACAATATTACCCAAATTTATTAACAAAACATGTTTTTATAATAATATGAATAATTAAAATAAAAATATATTATTATTATTATTATTATATACTCACATAAGGGGTAGTGGGAGGGAAACACCAATTCCTTAAGTAATTATTATATATTGTTTGTTGGGGAAGAACGAATTTTTCCCAGGAAAAAAGTACACAAGAAAAAAAAAATTGTATAATATCCAATATAAATATAATTTTGAATTTAATAAAAATTAATAAAGTTACAAAAAAATCTTTTTTAAAGTCAAAATATTCTCATAAATTGATATTACATAATAATAGATGAATAGTCATTTCAAATTACAAAAACACACATAAAGACTATAAAGTTGTAGTGTTTTTGAAAACATGGATATATAAAAACTGGTTCGTAAGTGAGATACCTCGAATCGTGATAATTTATTAATAACTAGAACCCTTCTTATACATATCATACAAAAAAACCATTCTTCAAAACCTAGGGAAAGTAAACATTAGAAAGGGTGATCTAGGATTCATATTAAGGGTAAATAAGAGAGATCTCAATGATCACATAATCATGAGGGTTTTCAAACATGATCTTAACATTTTAAAACCATGACCTTCATATCAAATATCATAATATTGAGTCATAAAATAAATCTTGTAAGTTCATAAGATGTGAATCATAAATTAATCAAGGAACATGATCCCTGAGAATATAACATTGGAATAATACATAGATTTTTTTCATGCTATTAAGCATAGAAAATAATTTCCTTAATATTAAAGGCTCATTTCCAAGGCTATTATAGTAGAATATGTTTAATATCCAATCGATCATAGTAGTCGATTTTCAATCCCAAAAATAATATAGTGTAAAAGGTACCTTATGGGACTAGTTTCACTCCCCATTCCAGTTTTATTTATCTTATGAGATATTTATATTTACTCAATGCATTGGACAGTGATATAGGTCCCACCCATCACAAAATGAAAATCATAAATAAGTATGACACAAGATCATAAAGCATTCTTCATATCATAACCCATGAAAATAATTTTGTTTCATAAAAAAAATTTCATAGCATACCCATGGAAAATAAATGAGGTTCATAAAAATTTCATCATTTCATCATAAAATAACCCATGAAAAAGAATGATTTTTATAAGAATATTTTTATCATAATCATAAACAATGTAGATAAAGAATAAGGATGGTATAATTTGATCTCATCCTCAATATATATTATGTATCAACAAAATGATTTCATCTTAGATTGAAATTTATTTTGAAAGATCGTTTGGAATATTTCTTGATGAAAATAACCTTTTCACTTTTAAAATCATATTTTTAAACTAAATTTTCACAAATAATAGTCAAAATAATTTTCATTAAAAAGAAAATTTTCAAACTTATAATGGAAGCTTTAAAACATTGAGTGGTCATGATAGTGTAAAATTTTGTTCATGTCGTACATTTTAAAATTAATATTCCTTTGCAATTTTCGATAAAAACTAAAAAGTAACTCATTTAGAAAATGAATAGAAGATTCATTTCAAATGATTTTGTAAAAAAATCAGGGGTAATATTTAGTTTAAAAATAATTTTATAATAGTAAAAACATTTTTTAAAACATTTTCTGAATTTATGTACATGGAAGGGAAAAGATTTTCAACCAAGGAGAGAAATAAATTAATTTTTCCTTAAAACCATTATTTTGACCCCTCTAGTTTTTAAAAACAACAAAATGAAATAAAAACATGTATTCTACATAAATAACCATAGTATAAGAAAATTTATGAGTTTATTGAGAGCTAGGTTATAATATTTCATCATCAAAAAATTAATCACAACCAATCCTGATAAACCATGATATTGTAACATAAAACCTTCAACACTTTTTTAACTTTAAAATCATAAGCCCCATAAAAGATATAAAAATATATTTATATTAATATACCATAATTTTGATTATTATAATAACAAAATAAATTCATGTATAGTATATTCTTTTCACACAAAATAAACTAGTGGAGGATATGGCTTGTGTCCCATAGAAATAAAAGTGAGATGAAAATATCTTAGATCAGGTCTTGAAATTATTAGTACATGTTCAAAAAACCTTTATAATAAATATATATTTATTATACTTATATTATAAAACCATAATTATATATATCATAACATATATGATTTATTTATTACCTTCTATTACCCGTTTATTAACAATTCCTTGTTAAAATCAAGTTTCTAACCACTTCATTTTTCATGTATGTTTTTGTTTAGTATTTTGAGTCTTATTTCATTGATCATAGTTCCATGATCTATATAATTTTATCCATGATATAAATATCATATATATTTGTTACATATGTATTTATCATAATCTAGAAAATATAGATATATAAAATGAATTACACCATTCATGGAGATGGTAGGTCGCACGTATGCTTGGACACTAGTTCCATTTTCTCTATGGATGGAAAGAAAGAAAGTTAAACATTAATTCACATTTATAGGGTCATTTTTTATCATATATATCATTTAAATTCATTAAATATTTCCCTATTACCATACTTTTAGAGAAAAAAAATAATGTATTGCATCGCTTCGTGGAGGCGGTAGTCCACATGTACAAACAAGTGATGTTATCATTTTAAAATATATATTAAGGTAATAAAGAATGTGTGATATTATAATTTTTGAATAATAATAATTTCATGAATATCATATATATTTTTTCAATCTTTCATTATAACCACACATGAGAGGTGTTGATCAGAAATGGATTTCATCGATTCACGAGGCGTTAGTTTGTTGTACCCAACATTTAGAGTTTTGTTTCCCATTTTATTGAAGTCAAGATGGATATAGGTTATTAAATTGACATGAAAATATCTTATTATATGTTATATATTGGTTTTATTATATTTTAATTAGTAAAAAATGAATGAATTTGGAAGGAGAACAAGTAAAAAAATAAATACTTTTGTGAAGTTAATTGCCTTCTCTTGAAAATACTTCATTTGTATCTCTTATTAAGGACTCTAGGGTTAGTATTTTTGAAATAATAGTGTATATATAACATAGATAAATATTTTGGGGGATATTTCAATAGGTTTTGGTTTATAAAATCGGATTAATAGGTGTCAACAAGTGAGGGTATGTGGTCCCCTTTTATAATTGGGAATGAGGGGAATTTTTGTAAATACCCAAAAATATTCAATATTGATAAGTCACTCTCAAGAATCGTGCCTCGAAAACTAATAAATAATGAATTGGAGGGATGATATGGTTGATAAAAACCAATAAAAATATAAAATACATCTTTTTTAAACATGTTCTTTCGTTGGCCTCTAAGTTTACTCATTTTCACCATTTTAGTTTTCACTACGATAACTAGCCTCTTTTTATTTACCTAGGTAATTTTCCATTAAAAATAAATAAAATGATAATTAATAGATAATTTGGGATTATTTATTCTTAATATTAAATCCATTTTATTAAATAAATATACTATTTTTGTAGAAAATTAATTTCAACTCTTGGGTTTGTAACACGCAAAACCATATTCTAACCTTAATCACAGTAATTAATTTTTTTACTATTTTTACTATAATTTGTGAAAAAAATAATTTTAAATATATATATTATAAAATATTCTTATTAAAAATATATTATCCATTTTATCATATTATAATTACATAATTTGGATAATTTAATTTATAATAAAACAAAAAAAACTTGATGAAAATGTGCTTTTCCAAAGATAGAATATTTACAACTATAAAATGTTTTAATATCGCAATTTAATATTAAATTTAGTATAATGACCAAATTAGATTAATTTAAAAATAATTGAATTAATTTTACTTTTTAACAATTTAAAAAAATATATTTTTTTTAAATGATTTAAATAATAACATAGCTTTCAATAGAATCCAGTTTTTTCACTACTCATAAAAAAATTAAAATTTTCAAAAATGTCCTAAAAATTGACCCTAATATTATTTTGAAAATTTGATTCCAAAAATGAGGTTAGTTTTTTTAAAATATATTTTTGAAAATTTTAAATAAATATTTTCATTATTTGTTTATAAAAGTCAATAAAAATTATTGTTTTGAGAAAATTGTACCTTTGAATGATATAAAGACTTTACCAAAAATTAAGTACTTATTTATCAATATATTTTATTTATCTAAAACATTAATAAATTATTTCCAAAATTTATTTATTCCTATTTATTCAAAAATGTTTAATGGCTCGTCTATAATGGTTATGTTTAAATAATAATATTAATAGTATAGTTTGGTTCTCTAAAACTTGGTATTATGTGTAACGCTAGCTATCGAAAAAATAAAAAAAATTGAAAAAAAATGTTTCCTAAAATATTCAGGTGTTAAATTTTCCCCCATTAAAATTAATTTATACCACCAAATTATATCACTTTGGTACAAACAACTAAGGATACTTCTACCCTATCATATCCTCATGTTCCCACGTAGCTTCCTCAAGTTAGTGGTTTCACCACAAAACATTGATCAGGTGAGTTTTTTTGTTTCCCAGAAATTTATATCTATGATCTAGAATCTCTAAAGGTTTTTTCATATGAAAATTTTAATCCCATTATATGACCTTTTATTTCAATGCATGTGAAGTATTGGGTATGTATATCCTCATGAGAGATATATAGAACACATCACAGACTTGAGTGAGGTTCGGTGGAAGTGCCTAGAGATAAGTAATTGTCCCTACTTGATCAAGAATCTTGGAAAGTCCAATATATATTGTTCTCATATTTATATTCATTCTAAATCTAATAAACTTATGACATAGAGAAATTCACAGAAATACCTTATCACAAACTTTAAATTTAGGATCACATCAAAGATTATCAATATAATTTTTCTGATGACTTTATACTACCCTTATGTGTTGTTGAATGGATATAACATTCTCTAAAATTTATTTAGATAGTTCAAGTCCCAATACTATTCTTTCCCAAACGTTATCCTTGTATTTTTGAGTCTACACTTTTTTTCATAGTGTGATTTGTAATGAACCATCTAAATGCTCGAGTGAAATCTATTTTTGAATTAAAAATAAACTCACGGAAGGTGTTGATCCCAATGACATTTGAAATCTATATATCAAGATTTTATCAGTTCCTATAGGGTTTTAATTATTATCTTAGATTGTACATCTATAATTAGATGATAAGTTGTGATGAATCTTAACTCTATATCCAAAGCCTACTAAAGACTTCACTAGAACATTGAGGTGAAAATAAGATCCCAATCAAACACAATAGAATGTTGTACTCCATGAAACCTTACCACTTATTTAATATATATCTTTGAAATATGAACAAGACAAAAAAACATCTATAATAACAAATGTAGTGTGGTAACTTCATAAGCTGATATACTGTAACCCACATAGTATTATTCCATTTAGATGTTTTGGGGAGTTCAAAAACGAAATCTATAGTGATGTTTTCCCATTTCCATTTAGGTATGGGTAATGGTTGTAACATTGCCTTACACTTTTGTATATTAGACTTAACTTGCGGACATACAAACCATCGAAATTCAAACTCTTCAATATCTCTCTTCATGTAATCTGAACAGAAATAATCTTTCAAATATCTATACATATTTGAACTTCCAAGATTAATAGAGAATTAAGAAATATGATATTCATATAAAATCTACTTCTTCAAATCTGGTATTTATGAAATACATACACTATTCCTAAAGCTTATCATTATATCATAATCAAGGTTAGCATCGGAACATTTCTTACCTTCTCCTAATACTCTACATGTTCCTTCTGTACTTATTTAATCTTCACTTAGATAGTTGGTTAAACACTGATTTAATAAAGAAAAGATTTATCTCCTTCCTTAAAGTTCTCTAGATCCATCCTTTTCAAATCCAAAAATTTTGGATCTTTTTTATAGTCATCATAGATAATATATCATGGTTTTTTCGACTCAAATAATTTTATACCTAGTTCACTTTCCCATAGTGGTAATTTTTTGAGTAGTTATAATATTTAATCAACTTCAACCATCTTCTATAGGGCATATTAAACTCTTTCTGTGTGAATATATACTTTAAACATTTATGATTATTATATATGTCCCATATTTATCTTAAAGATTATGCCTCTATATATTTAATCAAAAAATACCACAGCTAACTCCAAATTATGAGTTGGGTTGTTTTTCACTTGAACCTTCATTTATCATAAGGAAAAAGCAATCACCATATCATTTTACTTGAAGATTCATCTAAGACCATTCTTTAATATATAACTATAGATTACAAACCCTTTCCCATTGTAGGGTATTGTAATCACAAGTTCACTAAATAACCTTCACTTTAGTTCCTTCAAATTTTCTTCACATTCTTCTTTCCAAAATAACATGTATCCCTTCTAAGTTAACTTTCTAGGTGGATTGGATATCAATGAGAAATTTTACGCAAAGCATTAAAAATATCCAGCCAAACCAAGAAAACTACGAATCTCACTCACCGTGATTATTTTTGAAAAATGTTTAATAGAATCCATCTTTGATGGACCCTCTAATATACCCTCACTTGAGATTATATAATTCCTAAATGATAATTTTTTAGCTAAAATTCACACTTATTAAATTTTTATATAGCTTCTTCTTCATTAGTTTCTTTTGCATAATCTTAAAATGATCTTCATACACTTCTTTCTCATAGAATATATAATTACATAATATATAAATACTACCAAAATTTGATCAACGTACTTTCTCAATACTCTATTCCTTAAATCCATGAAGATATTGGGGCGTTGGTAAGACCAAATGGAATCACCAAATAATCAGTGTTCATACCTTATACAAAATTATGTCTTGTGTATATCCTCCTTCATGATGATATCTAGAATGAAGTTAAATATTTTAAAATTATTGATCTCTATTTATTTGTTCAAGAAAATCATCAATATGGGGTAGATGATACTTTTTCTTGATTTTTATCTTATTCAGTTCCTAATAATAAATGTTGAGTGACATCGATCTATATTTCTTCTTAAGAAAAAGGAATGGTGCACCCCCATGGTGACACACATGGATGAACAATTACCTTATAAAGATTATCCAAGTGTTTTTTTTAATTCATAAAACTCAATTAGTTTCATTCTATATGGAGTCTTTGAAATAGGTTTAGCACTAGGTACGAGTTCTATTGAGGGGTTGAATTCAAATTTCAGTGTAAGACTAGTAAACTTTTTCATAAAAACACTAAAAAACTCCCCCACATTAGGAGTATCACCAATGTTGAATTTATCCCCAACTATATGATATAAACACCCCTTTTGAATAGGAATCAAGACCCATACGGTGGATTTGATCTCCCTTGGAATTTCTTATTTATCATCACACTAATAGAAAATCATAAGTTGGTGTGGACAATCAAATGTGACTTTACTTCCAAAATAATTGATGTGGGATTTATGTACATAATCCATTCCATGCCTAATATAACATAAAATTCATCCAGAGGGAGGCTAAAAAGATTTCCAGGAAGCACATTCTCACAAACATCAACTGAATAAGATTCATCCACTTGAGATGTCACCATCTTACCATTAGGGGTCTTCACTAATAATTCAACATAAAATCATTTGGGATACAAATTAACATTTCTAGATGTGTTTCATGATATAAGGGAATTTATATAATTATGCACAAATAAGATACTTCAATATTTCAACGTACCTATCACCACCCCAACATCATTTTTCTATATTCAATCCCTTAGTAAAACCAAAATGGTAAGCATGACCATCAAGAATCTTTGATTATATTGATCAATCATTCATAGGATGTATGAATCATGACACCTAATTTTAAATCTATGAAACCTTAGGTTTAACCTAGTTCATTCATTTTCATTATTCAAATCATTTATTGTGGTTTATTAAGAGTTAATTAATTTCCAAAGCATATCCCTCAGGAGTGTCAAATAAGGTTTCCATCAAGGCCCATTGTCATACGCAGGTGATAATCAAGTCAAAGCCCAATGTTCCCTTTTTAGAGTTATTTCCTAGAGGTACAAATCTTCTAGAGATACGTCCAATTATATTATTTAAATATGGATATAATTTATTGGAAACCACTCCCTATATACTTCACCAAAATTCCAAGAAATTTTCTTATACTTTGACTTATCCTAAGGGGTTTGACTAAAGTTTTTTAATACTAGGTTTTAAAGGTTCACTAAAACTATCCTCTAATAAAAACTATAATTACTTAAACTCTTCAAAGATAGATATTACATATTAATAGATAAATGCTTGTTTCATATTATAAAAACACACATGAGAACTATAAATGTTTAATGTCATTGGAAATATGAATACATAAACAAGTGGTTCAAAAGTGAACTACATCATATCCCACTAATTTCTTTATAATTAGAACCATTTTTAGACATATCATATGTAAAATCATTCTTCATCGCCTAGGGAAAGTAATAATAAGAAAGGGAGAGCTCAGATACTTAGTAAGGGTAAGTAAAGGAGATGTCAATGATAATATAATCATAACATAAGAATAAGGGTATGAGAACATGAGATTTACATTTGAAACCCATAACCTGCATATCAAATATCATAATCATGAGTCATTGCATAATTATTGTTTGTTTACAAGAGATGAGTCATAATTTAATCAAATAATATTAGCCATAACAACATAACATTGGAATATGAAATATATTTGTGGCATAAACATAATCATAGAAAAACATTTCCTATTAGTCAAGGATTATTTCTAAGGAAATAATAGTGGAATGGGTTTTCTCTCAAAACTATCATACTATTCAAGGTTCACTCTCATGATAATCATAGTTTAAAAGGTCCTTTAATAAATGGGGTTCACTTCCCATTCCATAATTTTTTAACTCATTAGATATAAATCTTTACACAATCAGTTGAAGGGAGATATAGGTCTCACCCATCACATAATCAAAATCATACATAATTGTGTCGAAAGATCATAAAACATTCATTATATCAGAACCCATAAAACAATTGTATTTCATAAATATTTCATCACATCATAACCTATGAAAAAAATAGATTTTATAAACATTTAATCATTTAATCATAGCATTACCTTTGAAAAGGGAAAGAGTTTCATAAAAATATTTACATAATAATAATAAACCATTAAAAGAAACAATAAGGATCATATCATTGGATCATATCTCTATAAAATCTTTAAGTAACAATAAATTATTCCATTTTTGATAGAAAATTATTTTTAATGATCACATTGAACATTTCTTGACGAAAATAAAATTTTCACTTTGAAAGTCATATTTTCAAAACTAAAATTTCATAAAGAATTGAGTAAATAATTTTCATTGATAATATCATTTGAAAATTATAATGGAATATTTAAAACATTCAGTGTTCATGATGGAATAAAATATCATTCATGTCATACATAGTAAAATAAATATTCCTTTCACATTTTCAGTAAATAGTAAAAATTATCTTATTTGGAGAATGATAAGAAGGTTCATTTTAAACTATTATTAAAAAACTAAAACATTGGTAAAATTTCCATTAAAAAATAATTTTAGAATGTTACAAACATTCTTTTAAATTTTTTAGAAATCATGGACACGTAAGAGAAAGGATTTCTGTCAAAAGAGAGGAGTAAATTCATTTTTTCTTAAACACATTATTTAGATCTCCCTAGTTCTTAAAAATATTAAAATTAAAGGAAAATATGTATTTCAAAAAATAATTATATTATAATAAAATTAATGAGTTTCTTGGGAGGTAGATCATAATATTTCATCATCAGTAAATTAATCACAAACAATCCTGATAAACAATGATATTGTAACATAAAACCATTACCAAACTGATAAATTTTGAATCATATGACCAATAAAATAAATAAAATTAGATGGATATTTATACCCCATAATTTTCATGAGAAGAATCATAAAATTTATTCATGGTAAATATGTACAACAAATAAAATAATCAATTGTTGAATATGGAATATTTCCCATGGAAATAAAAGTGAGATTAAAATATCTTACCTCAAGTCTGGAATTTCACCATACATGTTAAAAAATAATGTATGATAAATATAGGATTATTATAAATATATTAAATAATAATAATAATATAAATCATACTATATTTGATTTACTCAAGGTATTTTATTACCCTTTTATAAACAATTCCTTGTTAATATCACATTTTGGGTAATAACTGCTTCGTTTTTCATGCACATTTTGGTTTGGTATTTTGGATCCTTTTACTTTTGTCATAGTTCCATAATATTCATAATGTTAAAAATGATATAAATATAATATTTATTCATTATATATGTATTTAGAGTAATCTATAAAAGTTAAATATATAAAGTAAATTACATTATTCATGTAGAAGGTAGGACATACATACGCATAAATAATGTTTCCATTTTCTCGTTGGACGGAATAAAAGAAAGGTAAATATTAATTAAAAATTAAAGTATAATTTTATATCATAGATATCATTTATATCCATTAAAGTTATCCTTATTTCCATACATTTCAAAATAAAATGTAAAATGTATCATATCATTTCATAGAGGTGGTAGTTCAGACATACACATAAGCGATGTTTTCATTTTTCAATAGATTATAAGGTAATAAGTTATATGTTATATTATAATTAAATAAGTATAATTATGTCATAAAAATCATATATATACTTTATATCCATCATTATATCCACCTGTGAGAGGCGGTGATGGAAAACAAATTGCATTCGTTCGCGAGGTGGTAATATGATGTACACGCAATCAACAGTTTTTTTTCCCATTTGATGAAAGAGGGGATGGATATAGGTTATGAAATTAACGTAAAAACATCTCATTATATATTATATACTGGTTTTATTTTATTTTAATTTTTAAAACATGTCTAATGGTGGTATGATAACAAGTAAAATGAAAGATCTTAGTGAAAACAATTACCTTTGTTTAGAAAACCCTCCTTTGGATCTCTTATTAAGGACCCTAGGGTTGGTATTTTGGGTAGAATAGAAGCTCTATAACGTGAATAATCATGTTGTTGATATATTTTGGTAGGTTTTTGTTGAGAAAAATGTCTTAATATGTGTTAATAAGTGAGGGTAGGATGTTCTCTTTTATATTTGAGGTAGAGTGGCATTTTTGTAAATACCCCTAAAATTCAATAATGGGAAGTCACACTCAATCCATGTACTTAAAAAATTGATAAATAATGGATTTGAGTGCGGATATAGTCATAAAACACCCAAAAAATACACATATTTTAAAAATGTTATTCTCTAAGACACTAAGTTTTCTTGTTTTTTTTTTCATTTTAGTTTTCACCATGGTAATTAGTCACTTTTTATTTACCAAGGTAATCTATCATTTAAAAATAAAATTAAAATGATCCTTATTAGATAATTTTTACCCACTAATTCTAAATATGAATTTAAATTTATTAAATAAATAACCCATGTGTGTTTAAAATTAATGTTAACACGTGCATATGAAATGTGAAAAAGCTCATTTTAATATTAATCGTAGTAATTATTTTTTAACAATTTTTACTATTCCTTATGAGATAAAATTAATTTAATCTTATAAAAAATATAAATTATTTTGATTCCAAGTATTTAATTAATTTTAGGAAATTTAATTCACCAAATTGGAAGAATTTAATTTAAAATAAAACCCATATAAGCGATGAAAAGCGGTTTTCCTAAGATGAAATTTTGAAAAGTATAAAAAGTTTGAACTTCAAAATTCAATATTGATTTGATTCTAAGAACATAAATTGGATTAATTATAAAATAATTGAATTAATTTTACTTTCAATTTATTTTTAAATAAAATAATTTTTTAAATTGATTTAACTGATGTTGAATTTTTCAATAAAAACTAGTATTTTCACTATTCATTAAAAAGTAAAACTTTTCAAAAAAATAAAAAAAATCAACCTAAAAAAATTTGACACATTGATTACAAAAATGATGTTAAATTTTTAAAATAAATTTCCTAAAACTGTAAAAAATTAATTTTATTATTTTTTTATAAAAAGGTATAAAAAAAATTTTTGAGAAAAATTTATTTTTGGAAGCATATAAAAACTTCACCAAAAATTAAGTAATTATTTATAAATATATTTTATTTATCCAAAACATTAGAAAATAATTTTTAAAGTTTTCTTATTCCAATTCATATAAACAAGTTTAACAACTAGGCTATAATGGTTATGTTTAAATAATCATATTAAAAGTATATTGTGGTTCACTAAAACTCGTTGTTTCAAGTAATACAAGCTATTGAATAAATTAAGTTTATTTGAAAAAAAATATTTCATAAAATATCAAGTTGTTACACTCTTTATCTTGGGATCAATCTGTTCTTCCCCAAAAATGTCATCAAATCCATTTTTGGGCTTATAATTTTTCATGAGAATTGTGGAAGTGATTTTCAATAGGATTGATGGTGAATACATGAGGAAAAAAAGTTTATGAACATGAACCAGGTTATGAGAATTATTTTGGGTATTAAACCCAACTCACTTACTTTATAGAATTTTATTAGTGAAGAAATGTTTAAAATTGATTGTCTTTGTGATGTGTTGTAAATTTCATATAGTGAGGATGATATTTTATTTACAAGGGATATTGAGTAGTGAGAGAAAGGTTCTCATATTTAAAATATAGTAACTATTTTGAGAGAGTTAGGTAGTTACTAGTTCTAGTCTTCTTTAGTAGGATAATATATATACATGTATGAATAATTCTTAATCATTTGGATTTATTTTATATAGGGAGCTATAATTTTTGTATATGAGTTATAAAAGGGAGTTGTAATATTTTTTTCAAAATGTAGTAGTCTGTATGATAAGAACTAGTTTTCGAACAGAATGAGTTTGATGAATGGTATCTCACTTTTGTAAAAAGCTGAAGGGGTTCATTGATATGGTTCCGAAGTATTTCTTCTGAATTGAAGATTTAATTTTAAAAAATAATAATAGTATTTTTAAATATTTTAGGACCATGATTTTTTTTAAATTGAGTTAATATGTCTTTTGAATATCTTATTCTGTGTTTAAAAGGGGTGTAGTGACAATATATTTTCTGGGTGGTGTGTGCAGTGCCATAAATGGGGTTGTGTGGAAAGTAGATTCATGTTTTCAAGGAATCATGGTATACAATAGAAAAATGTAATTGAGTTTGGGATTCTTTGCATCATCACAATAAGGAGGAAGGGGTTTTTTGTTTTATGTAGCATGTATAGAACGTTGATAAGGAATGGTGTAAATCCTAATGATAATTGATGTAGTGTTGATGGTGTACCATATTTAGATCTAATCTCCAGGAATAATGACATTTTTTCAAAAAAGGGTGATGGTTCTTCATAGGAGAGTGGTGTTTTTCACTAGGATGATTTTTAGAGAGATGAAATTAGTGTATTAGGGAGTGGGTTTTACATAGGTTATTCTACACTATATTCAAAATTCATGTTCTATTGTTTACTTTAATTTTATACTATCTGGTTACTAGTGAATTTTTCAGATATTCCTAGTGTCTTTTTTATAAGATTTTTTTCCCTCGATAAATATTTTCATGTTGATAATCTTCATTCTATTCTAATTTTTAGATTTTTGTTATATTTTTTGGTTTCTCACGAATTATTTGCAAGTTATTTTCTTCTCAGGATTGGAAATGTCCCTAATAATATTTCTCTTTTCATATTATCCATATAAACTTCCCTTCTAATATCATTTTCATTTATTTAAGTTTTTGTTTTAAAATTTTTAGTATATATAAACATTTTAATATGAAAAGGTTATTTAAATGAATTTTTTTTCTTATTTTGTGAACATTTTCAAAGATTACATTTCATAAACATTTTTTTCAAAGCTTTTTGAAATATTTATTACAAAAAAAATTAACATGCTTTCACTGTAAAATATATTTTTTATAAAAAAAAATTCATTTGATTCCTCTTCATCCAATGGTGAACTCCATCTCTTGATCATACCCTACCCTATTCCCTCATCTCAATTCATCTAAAATATGAATATATATTATTATAGATATTGGAAAATTAATATTGAATAGAAATATAATGTATTTTTAAAAACATTTTTCATTATTTTGAACCATTTTAATATGTTTGAAAATTATCAAAATATTATCTTAAAAGAAACACACCATACTGGACTCAAAGATGAATTTCATTTATTTTTCTGATATTCCATTAATGAAGAAATTATTATTTTATCCATTTAAGTAAAATTATTATTTCTCATTAACTCTTCCTAGTTTGAATGGCCCAAAGGCTTTAAATTTTTATTTATTTTTTAATAATCCATTTTTTATGTGGTTGAGAGGGAACCCTTATTTTAATTGTAGGCCTAGAGGCACAAGGCCCAGTACATGACCTAAAGGACCACTGACTCAACTACACTTGGAACTACCCTCCTCAACATTTTCTTCATTGATGGAACCTAGATTCCCACCTTTTATGGATAATCACGTATCATTTCCACATGTAGAGTTTTAAAATTCCTCGTATTGATGGTTAATTTCATACCCTCTCTTCATTCCCAATCCAGTTATTAGTGTTTTGGGGTCTTCTAAAAGATTTTATTCCCCTTTTGGGGCCTCCTCCTGTGTGATCTGACCTTAATCCTTCTTCTCCTGGAGTCTATATATCCCATAATCTAATGGTGCGAAGACCTTATATCTGAAGGTTGATGGTTTCCCAAATTCCCTACGGCTCTAAGGCCCAATCTGGTGGCCATAAGGCCCAAATTAGATGAATCATTCAGGACACTAGAGTATTTCTACATTTCTTATTATAGAATTGTTATTTTAACCGTAAAATATCTCACCACCAGGATTTGATCTTGGGATTCTTGCAGGATTATAGTGTGTGTTAACCACTTGGCTACCACAATAACCACCCCTTAAATCATTCTAATGTTCATAACTCAAACACTATAAAATTTCATTTAGTTGAAATCATGGGTAATAAATTTAATGAAAATAAATCATGTGTCAAATTTTATGAGTGAGTAAATTAATTCTTAGATTAAAAATTATACTATTATATTATTTTCACCTTCAAAGTTTTTATCTTTATAAATTAAATGAACTGTAGATAGATCAATCAAAAAAACCACTCTTACAAATCTTTAATCCAAAAAAAGAAGACTTTTTTACATATAGGAATCAATACAGTTGAAACGCATCTCAAGACACATTTGCATCAGTAATCTTACCAAACCAACTCAATGGAAACACACATTTATAGATACATGATTAAAAAATATCATAATATTTATATTCACCATGTTATAAAATTCTATTATCATTTAGTGTGAGACTTTATCAACACATTTCCTTATACCTTAAAATCACTATTTATCACTAGATAAGAGCTTCAAACTCCTCACCTTTAAAGTTAAACCTCACTATTATCACCTAATAAATAAAATTATGATGAATCTATTATTAAATCATTTCTCAATGAAAGACACATATATTGGACTCGTGAAACTTTCCTTTTCAATCTGATAATCTAACATAATAATTTCTTCTTTTTTCTTGGACGAGTCAACTAATAATGGAATTTATACAAAATATATACAATGGGTAATCACCAAATTTGTTCACCATTAAATAATCACTCAAAACTAAAATAATCATTTATCTCCCCACTCCAAGGTTCATTTAATTGAAGTAAACAAAGATATTTTATACCATTATAATAAAACTAATAAAAAAATATCGATAGAAGATTAGGTAGAGTGTTCCACCGTATCAACTCTAAATGCAATACAATGTTTGAAGAATAACTCAATTTTATAAAGAGATTATTAAATAAAATCCTCAGGGATAGTAACATTTACTATCTCATCACTTACTTTTCACAACATATAAAGAACCACTCATGTATGGGCTATCCATAATTCTAGATATAACATTGACTAAAATTTTGTTCATATCCATGAATCATCATCTAAACATATTGTAAAACCTCAATAAACATATATTTTCATCTCCTTTGAAATTACAATAGTCAATTGAAAGGATTTCTTCATTATTATCATACATTTATTACTCAATCAAAATATAATTTTCTTTCTGACTGCTTATATTATTTTACCCACTAGACATGATTATTGTAAAAATATTAGAAATTTCATATTGGAAAAAATTTATCCAGCCATATTGTATTCTTTGGATAAATCATAATACCTTAATATGATAAATAATATGGTGACATTCTTATATCAACCCTATTATTCATTAAATAAATATAATGTTAAATATTAGCATTCATATTATCTTTCTCTTGTCATTAATACAATAACATATGGAGAATCAATGATGCATTTAAATTATTAGTGTATAAATAGATGAGGCATTATTTTATATTTAAATAACATATGATTAAATTCATGAACACTTAATAAGTTTTCATGAGGATCATATAAGAAGCTCAAGGGGATATGATTGGTTTGTTTTTTTAATCCATACCCATTCCTTCTACTGATTCTCCTTATTTCTCTCCACTCCTTCATTTTTCCCATAATATATTAGCATATTTTTGTTGTAATGATAATAATTCTATTTTTTTGGGTGATGTAGATCAACCTTTGGATACACTACAGATGGAATATTTAGTTGGATACTCCTAGCGATCTTCATTGAACCACTATAATTAAATACTGGACTTAATACCATCATCAATGAAATGTACATGTTCTTTATTTTGTATTTATATGGTTTGGGTTTTCCATAGCATGTTGATATTAGGAATAATATTTTTAATTACCTTACCTATGTTTGAAAAAAATTAATCCTTTTAAACCCTTGAGTGGTGTCATATCTTTTGCAGGATTCCTGATTCATGAAATAAAGTTTTAAAAATGAAGAAAAATGAATATCATATATGTATCATATTGAATATAGTTAAAATGATAATGAATTTTTACTGTAGTTGGTTATATGATATGGGATATCATAATATACAATACAGTCTCTCCCAAAGATAAAAGATATCATAGGTGGTGACATGGTTGAAATTCTTCTATTTTACAAGCATCGTAATGTAAGATATAGGGAGGTGTACCTAACAATAGAGATGTTCAGTGCTTGAAAAATAGTCCATCGTATCATCATCATGGTATACAATATATCACATCATATGAAATCCTTGGTGAAGAAATGTTATATTTTATTAATGAGGTATCTATCATAAAATATGATAGATAATGAATCCACCCATGCCTTATGATATAGTGTATATCGTTAAAAATGATGTACATGGAAAACGAGTAATTTATCTAAATTTCAATTAAAAATTGAATTATATAATTAATTATTTTTTTATAATTTATGGAAAAGGTTATCTTTTGATATTTAATTAATTTATATGATGTTTCTAAATTAATTAATTATAAATTTTTTAAATTTTATTAGTTAAATTTTTATGAAACCTTTAGTAAATATGTATTCATAAAAATAAATGTTAACATCTAAATACCTTTTGAAATTGTTTTCATGGATTATAATTTGGATATAAAATGTTTATATGGAAATTATATGTGTAATTTATAATATGTTTATAAATTAAAAAATAAGGGAAAATATCAAGAAGTTTATATTAAATAATGAATTATTTATAATTATTAATTTATAAATATCAAATTAAAATGTTTTATTTAATAAAATTATTTAAACCATGAATAAAGGTGTTTTAAAAATTGATATGATTATAGTTTAAATAATATTAAATAATTGATATTTGGATGATATAAAATTTTTACATAAATGAAATATAAAGTGATTATATTTCATTTAATATCATGCATTTAAATAAAATACTATATGAAATAGAATGTAAAGGAGTTCATATTGGGTTCATGTTTAAATTTTTTTATTTAATTGTGGATGATCTATATTTCATGACTGCATTATAAAGTATTTATAATTTTTTACTTCTGAATAGTTCATAAATGTTTATCTTATGTTCAAGTATATGAATTATTCATTTATTTAGTTATTTATATTCTTATTCACAAATATTATTTTAATATTATGATTGAATATATACATTAGTTTATATTATTAAATTATTTATGTAAATTATCCTACATTTATTTATGGAATTACATGTTTAGTATGATAATTTATTAAGTTTTATTCCACCCTGACTTCAGTTTATGTTGTGTTATGAACTTGAATTAATAGGTTGATTATAGTTTATTAATATTAGGCATTATAATTATTAGAAAATTGAGTATTCTCTTGAAAAATGATTCTAATAATTCATGCATGTATTTTTTTTTATTCATTTCTCTGTGATTATTAAGAATTATTATATTTAATATAGTTTTTTTATGAATTTCAAAAGTATTGAGGTTGTTTATGTTTTAATGATTTGGAGGAGAATTATATTATTGTAGGAGATTCTCAATATTAAACACAAAATTATGACATGAATGGTTGTATTAACTCTATGCACCAAGAGAATTTGAGACTTAATGTCTTGATAGAGAAAAAAAGATTCATATAGAAGATAAAAGATTTCACACCATGTACAATGGTTCATGGATCACCCATTAAAGATTGAATAAATCACCAATTATTGGATCTTTTAGTGTGAGGATACATAGGTGTGATACTATATATTTGTAACAATATATTGTGTGTGTGTCATATCAGAAATGGATGAGTTCTTTACTTCATGAAAATACCTTTGTGGTGCAAATGAATAATTTAACATGAAAATTAATCCATCCATAGACAACACCATAGGAGATCAATCAAGTATGATCCATCCAATCATATACTAAGTTTTCGTCCACTAGTATCATCAATGGAGATAAATCCATGTTTGAGCGGACATAAGGGAATGGGTGTGTGTGCCTGAGAGATCCGAGTGCATGAAATGGGAAGGTACTAAGTAGGTGATTCAGATGTGGGGTAGCACTGAGGTTACTATTTTGGATTGTTTAAGTCATCCTATAATAAATATTTAAGAGAACAAAGGGTCTCCAAAATTATAAATGTAGGACAAGTGTTCCCTAGTATCCCATTACAGAGTTCCAGTTTACTCTATGTATGAGGGTTCTTTAGGGTAAACGAAGAGGCATAAAATTTATTTCCCTATTATGTAAAGGTAAAATTTGAGCTATATTATGGTATGTAAGTTGTGTAGGGGTCCTGAAAGAGCTATGTAATGGTCGTTGGAAGGTTCATAAGGGTAATTTTTTTTCTCAATAAAAAAAATAAGTTTTCATTATGAAAGTTGTATCACAGCGTGAAAGATCAGTTAAATGGTCAAGAGGAAGATATCTAATCCAATTTCCCACATATTTCATATCATTATTTCTATGGAGATTCATGTTTTTAAAGAGAAAATAATTACTTGAACCATGATGGGTTGGTTTGTACCATGATAGTTTTTAGACCAAAGAGGTTTGAGGAGGATCAATTGATGAGTCATGTTGGGATATAAATAGTTACATAATGAATGATGTTTGAATATAAATATGAAACTCTACTGAGAGTTTGGACAAAAAATATTTTTTAGTCTTTCTGCATATTTTTCCCTCTTTTAAGATACTTATGTGTTCATCTTATTCCATTACATTGTTATTTACATTTTTCCCCATAATTAATGTAACGTCCCGACCAGACTTCCCATTCAACTCGGTAGCTGGACCGGTTTCCACATGGCCTCAAGTGCATCTCCCCAAATTCTAGAGGCTGCCGACTAGCAGTGAGGCCCTAGGTGAGTCTGTGGGGAGACTATTCCCTCATTACCAAAGTATCACAGTGGAATTACAACATACAATAGCGGAAGAAGGTAACCAATAGACAACAAATAGACAGCAGAAATAGATAACCAACAGAAGGATCTGATATATATATATATGATGGTGCAAGTCAATACAACATAGTACTAGTACACAAATACCAAAAAGAAACCAAGATTTATCCCTAGTCACATCACAAGCCTCAGCTTGGTCTCGTGCTCACCTACTCTGAGCAGCAAGTCAAGCACCTGTACTAGGGCCCTTCCCCTTCTCATTACCTAAAATCATATAATCTGCTTGGGTCAAAAAAAACATGACCCAAATAGGGTGTGAGACTAAATCCCAGTAGGCAACCACCAAAGATCTGTGCTAATCTATCAGTGAATATATAAGACAGGCAGTGTAATATTGAAAGCAGAAAATAAGGAAAACTAGCAAGACCGACCCAAGCTTGTGCTTTGTCTTGGCGTCGCTTCAAGTATCCATTACATTCATTAGTCACTTCATTCATGTTTTCAAACCTTTCCTTGAGCCCGATCTTGGAATACTCAATTCGAAAACCAAGCATCACTCAGGGAGAAAATCCAGCAACACCCTACAAACCCGTTCCGGCGAACCTCCTAGGTACCCAGCCTCGCTCTAGGTGCGGTATTGACCGTCATCTAAGCCCATACCAAGGATCCTATAAATAAGATCTGGGTGTCGCCCATGAAATATCATGCCCTATTGAGTCCTTCCATGGCATCTCACACTAGATCCATGATTTACTCATCATTTCCATAACAAGTCTCATATGAGTCCATCCGTGGAAACTCACATTGGTTCCATGGTTCACCCATGACTTTGTTTCAAATTTAAAACAGCTCAAAAGAATTTAACTCATGTGGGACATCAATTCAAGAATTAGCATACAAGGGTCAAGGTCAAAACTCCATCCCATACCCGAAACCATTTCCATTACAATTTCATTCTATTACAATTCCATTAATATTCAATTTCATTTTTAACAACCTACAAGGGAAAGAAAAGGCATGCCTCATAGGCATCCTAGGTCAAAAATCTATAAAAGAGCCACTCAAGGAAATGCGCCCAAGGGGTGGTTCCTGTCCAAGGTGTACAACCTAACTCAAGCATATACCATCCTATTCGGGTTACCGACAACATGCTAGGTAATAACAGGGTTAAATTTCAGGTTCAAGCGACACCCCAAAAGTGGACGCGTGGCACCCAGGCTTATATAAACAGCTTTACAATCCGAGAAAAGCATGAGACCACCTACCTTAGGCTCGTACTAGATAGCTTGTCCAGTATCAGGCTCTGATTCGTCCTGGTTTGGAAGAAATCTGAAGGACAGATGAAGAACGAGAAAATAGGGCATATGAGCCTTAATCCAATCTGCGTTCGTTATAACCAGAAGAATCGAGAAATATTAAAAATTAATTGAGGACTTACCGTTGTGGATCCAACAAGATGAACAGCATTTAAAACAGAGATTGGACGGAGAAATAGGATCAAATCCCTCGGTAGTCTTCTTGAGAGTTCTCCCAGGCGCCTCCCCATTTTGTCTGGTTGAATAAGGAGATTTGGTTTAGGTTTTTATAAAAATTTAATTAATTTAATTAAAAATTAATTAAATTTCAAAACACAGCAGGTCGCACGGTTTACCCGGACTGTTTAACAAAGAGTGCGGAGACCATGCAGACCTTTCTGGAAGGCAAGGGGCAACCGCACGGACACCCCCGCACGGTTTCCTCAAACCGTGTGCAAGTCGTGCTCCAGCCTCTGCCAATCCTGCACCAAGGAGCATGGTTTACCCAGGCTGTGTGTGGGACATGCGTAAAATGTGTGCCAGGCCATTTCCAACCTAAAACTTCGTTCTAGGCTTTGAAAAAGCCCCAGAAACCTCTGTAACTCCCTCGGTCTAGTTGGGCATCCACATTAGGCCTCAATAGAATAGTTAAACTGAAATGAAAAAAGGATCTGTACCTCGTACGAAAACCCAGGTTCTTACAATCTTCCCCCCTTATAGCAATTCGTCCTCGAATTTCTCTCATAAGGGTGGTCATGATTCATTTGTGAACAGCTCTAGCCACTGAGCACGTACGTCGGCCTCCCACTCCCAAGTCTCATCCTGTAAATTTTCGTGCTGCCATAGCACCCGTACTAGAGGAATTGACCGGCCTCGGAGAGCCTTTGTGCTCCTATCAACGATACAAATTGGATGCTCCTCAAAGGATGCATCTACCTGAAGCTCGACCTCCTCAGGATGGAAGGTTTGAGATGGGTCTGAATAGTATATTTGTAACTGAGAAACATGGAACACATCATGCATGGCTTGGTACCTCTAAGGTAACTCCAACCGATAGGCTACCGGCCCAACCCTCTCCATAATCTCAAAAGGATCAAAAAATCTCGGTGATAGCTTACCATGTCTTCTGATCCGCTTATGTCCCATCCTCAGTGAAACACGCAAGAAAACCTAATCCCCGACCTCAAACTCTAGGGGTCATCTGCAGCGATCAGGATATGACTTCTGACGAGATTGTGCGGTAGCCATCCTCTTCTATATCAACTGGACATGCTCTGAAGTCTCCTAAACAAGACGCGGTCCCAGTAAAGCTGCCTCACCTACCTCTAACCAGCACAGGGGTGATCGGAATGGCCTACCATATAAAGCCTCATACGGTGCCATCTGTATAATTTCCTGATAACTGTTGTTATAGAAAAACTCAACTAGGGGAATATGCCTCTCCCACGAGAACCCAAAATCCAAGACGCATGCTTGCAGCATGTTTTCAAGCACTTGTATCGTACGCTCTGATTGGCCATCAGTCTGAGGATGATATGTTGTGCTCAGAAGCACTTGTGTACCCAATGCCTTTTGAAAACTCTGCCAGAAGCGTGACATAAAACGATCATCCCTGTCTGAAACAATGTTGAGAGGGACCCCGTGGAGTCGTACTATCTCTCGGATATACAACCTTCCCAGCTCATCCCCACTGAAGGTCTCCTTAATTGGAAAGAAATTAGAAACCTTCGTGAGACTGTCAACCACAACCCACATAGCATTGTTACCTCGAGGTGACCTCAGCAAACCAGTCACAATGTCCATCGTAACATCATCCCATTTCTCCTCCAGGATAAGTAACTTCTTTAAAATCCCAGCTGGCCGCTGATGTTCCACCTTCACCTGTTGATAGGTGGAACATTTCGTGATAAAACTAGCCCCTTCTCTCTTCATACCCGGCCACCAATACTATCGGTGCCAGTCACAATACATCTTAGTGACTCCAGGATGAACCGCCCAAACCAAAGCATGAAACTCACACATCACCTCCTCTATTATATCCACTGGAACCCATACATGTCCATGGATATGAATAACTTCATCCTCACCTATCGTCCAACCAGGAGGAGGATCCTCACCTGACACACCTTCCCGTAGAACTAGGCCTTCCGAATCTGATAGTTTCCTCATCCTTACTCTATCCAGGAGGGTAGAAGTCACAGCTAAAGACGATAGAAAAAACTTCCCTTGGCTATTCTACACATCAAGATGCATATCAGATAACAAGGACATAAGCTTCCACTCATTTATATCTTGTTTCACTACCTGTATTTGAGTCCTCCTGTTCAATGCATCGGCCACTACATTTCCCTTACCAGGCATATAAGCAAGCTCGAAATCAAAGGACTGTAGGTACTCCACCCACCTTTGCTGCCTAAGATTCAGATCACGCTGAGTAAAGATATATTTAAGGCTCTTGTGTTCTGTGTACACCACAAAATGCTCTCCCAATAAATAGTGTCTCCAACAATGCATCGCACGAACAACTGCTGCTATCTCAAGATCGTGTGTCAGATAATTCCTCTTGTGTGGCCTCAGCTACCGAGATCTGTACGCCACGACTCTGTCTCTGTGAATCATCACTACACCCAGCCCAATACCTGATGCATCATAACAGATCATGAAACTCTTTCCCTATTCTGGTAGTATCAGGACTGGTGCTGATGTCAACCTTTCTTTCATCACCAGAAAGGCTGCTTCACAAGAATCTGTCCATTCAAATTTCATGCCCTTCTTAGTTAGGCCTATTAATGGTGCTTCTAAGCGTGATAAATCATGTATGAAATGACAATAATAACTAGAAATCCACAAGAAACTCCGTATTTCAAAGACATTCTTAGGTTGTTCCCAAGAAACCACAACTCTAACCGTCTCTGGGTCTACAGACACTTATGTCTCAGAGATAACATAGCCCAAGAAGTGAATCGGATCCATCCAAAAGTGGCACTTAGTAACCTTTGCATATAGTTGATTCCCTCTTAGTGTATTCAGGACGATCTCAAGATGATTGGCATGGTCATTACATTTTCAAGAATACACCAAAATATCATCCATGAAAACCACAACGAATAAGTCCAAGTAAGGATAGAACAAGTGATTCATAAAATCGATGAAAAATCGTTGGCGCATTCGTGAGACCGAACAGCATAACCAAATACTCATATAAACCATACCTACTACGAAAAGTTGTACGATGTATGTCTATAGGTCGAACACGTACCTGGTGATACCCTAACCTCAAATCAATTTTCGAGAACACCCAAGCTCCTCGATGCTGATCAAACAGGTCATTTATCTGCGGCAGGGGATATTGGTTTTTAACTGTCAGTTGGTTCAGCTTCCGATAGTCCACACACAGCCTAAGATTCTCATCTGTCTTTTTCGCAAAAAGGACCAGCAAACCCCACAGAGAAGTACGGGGTCGAATAAGCCCCTTTTCCTCCAAATCTTCGAGCTGTTTCTTGAGCTCTTGCAACTCCGTCATAGACATCATGTAAGGAGGAATGGATACTGGTGCAGCTCCTAGCACTAGCTCAATGGATAATTCCACCTATCTCTCATTAGGTAAACCTGAAAATTTGTCAGGAAAAACATCGTTGAAGTGCTCAACCACTAGAGGAAGATCTGTCTGACTTACTCCTTGATCATACAGAAACAAACTAGAGATATGGGTTGTCATCCCGTCCAGCCCACGCTGCTCTGATACCACTTTGTAACATCTCGACCCAAATTCCTATTCTACTCAGTAGCTGGACCGGTTTCCACATGGCCTCAAGCACATATCCCAAAATTCCAGAGGCTACCGACTAGCAACGAGGGCCTAGGTGAGTCCATGGGGAGACTATTCCCTCATTACCAAAGTATCACAGCAGAATTACAACATAGAATATCGGAATAAGGTAACCTGTAGAAAACAAATAGACAGCAGAAATGGATAATCAACAGAAGTATCAGATATATATATATATGATGGTGCAAGTCAATACAACACAATACTAGTACAAAAATACCAAAAAGAAACCAAAATGTATCCCCAGTCGCATCGCAAGCATCTGCTTGGTCTCGTGCTCTCCTACTTCGAGCATCAAGTCAAGCACCTGTACTAGGGCCTTTCCCCTTCTCATTACCTGAAAACATATAATCTGCCTGGGTCCAAAAACATGACCCAAACAGGGTGTGAGACTAAATCCCAGTAGGCAACCACCAAAGATATGTGCTAATCTGTCAGTGAATATATAAAATAGGAAGTGTAATATGGAAAGCAGTAAACAAGGAAAACTAGCAAGACCAACACAACCTTGTGCTTTGGCTTGGCATCACTTCAAGTATCCATTCCATTCATTAGTCACTTCATTCGTGTCTTCAAACCATTACTTGAGCCCATTTCGGGAATACTCAATTCGGAAACTAGGCATCGCTCCGGGAGAAAATCCACCAACACCCTAAAAGCCCATTCCGGAAAACCTCCTAGGTGCCCATCCCCCTCTAGGTATGGTATTGACTGTCATTTAAGCCTATCTCCGAGATCCAATAAATAAGATACGGGTATCGCCCATGACATATCATGCCCTGTTGATTCCGTCCATCGCATCTCACACTGGATCCATGATTCACTCGGCATTTCTGTAACAAGTCTCGTATGAGCCCGTCCATGGCAACTCACATTGGTTCCATGGTTCACCCATGACATTGTTTCAAATTTAAAACAACTCAAAAGCATTTAACTCATGTGGGCTAGCAATTCAAGAATTTGCATACAAGGGTCAAGGGGAAAACTTTATCCCATACCAAAAACCATTTCCATTACAATTTCTTTCTATTGAAATTCCATTCATATTCAATTTCCTTTTTTAACAACCCACAAATGAAATAAAAGGCATGCCTCATAGGCATCCTAGGTCAAAAATATATAAAAGATCCACTTAAGGCAACACACCCAAGGGGTGGTTCCTGTCCAAGGTCTACAACCTAACTCAATCACATACCATCTTATTTGGATTACCTAAAACATGCTAGGTAATAATTGGGATAAATTCTAGGTTCAAGCGACACCCCAAAAGTGGTCGCGCAGCACCCTGGCTTATATAAATTGCTTGAAAATCAGAGAAAATCATGAGACCACCTACCTTAGGCTCGTACTAGATAGGTCGTCCAGTATCAGTCTCTGATTCATCCTAGTTTGGAATAAATCTGAATAATAGACAAAGAATGAGAAAATAGGGCATATGAGCCTTAATCCAATCTGTGTTCGTTATAACTAGAAGAATCGAGAATGAATAAAAAGGAATTGAGGACTTACCATTATAGATCCAACAAGATGAACGGCATTTGAAATGGAGATCGGATGGAGAAACGGGATCAAATCCCTCCATAGTCTCTTTGAGAGTTCTCCCAGGTGCCTCCCCCTTCTTTCCAGTTGAAGAAGGAGATTAGGTTTAGGTTTTTATAAAAATTTAATTTATTTAATTAAAAATTAATTAAATTTCAAAACACAGCAGGTCGCACGGTTTACCCACACGGTTTGACAAACCGTGCAGAGACCGTGTGGACCTTACTAGAAGGCAAGGGGCAACCACATGGCCACCCCGCACAGTTTCCCCAAACTGTGTGCTGGCCATGCTCCAGCCTCTGCCAAGCCTTCACTAAGGAACATGGTTTACCCATGTCGTGTGTGGGCCATGCGCAAACCATGTTCCAGGCCATTTCCTACCTAAAACTTTGTTCCAGGCTCCGAACAAGCCCCGGACACCTCTGTAACTCCCTCGGTCAAGTTAGGTGTCCACATTAGGCCTCAACAGAATAGTTAAACTGAAAAGAAAAAAGGATATGTACCTTGTACGGAAACCTGGGTTCTTAAAATTAAAGTAATTTTCATTCTCCTTCCATTCATATGGATCTGGTTTCAGGTTTTTGATAGGAAATATCCTCTTAAAACATTTTCTATAGACATGATGATATTGTTTGTTATTATTCTTGGATAATTTCGTAACGGGTCATGCATCATGTGTAAAAGGATGAATGATTTAATATATTTTTAGTCCAAATCATGTTAAATTCATTTTTATTTAGAATTGTTTATAGTAATTGATATAAATATATTCTCCGTATATTAATTTTATTGAGATAATTATAAGGGGAGGAAATCCAACTCAATTGATAGAATCAAGTCATGATGAGTAACATGTATTTATCTTGCAATTTAAGAGTCAATCCTAATTCATATATGATAATTAATTTCTATAAATGAAGGTATTTTCGTTATATTAACTAGATTGAACCAATTTTACCATTATAGGTTTATGTTCATTAAATAGATTTTCAAAAATAAGACCATTTAATCCATGGTTGATAAAGATGATAATTTCATCTATAAAAATATTTTGAAATCAATCATGAAATCTTATTTTCCAATAATTTTTTATAATTAAATATATATTTTTTCATTAATCATTATACAAAAATTGGTAATCTAATCAACATCTAAGTAAAACATCTCTAAAGGCTCACAATTTTATCCTCTTTGTGTGATAATCTCAAACATCCACTATTTACTATTTTGAAGTTTGTAAAGAATATATCATTCTTATAAATTTATAAATTCAACCACCCATGGAGAAGTAGAAATTGTTAGTGGGTGATAATATTTTTTGAATCCATTTTAGGGTGGTACGGTGACCTTTGGAGTTAAAAATTTTGGTTGATTGACTCATTATTCACCCTCTTTATTTATTTTTTCACTTTATATTATATTTTATGAGAATGAATGTTTTGTTTCAATAATTTCATGATATATAGTGTATGATATGTACTCCAACCACTCATTCAAGGATATTGGATACTTAAGATCCACTCAAGTTTGATTTTAGATAGAGAGATCCATTATTTCAAAATGACATTTTTTCATAGATGAGAAACAGAATAGTACTTCTCTTGAAGGTTATAATGATCAGTTTTCCATCATAGAAAAATAGAATTAGAGGAATCCAATGACTTATGATAATACAATTTTATATTATGGTCTACCTTTCATCGATTGTTCCACCCCAAGAATAATTAAACCTTTGATCTTATAAAATAATTTTAAGATCAAGACCAACTTCATTTAGATGTTTCAAAATATGGGTCGATTTAGTGGGTTAAAAATAATAAAACTGTGTGGGAACATTTAAAATTTCATAGATATGTGTGTGGATTTTTTGTATAATGTATTCTTGTTAAATGAAATTTAGTTTTAGGAGTTCCTATTCTAATTGTGGGACTGAACTATAGAATGTCATAAATTCTAACCCTAGATAAATCATAGATTGGGACAATCTATCTAAGAAATTCTTGGATAAGTACTTGTCATATTTATGAACTTATAAATTAATAAGTGACATCAAGAACATTTCTTGAATAAATGGAATATATGACTTAGAGTCATGGGATGTATTCAAATATTTTATAAAGAAGAGTCAACATCATGGGCTCGATATATGGATTTAGATATAGACATTCTATTATGGGCTATAGGATGTTCCTCAAGTAGTGGTGGCGGCCTCAGCAGAATGAGACCATATGATGAAAACAATGAAGGTTTGTAGGGATCTTCTCGATGATATTTTACATTGTTACATACATTGGAAAAGTTATTGAGGACCTATTTAGACAATAATTCACTAAGTATAAGAGACTAAATTTATATATTTCTAATTATAATTCCCCGTGAAGAATTTTGATGTATTATAATTTCTATTATAGAAAGAATCATTGTCAGCATAAATAGCGGAGCTCCAATTTTTTGAGATGTGTAGTGGTCCACACACATATCATGAGTGTCAAGAATGATCTAAGGATAATCATCCCATTGATTGTAATTACATGAATTACAATCAATCCACACAATAGCTTCAAAACAATAACCCTCAACCTATAAATTTCTATCCCCAACATATAGAAAATCAAGAATGGAATCAGCTACAAACTGTGAAAATTATTTGAGGGAAACAAGGCACACCTTTGTACCCATGACAACCACAACCTACAAAATAATTATAGTTATTCCCACATTTAAGAGCTCAACAAAATCCAACTCAATAGTAATACCAAACCCATCTCCATCCAATTCAACAACCCTAAGTTCAATCCCAACAATCCATCCTTGATAATTCTCTTTGTACATTCATTCAAAAGGCGGAATGTGTTGAAAATTTAGAGACCGATATGAAAGATCCATGAGCTGATCCATATATATTTTAACATCCAATGGAGAAGATTTCCTAAATTATTTCATAATGATTACTTATTCTACTACTTGGTAACATAAATACACATACATTAGAGGAGACCATGGTTTTGAACATCAGATGAGAATACGAACCGAGAGATAATATGCCATGTGAGGACAAAAATTAGCTAAAAACTCTCAATAGGAGGGTACGCCTAAGGAAATTAATGAACCAATGAAAAATATGGGGCGGGAAATAGTTTTGAATATACAAAAAAAGTATTTAATAGGAGGAATAAAATTAATGAAAAATAAAAAGGTATTATACTTATATTTAAAGATTTAAAAAATAATAAAAATATATAAAACCATCACCATAAAAACCTCCTCTCCCTTTACAAGAGAGCATGAGACAATGAAAATTTGAAAATCAACATAAAAAGATCTTGGATATGTTCAAAAGACACCATATCAATATTCTATTTATGGAAGTTATTTCTTATATGATATCTTGTGAAAAAAAATTTAAATAATTTTTATAAAAAAATTAATATAGAGGATTTTGGTATCAACTATCTTAGTAATGATTTATTAGTATTCGTACAATGAAAAATTCTCCTAATGATGAGATACCTTGAAAATTTCCATATTTCATGAACCATTGATTCATGTGATTTGGAAAAAAACATTGTGATTTGATAATAAACATAAACCAAATATTGTTAAGTGTCTTTCAAAGGTTAGGACTATAAGTGATAAAACCAAAAAGAGTATCCTTACTAATTTTTGGTGGATTAGTGACATACCCATATATAATTTAGAGTATTCCCTTCTTAAGTCTAGAAAATTTATTTTCCTAAAAAATATTATAATTATTGACATGGAGGAAAAAGAATACATTAATATCATCCTTGAGAGACCATTACTCACAATCTAGAATGATATTATTTATTTTAACCAAGTATGACTTATTTTTAGAGTTATCAATGGGAATGTTTCCTTCAATTGCGTGAAATATTCAAAGAAAGTAATGGAATTTGTAGAATTTTATGTTTCTTTCATAGTTAAATAAGATTATGATTTGAATAATATATCCCTAAAAAAGTAATAAGAATTAGTTGAAGAGAAGATGATAGATCAATTTGATGAGATGGTGGATGAAAATGAAGAATAATTTAATGAGAAAGAAGTGGAAAATAACAACCTGGAAAAGGTATAGTGGATAGAATCATTGGATCCATGACTAAGTAAACAAAGGTATTCATTATTGGGAGAACAAGAAACATTGTTGGTCATTGTAAATTCATACTTTAAAAAGGAATAAGAGGAAAAACTACATTCTATTTTTAGAAGAAGAAATAATCCAATTGCATGGGGAATTGTTAATATCAAATGGTAATCCTAACTGTGTATGCCCAAAATGTTGTAGTTCAATACAAGACAAATATAAGTTTCCAACCACAATGGAGACTCACTAAATCCATAAATGAAGTCATAAATAAGGATGTGTTGAAATTATTGGACACTGGAAATATATTATCTATTTAAGATAGTGAATGGGTGATCCCTATTTAGGTGGTTCCATAAAAGGGAAAAATTATAGTGATAAAAACAATGAGAACAAGATAATTAACATAAGGACTACTGATTATATAAAATAATCACATCCAACCAAAAAGATAAAATTCTATTTAACTTCATAGATAAAATGTTGAAAATATTATACAGATATTAGTTATATTATTTCCTCGACTATGGAATGACCAACACTTTAACTATGGTTTCATCTTAACTCAAAATAGAGAATCTATTTTCCAACTTAATATTTTATTTGAGGTGTTTTCTTAAAATTAGGCATAGATATTCTTTATTTTATTCTTTAAGTTTTTTTAATATTATATATATTTTATATAATTAATTAACCAAGACTGATAAAATAATTTATGCATAATAATTTTATTTTATTTCATCTTAGAAATTTTATTAATTTATTTACTACATGTTACCATGTTTAATCATAAAACAAACCATGAATTGTATAAATAAATAAATATCTAGGTATTAAAAAATAAAATAAATATGTGATGTGACCATTGGAATTTATTTAATGGATGGTTTATTGAGTGGAGATAAACCAAAATTGACCATATGATAAATAAATCATTCATCTAATTTATAGTTCAAGTTGTAACATTCATGCATTAACATTTGTATCTCCTTGGTTAGTTTCACATCGGCTCGAGTCTTGGACCATCTCCTATCATTTGGAGATCTATCATTTTCATATTCTTACTCAATCATATGTGAGGGGTACCAAGGTTTTAGTGTTAAATAAAATTAACCTTGAACACACAATACTGTACGTAATAAAGGAGGAAGGGATTATGAATATTGTCATATTTAATTTAATATTAAAATATCATATAAAAACTATATAATGAATATTTAAATTAAATTAATCCTAATGCAAACATAATTTGTTCAAGCTGTTGATTAATCATAACATATAATTACTACTCATTTGGACCTCCTAGCATTCATTTATATTCATTCATTATTAAGATAAAATTTCTCAAATTAATGAATAAATGAATTAACTAATTTATTAATTTATTATAATAAAATCTATCCAAATAATCCATGATGTTCATCAATATTCCCATCCATTATTATTTTAAATAAATTTGATTTTTAATTAAAATTAATTATGTGTGTGGCATGTACTAATAGGGTAGCATGACATGTTCCATCCTATTCAATCAAAATTTATTAATATAATTTAATATATATATATATATGACATGTACTCTGGTGGTGACACAACATGTGTATTCTATTTACAAAAAAAATAAATTTATGGAGTTTAATTATTACCTGGAATGTTTTTCCACTCAACATGACATGTGACTTATGTTGTGTATGATCATAATGTTTTTTTAATTTCATAGATTTTTTTCCTATATGGTGTGATGTGATATAAATGATGTATAGTTCTATAGTCCAATCCACATAGTCTATTTTGTGTGTATGACCACTCACACACTATAAATATGCTTGGTGCACCCAACTGATAATGCATGTGAAGTACATGGAGTGTACTTGACTATTAAACATTGTGAATTTATCAAATTTACATAGATAATTTTTATTAAGCATTTATTTCCATATAACATTCCAAATATTACTTATTGTATACCTATTGTAGAATAATAGCTGTCACACAATATGTACATATATATATACACTGTGTAGTTTTCTCTTTATTTGATTATCCACATGTTGATTCACACAACACGTTATCTCGGCATGTTCCTTGTGTGAGTTGGAATCTGTTACAAAGTATATATAACCATCTAAAATTTTTATAATTCATTTCCAACCACCCAACATGCCTTAGGTGTTTGTGTGCATATCAAGTGGAATATCAAAAGTTACACTGTATGAAAATATATCCACAAGCCATATAATTCATGTTTTTTCTTGTTTCATGGTTAAAAATAAATACATTAAGTGTCATGATATTTTATATATTGATCACATTTCTTGTTTCAATTTATACATAGTCGATACAATGTGGTGTTACACAGTGTGTACGTGCCAGTTACACATCATGTAATACCTATCAAGCCACATGTTTAATTGTGGTCAATAGGTGGCATATAATGACACCACATACTATCACCCACATGTTATTTTATTGTAATAACCCACATCAATAGGATAATTGAATTTAATTAGAATTTTAAATTTTGAAATAGTGGTAGATATTTTTTTTGAACCACGTGACTAATTGGAATTCTAATACTCGATCACCTTAAACCTCTATTTTTAAACATGGAATGAGGGATCAGGTGTTGGGTAAAAAGGATAGAGAATATTTAATGGTTCTCAAGGGTAGAGGTGATACAAGGTAGAAATACCCTACAACCACTAGTTATCCACTATATAGTCAGTGTCTTGTGTAGTGGCATGGTGCCACAGTTGGCCTCAATAGCCAGTTTTACACACCAAATTGGCCAATCAGTGGGGTTTTTTAAGAAAGAAATTTACCAAAATCCCCATTGGGATTTTTAGGGGGAACCCCCTACTTTCCCCTATATTTTTTGTGAATGTCAAGTACGTATAAACCCCACTTCTACCATTCACCAACCTTTGATTTTGAGTGGTCTTGGGTATGTTATTCAGTGAATTGAAGTATTGATCCACCTCTAAAAACATCTATTCCTCTCCTCATTCCTCCTCTCTAAGTAGTGAGCTCTTTGTTTAGCTATTTTTGTGTTGATTCCAACAATACATAGTGGAATTAACCAAGTATCTTTCAAATATCATGTGTTTAGAATAGAGGAGATCATGTGATGACATTTTCCTTCAATAGAACACTATTTTGATGGAGGTATGTCACACCACCAAATTTAATAAGGATTTTCCATTTAAATTAAATTATATTCACATATGTAATGGGGATTCATGTTAGTTTTGTACCTTTTAATGGTTTCAAAAGTATTTTTAGGACCCCCTATGGATTTTTTCATTAGATTTTTCTAAGCACCATGTGTCTAGTGAGATAATTGACAATTATTCCAAGTTTTTTTAAATTGTTAAATCATTTTTTAATTTATAATTAATTAAAAATCGATTATAATTAGTTATCGTGGTTTCATAGGCTTAATTTAGATACTCATGCATCAACGTGGGATACGTTTATACTTGGGTGGGACTTAGAGAGCCTAGTTTGAAATTACTAGACTATGGAATTAAATTGATAAATATTACTTAAAAGAAGGTGGTCCCTAAATTTTTCCATATCATTCATTACATTCAATGTTCATGTGGTTTTAGTTTCACAAATTTTTAGAGCTCCAAACATAATATTAATTAAATGTTTTCAAATATGATTTTGTTCTTTAATTGGAACCTTTTGAAATTCTTTGATCCTCATGTGGAGGCGGTTCCTAGTGGAACACCTTAGTAATGACATGGAGTTTTATGTTGGCTAATTAAATAGTAATCTTTGGGTTTTGAATAATTTAGGGGGTTGGATTTAAATATTTTTTTTGAAATAAAATTTCATAATCATTGATGTGGTATTTGAGATTGGAAATTTATATGGTTAAATGGTTTTGGTTGTGAAATATGGTGATTTGGAAAATATTGTATGAAACATAATTTTTTAACGGAACCTTAAAATAGTATTTTTGAAATGTTAAATTGATTTTGATTTTTAAATGGGCCTATGAAATTTTATTGATGACATTTGTATTCTATTTATAGGAAATTTGTATGTGGAATGTTATTTTCAAATGTTCCTCTAAATTGTATTTTAGATATGGGTTAGAAAATTTAATAATTCCATAGGTGTTGGAAATTGATTTTGAAATTATTTTGGGTACTGTAAATTGTGATTTATTTCGGTATGGAAATGTAAAATAACCCCTCATTCATCGTGACTATTTATTTGATGTTATGGAAATTATTAAATTTGTTTTTTACTTAAAATTAAATGTAATTTATGATGGTTGTGCTCATTAAAAATGAGATGAACACATATCTGGGGTGAAATTAGTTCTACTTATTAAACATATGGTGAAAATATCAGTTAGTTGGACTTGGTTATACTTGATGGGAATGGGTTGAACACGGTGATCATATGGATTGGTTGTGAAAAATGGACACAGGGTGAATCACCCCCCCCCCCCAGTGTATTTTTGTGTGTAGGGATGGTTATATTACCCCTATTTGGAGATGGGTTCTCAAAAACATCATAATGTGCTAATAGATAACCTGGAAATGGTTGAATCATCTATGTACCATTCTATGGTGTCATCATGAAGCCTAGTTTTAGCATTGTTTTATATATTTTATTTTAAATGGTCTATGGTTGTATTTATAATATTTTATCATGAGAAATACTTCATTCATTTTTATATACTTTTAATATTTATGTATGTTTTTATTGGTGGCATACTAAGATCTACTATTATTCTTCCTAGTCACTATGAAACTTGTGTACCTGAGAAAACAATATTCTAGTTCATAGGTACAGGTTCAGGGCAAGGTCCAATGTGAATTCATGTTGTTTAGATTCCTAGGGTAGAGTTGGATAATGGGACTAGGTAGGAATCCAGACCAGTTGGGTATAGGTTGTTAGCCTCAGTTCTATTTTATTTCTTTTTAATAATACTTGTGTATGATCCACCCACATGGGATCTAATAAGGTATGTATTCCATGTTCATTTATTATTACATATGATGTTCTGTTATTTTATCAACACCTTCCTTGGTTCTGATATATATATATATATATATATATATATATATATATTTATCTGATATTTTTTATTCACATTATGTTGCACACTTTGATAATGAGGGCATAGTCTCCCCCATGACACCTTCATGGTCCCAATCCACTATTCAGTATCCTCTTCCATACAGGGACATGTACCTAAGTCCATTAATTGTTTTTCTGATCTAGGCAGTGATTAGTGGTCTAGAGTGGCAAGATTTTGTAGTCATGATTGACACGAACCACACCCTATATGGTATATAGAGGGTGTACAATGTAAAATTCTATGTTACAGATCATGTATATGTTCCATCCAATCAGTATATTTAGAAACATTGAATGGGATCGTCTTTTCCTATTCTTGGTCATATGAATTAAAATAAACACTTTATCTAAAAAAATTATTATGAAATAAAAACAATAAATAACTAATAAAAAATAACCAAATAAATTTATAAAAAATAATAAAAGACTATAAATTATAATGTGACCACTTTGGTGCCACTTTAATATTATGGGGTGGAGTTGAATCATCGGTTTGATGCCCAAAAATGTGTTTTCATCAATTATAGTGAATAATATCTGAAAAATATGATGATAGAAAACCTTTAATATTTTAATAGATGATATTTCACATTTAATTTATAATTATTTGAAAATTAAAATTATATTAAGATTCATTATTAATTATAATCAATTAAAATGACACTCTTATTGTATTCTCATTGAATTTGAGAATCCAAATTTTATTTCCTCTAGTTGTATCCACACATTATACAAGAATCTTTGAAAATGACTATTGTATCCCAAGTACTACCATGGGGGAACTTAGTTCTTTATGTTGATCATCATTTATCATAACTATAATGTCCCAGATGTTTCCATGTAATACTTTGGAATATTTCCAATAAATTTTTTGAGCCAGGAACTAAGACAACATGGGATTCAGAGGCCCGATGTACCTAGAATAAATATTTTAAAATATTAAATATTTTAATATCATGGGTTTTCAGTTTTCATAAGGAAGTGGAATAACTCCCAAATGGAGCCTCATATAAAAAATATAAGACCATAATTGAGTTTTTAACTTCTATTTTACCCAATGTGAAACTTAACCCTAGAGCGTGTTATATGTTTGGGTTTAGCATGGTCATGGGTGAATGTTTAAATTAAATAATTTATTTAAATAATTTATTTAAATAAATTTCCATGACATTGCTTTCCCTATAAATATAATGATATGAGGACATATCTGGGTTACCCAAATAACCCTATAGCTATGGGAGATTTTTGGAGCATAATTCTTGATAAAACAACATTTGGTTCATGGATTGATGATCAATGTGTAATGAAATTTGACGATCTCACCAATGACAATGATTTTGATTCCTTCTTCAGATTTGATTGATCCGTCCTGATGTAGGGTGTTTTTTTTATGTTGATTTATCCATGTTCAATTATTCCAATGAGGAACATGAATCTATCAACTAATGAATTTATCTGCATATCAAGCATATTGTGGATATTGGTTAAATTATATAGGATTGGAAGATTTATATTGTTTATTATGGTATATCTCTTAATTTTTCATTATAATGGAAAATAATCATGGCCAACATAAACATTGGTTGTGGATCATTCCTCAGGTCTGTTTTTTATGATTTTTTTCCTCAATTATTCATTCATAATGGAAATTCCTATGGCCCCTGTTTAATTTATACCTAGATAAAAAACATTGTGTAATTTTATCTTCATGAAATAGATTGATATCGCAAACCTAGATTTAGATTGACTATGGAATCAAACTATGATGATGTATCGGTACCGTATTAGAGTTCCTCATATGGGTTTTGATGTGTGGTGACCAGGAGATGCAACATATGGTTTTTCTTGTGAGAATCGGATGGATAGACTTTGAAGAGAGATGATGGTGAGGCATGACTATCTCGAATCTTGGATTCCCAGTGCGATTCATGGATATATTGGAGGCGAGAGGTATGGGTAAAAATTTATGAGGAATATCTTGGATTCTGTGAAAAAACTGACTACATGGTAGGGAGTCTTATAAACACATGTTGTGTAGTCCCATATGTGCATCACTAGGGTTCCTCCAAGAGAAAATTATCACATTACATGAAAAACATGTGACACATTGTGTGGCCCTGGACAACCAACATGGCTTTTATAGGGAGCACATGACTAGGAGGCCGGATTGCATTATATTCCATGTGGGTTATTCCACATTCCAAATACACCTTGGAATATGACTCATCATGTACAAGTGGATACACGTCAAAGAAGTCAGGTGGTGTTACACTCCAGGTCGTCCATTCCACACACCATGTATATGGAAACCCTAGCCTTTTACATATATTATTACCTGATTTTAAGAATAATTAAACATCAAATTACAAGCCAAGGATCATAAATTCTAGTTTCTTTGAAAGATTAGGTACAAGATTAAACATCATGAAAATATATTTTATTTAATCTCCATAATGATCTCCTAACTCCCATTGAGATCCTATAAATAAATAGGATAACATGGGGAATATATGAACAAAAGGGGTGAGCTAAAAATCCAAGTAAGGCGATAAGCATAAGAATAAAACATAGAACATTGGTTAGAAATCATAACATGATGACATAAAAGGCATGGAACATAAACATAAGGAATAATAACAAGTGTAAAATGAGAATATATAATCATGTAATCATAGGAATTTGGCAATAACATATAATATGAAATAAACATGAGTCAAGGCTAACCGCCAAGACATGGTGGGGAAAGTCCCATAAAGGAATCAGGTTCATAAAATGACATCTCATGAGACTAAAAATTCTCCAATGCATTGGAGAACTATCTAGGCACACCCATAATAAAATTTTCATGAATATATATCCCATATAAATAATAAACATAAGGGATGCCCATGGAAAGAAATGGGTATCATAATCATGTCCTAAGTCATAACAAATGAGAATATCATAAATGTTTCCATGAAAGAATGGATTAAAAAAATATATGGACATTTATAATGGAAAATTAGCATGAATCATGATAATTTATGTCAAATTTAATTGGAAACATGCAAAATAAGTGTAATAAACCTTATATATGAAACATTTTAGTGTAGTCTAATGAAAATATTAAAGAAACTTTAAAGCAGAAATGGTATATTTGTTTTCATAAAACCAGAAATGAACAAATATAGTTTTTCATGATAAAATTTTTAATTTTAGAAAAATAATGGTGTCTTAAAATAGGTTATGGTATGTACTTGGAATTGGGTAAGAAATATGAAAGTTCCCTTGAATCGGGCTGGCTTATCAGGAATAATTGAAAAGGGAACCTTTTTAAAAAATGTACTACCCCATAAAAGAGGTAAACCATGATCTAGATAAACTATTTTATAACATATAAATATAAATTATAAGAATTTTAAAAAAATAAATAAGCATTAAATTTTGGTAGTGAGATAGAAAGAGTAACCCGAAGAAAAAAATGGAGGTTCGAGTAGAATCCCTTACCTTATGTCCAAAATAGTTTTACTCTTGATCTTAATGTCCAAAATAATAAAATTAATTTCATTAATTAATAATTAAAAAATATTTTTTACATTTAATTTATTTACTATAATTTTATTAATTTTATTTATGGCCCTTTTGATGAGTTATATTGTTCAACTTCATCATTCAGGGGTGCTCATTTTCTTAGTTTTCATAATCGGTTTGCATGCATAAGAGTATAGAAGTTCATATAAAATGGAAATAGAAACCCATAATTTAAGTTTTAAGTTATTAATGAACATCCATGAGGTTAAATTATCATATAAATAATTTATTTATTTTGTGGTAGGATGAATCATTAGATAAGATGTTGGTGATAATCATTTCGATTATTTTGGGCAGTTTTTACTCCCAACGAACTGGTTTTGTTTTTTTATTTAACATCATATGTATATAATGATTCCATAACATTACATAGAATTTGATACATATATTATAATTTTTTTAACCATAAAAATGGTTTTATGACCATCCCTTAAGGTGTTAATGGAAAATGAAAATTTATCATCCTTGAAGGTCATAAATTAACACCTTATGAAAGAAGTTTTCATTTTTTTTAATAAAAGAGAGAGGAAAGAGGTTTAATTATAGATTATTACATTAGCATAATAAAACTCTATTATATGTGTGTTATTTGAGTTCTCATTCAAATTGGATAATAGGAGGTGAGAAGAGAATAAGAAAGGAACTTGAAAATAAATTAAAAGAAAGGGAAATAGGATTTTACCTCTTGAATTTATCCTCGTTGAAAACCTCCTTACCGAAAAGGTTTTGGTATTTTGATGGGAAAAAGATATCCTAGACATGGGAAAGAGTTTTGGGAATATTATTGGGTAAAATTTTGACAAGGATAAAATCTTTCAAGGTGTGAGGAGAAGTGGTGGTGAGGAGTGGTATTTATAGTGGAGGAGAGAGGAGGTTTCTCCTTATTTTATTCATTAGTTTATTATTTTCCTCAAAAAATGAAATAGTGTTGATTCTTGAGAATAAATACTGTAATGGGATAGTGTGATTTTTAACCAATTATTATTACATCAACCATGACATAAGTAATATTGTATTTAACTTATAATTCATATATACCATAAATTACCATATTTTACTATTCACAAAAAATTCAAGTATTTCAAAAAAATCCCAAAAATTCACCCAAAACATATTTCGACATGTATAATTTAAAAATAAACCTAATTTTATGAAAATAATTTTCTAAATATGATAAATTTAATTTTTAATTTAAATCATCATTTACTTAGAAAATATAAATTTAAAAAATTATAAATAATTTTATAACACTTTATAAAATTAATTAAGGCCTCATAAAATTATCTTAAAATCATAAGAAAAAATATTAATTTATGAATTAATTTTATGAAAATAAATTTTCTTTTAAAGTATAAAATTAATCATAAAATTGTAGTTAAGTATTTATAACATACAAAAATACCTACACTTAATTAATAATTTTTAAAAAAATTAGTTACTTATACTATGATATAATTATAAAATATTTTCATTTATAAGATACATAAATTTTATTTATACTTATAAGGGTAAGGTTACTGTTCTATTTGTTGGTTTACTATTCCAAATAGTCATGTTACTATTCCAAAGGTCAAGGTATTATTTCTTTAGTAAAGGATCCTTAACTTCTAGAAATACTTCTTATTTTATTCATTATTCATTTATAATGTTTTTATTATGTTCTTAATGTGATTTTATGTGATTATAATATATGAAATAATTATATGAATGGAATCTCCATTGATAAAATTTTGGGTAATTACATTCTTTCTCCCTTATGAAATTTCTCCCTCAAAATTTCATTTTACATTCTAAGTTGAAAACATGTGTGGGTACTTCTACTTCATTGATTCCATAGGCTCCCATGTTGTTTTTTCATATTTATGGTTCTTCTATAGTACTTTTACCAGGTGAGAAGTCTTGTTGCATAAAACATTATCTCTATGATCCAAGATCTTCACTGGCTACTCCTCATATAAGAGATCACTTCCCAACCATACCACCTCTGAATTTAGAATATGTGAAGGATCGGGTATGTAATTCCTCAAGAGGGATATGTGGAATACATCGTGTACTTGATACATAGTTGGTGGAAGTTCTAGTTGATAGGTCAGAGCTCTGACATGACCAAGAATATCGAAGGGGATGATGTACTTAGGACTTAGCTTTCCATTCTTCCCAAATCTCATGATCCTCTCCCATGGAGATATATGGAGGAATACCATGTCTCCAACCTTAAACTCAATGTCTCATCAACGATTGTCCGCCTAGATATTTTTTTGACTTTGGGCTTCCTTGATGTGTTTCTGAATGGTTTTCACCTTCACCACTATTTCTTTGATCATTTCATGTCCTAGCAGCTTACATTCACCAACTTCATCTTAGAATTCCTAGTGTTCTACATGTTTTCTCATAAAATACTTCATATGGAGCCATTTGAATTTTATAGTGTAAACTATTATTGTAAGAGAATTTGACCAAAGGCAGATGTTTTTCCTATCCTCCTTTGAAGTCCATTGAGCATTCTCTCAACATATATTCCAGTGTTTGAATATTTTTCTCAGATTGGCCATTAGTTTGAGGATGATAGTCCGTAGTGAAGTTCATCTCAATGCTTATAGCATGTTGGAGACTTTTCCAAAACATGGAGGTGAATCTCAGATCTCAGTTAGATATGATCGATAGTGTAACTCCATGCATCCTTACCACATCTTTGTTGCCTATCCATGCAAGTTGATCTAGTGAGAAGTCGTCTTGAATTGATATAAAGTGATCTATCTTTGAAAGATGGTCCACAATAACCCATATATCATTTTTTTCTAGATTTCTTTGGGAAGTACACTAACTGAGTCCATGGTATTATTCTCCCATATCCATGTTATTACATTAGTGGTTTCATCTTAACCTTAGACTTTTTTCTTTCAACCTTCACTTGCTACCATACTAGGCACTTTTATTTATATTCAGTGATCCCCTTCTTCATATTGACCCACTAATAATTCTCTCAAAGATCCCGATACATCTTTGTACTCCCTGAGTGAATAGATAAGGTTGAGTTATGTGCATCATTCATAAGATACTTATTTATATATATATATATATATATATATATAATATGGTACATATAGTCATTACCCAAATATTATAACTCCTTCCTCATCAATTTTAAACTCTAAGGATTTTAACTTTCTCATAGCTTCCTCCTTCTTCTGGATTTCAACATCATTACTTTGAGAATACTTTATTTTCTCTATAAGGGATGGATGAGAAATCATTTGAGAAAGGATTTATGATGGTCCTTACTTAACTATTCCCATGTCCATAATTTTCAATTCTATTAATATTGGATCCTTCTAAATTTTCATCATTGATAAAGACATGAAATCATTTCTACTTAGAGCATTCGCTACCTTATTTTCCGTACAAAGATGGTAGTGGATTGATCAGTCATAATAATTGATGATTTCTAACCATATTCATTGGTACATATTAAGATCATTTTATATGAATATATATTTGAGGCTCTTGTGATTAGTATAAATCTCAAACTTCTCCCTATAGAGATAATGCTGATAGATTTTCAACATAAAGATCATAGTCTCTGACTCCAGATCATGTGTGGGGTATTTTTGCTCATGAATTTCCAAATAGCTTGATGAATAGGCTATTACTTTATCATTTTTCATCATTACAAAACCTAATCCCTTATTTGAATCATCGTTATACACCACAATGAGTTCCCCACTTGTTGGTAGTTTGATAACTAGTGCAGTGATAAGCCTCATTTTCGAATCATTAAAGTAGTGTTCACATTCACTGGTCCATACATATATTTCTCCATTTTGAATAAACTTGGTTAGTGGGATCATCAATCATGATAAGTTCTTCACAAATCATTGGTAATAACCATCTAGACCAAGGAAACTATAGATCTCTATCATAGATGTTGGCATGGGCCACTCTTTGATTGCCTTTGTCTTGGAAGGGTCCACATATATCCCTTTTCTAGTGATTAAATTCCCTAAGAATGATACTTCTTCCATCCAAAACACACAATTACTATAATTTGCATAAATTTTATCCCTTTAAAAGTCTTTATCACGATATTCAAATAGTCCTCGTGTTCCTCGTTTCTCTTGGAGTATATTGGAATATCATCAATAAAGACTACCACAAATTTGTTGAGGTAATATCTAAAAAATATATTCCTTAATTATATAAAAATTGTTAGAGAATTAGTGAGTCGGAAGGGAATCACTATGAACTCATAGTGTTCGTACCATGTTCTAAAGTAATTCTTGGGAACATCTTGCTTCCTCACCTTTAATTTGTGATATCCCAACCAGAGGTCCATCTTAGAGAAATAAATTTCCCCATGTAGCTGATAAAACAATCCATTTATCCATGGTAGGGGATACTCGTTATTTATCATGATTTTTTTGAGCTCAAAATAATCAATGCATAGATTCATTGATCCATCCTTCTTCTTGACGAAGAGGACTGGTGCACCCCTTGGTGAAGCTCTCAGGAATATAAAAACCTTGTCCAGATTCTCTTGTAACTACTTCTTCAATTATTCCTTCTCAACGGTGGTTATTCTATAAAGTTTATTTAATATAGGAAAATATCTATGAATAAGTTCAATCAATAAATCAACATCTGAATTATAAGGAAGACCATGAAATTCATCAGGGAACACATCAATGTAGTCCCTCGCAATGGTCATGTATTCTAGTGTGATTTTATCCTTTGTATCAAGCATTTGACATAGATTTGATTGCTATAAGTAAAAATTATCCACAATTGAGATGATGATTTTTAAGGATAATAATATTCCTCATTACACTTGTATAGAATAGGAGGATGCTTTAGGATGTGGAGATTGGTCTCCATTTCCTGACAATCGATGTTGGATTTATATAAAGATAGCCAATCTAGGCCCAATATAGCATCAAACTCTACCAAAGTTGTATGGAAATATTTTATGGGAGGTTCAGTCCACAAAAATTAACTAGAGAGGAGTTATAAGCTTTGGATGCAATAATTACCCCATTTATGTTTTTTATAGATAAATCAAACTCCAAATTTTGAGTTGGTGATTAAATAGTTATACTAAAATTACAAGATATGAAAGAATGAATAGAACAAGAATCAAATAGTACATTTCCTATTCTTGAATGAATTACCATAATACCGATAACCACATCATTTTTTGGATCCACCTTAGTAGTAGTGATAGCATATTCCCTTACTTACTGCCTTGGAGGTTATTGTTGTTGATTTTGTCTAACAACCCTTAGATTAGGGAAATGGTTTACATAATTTCCATGTTCCTTGAAATTGAAACATTGTAATATGGGCTGAGTGTTGATATGAACCTTCCTTTATTATTTTGTATTAATGGGATTCTTCATATCCCTTCAATATTTATTATTTATATTACCTTATCTTCCACATTTGAAGTATCTCTTGGTTCCCTTTAAGCAGTTTCTAGGATGATTATTCCCGCACTTTTGACACGTGGTATATAGGGTCTTATTACCATCATGGGATTTATCACCCATATTAAACTCCATTTTCCTCTTTTTGTCACTGAGACCATGAGACCACTGAGAGTTTCCAAACTTCATGTCACCCTTAAGGGAAAAATGGGAAATCTTCCTAATACTATCAAAGTCTCAAATCACTAACTCTTTTTGTAGACTCAGATTAAGTCCACTAAAGAAGAGATCCACCTTGATTTTGGTGTGCATGACAAATCTAGAGGTGTATCATTCAATCCTTGAGAAGTTTTCTTCATATGCCCTGATAAACTCATATTCCATTTGATTCAGTCTGAGGAATTTCCTTTCCATCTTGATATAGAGGGTTTGGGGAAAATATTTATTGAAAAATGTTTTCTTAAAATATTCCCATTCCATGGAATAAATTTCCTACTTGTAATTTTTTTTCTTGATTAGTGTCCACCACTAATCATCATCCCTATCCAAACAATATACCACCGGTACCACTTTCACTTCTTCTGAGCACTAGAGGACAAAGAATATATTCTCAATAAAGTTAATCTATTATTCTATGAGGAGGGGATTATAATATCCACTAAATAAGGAAGGCCTTTTCCACATAAAGGATTTAATGACAACTTTTTCTTTATTTAGAGAAGGATGGTTTTCCACATGATTCAAGTTATTATTTACAACTTGATCCAGGTGAGCAAGTAATTTCATAAATTTTTGAGCACTTGTTCCCATCATATTTGGAATATCATTAGGGAAATCATCACATTTCTTATCAAATTGATTATTGTCATCAGTTCTTCTATTTCCATCCATTAACTAAGAAAAATAAAGTACAATTAAGGGGATTGAATACTTATCATAAAATAATATAAAAATAAAAAATTAAACATAGATGGATAAACTTGTAAATGAAAATTATATCCTAACTTGTGATCTACTAGGCTTAAATCTAGGTTATCCATGATCTATTTCCTAGAATATATTCAAATAGGGATTTTATTGTTCCATTAATAATGGTTCTTAGTGATCTTATGAATTTACCAAAGCATATCCTCTGGGTGTTTCAAACTAGATGTGTAGTAAGGCTTGTTGTTATGTACTAGGTTACCATGAGTTAGGCTTGGAACACCTTATCGGAGTTGTTACTCCAAGATAAATCTCATCTAGAACCATGTCCATTTTTAGTATCTACACGAGGATGTACTTTATTCATAAACTACTTACTATATATTTACCAAAATTTAGGAATTTTTTACTATACAAATTATCATCCCTTAGGCTTTATCTAGAGTTTTCTGATCCTAATACCAAAAATAACAAGATCGTCCTTTGATACCAACTATATAAACCCCATCCTTTTAAACATATTATTACATGATTTTAGGCATAATTAAACATCAAATTACAAGCCATAGATCATGAATTCTAGTGTCTTTAAAATATTAGGTACATAATTAAACATCATGAAAACAAATTTTATTTAATCTCTATAATGAAATCTTAACTTCCATCAAGCTCCTATAATTTCATAGGATAACCAGGGGAATACATGAACAAAATAGATGAGCTAAAAACCCAGTAAGGAGATAATCATAGGAATAAAACATATCACATGGGTTAGAAAGAAAAACATGATGAAAAAAAGGAATTGAACATAAATAGAAGTAATAATAACATTAGAACATATAATCATGGAATCATAGTAATTTGTAAACAACATATAACATGGAATAAATATGAGTTAAGGCTAACCACCAAGAAAAGGTGGACAAAGTCCCATAAATAAATTAGGTTCACTTCATATCCCAACATGATGTCTCATGAGACTAAACATTACCCAATGCATTGGAGTGATATCTAAGAACACCCATAATAACATGTTCATGAATATGTGTTTCATATTAAGAATAAACATAAGGTTTATCCATGGAAATAAATGGGTATCATAATCATGTCACTAGGCATAAAAATGAAAATACCATAAATGTTTTCATGAGAGAATGGATTAAAAACATAAATGCAAATTGATTGGGAAAAATAGGAATGAATCATGATAATTTATGTCCAATTGAAGTGGAGAAATTCAAAAGAATTGTTTAAGAAACCTTAGAAATGAAACATTTCAGTGCAGTTTAAGGAAAATATTAAAGAAAATTTAAAGTGTAAAGGAATATTTGTTTTCATAAAACCAAAAATGAACCAAGATAGTTTTTCCAGATAAAATGAGTATTTTTTGAAAAATAATGGTTGATTAAAATAGATTATGGAGTACACTTATAGGGGAGTAATAAATTAGGAAGTTCCCTTGAATCGGGCTTGCTTATCTAGAAGAATTGAAAAGGGAACCTTTCTAAAATATGTATTACCCCATAAAAGATGGATTATATGCTCTGGATACATGATTTTGGAACATATACACATAATTTAGAATAATGATCAAAAATAAAGAATCATCACATTGAGGTAATGAGAGAGAAAGAGTAACCCAAAAGAAAAAATTGAGGTTTAAGTAGAATCCCTTACCTTATGTCTGAAATAGTTTTTTACTTGATCTTAATGTCCTGAATAATCAAATTAAATTAATTAATTAATTATTATATAACCTTTTTTACATTTAATTAATTTGGTATACTTTCATTAAGTTCATTTATGGAATTTTTTATGAGTTATAAAGTTCAATTTCATCGTTCGGGAGTGCTCATTTTCTTAGTTGTCATAGTCGGTTCACTTATATAAGATTATGGAAGTTCATGTAAAATGGAAATAGAAATATATAATTGAATTTATAATTTATTAATGAAAATAAATAAGGTTAAATGATCATATAATTCATTTTTTTATTTTGGGTGAGGATGAATCATTAAACAAGATGTTGGGAATAATCATTTGGATTATTTTGGACAGTTTTCGCTCACAATGATCTTGTTCTGTTTTATTATTTAACATCATGTGTATAAAATGATTAAAGAACCTTAAATAGGCTATAATTAATATATTATAATTTTATTTAACCATAAAAATGTTTTTATTACCAGCCTTGAAGGTGTTAATGGAAAATGAAAAAATTTCATCCTTGAAGATGAAAAATTAACACCTCATAAATAAAGTTTTATACTGAATTCCCTGAAGGCCTTCAATTTTTTATTGAATTTTGATAATCTCCATTTCATGTGATGAGGGGGAACTGTTAAAATTCTAGAAGTATTAAGTGACATTACATGGCCCATAAGTCTTAAGAAATCAACCCAAACAAGATAACTTGGAACTGCCCCTCTCTAGTGAATGGTGTGATGTTAGCTCTCCACCTTTGTATAGATGGTCAACTAGTTGTCATGTGTAGAGATTCACAAGCCCAGTACTGATAGAAATTATATAACCTCTCAATCTTCCATGTCTAGTTAGCTATACTCTAGTGAATGTGACTACTTTGAATCCTCATATTGAGCATTGTTCCTTGTAATTTGTCTAGTACATCTACATATTTAGGTGGCCAAAATGCATTAAGGTAGCCCAAATGCCTTTTAGTGACCTGGAGGCCTTGAGGTGTACCAAAATCTTTAACTGTTCTGAATTCCTTGGGTAACCCTAAGTCCTTAAAGGACTCGAGGACCAAATCGATGGACCGAAGGCCCAAATGGACGAATAGTTCCACCTGCTACAGTACTGAACAGTACCTGCTACTATGCCTGCTATAGTATCTACTACCTTACCTATTATAGTACCTAATACAGTAATACTACCATAAACCATATTTTATCTTGGGTCTCTTGGATGCACTTTCTGAGTCCTCACCAATTGGGTTGAGGCTCATGTGTCTCACGAATGATGTTTTCATTTTTAGAATAAAAGGGAGGGAGCAGGATTTAATGATGAATTATTCCATTATCATAATAAAATTATGGTATATGTGAGGTAATAGAGTTATCAAAACATTTTAATCATAGGAGGTGAGGAGAGAATAATAAATTAACTTGAAAATAAAAGGAAAGAGGAATTTACCTCTTGAATTTCTCCTCCTTGAAAACCTCCTTAAGGAAAATGTTTTAGTCTTTTGATGAGACCAAGAGCTCATGGATGTGGGTAAGAGGTTTGGGAAGATTATTGGTTATAATTAGGACAAGGTTAAAATCTTTTAAGGTGTTATGAGAAGAGGTGTTGAGGGGTGGTATTTATAGTGGAGAAGAGGGGTGTTTTCTCATTATTTTATTCATTGGTTTATTATTTTTCTCAAGATAAGAAATAGTGTTGATTCTTGAGAATAAATACAGTAATTAGATCATGTGAGTTCAAACCAATTGTTATTACATCCTCCATAACTAAATGAATATTTTATTTAACTTTTAATGTATATGTACCATAAATTACGGTATTTTACTATTCACCAAAAATTCAAGTATTTCAGAAAAATACCCAAAATTCACCCTAACCAGTTTTCAAGGTCTATAATTAAAAAATGAACTTCATTTTTTGAAAATAATTTTCTAAATATGATAAATTTATTTTTTAATGAAAATCATCTTTTACATGGAAAATACAAATTTTAAAATTATAACTGATTTTACAACACTTTGGAAAATTAATTAAGGTCTCCTAAAATTATATTAAAATAATAAGAAAACAAAATATTAATTTATGAATTTATTTTATGAAAATATATTTTCTTTTAAATTATTAAATTAATCATAAAATTTTAGTTAAATATTTATGACTTACAAAAATACTTACACTTAATTAATAATTTTTAAAACATTTATTTACTTATAATATGATATAATTATATTATATTTTCTTTTATAAGACACCAAAATTTTATTTATACTTTCATGGGTGAGGTTACTATTTTATTTTTTGGTTTACAATTCATAAGTTTCATATTACTATTCCAAATGTCAAGATACTATTTCATTGGTAAATGCTCTTTAACTTCTGGAAATACCACTTATTTTATTCATTATTAATTTATAATGTTTTTTATTTTGTTTTTTTATGTGATTTTATGTGATTATACTATATGATGTAATTATAAGAAGAGAATTTCCATTGATAAAATTTTGGTTCGTTACAATTTTCACCCTAGAAGGTGGATCAATGTGTATAGGGACTTCAATCTTAGGATATCATGTGATCCCACATGTCGTGTGTGGTGAGATATATTTTTTTTACTTATGAAAGTAAATGGGCATGGGTATAACACATGTTTAGTTCCATATCAAACACCTACACACTATATATCTCAGGGAAAAACCATGTATTGTGAAAAAGTACATGTCGTGTGAGTGTGAGATGTGTGTAGTACCAGGCTTATTGAAACACATCATGTTCCCCTAGGGACACTCCATGTACTCTTTTGAAGACATTTTGGATTCCTCTTTCTCCTTTGTTTAGCTTTGTGGTAAGATTATATGAGATTCCTTAAACTAGAATTCATAGGGTGTGTTCCCTTGATCCATTCAATGAGGGTTTAGTATGGAGTCACATACTATACATAGGATGGTGATACCATTTGAGGAACATTAGTCTCCGATAAAGTTGTTGGAATACTCTGTGAGGCCCAGAGTGAGATCCTCTATCATCATTATTTTACCTAGTTTGGTTTCTTGGTATCATCATGACCAACACTATGCGATTTTTGATCCCCTTCTTTGTGGGTAAATCTAGATTGGGTTTTTGGTATACTTCATGGCCTAGGGTGTGATCCACATTTATGTATAAATCTATTCATACTTACTTCATGCTTCTTTTTTTCTAGACTTGACATGTGTGACCTATTGAATTAGTATTTTAAGTATTATTATATCTCATGACGTGTGTCCTCCCTGATGAGCATGGCCTTTGGGATGAGTGTCGATAGTAGAAGTATAGCTTGTAGAGTTTTATATTCCGAATGAGTGTTATATGAAACCTTTTATCTAAAATCCTTGGATGGAAATCAGAATTGTGATCTTACCTTGAGACTATGTTTCTAATATTATTATATCTAGATGTCTTATTGTAAGTCTCACGTTATGATTAAAATATCTTATAATTATTTGAATACTCATGATGCTTTATGTTTGGTTATTTTGGTTTTTCCTACTGGTTATTATTATAATCACCCCTTCATGGACTCTACCCAAACATGTATTGTCTTATGAACATGATATATATTTTTACAAAGTTCCTTAGAGGACCATGAGTAGGTAGATATACTTTGGGAAATATAGATAGAGGTTTATACCAGTTTTTCATTTGACAGTAGTACCCTACATCTAAGCATGATGGTCTATATTTCCAATATTTAGGTCTTCTTTCATTTTCCCCCTTTTATTATTTCTATTAATTTATCTAATACTAAAATTATAGGATCATAGATATATAAATACATTGTTATTAGTGGTATCACATTTCATCATTTTATGGTCTTAGAGATGTGTGTGCCTACAGGTTCTTTAGAATAATGCTTCTCACGTGTGTGATATTCCTTCCTGGTTCTAGTAGCCTACCTCTGGCCTATTATAGGTAGGCTTAGGGTTGTTCCAGCTTTTACCACAATGAGTTAGGTCATGAAATAATGGTATCAGAGGCAGTATCCAAACTGAAGTGTTATAAAACTACCAATGTTTAGGACCAGGGTTTTGAGTTTCTTTTTTCTACTATTGAGGTTTGGTTTGGGAACTAGGGAAACAGTGTTAAATAGTTTCAAGTTTGGCTCTCAGGCTAGGGTTTCCAGTTCTATTATGGTTGTCAATGTATCCATTCACTAGGACCCTGATAACCTACTTATTGAATCAGTATATGTAGGCACTGGTTATAGGAAAAAAAATTTACATTCATCATATATGAATGGTTTTGTATTTCCATGTCCTTCTTGAGTCAGCTCCCCATATATACTCATTGAACAGTATATCTTGATAATACCTAATATTTCACTATGATAACAAATATTTATGATTCCAAGACAGTGTCATGATGATAATCATTTGAGTGATGAGGCCTCTATTCAAGGACCCACACATTAGTTGTTTACACCAAGTGGGCACAAAATTGTATTACAACCTATCAAGTGATGTTAATATCCTTATATGAATCAAGTAGATGATCATCCTCATATGGATCAGTCGATAGCTCCAACCAGACAAGATTATGGTACATGCAAGCCTAGTAAAATGAATGAGTTTGAGTGACATAGATCACTCAGATTTTGTGGTGATGCAGACCCTCGGGCAATAGAGGTTTGGATCAAGGTAGTGGTCTGGGTTTTCTGGATTATATAGACCCTTTACTGATCATATAGTTGTGTTTTTTACCTATTTTTTGTGGAGAAGCAGTTGGATCTAATGGTAATGAAAGATGAATCACTTATTTTGAGTGTTCATCATGAGATCCAGAGTTAGAGATCTCCCAGGTTACATGGTGGGCTAGACCCCCTTCTCATGTAGTAGAGGACTATTGTGAACCTATGGTGTGAATGTATCACATGTAAGAGACCCCATCCTGATGGTGATCTTGGTAGTGATAGTTTTCTAGGGTGAAATGGGGCATCAATAGATCCTAGGGTTAGTGATGTGTGAAATGAATATGGATATTCATGTAAGTGGGATCATTCCCCTATAGAGATCTGTTCTTGAGATGCAATCTGAAAGTGTGTGGGAAATTCATTGATTTTCAAAGTAGATGGTTTCGAGGTTTGATTGATGTGTTTCTATGACTTGTGTGGTTGAGGTTGTTTGATGCACTATGGTTTAATAGAACTCCCTATTAATGGTAAATAGGTTTGAAGGTAAAGGATGAGTTTAGATAAATATAAAAAATTAGAGTCTTTGAGTGAATTTCAAAGCATGATGTGTGCCTTCACTACCCCATTTATGGTTTTCACATATAGTTATTAGTAACTTTCCCAGGGTGTATCCCCTATTCAATACCTAGTGATACTAGTGGATCCTTTTTTCTTGACCCATTTCATGGGGACTCATGTGGAGAGGATTGGTGATCATATGTTTCTATCAAAGGTGTGGCCTAACTCTATGAGGAGATAGGGAGAGATCCTTACATGAAATCTTTCCATAGTAGTAGTGGGATCTAATGATTTTTTTCTCAGTATGGTCTGGTCATTTACCATCCATGATCATATGATTACTACCAGTGATTTTATAAGTGATTCCAATTTTTTAGGATGGATTTTTCTTCCATTAATAACAAGTGACCCCTGAGCAGGGAAAGATAAGCTCAGTCACTGGAGGTTAAATCTATTTCCCTATCAGTTGGCTAGTATTACCCTCAGTGTGGTAGATTCTATTAGCTTTAATTTTAGGTGATGGTGGAGGAGTAAGTGGATGTCCTTATTGAGTATTTTCCAAGTGGACCTTCCATCAATATTTTCTTTTTGCATGAACTTTCACTATTGATGACCCGATATTTACAATAGCATATCAGATGACCTCAGGTAGATACAAGGGATAATGGGGCAATTGGAGGAGTCTGTAGAGAGAGGTCTTAATAAAGCCTCATGTTTTTTCTTGGATAGATTTTTTATGTTCTCCTGTAGGTGGATAAGAGATTGAGGTCAGTTTTGGATTGTCATTACCTGAGCCTGATGAATATCTAGGGTGGAGTATCCACCCCTGAGAATCAACAGCTTCTTCGATCAGTGGTTTAGGGAGAGGTGGTTTTTAGAGTTTGACCTCAAGATTGGTTATGAACATCTCTAGTTTTGGAGTAAGATATACCTAAAATGGATTTCCAAATAAATTTTTAGTTTTTTTTGAGATCATGGTGATACCTCTTTGGTGAGTTGTATAACACAACAGTGTTTTGAGGCTTATGAAATATATCCTTATCCCTTTATGGATTAGTTCACAGTAGTCTTATTCAATGTAATCTAGGTGTTTTTGGAATCAAAGTTGTGTATGATGCACTTGAGGATGGATTCTAGATATGGTCTAAGAGTACTAGTTTCTTGGGGTGCTCTCAAATATACTGGTCTAGATTCAAGAATCACACTCCTTGGGATATGTCTTCATGGAAATGGGAGTGAGGTTAGGGTCATTCTAGCTTGAGAGCTACCCAATGTTGTCTCTATAATAGAATATTCCCCTGGAGATATTTTCTCTCCACCATTCTTGAATAAGGTAACTAAGTAGTTTACCTCTTTTTAGTAACCCCTTATGGGTGAGGATGGGGCAGCATACCTACAGTTCATGGTTGTTACCCCTCTACTTCTTCAGTGAGTTAGAGGGCATGATTTGGGGATATTTACTAGGATAATTTTCATGACCAGAAATTGAATTGATATATTTCTCCTGGATTCCTTGAAAGAGGTAATCACGTCAACCTTTTTCTAGGTAGAGATAGTGGTTCCAATCACTGTGTGAAAAGAGGTGTTGAGTAGATTTGTTTCCCCTAGAAGTACATGTAAAGGAGGTGAGGATGTACCTGGATCTCTGAGCATCAATTGGATATCCAAGTGAGTTATATAAAGTTTTTAAGTTAAACTACGGTTGATTCATCTATTTTTGGGTGATAACCAATAGATCCTTTTGCGTATTTTAGGAAACCTATGTTTGTAGGAGGTAGTCTGGCTGTATGAGATTATCATAATGATTGTTTAAAATTATGATGGTTACTTCCTGGAATGATTAGGGAGATTATGTTGGATGCCTTTAGGGACTCAGTTGTAGTTGGGAATAGTTTTTGAGGCCATCCAGCTGGCCAGGTATAGTGGATTATTCAGGTTATGGTGAATATTATTCGGGTTTTCATGTCAGTTTTGACCCACAGCTAGAAGGATCATCTACCATCAATGGGGTTTGTGTATCATGGTTATTACTACTCCACCACCAGAGTAGAAAATTTTCTAGGATATGTATGAGAGACCTTTTAGATCCCTATTATACTGGTTGAAACTAGTGGGTAACAGAACATGGGTCCTAGTTTCAATGGTAGTGATGGTTGTAATGGGTGTATTCCATCTATGTAAAAATGAAGAATACTTGGTAAATTTCATGAGTCCTCAGTTGAATAATGATGGAATGATTTATAGTTGTAGATTTATAGAGTTTTAACTCATGTGGTAGGCCTTCTACAGGGGTCTTATTACCTTTATTCTCCTACTACTGTGTCAGGATAGAAATTTGGTGTATTGCTTAACCCTAATATCATAGTAGTTTTGGTTTCTTGGTGTTCTCCACAAGTCATAGATGAGGAGTTATATACACTAATCATTATATAATATCAACCTGGGTAAGCTAGCCCATGAGAGTGGAGTTTTCTTTTTCATGTAGATGGCATCGTTGAGAAACAACAGAGAAATACCCTTCATAGGAAATTGTTTTCTTGGGGTGCATGTTTCTTGATAGAGAAGAAATCCCACCTAGAGAGCTTATGTGAGTGGGAGACCTAGTTGAGAGATCAGTATCCCCAAATTTTTATTTATTTACTTATTTTTTGTGATGAAAATCCTTGAATATGGGAATAATTTAATGTTACAATTCATTTATATAAGACTTTGTAAAATTTCAAGTAATATTTATAAATCAAAACACTAAGACAGTGTGAGATTCTGAGGCATATTGTGCACAGAATTGATATTTTATAAGTATTAAATATATTAATATCACAAGAACGCATTTTCATGAGAAAGTTGAATAACATCAAAATTTATTCTCAATTTAGAAATATAATACTTCCATTGAGTTTAGAGTTTGGATTTTACCCAAATTGTGACTTAACCTTGGAGAACACCGGACATTCTGGTTGGGTGCGGTAATGTTTGAATGTTTAAATAAATTATTTTATTTAAATAAATTTACCTGACTTGGATTTTCTAATACATATATAACTATGGGGAAATATAAGGGTTATCTGTATAACCTAGTATCCATTAGAAAGAGTTTTGTAGGATCATTCTCAAGCGAACAAAAACTAGATCATGGATCGACAATTAGTGTGCAATGAAATTTGAGGATACTTCCAATGATAATGAATTGGATTCATCTATCATCAGTGATTTATCCGTACCAAGGAAAGGACATTTTTCATGTATATTTATCCTTCTTTTACTCTACCTAACATTAATTTGAATCAATCAAGTAGTGAATTTATTGATGATTCGATTATATTGAGGTTACGGGTTAGATTATCTGGTATTGGGAGTTTTCTATTATTGATTATATTATACTCTTCATTTTTCATTCTAATGTAAATAAATCGATTCCAACATGATCATTGGATGATTTTTATTCCTCATAGGTGTGTTTTTTCTTTTATTCCTCTATTCTTTATTCATTTCGACAATTCCTTTGGACATGTTTTGATGAATACCCTGATAAACAATCATTGTGAACCCCTTTCATGGTGAAATAGATTGATATCATAAATATGGGTTTATATCGATGATGGGATCAAAATATGATGATGTAATGGAATAGGATCAGAGTTCCTCATGTGTATTTTGAAATACGGTTACTGGGAGATACAACATGTGGTTTTCCCAATATAATTGGATGGTAAGATTATGATGAGAGGTTACGGTGAGGCTTGGCCTAACTGAATCCATGATTACTTACATGATTCATTGATGGATTAGAGAAAGAATGTATGGGTGAAGAAGTATTAAGTAGATCTGTAATTCTGTGATAATCCCAAATACATGGTGTGTAGTCCTATGAACACACACCATGTAGTTCTATATGTGTGACGCTAGGGTTTCCATACAAATAAATTTAACACATGCCTTATGAAACATGTCACACCCCATGTGACCCTTGGTTGACTAGATCAGGGTGTACAATGAGTACATTCTCTAGATTTCGGGTAGAGTTACATGTCATGTGGGACATTCAACATGCCATGTATTCCTTAAAAGATGGATCAGTGTGTAAAGGATGGTATACACCCAAGGGGTCGGGTTTAATTACACACTATGTGGGCCATGCTATGGGCTATTTACACCCTGCCAAGTGGTTAGGTGTGTAGAGGGAGTAGATGTCGAGGAGATAATGTGGCCCCGCATATTATTTGTGTTTGACTACATGTCATGTACTTATGAATGTAAATGGGAAAGGGAATGCCACACGCTGAGTTCTAGTCCAAACACCAACATTCCATATATCTCAGGGACACACCGTGTATTGTGTAAAAGTGAATTTCATGTAGTGATACATTTTTTGTACCCACAGGGACACACCATGTACTCTTTTAAGGATAGGTTAGATTCTTATTTCTCCTCAGTTCATCTTTTTGGTATTCTTCTATGATATTCCTTTATATAGTATCGATATGATACATTCCCTAGATTTATTCCATGAGGGTGAAGTATGAATTTTTGTCTTGTATATAGGATGGTGATTCCCACTATGGAACTTCAGTCTTAGATAGAGATGTTGTAATCCTTTTGTGAGGCTTGGAGTGTGTTCCTCTATTATCATCATAAGCTTTAGGTGGGGTTATTAGTATCTTTATTACCAACACTATGCAGGCATCGATCCCCTACTTAGGGGGTTAATCCATATTGGGTTATTGGTATACTCTATGTATTTGGTTGTGATCCACATCTATATATCAATATCTTCAGACTACCTTTATTCCTCTTCTTAGTTATACCTAACAAGAGTGACCTCTGAGATGAGTTTCATCGTTAGTAGTATAACTCATGGAGTTTGGTTTTTTAGATGAGCATGAACTTGAGGATGAGTGTCGAAAGTGGACATATAGCCTATGGATTGTATTCCCCTGGAAGAGTGTTATATGGAACCTTTGAGAAGAATTACTAGGATGAAAATTATGGTTCTGATCTTACCTTGAGATTTTATGTCTACTATGATTATATCTGGATTTTTTATTGTATGTCTCACATTATGATTGAAATATATTGTGATGATATGACTACTCTTGATGATTTATGTTTGGTTGTTTTAGTGTGACCTAATACGGATACCTAATGAGTTCACAGGTGTCTCGAGGGTGTCTCAGGATTGTTCAAATCCCAAAACCCAGCTTCTTGGGAAAAATAGGTTGGTCTTATGATTATTAAAAACCATGAGAGGTAGGCCTCATGGTTACCTCTAACCGTGTGATGTTGGACAATGGGGTGATACAAGGCACACAGTATTCCCTAACCATAAGTCAGTGGCCGCACACCCATGAAAAAATTGAAAACATGTTGTAGAGGAGTTTTTCATGGTTGTAACATGAATTCCCTAACTGTGAAGCCTAACAGTGTTTAATTCCCCTCCAAATGGTTGGTTAACGGTTTATACAACCATTTGGCCAAACCATGTGATGCCTATTTTTGGGTGATTTTACAAAAATTACCTTAAAATGTTTTAACTTAAACTCTCTCCTCTCATTTTTTGTCTAGTGGATAGACACCTCTATTTCTCCTCCTTTGATCCCCTTTGAGTTCCTTTGATATGAATTGATCGCATTCATCCATTCAGAGTCTGATTGAATCATTTTTCATCTTGTTATATCTGCACCAGTAAGATATTAATTATTTTTTAGTCATTCGATGTTCTTATTTCTATCAGTGATGCTATTTATATGTCATTTCATATGTCATATTTTCAGGGAATAGATCAATTCTTTAGATCTCTTCTAATCTAGGACAAACTGGAGGCTGATACTGGAAAAGAATACTTGTATGAGTACAAGGTAGGTGGTCTATAACTCATCCCTCAAGTTTTGTCATTTTATAGATTGTAGTGTGTGTGTGCCGATTTCATTGGGTGTTTCATGTTTAATTCATGTTCCTTTATTATAGTTTTTAGATCCTTGTTCGAAGATTATTTTGATTATTATATCTATTTTGGTAGGTTACATTCACAATGACAACCACCCCAAGTAGGGTGTTTCCTATAATAAATATTTTGATTGATTTTTAATCTTATCTTCTCCACCATTCAGGTGTACATTGATGTGACCTTGACAAAGTTAAGTTTTTTATTAAATCAATGAGTTATAAACTAATAGTGTGTATTCTTGTCACTTGAACTGCCTAAGGTAAGTACTTCAACATGATAAATAAATATTAAATAAAATTGGAATGTATAATATGTACATGAATTGGCCTAATTCGATGTTTAAATGGTAACTCGAAAGTATAGTATTGATATAACTCGGACTAGTTTATATTTAATGAATTAAACTAGTTTTCTCATCCTTATCCCACTTTTTCATGTTTATGAAAGGTAAAAGAAAGAACCAGGTGATTAATTATGAAATGGATGAAATAGCAGCATGCCTACTTATCAAAACCACACTAATGAAAGGCAAGGCTTGAACCAAATGAATTTATTAAATTTTATGACTAAGAAATGGACTAATTAATTAAATGAATCAATTATGAGGTGCCATGTATATGTACCTTGAAATTACTATAGGAGTGTTTAGACTCGAGTTAGCTTTTGGATTCCTAAGGGAATGCCTTGAGCACTCATAGATTGTATTCTAATTCAAGGATGCTAGTTTCCAAGGGTTAGACCCACCTTGGATCACGATAATTTTCTATTAGTGGATGCCATATATGAAACCAGTACAACTATAATTTTGGTTTTTTTTTGCAACGGGCTATTTGCGACGGGATCCCGTTTCAAATACTCTTTTGCGACGGGCTCCTGTCGCAATAGCCTGTTGTCGAAAAAGGCATCACAACTAGTATTTTTTGCGACAAAACTGCTTCTTATCACAAATAGATCTTCGATTAAATACATTATATATACAAGAACCTGTTGGGATGGGCCCATCATCCCGTCACAAATATTTCTCTTTCTATATATGTTATATATACCTAAACCTTTTGTGACGGGGCCATCACAAAAAATTATTTGCGATAGTAAAGTAACCTATCACAAATAAGTTTTAAAAAATATATATATAATCTATTTGCAACGGGGCCCCATCGCAAAATTCCCCATCACAAATACTTAATAAAATAATAAAATTAATAAAACTAGGATTAATTAAAAAATACTATTAAAATTATTAAAATAAAAAAAAATTAAAAAATTAAAATTCTCAATATTTGCATAAAATATATTAAAAAAATCATAAAATATTATTATTATTATTAGTAAAATAATAAAACATTAAAAAAATATAATGCTAATAATAAATAATAAAATATTAAAATATTAAAAAAAATATGCAATATTCTCATAAATATAAAAGACAAAAACTGTAAATTGATCATATTACAACAAATGTTGAATTCAAATGTTTTTAACAGAACAAAAAAATCACTAGGGTGATAGTCTTTTAGAGGACCTAAAAGAGATGGTGGAGGAAAATCCATCCCTAAACTACGAGTCAGACGGCGCATGTACTCCATCTGCTCATGTTGCTACTGCTGCCATCGACGCATGTCCTCCTCATGTTGCTACTATTATTGCTACTTCTATTGATGCATCTCTGCATGCTGCTTCTGCAAACTCTCTATAAGCTTTGTTTGAGCTCGCAATTTCTCTTGATATTGTGATCTAGAAGATGATAGCTCTCCATGAGCTCCTCTCAAGCTGGATGCCGACATTGAAGCAGTACCATAATAAGTCTCAGGAGTCAAATGAGAATAAATACCAACTACTCGGCCCTTCTTGAAGGCATACTGGGTCGCCTACATCCATGTCACATCATCAAAATGGTGGGCACATGTCTGATCACCTGTCTCAGCCTGACTGTATGCCCGTGTCTGAGAGGTCGTGGCCTCATATAACTCCTTTAGTTCCAATTTGAAATTAAAATAGTGAAAATATTATATACAGTTAATTTTCATACTGAAAAAGAAATACTATTGACCACAATCTGACACTATTGATCACCTATAATCTCTCTAGTGGTTGGATCACTATACATTCTCTGATAAACATCGTAATTTGTAATATCGGGATGCTCGACTATCTATATGAATATAAAATAAAATTTTTATATTTAATGTTATATAAAATATTTAAAAAATATAATTAACATATGCTCTCTATGCATACTAAATATATGGCTACCAGCTCGATATGTCACCTCCTGTCTCCACCGGTTTTTTCAGCTCAATAAAGATCTCCTCTGAAATCCACCACTCAATCAATGTGAACATAATCCATCCCAAACATGAGATTAAATGTACTCTGATCGGTGGGCTCTACATGACTCATCAAATATTGTCACTCTTGCTTTCTTAATGGTTGTCGTTCTCAAATTATGCAAAAACTGACAGAAATACTCACGCATAGACACCTCCCATGCCTCGTGGATATTGTCACGCATGCTATCATCGATGAGATAACATAAACCCTAAAGATAATTTATAATATCAAGTTATTAATGAAATAAATTTATAAATAAATATTATTTTTTATTATACCAGCCAATGATTAAACATTCAAAGTTACACATCAATAGGAATCTGTTCCCATGAGATCCATGGCTGAGAAAAATAATTGTGCAAGTTAGGGCTCCCCTTTCCAACAGCTACATGCGCAAAACTGTGAAAAAAGATCAAATAATCAAAAAATTATTTTATAAATAAATTAATGAAAGCTAACTAAAATACACAGGTTACCATACCTCAATGTACGTGGATTGAATCCTAGACTTGGATGTCACTCGGGGATAGGGTCAAGAATCGTTAGTCAAGCAAGACCGTGCCCCCTCCTGAACCGCCAATAGGATGAGGATCGAATGATCCCAAATACTCCTCATCCAAAGTCAGCTCATCCTCCTCAAACTCACGAAATAGATTAGGGTCCATCTAAAACACAAAATGATTATTGTTAGCAGATATTTGAAAATAACTATTACATATAGATATATATTAGTTATGATTATTACCATCATTTAACTGTGCCAATGTTCACCTTCATCATCATCTTCATATATGATGGTTTCAATTCCTTCATATTCATCATCAACATCATTTATATCCATATGAGTTTTAGTTTCATCATCTCTTTCCATTTCGAATTCATTTGTAACATCATTAATATCATCATCACCATCGACCCTTAATTGTGGGGTGTCATCATCGATATTCATGTCGATTTGTGAAAAAGATGGATTTTGAGTAGTCTCTTGAAAAATTTCAATTCCTTGTACTTCATCGAAACCAAATACAGTTTGAGTAAACATATTTTCTCAAGATTTCATTTTTATTATGCTCCACCAATCACTCGGGTATCTTGAAGTAGCATAGTACTTCTCATAATATATTTGATGTGCCTATTGAGCTAGTAAAAATGGTTTATTTACTACAAGAATACTTTTATATTTAATATCGAAAATTCCTTAAATCAGATGAACACACAAGTCTCTCTCAGTATCCAACCACCGACATTTAAACATTATTATGTAATTTTTTCATAGATAAAATAGTTCAATAATTTCATCTAGCATGATGTAAAAGTCAACTTCAGTTTCTCTATGATGCGATCCTCTCAAAAAAACTCCAATTTTCATTATTTCTTTTTGATTCCCCATATTCTTGTGAATGAAATCAAAAACTATTCACCACATATGCATTATAACATTTAACCATTTTGGATGGTGGGTTACTCAATATACATAGTCTCTTATCAATTTTATCTGTATGTTGAGACACCTGAAAATTTTTAAAACAATTATCAATATAAAAAATAATAAACTCAATTGATATGTTAAACCATCAATAATTTATGTTACCAGTTTTTGAAACCATTGAGAAAAAAATCAGCGTTCTTCAAGATCAGCTGCATTGATTTTTGGAAGTTGTTTCTTGATATGATTATCATATAACCTACAAATAAAATTACAATCCTTACTTTAACATAAGTTATAGAATAATTGATAGAATCACTCACAGTACAAATGATTTCATTTCTTCACAATTGAGCAAAACATATGTATGAGCTCTGTGATGTTCATCATCTGAAAGTCATCGTTCATGATCTCCACCGAATCCAAGCTCTTGATGATTAAAAACTTATAATTGATTATCCATTTCATCATCAACATTCCACTCATTCTATCTCATGCATTTTTGTTTTAAGGGATATTCAGATTCAAAATAATGAGAGCAGAAAAAATCAATTTCTTCATGAAAATAAGCTTTAGCAATTGAGCCTTCAACTGATGCTTTGTTCCATACTTTTTTCTTTAATTTCTACATGCATCTCTCTAATGGGTACATCCATTAAAACTATACGGGGCCTCTACATTTATCTTCATGTGACAAATGTAATATCAGATGTTTCATTGAGTCAAAGAAATCTAGTGGGAATATTTTTTCCAGTTTACATATAATTACAAAAACATCTTCTTTAAATTTTCTTAGTGCATCATAGTCTTTTTTCACCAAAAAAATGTCTCAAAAAATATGATATGTCTCTTATCAAATCCCAAATCATATAATTTGATAAGCCTCTGAATCTAATTGGTAAAATTATTTCCATTATAAGCTGAAAATCATGACTTTTTAATATGGTAATATGACCATTCTTAAAACATCTACCCAAATTTAAAGCATATCCATCTGGAAGTATCAAATCTTCAATACACTAACAAAATAATAGGAGAATGTATTTGGATAGTATATAAGCTGCTTTTGGATTCATTAACCTATATGATCTGAAATTTTGAAACAGTTCAAGTTCTAGTCATCTGCAAATTTGGGAAAGATCTAATCATGCCTTTATATTATCTTTGGTCTTAACTGGTGTATCCAAAAATATATGAAATAAATTATCAAAATAGTTCTTCTCAATATGAATAACATCTTACATGTGGTGGACCAACAAATCAGACCAATATGGAAGATCCCAAAAAATGCTCAATTTTATCCAATTATATTCTTTCCCAACGCCATGAATTTTCTGTTGGTTTACTGTTGGCCTAAATGTGATGGAAGGTAATGAAAATACATGTGATTTTAACTCAGTACCAGAGATCATTTTTGGAGGTTCATACCTTTCAATTATACCTTTTCTGAAATGAGATTTTTTCCTCTAAAAAGGATGATCAGTTGGAAGAAATATGTGATGACAGTCAAAATAGAAACGTTTTTTTCTATTGAAAAGAATAAAGGATTTGTTGTCTTTTATATAGTAAGGAAATGATTTCGGACCATGTATACTCCATCCAGATAACATTCCATATGTCGGGAAGTCACTAATCATCAACATCAATGCAGCTTTTAACATGAAATTTTGTTTCGCAGCAACATCAAATGTACTAACACCATTACTCCACAATGAATTTAACTCATCAATTAATGGTTTCAAATAAACATCAGTATTCTTTCTCGGATTTCCTGGGATTAATAAGATCAAAAAGATATAGGGCTCCTTCATCAACATATATGGAGATAAATTTTACAGAGTTATAAAGACAGGCCAACATGAATATCGACTACCATAAGAACTAAATGGAGAGAAACCTTCATTGGAAAGACCCAATCACACGTTTCGGGCTTCTAAAGAAAAAGAAGAATGCAGTCGGTCAAAATGTTTCCATGAATCACCATCAGATGGATGATTCAAGCTTTTATCAGTTTAAATCTTGGTTTTGTGTCATGACATCATTGACATTGTGTTTTAAGACATAAATAAACATTTCAACTTGGGTTTAAGGGGTAAATATCTCAACTATTTTATAGGAATCGATCCAGACTTTTCTGATTTAGCTTCTTTATACCTCGATTTTCCACATGTGGGAAAACTATCCAATGACTCATTTTCACCAGAATATAAGATACAATCATTTTATTCCTAATTATTACTAATTATTACTAATTATTACAAATTATTCCTAATTATTATTAATTATTCCTAATCGTTACTAATTATTCTTAATTATTACTAATTATTCCTAATTATTACTAATTATTCCTATTTATTACTCAATATCCCTATTTATTGCTAATTATTCCTATTTATTCCTATTTATTAGTATTTATTACTATTTATTACTATTTATTCCTATTTATTACTATTTATTCCTATTTATTGCTATTTATTGCTATTTATTGTTATTTATTGCTATTTATTGCTATTTATTTCTATTTTTTGCTATTAATTACAATTTATTGTAATTTATTCCTATTTATTGCTATTTAATGCTATTTATTACTATTCATTACTATTTATTACTATTTATTACTATTTATTACTATTTATTACTTTTTATTACTTTTTATTACTTTTTATTACTTTTTATTACTATTTATTACTACTTATCACTACTTATGACTACTTATTACTACTTATTACTACTTATTACTACTTATTACTACTTATTACTACTTATTACTACGTATTACTGGTCACTACTATTTATTACTAATTATTACTAATTATTACTAATTATTACTAATTATTACTAATTATTACTATTTTTTAATATTTATTACTATTTATTACTACTTATTACTATTTATTACTATTTATTACAAATTGTAACTAATCGTTACTAAGTATTACTATTTATTACTATTTATTACTATTTATTACTATTTATTATTATTTATTACTATTTTTTACAATTTTTTACTATTTTTTACTATTTTTTACTTTTTTTTACTATTGATTACTAATTATTACTATTTATTACTATTTATTACTAATTATTACTATTTATTACTATTTATTACAATTTATTACTATTTATTACTATTTATTACTATTTATTACTATTTATTACTATTTATAACTATTTATTACTATATATTACTATTTATTACTATTTATTACTATTTATTAATATTTATTTATATTTATTAATATTTATTACTATTTATTAGTATTTATTAGTATTTATTAAAAATTATTACTATTTATTAGTATTTATTACTAATTATTAGTATTTATTACTAATTATTAGTATTTATTACTAATTGTAAATATTTATTACTATTTTTCCAAATTATTACTATTTTTTAATTATTACTAATTAGTGTTAATTACTATTAATTACTGCAAAATATAACTACTAATTACTAATTATAGCTAATTATGTATATACATTACTAATTATCTTTAATAATTATTAATTATTACTAATTACTAAGAATTAGTACTAATAATTTAATTTTATAATTACAAATAAATACTGATGATAAAACAACTTAAAACTAACTTAAATACAACTAATCCACAATAATTAAAATTAATATAAAGAAATGAAATAAATACTAAATTAAATAAAACATAAATACCTTTAAACTTGATCACTTATAATCGTAGACACCTTCACAACTTCTTCGTAAGAAAAACTTACTCTGAAAAATTTTCACAAAAAAAAAATTAATGTTTAGAGAAGGAGAGAAAGAAGGAATTGAAGAGGAGGAAATAAAAAATGGATGCGGGATATATATAGGTTAGATTAGTTGTGGAGAGTATTTGCGACGGGGAGCCCATCGCAAATAGTATTTTTTGCGACGGGACCCGTCATAAATACCTTCTGCCGCATTTATTACTATCAGCGGTTAAAAGGTTATTTGCGACGGGACTCATCGCAAAAGGTAACCTGGCGACACACTATTTGCGATGAGACAACATCCTGTCACAACTAGTGTTTACCACATCCTGGTATTTGCGACGGGCAGTGCCTACCCACCACAAATAATTATTTATTTTCGATGGGTTGATTTTCCTGTTGCAAATAACCTCTTCGACGGACCATTTGCGACGAGATTTATTCCCTTCACAAATAACCCGTCACAAAAACCACTTTTTCCAATTGTGGGATCCCTCCATTATTATTATAGGATGCCTTGAATACACTCCTTGTAACCAGCATGACTTCTACGTACATGAGGCACCTTGGATACATCCTTGGGCCTAGACAATACTTATCTCATTTTCCTGGGATGAATTCTTTCGACTCTATTAGAATCATTATTTTGGAATTCCTTCGAATAACCCCCCTTGGATTATACTCTTACCCCTTATAGACAAGCTACTATTTATTACCTGAGTTGGATCGACCCTTGATGTTAAGGTTGCCTTGGTTATTACCTTGTAAAGTATTCATTATTATTATCATCATTGATTCCTTGTTATAACTTTGACCCTTTATTGTCATTGTCATGATAGTATGTTAGTTCTGGTTATTCCTCGCATGACTTACACATATAAATGGGAACTTAATTAATTAATGAACAAGTTTCATATTCAAACACTAGTTGAGGATGAAGCAGGTACTTTGGTATTTACATTATTGCACTTCTTTACTTTTATGTATGCATGATAGCACAAAATTTCAGTTTCTATTACATGGAATGGATGTTATAGATGTCGTTGGTGGTGGCCTACTAAAATTTATCTCACACCCTATCCAGGTCTCCATTGGTACCTGGGCAGATTACATGTATGCAGGTGTTGATAAATGGAAGTGTATCACTTCAGACACTTTATTTCTTGAGCGCATTAGGATGGATCTTGGTAGAAGATAACTGGGCTAGAGCTTGAGATAATTAGATAGTTTTTGGGATTTTTCGACTTTTTGTATAGCATGTAATTCTTGATACTTTGTATCAATTATTTCCAAATTTGTAGAGACATGACATGTATTATCATCTTTTTTATAGGATTATCAGTTGTTTATTTATTTATTATTCTTGTATACTTCTACTGTGCCATTTTTTATTCTATATTGAATCTACTATTTACCTATTATCTTATTTGATCCATTGTGCAACACTCTAGTAATGAGGTCATAGTCTCCCCACAAACGCACCCTCGGCCCTCACTACTAGTCGACAGCCTCTGGTTTTTTGGGAGATGTGTTTGAGGACATTTGGCCAACCGGGCTAGGGGAACCTCTATGTGGCATCCAGTTCTGGGATTTCACCTAATGGTATCAGAGGTTCCCTTTATTTCTTTACTATTTAGAGAAAATAGACATGAGATTAGGAATTATTTGGAACTTGGTTATAAGCTTTACTTGAGCATAGTTAACCCATGTTTGGGGTAAATACCAAGTTTCATGAATTTTAATTATTATTATACTTTTTCTTATTACTATTTACATCATTTCACCATTGGGAGACACACATGATATTTGATGGTTATTATTATTATTCTAATTGAGGATTTTATTTCATCATTGTCCTGATAATATAAGGGAATGGAGCATTGTTACATGCATCAATATAGGAACCTAGAATTCATATTCTATGCATATTCCATGACATATTGGTTCGTTTTAATACTTTCATTTTCTTATTATGACTATAATTGTAGAGTGGGAATTATTTATATGTATTATGCTTATTCTTCTCTTCGGCTATATTTATTGATTTCCTATTTTAATTCATGAGGTGTATGGGCCCTTATGGGTTGTAATGAGTAGTTTACTGAGTCAATCCATTGTATATACCTTGTTACATTTTGAGACCAGATGTATAATGGGTTAATTAGAATTAAATGGGTGTCAATTTTAGTGATAAGGTGTATGGTCCTTGATTCACTGGGACTGACAACTCATTTTAATAAAACTTTTATATAATATTATAATAAAATGAAACCTAAAAACATGAACCTTGAGTTATATAATTAAATGGTTGCTAGTAAATGATGAGGCAAGTTATAATTGACCCTTCATCTACTGAAACCCCTAGAATTTAATCTTGATCACTTACTAATACCCAGCCTTCTAACCAGGTATTTTGGGTAGTACACCATGGGTAGTGAGCCCTTTTCCTTTCGTTTAGCTTATGAAATTGTTGTCTATCTTCTTAAAGTTTTTTCTATGGTGTGTGCTTTGAATTTATAGACCAATGCTACCATGATGTCCTCATGTCATGCTCTAAGAGGGTGGCGACGACCATGCTTTAGATGTGGTGGGCCCTAAGATGCCAGTATTCCCACTAAGAGTTCCACCTGATCACCACCTATTATACCTGATCTAGGAATTGATTCTAATCTTCATGATATTTTCCTACATCTGATGCAAGTCATGAAAGGTTCTCTATAACCTGCACCTATAATGGCTGACCTGACCGGTGAGTTCTATCAGATCATCCTTCAACCTTCTTTGGTGATGTTGGTCCATAGGTTGCTAAGTCTTGGCTAGAGGAAACTATTTCTATCTTTGAGAAAATAACGACACATCTAGAAAGTAGGTTCAATACTGTTATGTATATGCTATGTGATTTGGCCAAGCACTGGTGGGAAATGGTTACCCAGGTTCGTTTCCATCAGGGCATGGTATGGGCTAATTTCCATAATGCTTTCTATGATTACTTCTCCCCTTGAATGCCTAGATTTGACCTATCTATAGTGTTCAAGCATCTCAAGAAAGTATCTATGTCAGTTATGGATTATTCAGTGTGTTTCACTGAGTTACAGTGCTTTTCACCGCTTCTAACTGGTGATGATCTATCGTGTGCTAGATGCTTTAAGGATGGGATCATGTATGCCATCTATACTAAGTTAAATTTATTTCACCTATATACCTTTAATGAGATAGTAAATTAGGCTCTTATCACTTACTGAATCCTAAGGGATGATGATAGTACTGGACACATTGGATCAGTGTGAAGTCAGGATAGTAGTTATTCCGGCAGTGGAAAGTGATCCCTCAAGGTTTCTCAACATAGAAGTGGTAGCTAGAGTACCCATACTAGTATCTCTATGTTTCTCCATCAGTGTGGAAGATAGGGGAACCTGAATCCTCAGTCTGAGAGAGAACATTTGGAGTGTTGGGCTTGCGGCTGTATGAGTTACCTTTAGAGAATCTGTCGGACCTCTCCATTAGCTTCCAGTGGAAGAGGATCTTCCCCATATCCACCTTTAGGGGGGTTCTTTTATTCCATATTAGGAAGGGAGTTGGAGTGGCATCGATAGGATATGATAAGGTGGAGGTCATGGCCATAGTATCTAGACTTCATATTATTAGAAGCACCAGCATAGTGGCCACACTCAGGGTAGTCAGACTATAGCACTGGGTTGTGGATCATACCAGTTGCATTATTTAGAGATGATACCCAAGGATAAGAGTGAAGGACCATCAACAGTATGATATACAATTATAGTGGCCTCTAATATAGTATATTCTTTATTTGATACAGGTGTTTCACACTCCTTCATCTCCTTATTTGTCATTGAATGTCTCAGACTAGAAATATAGTACTACTATGGTGTAATGACCTTGGATACACCGTTGGGAGTATGGTCAGAGGGAATACACCAATTTATTGACTACCCATTGATTTAGTTAATTGACCATTCTTATGGGACCTCTTTGTTCTTGAGATGATGGGTTTTTTTGTCATCTATGGGATGGACCGGTTGGTTCTGTGTCATAGATTTTTAGACCGCTCTCACCATAGGGTATCGTTTACATCACTAGAGGGAAGAATTAATCTACATAAAGGTGATTGGGATGTTCATGCTAGTAAATTAGGACAAGAACTTCATGCTCTTGGTGGATTGACCTCCCAAATAGCTAATATCTTCATGGAGTATCAAGGTTTACATCAGGTTGAATTTCCTCTGATAGTAGATCATTTTGGGGACGTCTTTCTTGATGATTTTTCTATCTTACCTTAGGATAGAGTGGTAGAGTTTAAAAATAATCTCATTCTAGGATCAGATCCATTTTCAATTCCTTCATAAAATATGTCACTTATTAAGCTATAGGAGATCAAGTGGTAGTTAGAAGATTTAGAGGCTAAATATTTTATATAGTTTAATACTTCCTCTTAGGGTTCACCCATTCTTTTTTCCAAAAAGGATGATGAGACCCTTCTTCTATACATGGATTATAGATGGTTTAACCAGATTACAACAAATAAATGGTATCTAATACCTCTAATATATGATATCTTTTACCAAATTCTAGAAACTAGAGTATTTTAAAATATCGACCTAAGATCGGTATATCATCGGGTATGAGTCAGACCATATACATACCTCATACAACTTTACTTGGAAGGTATGGTTTATATGAGTACCTTTTTATTTCATTCGATCTTATGAACATGACTTAACTTTTAATGGGTTTGATTAATAGGGTGTTCCACAACTATCTAGATTATTTTTTTCATGGTCTTTATGGACGACATATTAGTTTAATCTCACAATCGTAGGGAACATGATAAGCACATTGAGATCATTTTGCGTACACTAAGAGAGCATCAGGTTTATTCCAATCTTTATAATTAACACTTTTGGATCAACAAAGTTCACTTATTAGGTAATACTATCTCATAATCAGGAGTATATTTTGACCCATATAAGGTAAGTACTATATTTTCCTAAGAGCATCCCAAAAAAGTTTTTGATATAAATATTTTTTGGGGTCTGGATGGATATTATAAATGTTTCATAAAATAATTATCATGCATTGATGCACCTCTTACTAATCTTAAAAATAAGTATGTTATGTTCCCATGGTCAGAAGAGTGTAAAAAATTCTTTAAAGAGCTAAAGGTTAGGCTTGTTTCGACGCTTATTATGATACTTCTAGAGCATAGAAGAGGTTATACAATGTTATATGATTCATTAGGTATTGTCCTAGGAGTAGTGTTGATGCAATAGGATAGATTTTTCATATATGGATCTCGAAATTTGAGGCCTCATGAGATAAATTACCTAACACATGACCTCGAGCTAGCAGTAGTTTTCCATGACTAGTGTTTCTATAGACACTATCTAAAGTGTGAGCACTTTGGGGTGTATAAAGACCACAAGATCCTTAGATATATAATTACACAATGTGACATTAATATTAGATAGTGAATATGGGTTAAATATCTTCAATCTGTTGATTTTGATCTTTCTCATACTTTTGGAAAAGGAAATGTTTTAGCTGATGCAATAAGTCGGAAAAATCAGGCACAGGCCGTATGATAAGCCAATGAAAAATGAAAAGTGATGGCCCTATTTTTTGAGCTTAAAAAGGAGTTTCATGATAGTCATAAATAGTCTTATCTCTCAACCTTGATAGTTACCTCTTATCTCTTTGAGAAGGTTAATAGTATACAATTTTCAAATCCTAAAGGATTGGTTCTCTATGAGAGTATTGTAGGATATAGCCTGTCTCTATATTATTTTATGGATAGAGACGACATCCTATGTATACATGGGATTGTATGGGTTCCTATAGATATGAGAGACGAGTTGATGTGTTAGTATCACACTTCTCAATGGGAAGTTCATCCAGGCATCTAAATAATGTATCAAGACATGTGATGCCAATATTGGTGGCCTGGGACGAAACACCAGATAACAGGCTTTATTACAAGGTGTTCCACCTATGAGAAAGTGAAGGTAGAGCATCGGAGACCTACTAGATTATTACAAGTAATTAAATTCCTAGAATGTAAATAGAAATATGTTTCCATGGACTTTATAGTTAGTTTTATAAGGTCTCTTAGAGGTAGCGACATTGTATGGGTTGTCATAGACAGACTGAAGAAAGTAGACCACTTCATTCCTATCTGGGATACTTTCTCAGCTGATGAGATTGAATGATTTTATGTCTATGAGATCATATGAATACATGGGGAACCTCATACTATAATATCAGATAGGGATGATCTCTTCAGGTAATATTTTTTTAAGGGGTTGTATAAATCATTGGGTATACATGTGCTTCTGAGTACAACCTTTAACCCTCATACCGATGGTCAGTCAGAATAGATGATATAGGTTATTGAGGAAATGCTCTGAGTATGCATCCTTGAATTCATTAGTTTGTGAGATAAGCATATACCTATCATCAATTTCTCCTATAATAATATGTTTTAGGAAATTATTCATATGGATTATTTTGAGGCCTTGTATGGTAGGTCATGTGATTCACCCCTATACTAGATAGAGGTAAGAGAGGCAGCCTTACTCAGCCCTCATCTCATGCAGGAGACTTTAGAGTAGGATCGGATGATCAGGAAGCATATTTATATATCTAATTATAGATAGAAATAATGTATTTATTGTTGTCGATGACCTCTATAGTTCAAGGTCTAGGATCATTTTTTCCTATGGGTATCACCTAGGCTTGGGCATAAATGGTTTCTGAGGAAAGGGAAGTTATGTTTTAGTTATATAGGTTCATTTGAAATTCTAGATAGATTCATGCCAGTATCATATCGGTTGTTACTACTATATACGTATCATTCCATGTATAACGTCTTCCATTTTTCATAGATTTTCCATTACCATGATGACACATCTCAATGGAGGATCTATTTATGGAATGTTATTTTTAGGGATTTGAACATGGAGAAAGGAATTTCGTAAGATCATTTGGATCAACTCATCCTAGGTAGATGAACTAAGTTGAAGAAGGGATTATTTCTAGATCTTCTTATCTATAATAGGAAATATTTGTGAAGTGACCATTAATGGTCAAATATTTCATGATTTTGGACCATTGGGAAGAGCCCAATACATAATTTAGTAACCTAAATTCCATATAAAAGTTTGTTTTTATGTGAAGTGGTATGGTTCATGAAAGATGGTGATTTAAGACTACGTATTTTCAAATGAGGTTCACAATAATCCCTTTATAAAGGAGTCTTTCCAATGTCCTTCCCAAAAGACTTTATAGTAGCATCCTTGTAAAGCAATTTGTGGGAGGTAAATTTTAATTATTGCCTTTCAAAATGATCCTTCCCATATCCATTCATCTCAGAACTAGTGAGTTACCTAAATAGGATTTCTTTGAAGGTTCATGCAAGAAAAAAGCTACCCAAATGAATAAATTATTCTCTCATAGAGAATTACATAGATGAAATGATTTCTTAAATTACCAAATATAATCTTATTATCTTGAAGTGCATGTCTAGTATTTATATGGAATTATTTATAACTGCCTTCCTAAAATATGTGGTCGTAGAGAATCTACGAGCTCACACAAAGGTCTGTGACCATGAAGGATTATTATGATGCCTCTTAAAAGTGATCTTTGGATTAAAATATATTATTTGTACCACAAATGAATCTCATTCCACTACTACAAAGTGAATTTCGACCATAAATTATCATCTTCCATTTGTCAAAGAGGGATTATCGACCATAAATATTTCATGCTACCATAAAAAATCCCATAACCCTAAAATAAATGATTTTGCATCAATGAATGACTCAGACAACCACAAAGTATTCTTATTGTGGATGGAAAAATTAATATCTCATGATTAATGAGTTTATTCAGCCAAAAATAAATACATTTTCATGAAGGATATGATTCCTTTTTGGAAAATTTCCTTTTACTATACTTTTTATCCATCCCACTCTTCTTCAAAGTATTGATTAAATTTTTATAGAAATCAATAAAAATTTAAAAAAAATATTTAAATCAATTCATAATTTATTTTTAGGTAAAAAATTATATATCAATTATATTTATCAATTTCAGGGGTATCATAAAATAAAAATGATGGGGCCATAAAGCTTAAACCATTTAAGAACTATGAGTTATATTTTATAACTTATATACCTATCATTTATTATGATATAGATCATGTGTAGGGTTAATAATTTAGCACCTCGTATGTCATACCATATGGTAAGAATTAATATAATATTTATGATATGATATGTTTTTTTGAAACCATAGAATAGTGCTATCATTGGATACAAAAACCATCATATTGTAATCTACGATGCATTAAAAATGAATAATAACACAATTCCATAGCCTCTGATATTAGATATCATACGCTATAACCCTAATTCTAGATTACATTGTAACATAACTTAATGTTATTAACTTGATATATATTACATTAACACATAATATAATAACACCTAAGAAAATCAGAATTGATGATTTAGACTGTGACATGAAATATAATTTTAAAACCATAATTTTTAGTAATATTTTATGAATCAAAATTCATGGTAGTTATTTGATACAACTAAAAGGATTATAAGGAAGTATTAATGATTAATAAAAGTAGTGGAAACATTTAAAAACCATGAAACCCAAGGTTAGCATGTCTTTTAATATAAAGTTTTATAAAACTAAAAATGAATAACGTAAACATTAAAATGTAACATACTTATGTCATTTCCTTTAATCAGTGCTTGATAAATATCACTAAAGAACATCTAAAAGGATCTTACATATAATTTGTATTAATAAGTTTCACTAAATCTCCCAAACTATTTGTGTTGGACCCTTTAACATTCACGATATGCTAGTATCTCAAAAGAAATGAATCGAGGAAGAGAGTTTCAAGATGGAAATAGAATTAGCCATATTATTTCTTAAAGATATCTTCCAAAAAATACTCATAGATTTACCTATTTTATATAGGAAATGAGAATGATCCCCAATCCATGAATTTACCTATTGGTTCCATAAACATACTAGTAATGAATTCAATTACTTATCATGTAACCCTCATTCATTACCACTCCAAATAATTTTATCCTATAAAATGGATAATAATTGATAAATAATATGTAAGAGATGTTAGTGTTAGCATGTTATCACTCCACTACCTTCGATATATTATATCAATGACAAATGAATCATACCATAAGATTTATGGAACTGTAATTCACCCATGTCATATAATATGACTAGACATAAAAACATATTAAATATCTATATATCACAAAATTAAATATACAATAAAGGAATAAAATTTTCATTTTTCCATATATATTTCATACTAGTATTGATCCAAATATATCAATGATTCTATTGAATAATCCATCATTTTATTCATTTGAGTGCATCCTAAAATATTCAAATTTACTGTGTGGGATGTTTATCTTAGCCTATATTACCTTGAAATCACCTTCATAGATACTAGTTTATTTATCCCATGTTTATTTTAAAGTTTTATATATCATAATATTTTGGTATATATTATTTGAGAGATCTTCAAATAAAACATTTTGAACTTTTACAATAGTATTTAAGAGTTGATTTTTTATCATGGTGAAAGATGAAAATATTTGAAAACATACTTGAATTCTATACAAGGAAATAAGGAAAACATCTAACCCATGATGACATAGATGTTATATAATTTTAATATTATATATTTTATATTTTATAACCAAATAATGTCACTTACTTCATATTAATAGTGTTTTTGTGTCTTGAAAATTAAATACTAAATCCCTTTAGTCAAAAGATTAACTAATATTTAACCTTTTGATTATAATATAAATTAATGTAATGAGGACCTTGTATATGATGTTAACATATTTATATGGGTTTGTATAAAGCTATGAAAATTATTTTATCCAATATCCTTTATAGAGAACTTATTCTTTTATTAAATAGAACACCAAATCTATCATGAAAAATTCAAAAATCACAATAAATGAATAATGAAAACAAGGGATAAGGACCCATAGAATTTTACTTGGTTCAACAAAAAATGTGGTGTTTAAGTGTGATGTTTGTTTATTATATATGAAACTATTTAGTAAATAATGAGTGGGATTAGCTGGATTGTTGGAGCATAATTCATTAATGGATAGTTTTTGCTATTTAAATATCAATGATGATGTGTTTTCAGGTAATAAAGAACGATCTAATCAATGGATAGATCCAATTGGATAGTGGAGTTTTAGTTTCTATAATATTATGAAGTTATTAATTTTATCTGAGAGTTATAGTTCCAAAAATGATGAAATATTTAGTTAATATTCAGTTCATCTATTAAATGTTGATTAGTCCAAGGCTATTAGGTTTATGTATATATTGTTTGTACCCATACGGATGATTGATATGATTATAATTTAGTTCAAGTAGTGTTTAGTAAGATCACTTATAACACAATATTTTCTATTTCCATTTTCTTTATTATATTAAATTTTTTATTCATTGATATATTTTATATCTCAAATGAATTATATTTATTGTGTTCTAGTGTTGTGTGTGGGTGTCTCTTTCCTTATTGCATTCAACTGTTGCTTTTAATATTCCATCTTTGATCTATATGGACTATAGTGAGTTGTTAATTTCATAAATAATTCATTATTGTGTATCTTTAATATCTAGTACTTGTTACATATGTTAAATTATATAGGTTTAATTTTTGTTATAAGAAAAACAATTTGTTTTAAAGATAATAATAAACAAATAAATAATAATTTTTATTGATGTTTATTCTTAATTTGTAGAGGATAGAATTTTTTTATTTTTATTTTATATTTATATATAAATTTTGGTTCTATATTTCTAGAATTGTAAGAAGTAATGTTGAGTAATAATAGATTTTAGGGTTTATATTTTGTTTTATAGAAGATATAGATAGTGTATGATTTATATCAAATGGATTTTATTCTGTTATTATTTAGGGTCAAGATAGAGATGGTAGGGAAGATTGAATTGGTAAATATTTATTAAAAGTAACTTGAAGTTGTTCGAATGGTGTTATCATATAATGCTTTTTTGAATATATGATAGATTAAGACTAATGCTAAATTTACATATATACTTTAAAACAAGTATGAGACACTACTGGAACAATACACTATACCAATGGTTTGGAACCGTTGGTATAGGCCTCCAAACCGTTGGTATAGGTCTACACCAATGGTTTGGAGAACCGTTTCCATGTAAGCCATGGGGATAGGTCTATACCAATGGTTTTGGGAAAAATATTGGTATAGGTCTATACCAATGGTTTTGAAAACTATTGGTATAAGTAATATAAAAATCTATACCAACGGTTCCATAAACCAATGGTATATGTAATTCAAAAAAAATCATCTGGTTGGTTTTGATCCCAGCACCTCTCGTTTGTGATTGAACGACTTAACCACTAACCTAACTTACTTTCGTGAACATAATTTCATAAATATATATATGTATTATCATAATTATTTTAAATGTTGATTTATTTAATGTCCTCTATAAGAAGATTCCATTAAAAATAAATGTACCTATACCAATGGTTTTGAGAACCGTTGGTATAGGTTCATTGATTTTGGGACCTATACCAATGTTTTGTCCAAAACCGTTGTTATAGGGTCTCAATAATGGACCTATACTAACGGTTTTGGCCAAACTATTGGTATAGGTCCCCCCTATAAGAACGGTTTGTCCAAAACCATTGGTATAGGTCCATATAAGTGAACTATACCAACAGTTTTGTCCAAACCTTTGGTATAGGTCAACATTAGTGAATTATACCAATGGTTTTCCCAAAAATATTGGTATAGATCATATTTCCAGTAGTGAGAAAATGGTCATAACAAACAAAGTGGTTCTGATATAGATACTCATTAATATAAATAATAATAATAAAATTTTATGGATTACCATGAAAATAAATTAAATATGATAAAAATCTATTTTAAATATATGAATGTGAAGTTTCTAATGTATTTTTTGGCCTTTATCTTGTTATCATCATTGTGGATATCATAAGATGTGATGGTTACCACTAGCAGAATGTAAAACTGTATTGTTAACTTAATTTTTCAGGATAAATATAATCTAATTTTTAATAAATATATCCTATAGAATTAATTAAATAATAATACTAGAATAATATACATTTGAGAGGGTAGAGGATGAACAACTCAGTGGAGATGTTAGAAAAAGATAAGTGGATCAAGAGAATGAAACTGAAGAAAATTAAAAGGTCCAATTCCTACATACTAACATTATAGGAATAAATGAAATCTAAAAAATATATCAATGATAGGAATGTAAATTTAATTGGATAATTCACAAATAGCATAACTTTGAAAGGTGATAACAAATTGAAATTGAGTGTTAAAAGATTTTTGGATTCATGGATCATTAACATTGGAGTATTGTTTCACTCTATATCAAAGATAGAATGTATGAAAAATTATATGTCCAAAGGTTTGGAAAGATTTATCTTGTTTGAATATTATGGGGAATAGTGGAAGCAGTTATGCTAGTTCCTAATAATGGATTTCATTGGTTTCTTTAGAGGAAGCCTCAGAGTCAGATGATAGAACCCCCATAAGAATCGTAGAAAAGATATTTTCATATATAATTTATAATTAATTTATATAAAAAACAATAAATTCCACTTGAAATTACTTCTTAATTATTATATCAGTTTAAATTTTCTTTTTATTATGTCATTTTAATGAATGGTCCATGGGTATAATCACTCCAATAATTTCTACACGTCTTCCATGAATCTGAAAATATCATTGTTGAAACACAAGTTCCTATAATTGATAATATAAATAACATACATCATTAAATATTTATTGTAACTAGAATATTTAGATACTTTAATAAATCTCTCATGTTATCTCAATATCTATAGAGGGAGGAGGGGATCTTCGTTCTTTTTTCTAGATAGCATTCATGAGAATTTCTCTCTTGTGCTAGATGGAATTCTTTTGGGAGAGTTTTTTAGCACACCCAAACACTGAAATGATATAACAGGGTTTATATATCTATGCTAGAGAATTGTTTATTGCACAATGGACATTAACTAATCTATTAATCCTAAATAAAACTGCATGTTGACTAATAATGATAACATTATTATGTCCTCAATGTCTGTAAATCTTACAATTATTTAAATATCATTTCACTTGGACCCTTATCTTTTCCCTTCAATCCTCCTCAACATTTTTGAAACCTTGAATATTTAATATTATTTTAAATAAATATTTTTTTTATTAATTAACTCAAAAAATAATAAATATTATATTCACCAATAGGAAAATAAATATTTTTTTTAATCTTCATTTAACTAAATAAACGATTATTTGTTACCTTGAAAATAAATAAGAGATGAATAAATATTATATATTCACATAATTATTTATTACCTTGTGAATTGATAGTTATTTAATATTAAATTCACATATATATACTTTTAAATGACTTTTGATTTAATGAACATGATAAACGCATGTTGAATAATTATTAAACCATAAGATAAGAATAATATTTATTCAAACTATTAAATTCAAATATAATTTAACTAAGATTCTAGCTGCACTTATTATGTGACCAACTAGAACTCTTTCTCATTGGTATTTGGTGAAATAGCCTAAATTGCATTATCAATGCCTACAAACATATAATTTCACCCATAGAGAAAGAAGTTAATATTGAACAAATGAAGACCACCTATGAACACTCATTGTGTAATCTAATCTCTTTGTCTTGATATCTCATCAATCGGGTTTCATAAATTTGTTCATCAACTTATATAGTCAATATATATTTCTTTGACCTATTAAAATGAAAAAATTAATATATTATCAGGGTCATGGATTTATTATATAGTTCCATGTCAATCAAATGGTGACAGATATCAACTTTTATTGAGAAATGGAAGGGATAAATCCTTTCTTGACTTATTCATTAATGTCATAACACTCATCATGAACCTAATGTATCCTACCTCACCTCAAGAATATATAGTCATAGTTTTCCTCAATACTTATTAATATGTTATTCATGATATAAATTAATAATAATATTAAGTTTAAGAACCAATACACACACTCGTGGATAAGAATATCCTATGACACATATAACATGTGTAATTCTTATAAGCAGGTTAGTTCTCATAACCTCCACTCTGGAAGATTACCAAATGTGAACTTCATGAGAAGGATTATTAATTCATTATAATCCATCAACACCTAATAACATTAATTGTATGTTTCATTTTAGATAAATTCTATACATAAATAGAAAATACATTTGAGAATAATTTAATTTCACTTCAAGGTTATCATCATAGAGTGGAACTAATATGGCATTTTTAAGTGACAGATACTTTATACACATTATTATGTTGATGTTATACATAATAACACTCATAATTTGATAAGAAATTTATTAATATTAAAGTCTTTGAATACACTAATAATCAAAATTACAAGGTCATTTGGTTATATAGAACTCTAATAGACTCTCACTTTCACTAGGGTAAACTTGTATCTCAACATGTTAGATCCACATTATAAAAAAGATTCTTATATGATATGTATATAGTTTCTATGATGATCACATTCCCATGTATTTTCTTCTTACTACTTCTTTATTTCTCTATGAAAAATCCCTTAAGAGGTTACATCACTTAGTATATACCTTCTTTCCTCTGTTATTCCTGGTATTTTGGATAATATCATTGTATAAAGTTTATTATAATATGAGAAAAATTTATTATCTTGGTAAAACTCCAAAATATAGAACAAACCATTTCTAAACTCACTTATTATGCTATTTTAGATTAAACAATTTACTTGGTCTATATTGATATGGAAACCACTAGTTGTAATAAGTTTCCTCTTTCATATTACTTTGTCATTACTATGTTCCTAGATAAAATTGACTTGAAATAATACTATCTTTTTATCCCCTTCTAAACTAGTGTTCCCATTTCTTAAATAATTAGTCACCCATCCAATTTTACTTTCTCAAGTGCTGTCAAATAGTTCTAACTATCAACCTATGTAGTTCTCTTAGTTTTTTTATTCAAATTATATGATTTACATATAAAAAATATCAAACCTCATTATATATCATGGAATATGAGACAGATTTCCAAATTACTCATAAATATATTTAGTATATTTGTTACATAAATATCCTTCTATATTTTTACATATCATACTGAATATATTTCATGCCATTTTATACAGGAAATGATACCTTGTTGTTATATCTTCTATGAATTGATTTAAGCAACCCATATATATCTATGTATATAGATAATATTACCTAGAACTTGGATTACTATGTAATTAATTATTATATAAGTTATTTTACTTTAGTCATAAAACTATAAGATTAAACATATGGTTTCCATGTGTTATCAACATGTATTTTTTGGATAAATATAGTGTTCCCACTAACCTGTATTAGACACTAGGAACACTTTAATTTCAATGAATATTCTATGATCATTATGTGTTTATTAATCCATAAATAGATCCCATAAACATTAATATCTAATTTTATTTCTTTAGTGTCACCAACCCTTTTAGTTGTGTCATATATACATTTTCCATAAGGTTTTTTCCAAGGAAGGTAGTATTGAAATTGAAATTAAAATGTAATTGTCATATAAAATTATTATGACAAGTATAATTCAAATGGATTTAATAATGATGACTTGGTATAACTAATCAGGACTTATTGGAACCATGTTTATTACACCCATGTCTAGTATTTCTTGAATACCCACCAATGGTTTTATATTATCCATAGAAACTATAAAAATATAGAACTAGATTATGGTATATATAATCCATCTATGAACTCATATGAAAATATCAATTGCAGCTAGTTGTATAGGTATAAAATTCTTACATGGTAACGGTCTATAGAAAAATTTATAATACTAATACTTGAGTATTTTAGTGTTATTATGACAACTTATGTTCATTTGGATCCTAGAATTTACAAAATCCTATCATTCCCCCACTATTTAAAAATAGATGTTCTTTAACCATATAAATATTGTCAGTTTAGACTAATACCTTTCAATGTTAAGGATGTTTAAATCTATAATAGCTATGAAATGTTAAATAAGATACACTTTGTGTTTCATTTGATGTATATTTATAGCTATAACCAAATTTAAATAAATGGTTCACATCATAAGCCTAATGTTGTAACATAATGGAATTCCATCATATAATAACTTATATGATATCCATTAATCAATTTAATTGAAATATGGTTATCTATTATGCTATTATTTGTGATGTATGTCTTTAAAGACTTGGAAAACATTCATATAAGACTCCACATTGATCAAACTTGTAATAATATTTAAATGATTGATGAATATTTGGTTAAGATATTCTCTCAAAACCCCTCTACAAGGATCCTATATCTTTTACCAAGTTTATTCAATAATTCCACCTTTCATTTCTAAAATTTATTAAAGGAATCTCATGACGTAAATCAATTTACTTCAAGTTTCTCCTTAGAATAGTCCATGTAGTGAGGGTAAATTAACTATAGAATCTTTTTGAATTACATTTATTTATAAGGGTTTATTAATCTAAAATTAATGAGAAAGTATGTCTATAGTACCTAAGGGGTTTACTCCAGGGATTCAAAATACCATTCTGGGTATATCCTTAATAACTACTAGATAGAGAATTATCATTACCCAATTGGGTATGATTCTTATATATTATGTTAAACATTTATTAATGATATTGGATATATATGATTCAAGTATTACTGAACTATTAATTAATTATGAAATATCATAAAAAAATTCATTTTAAAATAAATAATCACTCATTATGTCAAACAAAACACTAATACAACTATTTTTGTAACACTCAATACAAATAATAGTTTGACTAGATTCATTTCACTATGAAATCTAATGTCGTTAGGTTCTCACTATTAACATATAAATCACTATTTCTCAACTACTATGAGAATTTTCCTTGCTATAATTTTTTTGAACTCCCTTGGTTCCTATATTTCAATACAAATGTGTAAATAACATGTTGTATTTTATTTCCCAAGAAGTTAAACACATTTGATATTGAATATACCTAAAGTAGATGTAACTGATTTCTTATTCTTGAATTCTTTGTAATTTTTATTCTAGTTACTTTCCTGGTCACATGAAAGGAAAATAACCTCTTATCCATTACACTCACCCAATTCCTATGTTTCTTTGAATAAATTTTTAAAGGAATCATTGAATTTTAACCAATCATGGGATTTTCAACTTGGTATTTCATTTTTTTCACTATAATGGATGAGGAACCATTTCCCACAAATCTTTATCTTCATGTAAATCATATTCAAAGTATTTATGAGCAGTTTATCCATATTATTCATCTAATAATTCTTCATGAATATATAAAACTAGATAGGTGGGGGTAATATTTTTAGATAAATATATAATTTCATATTCATATAGAAGCCTAAATTTTATAACTAATCAATATGATCCTACATTTTGAATGCATGATTACTAACTAGGTTAACATCTTCCATTTATCACTCATATAGTGTAGTGAAAATCTCAATTATGTTAACCCTATATTTCAATTTTCAATTAGAAGGAGATGATTTTTCATGGTGTAAGCATCCATTTCATTATGTTTCGTCATCATATCTCCAGACATAGCTGATAGCATGATGCAAAAAATATAAGAAGCATCATACATGAATATTTGGTAGGCTTCCTTTTCACCTTCACTCTCTTGGTTAGGTAGCTGAATAGGTATATATAACTCCAACACATGGTATAAATTTTATTATATTAGTGCAGTGTATATATGAATGTACAAATCTTGGAAATTTAAAATGGTGAAGACATAGTCTATATCCTAAAATGATCATAGTGTTTTTTTATTTTTTCCAATTTCTTACATTAAGTACAATATATTTTATTACATTATCTTTATTTACAAAAGATGCAATATAATAAATTTTATTTTATTAGTATCCCCTTATCTTAACAAACCCCAATAACCCTCACCATTATATTTATAATATCCTTTCATGTGGATTTTCTAGTGGCAGGGATACATGTTTCCCTTCTCATAACATAGATGAGGGTCCGATAAGTTACTGGAAGGTATTTGGGTAGGTAGGTCTTTCCAACTACATTAACTTGTATTTTCTTTGTCTATTGAGTGGATTCCACAATCCTAAAATCCTAAACATGGATTTCCTTAAAAATTGACTCTTATTTACACCAAGTTCTTCTTGGGAATTTAACCCTTGATGTGAACTAGGTTAATTTGACTGAAAACATTCATTATAACCCCATGATAAATTAAAGTTCCCTGATGAGGGCTAGACCAACACTTTGATCTATGATATTATTCTTACTTAAGTAATGGAAGGTTATACTAATATAATATTTTCTTTGATGTTTTTTTACCTTTATACATAAATATTATTCACTTTATCCTTTTAAATTATTGTTAATATTATTAGGATTTTATTTAAGTAATTTAAAAAAATGATAAAATAATTTACACATGATCGATTAATTTTATTTTGTCTTGTTTGCCTGTTATTTCATCTATTTTAAGTGATCATTGTTAAGAAACCAACAAAACATAAATAAATAACCATGCACCATATAGAAATAAAATAAATATGTGGCATGATCATGATATTTACTAATGGTTGATTTATAAAGCCTATGATAAACTCACCCTTTTCCCAAGAGAAAAACTCATTAAGTCAATCTCGACTCAAGTTTCAGTATCCCACTTTTGAACTGTTTATATTCTTGGTTGGTTTTAACTTAACTTCATTAGGAACTATCCCCTGTCCCCTAGGATGTCCTTCTTTACACATAACAACTCACATGCAGGTGAGGGGTACCGTGGGTAAGGGGTTAGATAATAGAAATCATGCACATACGGGTTTATACATAATAAGAGGTGGGCATGATACACATATCACATTATAATTTAGTAATAACTATCCTAAAACCCATGTAGTAATAGTTACATTAAAATAAATCCAACATATGCATTGGTAATTCAAGCTCATGATCATACACACATTTAATTAGTATGAATTTAAAGCTATCAAACATTCATTTCAATTCATTCATTATTAATATATGACTTTGGAATTAATAAATTAATTATTAGTTAATTAATTAGCTCTTTTATCTTAATTATCCTTTTGAACATTTCTTGATATTTCTATCCACTATAATTTAAAATAAATTAATTTAATTTAAAATTAATATATACATGGCATGCATTGGAGGAAACATGGAATGTACCCTTATCACTACTACAAAAAAGAAATTTAATAGTGCTTCAATATGCCTTTATCAGTGCTAAAAAAGAAATAATAATCTGGGTGTGGTTAAAATCCTAAAATTGTTATCATCGCTAAAAAAGAACAGTTAAAGTCACTCTTTAACAGTGCTAAAAAAGCACGATTAAAATGGTCCTTTAACATCACTTTTGTGTAGTACTATTAAAGGGCCCTTTTAACGGTTCTTTTTTAGGGTTGTTAAAAGGGGACTTTAACAGTGTTTTTTAGCTCTAATAAAAGAAACGCTATTAATGGGGGTAAAAATAATTTCAGACATCCATAAGCATCCAACCCATTTATCAGCACTTCCACGACCCCTTTAATATTGCCCCCCCCCCCCCCCCCGTTATCATCACTTTTCACCCCCCCCCCCCTTTATAAGTGATTTTTGAATTTCCAACCTCATGCATGCCCTCTTGGATTTGAACCCTTCACCTCTCCTTTGAAGATTAAATGCCTTTACCACTACACCATGTTGTTTTTTTATCTGTTTAATGATGTATTTGTTTATTTATATATACATTTACATATATATTTATTTATTTATTTATTTATTTACATATATTTATATTTTTTAAAAAAAATACTTTTATACAATATATATGTCTGTGTGATATATATATATATACTTATATTTATTTTAATATATAATATATTATATTCATTTACATATACTAGAATATAATATAAAAATATATCTATTTATTAATACACACACACACACACACAGATATATATATGTGTGTGTGTGTGTGTGTGTGTGTGTGTGTGTCTATAATATAAAAAATGGTTATATTTTTTTTTTAAATACATTTTTGGAAGATTTATTTATTTATATATATTATAATATACCTTTTTATGTAAATATGTTTATATATTTATTTATATGAGTGATTTATTATCAGTAAATAAAAGAAAACATGAATATATTTAATTATAAATAAACTTAAATTGTGTAAAATGATAAAATTTCAAATCTATAATATCAATATGAATGTAATCCCTAAAAATAAATTCATTCCCCACTAATAAAGGGAAAAAATACCCCCTTAAATGAAGCTTAAATTCCATAGAATGTTAAACAAATTGGGGTACCCAAACTAAAAAACTCAGTTTTAGAATCCTTGTAGGACTTTTTTGCCTCTAAAAATGTGACAAGGAGTTTAACCTAAGTCATTGGGGAATATATATCTTATCATGCTTTGATTTGATATGTGGTAGATCCCAAACGGACACTTGTATCAAAAGTTGTGGTCATTTGAAATTCGAGTTGCGTTTTCAACTTATTTTGGATCTTTTATTAATTTTTCTATTTTTGTTATCATTAAATTAATATTGAATGACTATGAATCTGTAATAATAATAAAATTATTAATTAAGAATATATTTTTAATTATTTTATGAGGCATTTTCACTAAATATCTTATATATTAATTATAAATTTCTATTTACCTTATCTAAAACATATTTTAAAATATATATATATTATATTTATGTTAGTATAAATATATTTATATATTAATATATTATTTTTAATGAAATTTAATTTTTTTGAAGTATACTTTTATCAGTTTTTTAAAATCACTGATAAAGGGTGGGCCTTTATCAGTACATGTAAAAAAACGCTGATAAAGGTCCCCCTTTAACAATGCTTTTTTTAGCGCTGATAAAGGGGGACTTTAACAGAATTTTTAACTATCACTTTTAAAGTCCTAGGGTAGGATAAACCCAGTTTTTTAGTATTATACACAACATTTTATGTATTTATGGTCATGTATTGTGTACTTACAGGACAAGTAAGGTACATGACATGTCATGATATAATACGGCGTGTGTAATGTCCCGGGTATTTGGAGCAGGTTGAATTCCTCACTAGTTTTGAATTTTGGAGTTTTTTTGTTAGGAAAACATCTTCCTTGATCTTTTAAAGATAATTACAAGTTTTCCCTTAACCTAGTTCCTTTTTTTAGTCATGGTTTAAGGTTTGGAAAATTTATCGGGTGTTCAGATTGGTTTTGGGTGCGTCGAAGGCCCAGTTTTGGAAAAGTGCGGGATGAATAACATGGTTAGATTTAACTATACGACCTCCTAGTGAAAATAGTTCACCCTCTTTATATACTAAGAAAGGGTTGGAAAATCATGTGGGAGGAGGCGCATGGTCATGAAATAGATCTACATATTTTAGGAGAGGGGATTTTTATGGTTTGAACATGGTTAGGTAAAACTGTGCACAATTCACATCCTTAGTGCCAAATGGGAAGTACATTCGCACTATAGCACACATAGTCAGTGCATGGTTTTGCCTAACCAAGAGGACTTACCATGGTGGGCTTGCTCCTAAAAAGCAGGAGCCACATGGTTACCACACAGTTTGGAAAACTCTTCAATAAAAATGTGTGGATCGTTAAAGAGGTGAATTTTCCTTTTTCCCCCTCCTTCTACAAACCTTATTTACTCCTATTTTTTCTCATATGTCTATTTTACAAAGTAAAAGGGTTACACTTTTTTCTTTTTATAGCTAGGTATTAATCAATCTCCTATATCCAAGCTCCATTAATTGATCCATTAGTTTAATTATATTCATATAAGAGACCTTATCCATCCTCTTGATTCTATTTTTCTTTACCTTTTCCTCATGCACTGTAAAATCTGTGGGAGTCATTTTCCCTATTTTTATGAAACTTGTCTAAAACATTAATTTCTTCCAAATCGGTTCGAGTTAGAGTCTAATATCGGGTGTGCCAGCATCTACAACAACAAGTTATGTGGTGTAAACTTTTATTTTTGTTTTCATAAGTGTTTGGAAGAGGCTTTTATACTATCCTTGTGTTGATTGGGTGAGGACATTTTAAATTAATGGTTGTATTTAATTAATTAGTTTACATAATTTGATATTCTTATGGGAATTCTCAGCTAACTCTACAAATGGTTTGATCCATGTGAGAGAATTTAGACCTTGAGAATTTTAAGCCATAGTGATATTGTTTTAATTTTATTTGTTAAATTAAATTATACTAAATTGAATAATATATATGAACTGCTTATAAGATCTATGGTATCAAGATGAGGTCATCCTAAGGATTGAGATATTATTAGAAATATTTTTTGAGTCGATGTGATCATCAGGATGGTCTTAGACCGAGGCACATGGGTGATGTTGATCACTATTTGGCTGACTAGGTAATCATATTGAGGTCATGAGGGTGTTAGGATAGAGGTGAGGCATGTGTGGTATGGTATGGAATGGCCATAGAATTTGAGACATGGTTGTAGGTTCATGTGGTGTTGGTTGATGTGGTTAGGTTCTAAATTGGAGATTGTCACTCACCTTTATTGTCCAATACACCATTTGGAGTTATGTGCACATAGGTTGACTCATATGATAAGGTTATATTGACCACTCGTGTGGGTGGATTCCCCTAGTGGTTATGGATTAGGTAAAAGGTTGGGGTGCTTTCCGTAGAAATCCACAGAGATGGAGAGGATCCATCGGGTGATAATGATGAGGTTGTCAGTTGGGGGATGAGGCTTTCCTTGCTTTATGCCATTGTTCCAGGACTTATTTGGTAGGAATAACATCATTGTTATTTGGGATGTTATATATTGATTTGATGGTGGTTATTTTTTGAAGAAAAATATTACTTTACCTCCAAACAGTAGGGTTTTATCTAATGGGTACTTTCGAGCAGGGGTCCAAGGGACCAATTTCTTGTTACATGGTTGTGCCTCTCGAACATCGGTTACTTGACATGGAAACAAGGTGTTAGGAGACACATGGTTTAAGGTGAATTACCTGGATGTGGAACTTTAGGGTTCACCTGGGGCTATTTGACATTAGGGGATTCATTGGGCCATGGGCTAAGGATCCTCTCCTCTTCAGTATTCCAATGCTGTTTGAAGAAGGTGATAGCTTCCAGGTGGTTTTTGAACACCAGGGAATATTTTTTTATTTATACCACATGTGATATTTTTCTTTTTTTATTACACACCTTCTTAATCATAGATGTGAAATAGGAACACTTTTGTGGTGACCTACTGAGACTCATTCTCACACACTACACGGTACCTTCGATATGAATGTAGACTTTATGATTTTTCATTCAAGTAAGGGTTTAAAATCTAGAGATGAATCATAGGGGTTGAGTTTCATGGGATGGATGACAAGGGGACTTGTGTTTCATACCTCATTTGGAGTTTCTGTTTTGTATTCCTTTTGTATCAGTATGATACTTATATGTATTCATTTATGTCCAGCCATGAGAAACCCTTTTCTACTTATGGTATGTATAACCTAATACATATGCATGTTTGGTTCAGTTTCAAAAAAATGTTTGTTTTTCTTGTTTGTTTTATTTTAATATTGTTGTTTATTATTTCTTAGACTATTATTGATATTGTTGTGTTTCATCCATGGGTGGGTCAATGTTTTGAGTATGTATGGTATTTCATTTTTATGCTTATATTTATATATATTAGACCACTATTATATCATCATCATAGGATATATTATCCCCACTATTTCCCCCTTTACACCCTCACTACTAGTTCTAAGCCTCTGGCATATGATGAGGCACTGTTAAGGCTAGTGGCACTCAGCCCGAAAGCACTGTTCGAGTGGATAATTGGGTAATTTCACTACAAATGGTATTGGAGGAGTTTCTTTTACCTCTTTCTTGGTCTTACTATTTGTGTTATGGTAGACTAGATATTAAAATGTTATTGGAACTGGTTTATAGATCATGTTTTGGTGCATGCAGTGCCATGTACGGGGTACAAACCATGTTGTCATGGGTGGGAATTGTTGTTCTGTAATTCCTTCTTTTATATTTTATATTATTTCCACCTTGATTGGTGAACTTTAATATTTTTTTACCTATTATGACATGTGATCCTTGGCCTAGTTTGGAAAAGAAGAAAATTTGGAACCTTGGCCCGATATGTAAAGGGGTGTTGTGTTATGATCATTTTTTATAGGCACGTATTAGGATTGTGATATATATATATATATATATATATATATATGAGTGTGTGCACATGTAATAATTTTTTTGGTTATATATGATATATGATACTTATATATATGTTATTAGCTCTTATAGAAGTAGGAAGGTAAGATGAAATGGGGGGTGTTGATCAACTGGTTGGGTTACATGGTCATCATTTTGGGGCGACATGTTTTCTTAGGACAGGTGTGGCCGGAGGCATATGTGATACTTTTCCCTTATATAGGTGGATAAGGAGTCCATGAGTCCAGGATGTCATGATACATGGTCGTAATGGGGATAGTAATGGTAGTGAGTTGATGCTTCTTATTATGGTTTTACCTATCTATGATATATATTTGTTATATGGGTTATATGACCTTGTATTATAATTCAGTGGGTTTCCACTTGGACGAGCTCTTATGAAGCATCAAGTGGGAGGTGATGTGGTTTTATAAGAGAAAACATGGGTTGAGACCCCTCAGGGTTAGGTAGAGCATGAGTTGTAGGTATAAGCTCAGTGACATGCTCAAGTACAAGTAGGGAAGCCTCCAGACTTGACCACTTTTGGGTCGTGTCTTAACTAGTAGCTCATTTATAGTCTATTATTTGTCATCTGGGGTATCAACAAGGGATCTCAAGGAGCAGACTCTTCCAAGGTGTATCTAAAGCAAGAGTTCCAATTGCAGCACCCGCCACTGTTTCTGGGTGAGGGTGGTCTATAAGAAGCTAAGAACTGGATTGATTCAATGAGGATGATATTCAAGTATCTAGTGATGCCTTTAGGTTGGAGGGTGAAGTTGGATACCTACATTATCGTAATACTAACAAAGAGATGGTGGGACGTGCATGTTCAAGTAGGAAGACATGAGGGACTAGCCTGGAAGGATTTTGAGGCTAGGTTCTTCAATCACTTCTTCTCGGATATGTTGAGGGTGGATAAAGCTTAGCAGTTCTTGATCCTTCAGTATGGTGAAATTTCTTTCATATACTATGCAACAACGTTCAATGAGTTTTCTTTCTTTGCACCCAGTATGGTGAGTGACAACACCTAGAGGGTAAGGCATTTAAAGGATGGTTTACGGCATTCCATTCGGGTATAGTTAAACATATAAAAGTTAGACTCATTTCTTAAAGGCAGTGAATTAAGACCTCATAGAAGAGGGAAATATAATTATTTAGTTCTATTTTATTCATATGGTGACTTTAGGTGATTTTAGTGGTGATACTTCAGATATCTAGAAGTGAGGGTGAGATGAGTTCCATCACGGCAGTCGAGCTAAGGACTCGAGCAGACCACCTCGCAGTGGATCATCGACTATGTTATTTCATTAAGGGAATTCAGTACATGTCAAAACTCAATTTTAGTAGCCTCTAAAGTAGTTTTGGGCATGTGTAAAGGTCAATCATATTTAGAGGCTCTATATGAATCCTTCTTGGACAGCCAGTGGTTAGGGACCGGGGTAGAATTAGGGTTCTAAGATCGTACTAGGAGCGGTACCTAGTGATGGTAGTCAAGGTCCAATTGTGAGAAGAGGTCATAACGGAGATAAAAGGATCAAGAAGTGGGGTAAATATTCATTGGATTGTGTAGCACCACAGGGTGTTTAGGCTTCAAGAAATCAAGATTCAGGCTAGGTGCATGTCATGAATTTTACAGGTGCTAAGCAGGCTAGTGAGCTAACGAAGGTTATAGGTACACCATGGGCATTACTAGGGTTTGCTTTTGATTTTTTTGGGAATGGAATTTTTAGAGGTATGTCCATTTTGGTTGTACGAGTTGAACGAGTTGTATGCATGGACTAACCAGATGTTGGTTAGTTGGTTGGAACTGGCTTGGATGTGTTATATACATACGAGGTGTGTGGCACCAAGATTTTTTGAGATACATTGTCATAGGGGAATCAAGGAGATATAGGTTACTTGAGTTTCATGGGAATCTAGGAATCAGTATTATGTGGTAATTGTTTGAAGTGTGAGGCATAGGGACTGATTTTGAGCATCTGTTGAGATGTGGGACCTCATAGTTTCCATGTGCGACATGGAAACAAGGTGGGAATCGATGTGGTGTGGGATTTTGATGTGTGTTAGGTATGAAATGGGAGAACCTAATGATATGTAGTATTTATGATGATTCATGGGGGGAATTTGATTCTAAGGATGGTTGATAGATCATTGGTTTTTTTGTGTTTCGGGATAGGATGCGATTGGGGTAGGTAACTCCTAAGGTGGGGATCCCCCTTGAGAGAGTGTACCTATTCCTTGAGACTGGGGTAGTACGAGTTAGTTTTAAAGATATTGGTATGTTTGGTACCATCTTAGATTTTTTTTTATTTCTAGGGGACATGCTCTGCTAAGGTGGGTAGATTGTAACATCTCAGGTATTTGGAGTGAGTTTAATTCCTCACTCATTTTAAATTTCTAGAGTTTAGTGGTTAGACCAACTTCTTCCTTGATCTTAAAAACTTAATTATGAGTTTTCACTTGACCTAATTATATGTTTTTATTCATGGTTTATTTTTTGGAAAATTTATCAGGTTTTTAGATGGGTTTTGGGTGCTTCTAAGGCTCAAAAGCACAATTTTGGAAAAGTGCAATATGAGGTGCATGTTTTGATTTAATCGTACACCCTCTTAGTGAAAATTATGTTCCCTCTTTCTATACTGATCACAATTTTGAAAATTTTACTAAAGGAGGTGCACAGCTATGGGATACCTTTGTAGTTTTTTTATAGGGAATTCACATGGTTTTCACATGGTTAGTTAAAATCATGTTCAAGCCACATTCTTAGTGCCAAATGGGTAGTACCTTCACAATGTAGCATGCATGGTTAGCACATGGTTTAGCCTAACTATATGGGATAACTGTGAAGGGCTTGGATCCTAAGTAGTAGGAGCCACATGGTTGTCGCATGGTTTGTAAATCCATGTGAGCTAACTATGAGGCTCATTAAAGAGGTGAATTTTTCTTTTTTCCCCTCCTTCTATAAACCTTATTTCCTCCTCTTTTTATCCTCTATGGGTCACACACAATAGGAGTGCTCCACCTTTTTCTTCTTTTGGCTAGGGATTTATCCCTTTCCTCTGTTTGATATCCATTCTTCGAGTTGTTGGTTGCATTGGATTTTATTGGTGAGGTTCTCCATCCCATTTCTTCTATTTTTCTTATCCTTCATCTAACATACCACTAAATCTATGCGAGTCACTTTTCCCTAGTTTCATAGAGTTGTTCTAAAATTAAAACTTCTTCAAAAAAATTTTGAGTTAGTGGATAAGATCATGCATGCCTCTATCTATGGTTATAAGTTAGGTGGTTTATACTTTTCTTTGTGGTTTCATGACTATTTAGGGGCTGCGGGTTTTAATGCGCCATTGTGTCGACAGATCGAGGCCATTTTAATTTATGGTTGTCTTTAATTAATTAATTGAACCAATTTTATATGCCTATGGTCATGCTCACCCAACTCTAAAAATGGTTTGAGTTGTGTGATAGGCTTTAGAACTTGGCTAGTTGAGGCCACGATTATGATTTTTTTAATTTGAGTTGCTTAATTTATTTACAATGAATTGAATTATATGTATGAACATCTTGAGATATTCATGGGATGATGATGGGAATGTCTCTAGGATTGAGATATCAGTGGATATCTATTTTGAGGTGATGTAATCGTCGGGAGGGGTTTGGACTGAGGCACGTGGGTGATGTTGATCACTGGTTGGGAAAATAGGTTTTTGAATTGGGGTGATGAGGTCATTGAGCTATGGGAGAGTCTTATATGGTATGGTATTTCATGGCCATAGGATTTTAGTGACATGGTAATAGGGGCATGAGGTTCCTGTTGATGTGGCTTGGGTTCTAAATTGGTGATTTTAGCTCACTTTTATGGGCCAATACAACATTTGAAGTCATGTGCACACAGGTTGACTCAAATAATGAGGTGGTATTGACCACTCACATGGGTAGAGCCCCCCCATATTTATGGAATTGGTAAAAGGATGTGGGTTCTTACCATAGAAATCTACAAGGATTCTAAGGATCCATCAGGTGATAGCGATGAGGCTATCGATTGGGGGTTGAGGTTTTTCATGCTTGATTCCATTGGGATAGGACTTATTTGGGAGGATAGAAATATTTGTTCCTTAGGACATAGGCTATTGAGCTCATACTAGTTATTATTTGAAGACAGATATCATTTTACCTCTAGATGTCGAGCTTTGATCCAACAATTTCTTTCAAGGAGTCTGAGGGATCAGTTTCTTATTACATAGGCATGCCTCTGGGAAGTCGGTTACTTAACATGGAAATAAGGTGTTGGGAGGCACATAGTTCCAGGTGACTTACTTTGAGGTGGAACCTGATGGTTCAAATAGGTCTATTTGACATCAGGGGATGCCTAGGGACATTGGATAAGGATCCTCTCCTCTTTAGTATTGCGACATTGGATGAATCATTTGATAGATTCCTAGTGGATATTAAGCACCACAAAAGCTTATTTTATTTAAAATGCATTTTTTTTCTTTATTTTTATTAAAAACCTTCTTAATTACAAATGAAAAGTAGGTACATATTGGTGGTGACCTACTCAGACTCATTATCATACCCTACATGGGACCTTCATGATTAATGTAGACTTAATGATTTTGTGTTCAGGTAAAGGTTTAGCCTCTAGAGAAGGATCATGGGGGATGAGTTGCATGGGATGGATGGTAAGGGACCTTGAGGTTCCTACCTCATCTGGAGTTTCTATTTTGTATTTCTTTTTTATCATCAAGATACATATATGTATTCACTAATGGTCAGCCATGGGAAACCCTTTTCTGATTATGGTATATATGACATGATATGTATGCATGTTTGGTTTAGTTCCAAAAAATGGTATGTTTGGAGTTTTTATTTTATTCTGATTCTATTGTTGATTATTGTTTCTACTATGGTTGATATTTTTGTGTATCCTCCATGGGTGGGTTACTAGTTTAATTTTTATGGTCTTTCCTTTTGTTTCTTATATTTATATATATTAGAACACTATTATATCATCACTAGAGGGTATTGTATCCTCATTATAACCTCCTTTATCCCTATTTGTGAATTTCATAAAGTGGAGGACTTGTCCAAAATCTATATCCAATAAGTTATAAAAAGGCACAGTGTTCATATCTCAATTATATCAAACTAATATCCAAGGTTTATGTCTCATTTTTTGAAATCCATAAAAAATTCCTTAGGACTCAGCTGACTATGAGCATAGTGTATCGTCCTCAAATAGATGGATAATCCAAAATGACTATAAAAACATTGGAAAACTTTTTTAGGGATTGTGTAGTGGATTTTTGTGAATCATGGGGGGATCAAATAATATTAGTGGAGTTATCGTATATAAAATTATTAGGCCTTGATACATATGGATTGTTTTGAATCATTTTATAGGTGTCCTTATCGTTCTCTACGTTGTTGGGTGGAAATAGGTGAGACTTCATTGGTTGGACCAATCCTTCTGCAAGCGAAAATAGAGAATATATATTTGATCAAAAAGAGGATGGTGATGGCATACAATCTTCATAAGTCATATGTGGATCATCATCGATGGTCGTTTCTATTTGAGGTTAATGATAATGTTTTCTTGATAATCATGGAATCATGGATCTACTCCATTTGGTATAGATTCATGTTTTATTATGTCAATCATGATGATATATGATTTTTTTGATTGATGGAAACAATATTTAGGATGGTTTTAAGAGCTTCAAGTAATTTTTTTTAGTTTTTTGTTTCATTTTTTGGTTTCTCCAATCTTGGCAAGGTAGGTGGCTTCTCTCTATAATCCTATTAATTAGAACTCGAATGTTTAGTTTAAAATTAATTGAATTACTTGAATTTAACTATGAAATTGATATATGATTCTTAATAAAAACTTCTTTATTTAGGGATATGTTAAATGGTGTAAATTGGTTGGTTTTTTGGAAAGTGATTTTAGTTTGTGATTTTAAAATGACAGTTTTATAATTATGGTTTGGTTTTGATGCATGAAAAATTTTATTGATTATTTTAAAGAAACAATGGTTTTGTGTAAAATATTTTGGCATGGGTTTTGGCATAAATGATGAGAATTTATTCATGTACATTTGGGATGGATAAGGGCATGAAGTTTCCCCTGAAAATGGGATGGATAAGGGGGTGAAGTTTCCCCCATCAAAATTGATGGATAAGGGGGTGAATTTTCCCCTATCAAAATGGTTCATCGAGTGATGTCTTAGTGAAATAATGAGTCACTGCTCATAATTAAAGAGAGTTACATGGTTGAGATGCTTGTGTGGATGTTTAGATATGCATAATGGGTATACCAAAGGGTTTTGAGAAATTTTTTTAAATACTTGTTTGGTTGCTTATATGGAAAATAGTTTTATTTTGGAAAACTATTTTTGATTTGATATGAAAAGCTAAAAATTGTTTTATATTTTTTATATAAATATTCTAATATTTTTTATCCTAGTGGTGTCAATTGAGAATTAATTGGGGGAAACCTAATGAGTTTTATACTAACCCCCTTCTTGGGAACTGTGGTACATTTCAAGATGTTATTTATCAAAACAAAAGTAAATTCAAGGTATCATAGTTCTTTAGTGATTCATCATGATACTTTGGGAACATTTTTTGATTTAGAGATTTGAGAATGTTGGAATTTTCTATTTGGGTGTCGTTGTTTCCTTTGAGTTTTGTGGTCATTGTTATCTTTGAGTTTGGTTGGTTTTTTATCTTATACTCTGATATTGTAGTTGGTTTGGTTTCAGTTGTATTGTGTACTCATGTATCATATAGTGGTTTGATTATTATGGTTATCATGGTTTAGTTGTTTTATTTTAAAATGTAAAATCATCCCCTGATTATTTATGATTACCTTTATATTTATTTTTATCATTTGGTTTCTTAGGGATGTCACCTAAGGTCCAGTAACACACCCACCTATTCCCAAGCCAATGGGTGAGGGTTAGATGTTATAGGCTAGTTATAATATTTAAGTTAGATAGAGTGTGTTATTTTTAGTCTCTTAAGATTAGTCACTTACTTGATAGGATGATATTATTAGTTGTATTTGAGGTTAAGTGATGTATTTAAGGGGTTGGTTGTGTTTTTGTTTTTGATATTTTTGCATAGGACTTAGTTATTGGAGACATTAAAGGTTGTGGTTATGTTTATAAGTTGGTTTTGAGGTGTTTGTTAGCTATTTGTTTGTAGTTATCTTAGGAAAGTGGTGTGCATGGAGTTTTTTTTGTAATTATATGGTTGTTCTAAATTAACTAAATGATTAATTTTAAATGGAGTAATATAATAAATAGATGGGTAATCTAACATAGTGAATATAAATATTGTCTAGTAATAATATCTTGTTTGAATTGCTATTATTATTTAGATTATGTCTTCTCATTTTTCTGTTTACTCTTGGCTGAGAGTGATTATGTTATCACTTGGTTTTATCTTAAATATAAATGTTATAATTTCATGAATTGATGTAATGATTATGATTCAAAATGAGGTAAATGAATGAATTAAAACTTGTACTAATAATAGAGAAATATAAATATTGGCTTAATAAAGGGATGTGAATTGGATTTTTAGGATTAATAATGATGTGATAAATAATTAAAATTTGAGAATGAACCATATGTGACGGTGATGTTTATTGCTAGTTTTTTTTTCTTGTAAAATTTTATATTGGATCATGAATTGACATTGTTATTTTATTATTTTTTGTAAAAATTTTGTTTGTTTATGATATCTTATGATATTTCATTGATTATCATTATTTATGATTATTTGTTTGCATTATTTATTTTGATATTATGATACTATAAATGCATATTGTAATTGATTTTAGTTATGTTTATACATGTATAGGCTATAATGTATTAAGGTTTAGTGCATATATTCACAGGATGTAGTGTCTAAAGGTCAATGAATGTATAAAATATATAGGTTTTATAAGATTATGGTTGTTGTATGAATTTATATATTTACATGGGATATAATGGATTAAATTGGTGTGTGTGTGTGTGCAAATATATATAGTCTATAATGGATCAAGGTTATGACATGTGTACCTATTTATATGAAATAATGGATCAAGGTAATGACATGTACACATATCCTAGATCTATGATGAATTAAGGATTTTTCAGGTATCTAGGATAAAATGTCTCTCAGTTATAGTATAAATTAGTTAATTGGTAATTTGGTTGTGGTTATAGTGATGTGGTGGCTATTATGGTGTGTTAATTTTTGTGATATGGCTAAATTTGGGATCATTTGATGGTGATTATGTGTTTGTGCTTATTTACTAATATGGTGGGTTGATTATGATGGTTAGAGTAGTAGTTATATATTTCTAGACCTCTCCCTTTATTAATATATGACTCTAAAATATAATATCCCATTTATTTGTTCATACTATGTGATTACTATCGTAATGTGGTGGTTTTAGGTGATATAGTTGAAAATGGTGATTATTATTACTTTTAATTATGATAGATTCCATAGACCTACTCTTGAAAATTTCTTTATCCTTTTAATATTTGATCTCATTCATGTTTAGTCTGGCACATTTATTCCACATGGATGTTGATTTCTTTAAAAGTATGATCCAACTGAGTACTTCCAAGTTCTCAACCCTCTAAATTTTCCCTAAGCTATTTTGTAGGATACTTCAATGAATATTTTGAATTCTACTATTAAAATTACTATAGAAGATTCTTGGAGATCATTTATGCATAATCCTTGATTGCCTTATATTAATTGAAATGCAAAGATAGTTTCAGTGTGGAGATTGTTATCCTTTCAGTTTATCTATGGAGTTCATTGGGGGTTTCACTTTATTTTCCTAATAATTTTGAGGGTAATGCATTTCATATGTGTGATATATACCTTTGGTTCTAGTTTCCACCTCATACCATATTAAATATGGTCTTCAGGGGTATCTCACCTTTACTATTGACCTGGGTAGTGTTCCAGTGGGGGAAGGTCCTGAAAAAGTGGTATAATATCATTTTGTTCAGAGAAATGATAGATTTTGAAGTTTGTAATAGGTGATAATTACATGGGTTCAATAAGGAAAAAATTTCAATTAACTTAACCTATGATGGAGGAAAGGGGATGTCTAGTGAAAATATATTTAGGGCTCACTTTCTAGAACCTTTAATTTTAAAGATATATTGTCTAGAACATGGGTATCATGGGACCCTATGATCTGAATCAAGTATCGTGACAATAAACTAATCATGATTAAGAGAAAAAATTATTGATTTCATGGTAGAAAATTTTGGAAAGGTTCATAAATCATTGTAATATGTTTCATTTAAATTAAAATTATTATTTATCAATATATTTGGTGTGTTTATTTATTCTAACATATAAATATACATCATGTATTGACACTAATTATTTTTTATTCACTTTAATAAATTGATTCAAGTAGTTTTAAATATTATTTCTTAATGATCCATTAGATGATATGATTATTAATTTTATTTTTATAATATACCATGTTATTTTAATAATTTAAAGTTTAATTCATGTTAATCATAAAACCTATAATATCTTATTAGGAATTAAAAGTGTTGTTTTAAATTAATATAATTAGTAATATAATATGTTTTCATTAATATTGAAACATATCTAAAAGATTATTATTTACATGAATAATTTTTTCCAAAATACTTCTTGATTATTCATTCCCTTGATGATTAATTATTAGTTATTTTAAAATATTTTGAAATTAATATTTTATCAGCATATTTTACATTATGATATTTCTTAATATGAAAGTTTATTTTATGTGACAAGAATAATGATGGTTTAGAAAGTTTTTTGGAATTTATTACATGTTGTAGGTATAAGTTTATTTAATTATGAGTATTTCTAGAGTAATGAATTTTTATTACTTAACTTGTATGACTTAATTAAATTTTGTGATTCATACCAAATACATATTGAACTTAAAAGAAATTAATGGTACATGATTTAAATTTATAATATATTTGGTATATATATATGTATGAATTATTTTCTATAAACAATATTTGTAAGCATTGATAAATTATATAAGTTATTTATTATATAAGCATTGTAGGAAAAGAAAAAAAAATCTTATATTATATATTTTTTATGAAATTATGAGCATGAAGTGTTAAAATTTTTTATTATGTGATTTAATTTCACACATAATTTGTTAAGCATGAAAATTGTTTATGTAAGTATGAAATGTGAAAGTAAATCATGTTGTAAATATGTGGTAATTAAGCGATTAGTTAAAATCATGATAATTTGTTAATTAAAAAAGTAGTATGTTGTAAGTACTATAGTGTAAGTATCATAAGAAAGTGGTAATTAGTCAATTATTGGATATAAATATACTACGTGTACCTCTAATTAAATTTTACTTCAAATGATGGTTAATATTGTTGAGTTATTTATCATTACTTATATTGGTTAAATATTTTATTTCCATATAGCTAATATGTTTCTTAAAGTGTCAAGTTTGATTATTGAGTTTATTGATTTACCATTTCATTTTGTTTAAATTATGTATTATTGATATATCTGGTAAGTTTTTATTTGATATTTTGTGGTGTATATGGTTGATGGAAAAGAATGGATATTAGGTTTTTAAATGATATAGTGGATGGTATGTGAAATGATTATGTGTAAAGGAAGTTTTTTGGTGATGGGATAAGAGTGAATGATATGTTTCGTTAATGAATATATATCTCCTTATAGGATTTTATGTTTTCTATAATACTGATATAATTTATGTGATATATGTTAACCTAATTTTATTCTATATATTTTGGCTTGAATTTGGTGGATGAAGAGGCATGGAAACCCAAACGGGGTATGACAACCCATATTTTAATACACCTTAATTCATGATTTATTATGTAAAGGTACACATAATACAAAACAATAATATAATGAGGCCTAGTGTCTTCTATAAATTAGGTATATATCATAATAACATGAAACATGGGTACAATAATATTATTTAAAAAACTCTACAATAGGCGCTTAAAAATCCATTGCTCTTCTAAAACTACATGGGATAAACTAGGGACATACATAAGAATGGGGTCAGCTATAAATAATGGTAAGGGAATAATTGAATCCTAGAATAAAGTTAAAGAAGTATATGAGAGTTAATATTCATATCAAGGTAACATAAGAGGGGTGAGAATAATAAAATTGAATATCAAAGCATGATATAAGATGATAACATAAAGGTGACATAGTAATGTGGAAAAAATATATAACATGTAATCATAATCATAATTCATGGTTAACCACTATGAAATCATAACATAGTGTTCTTATGATAACATCCTATTCACTACACATGTTATCTTATAAGATAAAAATATTAACCAATAAATTGGAGGGCTATGTAATTTTGGTCCAACCTGACACATTTATATCATGTACATGCATAAGTGTGCCACATATATCATACAAAATAAGAATTAATTTCATCACTTTTAATCCCATTATTTATAAGAGTGGGTTATATAAATGTAATTCTATAATAAACTAAGTATAGTTACATCTAGCTGAATACCCTTGAGTATAAATTGGGATTGTTATTCACTACATAAATGTTTGACATGGAAAATCATAGGATAATTTTGGTAGCATAATGGGGGTACATAAATATTCATTGAAGGGTTTAATGTGAATGAAAGGATTCTTTAATAACTTTTAAATCATAATTATGGTAATAGGTACGTGTAAAAAATATCCCAAAATGAAAAATTAGAAACCAGAAGGCATAATATAAAGAAGGTTCTTGAATAAATAGGAGAATGAGAGGATCTCCTACCATGAGAGGGAGATTCTAAAAGATTGGGATAATATTATTATGATATTAACAACACCTTGAGAGGGATTTAGATAGGAAAATGAAGAGTAAATTTATCCTAAAATTATTTTTATTGAAGAGGAATGGGATATTGGTTGGGTTTTTATATCAAAAGAGAGAGGAATTATTTATTAATTTCTAAAATTATTTTTTGGACTCTATATGATAAAATAATAAAAACCACAAACCACCCCATGGTTTTCCCCATTTTTTCTACTAAATAGTAGTGGTTTTAAATATTTTATAAGTATAATAACTTAAATCATTAAAATAATACCCTTGGTGATGTGGATGTGAGTCATGTTCCAAAAGAATTAATTTTAAAACCCTTAAATATAATATAGGTTTTGGAGGATTCATTAAGGATTTATAAATTTAATAAAATAACATTAAAAACACATTATTTTAAAGAGAAACATAATTTCGTTCTTGGATACTCTTTATAGTATTTATTACATTACTTTTGGTCTTATATTATTTCATAATACATATCGCATATTTACACCGTATTCAATTTTTACCAAAAAAAATGATTGTCTTAAAAATTATCAAAAATTAAATATTAGCTAATTAGTACATGGAGATTCCAAAAATAATATTTATTTTATCAAAATAATTCTATAAATATGAAAAATTAAACATTTGAATAAAAAATCCTCATTTATTGAAACATATGGGTTTTTACGACAATAACAGATTATCTCCATTTTAAAAATTACATTTAACTTCATAAAATTATATTATCATTTATATTTAAATAAACAAAAATTGATTTGAATATTTTATTAAAATAATTTTTTTCAAAAATTATTGAATTAATGAAAAGGAGTGTCTTTATTGAATATATATATATTTTTTTTCAAAAAATACAATTTTTTTTCAATGCAATAAAATATAATTTTTATCAAACTAATTATTTGATCATTTATAAATTAATAATAAAAAATTAATATATAATTATTATTTTATTGAAAATAAAAATAAACAAATTCATAAAATTAGGTTCTAGATATATAACCCTTTATTACAATGGTGTATTCTCTATGGGTAAGGTATGCGATGGTGAAACTCTCTTAGGGTGGTTCTAAAAATATGGTATGGACCATAATCTCGATAAGCGTGAACTTCTCTAGTAAATGATTTCACTCATTCTTTACTTATTGAATATGATCTTGGATTTGGTAAAGTTAAAATCCCAGTGAAGCCATATTCCTTGGAAGCTCTGATAAATGGGTTTCATATGGTAAGATCTAAATGGTCAAGGTTATCGCTTCTTCATCTATGTAAATTAGACTTTATCATAACCCTTAATATATATTAATCCTAATTTTCACTATATAATAGACTTATTATCAACAGTTATGATTCTTAATGGTCTTTTAAATCAGACGATATAAAACATATAATGGTCCAAAATAACTAATTTTTTCATTTTTTTATATAAATTCATTACTTAATTAGGAATTTATTTATTGGAAAAGGGAATTTCATTTATAATACTTTAGGTGGTCACAGGGGTTCCTTGTGGAAGTTCGTGAAATGTTCAAGAAGGGTTTTATTTTTGTACATATGACTATCAATAATATTAAAAAATTCTAATAGTGTTTGAGATAAGTGGTTTGGGTTATGAGTCTCATGTTCCATGGAAGTAGAGAGATTGAAAATCTTCTAGAGTTATTGTGATTATCTTAACTTTAGTCATGAGTCCTTGAAGGCATCTTGAGGAATATTAGTTTTCTTTTTTGTGGTAATGAGTCATATATATGAATTTTCTAAGGTTATATTTTTCTCTCAGTGTGTGGTGATTATTTTTTTATGATTTATGAAGTTATATGTGTTATTGGTTGGCACCTCTGCTTTTTTCCTTATATAACTCTCAAGTAATTTTAAAGATGATTCCAAAATCTTATATTAAAAAATTGGGGTTGTGTGTTGATTATGTTAAAATAAAATAATTTTACTCTTAATGAAATTAGTATGAAGTACTCTAAGAGTTTTTAAAGAGTTTTTTTCAACAAACTTATATGATTTTAAATGGTTTCTAAATTTTTCAAAATGGGTGATTTCTTTCAAACAAAGCTAGTTGAGGAGAAAGGATTAGCTAGTGAGAGAAAAATTATGAGTCGGGTGGTCAATGTTCTCTTCCTCTATGTAAAGACCCGTAAAATTAAAGGGAATTTTTTTTTTCTTAATTTTCTTTTAGATTTTACAAGAACGCGGTTTCTGACGACACCTGATTCTGAGGCCCGGTGTGCACGTAATCATTTTTCGAAGATTAGCTCGGGTACGTTCAGTGAACGAACAAGCGGGTTTTCCAAACTTTTGAAATGGTGCTCGGAATTGAAATCCGAGGACATCGATGGAATCGCAGTGCCCGTAATTTCTTAGGAACACCTTTTCCGGAGTTGCGTTTTCTCGGGTGTGGTTTTTAAAATTTTGGGTTAAGTAAAATAAATAAAATAAACTGTTGTAACCAATTTTATTTTATTTTAGGTGGTTTAACCTAAGCTTAGTGGTTGGAGTCGGACCCACTATATCCTACTCCACTAAGTTGGATATTTTTGGGGTGGGGCCCACACGATCCCCACCTATTCAACTTCCTCAAACCCCCTCTTTTAATTAGGTAACGCACCTGCACCCCCCCCCCCAATTAAATTAAAGTCAACTCTGGCATTTAATTAATTATTAAACTCCTCTTTAATTGGGCGGATAAAATTCTTCAATTAAATCAATTAATTGAATGATTTATTTTTTTTTCAAAAACAGTTGGCGTGAGGAATAAAATAAGGCTACGCATTATTTTATTGGGGTGGCTTTAGTTGTGCGAGAGGAATTGAGAGGTTTTTCTCAAACCTTGAATCTCCACCTTCTTCATTGAAGAACGCGAAGAACGCGAAGAATGCACCGTCACCGATGAAGAACACCGGCCTCTGATGAAAGGCGAAGAAGAACGCTGAACCCTCGGAGATCGACGACGCGACGCCGTGTACCGCAACACCGATGATCCTCCTTCCTCGACGCTTCTTCTGCGACGTTCCTTCTCCCATGACAATCTTCGATCATCAACCGCTTGAGGTAGGGGGTTTTGGTTCAATTAAATCTATGTGAATTATATTCTCGACATGTGTTTAATTTTTGAAAGTAGTTTGAACCGCAAACGCGGTGGGTGCGGGCCAACGAACAAGTCTGAACCCACCGTTTCTTTGTTCTTGGTGTGCGGATCAACGGGTGGCGATGAAGCAGGCCGCAATGGCGTTTTGAGGTCTTCGCAGTGAAGACTCGGTCCCAGGAGGATCGTTGGCGAAGACGGAAGGCAAAACGGACCACCGGAGCGTGTCCGGTGGTCCACGGAAGACCCCACTAGTGCGCCACACCGGCACGGCGGCGCCGGCGGCCGGCACCAGCCGGCCGCGCGGGACCAAGGACGACGCGGTGTCGGGCGGCGTCTGTTGGCAAGGAGCGGCCCCCACGTGGGGGTCGGGGCTTCATTCAAAGGGGCAGAGCCCCCTTTGCGTGGCCACTCGGCCAACGCCGAGCCGTCCCGGGCTGGACCATCCGCACAAGGATGGGCCACGCAGGCCGGGCCGGGCCGCGCCCCGCCGGGTCGGATCGGGCCCAGACCCCCCATTTTTGGATTGTTTGGTTATGTTGCCCCTAACTTGGGATACAGAACTTCGATTGATGCACCGGCAATTGCGTAGAGATCCTTGGATCGAGACAGTCGTTTTGGTATATTACACTAAAGGTTTCGGAGAACTTTTCCTACGTTCCGATTGACGTGTCATCGACTTTGTTGGATTCCTCTTAGTGAGATGGACCTTTTGGCTTACTCTGCTCAAGGTTTGGACACAGTTGGAGTGCGTTCGGGTTTGTTTTGACTTAAAAAACTAACCGGGCCCCTGGAACGAAAAAGCCAATAACTCTCAGACCGGGCTTCCGATTGACGTGTCGTCTTTCACGTTGAGTTCCTCTTAGTGAGAGGGAACTTTGGGATACATCAAATCTGATCTTTGTGTCAGTTGATGTATCAGCCCCTCGGCTCATGGAGCGGACCCTCATGAAATGAGCTTGCTGCGTACCGGAACCCTAGAGCTGGCTGCGACTACGATGATGATGAAGACTATACGGGAATCCTCCGTGGGTTCGACATCGACGACTACAGCACTCAGCGATCCTCTGTGGATTAGTGCCTACAGATCCTGTGTGGGTCAGATCCTGTGTGGGTCAGTGCTCAGCGGTCCTGTGTGGGCCAACGCATACCGATCCTGTGTGGGTCAGATCCTGTGTGGGTCATTGCGGGGGTTAGTACCTATCGATCCTTTGTGGGTAATTGTGGGGGTTAGTACCTATCGATCCTTTGTCGGTCATTGCGGGGGTTAGTACTTATCAATCCTTTGTGGTTCCGACGACTTAGATGAATCAGTGGCTACATCTGATCATCTCTATCGTCTTACAAAGAAGTATACGTGTGTGAGCTGAGTCTTGACTTTCAATCATTATCTTCGATATGATTGACTTGCTTTCCTATGTGGATTGTGTTATGCTATCATGTGTGGACGTGTTTGAACTTGGGCTTGGATGCTGGAGCCAAACTGAAATAGATGACTTAGGTATATGTATCGGCATACACCTAAGTAGTTTTGGATGTTACTTCGTGATTGTATCTTTCCTTTGTGTATTATCCTTTGTGGGTTCTGGGAGACCTTCGGGGGTCTTGGGGTCCCTACTAAGTAGCTTATACTCACCCCTACACGGGCTATGCCCGCACTACGTTGTGTTGGATGCAGACGACGGACAACGTTGATCGTGATTGAGGCTTGTGGAGTGAGACGGTACCTGGAGGAGGACCACTGGGCATGACGTACACGGAGCGGACGGCTGGACCGTGGAGCTGAGGAGGCTATCTGTACCCACCCTTCAGGTGGGACTTCTATTGGATGACGCGACGTTGTACCTTTACTTTTCAGTTGTTGTACTTTCTTTCCAGTTGTACTTTACTTTCAGTTTGGGTTTGTATTCTGGCCCACTTACTTTTCCGCACTTACTTTTCTACCCAGTCTTACTTAGTGTTTACTACTGCTTTCTTACTCTGTGGTGTTTGTTTACTTTACAAAGGCAATTCCTTCCCTTCTTTTATCGAGAATTATGCCTTGGTGCTAGTCGCCAGCCCCTGGCCTATGGAAGGCGGGCTTGGGGTTAATCACGGCACGAGCCCTAAGGACGGGTCGTGAAAAATTGGTATCAGAGGATTTCGGTTCTACCGCAGAACTCAGGAATCTGATCTTTTTCTATGTGAAGAAATAATGTTAAGGGTATTGAGTGTGGTTATCAATCCAGGGAGTCCAGTGTTGGTACGGCGGACGACGTATCCGTACACCAGGACCCTGACTTTTGATTTCCGACTCAATGCACGAAAACATTGATTGCATGTGTGTTTCAAAAGATTTATTTGTGATTACTTTGTTTCAACTCACTAGGTATACAGTTTGACCATGGTGCACCTGTTTCTTTTCAAGATGTCCCCACGACGGCAGCCATCTAGGGTTCTCAGCGTTGTGCGAGACAACAGCTCACCGAGCGACGAGGCCTCTGTGCAGGGCCCTTTGACAGCGAAGGCACTGGCGGTACCTCTACCCATCGAGCCACCGATGCTACCAGCCCCATCTGCTGATAGTGCACGTCGCCTGAGCGCGCTGCATGAGTTTCAGCGTCAGAGACCGCCCAGGTTCCGTGGGGAGACGGACCCTCAGGCAGCTGAAGATTGGTTGGATGCAGTTGTATGAGTTTTCCGATTAGTAGGGACACCAGCAGACCTCATGGTGATCCTTGAAGCAAGTCTCCTACACACGGCAGCAGGAAGATGGTGGAGCTTGATGCTCTAGGTTCATGATGAGGCATCACTCCTCTGGACGGAAATTGAGAGCATCTTCCGCTCGGAGTTCGTCCCAACCACCCTCCGTGCGGTGCGCATCCAAGAGCTACTACAGCTGCGGCAGGGCAGCTTTTCGGTCACCCAGTACTCAACGAGATTTAACGATCTCTCGCGTTATTTGACGGACATGGTACGGGACCCATTCTTCTGGGCCCGGACCTTCGAGCAGGGACTGAGACATGAGATCAGGGCATCACTGATCTCCATCGGCATTCTGACACAGGCAGGGGTACTGGAGTGAGCCCTTCTCATCAAGAGCTTTCTTGCTGAGCCTACATCAGCAGTGAGACCTACAACAGGGCGGCACATAGCATAGTATTCTGCAGCTGGTAGTCGACTGATGACACCTAGGTCCAGGCGGACGACCTCAGGACACTGGCTCAGAGGTGTGGGGCACACAGCGCAGGGCTAGTCTTTCGAGAGGCAGACAGTGCTACGCATGTGGCGGGCAGGGCCACATGGCTCGTGATTTCCCAACTTTCCATACAGAGGAGCAGCAGATGGTTGAGGGGCCACCCAGGCATAGGCAGAGAGTCGACTGTCGCGGTCCGCCAGGAGTAGGCAGACGAGGCAGGGGAGCTGGCCGAGCATCAGGTGGTGGGAGACGTTTGAGGCTCTACCACCACCACCACCAAGAGGTCCACCCCGACCACAGGGAGCTGGTGGGAAGAGATAGGCACAGCTTCAGGCAGTGAAGGCCTACGACCATGGCGTGCCCGAGATGATTCGAGGTACTATCTATGTCTACTCCACCCTTTCTGTAGTTCTTATAGACACAGGTGCGATTCATTCTTTTATTGTCGCTTCCCTTGTTCGGAGCTCGGAGATTCTGACGGAGCCATTGGCTCGATCCTTACGGCTAGAGACTCCTACGGGAGCAGACTCGACGATTACACACTGGTTCCAGCAGTGTGAGCTTACTCTAGGAGGCAAGAGCTTTGGCTGGGATCTTCTCGTAGCAGCGTCGAGGCCTTACGACTTCATCTTGGGAATGGATTGGTTATCTACAGTCCATGCTCAGATCGACTGTATTAGGCGCAAGGTGCGGTGTATACGCACCGACGGGAGCAGGTTCACCTTCACTGGCGAGAAGGGAACCTTTGCAGCACAGGATGGACTCACACAGAGGAGAGGACAGCCCATCACTCATCAGTTGGCTAGCCTCATCCTAGGAGCAGTTGATGTGCGGAGCCCTAGTTTTCCTGCAGTGGTGGATCAGTATGTGGGCGTTTTCCCCAATGACGTCCCAGGGCTACCTCCTCGTATAGAGGTAGACTTCTATATTGACATGTACCCCAAGACAGCCCTGATATCCATTCCAGCATATGGGATGGCCCCCGCTAAGCTCCGAGAGCTACGGGTACATTTGGAGGACTTGCAGGGAAAGGGATTCGTCCAACCAAGTGTTTCACCCTGGGCTTCCCCGATTTTGTTCGCCAAGAAGGCAGATGGGAGCTTGCGACTTTGTGTCGACTATCGTCGCCTGAACCAGGTCACCGTGAGGAACAAGTATCCACTGTTGAAGATTTACGACCTCTTCGATCAGCTCAAGGGAGCACGGCGGTTCTCGAAGATAGACCTCAGGTCAGGCTATCATCAGCTCAGAGTTCGAGACGAGGACGTGCAGAAGACGGCCTTCAGATGTTGCCATGGCCACTATGAGTTCTTGGTTATTCCATTCGGCATAACCAATGCTCCAGCAGTGTTCATGGGCCTCATGAATAGTATCTTTTAGACATACCTCGATTGATTTGTCGTGGTCTTCATTGACGACATTTTGATATACTCGATGACTGAGAAGGAGCATGCCTACCACTTGTGGGTTGTACTAGACACACTCCAAGAGCATCAACTTTATGGTAAGCTCTCGAAGTGTCAGTTCTGGATACGTGAGGTCCACTTCTTGGGACACTTCATCTCTGAGCCGGGAGTTGCGGTGGATCCTGCGAATATCGAGGCAGTGCTAGCTTGGGATCCACCCAGGAGCATGACGGAGGTGCAGAGTTTCTTGGGACTAGCTGGGTACTACCGGAGATTTGTTCCAGACTTCTCCAGAGTTGCGGCACAACTCTCATCTTTGACGAAGAAGGGTAAACCCTTTGTGTGGTCAGACAGATGTCAGCAGAGCTTCCAGGAGCTGAGATAGAGATTGACCAGCACGCCTATCTTGAGGATACCGGAGGAGGGAGTTGGGTATGTAGTTTACTGTGATGCATAAGGGACTAGACTCGGATGTGTCCGGATTCAGGAGCGGGTCGTGATCGCCTATGGATCACGTCAGTTGATGCAGCATGAGAAGAACTACGCTACCCATAACCTGGAGTTAGTAGAAGTGGTCTTCGCTCTAAAGATGTGGTGACACTATCTGATGGGAGAGCGCTTTACAGTCTATTCTAACCATCAGAGTCTTAGGTACATCTTCTCACAAAAAGTACCTGAACCTAAGACAGCGGCGATGGCTCGAGTTCCTCCAGGACTATGACTTTGAGATAGTCTATACACTTGGAAAGGGGAATGTAGTAGGCGATTATCTCAGCAGGAGGATAGGAATTCAGCTACTTGGGGAGGCGACATAGCAGTTAGCCGCTTTGCAGATATCCTTCATGTATAGAGATGGAGCAGCCTTTCTTCAGTCACTCACAGTCACTCCTCCAATATTGCAGCAGGTCAGAGAGGCACAGCGTGGGGACGCTGACTGTGAGATGCAGCGTGCGCAGATATCCTCAGGACAGTCACCTGATGTATTCTCTTTAGGAGGAGATCACGACGTCCTTTTCAGAGGACATACCTTGGTAACAGTTGCATTACATGAGGAAGTGCTGAGAGAGTTTCACACTTCCCCTTTGGCGGTACATCCTAGGGTGGCGAAGATGTACCAGGATCTCAGACGATAGCACTGGTGGCCGGGTATGAAGAAGGATGTGGCAGAGTTTGTTTCTCGATGCCTCACCTGCCAGCAGGTGAAGGCAGAGAACCAGGTACCAGCAGGCTCAGTACATCCCTTGGAGGTCCCGGAGTGGAAGTGGGATGGTATATCTCTGGATTTCATGACTGGACTTCCACGTACTTCCAGAGGTCACAACTCCATCTGGGTGATTGTCGACTGACTCACCAAGTCGGCCCACTTCTTACCCATCAGAGAGCAGGGCTCAGTAGAGAGCTTGGGACGTCTCTAGGTTCAGGAGATTGTACGTCTTCATGATGTTCCATCATCTATTGTCTCCGATCGAGATTCTTGCATTACTTCCCGGCTTTGGAAGGGGTTGCAGGAGTCTTTCAGGACACAGCTATGTCTGAGCACTGCATTTCACCCTCAGATGGATGGTCAGACGGGGAGGACCATTCAGACTCTCGAGGACATGCTCCGTGCATGTGTCCTCAACATTGGTCGCAGCTGGGAGGATCACCTACCCTTGGTGGAGTTCGCATACAACAACAGCTACCACTCCACCATCGGGATGGCACCATACGAGGCGTTATACGACCGACCTTGCAGATCACCGCTGTGCGGGACAGACCCTGGGGAGTCAGTAGTTGTGGGACCAGAGATAGTCTAGGCCATGACAGAGAAGGTCCAAGTCATCCAAGAGTGGATGAGGACAGCTCAGAGCCGGCAGAAGTTTTATGCTGATAGGAGGCGGAGGCCACTGGAGTTCAAGGATGGCGACCACGTCTTCTTGTGGGTCTCACGTCGTCGTGGATTACGGAGATTTGGCCGAGGCGGCAAGTTATCTCCGCGCTTCATCGGACCATTCCAGGTCCCCAGAAGGATAGGCGAGGTGGCTTATCGCCAGGCTCTACCACCTTAGTTGCACCAGGGGCACGGCGTCTTCCACGTATCTCAGCTGAGGAGATACGTGCATGACCCGACGCATATCATTGACCATGGGGAGCTGAACATTATTGATGGGGTGACTTTTGCGGAGGTCCCAGTGGAGATTGAGGATCGACAGGAGTGGGTCCTATGTGGACGGTCGATTCCTCTAGTGCGCATCAGATGGAAGCACAGGAACCTCCAGGAGAGCACTTGGGAGCGGGAGTCTCAGATGTGTGCTCAGTACCCACATTTTTTTCCATAGTTTATGATGTATCTTTACGGGGACGTAAATCAATGAGATGGGAGTAATTTAAAGACCCGTAAAATTAAAGAGAATTTTTTTTCTTAATTTTCTTTTGGATTTTACAAGAATGTAGTTTCTGACGGCACCTGATTCTGAGGCCCAGTGTGCTCGGAATCATTTTCCGAAGATTAGCTCGGGTACGTTCAGTGAACGAACAATATGGTTTTCCTAACTTTTGAACTGGTGCTCGGAATTGAAATATGAGGACACTGATCGAATCGCAGTGTTGATAATTTCTTAGGAACAACTTTTCCGGAGTTGCGTTTTCTCGGGTGTGGTTTTTAAAATTTTGGGTTAAGTAAAAAAAATAAAATAAATTGGTGCAACCAATTTTATTTTATTTAAGGTGGTTTAACCTAAGCTTAGTGGTTGGAGTGGGACCCACTATATCCTACTCCACTAAGTAGGATATTTTTGGATTGGGGCCCACACGATCCCCACCTATTAAACTTCCTCAAACCCCCCTCTTTTAATTAGGTAACGCACCCGCACCCCCCCCCCCCTAATTAAATGAAAGTCAAATCTTGCGTTTAATTAATTATTAAACACCTATTTAATTGGTCGGTTAAAACTCTTCAATTAAATCAATTAATTGAATGATCTGTTTTTTCTTTTCAAAAACAGTTGGCGTGAGAAATAAAATAAGGCTACGCCTTATTTTATTGGGGTGGCTTTGGTTGTGCGAGAGGAATTGAGAGGTTTTTCTCAAACCTTGAATCTCCACCTTCTTCGTTGAAGAACGCAAAGAATGTGAAGAACGCACCGTCGCCGACAAAGAACGCCAGCCTCCGACGAAGGGTGACGAAGAACGCTGAAACCTCAGAGATCGATGACGTGACGCCATGTACCGCGACGCCGACGATCCTCCTTCCGCGACGCTTATTCCGCGACGTTCCTTCTCCCATGACAATCTTCGATCATCAACCACTTGAGTTAGGGGGTTTTGGTTCAATTAAATCTATGTGAATTATATTCTCGACATGTTTTTAATTGTCGGAAGTTGTTTGAACCGCTAACGCGGTGGGTGCGGACTAACGAACAAGTATGAACCCACCATTTCTTTGTTCTTGGTGTGCGGATTGACGGGTGGCGATGAAGCAGGCTGCAACGGCGTTTTGAGGTCTTCACAGTGAAGAGCTGATCCCAGGAGGACCGCTGGCGAAGACGGCAGGCAAAACGGGCACCGAAGCGCGTCCGGTGGTCTGCGGAAGACCTCGCCGGCGCGGCGGCGCCTGTGGCCGGAGGCGGCGGCTGAAGTTGAGGCGGCAGGTGGCTGGTCCCACGTCCGCACGGGACCATGGACGACGCGGCGTCGGGCCGCGTCCGTTGGCAAGGAGTGGCCCCCACGCGGGGGTCGCAGCTTCGTTCAAGGGGGCAGCGCCCTCTTTGCGCGGCCGCTCGGCCAGCGCCGAGCCGCCCCGGGCCGGACCGGCCACACCGAGCCAGCCCGGGCCGCGCCCAGCCTGGTCGGACCCGGGTCGGGTCGACCCAGTTCGGGCGGACCCGGGGGGGTTGGGCCAGGTCGGACCGGGCCCAGACCCCCCATTTTCGGACTGTTTCAGTCTGTTGCCCATAAATTGGGCTACGGACCTCCGATCGATGCACCGTCAGTTTCGTAGTGATCCTTGGATCGAGACGGTCATTTCGGTATATTACACTCAAGGTTTGGAGAACTTTGTGTACAACCGAGTTGGTTCGAACATGAAACCGACCGGGCCCTCACAGCGGAAACGCTTATAACTTGAGCTCCAGGCGTCCGATTGACGTGTCGTCGACTTTGTTGGATTCCTCTTAGTGAGACGGACATTTTGGCTTACTCCGCTCAAGGTTTGGACATAGTTGGAGTGTTGTCGGGTTTGTTTTGACTTAAAAACTAATCGGGCCCCTGGAACGAAAAAGCCAATAACTCTCAGATCGGGCATCCGATTGATGCGTCGTCTGTCACGTTGAGTTCCTCTTGTCGAGACCGAACTTTGGGATACATCAACTCCGGACTTTGTGTCAGTTGATGTATCATCCCCTCGGCTCGTGGAGCGGACCCTCCCGAAACGAACTTGCTGTGTGCGGGAACCCTAGAGCTGGCTGCGACTATGACGACAATGAAGACTGTACGGGAATCCTCTATGGGTTCGACAAGGACGACTACAGCACTCAGCAATCCTCTGTAGATCAGTGCCTACCGATCCTGTGTGGGTCATATCCTGTGTGGGTCAGCGCTCAGTTGTTCTGTGTGGGCCAGCGCATACTGATCCTGTGTGGGTCAGATCCTGTGTGGGTCATTACGGGGGTTAGTACCTATCGATCCTTTGTGGGTCATTGCGGGGGTTAGTACCTATCGATCCTTTGTGGGGCATTGCGGGGGTTAGTACCTATCGATCTTTTGTGGGTCTGACGGCTTAGATGAATCAGTGGCTATATCTAATCATATCTATCATCTTACGAAGAAGTATACCTATGTGATTTGAGTCTTGACTTTCAATCATTATCTTCGATATGAATGACTTGATTTCCTATGTGGATTGTGTTGTGCTATCCTGTGTGAACGTGTTTGAACTTAGGCTCAGATGCTGGAGCCTAACTGAAATTGATGACTTAGGTATATGTATGGGCATATACCTAAGTAGTGTTGGATGTTACTTCGTGATTGTATCTTTCCTTTGTGGATTATCCTTTGTGGGTTCTGGGAGACCTTCGGGGGTCTTGGGGTCACTACTGAGTAGCTTATACTCACCCATGCACAGGCTATTCCCACACTACATTGTGTTGGATGCAGATGACAGACAGCGCTGATCGTGATTGAGGCTTGTGGAGAAAGACGGTACCTGGAGGAGGACCACTGGGCGGGACGTACACGGAGCGGACGGCTAGACCGTGGAGCTGAGGAGGCTATCTATACCCACCCTTCAGGTGGGACTTCCGGTGGACGACACGACGTTTCATCTTTACTTTTCAGTTGTTGTACTTTCTTTCCAGTTGTACTTTACTTTCATTTTGGGTTTGTATTCTGGACCACTTACTTTTCCGCACTTACTTTTGTACCCAGTCTTACTTAGTGTTTACTACTACTTTATTACTCTGTGGTGTTTGTTTACTTTACAAAGGAAATTCCTTCCCTTCTTTTATCAGGAATTACGCCTTGGTGCTAGTCGCATGTCCCAGGCCTATGGAAGGTGGGCTTGAGGTTAGTCACGGCACAGGCCCCGAGGACGGGTCGTGACACTCTACATTTTTTTTATTTTCCCCAATGGTGAGGATCTTATTTTTGAATTATTTCTTATGGTTGTGATATTTATTTATGTTTTCTTGTTATAAGTGTGTTGGAGTCATAGTCTAACCCTTTCCTAGAGAGTGTTGAAAGTACACCTATTATGTTTAAGAGGTATCTCCCCATGGTTGTTAGGATTTGGGAATTCCTTTTTCTTAGGTTTGTTCTAGACTATTGAAGATTAAAATCATTTTATAGATATTTAATGTGAATTCCTATGTTCCCCTATCCTTTACTAATTTTGGTTCCTCATTCTCAGGTTTTATTATGAATTTTGTGGATGAGAATTATTTGATAGATATCTAATGTACGGGCCTAGAATTTCTTGACCATTGTTATATATTTTTTGGTTTTTTAAGGTGTCAAATAAGGTTATATGAATATAGGTGTTTTTTATTCTTAGATTTTAGTAGGAATAAAATCATTGTGGCATGGACATTGGTGTTGTGCTATGTAGAGTTGGTAGGAAGTGAGGGTAGTTCTATGTGTCAGTTTATCTCTCGTTTTTTGGATAAATCTAGAATAAACCTTATGTAATTAACCCTTATTTATCGCCCTATGTAAAAAAAATTAACCCATAAATAAGTAAACCTTATGTATTTGTATCCATAGAGAGTGATCATTATGAATCAGAGTTGTGAAACCCTAAAATTTAAATAAGTAATTCTTCTTTTAATAAATATCCTGTTAAATAGAGTCTTTCAAATGAAGAATCGAACCAAAACAAGACTAGAAATATTATATTAACAATATTAATAAAATTATGAGAAGAAAAGAACCTCCAATATATAAAAATATAGTAATAAATTAAAAATATTATTTCTATATAATAAATAATTCATATGATTTAATGTTAAATAAGAAGGTTTTTCAAAGAACTATTTTTTAAAGTGTTGTGTATTTAATCCTAATAAATTTAATTTATCACTATTAAAATAATATTATGATAATATTAAATACTTTAATGTATGAATTTATATATTAACATTTTTTTAATTTCTAAATTAAGAACACTTAAATCTTAACGATCATTTTTCGATAAAAGCATTTTTTTTATATTTTTTATTTTCATTTAAATATAAATTTATGAATTTTAGAATTTAAATTCTATGAAATTCAATTTATTATTTAAATTATCATGAAAAAATTATCTTAGTGTGAATTTCTGAGATTTTTCTGGAATGGTTGTTTTTTGGGTGAATAGTGAAAATACAATTTCATAATAATATAAAAATAACTTAAAAGTTTATGAAACATTTTTTACAAAGACAATTTGTGTTTAAGGATTAAAATAAAACATTTGAAAATATTTTTTTGAATTTATAATCCTTTTTTACATTTTAAAACCTATGTGATGTATTATTTTAATAAAAGAACTATTTTTTATCCTTTTCTTTGATTAAGTATTTACAAGGAAACATTCGGTTTTGGATTGGTTTTAAAGTAACATTAATATATTTTTATTACTTTTAAACCAATAAATTTAATGTATACCAATATCTATACATTATTTTGGTGAAAATTAATTTTTATTCTTAATAAGTAATTTTTCTAAAAAAAATCATTTTTCATACTTATATTAAAATTAATTATCACCACCTATAGAAATTGAATATTATAAAATTAATTAAATAATTTTAATAAGAATATTATGATTATTTAATAAGTTCCATTTCATTTTTATTCATAAAATTAAGTTAACATAGTAAAATTTAGTCATTGCGGTAAGAGTTAAATGGATTAAAAGTATTAAAACTATGTGATAAGGTCAAAAATATCACAAACCCATATCTTTAATTTGATTAGATGAGTGGATTTATAAATATAATATCATATATTCAAATTTGGGTTGCCTTAGTTACACTTGACCTTGAGATATACATTTTTAATATTTTAACATTAAGAGTATTTACAAAAGTGTCGGCTCACTCACTTATAAGAGGACCCCTCCTATCCTCACTTATCCACACTCCTTGAGAATCTTATCTCAACCAGTATCTTCAATAATCACATAAAAACACCATAATATATGACTTGTAGGTATTTAAATCACTAAAATACAATCCCAAGAAAGCTTAAGGGTATATCCAAGTGAGGATACCTAAGGATCATGTGATTAGAGAATTTTCATCCAAGAGGAAGTATGAGGTAAGGGTTTATTTTATAACCTCACTTCTCATTGGATTGTTTATGTTTCAATTTATATTGATAAAATTTTATGTTATTTCTCTCCTAAAACCCATCTATTTTCTTAACCACTGGTTATTTATGGTTCTTTCATGTCCTCTTTCCATTTTTCCTCTCTTGGGTACACAAATCAACCGAAATAATGTTTATAAAAAAATCCAACCTTATTTATTATTTTTTGTTCGTAATATTTCTATTACATTCCAATATTCATTATTTTTTTATAAATATTCTTATATTTGATTCTATGATTGGTTAAGTTCTTTTACTATTGGCCTTGACTTTCATTACAAAATATTATAAAGGAGTCTTTTTAATGTTTTTCATGCGATCCATTTTTTACCCTATTTATAAAAATATGCCAATAATGTTTGATAACATTTACTGCATGACTTTATTTTACTTCCATTATAAATATTATTCATTACTAATATTATTTTTAAAATTCCCATGGTTTTTAAAATGAAATCAAAACTTCATTGTTTAGTGAATTTTTTATTTTTATTTAAAAATAAAATGATATTGTTTTCTTAAAAGCTTTGAAAATGGATTTCATTTCACTTATGTATATTTTTATATTATACTACACATTTTATTACTTGATATTATTTTATTAATTGTATAACCATTTTTATATAAGTTTTTATTTGAAGGAATGTTACTAAGAATGCTATTTTATTAACTAAGGAATATTGACATATTGTATAATTTATTCAATATAGATGTTTATTGTTTACTACGGAATATTGATTGTGTATTTTATTGTTCATTAAAAATATGAGAAATTAATTGGACATTTTATGTGATAGGTGGGTCCCATAATTATAAATTCCCTTGATTCATCGATAGGTATCTTGAGTGTAACACCCCGACCCCAGAATCCCAGAGTCGGTGCATTATTACATAACATTGGCATGATCACAAAAGATCAAGTCTCGAAAGACCGATTAGTTTAGTAGCCTTAGAAGTACTAGATACATTCATAAGGTTTAAATTACATCGTAAAATGGAAAAATACAATAACATTGTTTCCATAAACAACACTGTGATCCCATAGACTATCCATACAGGTCAGTCATAATATACTTCTTCACATCTTGGGAAAAATAAAACTTAGAAAGGGGTGAACTCAGATGCTCAGTAAGGATAACAATATAATGGAAACATTCATAAATAAGCATAAACATTTAAGGCAATGTATAAGACTAAAACAAAATCCTTCTAAACTTGAACTTCATAATAATATGGAAATGATAAAATCAAATAATGTCATTTAATTAATCACATGGTTATTCTACTAGTCTAATATTCACATGAAATATCAATATCCACTTTCATAATGATGGAATGCATAATGTCATACTTTCATAACCACATAGTCAAGGACTTGTGCCAAGACTACAAATAAGATTTTGTCAAGGCCTTGTACCAAGACACTAGTTTGTCTCATGAGACCTACCGATGCATCGAGGAGATATAGCAGGCTCCACCCGTCACTTACTAAGTCCAATGCATTCCTCATATGAAAAGGTTTAAACATAACATAAATATTCGTATTAAAACTAGAATACGACATGCCAATACTTTATCCATAAACCATGAATGATATAAAAATGACACATCCAAAGTCAAAAATATCACAAAACCTTCAATACAATATGGAAGTTTTTTATTATAATAAATCAACTTCAAATAAGCTTAAAATCCATCAAAGGATGTTGACATAGATGAAATAAAAACCTTTTTTTAGAGAAATATATCTTACTATTTTGAAATAATTTAAAATTCATATAATTATAAAAGAAAAAAATTATTTTCAAAATATTCTTATAAGATTTTAAGGGAAGCTTCGATGATTTTATAACGGCGTAAAATAGCCACACCCGCCGTATAAGTTAAAAAAACATTCTTACCTTAAAAACGTCATAAGGTACCTTATTTTGAAAACTACGAAAAGATTCCTTTCAAAAAAATTTATAAAAAGTAAAATAAGGGTATAAAGGAATTTAACCCATAGTCTAGTAAATAGTAAAAATGTTTTGAAATGCATTTTTAAGAAACACAGATGTGGATGATAAAGAGGTCCTAGTAGATACTTTTGTAAAAACAACCTCGGATAATGAAGAGATAGTAGAATTAACCCTGACCGATTTGGTAACACATGAAACACACACCCCATGAAAGAAGGATTATTAAATTAAGTTGTAAATACACATAGATTAAATTATATTACACAAGTAATATAATCATTGTCAGTACATACACCACACAAAAGGAAATAGTGGCAATACAGCGTGAATGTCACGGGAATAAGAAGAGAGATGAAATCCCCTTACTATGTTGTAATCAATCGATTCATATGTAAAATTGTTAATAACCACCAAATTATTCATAGAATACCATGAATATAAAAAGAATAATGATAATATATATCAAATGGCAGTACATAATACACCACATGTAATAAATAAGTGGCGAACAATGGAAATCTCATGGAATTAAAAGTGAGATAAGAAACCCCTTACCTTGTACTTTTCCTTGGTAGAGGTTAGTTTAGCCTCTTGTATAATGGTGAAATAATTGTTATCAAATTATAAAATAATCATATACATTAATATGATATCATATATGATCTTTTAATATTGCTTTGTTAATAATATTTTAGTATTATCATCATTTCGGGATTTAACTGATTCGTTTTCCTTTATATGATTTGTTATGTAAGTAATGTTTTTATGGATAGGATGTATATTATTCATATTCATAATGATATTAAGTATTTAAACATTATTTGTAATCATCTAATGAAAATTAGTCTTGAATGGATACGTTGGAGAATGAATCTCATCGCGTTCGTGGAAACGGTAATCCGTACGTACGCATGAGCAAAAATATCATTCTTTTGATATTAAAATAATATATAAATGGATGGTATATCATATATATAGAATAATTATCATTTTATATTTATTATTTAAATAAATTAGACACCATTATTATACCCATCCAAATAATAATGTATTGAATAACAATTACACCAGGACGTGGAGACGGTAAGCCGTACGTAAGCACGTATGGTGACATGTCATTTAAATGATGGATAGAATAATTAATATGGTTGTAACATATTTATAATAACATCAAAGTATATAGAAGATATTGGAGTCATTATTTAATAATGGAAACAACAAATAATGAGGAAGTGGAAGAAGAAAGGAACTTGAAATAGGTGATGAAATATTTACCTCTTCTTCAGGTTCTTCCTTTTGATTTGATCAAAAGGGCTCCTTAGGATGGCTTTCTGATCAAACTAATGCTTCTAGGATGAATTTAGGATATTTGGGTTGATATTTTTTCAGGTTTTGGCCTATCCAAATGGCTTTGGAGGTTTGAATTTGAGAGAAGGGGAAGTTCCCTTTTATAAGAGGGGTGAGAGGCACCTTAGGAAAAATATAAAATATTATTTTATAATAAATTCATTTTTGGTTAATAATGGATAAAAAATGAATTATTTAAAGGCTAAGGTGGGTATGGTTATAAAACCACTCAACCAATAGGTTTAATATAGGTTTGGGTCACTATATTAACCTTATCTTTTAGATTTAACTCTTAGTTAAATAGTTTGACATTTACCATATCTCTTTGTTTTTTTATATTATATGGTTAATAAACTTACTATATACTCCCAAGAGAACCTAAACTGGTTCACTAATGATACACCTACCATTATATAAGACTTTTTTCCTAAACATAGATTTTTAGGAATATAATATCAATTAATAATATAATATTTTTTTTAAAACTCTTTTATGTCAATTTTAAAACTATTTGGTATTTTTTTTCTAAATTCATAACAGTATTATTATTTCGAAAAAAATTCATCTAACAAACCCTAAAATGTCATATTAACCTATAAAATTATTTTAATTCATAAAAAGTATCAAATTACATTTATTTGGATATTTATAATATCAATTATTTTAATATTTCATTAATTAGGTAATTACTGCATCATCATTGTGTCATAAATAAATTTAATTATTTAATGTCTAAAAATTATAAATAAAATAACATTATGTAGGAAATATTTTTAGATTTATAATTAATATTTATAGTCTAATTTATATTTTTTATTACCCTATATTAAAAAAAATAGTTATTAAACTTTGATTTTAACTCTTTTAACTCTTCTTTAAATAAAATAATAATAAATGTCCTAATCTAATAAAAATGGACCTAAAGGATCATATTTTAATCCCAACATCATTTTTGGTCGAATTAAACTTATAAAATAGAATTAGGACATGTGTTAGGATAATAATAATATCATTTTTACCCTTAATTACCCTATTTACTTTTAACCAGGGTAAATAAAAGTAAAAAGTTTCTATTCACCAAAAAAATATTTTCATCTTATTGAACTGCATTTTAATTATTAATATCAAATGTGTATCTTGGATTTTTAAAATTCAACTCACATAAGATATAAAATTAAGTTTTTTGTAAATTTGCAAATGCTCCTAGAAGGTGGGTAAAAGACGGTAAAAAGTTCAATTAAATTTTTATATATCTTAAATTATTATAAAATTAATCCAATGAATTACATTGAACTTATATAGGTATTATGTATCTATTTTGACCTAAAATAAATTTAAATAAAACAAATAATTATTTAAATAAATATTCGGTTTTAAATTATAACTCAGTGTTTTTTACTATTCATCAAAAATTGAATGTTTTCATAAAAATACCAAGAATTAACCCTAAGCTAATTTTGATTCTCTAAATCCAAAAATGAATCCTATTTTACCAAATTCAAGACATAGAAATTGAATTTATTAATTTAAAATTAATTTCCATTGTTAAAACCAAAAAACGTATTTTTAAGAAATAATAAATATCAAAAGATTGACACTTTTTTATGTCCAATTTCAAAGTGAAATTACTTTCAATGACCAGAATTGGATTAAATGGTAAAAATATAATCTATTTATACTTCAAAACCATTAAAATTTATAATTTAACACTATAAATTATTTTGATTAAAAAATTTGTTTTCAGTTAAAATATAATATTTTTCACTATTCACCCAAATATGAAAGTTTTCTGAAAAACACCAAAAATTTATTGAAACTAAACCCTTATGTCCCTATTCTAAAGATAAAGTTTATTTTTTCAAATTTAATATATAATAGTTTTAAATATTGGATTTAAAAACTGGTTCTCCATTAAAAGGCGGTAAAATTGCATTTTAAAAAAATACTTCTTTTATCTAAAAAAATGAATTTGTTATTATATTATATCTAAGAAACTCATAATATGGATTCTAAAATTATAATGATTATATAAAATTCAAATTTCAGTTAATACTATTCATAACCGCTTTTGAACGGCTAGTTTGGTAAGTCGTGGTGCGCTTGAACTCGGTGTTGTGTGTAGTGCAAGTTATTGAATTATATTGAAAAAATAACGTACTATGAAATCTTGGGGTGTTACATTCTCCCCTCCTTAAATAAATTTAATCCTCACAATTTGAAATTGTTCTTCGAAAATAAAAGGTTAAAAATTGAAAAATACCTTTGTGGAGATCCCACATTGGAAATTGGGTTAATAAATTTTAGTCTTAATAAGAGGGAAAGGGGAATGAAAAAGTCACCACCAAATTATGATATCGATTAGGAGAACATTGGTGGAAATTAGAGACACCTAATTGCAGGGAAAGAATAAATATTTATTGGGAGTGATTGAGGTCATACATCACAAACAAGTGTAAATTTGAGGGCCTCAAAGCCATCAATCTATGACGATTTAAAATATCATCAGTTAAACAAAACATAAGGTATTATGATAACTCATTTTTGGTTTTAATATCCCTTAACTAAAGTTTAAGAATTAATTTATTCATAGAATAAGAGAAAAATATATATACTTGATAAGCAGAATTCCATCCTTTAAATAATTTGTACCACAAACTCATTTTCAATATAAAAATACTCTATTTATCCTAATTGCATATGGTTCAAAAAAAATTATAATTCATCTATCAGACCTTTAAAAAACTAGATTATAAAATACAAGGACTTTACGTAGTCCAGTGGTAGGCAATAAATCTCAATCGCACTATGGTTGTGAGTTTGATTCCAGCAGCTTTGTCCGACGCGAAGGATTGTAACATGGTCTGTGTGTGATCCTTTTTATAAAAATCCAAAAATAACCTTAACAATAGTATCCAATTTCAAACTTAATTCATTATAAACTTTAGAATTATCTAAAATACTTCTATCCAAACTCACAATCAAAATTTTATAAGGAAGTTAAACATAATGAAGATCTTTTTTTCCATGTAATAACATGTGAACACCGTCATCATGTATTATTTTAAAACATGGTAAGACCCTGAATTACCATAAAACCTTATTTATTACATTCATGCTCCCTTATCCTTTATATAATACTGGATATATTCCTTATATCCAAAAATTTTTAATATTCCAACAATGATGAAATAAAAAAACTATTAATCAGTCCCAAGGTAGTCAAGAATATCCAATATAATTTATCCAAATCAACCATCTCTTATTCCAAAATTAATACCTTAGTATCAGGACCATATAATCTCAAATTCCCAATGAAGTAGTACTGCAGTACAATCTTTATTTATTTCCATAATTAATATAACCAGTACATTATTGATACAACACTCAAATGACACAATACTTTGATAAAAACATAATAACGCTTAATCATTCCTCTTCATCTTCAGTAGTATCATAACTTGATTCTTATCTAATAGCATCATTTGGGGTATACTATGATGATTTGGACATTGATTCATGTAGTGTCCCAACTCCTTGAAGATGAAGCATTGTACATTTGAAACCTTTTTCTCACCCTTGAAATCACGTACTTGGTGTCCTTTTTCTCTACACTTATAACAGACTCCCATTCCCTTTAAGAATTTACCAAGGTGATTCTTTCAACAGTTATCACATATGGGAAAATCCTTCTTTCCCTTATTCCATTTATCCATATTTCTCTATACCATCCTTTTCATCTCTTTCTTCCCTTCAAAGCCATAAGACTCGGAGAATTCTTTACTTATATTATTAACACATGATACCATTTCTTCATATTTTGAGAATATGTGGGAGACTATTTCCCTTATAAATGTTATCTTAATACCATGAAAGATTTGATCCTTCTTACTCTTTGGATCATACATATTTTTGGAGTTCTCATTCCGTCTACTGGGTGCCATTTCTAAACAATGGCATACATTAAGTCAGTTTATGAATCGCAATGAATAGTTTCAAACTTGTAAAATACCAAATGTAAATTGAACAGTTTATGGATATAATCCATAATCATAAAAATGTTACCTTTGAGAAATTATTTACTCATAAATCCTTCATAATGGATTGTAATGAAAATGCTAATTATTCTAAGCATATCCCCCGGCAGTGTTGTAACCAAGAGTGTAGAAAGGCTCCTTGTCGTGCACCAGTTCTCGTTCGAGTCTAGCTCAAAGCGGTGTTTTTGGGTTTTAACCCTAGGTACATCTGTGCCTAAGCCGCCTCTACCTGCTCATATCCAGACAAGGATGTATTGCTTGGAAAACTCACAAAATCTCTACAATACAAAAATTTTAGGAAGTTCTTCTATATTAATCCTCAAAGTCTATCTTAGGGTTATGTGCTCTAATCAGAGTTTACCTAAATTAGTTTCTAATGTTTGTACTAAACTTCCTCTGATACCAACTGTAACGCCCCGACTCCAGAAGCCCAGAGTCGGTGCATTATTACATTACATTGGCATGATCACAAAAGATCAAGTCTCAAAAGACCGATTAGTTTAGTATCCTTGTAAGTACTAGATACAATCATAAGGTTTAAATTACATCATAAAATGGAAAAATACAACAACATTGTTTCCATAGACAACACTAAGATAATATAGACTATCCCTATAGGTCTGTCGTAATATATTTCTTCGCATCCTAGGAAAAATAAAACATATAAAGGGGTGAGCTCAGATGCTCAGTAAGGATAACAATATAGAGGAAACTTTCATAAATAAGCATAAACATTTAAGGAAATGTATAAGACAAAAACAAAAGACTTACAAACTTAAACTTCAGCATAATATGGAAAAGATAAAATCAAATAATTCCATTTACTTAATCACATGGATATTCTACTAGTCGAATATTCACATGCAATATCAATAGTCACTTTCATAATGATGAAATGTATAATGCCAGACTTTCATAACCACATAGTCAAGGCCTTGTGCCAAGACTACAAATAATATTTTGATAAGGCCTTGTTCCAAGACACTAGTTTTTCCTACGAGACCTACCTATGCATCGAGAATCTATAGCGGGCTCCACCCATCACTTACTAAGTCCAATGCATTCCTCATATGAAAAGGTTTAAACATAACATAAACATTAGTATTAAAAATAGAATACGAAATGTCAATAGTTTATCCATAAACCATGAATGGTATAAAAATGACACATCCATAGTCAAAAATATCACAAAACCTTCAATACAATATGGAATTTTTTTATCTTAATAAATCAACTTCAATTAATCTTAAAATCCATCAAAGGATGTTGACATAGATGAAATAAAAACCTTTTTTTTAGAGAAATATCTCTTACTATTTTAAAATCATTTAAAAGTAATATAATTATAAAATAAAAAAATTATTCTGAAAATATTCTTATAATATTGGAATGGAATCTTCGACGATGTTATAATGGTGGAAAATATCTGCACCCTCCGTATAAGTTAAAAAAACATTCTTACCTTAAAAATGTCATAAGGTACCTTGTTGTGAAAACGATGGAAAAATTCATTTCAAACCATTTTATTAAAAGTAAAATAAGGGTATAAATGACTTTAATCCATAGTCTATTAAATAGTAAAAATGTTTTGAAATAAATTTTTAAGAAACATGGATGTGGATGATAAAGAGGTCCCAGTAGATACTTACGTAAAACCAACCTCAGATAATGAAGAGATAGTAGAATTAACCGTTACCGATTTGGTAACACATGAAACACACACCCCATGAAAGAAGGATTATTAAATTAAGTTTTAAATACCCATAGATTAAATTATATTACACAATGAATACAATCATGTCCCGTACATACACCACACAAAAGGAAATAGTTTCAATACAGCGTGAATCTAACGAGAATAAGAACTGAGATGAATTCCCCTCACTACGTTGTAATCAATCGAGTCATATGACCAAAAGTTAATAACCACCAAATTATTTATATAATCACATGAATATAAAGATAATAATGATAATATATATCAAATGTAAGTACAAAATACAGCACATGCAATAAATAAGTGGAAAACAATGGAAATCTCATGGAATTAAAAGTGAGATAAGAAACCCCTTACCTTGTACTTTTCCTAGGTATAAGGTAAGTTAAAGTCCTGAATAATGTTGAAATAATTGTTATTAAATTATAAAATATTCATATATATTAATTTTATATCATATATGATCTTTTAATATTTCTTTGTTAATAATATTTTAGTATTATCATCGTTTCAGGTGTTAACTGGTTCATTTTCCTTTATATGCTTTGTTACGTAAGTAATGTTTGTCATCGATAGGATGTATATTATTCATATTCATAATTATATTAAGCCTTTAAAATTTATTTTTAATCATCTAATGAAAATTAGTCTTGAATGGATATGATGGGGAATGAATCTCATCGCGTTCGTGGAGACGGTAATCCGTACGTACGCACGAGCGACAATATCATTCTTTTGAGATTAAAATAATATATAATTTGATGGTATATAATATATAAAGAATAATTATCATGTTATATTTATTATTTAAATCAATTACACATCATTATTATACCCATCCAAATAATAATGTATTGTATAACAATTACACCAGGACGTGGAGACGGCAAGCCGTACGTACGCACATATGGTGACATGTCATTTAAAGGATGGATAGAATAATGAATATGATTGTACCATATTTATAATAACATCACCTTATATATAATATAATTTAGTTATTATTTTAGAATGGAAACAACAAAGAAATAGGAAGTGGAAGAAGAAAGGATCTTGAAAGAGGTGATGAAATATTTACCTCTTCTTCGGGTTCTTACTTTTGATTTGATCAAAAGGGATCTTTAGGTTGGCTTTCTGATCAAACTAAGGATTCTAGGATGAAGGTAGGATAGTTGGGAGGATATTTGGGTAGGTTTTGGCCGATCCAAATGGCTTTGGAGGTGTGAATTTGAGAGAAGTGGAAGTTCCCTTTTATAAGTGGGGTGAGGGGCACCTTAGGAAAAACTTAAAATATTATTTTATAATAAATTTATTTTCGGTTTCTAATGGCTCAAAAAATGAATTATTTGAAGGATAAGGTGGTGATGGGTCGAAAACCAGTCAACCAATAGGTTTTATATAGGTTTGGGTCACTATATTAATCTTATCTTTTAAATTTAACTCTTAGTTAAATAGTTTGACATTTACCATGTCTCTTTGTATTTTTATATTATATAGTTAATAAACATAATATATACTTCCAAGAGAACCCCAAGTGGTTCATTAATTATAAAAATATCATTATATAAGTCTTTTGGCCAGACCTTATATTTTTAGGAATATAATATCAATTAATAATATAATATTTGTTTTCAAAACTCTTTTATGTCAATTTTGACACTATTTGGTATATTTTTTTTCTAAATTCATAACAGCCTTATTACTTTGAAAAAAATTAATCTAACCAAACCTAACATGTCATATTAACCTAGAAAATTAGTGTAATTCATAAAAATTCTCAAATTACATTTATTTGGATATTTATAATATCAATTATTTTAATATTTGATTAATTAGGTAATTACTGCATCATCATTGTGTCATAAATAAATTTAATTATTTAATGTCTAAAAATTATAAATAAAATACCATTATGTAGGAAATATTTTTATCTTTATAATTAATATTTATAGTTGAATTTATCTTATGTATTACCCTATAGTAAAAATGTTTTAGTTATTAAATATTGATTTTAACGCTTTTAACTCTTCTTTAAATAAAATAATAATAAATATCCTAATCTAATCCAAGTGGACCTAAAGGATCATATTTTATTCCTACAGTTTTTTTGGTCGAATTACACTTATCCAATAGAATTAGGGCATGTGTTAGGGTAATAATAATATCATTTTTACCCTTAATTTCCCTATTTACTTTTAACCGTGGTAAATAAAAGTAAAAAGTTACTATTCACCAAAAAAAATTATTTCCATCTTATTAAACAACATTTTACTTACTGATATCAACCGTGTCTCTCGGATTTTTTAAATTCAACTCACAGAAGAGGTAAAATTATGTTTTATGTAAATTTGCAAATGCTCCTAGGAGGTGGGTAAAAAACGGTAAAAAGTTCAATAAAATTTTTATATATCTAAAATTATTATATACTGACTCTAATTAATTAAATTAAACTTATATAGGTATTATGTATCAATTTTTACCTAAAATAAATTTAAATAAAATAAATAATTATTTAAATAAAAATTCAATTTTAAACTATAACTCAGTGTTTTTCACTATTCATTAAAAATTGAAAGTTTTCAGAAAAATACCAAAAATTCACCCTCAGCTAATTTTGATACTCCGAATAAAAAAATTAAGTCCAATTTACCATATTAAAAACATAGAAATTTAATTTATTAATTTAAAATTAATTTCCATTGTCAAAACCAAAAAGCGTATTTTTAAGAAATAATAACTATCAAAAGATTGACACTTGTTTATGTCCAATTTCAAAGAGAAATTACTTAAAATGACCAGAATTAGATTAAATGGTAAAAATATAATCTATTTATACTTCCAAACCATTAAAATGTAAATTTAACACTATAAATTATTTTGATTAAAAAAGTCATTTTCAGTTAAAATATAGTATTTTTCACTATTCACCCAAATATGAAATTTTTCAGAAAGACACCAAAAATTTATTGAAACTAAACTCTTATGTACTAAATATAAAGAAGATGTTTATTTTGTCAAATTGAATATATAATAGTTTCAAATATTGGATTTAAAAAAAAGGTTCTATATTAAATGGCGGTAAATTTTCATTTTAAAAAAATACTTCTTTTATCTAAAAAAATGAATTTGTTCTTATATTATGTCTAAGAAACTCATAATATGGATTCTAAAATTATAATGATTATATAAAATTGAAAATTCAGTTAATACTATTCATAACTGCATTTGAATGGCCAGTTTGGTAAGTCATGGTGTGCTTGAACTCGGTGTTGTGTGTAGTGCAAGTTATTGAATTACATTGAGGAAATAATGTACTATGAAATCTTAGGGTGTTAAAATGGGACAAATAATAATGGGTATTATTTGGTGTATGTTTTCCTATATGTTTATGATGTCTTGGTTGACGACTTGATAGTATGTTTGTGATGATTTATTGATGGGTGGGGCCCAAAATTATATATCCCACAGATTAATAAGGTAGGTATTATGAGAAAAAAAATTTGAAATGCCTTACTTATTATTTGAGTATTTTTTGTATGCATGTCAATTTAAAGAAAGTGTCTAGGCCGAGGCTTCTGCAAAAAGATTAATATATCCATAATTATGCATTCCATCACTAACAAATCAATTATTATTGTCCATGTGATTACTATTTTTTTATCGATGGATATATTTCATACTAAATTTTTTTATTACATGGTATATTTATTCACTATTCACTCTTTCATACTATTTATGCCTTCTGTATTCATGATAGATTTTGTTTTATGAAACCCCTTACTGGGCATATGAGCCCACTCTTTATTTTATTTCCTTTAATCGAGGTACTAAGAAAGAATATTTGAATGAATTTAAGGATGTAAAAATTTTAATATAAAATTTTTCATGAATTTTATATGTTTTATTCTATGTTTCCAGTGTAAAATGGAATTAATATATGAATCTAGTCTCATAAAACTTCTAAAATGGTTTATCTAGTGTTATATAATCTCTTGTATCCATTAACAATAATTTATAATAATCACCAGCTCTAGGTTATTAGAGTTTGTATTGTTATAGTTGGTATCAGTGGGATTTTAGTAGGAACCTTGTGAACTTTGTTTTAGAAGAACATGTCTATCATGAGCATTATGATAAACCCTTAGAATTCTCAAAAGCTTTTACTAACATAATAATTTTTATATTGTATCTCAATATCCATAAATTTATTATCTAATTATGTTAATTACATTATCGATACATGTAACCTAGTGGAATGAATGGAAAACATATCAACACTCACAATTAACGTAGGTATTTCCCTCCTAATAATTTAAACATGTTTGGTGTTGGAGATGAGTATATTATGGATATATTAGAACATTTGAATTAGGTTATGACCAATAATATTACTCTTATGGGACAACCTATTACTTCACATCATTATAAAATGATGTTAAACTGATTAATATAGAAAGAAAACTTCATCCTTTGTTGTAACTACTAATACTTTGGTAGCTAAATAATAGATCAAGTCTCTTGAAAAGATATTTCTAGCTTTGGGAGTGATGAAAGGGATAAGTTTATTCTAGTAGTTTATTAAATAAAATGAGATATTGATAAATAGTGGTCACTGATTTAAAATACTATGGAGGATGAGGAAATAAAGAGCATGGAATAAAATACTTTTAAGGTGATATTATTTGAGAAATTCTTTCTTTAAGAGAAATGAGTTGATATAGAAAGGAAATGTATTAATTTAAAACAAAAGGAATAGGAAATTATTGTTTAGTATGAGTTAAAATTTACTAGATTTTAAAAGAATTATATAGACTATGTAAATAATCTAGAAATAAAGATTGATTATTTCTTTGATCGACTTAAGCTGAGCCTCTAAAGGAAAATAGTCTCTCAAAATTTTCATCATATGATGATATAGTATCAGTTGAATTCAATATAGAGAAATAATTTTCAAATTTTTATATTTTAAAAGTAAATAAAGTGAATAAGAGGAAAACTAACTACCAAGGAAAGAGAAATATAGCCTAGGGGGATAAGGGAGAGTGTAAATCTCAACAAGAGATAATTGTAGAAAGAAAAACATTGGGATTTTATTGAAGGGTATGGGAGTTTATTTTAAGTGAAAAGATAAAGGCCATAAGGATCATGAATGAAAGGGAAAGGAAGAAGATGAAAATAATCAGTTCAACTATAAATAGATGGGAAATTATTTAAATTGATTCCCTAAACATTACGGGAAATAACCTCAGAAAGGGCTAAGGGGGAAAGGATGAGCTTATGTAATTAAAAATTCCATGGTTGAAGTTCCAAATGACATGAAACCCTATGAAAATATTTATAAATCAAGATACCAAGTAGAAATCTTATTGCAACGATAACATATCATCCAGTCTTGGTTAAGATACATAGATATTCTCTAGTTACAAACTTGGTAGAAATTTATATGGTTGGATTTAACATATTCCTGATTTTTTAGTTTAATTCATATTGAGTAGTATTCAATGAGGAATTAGTATATGAAGTATAAAATGACTTATGTTGAACTAGTGGTATTGTTTATAATCAAGGATTTTAAGGTTATATTATTATACCTTTTCTTTGGGTGTTTTATTTACCCACACTCTACATTTTGGTTTTAGTAAATGTATAGATACTGGAGAAATAACTTTTCATTAAAAGGTCTTATAATCCATTAAAATTTGATTTTCATTCTTCAGGAATGAAAAAATCATCATGTTTTTTATCATTTAAAATATGAGATGAATAAGACGTGTAAAATACATAACTCAAGGATAACATTATGCTTATAAGATGGAAAGAAATAATGTAAGTATATTTTCTCATATTTGATATCTCAATAGTAAAATGTTAGGTCCACAAGGCTGAATACCCTGAGGGGGATGAATCAGGGTATGACTAATTTAAAATTAAAGCATGTTCTGATCTTGTTTCGATGTTAGGCAAAACAATCTTCTCTCTATCTCCTCTTGCACGATATAAACAGAAAGTAAAGCAAGCACAGGACACAACAATTTTACTTGGTTCACCGCTAAGGGCTACGTCCAAGGAGCATATGCCGACTGGTTTTCGGTCATACCAAATTCCACTAAACTTCACTAGCTATGGATTACAAGGTTTGGGCATAGTCACTCTGTCCCAGGCTCACTGCCTTTACAATGTTTAGGGTTAGCTCACTTCTTTCCCAAGGGTCACTCCCTATTTCTCTCTCTCTGGCTCACTGCCGGTGGGGAGGATCACCTTCTTCCTCTTCCTTCGCTCACTGCTCTGGAAAGGATCCACTCACAGTTTATAGACATGTAGGTCTCTTCATTTTCATGAAGAATTGCATCTTCCTCTGTATGTAGATGCTCTATTGAAGCCCAACTTTCACCCATAGATGAATTTCACTTTGCACCGAAGGTATCGGGCAATCTTCCAGCTTTCACACGGCCCCAAAATAAGGCAGGGAACTCAACCTTACTTGGCAGCCTTCTCTAAGGCGGCGCACAAGTCTCGGCGCTAAAGTCACAACGGGTGCGCAGGTCTTTCTCTACCACCTGTGTGACACAAGCCTCCTCAACTCCAAACCTGCGTGACTCAATTCCCTTTAAGCCCAAACCAACATTGGTGCGCAACCAACAACAATCGCCCTTCTTCAAATCTGGCGCGCAAGTACCACTTGCGCGACACACCACTACTTGCGCGACCACCACACCTGACCAATGGGAGCTCTGAATCTTCTAATTGTTGAACTCTGTTAAAAATGAGGAGGGGTGGTCCAGTATTTATAGGCATTTTTCACCCCTGCGCGATGGCGCGCAAGTCTCTCCTCAGCGCACAAGTCTCGGCGCGCAGGTCTCTTCTCATTAAAGTCACTTGCGCGACCCACTTCCAAACTTGTGTGAACCTCTTTCCTTTTCCATATTTTGATCTTCTGATCTTGAAAAACCATAGGCGCGCAAGTTATCAATATTTCAAGGCATCGGCGTGCAAGTCTCTTCACAGCGCGCAAGTCACTTATGCGACACCACCAATACTTGTGTGGCACTTATCCCTTTTCCATATTTTGATGATCTAATCTTGAAAAACCATAGTCACGCAAGTTATCAAGCTTCCAAGCCATCGGCGTGCAAGTCTCTTCATAGCACGCAAGTCCCTTTTCCAAAAACCACTTTTCTTCATTTGTCGATTTTCAGGCCCAAAAATTTGGAAAACACTGGAAAACGGTGCCACCCTGTTCTTTTTGTACCGCCTCCAGATCGTCCATTCCTTTATCGACGTTCTTGAATCAAACATGGATCATTGACCATAGCTATTGAACTCGACATTCCACCATGAAAACCCCTTTGTCAGCAAATTTTTATGTCATGGTTTGCTTTCTGAACACTCACATCACTGATGTCCACCTTATCAACAAACACAATCACCTCAAAAATGCTTCAATGATGTCTTGAGGGATTTTTTCCCAACAATCTCCCCCTTTGGGTTTGTTGACAACTCTTCCATAAAAAGATATATCATTGATTCTTCAGTCACCATTCACCTCATTGCGATTCTGATAGCAATCAAGGATTTACTCAATGCATACTCTAAGCCCACATGAGAAATGCTCGGCGTGAGAAACAAGAGTAAATGAAAAGTTCGTCAATGAATCACTTCAACTTTGACATCCACTGTTGACACCAAACTGATACCAATTGCCAAATTGATACCAATTGTTGATACTTCACTGATACCAATTTTTGGAAATATTCATACCACATTCAAACACCACTCTTCTCTTCTGCTTTTATCACGATCCGCAGTTATCGTGATATCTATGCTTTTATCGATCACTTCTAGCATCGTCAGATTTAATACTATCCCCCTTTCTTCTCACAGCATCAAATCTTGTCAGCTTCAAAACCTCTTTAGCCTTATTTCCTATGTTGTCTAAACTAAGCTCTGGCTAAGCACGTTCAACTAGCTTCAACTCCCCCTATCTAGTTGATCCACCTATTAGCTAAGCACGTTCAACTATCTTCAACTCCCCCTATATGGTTTCTCCACCTATCAGATTCTCCCCATATCATTCATGATTTATCAAATTTCCACACTATCTCCCCCTTGAACAATCACTATTTTCTCCCCCTTTGTCAACGAACCCAAAGGTCACTCCTTTGTAGTCTGTAACAGAGTAGAGAACACATATTAGCACATTAGGGAAAAACACATCATACCTCGAGGAGAGGGGGGGTTTTCCACATCCACACTATTTCAAGTGCGGGGAATCGACTGAACTCCCAGAGCCAGTCGATGCCTCTCAAAAGAAACCTTGGGTAAAGCCTTTGTCAGAATGTCTGCAACCTGTAGCTCTGTAGGCACATACTCCAACTTCATGATTCCCTGCTCAACCTTCTCCTTGATAAAATGATACTTTATCTCAATGTGCTTTGTCCTTGAGTGATGGACGAGATTTTTTCTGAGATTTATAGCACTTGAGTTATCACACTGGATTCTGATCGGAGACTTCACTTCAACTCCCATATCTTCAAGTTGCTGCTTCATCCACAATAACTATGTGCATGCTTGAGTGGCCGCAATATACTCAGCTTCTACAGTGCTCAATGAAATGAAATCTTTCTTCTTGATTAACCAAGAAATACACAATCCACCAAGATAGAATGCACCTCCAGATATTGATTTCTTATCATCGGTTGAACTGGCCCAGTCTGCATTAGTATATCCCAATAACTCTGTCTGAGATTTGTCGTTATATGTCAAGCCGAATTCCACCATGCCCTTGATATACCGAAGTATTCTTTTCACTGTGAGCATGTGACTTTCCTTGGGATTACTCTGATATATCGCTGCTTGGCATGTGGCGAAAACAATATCAGACCTTGTCGCCGTCAAGTACAACAAACTTCCAATAATTTGCCTGTATTCTGAGATATTAACTGTCTTTCCATCCTCATCTTTTGATAATTTCATCCGGGTAGCAACCAGAGTTTTCATCTCCTTGGAATTTTCCATGACAAACCTTCTTAACACCTCTTTGGAATATTTTGATTGAGAAATGAATGTTCCATTCCTTCCTTGTGTCACCTGTAGACCAAGGAAAAACATTAGCTCTCCAATCATTGACATTTCAAACTCATGTTTCATGAATTCCGAAAACTGTATGCACTGAGCTTCATCTGATCCACCAAATATTATGTCATCAACATAGACCAACACCATCATCCTTTGATTACTATTGTTGTTGAAATAGATATTGTAATAAACTCCACCACAATGGAAACCAAGCTTCTTTAAGTACTGATCAAGCCTTGAGTACCATGCTCTTGGTGCTTGTTTCAGCCCATACAACACCTTCTTCAGCCTATAATCTTTTTTCTCATCCTAATGAATGAGAAAACCATTTGGCTGCTCAATATACACCTCCTCTTCCAGAACTCCATCTAAGAATGCAGATTTGACATCCATCTGGAACACTTTGAACTTTCTTTGCACTTCTATGGCCAAAAATAGTCTGATCGTTTCCAGCCTTGCAACTGGTGCAAATGTATCATCAACATTTATTCCCTCTATCTGGGAGTATCCCTTACACACTAGTCGTGATTTGTTCCAAATCACTATGCCATATTCATTCATCTTGTTGCGATATACCCATTTAGTCCCAATGACATTCTTGTCGGCTGGCCTCGAAACAATCTCCCATGTCTGGTTCTTCTCAATCTGATCAAGCTCTTCATTCATAGCCTGAACCCAGTTTTCATCTTCAGCTGCATCGGAAAAACATTTCGGCTCCACCTGAGATAAAAATGATTTTTTCTGTAATGATTTCATTCTTCAAGTCTGAATTGGAGCTATCTAATCACCAATGATATTCTGCCTATCAATTTCAGCTCGACTCTTTAGCTTCCTTGCAGACACAGACTTGACACTTTCTTGTTCATCATCATTATCTTCTTCTAAGTCAGCCTCTACCACTTCTGCTCCCCCTGTGTTGCTTACCTCTTCATCACTTTCATCCAGGAGCTGTTCACTGGGTCGTTTAGTATTCTGTTCATTTTCAACTATAGTGACATCATTTCTTGCAATGATTTTTCCCAGCCTTTTTTTGAAACATTTATATGCTTTGCTTTTCCCTGAGTAGCCAAGGAATATCCCCTCATCTCCTCGTGCCTCAAACTTCCTATGATTTTCTTTTTTGAGAATGAAACACTTACTTCCAAAAATTTGAAAGTATTTCAACATTGGCTTCTTTCCATACCATAGTTTATACGGAGTCTTCCCTTGCTTCGGACACAACAGAGACCTATTCGAAACATAGACCGATGTCAAAATAGCTTCCTTACAAAATTTCTCTGGTACTTCTTTATCAATAAGCATCATTCTGGCCATGTTGTTGATGATCCTATTTCTCGTTTCAACCACTCCATTCTATTGGGGAGTTCTTACTGATGAAACTTTATGCCTTATCCCATGTTTCTCGAGATAGTTTTGAACTTGACTGTTTCTGAATTTCATACCGTTATCAGTACGAAACTTCATAATTTTCTACCCAAGCATCTTTTCTGATTCTCTCCTATACTGCTTTAAGAAACCAAACACCTATATCTTATGGGTAATGATGAATACCCAGGACATTCTGCTATAATCATCAATGAAAAGGACATAGTACCTTTTCCCATTTATAGCTCATGGTGAAATAGGTCCACATACATCAGCATGTACCAATTCGAGCACTCTGGATGATTTCTGTTCCTTTGGCTAGTATGTTTTTCTAATGATATTCCCTTGTTGACAAGCGTCGCATGTATGAGCACGGTCACATGATAGTTTGGGAAGGTCTCTAGCAGCATCACACTTTACCAGATCTTCCATAGATGGTTGGCATAGATGACCAAGTCACTTATGCCACAGCCGGTTTTCTTCCTCTCTAGATAAAAGACATATATCTTCTTCCCCACTTAAAAGGTAAAGATTTCCCTTTGTCCTTTTTCCTTGTAGAACAACTGCCCCATCTTTTCCCGTGACAATACAGGTCATCTTGGTAAACCGTATAGAATGTCCTGAGTCACACAATTGACTGAAATTGAGCAAATTGTGACTGAGACCTTCTACAACCAAGACATCAGCACGTCTCATTTCTTTTCCCCCAAACCTAGCCTTTCCTGATCCAATTATCTTCAAGCCTTCATCATTTCCAAACTTGAAAACTCCTTCTTTGTCATATTTTATACATGTAACTAGATCCTTGTTGCCTGTCATGTGAGACGTACAACCACTATCAAGAATCCACACACCAGAACGATCTAATGCTTTAAGGAAAATTTCATATACTACTACCTTCTCAACTCTCTTCTTCTTGGTCCATATTTTTGTCTCCATACTCGGTATAGATTGAGGATCATGATCATTCTCAGAGTACGATAGACCAGCTTCATCTTGCAGAGTTATAAATCTATTCTGAACTTTTAACTCACTTGTCGGTTTATTGATCTGCTACTTGAGAACATTTTGATTCTACTTTGGCACATCTCTCTAAATGATCGAAGGGCAGTACCTAGCCATGTCACCAAATCCTCCGCACCAAAAACAGTGTCCTTCAAAATATGTTCTATAAAACCGTTCTCTATTTGAATGCCACCTCTTTTCCTGTTCCCTTCTATATCTCTTGGCTATGGAACACACATACTGTGAATGTCCCATCTTCCCACAACAATAACACCTAATATATGGTGCATTCCTTCGTGAAACTTCAGCACTCTGAGTTTCCCCTTGGGGTCTCTGAATATTCTGATTTTGCTTTGTGCCCAAATCAATATTCAATCTCGGGATGGGTGCTTGCGGTCTGACTTCAATTGCCACATATTTTTCTTTATGATCAAGCCCTGAATCAGCCTTAACAGTTGATCTCAATTGTTGCTTCTTTCCTGCTGAACTACTGCGCTCTTCTTTCATCTTTTCAGTCTTAGGAATGATCTACTTTCCCAAGAATGTATTGGGAATCAAAGGCTTTTCCTGGTATTTAACTTTTCTCCGTAGACTGACAACTTCTTCTTCAAGCTCTTCGATATTCTTGACATGATCTTTCACTATTCTGTTCAATCCATCGATCTTGCTTTTCTGTTCTTCAATCATAATCTTATACTCACTAACTAATTTTGAGTTCTCTAGTGTTGATAACTTGAGTTTTTCAATTTCTTCCATCAACTCGGACTTCTTATCTTCCTGTTGCTGCATATAGAGTTTGGCATCACGAACAACTTTATTGGATTTCTTCGTTTTTACTCTCCAAACATCTATCTCCTCAAGAGCTGCTTCCAATTCAGCTTCCATGTCAACTCTTCCTTCAACTTCTTCTTCCTCTTTTCCAACGTCAGTTTCTTCCTTTTCTTGATAACTACTGATGACCGCTACCATAGCATTTTGTCTATGATCTTTACAATTTTCAAACTTCTCAACCTCTTCATCCTCAGACTCATCTGAACTGTCTATTTCTTGTGAAAGAAGATTCTTCTTCTTGAAGAGATTTCTCTTGAACTGCTTCTTCCCTTTCACATAGGCTGAATATTTCTTCTTGGGATTTTCAACTTCATCTTCATCATTTTCTTCTTGAAACTTTTTGGGGCTTCTTGCAGCAAGATGACCAACCTTTCCACATCAAAAGCATGCTAGTGGAAGTTTCCCTTTAAACTTTCCTTTTCCTCTTTGCATATTTGAAGAAAGGAATGACATCACATCATTTGTCTTTTATTTCTCCTGAGAATCTTCAATAGTGAGCTTCTTCATGGCCTTAAATTCCACCTCTTTGGATTTCCCCTTTTCCACAGCGTCTTTATCATCATTTCTCATTTCATACGCAACAAGAGTGTTGTGCAGGTTATCCAATGTCAGCTCTTTCGGATCATTATCTTCCAAAACAGAAACTTTCAGATTGAACCGAGGTGGAAGTTTTCTCAAGATGCGCTTTACAATTCTAATGTATTCGATAATCTCACCAAGACCTAGCATGTCTTCTACCATAGCATTTACCATGTCAAAGAATGCATCAATAGACTCATTCAGGTTCATTCTCAGATCTTCATACTTGTTCCACAACACTTGCATCTTTGCCTCTCTGACTTTTGTATCCCCTTCATAAATATTAAAAAGCTTTTCCCACATGGCATGTGACGTTTTGCATGACATCACCTTTGTAAAGATGGGATTAGAAAGGGATCCTCCTAAGGCATTGATTGCTTTGGTATCAGTATCCAACTCTTTATGCTCATCTTTTGATAATGCACCACTAGTAATACCAGTTGTGATACCATGCATAGCTACTAAAAACACATCCATTCCCAAAGATCAGAAATAGTGTTGCATTCGATTCTTCCATATCTGAAAATTACATCCGTCAAAGATCAGAATCCCTCTATGATTAGTGACCTCCATTGAGAGAATAACAAATATCAACTCTTCCCTCTGATACCAATTGTTAGGTCCACAAGGATGAATACCCTGAGAGGGGGGCTGAATCAGGGTATGACTAATTTAAAATTAAATCCCGTTCTGATCTTGTTTCACTGTTAGGAAAAACACTCTTCTCTCTCTATCCTGTTGCACGATATAAACAGAAAGTAAAGCAAGAACAGGACACAACAATTTTACTTGGTTCACCGCTAAGGGCTGCGTCCAAGGAGAATATGCCGACAGGTTGTCGGTCATACCAAATTCCACTAAACTTCACTAGCTGTGGATTACAAGTCTTGGGCACAGTCACTCTGTCCCAGGCTCACTGCCTTTAAAATGTTTAGGGTTAGCTCACTGCCTTCCCAAGGGTCACTCCCTGTTTCTCTCTCTCCGGCTCACTGCTGGTGGAGAGGATCACCTTCTTCTTCTTCCTTCACTCACTGCTCTGGAAAGGATCCACTCACAGTTTATAGACCTGTAGGTCTCTTCATCTGTATGAAGAAGTGCATCTTCCTCTGTATGTAGATGATCTGTTGAAGCCCAACTTTCACCCGTAGATGAATTTTACTTTTCACCGAAGGTGTCGGCAAATCTTCCAGCTTTCACACGGCCCCAAAATAAGTCCGGGAACTCAACCTTACTTGGCGCCCTTCTCTAAGGTTGCACGCAATTCTCGGCGCGTAAGTCACAATGGGCGCGCAGGTCTTCCTCTACCACCTGTGTGACACAAGCCTCCTCAACTCCAAACCTGCACGACTCAATTCCCTTTACTCCCAAACCAACATTTTCATGAAACCAACAACAATCTCCTTTCTTGAAATCTGGCGCGCAAGTCCCACTTGCGCGACACACCACCACTTGAGCGACCACCACACCTGCGTGGCGGGAGCTCTGAATCTTCTAAGTGTTGAATTCCATTCAAAATGAGGAGGGGTGGTTCAGTATTTATAGGCATTTGGTCACCCCTGCATGACGGCGCGCAAGTCTCTCCTCGGTGCGCAAGTCTCGGCGCGCAGGTCTCTTCTCCTGCAAGTCACTTGCGCGACCCACTTCCAAACTTGTGCGAACCTATTTCCTTTGCCGTATTTTGATCTTCTGATCTTGAAAAACCATAGGCGCACATGTTATCAAGCTTACAAGGCATCGGCGCGCAAGTCTCTTCATGGCGCGCAAGTCATCTACACGACACCACCAATACTTGCGCAACACTTATCCCTTTTCCATATTTTGATGATATAATCTTGAAAAACCATAGGCGCACAAGTTATCAATCTTCCAAGGCATCGGCGAGCAAGTCTCTTCACGGATCGCAAGTCCCTTTTCCAAAAACCACTTTTCTTCATTTGTCGATTTTCAGGCCCAAAAATTTGGCAAACACTGGAAAACGGCGCCACCTTGTATCTGTTTTGTTTTTATACCGCCTCCAGATCATCCATTCCTTTATTGACGTTCTTGAATCAAACATGGATAGTTGAACATAGCTATTGAACTCGAAATTCTACCATGAAAACCCCTTTGTCAACAAATTTGTATGTCATGGTTTTTTTGTCAACACTCACATCACTGATGTCCACCTTGTCAACAAACACAATCACCTCAAAAATGCTTCAATGATGTCTTGATGGATTTTTTCCCAACATAAAATAATTCCTCAAACTCAAGAAGAGGGAGATAAATATATCTAATATTATATGGTAAATATCACTCAGATATCAAGGTATAATTTTGGAAAATCATTTGAAATTATGGTTATTATAATGGTACATACATAGTTTTATAAATATTTAATTAAGAAATATTAAGTTTCCTAGTAGTAAAATATAAATTACTTATCATAATAAAACCCACATATAATATTTTACCTATGTTAATATGAATTCATTTTTTCAATAAAAAATTAAAATTGTGTGGATGAAATTTATTTAAGTTGATACTATGACACCCTAAGATTTCAATATGTAATTCTCCATTAAATAAATATTGCATTAAATATCTTGTTTCACATGAAACATTTAACTAAAAAAATATAAACATATTAGATGAATATTATTATGAAAATATTGAGAAGAATAAAACCACTAATAAATAAAAATATTTTAATCAATTAAAAATAGTTATATATAGAGAATAAATAATTAATATGACACTAGTGAAAAAAAGGGTTTTCAATATTGTATTTTTTTAACATTAGTTAAATAGTGACATCATTTTAAATGATGTTGTAAATAGTTTTTTAATATATGTTAAAATAATTGATGTGAAAATATATCTTTATCTTTGGTTATTATATAAATCATCATAAAAAATAGTAAAAAAAGTGTTGAATTTAAAGGTTTTTTAAAATTAATTATTGTATAATTGATATAAAAAAACACTTTTTAAAAAAATCACGCCAGTTATATAAAAACCAACATAAAAATAATTTTTAAAAAAATCAATTACATTACCCTATCAATGAAGAAGTAGCAATAGAAATAGTACTATAAAACAACAACACAAATATAGTGTCATAAAAAAATTACATTACACCATTGTTCAAATCATTTAAAATTTGAAATTTGAAATTTAAACATCAAAATATATATTAAAAATAAATTAAAACCCTATAAAACCTATGAAATAATCCACCCATTATCAATTTAAATGATTTATCTTTTTTTATAATAAGTTATAGGGTTATCAAAAAACCAAAAATTAAAATGAAATCATTTAACATGTATTCTCAAAATAATTATAAGATAAATTAATGGAAAAGTTATAATAAAATCAAACCTTTTTGAATTTTGTAATTATATCAATTGAAATAATTTCAAAAATAAGTCTTAGAACACAATATCAAAATTCATTTACTTTTTATTGATGATAATTTTTCAGTTTCAAAAGAGTTTTTCAAATAAAAATAATATTTTATTATTTTCAACCAAAATTTATTAATTATAAATGGGAGGTCACCTTTTCACACACATATTTTATCTTTTATTTCCACTTTATTTTTTTCTCTATAAATTAATATCATTCCTTATTTGAAAAAAAATATGTATTAAATAAAATTAAAAGTTTTTGTAATATTTAATTATTCAAATAATAAAAATTATGTGTCTAATACTTCACTAAATTTTTCACATAGATCACAATGAATAAAATATAACCAGTAAGTAGTGTTCTATTTTGGAAAAAACACACAACATCCAATGGACACTAATATACAAAAAAAATATAATGTGACAAGTTAATCTGTTAAGAGAAATATCACATTAATTAATATATTTTCTAAACCCTTCAACATTATGAAACATTCAAAATTGAATTACATTATTTTGAAAACTTTCAAAATTATTTATTTTTCTTTTTATATCTTTCATTTTATTCATTATCATTGAAATAAGTTTTAGGTAAAAAACCATATAATAATGTCGTATCATACTAAATAAAAAATTTATAAATATATATAATAAAAAACAAAGATAAGTTTTAAGTTTAATTAAATTTATATAATTAAAAGAAACATGATAATAGGATTACATAAAAAACACTTTATTCAGATTGATTCAAAACAAATAACCATTTATAAGATCTACGATATCTATCTTTAAAATCATCATAGTTATATTACATCCAAAAATTTTAGTAGCCATTAGAAGATCATAAATATTCTTCAACAAATATGAATATGTTTTTAATCTATAAAGTCTAAAAGAAGTAGTATCTAAAGTCTTAGTATCTTGAACTTTTTTTCTATACAGTATATCTTTAACTTTAAATTATTCTTAGAAATATATATATATATATATATATTAAAATTTTAAAACAAATTTAACACCAATATGAAATAAAGGATATAATCTGTACAAACCACAATGGTAATTTTTTTGAAAAAATATAGATGGAAAAAAATAGACTATATAGTGTCCAACTATAGTGAATTCATCTTTAATGAATGGTGCTTTAGTTGATCTATCTATAATATCCTACATCGTTGCCCAAAGTTGGTCCATATACATCTTTTGATGATGTATGGTATCCCCAATATAATATATAATCTCTTATGAATCAATATGATATTGGGGATCCAAAACACATAACACACAATGGATGGGAGGTTGTGGAGTATGAGGTATAAGAGTTGTATATAAAGTCATAGGTGTGGGATTGGGATATGTAGATAAAGGTGGAAGAGTGGGATATGTACCCTAAAACTATTTTTTCATGTCTATAAACATTTATTGTACTAAATATCAAATCCTCTCCTTCAATATCACACTCATCTCCTGAACTTTAGTTTCTAAATCTTATATTTTTCTTTTATATAAATCCTCCTTTGAAGAAGCTAGATAATGAACAAATGGTATTTTAACTGATACACCTACCTCATATCCTCATATGTGTCCTAGGTTTTTATTATTTCTTAATGTAGTAGAAAACATATCCTTCCTTCCCTCGTGTATGAAGGTCCCTTGTGTTCTCTTCTCCATAAGGTATTGATGTATCGAATAATTGTGAAATATATTAGTGAATCTCAATATATAAAGAGTTTAAATAATTTAAATAGCATAAATAATTCCTTAAAATACTCTTAGATACATCCATAGACTCTTATGTAATATATAATCCCTTTTTTATTACACAAACCCTATTCTATTTTTCATGTCTATTTAGGGGGAGAAGTGTCAATCTATGTGGAGCCGAGAGACTCGAATCACAATTTTTTAAATTTTTTAGTCATCATTTTTCCTTACAATAATTTATATCCTTCATGAGATAAAGTATGAGGGTATACATTTTTATATTGGATCTATTAATGTGATATCCTCAATTGCAATATATTTAGGATAAAAAATCATTAATAGGATAATTATTATATATAAAAACATCTAAAATATAAAACTGAACTTACCAAAAATAATTCTTGTCCTATAATTTCAACAAATTTATTCTATGTATCTTCATCTTGAAAAGGGTATATATCCCTTGTATTTTTATTTTATCATGCACCAAAAATGAAATCTGATGTGAGGGTTTATTTAAAATCCCCCCATCTCTTAGAAGCAAAAGATGAAAATTTCTTCTTAACTTCTCTAGTGTCAGGTATATTATATGTCACATGATAAGAAGGTAAAAACCTATATTGGTAAAAAATATCATGATAAGTAAAATAATAATAAATAAAATTACCAAAATTATCTCTCATAGCTAAGATGGTATAACTTTTTTAGAACTTCTCTAATCACAAATCAAAATGCTAAATTTTTTCTGACCTTTCATTAAAAAAACTCATATATTGTCTTGAATCTAAAACCCTAGGATTACCATTATCATAAAACCAAATATATATCATATGGTCCAGGTTATGGGAAAGTGATAATCTCATAAAACATTTGATCCCACATCTACCAACCCTAAAATCCTTCTCTACCTTTGTAGAAGTAAGAGTCTCATGTGCAGAAGGATGATGAGGCACCTTTCTAGAAGAATGAGGAGGTTCCTCAGAAAAAGTATGTGTATGGTCCTCCCTAGAAGATTAATCTCACTCAGCTATTTGATTTGGTATTTTCCTAAAAAATAAATTTAATAAACAATTAGTACAAAAATATACAAATCCAACTTGTATATGTAAAATTAAATAAAAATTGAAAATTATTCAACAAAAACTAAACTAAATTAAATACATTTTTAGTCATAATTGTTAATGTTTTTAACTAAACTACAAAAAAACTACATGCAACATTAATGATAGATGAAATGATATAGATAGAATAAAATAGAAATTAAGTAATATATTATTCAAATAAAACAATTATATATAAATTTTAATTATAATTTTAAAACGGTACAAATGAAACAAAACAAAACTATCTTTAATATATGTGTTTGAGTAGTTAATAAAAATGCTAAAAAATACTAAAAAATATATGTGACATCAAATGTAATAGGTAAAACAAAATAAAATTATAAAATATTATATAAATCCAAATATTATATATAAATTTGAATAAAAATTATAAAATGATACAAATACTAAAAAAACTAAAAAAAATATTTATCTTATTTTTTGGAAGTTAAAAATGATAAAAAAATACTGAAAATATTTTTGAAGTATAAAATTATATATAGATAAGAAAATAAATATTAAGTAAAAATTTATACAAATCCAACATTTATCTATAAAGTTGAATCATTTAAAAATGATACAAAAAAACTAAATAAATCTAAATAAACACATTGACATATTTTTTAAAATATGTATCTTAATGAAAAAAATTAAAAAATAGTATATCTAAAATTTTAAGAAATTTAAACTTTTAAAGAAGAAATAAATATATGTTGCATATATTATTAGGTTATTACTAAATGATTTTTTCCCGTAGTACTTCCACGTGATTTTTTTGTATGGAACAAACAATGTAATTAACATGTCCATAAACAATCTTTAATAATCTTTCCATGGAAGTAGAGATCTCATATAAATCATCATCACTGTTAAGTTCTTCATCGCCAAAAAATCCTTGAAAAATGGAGAACCACTACACATTTGATTGATTAATACATTAAAAATTCACATTTTTTCATGATAAAATGATCATTTTCTATATTACAATCTATTTAGATTTACTAGTGTCATGTCGAACTCATCTTGATTGACACTATTTTTACTAAAAACCTATTTTCTATTAAACATGGGAACTAAAAATTTAATGTAATAAATATCCCATATTTCTTTAATAACTATATAATATGAACTTGATGAATATATTGGGTTTTTGTATTTTCCAATCAAAAAATACATTGCTTCTACAAACACCAAGACACTACTATTTTGAACTACGCGTATATTGTCTTGATCTTTTGAATAAAATGTATATCCATTAATCTCATACCTTGACCATGTCATAATATATAAACATGGGATACCTACTTACAATCTCAATGTTTCAAATTCATCTGATCTACCATGCATGGTCTATTTAAACCATGGGAAAAAAGTTTTATTATACTAATTCAATATACACATATCTTTCTTCTCCATATAACATTGTTTTAACACATTAATATGAAATTTTATATATGTATGAGCATCATCTATATTACTTGATATGTATAAATGTACGTGCTTTAATTATTCACCTATTAATGATTTTACTTTCAGTCCATAGATCCCATTTCACTGAAAAAATGACTCATTCATGCTAATATATCGTCAAATTGATGTTCTCTACTATATACAAGTAACTTATAACAAAATATAAAGCTTCATTAGAAATATACATCTCAAAAATAGAGGCTTTTGGTCAATATGGATTCTTAACATATCCCTTCAATATCTTAATATACATTTCAAAAGGTCAAAATTATACTTCCAACATAGATATATAGGACTAAAAATAAATATTTCTCATAATAACAAACCATTAAATGTAGCATGTTATCAAGAAAATATAGCAAAGAGTACATTTGAAGTTGAAAAGGTATAAAAATGTAGTGTTCTCTAAATTTTTCAATGAATTAAGATCCATCACTTTATTACAAATGGAATTGAAAAAATAACACACCTTCATCATAGTCATTTTGACATGGAAAGTTAGTATTACCCGTACTGAAACTGGTGGGATTTCCTCATAATGACATGAAAATTATAAGATTTTATTCCTATTAACATCAAATATTTTAGTGACACAAAATGTTTTACATTTAAATAATAAACATGTGGCACTTTGATTCAATGGAGGTAGTGTAAAAATCTAATTTTATCCTTATTGGATGATGTATAATAATCTAGAGTCATATATGTTCATCTTCCTTTAAGAGTGGGATATAACTCTAAATGTATTCCCAATGATATAAAGTCTAATTTTATATTCAATCCATCCTTTTTATATTCTTTAATATCTAATAATGTTTCAGTAAAACTTTTATTGATGTTCTTCTCAACATGCATGAAATCAATGGCATGTTTAACTTCATGATATATCTAATATGGAATATCAAAAAATATTGATGCCCCACATTTAGGACACTCTGAATGACCTTCATATTCATTCTTATTTAGTATATAGTAATTTGGGTAGGCATATATCTTCTTATACCCTAAACTCACCAAGCATAATATTTTCTTTATATTATAATGTGAATCTAGAAAATAATTGTCTTTAAGAAGTTTTTCTTTCAAAAGTTGAAGAAACTTAGTAAAACTCTTGTCACTCCACCCATTTATGGCCTTTAAGTTGATCGATCTTAACACAATTGATAAAACCATAAATTGTATAAAACCTGGATATTATGGGTTTTCAACATCACTATATATGCACTTGATAATTATTTCTTTCCTGATTTCCTCTACTTAAATATCAAGAATCATTCCATCAATTTTATCAGACTAATCATCTTGAAAATTTTCACCATCAATAGATTTTGAATTCGACCCAATTTAACCATATGAAATCTAGGGACTATAACTCTAATTAAAACCAGAAGAAATTAAATTATATTTTTTTCTATGATTTTCAACTTTTTTATATTTGAGAATTTTAAGTACGGATAGAAAAATATGTAATTGTTTGGAACATTTTGGACAGAAAATTCAAAAAAGAATTAACTCTTTTATATTCATCACTTGTTTTTCTTGCATTAATCAAACTAACTGATTATCGCCTATTAAAAATTTAAAGTATCAGATATAAGAAACTATATATTGAAATTAAATTTTAAATTTATTTTATAAATAATAATACAAATAATGAAACTCAAAATATTTTCAAGTAATAAAACCAATACATTTGTTAAAAAAAGTGTCCCTTTTTACATATTTAATTATCCAACTTTCAAAAGAATAAAAAAAGAATGATATAGAATTATAAACTTAACATTTATTTTAAAAGTTTGACCACTAATAAGACACAATTATTAATTATTTTTATTATGTAATTTAGTAATTATATATTAATTTTTTCACAATATATAAGTAAATATCATAATATAAATGGAAGAAATATTTCTAAATGTTAAGAATTTTTTTTGTGAGATAAATTTTGATCATGTTGAGAATGCATGATATGTAACAATATACGTTAAATCAAAAGATAAAATGTGTCAAGTAAATTAAGATAAAATAAATTGAAATTTAATTTGAAATTTGTTTCTAGAGAATGGATAATATGACAATGAAAGTATGATAATTTATATTTTAAATCTAGTAGTTCATACAATGTTCAAGTTTTTTGGAAAATATTCACTGACTCTCATCAAACCAAAAAATAAAATTCATAGTAATTTAAATTTTATAATTTTATATTTGAATGGTAGTAAATTATAACAGAATTTACACAAAAATACTATTGATAATGACCTCTAGAAACAAATAGAAAGAAAAAAAAGTATATAAAATGTTATTCACAAGTAACCAAACATATCAGATCTTTCCAGTTTAGAATTAGAAATAAGTACAATCAAATAATGAAAGGATAAAATATAGCATAAATATTGTTAAAAAATAAAAACTAAATAGATAAAAAAAATATCATAGAATATAGATATAATAGTGCCAAAAATAGACAATGGAGACTAATGAGAATCACAATAATGAAGGAAAAGGCAATGATGACAATGACAAAGAGAGATAGTGATGACAAAGAGAGAGGGTTCCAATGAAGATGGTGAAAACATTAACCTTTGAGAGACATAGGTTAGAGTTTTCAAAGAGATAAATTAAGTTTTTTATCAAGAGAGGATGGATAAAATTAAATGTTCCATCAATTCATTGATATTTTTAGGTTTTATACATTGGGTATCTTATAACTGACATAGAAAACTGATGTTGATAATAATTCATGACATTAAATATATTATAAATAATGTAAAAAAATAACCTTTATACATCGGTTATAATATAAAAAATTCAAAAAATTCTTATAATGTTGATTATTAATAATTGATGTTACAAATTCATCATTTTAAATACTTTTTACACGAATGTGATTTAGTGTTTAAATATATTGTTTTCAAAAAATATTTTTTAAAATATATATATATATAATCTTAATAAATTAAATTTATCACTTTTAAAATATGATTATGATAATTTTTAATATTTCAATGTATGAACTAATATGTTAATGTTCATTTAATTTCTATATAAAGAACACTTAAATCCTAAAGGTATTTTTTTGATAAAAGTAGTTTTACTTGATATTTTGAATTTTTATTTACAAGAAAATTTTATGAATTTTCGAATTTTAATTTGATGAAATAAAATTTATTTTTGAATTCATCGTATCAAAATTATATTAGGGTAAATTTTTGTGATTTTTCTTAAATTCTTGGTTTTTAGTGAATAGTGAAAAATATAGTTTTAACAAATACTGTCACATTTATGATATCATTGTGATATAATAATGACTTAAAAATTTATGAAACCTTTTTTATAGATAAAATATGTTATTAAGGATTAAATTAAAATATTAAAAAATATTACGTTGAAATTATAAATCAATTTTTGACATTTCAAAACCTATATAATGTTTTATTTTATTAATAAGACTATTTTTTATCCTTTAATTTAATTAAGTATTTACAAGGATACATTCAGTTTTTGATTATTTTTAATGTCACATAACTATAATTTTTTATTTATAATCTAATTAATATCATAGGGATAAATCATATTCCTGATCTTGGGGTAAATTCATTTTTATGATTAAAAGTGCATTTTTCTAAAACCTATTTTTCATTGCATTTTTTGTAAATTTATTAAAAGTAATTTTAACAAACACTATACGTTGAATCTTGTAAAATTTATTAAATTTTTTTAATTAGTATATTCAAATTATTTAATAATTTCCATTTCATTTATAGTTAAAAAAAATAAGTTTTCATAGTAAAAGTTAGCCATCATATTAAGGGTTAATTGCGTTAAAAGGTTTAAACCTAGGTGATAAAGTCACAAATATCAAAAAAATTACTATCTATAAATTGATTGTATTAGTGTATTTCAAAATAATTTATCCTATATTTGAATTTCGGTTACCTTGGTTCCATTTGAACATGATAAATACATTTTTATTATTTTAAAGTTACTAGTACTTACAAAAGTGTCACACCTCTCACTTATAAAAGCATCCCTCACAAAATATTCATCCAATCTCCTAGAACACCTTATATAAACCAAAATCTTCCCTAATCACTTCCAAAAACCCTTATACATCACTTTTATCTTTTTGTATCACCAAAATATCAACCCAATAAGACCAAAATGTAAATCCAAAGGAGGATACCAAAGGAAGATGAGATTAGTGCATGTTCATCCAAGTGAAAGTATGAGTTAAGGGTTTGTTTTATAATCATACTTTTTATCAAAAGCATTTATATTTAAATTTATATATATGGAATTGTATATTCTTTAAATCCTAAACACACTATATTTTCTTAACCTCTGGTTATTTATATGGTTTTCAAATACTCTTTCAATCTTTATGCTCTTGGGTACTCAAATAAACCAGAATAATAAAAATCCAACTTTATTTATTATTTTTGGAATTTAATGTTTTTATTCAAATTTCATATTAACAATTTTATTATATAAATTTCTTTATTAATACTTTTATTATTGGTTAAGTACTTTTACAATTGTTCTTGAATTTATTTACACAAGTTTCTAAAGGAATATTTTTAAATTTTTCCATACGATCCATTTTTTACTCTCTTTACAAAAGTGTAAACCTCATGAACTCATTTTTCATACATTCATGGCCATTATTCATTATTAATATTTTTTTCATGTTCCCATATTTTTTTTAAAGTAAATCAAGTCTCCATTGTTCTGTGAATTTTTTATGTTTGTTCTAAAAGAAAATGATATTATTTTTATATAATTTTTTAAAATGGATTTCACTCAAAATATGTATATTTTTATCTTCCACTCCAAATTTTATTACTTAATCATATTTTCTTAATAGTATAAACGTTTATATATGTGGTGTTAGTTGAAGGAATATTACAAATAATGTTATTTAATTGAATAGAGAATATTAATATATTGTATATGTGATTCAATATGGATATTTATTGATTACTAGGACATATTGATTATGTATTGTTTTTTTCATTCCATATAAATGTAATTCATTAGATATATTTAGTGATAGGTAGGGCCCTAAAATATATAGTCCTTTGATGCATCGGTAGGTCTCACGAGAAAAATAGGAATAAGTATTATTTAGTGTGTTCCTACCCATATGTTTATGATATCACGATAGGGGCCCAACATTATATAGGCCCTAAATTCATTGATTATACCTCAAGAGGAAAAAAAGTTTTAATTCCTTATAATTTGGGTATTTGGTGTATGCATTCCCATTTAATGAAAGTGTCCTAGATGAGGCCTTAATGAAAAGATTAAGATATTCTCCTTTATGCATTTAATCATTAAGAAATAAATTATTATTTTACATGTGATTACTACACTTTTATATTCATGGATATAATTTATAATAAAGTTATTGATTACATGGTATATTTATTGATTATTCACTCAACCATATTGTTTATACCTTATGTATTCATGATAGATTTCATTGTACAAAACCCCTTACTAGGAATCTAAGCTCACCCTTTATTTTATTTCATATACCTAGGGAACCAAGACAAGATATTTGAATGAATTAAAGGATGTACTAAAAATAATAAGAAATTTTTCATTAATTTTATAAGATATATTCTATGTTTCCAATGTAATATGGAAATCATGTATGTATCTTGTCTTCTAAGACTGCTAAACTAATTGATCATGTAATATGTGATCTATTGAATCCAGTACCAAGGTATTACAATAATAAAAATGATTTCTGTTACTTTATTTGGGTTTTTCAAAATTGATATCAAATAAAGTTTAGTAGGAACCTTGGTAAATATATTTTAGATGAAAATAGCTAACATGAACATTATGAAATACCCTTAAAATGATCAAAATCTTTTAACTACATAAGAAATTTTTTTGTGGCTCAATATCCATTATTTTATGAGATAATTAAGTATATTTAATTTTTGATACATTGAACCTAGTATAAGGAATGAAATAAATATCAACACTAAAAACCAATGTCGGGATTTCTCCCCTAAATAAGTCAATATGGCTGGTGTTAGAGCTGATAATATTATGGCTATATTACAGAATTTGACTCAAGTTATGACCAGTAAACTTTCTCACATGGGATAACTTTTTGTTTCAAAACATGATGAAATTATGTTAGACCACTTCATTTAGTAGAAACCTATATCCTTTAATGGAACTAGTAATCATTTGGTAGTGCAGCAATGGATCAAATCCCATGAAAAGATATTTCCAGATTTGGGGAGTAATGAAAAAGATAATTTTATCCTAGAATTGTGTTTTTTAAAGGGAGATGATGATCAATGGTGGTAATTGATTTAAAATACTAAGGAGGGGAAAATAGAGATAATGTAATTGAATAATTTTAAGGTGATATTATTTGAGAAATATTTTTCTCAAGAGAAATGATCTAATATGAAAATTAAATTACATAAATTAAAACAAAAGGAAGATTAAAGTGTTAATAAGTATGAGTCAAACTTTACGAGATTAGAAATGGATTTTTTTGGACTATGTATGTAATCCATATAGAAATATTGATCATTTATTTTATGGGATTAATAATTTCATTGTAAGGGAACTAATCTTTGAAATGTTTTCATTATATAATTATATGGAACCAAGTTTCATCAACATAGAGAAATAATTCTCTATGTATTATATTTTTAAAGTAAATTAAGAGGAGAATAGGATGACTGAGCACCGGGTAAAGAGAAATGTGGTAGATGGGGGAAGGGAGAGTTGTAACTTCCAGCATGTGATAGTTATGGAAGGAAACACATTTTCATTTTCTTTAAATGAAATGGAGTTTGTTTTAAGTCTAAATAAATAGACCATAAGTCTCATGAATTCATGGGAAAGAAAGAACCTTATTGTAACACCTGAGATTTTTATGAGAAATATTTTGTTTTTATGTTATATACATCATCAAAGTAATCTTTCACTACACACAACACTAGCTTGGCTTTCTTTACACGCAATCGCAACCTTCCTCGATAGCTTCCGTTGTACGCAATACCGAGTTACACTAAACAATGATATGCTATTAAAATATTATTAAAACTAGCCGTTATGAATAGTAATAACCACTTTTTGAAATTTTTTAAATGTTATTTTTCAAAATGGACTTCATTTTTGGATTTGGAATATTGAAATTAGCCTAGGGTGAAATTTTGGTATTTTTCTGAAAACTTTCAATTTCTGATGAATAGTGAAAACACTAGGTTACTATTTAAAAACCGACTTTTTATTTAAATAATTATTTATTTTATTTAAATTTATTTTAGGTAAAAATTGATACATAATACCTATATAAGTTCAATTTAATTCATTGGAGTCATTTTATAATAATTTTAGATATATAAAAATTTTATTGAACTTTTCACTGTCTTTTACCCACCTCCTAGGAGAGTTTGAAAATTTACATAAAACTTAATTTTACCGCTTATGTGAGTAAAATTTTGAAAATACGAGAGACATGGTTAACATCAAGGAGTAAAATTTGATTCAATAAAATAAAAATAAATTTTGGTGAATAGTATCTTTTTACTTTTATTTACCACGGTTAAAAGTAAATAGGGTAATTAAGGGTAAAAATGGTATTATTATTACCATAAAACATGTCCTAATTATATTTGATAATTTTAATTCGACCAAAAACAACCTTAGGAATAAAATATGACCATTTAGGTCCACTTGGATTAGATTAGGACATTTAATATTATTTTACTTAAAGAAGAGTTAAAATAGTTAAAATCAAAGTTTAATAACTAAAACATTTTTAATATAGTGTTATACATAATATTAATTCTACTATAATTATTAATTATAAAGATAAAACGATTTTAGACATAATGGTATTTTATTTATAATTTTTAGACTTTAAATATTTTATTTTATTTATGAAACAATGACGATGCAGCAATTACCTTATTATTGAAATATAAACATAATTGATGTTATAAATACCCCAATAAATGTAATTTTGGACTTTTTATGAAATAAAATAATTTTATAGGTTAATATGACATGTTATTATTGATTTAATTAACTTTTTTCGAACTAATAATGCTGTTATGATTTTCAAAAAAATCAAGTACCAAATAGTGTCAAAATTGACATAAAATAGTTTTTAAAACAAATATTATATTATTAATTGTAATTTTATTCCTAAAAATATAAGGTTTGAAAAAATGACTTAGATAAAGTTATATATATTAATAATAAACAACTTGGGGTTATTTTGTCTTGTTATAGTAAGTTTATTAACCTTATAGTGTAAGAAAACAAGAAGACACGGTAAAAGTAAAATTATTTAACTTAAAGTTAAATCTAAATGATAAGGTTAAAATAGTAACCTAAACTTGTCAAAATTATATTGTATGAGATTATTTCTACCCATAACCACCTTAGCTTCTAAATAAATCAATTTTGAGCTATTAAAAACCGAATATGACTTTATAATAAAATAATATTTTTAGTTTTTCCAAAGGTTCCCCTCTCCTCCCTTATAAAAGGGCACCTCCTCCCTCTCCTCCTCACACAACTTTGAGCCATCAAGCTCGGAAAACCCCTGAAAAACTTTATTCTAAACTTCCCTAGAAACATCCTATAGGTCCTGGTATTCTTCAAAGACCAACCCTAGTGCCCTAAGAGGAGTTTAAGAAGAGGCGCGTCAAAGAAGAGATAATATCCATTACCGATCCTTTCCAATTTCTTTCTTCTAAAACTTCTTCTTATTTAGTTGTTTCATTATGAAGTAATAACATAAGTATCACTTATCTAATTATATGTTATTATATATATTAAAAAACTCTATCTCACCTTCTATCCATCCTACAGAAAACGAAATCACTGCGCGTGCGTACGTACAGAATACCGTCTCCACGCCGTGGTGTAATCTGTTTTCCACCACCACCTTACTTGGATGGGTATAATGGTGTAAAGAATAACTATATATGATTATTTTAAAGTGATAATGATTATTAAATAGTATACATACACTTCAATACAATTCCACGATCATGGGAACGATATCATCACTCGTGCGTACGTACGGCCTACCGTCTCCACGATGTGATGCGACTCGTTCTACATGATCTACAATGAATAATGATTATATAAATGAATTAAATGAATATATATGATATATATTAAACTAATAAAATTCTAGGAATAAGGTATCTATAACCTAAAAAGAAGAATAAGAATTTATTCGACAAAACACGCATAAGAACAAAAAAAGCAATAAACACCCGAATAACAAGTAACAATGAAATATTAATAATAAGAAGATAATAATATAACCATATATGATATCATAAAAATGATTAAGATTCTGTAATAAGTCAATAACATTATTTAAATCATTATACAGGAGGTTCGAACACATACGAAGCAAATTGGACCTAAGTTAAGGCAAAATCTCATAATCTCATTTTTATCCGAGATTGTTTATAATTTGGTATTTACTGGGGTGTATTTATCATCCACATACATGTTTCATAAATATGTAATATTATTTATATCCTCCTATAATTTTTTAAATCCAATTTTACCTATTGGTGAGTTTTTAGTAAAAGAAATGAAAGGAATCTTTTGTCATTTTTATTATGAGGTACTTTATGACATTTCTGGCCAAAGTACGAGAAAAATGTTTTTTTAACTTATACAGCCTGAATGGATTTTTAGAAAATTATTTCCATGAATATTCCTTTACAAGTTTTCAAGTTTATTTTTAATCAACTACTTTTAGTTTAAAATTTTATGACATATTAAGAAAAGAAAAATGTTTTTAAAGTAGAAAGGATATTTTCCTCTAGAATGGAGTTCAAACATTTTATCAAAATTATTTTCCAACTAAGATAATATAGGGTTCTATTCCAATACATATTTTTACATTGATTTGATTATTTTATGATGGAATTATTTTTATGAAGTCCTTTTATCTTATATGATTTATGATATGATGACATGATGTTTAATAATCCCATTTTTATTACATGGGTTATGCTATAATGTATGATTTATGATCTTGTGGCACACATAAGAATGATATCATTATGATATGGGTGGTACCTATATCTCCCTCCAATTCATTGGGTAAAGATTTATATCTCATGATATAGACATGGCTGGAATGGCAGGTTAATCCGGTTCAGTGAAACAGGACTGAAACAAGGCGTGAACTCGGTTCATAAATGGACTCTCTCCGCTAAGATAGTCTTGGAAATGAGTCTTGACTGATAAGAAATGATTCTCTATGATTATGTGTGTATTCCAAAAAGTTTCATGTTTTAGGTTATGATTATTGGGATTACATTTTACTACTATGATTTATCCCATGATATGATATTATGATCTCTTTTGCAGGTTAAGATTTCCAAAATGTTATGTTCTTATGATTGATATTTATTTTGATTAACCTTACTGAGCATTTGAGCTCACCCTTTTGTATGTTTTATTTTCCCCAGGTCAAGAAGAAGGGTATTAAGTAGGATATGCCAAAAGGGACTCTAGATATGATGAAATAAATGGGAGACAATGTAGATGATTTATGAACCAGTTGTTTATGTTTCCCAATTTATAAAGACACTATACCTATATGGTCCTTTCGTGGTTTTGTTATATGTTGTAATAAGTGTGATTCAATTTTGAAGTAATAACAATGTATGTAAAGTATGGGTCATTATAGTTGGTATCAGAGGAAAGGTATAGTCAACCTTTGGAAACTAGGATGTGAAAACCTTAGTAAGAACCTTAAGGATAAGTCTAAGCATAGAACACAATCTTAGTGTTTTAGAAATGGCTATGAATAACCTATGATAAGACCTTAAGTGTGAAATTTATTCTTGATTTTGTGGTTTTCCTATTATAATTAGTGTTACTCACACTATTCTTCTTGGTTTTAGTCAATGGCTGGAACCTGAAGGAACCGTGTTAATGCGGAATGTGATGGGCAATGCAATGATTGTCCCCCTGAGCAACCAAACGTTATGGGAGTTGGAATGAAAAATCTGGTAGCCATGCTCACAAAACTTTCTCAAGCTATGAATCATACAGGACTTCCAAACGGGCAAAGGAAGGAGAAAAATTCTATTGAATCCTTCATGAGGCAGAATCCACCCTCATTTAGTGGGTCTACTGGTCCATTAGTTGCTGAACAATGGATCAGTACTACTGAAAAGATATTTTCAGTTCTTCAATGTTCTGAGCATGATAAAGTCATCTTAGCAGTATATTGTTTGGAAGGTGAAGCTGATCAATGGTGGAATCTTATCAAGAATATGAGGAAAAGGGACGAAATTGAATCCATGGAATGGGATGAGTTCAAGAACTTATTTTTCAATAAGTACATCCCTCGTATTCT